>CM077084.1:168789840-170082784 GCA_039513925.1 Platanthera zijinensis
TCCAATGGCTCTTTGTTGTGTGTGGTCCCCATCACTTTATGATGAAAATATTTCTTGGAAAGTGTAGAGGATGATAACAGCTAGCAGCCAACGTCTCTGGTAGCATTTCCACAACATTTGAATTTTGGTTGACTTTTTAACTTTACTGACATCAGTATGACTCAGCATCTCTAGACTTAGACAAAATTCAATTATAAGAATCAAAGGCGTTGAGTGAGTAGGTATCACTCAACACTACAAAACTTAGACAAAATTTTGTCTATCTACGTATTGAGCTCGACGAATGCTGATCTCCGTTCGATGAATGGCTAGCTCAGCTCGATGAAAGCAAAAGTTCAGTTCGACGAACTGTAGACTTAGTTCGACGAAAGGCTAAACTCAGTTCGACGAACTCCAGGTTCAGTTCGACGAACATTGAGCTCAGTTCGATGAAGTTGAGATCGACGAAAGCCAAGCAGTCCACACATTTGGAGTTAGCCAAATTTCTGCTACAAGGCGTTGACAGCGTCGAGAGCATTGAGTGAGCTTGCCTCACTCAACGTTATTTGCCTTAGCAAATATTTCTGCGCCTTGTCATTGAGAGATTAAGCTCCACTCAACGCCAAACTATTTAACTGAATTTTTCTATTATCTGGCGTTAAGTGAGGAAGCTACACTCAATGCCTGTGTACTTAGCGAAAATTTTGCCCAGCTTTTCTGTGGAGTTGATTGGCACATAAACACTCAACGCTAAAAGCTATATGGCGTTGAGTGAGTAAACCACACTCAATGCCTGTGGACTTAGACACATTTTCAGCCAATTTATCCAGGCTTAGACTGACTCAGTATGACTCATAGCCTTTTTGCTGTATTGGGTTGAGTGAGTAGATTACACTCAAAGCTTTTGTGCTTAGCCAAAATTTTGGCTATCCGCCAGTTAGGCTGTGACAGACTCAACGCTATAGGTTATATGGCGTTGAGTGAGTAGACTACACTCAACGCTTTTATACTTAGCCAGATATTTGGCTATCTTTCAGTTAAGATGAGATAGACTCAATGCTATATATTATATAGCACTGAGTTAGTTCTCCTTACTCAATTCCTGTGGACTTAGGCAAATTTCTATTAGAAAATATTTAATCCATACCCTTGGCGTTGAGTGAGCTTGCTCCACTCAATGCTTGTGTACTTAGTCGATTTTTGCTATGTCCAACAACCATTTATTGTGTCCACATGTCCAATCAATGTGATATAGACAACCTATACTCAAGACCTCAAATGCACATCAAATACAGTGGATGTGTGTGACATTGACCAGTTTGACTTGTCACAAATCAGGGACATTGGGAACAATGGACCCAACAATATGACTACTATATCCTACGAAAATACCTTTAAAACTCTTTTCACTTAATTTAGTTATGTAATACTTCTCATTGTTAAGTTCAAAACATTTACTACCAAAGATTTTAAAATATGAAATACTCGGTTTTCTGCCCTTTAGTACTTTCTAAGGTGTTTTATCATGGTTCTTATTTATGAGTGCTCTGTTTTGCAAGTGACAAGTAGTGTTGACGACTTCAGCCCAGAAATATTTTAGAAGTGAGGCATCACTCAATATGGTTCTGCAGGCCTCTATTAGTGTTCTATTCCTTCTCTTAGCGACTCCGTTCTGTTGAGGAGTACGAGGAGAGGAAAACTCATGAAAGATACCTAGGCTTTCATAGAATTCTATCTTGGCCCCAGATTTGAACTCTGTTCCATTGTAACTTCTGATTTTGACAACTAAACAGTTGTATTCATTCTAGATCTGCCTGGCAAAATTAGTGAAAATATCAAAAGTATCTGACTTGTGTCCTATAAAGAACACCCATGCAAAACAAGAGTAGTAATCTACAATAACCAGTCTATAATCCTTACCTCCCAAACTTCTAATTTGCAGGGAACCTGAACAAGTCCATATGAAGGAGGTGTAAACACCTATTAAAATCTTTGCCATTAATGCTTTTAAAGGTAGCCCTTGTTTGCTTGTCTTTTACGCATGCGTGACACAGTCTATCTTTAATGCACTTAATGTTGGTTGTATCACGTATTAAATTAAGAGAAAATAATTTATTAATAGTTTTGTAATTTATATGTGTTAATCTCTTGTGGCATTGGTCACCAAGAGACGGACTATCTTTTGCCAAAAAGCACACTGGTGTAGAAGAGTCTATACAAATAAATTTAGACAAAATATATTTCTACTACGAGTGTCTGATAGAATTATTTCTAAGTTATCGACCGATTTTATCAAGCACTTGTCTGCTTGAAATTCTACTATGTATCCTTTATCACAGAGATGACTTATGCTTATAAGATTATGTTCTAGTCCTTCAACATAAGTCACATCTGAAGGATACACTAACGTTAGTGATCATACCACCGCCTTTTGTGATTCCCCTGTAAGAACCTCCAAAGATAACATTTGGCCCGTTCATAATTGGAGAGAACTTCTGAAGAAGGCTTCTTGTCCCTATCATGTGCCGAGATCATCCACTGTCCAAATACCAAATAGGAGAATTGTTGGCCTTTGGACATACCTGCAAAAATAAAATCAGTTTACCTTAGGAACCCAAACATGGTTGGGTCCTTAGTTATTTATCAGCATGATCCCCCTAGGAGTGTTACAATTACGAGTGGTCTGCCTCGTATGATTAACTAGAGGAGCTTTAAAGCTTCTGGGATTAAACCAGCAATCTACAACAAAGTGACCAACTCTATCGCAATACTAACATTCAAACCTGTTGTACCTTTTCCAAGTCTCCTGCTTGACCTTTTGAGCGTGTGGTCTTACAGGGGCGGCTGATCTGGAGGTAGAAGCCTCATGATGATGGCATTAACAAGCCTTGTTCACCTCCTTTTCCTTGGGTACTACTGGTTTGGCCTTAGGTTACTTCTTAATATTATGGCCATGAACGTATGAACCATAGTATTTCATTTGTATTTCCTCATAAGGTGCTTTGAGTACACTTTCATCAAAGTTTTGGGGACGAGTCCATCCTTGGTACCGTGACTTAGGCTCTACATAAGTAGGCCTAACAAAATGACCGTAGGATGAATCAAAATCAAACTCATTTGTTGGGAATATGACCTTCTTAAACGAAGTTTGATCTAGAGGAGCTTTCCCCTTCTCCTTGGCTAAAGCTTTCTTAGCAGCCTTATTTCTTCTTTGAGTTTTATTCCTCCTAGAAGATTTACTAGGAGCAGCCTCATGGCCTAAGCCAGCTCCTTTAGCCTTAGCAGAGAATTCAGCAATAAGTGGAAGGAATTTCTTGGGCTTGGAGAAACTTTCAACAAGTTTCTTTTCAGCGGCAAGTTGTTCTTCCAACATATCTATGATTTGCTCTTTCAATTTTAGGTGCTCGAGAGCTTTATTGTATTCTTCGATCGTGGTTTGGAATTCCTCTCTAAGTGAGTCCATCCTTACGACTTCCTCCCTTAGAGTGCTCTCATCAGCCTTAAGAGATTTGATCTCCTTGGCTTGATTTCTCGTGACTCTTCGACATTTGTCGTAATCCTTAATTTATTCCTTATATTGAGTCATGAGTTCAGACTCGTCATCAAAAGAGCATTCCTCATGATCATGGTCCGAAGCATCATATTCTGAGAGAGGGGTGTGCGAATTTACCTTCCTAGTGTACTAGGGTGCTTCTTCCTCGTCTGTCTGTGCCATCAGTCCAAAGTAGGCTTCCTCTTCCTCACTTGACTCAGATGAGTTAGTGTCACTGAGAGTCTTGTCCTTCTTGGCTACTTGGCTTCTTTTAGATTTCTTTTTACTATAAGAGGACTTCTTTTCTTCTCTTCTTCCAGTCTCTTTTATCTTGTGCGGGCAATCAACAATTACGTGCACTGGCTTATTACAACAATAACAAACAATGTCAGATGAAATATGTTTGTTCGGTTCAGAGTTATACCTGTCGTGGCTTCTAGAGCCTTTCTTATGACGATCACCATCGTGACGTGATTTTTTGGAGGAAAAGTCTTTTCCTTTCCATTGCTTCTTCTTATTCAGGAACTTTTTGAACTGCCTAGAGAGTAGGGAGAAATCTCCATCTGATAGATCTGAGTCCGAGGTGCTCGACTCCGAGTCTTCTTCTTCACTTTCTTCCTATGTAGGAGCAGGAGATGCAGCTTTAACCTTCCTTGAGCTGTCTGTCTTTAGTGCGACAGACTTCTCCTTCGATGAGGATCTACTTCCCTCTTTTTAAGCTTTTCTTGTATTTATTTGAAGCTCATATGGCATCAGCTTCCCGAAGAGGTTCTGAGGATCAGACTCAGCTAGCTTCCCAAACTCCCTTATGACACATTTTTTTGTTGTCCCATTCCTTTGTTAAGGAGCTTATCGTTTAACTCTCCGTTTGTGAAGACTCATCAATAGTTCCTCAGGCCGTTGACGATATTGAATATTTTTTCAAAAGTGTTTGCTATAGTATCTTTGGGGCCTTGACTGAAGACCTCATACTTCTGGTTCAAAAGGGATCTTCTATCATCCCTTACTTCTTCGGTGCCCTCCATCAACACGATTAGTGAGTGCCACATCTCTTTGGCAGATTGGCAGTGAATGAGATTTTGTAGCATCGAATCATCGACTGCACTTGTGATGATATTTTTGCCTTCTTGTCTAGAGAGACAAGTGCAATCGGATCTTTATCTAGATCCATCAGCTTCTTTAGTACCTACTTTAAAGAATCAATAGTGGAGGTCGTCATATTAATGTAGGGGCCTTCTTGCACTATCATAAAAATCCTTGGATCCACTGCTTCCATGAAGAACTTCACCCTTTCTTTCAACATGGGGTAGTTTGCCTTAGTGCATACGGGGAGCTTAGCAAAATCGTTGACTCTGTCCATGCTTGTACACTCTTAAGAAAACAAGGAGCAGATCTGTTCAAAGTGTTAACTTTTTGATGAACAACCTCCCTCTGATACCAATTGAAAATGTCTAGTTGTCTACCTAAATAACCTAGAGAGAGGTGAATAGGTGAGTTCTGTGTCTTTTTGCGGAATAAAAAAATTGTACAAGAGATGCGCAAAAAATAAACAAGCAATCCACAAATGACACCAAAGATTATAGTGGTTCCCCAATCTTGGGTATGTTCACTCTCCACCTCATCGATCTAGCACCATGCTAGACTCAGCTACTTCACTATTATCTCGGATTGGAAAACAATCCTACAACTTGGAACAACATTCCTACAACTCGGAGTAAAACCACTCCTACAACAATTTAATCTTACTCGAGTAATAACTAATCTTTCTCAAGTAAAATACTTAGAAAAATTTTGTTAACTGAAAATGATTTTATTCTAAGAAACCTGCAACACCCTTTTCTCCCATAAATTTAGTACTTGAAAATGAAGTCAGTCCCAATAGAGAGGTTATACATGAGTCAATACCATGGATCACACAATGAGGGAATATATTGTATGGTCATGTGTTTGGTGACCCATTGTAAACTGACATTGGTCTACACTTGGCAATTATAACCTCCAAGCACTCAACTTGAAAAGGGCATCAAATAAAAACTTTATTCATCTTAATTCAAAGGTGACTTCTTATAAATCTAGGTTATTGTGGATACAATACACAACACGGACCCTCTATTATATTTTATGTGGCAGATGGAGGTGTTACAATTTGGTATCAGTTTGTCTTGGTCTTCCTCCTACGAATTCGTGGTCGAATTCTTTTGAGGGGTGGCGAGCATGTGTATGTGCGAACCGTTATAACATAAATGAACTCAAGAATGTCCACATAGGAATGAGAATACACTTATTTGAGGAACCTGCGCATTCCTATTAGTTGTGTTTGCCACTTTGGTTTGTCGCTGAATTGTGTCTTGTACGCCTATAGGTGAATCAAAGTGGTGCGGGACAGTCTAATCCCCAGCATTCTGTTGAAAGTGTGGCCCCAGCTGAGGTACCCACACATCCTTCTTCTGCGGAGAATATGCGTTTAGTTGTTGAGGCATTGTTTGCAATGATACACGCACAACCTACTAGGCAGGCACAGCCTACAATAGTGCTAGAACAGGCTGGCATGAGGCCAGAACCTGTGGAGGCTATGATAGATTTACGAGAGCCAGAATGACAACTGAAGCAGTTCATGAGTTTCAGTCCTCCTGCGTTCGCGGGGGCAGGATCCCCAACACAGGCAGAGGACTAACTTGCTTGAGGCAAAAGAATTTTGATGGCATTGCGAACTAAGGAGGAACAGAAAGTCACCTTGGCCACTTTACTGTTGGAAGGAGAGGCTCAGATTTGGTGGGACAAAATTGAGCTGCACCACTTAGCAGGCCGATAAATAACGGAGGTCTCGATAGGGGAGTTTTCGAGACTTTTCTTGGCAAAGCATCTACCGTCGGCACAATGCATAGCCATAGAAAATGAGTTACAACATATAACTCAGGGAGAAAGTAGTGTTGATACATATTTACATGATTTTACAAGATTATGATGCTATACGGGGTCTATCTTTGCTGAAGAAGAGCGTAAAACCAATAGGTTCTATGAAGGGTTGTGAGATGAGCTAAGATTCCTGCTTTCCGGTTCGGTAAACCAAGGATTCCAAGCATTGGTGAATACATCCCATGCATTGGAAAAAGATATGAAAAGGGTGCAGGGAAAAAGGGACTTGGCTATGACAAAGCCTGAGTTCAAAGTGCCGCAACGTGGAAATCTAGTTATAGAAAGAAACGGGGTAGAAAGTCTAAGTCTTATGGACATGCCCCCTCTACTGTTGCTACTGGAGTAACTTCTGGGAAAGGACCGCGTACTTGTTATACCTGCGACAAGCCAAGAAACTTTGCCCGTGAATGTCGATTTGGTCCTCCAAAGGGTGATAAGAAGTCTGGAGCAACTTATGCGGAAAAGGGAAAGGCGGTGGAGTCCACTGCATCCCACTATGCTCCAGCTCAGCCAAGGGTGTAAACCTTGGCCAACAAGAGGCCATAAAGCAAAGTGACGTCGTCACAGGTAAGAACTAAGATATTGTTTTACTACTTTTTATACTTCATACCTTGTGTATAGCTTGTGTATGATTTGATTGAATTAGGCTTTGTCCTTATTCGGGACAATCCGATGAGTGCACTGTTCGATACGGGCGCGTCATATTAATTTCTATCTGAGAACTTTGTGTCTTAGATTGGAGTGCCTACTTATGTGTCGACAAAGAGCCTATCAATCTTATTTTCTAATGGATGTGTGTTGCGGGAAAATAAGTCTTGTTGTATTGAGGTGCGAATAGGAAGTTAGGATTTCGGATTGGAAGCATCTGTGTTGCCGATATCAGAGTTCGATGTATTATTTGGTATGGAATGGTTCTCGGAGCAGCGTTCCTTTATCGATTGCAATTCAAAGGAGATCACACTGGGACAGAACAACGAAGGAGAGACTAAATTTGCTGGCATGTGTGGATCGAGCAAGATAATGATATCTGCTCTCCAAGTCGTCAAAGTTGTTCGAAAGGGCACAAAGTTATTCTTTATGATCATAAAGGCTATTGAACCAAAAGCCAGTGTGAGTGATGTTCTGATCGTCTCGGCCTATGCTGATGTATTTCCTAAGCATCTTTCGGGGTTACCGCCCTAGCGGGAGATTGACTTCTCTATTGAGCTGGTGTCAGGTACAAAACCTGTGGCCCGCTCACCGTACCGTGTAGTGCTAAAGGAAATGGAGGAAATGAAGGTTCAATTGCAAGAACTGCTAGAGCAAGGATATATACACCCAAGTATGTCAGCCTGGAGAGCTCCGGTCTTATTTCTGAAAAAGAAGGATGGAAGCTTGCGGCTATACATTGACTATCGAGAGCTGAATAAGCTAACGGAGAAGAATAAGTACCCGATTCCATGGATTGACGACTTGTTTGACCAGCTAGTGGGATCAACTATCTACTCTAAGCAAGACTTAAAGTCTGGCTATTATCAGTTAAGGATTCGGGAATGTGACATTCCCAAGACAGCGTTTGGTACACGATATGTTCATTACAAGTTCATTGTAATGCCGTTTAGGCTAACAAATGCGCCATCGGTATTCACGGACCTAATGCACCGAATGTTTCGAGAGTACTTGGACATATTTGTAATCATCTTTATTGATGACATTTTAGTGTACTCTCAGTCTGAATAAGACCATGCGAACCATTTACGAATGGTATTGCAGACACTGAGAAAGAACAAGTTCTATGCCAAGTTCTCAAAGTGTGAGTTCTGGCTATCATCAGTGGCCTTTCTTGGTCATGTGGTTATTGGAGATAGTATTGCGGTGGATCTGGTAAAGATAGTTGCGATGCGAGAGTGTCCAGTTTTGTCTTCTATGGCTGAATTTCAGAGTTTCCTTGAACTCGAGGGCTACTACAGGCGCTTCGTAGAGAACTTCTCGCGGATAGCCTTGCCTCTCACCACACTGACGAGGAAATATCAGAAGTTCGTTTGGACGCTGGAGTCGCGCGATCTTTTGAAGAGCTAAGAGTTGTTTGACCACGACACCTTTTTTAATGTCGCCATGTGGGACGGACGACTATGAGATTTATTGTGATGCGTCAGGGAACGACTAAGGCTGCGATCTTTCAGTTTAGCAAAGTGATAGCTTATGGAACACGCCAGTTGAAAGTACATGAGTAGAACTACCCCGTCTATGACATGGAATTGGCGGCAGTGATATTTGCACTTAAATTGTGGCATCATTACTTATATGGCATGAAAGTTGACATCTTCACAAACCATAACATCCTTAAGTATCTATTGGATCAGAAGGATCTAAATATGCGACATTAGAGATGGATGGAGTTCCTTGGGGACTACACCCTACAGATTCATTGTACTCCCGATAAGGGAAATGTGGTCCCAGATGCCTTAATTCGTAAGACTCCGACAAGGGCAAGTTGGTTGCGGATGCATGATGAGCGTCTGATCCAAGAATTGGAGAACTTAGACATTTCTTATGTTGACAAGAATGCCACTGCAAATGCATGCATGAATTGGATAGAAGTTCAATATGACCTTGTGGATAGGGTTCAACGAGAAACAGAACTTAATAAGAGTCTATAACGCTATAGAACAGATGGGTCAAATGCCCAATTCTCCTTGGATGACGTCCTTTTGCGAAAAAGCTGATCGTTTGTGCGTCCTGAATGTGGGTAAACTTCATGAGGAATTGATGTGTGAAGCACATTGTACAAAGTACTCAATTCACCTAGGGAGCACGAAAATGTACAAGGACATGAAAAAGGTGTTCTGGTGGCCAGGTTTGAAGAACATAGCACATTACGTGGCAAAATGTCAAATTTGTGCCTTAGAGAAGGCCGAATGCCAGAAACCTGGTGGTTTCATGAAGTCGTTATCAATCCCAATATGGAAGTTCGACGACATTTCTATGGATTTTGTGCATGGTCTGCCGAGATCTCAGAGCAGAAATGACACCTTGTGGGTGATCGTTGACCGATTAACCAAAGTATCACACTTCATACCAAACAGTAAGGACGATTCAGTAGAAATATTAGCCAAGTTGTACGTGGATAATATCGTACTATTTCACGGCATGCCCCGTAGCATCGTAAGTGATCGAGATGGGTGTTTCACTTCAAATGATTGGAGGCAAATCCATCAAATGTTGGGGAATAAACTAACGTTCAATACGGCCTTCCATACGCAAACGAATGGTCAGACTGAGAGGACCACTAGAACAATGGAGGATATGCTATGTATGTGAGCCCTGGATTTCGGGAAGAGGTGTGAAGATCAAATCTATATGATTGAGTTTACCTAAAATAATAGCTATCATGCTAGTATACAGATGGTGCCCTTTGAAGCTTTATACAGTATGAAGTGCGGTACACCGTTAGCTTAGACGGAATCAAGCAAGTCAAAACTCTATAATCATAAAGAGGTTTAATATGCATATTCGACCATACGTACTATTCGAGAGCGACTATTGATAGCCTAGGAAAGGCAGGCAAAATACTATAATACCAAACACCGAAATGTGGAGTTTGCGGCAAGCGATTGGGTCTACTTAAAGATCAAACCATTCAAAGGCGTATCGAGGATTTGGCGCTTGAAAAAGCTGAGTCTGAGGTATCTTGGTCCATTTTAATTGGTTGAACGAGTTGGAGAAGCTACCTATCGGTTAGCACTTTCAGCAGAACTAAGTGGTTTGCACGATGTGTTTCACATATTGGTGATGCGCAAAGCTGTGAAAGAGCCAACTCAAGTGATCGCAAATGATCGAGTATCAGTCGATAGTGGGCTAAAGACAAAGATTAGGCCCATTCGAATCGAGCATTTGGAAATCAAACAACTGCGAAACAAGATAATCAGGATGGTCAAGGTCCGTTGGAACAACTGTGGTTGTGAAGAGCTAACATGGGAGCGAGAGCAAACAATGCGTGAAGAATATCCCGAGTCATTTGTAAAATGAAGTTGTAACTTTGTTTTGTGGAAGGAAAATAATATGTTTTAATATATTAATTATTGGGCATCCTTATCGATGCGTACCATTTCGAGACAAAATTTCTGCAAGGAGGGGAAGATTTTAACACCCCAAAAGGAGAAGTGGTCATTGGAGGCTATCGCGCGGCGATAGGTTTATTGTAGACGTATCTCAGTGAAGTAAAAGACTAAGCGCTCGGGTTTTGTACCGCCTGGAGATAGAAAGCTATCACTCTGTGGTAGCAAATGCCTTCGACGAGACCACTCAACGCTTTCGAAGAATCGTCAAGAGCATTACTGCCAGGCGATAGGCGTTACCGTGCCGCACTAGCCTCTCGACGAATGTCGAAAGCATTTCTCGAGTAATCAATTTACCGCCAGGCGATAAAAAGTTCTCGTAGGGCAATAGCTCTAGATAGCGGTGCCGGCTAGTCAAAGCGGTTACCACCTATGTTACCGCGCGGCGGTAGGAGTTACCGCGCGGCGGTAGCCTTTATATAAAGGTTGGACTTGAGATGTTATTGCCATTTTCTCTCACTCTCTTCTTTACCTTTAGAGAGGGAAAAGGAGGAACGTCTAGGAGCTCGTGTGGAGATCGATCTAAGGTGTGCTTGTGATTGTAATCGTGAGTCGGTGCTAGATCCGCGGTGTGGAAGTTATGACAATCAATTCCATCCGGATCAAATATCACGGTCATGGCTCTGAAGAGAACTATAAGGGTAACGATCTTCCTTCTTGGACAAGTCAAGTCCTTCTTTTGGCATATGCATGGAATCCCCCGCGAAAAGGTGGAAAATCGAGGGAATTCCTTTGGGTTGATTTATGAAAACCCCAGTGAGTCTTGTATATAGATTCGAAAATGTGTATTATGTAATAAGCATGTTGTGTGAAGCCCATCTGAACAGGTTGGTCTGGATTGGTGATGTTTATTTTGTGTGTTAGAGAAGACTACGAGTATAAATGAGTAATATACGGGGTTTGCGGGGTTCCACCTTTGAACTGAAAGTAGCAGGAAGTACTGGAGTTGCATTCTAGGAAAATACCCTATAATTCCACAATTTTAAGATAAGTGGGATATCGCTGGGCGATAATGTGTATCGCCAACAGTGATAGCTCTTGGTGAGCTATTTGTGTTGTGTGCTATGGAAAGACCAGTGTTTCTGGCACTGCAGGATGCTGCAGGGTTTTGGTTTGATTTGGGCACAAAAAAAGAGAACTTCTACTGGTCCCACCAGGCGATCATGATGAATGCTGGCAGTAACTCCCTTTTTGATTGTAAAGCCTGTCTCAGGGAGACTGTGAGGCTAATCTGTGAGCTGTGAGCTCTTAAATGCTGTCGAGCAGAACAGACAAGGGGAAGCCGACCCGTGTAAGACTAGACATTGAATTGATGATTTGAGCAACAGGCAATGGCTGAACTGTATCCACGTTATGATTTTCTAACTCGAGTGCCTAAGTTATTGGCTTAGTTAGGATCCTGTAACGAGAGTTTGAGGCTATACGCCAAAAAGACTAAAGTCTAAGGTTGGGGACCGTGGAGACAAAAAATGCTCAAGTATTGTCGTTCTGAGCTAAGAATGGATGTGGGGCCTGAAATTTCGGCACACTGGCAATGTGCCCTAAGTGCACAGAACGTTTGGCCATTGAGGCATTCGTTTGTGATATATTGAACTGTGCGTGAGCAAACATACTTATGATATATCTCTTTGTGAAAATGTTATGTCTGTAGGGAAGGAATACCACTGCCCCGGGAAAGGGGTAGGGTCGTTAGAAATTGGTCAGCTGAATGCTTGTTGCCTTGTTTGCCACCTTGGTGGTGGTTTATCCCTGTACAGGTGCTGGAGAGGCGAGCGGTAAAAAGCGGGCAGAAACCCTTGCTTCTATGTTGGCCCTCAAAGACTGAGCAGAAAAGTCTAACTGTTTTCATGTGTGACCAGCCTGCGCGCCGATGTTTGTAAATCACATTTGTGAAGCATAACTATAAGGCCTTAAGGCCATAACTTTTGTGTATTTGTAAATAGCATTCCTTATATATATATATGAATGCTTTGGTTTATATATAGTGGACATTCATTCGGTATGAGTTCATGCAACTATAAAGCTTCTGCTAGAATGCTCTGTATTATGATACAAATAACTGTTGTTATTAACCTGTGATGCCGTCGCCTGTTTGTGGAATATGGTGTGGGACCTCGACCGGACCCTCCATTATATTTTATGTGACGTACAGAGGTGTTACAACTTGCCACCAAGTCCTCTTCACAGGATCATGTACCGTATGTCAACACACACCTAACCTATTAAATTCACTTTTACATGTCATTATACAACCAAGGACTCCAAGCAAGTCCCATCATACCAAATCAGCCATTGTGCGGTCAAACATACACGCACTTATAACCCTTTCACATTCCCGTGCTCCCAAGCACCCAAGGTTTCACATATATCACAGGTGGCAGACCACCGTATATACTTCATCAGTCCCTCACCGCTACCTACAGGGAGTTAACATAACTCTAAGCAGTGGACTGTCATTCATCCCATCAAGATTGAGATCAAAGTTCAACTCTTCTCATAGCCATAGGATATACCTCATCCAACTCTTTCTTACAAAATTAACATGAGCACAATAATTATACTGTTTCAATCATCTCAAATAGAGCTCATTTCATAAACCTGCAAATCATTACTATATACATACTACTCCAAAATTTATTAATCATGCAAGATGTGATCACAATATCATAAGTTATTTTACATGCAATCTCCCGATGATCAATTCATAAAAACTATGTGATCATCAATTATCAAGACATTCCGGATTCACGCCACAATTCACTAAAACTGGATTTTCAAGAAGTTACAATCCACCAATTATTAAAAGCAACCCCAAATCAGAAATTTAAATTCAAGGGATACAACTTCCGTGTTGATCCTAGGGTCTAAATCCAAATCCATCACACCTGAAATCAGATTTCAATACATCCATATATACTTAGACAAAACGCAGCCTGCACACACATTATTACAGTGCAAAACATTTGACTGAACATTCCCGAGGTAACAAAGATCCTACAAGAACGTGTAACCATCCATTAGAAAGGACTTTCCGAGGGCTACTACTTTCGTGTTGAGCCCAAGACCAACATTAGAACGCATTATACCTAAAAATGACCTTGAAGGCTGCTGTGCACAGAAAATAGATTTCTGTATAGCACTTTTCACGCATCGTAATGAAGGATGAACCACATTGGTTCATCTTCTTCCTCCAACCATCACATAAAATGCAACTAACATCTCTCTACCAATTTCTCCCTTATTTGACCACGATTCTTCACGAGATCAAGTCCACCATCCTCCAAATAAAGAGAGGAGATGATTGAAGATTATCATACGATGATTGACGCCCTAGAACAAAGTTCTTACATGGTCCCTTCCTAGGAAATCTCCATTAAACTTCCAAATCAAACTCCCTTGAGCCGATGTCTCTCTTACACTTTGGATCTAAAGATCTAGCACCAAGGGAGAAAGTAGGAAGCTCGCCTCATTTCCGGCTTTAGATCGGGTCCTTCGTCTTGGCAGAACTCGACTCTACTTTGAATCGTTATCTAGAGACAAGGAACACTGACAGAAAGTTCATATCCCCTCCTAGAAAGTCTAGGACTGACAACCTCTTTGTTTTTGTCGAGCTCAGCATGACCGACTCGATCAAGGAAGGATGAAGATGACTAAGGATTTTGAGAATTCCTTTTTATAAGGAAATATTGGAGTTTGGGTTACTCCTCCACATGTCACTTCCTCATTGGACCGCCCAATATCTCCCATAACATATACTTACTGAAAATACGAGCCATAAAAGCCATTCAGCACATATCCAGAACCCGGTTCAGCTCGTGAGTATCAATTCGCAAACACAGTCTGGGCCGAAAATCTTCTAAGTCCAATTCGTCATATATATCCGACGAATCATTGGAATCCTCTGTGTAACCTCGATGAATCGACTAAACACTTTAAAACAAATCAGACTAATTCATCGATTCCAACTCAACGAATTCGTTGATTATCTCCGACGGGATTCGATGAACTGTACTTCCCTTCCACTAGTTTCTCTGAAACGGCCGAACCAGCTTGCAAACACAAAGTCCTATTAGACGTATACGTCGAGTATCACTCGATGAATTCGTTAGATATCCTCCACGATATCCGGCGAACTGTTCTTCCTTTCGATAAGTTTTTCTGAAGCTGCCAAACAAGCTTGAAAACACCAAATCCTATTAGACATATACGTCGAGTATCACTCGATGAATTCATCGGATATCTCAACGATATCTGATGAACTGTACAAGTCTCACTGAATTACCCAAGCCATTTCCAATGAATTCGCCGAGTATCACTCGACGAATTCGTCAGGTAAATTCGACAAAATCCTACGAATCTGACGGGAAAACTTCAGGCATGCTCTTACAATCAACCGCATGGCCTTGGGTATCACAACCCGCATTTTCTCGGCATAAAAGTATCTATAAGAGGAAGGAGAAAACACGCATCATGATGCCACGTCGGCAGGGGATAACTGCAGACGTTCACGCAAGACCACAACTAAACACCTTTTAGAAATATTTATAGTTTATTTTAAGGGAAATCCAGTTTTAAGTTAATCGGACAGCCGTATCCCTCACCTTAGTGGATCAACTAGTCCACGAGTAAAAATATAGTTATGCGCTATGGAAAATACTTTGATTAAGTTGATTTTAACATCCTACATCAGTATAAACGTTCCTGAAGGATGACTCATGTTATGTGAACTAGGTATAGGAAATATCTTTGCGCTAACTTGAAAATAGTGCTTTAGTTTTGAAAGAGATGGCAAGTACGAACTACTATTAATAATGTTTTTTATAAGTTAAAATACTTAACATGCAATCTAGCATAAGGCCTTCCCAGAGAGCAAGTACAAACAACCACAAAAAACAGGCAACTCAACAGCTTAGCAAAGTACTCATCATTTCAAAATAAAACCACCAGTGGGCGCAAACAACCTGACACAAACCCACTAGTGAGCATGTATAACTGTACTAAAGTAAACAGCCCAAGAAAAATATACCTCACAAGGGTGAGGAAAACTCCTGCAACAAGTAGTCCACTAACAAGCTCCCAAACTTAGCCGCTTAACCGGCTACTGCCCTGAACCTGAGACATTCAAAAGAAAAACACTTCAGCAATAAAAATACAAGTGGCAAAGGAAAATAACCACAATCGTGTAATAAGTGCAAAGTAAGAGGTGGGTTTACCAAACCCGAGTACAAAAATGTTGAAGACTACAGCTGGATCGCCAAGTAAATATAAGTACAATAAAATCTGAAGTAAATGAGTCAATTGAATAAATGCACCAAGTGCGGAACGAAGCCATGCTTCGACAATATCTGCAAGGATTACCATAAAAAGCATATATTGATCTAAAAAGAAAACTGAGCATAAAACAGCTCGAATAAAATGTGAACCATTGACACTTGGCAAAACAACCGGGCGGAGTCGGTGACAGATTGTCCCAAACCAGGCTCCCAAGCCCAAATGTCTCAAAAACACAGGCCCTGCAGTGGTGGCTACTTGTCCAAACCCAAACCAGCAGTCCTCAGAAAAACAGATACCAAACATCCGCCAAGTGTAACGATCCACGACTGACGTCCAGTTAATGGTCCTTTATTCACTGCCAACCATCATAGCCGAAGAAACATCAGAACCTACCCAAATCCCAAGTTAAAACCTTAAGATAAATGAAAACTAGACCTAAAACCATCCTAAGGACTAAACTCGCTGAATTGGACAAAGACGACGAAATAAATTTCTAAGTCCCAGCAAATTCGATGAGTATACCCGATAAAACTCAAGCATACTCGACGAATTTTATCGATACTCGGCGAATCTCTCAACACTTGGCGAAAATTCCTTGCGGAAACCGACGATACTCGATGAATTTCTCTGATACTAACCGAATTTCCCTTGGCGACAGAACTAATCTCAGCGATACTCGACGAATTTGTCGAGATTACTCGATGAATTTGCCTTAAGATCAAAACTCACTCAACTCTCTCAGCGCCACGCCTAAACCATTCAACGCTAAGTCCTATACTAGACGCATAACTAGGATTACTCAATGAATTCGTCGAGAATACTCGATGAATCAAACTTCACTCTACGCTACGCCATTCGACACTAAACGAACCCGACGCCTTGTTACTCGACGAACGGACACTCGATAAATTGACTAACGATACTCGCCGAAAGTGACTTATCCTATATTCGGTGATACTCGCTGAATTCCTACCCGATACCCGTCGAATTCTACTTCGGCTACATACCGTTACTCGGTGAAATTCCTTACCTAAAATCCAACAATACTCGATGAATTACAGTATGATATACGCCGAATTTTACTTATCTTATATCGTCCTATATGTTATGGTTTGGCCAAAATTCTAGATCTAACCTTGGGGGATATTTTTTGTATTTCCTATACTTCTCCCAATCTCTAAGGGAGGAAGGAAAGAGAAGGGAGATCAATCAAAAAAAGAACAAGCAAGGGAAGATATCCACTTGCCTCAAAACTTTGGAGAAACGCCGCCCGCTTGCGCCGCTTCAAGAACCGGCCGTAGGAAGCCCTAAACAACGTTTCCTGAAACTTTTGGAGGAGAAAGGAGGTAAAAAACATCAACTATAACGAACAAAATTCGAGGAATCAGGAAGATCTTACCATGATCGCGAAGCTCTCGCTGAGAGCTTTCCAAATCTTTACTCAAACGTCAAAAACAACCACTAAATCACTCGGATCGCCGGCCAAAAGCTCTGTCCGCCGCACGCATACTTCTCTTGTGAAACGAAAGCCACCGTTGGGTAGGGAATACAATGAATATTGTCCTTAGGTTTTCGTTATAATGTATATATATATTATATTATAATAATATTAATAAATAATACATTACAATTCAATATTACATTACATTAATTCCTAAAACGATCCAAAATCCAAAACAATACCGAATTCTACGAAATTCGCACCGTAGCTAAATAACGACGCTACGAAACCAACGACGATGTCAAAACTCAATTTCGGCAAACAAAACTCGGGCAAACACCTCCCGAATCCAAAACACAAGCATTCCCAAAAGGCTCCACCGAGTTACCAAAACAGACCCGGCTCGCAAGGGAATCTTACAAGCAGGCTAAACCCAGCATCACTAAAAACTCAAAGAGCAAAACAACACTCTAACCACGATACAAGCCAAACATGCGTTAATTTAATGCCCTAACATCAAAATTACGCCATTATAGGAAAAAATATAAATACCGAAAAATCAGGGGTGTTACAACCACCCCTCCTAAAAAGAAGTTTCGTCCCGAAACTTATCATAAACAGGATCAAATCCCAATCAGAATTAAAAAAATCATAAGCAAATAGAGAAAACACTTACCAAAACATCAGGAGAACATATGAGTATGAACCTCCCTCATAACTGTCTCCATCTCCCAAGTCGCGCTTTCCATTTCTTGGTTCCGCCACAAAACTTTAACCATCGGTATTGTCTTCCTTCACAATACCTGATCTTGAGTATCCAAGACACGAACATGCACCTCCATATATGAAAGGTTAGGCTCCAACTAGGGCATATAATCTAGAACTTGCCTGTCACTTAGCACACACTTCTGCAATTGGCACACGTGAAAAACATAAGGCACGCAAGGAAAACCTGCGGGTAAATCTAGCCTATAAGCTGACACACCAATTCACTCAACAATTTCAAAAGGTTCCACATACCTCGGGTCCAACTTGTGGTTCTTACCAGACCTTTTAACTCCAGACATCGGGAAAACTTTAAGAAACACCATATCCCCAACAACAAACTCAAAATCGGTCCTACGCCAATTGTCATTCTTTTCATATCGCTCTTGAGCTATCCGAAGCTTCTCTCGAATATTCTTTATAGAAACATCCATTTCCTCTAACACTTCAGGACCCAACAATGGTCTCTCACCAACCTCGGCCCAAAACAAGGGATTTCTGCAATGTCTCCCATACAAAGCCTCAAACGGGGCCATCTGTAAACTTTCCTAATAACTGTTATTATAAGGGAATTTCATTAGTCTCAATCGCTCATCCCAGGCTCCTCCATGGTCTAATATATAACATCTGATCATATCTTCTATGATCTGATTTACTCTTTCCGTTTGACCATTAGTTTGTGGATGATAAGCGGTAGAATACCGCAGATCAGTTCCAATTCAATCTTGTAAACTCTTCCAAAAGGGAGACGTAAACTTGGAGTCTCGATCCGATATAATACTGACAGACACTCCGTGTAACCTGATGACTTCATCCAAATATAATTCAGCTATCTTTTTCATGGGGTAATAAATTATAAACGACACAAAGCGAACACACTTCGTCAATCTGTCCACAATAACCCAAACTGAATCGTGTCCACGGGGAGATCTCGGCAACCCAGTAATCAAATCCATTGAAATGTTGTCCCACTTCTAACTTGAAATCTCTAAGGGTGTCAACTTGCCTCCAGGCCTAGCATGATCGGTCTTCACTCGCTTTCAAGTAAAACCTTCTGATATATACCTAGCTATATCGCCCTTCATACCATACCACCAAACGATATACTTCAGATACGTATACATTTTTGTAGAAACAGAGTGGTAGGCAACACATGAACCATGCGCCTCTTTACACAACTTAACTCGGATATCCTCGACTGAGGGAATGCAAAATCTGCCGCAGTACCGTAAAGTACCTGCGTCATCAATCGAAAAGTCTTACAATTCCCCTTTCGCAGTTCTACTATAAAGGTGAATCAAATCAGGATCATCCCTTTGATGTAGTCTCATCAGTGAAATCCATGAAGGCTCTAATACTTCCAAACTGCTGGGCAAGTCGCTACTCCCCACCGATATATCCATCAGAAGAAATTCTTCCACCAGCGAATCCACAGATAGATTAAAAATCTTCGCTGACTTCCTACTAAAGGCGTCGGCTACCACATTAGCTTTGCCCGGATGGTATTGAATCTCCACATCATAATCTGCAATATATTCCAACCATCTCCGCTGGCACAAATTCAACTACTTTTGAGTGAACACATACTTCAAACTCTTATGATCAGTATAAATTTTGCACAGAGCGCCATACAAAAGATGCTTCCATAACTTCAAGGCATAAATTATAGCTGCAAATTCTAGATCATGTGTATGGTAATTCCTCTCATGATTCTTTAACTGCCTCGATCCATATGCTATCACTTTACCTTCTTGCATTAGCACACAACCAAGTCCAACGTATGATGCGTCCATATACACAACATACTCTATTCCTTCGGTAAGCAAGGTCAACACCGGAGCAATGCACAATCTCCTCTTCAATCCTCAAAATTATCTCTCCAAACAAAAGTTGCATTCTTCTGCGTTAGTTTAGTCAAAGGCGCATACAAAGTAGAGAAACCTTCAACAAACCTTCTATAATATCCTTCCAACCCTAGGAAGCTCCTTATCTTTTTGGGACTAGCAAGCCTATTCCAATCCATGTAATCTGCTAAATTCTTAGGGTCCACCGAAATTCCATCTTATCAATCACATGGCCTAGAAAAGAAACCTTAGGGAGCCAAAACTCACACTTACTTAGCTTGACATATATCTTATGGTCCCTCAAGGCAGACAAAACTAAATGTAAGTGTTGAGCATGCTCTTCAGCACTGCTGGATTATACCAGAACATTGTCTATAAACACCACCACAAAACTGTCAAGGAAATCCTTAAATACTCTGTTCATCATATCCATAAAGGCAGAGGGTGCATTAGTCAATTCGAAAGACATCATAAAAAACTCAAAATGTCCATGCCTGAAACAGAAAGCAGTCCGTGGGACATCCGTCTCACGAATTCTCAACTGGTCGTAGCCTGAACGAAGATCAATCTTTGAAAACACATAGCTACCATGCAACTGATTAAATGGATCATCAATCCTTCACAGGGGATATCTATTCTTAATGGTTACCTTATTCAGTTATCTATAATCGATGCAAAGCCTCATTGATCCATCCTTTTTATTTACAAATAGCACAGGACCACCCCATAGAGAAGAACTCGGCCCAATAAAACCATTATGCAGCAACTCATCTAATTGGGTACGCAACTCCTCCAGCTCGCGCGGGGCCATACAGTACGGCGTTTTAGCAATAGGACGAGTACCCGAATCTAAATCTATAACGAACTCCACGTCTCTCTCTGGTGGAATAGAAAGAAGATTATCAGGAAAAACATCAGTAAACTCGCGCACAACAGCAATCTCCTCAACTCGCGGCAAATTACAATCGGTCGCCAACACCAACACCAAACAAGCAAAACATCCGGAATTTACCAGCTTCCGAGCACGTACAGTAGAAATAATCGGAGGCACTTGGTTCAAAAAACCGTAAACATTCCTGGGTTGACTGTTGTCCATCTTGAAGTCCAAGCGCTTTATCTTGCACTGGATAACAACATAATACTTGGACAACCAGTCCATGCCCAGAATCACAATGAAATCTTCCAAGTCTATCATCTTTAAATCAACAATGGCTAGAAAATCCCCTAACTAAATCGGACAACTCTTAATTCCTTGGTCCGATACCACTGATTCGCTAGAGGGAAACTTGACACAACATGCGTCGCCTACAAGATTAAGGGTCAACCCATGACGCTTTATGAAAGTCCTAGCCACAAATGAGTGGGTAGCACCAGAATCGAACAAAACACACGCCCAACGGTTGTTTACCTTAAACTTTCCTATATAAAATCGTATATGCAACTAAAGAAACGTACGTCGAAACTAGAGCTACAAACTAAAAGCTGGAACTAGATTAGGATCTAACCTGAGATAACTTGTGAAGACATCTGAGCTTCCTCCAAAGATACCAAGTTCAGTTTGCTCTTCCCCTTCTCCAATAGTTGTGGCAGCGGCAAAGCCTGAAGTGGTACTGGTTGCAATGGGGGCTGAGCCTGCGGGCACTTTGACTTAATATGTCCCTTCTGCCCACACTAGAAATAGGTCTTATCCTTAAGCAAAAAACGGGCAGCATCGTGCCCCTTCCGCTTACAAGCAGAACAAATCGAATCTCCTTTATGAGCGCCCTGAATCGCATGCACCTGCACTTTCTTCTGGGCTCATAATATTTGATAACACCTTTCAAATGGAAGGCCTGGCCGGCTACAGAAACTGCATATCTCTTCGCTTCTTTTCCCTAAATCGGTACCATATTCTTTGGAACTCTTACCCTCACCGGCCTTCCTCTTATCCTTTCTCATTTGCTGACCTTGACTCTTGGCATTATCAATTGCCTCAACCTTCAGAGAAGCCTCCACAACTTCAGCATTGCTTTCAGATCCATATGCACTAGCTAGTTACTGGATGTCATTCCTTAGACCACCCAGAAATCGTTTAACTCGGTTCGACTCTGAAGACACCATGTTAAGGGAAAAACAACTCAGTTTTCTATACTCCACCTCGTATTCAGTGATAGTAAGTTGCCTTTGCTTAAGGTGTAGAAAATCATTCATCAGGCAGTCTCTCTCTACTAATAGCAGAAACTTCTTTAAAAGAAACTCTTTGAAGGATTCCCATGAACATCCATACTTAAGATTCTCCTTCTCTCTCAGCCACCAACTCTTAGCAAGTCCCTTAACTTGATACGCATCGACCATCACCCTCTAGTTTGTTGAAATTCTTGAGTAAGAAAACATCTCCTCGATGGCTATTATTCAATCATCCAAGGCCAATCTGCCCTACCATCATAAGTAGGGGTTCCTAGTCTCTAGAATTATAAGATAAATGTCATATCTGGTGGCAACAACACCGGGGGCACCAGAGGAGCAGGGGGAATAGGAACAGCCTGACCCATAGTAGGGTTCTGCACTCACGGCATCTACCCTGACACAACCGTTAATAATGCTTGGATCTGTGACTACATATCCACCATCTGTCTAGATAAAGTCTCATTACTCTATTGCAGACTTTCAATCACCGCTTCGCTCTGCACACCTGAAGACTCGCCCTCCAACTGGGGGGTCAACCTAGTTGCCACACACTTAGGTGCCATTCTAAATGAATAATGAATACTAATCAAAACTTATCCCAACCGCTAGCACCAAAAACATAGTCCAGACAAAACATACATAAATACTTGCTAAAACAGCCAACTTGCTCATGGATTTCAATCATGATGGCATGCCTAAACTTAGGATGATAAACTATCATCCAACTAACTCATGTGCCTATACCATGAATGCATGAATTATTATTCCTTTTGACTCAAAACTATGTGTGTACATGTGTTATCATGTAAACTTTAGCTTGGCACATGTGCAGATGCAATGTTATGTCATGCATGTTATACTATGCAATCTAAAAAGTCCTAAATTCATGTTATGAGCGACGTACACATGAAATATTATGCATCCCATACTACAGAACATCGCATGCAATGAAAAAATAAAACATGCTAATCGGTACCCATGTGATGACGGTTATGCATCCCATACTACATAACTGTCACATGTTACCACCTATGGTGGATCCATATACAAACACATAGTATGCATCCCATACTACATAATATGCTTCGTATATTTCTTATCATGCTATGAGTGTAGTATTCATGCTTCAGCCAAGACATACTGATAATACATCGATGTGTGTATGCAATGAAACAAGCCGGCTAATACAGACCTGAGATAGGTGTTTGACCAATTGTCCAACAACCTATCCCTCTGGTACAAACTCTCACAACGCGAATTTTCTCCATATAAAAAATCAATCAGAGTAAGGAGAAAATACACATCATGATGTCAAGTCGGCAGGGGATAACTGCAGACGTTCAGGCGAGACCACAACTAAACACCATCTAGAAAGATTTATATTTTATTTCAAGGGAAATCCAATTTTAAGTTAAGCGGGTAGCCGTATACATCGGCATAGTGGATCAACTAGTCCACGAGTAAAAATATAATTATACGATGCAGAAAATACTTTGATTAAGTTGATTTTAACATCCTACATGAGTATAAACGTCCCCGAAGGACGACTCATGTTATGCAAGACTCTAAATTTATATTAGGTATAGGAAATATCTTTGCGCTAACTTGAAAATAGTGCTTTAGTTTTGAAAGAGATGGAAAGTATGAACTACTAATAATAATTTTTTTTATAAGTTAAAATACCTAACATGCAACCTAGCATAAGGCCTTCCCAGAGAGCAAGTACAAACAGACACAGAAAACATGCAACTCAGCATCTTTGCAAAGTACTCAGCATTTCAAAAGAAAACCACCAGTGGGCACCAACAACCTGACACGAACCCACTAGTGAGCATGTATGTCTATACTAAAGTAAACAACCCAAGAAAATATACCTCACAAGGGTGAGGAAAACTCATCCAACAAGCAGTCCACTAACAAGCTCCCAAACTTAGCCGCTCAATTAGCTATTGCCCTGAACCTGAGGCATTCAAAAGAAGAACACCTCAGCAAGAAAAATACAAGTGGAAAACGAAAATAATCACAATCAGGTAATAAGTGAAAAGTAAGAGGTGGGTTTACCAAACACGAGTACAAAAATGCTGAAGACCACAGCTGGATAGCCAAGTAAATATAAGTACAGTAAAATCTGAAGTAAATGAGTCAATTGAATAAATGCACCAAGTGCGGAATGAGGCCATGCTTCGACAATATCTTCAAGGATTAGCATAAAAAGCATAGATTGATCTAAGAAGCAAAGTGAGCATAAAACAGCTCGAATAAAACGTGAACCTTTGACACTTGTCAAAAACAACCGGGCAGAGTCGGTGACCAATTGTCCCAAACCAGGCTCCCAAGCACAAATGTCTCAAAAACACAGAGGCCCTGCGGTGGTGGACACTTGTCCAAACCCAAACCAGCAGTCCTCAGAAAAATAGTGACCAAACATCCGTCAAGTGCAACGATCCACGATCAACGTCCAGTTAATGGTCCTTTATCCACTGACAACCTTCATAGCCGAAGAAAATCAAGACCTACCCAAATCCCAAGTTCAAACCTAAGATAAACTAAAACCAAAACTAAAACCATCCTAAGGACTAAACCCGTTGAATTGGCCTAGACGGCGAAAATTTTTTCTAAGTCCCAGTAAATTCAACAAGTATAGCCGACGAAACTCATGCATACTCGATGAATTTTATCGATACTCGACGAATCTCTCAACACTCGGCGAAAATGCCTTGCTGAAACCGGCGATACTCGACGAATTTCTCTGATACTTGCCGAATTTCACTTGGCGACAGAACTAATCTCAACGATACTCGACGAATTCGTCAAGATTACTCGATGAATTTGCCTTAAGCTCAAAACTCACTCAACGCTCTCAGCGCCACTCCTAAATCACTCAACGCCAAGTCATGTAGTCGACGAACTTGATTCCTAACTAGGCTTACTTAACGAATTCGTCGAGAATACTCGACGAATCCAACTTCACTCAGCGCCATGCCATTCGACACTCGACGAACCCGACGTCTTTATACTCGATGAACGAGCACTCGATGAATTGACTAACGATACTCGCCGAAAGTGACTTATCCTAAATTCGGTGATACTCGCTAAATTCCTACCCGGTACCCGTCGAATTCTACTTAGGCTACATACCATAACTCGGCAAAATTTCTTACCTAAAATTCAACAATACTCAACAAATTACAGTATGATATACACCGAATTTTACTTATCTCATATTGGCGTATTTGCTTTGTTTTGGCCAAAAATCTAGATCTAACCTAGGGGAATAGTTTTGTATTTCCTATACTACTCCTAATCTCTAAGGGAGGAAAGAAAAGAGAAGGGAGATCAAGCAAAAAATGAACAAGCAAGGGAAGAGATCCACTAGCCTCAAAACTTTGGAGAAACGTCGCCCGCTCGCGCCGCTTCAAGGATTAGCTGTAGGAAGCCCTAAGCAACATTTTTTGAAACTTTTGGAGGACAAAGGAGGTCAAAAACACCAACCCTAACGTACAAAATTCAAGGAATCAGGAAGATATTACCATGATCGTGAAGCCCTCGCCGAGAGCTTTCCAAATCTTTACTCAAAAGTCAAAACCGACCACTAAATCACCCGAATCGCCGGCCGAAAGCTCCGTCCGCCGCATGCCTCCTCTTGCGAAACGAAAGCCACCGTCGGGTAGGGACGATAATGAATAGTTTCCTTTGGTTTTTGTTATTATGTATATATATATTAATATTAATATTAATAAATATTTCATTACAATTCAATATTACATTACATTAATTCCTAAAACGATCCAAAATCCAAAACAACACCGAATTCTACAAAATTCGCACCGTAGCTAAATACCTACACTACAAAATCAACGGCGAAGTCGAAACTCAATTTCGACAAACAAAACTTGGGCAAATACCTCCCGAAGCCAAAACACAAGAATTCTCAAAAGGCTCCATTGAGTCACCAAAACGGACCCGGCTCACAAGGGAATCTTGCAAGTAGGCTAAACCCAACCTCACTGAAAACTCAAAGAGAAAAACCACGCTCTAACCATGGCACAAGCCAAACATGCATTAATGTAATGCCCTGACGTCAAAATTATGCCACTATAGGAATAAATATAAATACTGAAAAATCGAGGGCGTCACATTAGGTCCTCTTCCCCTACCTTCCTATCAGCCTAAACTACCCAAGCTGACATCCAAAACACGCACCAAGGGGTCGAGCTTGAAATGAGATGTTACAAGAATAATGGTAACAAAGCTAGAGGGGTAGATCTCCACTAGACTCAAATCTCGACAAAATCGCCTCTACAACACCACCACGCCACAGATTGGCCGAGAGAAATGTCCAACGAGAATAATCAGAAAGTTTTGGGCTAAAAACGAGGGCTACTCGCTACAACTCCAAAATCCATGAAACTTGAAAAACTCACTATACACACGAAGGCCTCGACGAGAGCAGTCTGAATCTCTACTCCGACGATGATTTCCTGTACTCTAGCTCCGACGGCGGCCGATAGACTTCCAAAAATGCCAACTTATCCACTGTCTCATGGTCGGGTTCTATGGAAGAAGAAGTTTCATAAAAAAACCTAATCCTAAGGTTTCGGCTTTTTAGGTGGAGAGATTTTAATTAAATGTATTGAAAATTTTGTTATTACCTTACATAATCGATGTTTACAAAAGAAATTGTAGATGCACCAAAAATCATGAACTAACGTAATGCCCTTATGTTACTATTATATGACTGGAATAATTATCAAAAATTCAGGGGCATTACAGTCGCCCCTCCAAAAAGAAGATCTGCCCCAAAACTTAGAACACAACTCGACTCTTCGAGAAAAAGAAAGGAAACTAACTTTACAGGATAAAACCCTTACCAGAGAAAACTAGGAGAACAAATGAGGTCCATGAGGATGAGATTAATTTATAGCAGACTCCAATTCCCGGGTTGTACTCCTGATGTCCTGATTCCGCCAAAGAACTTTCTCCATAGGGATTGTATTTCTTCTCAACACTCGATCTTGTGTCTCCAAGATACAGATAGGTTCTTCAATATAAGAAAGATTTGGGTTGCAACTCGGTGAGCGACTTAAATACATGACGCTCACTACGAAAAAACTTCCACAAATGGCTCGCATGAAACAAATCGTGAACATCAGGTAAATTTAAAGGCAACTCTAGCCTATAATCTGATACTCTGATGCGCTCAATGAACTGGAAAGGCCCCACATACCTGGGATCCAACTTATGGTTCCTTCCAAATCTCTTAACACCTGACATCGGAGAAACATTCAAGAAAACCATGTCCCCAACTATGAACTCCAGTTCAACCCTATATCGATTAGCATTCTTCTCATAACACTCTTGAGCAAAACGAAGCTTCTCACGGATATGAGTTACTGAGACACTCATCTATTTTATGACCTCTCATCCTAAAAATGGCCTCTCACCCACTTCAGCCCAAAATAGTGGAGTTCGGATATTCCTCCCATATATGGCTTCAAAATGTTCCATCTACAAGTTTTCCTGATAACAGTTGTTGTAGGAAAACTCTATAAGTCTGAGATGCTTGTTCCAGGCCCCACCATTGTCTAGGATATAACATCACATCTTATCTTCCAAAATATAATTTACTCTTTCCATTTGACCATTTGTCTGCGGATGATAAGTAGTATAATATCTAAGGTCTGTACCCAAAGCTCCCTGCAAGCTTTGCCAAAAACGGGACATATATCTAGAATCTTGATCTGACATAATACTCATCGGCAGACCATGCAATCTGATGACCTCATCCAAATAAAGATTTATTATCTTTTCCATGTAATAGCCAATTTTAAATGGCACAAAGTAGCACACTTTGTTAATTTGTCGATAATGACCCATACAACATCATTCCCTCGTAGAGACCTCGGCAAATCGGTAATGAAATCCATTGAAATACTCTCCCACTTCCAACTTAGAATAGCCAAAGTTGTTAACTTACCTCAAGGCCTTCTATGATTTGCCTTAACACACTGGAAAGTGTAACACTCAGATACAAACTTATATATATCACTCTTCATACCTAAGCACCAAACGACCTGCTTTAAATCTCGATACATCTTTGTAAAATAGGGGTGGTAGGCACTACTTGAGGCATGCGCTTCATCACAAATCCTTGCCTTATATCCTCAATGACGGGGATACAATACCTAACACAGTATCTCAAGGTACCAGATTGGTCAATCAAAAAATCCGGAAATTCTCTTTTTTCAGTTCTACTCCGGAGGTGTTGCAAATCGGGATCATCCTTTTGATGAAATCTCATAAGTATTATACATTAAGGCTCTTCAAATTCCAAACTAGATGGCGCACTAGCATCCTTAACAGTAATGTCCATCAATAAAAACTCCTCCACCAAGGACTGCACAGAGAGGTTGAAGACATGTGTGGCTTTCTTGCTCAAGACATTGACCAATATATTAGCCTTGCCCGGATTGTAAAGGATATTGACCTCATTGTCTTCAACATATTCCATCCATCTAATTTGGCACAAATTAAGCTTTTTTGGGGTGAAGACATACTTCAAACTCTTATGATCATTATATATTTTGCATGACACTTTATACAAAAGATGTCTCCAAAACGTCAAGGCATAGATGGCCGCAACAAATTCCAAATCATGAGTAGGGTAATTCCTTTCGTGTAGTTTCAATTGTCCTGATCCATAAGCAAACACCTTTCTTCTTGCACTAGAACGCCATTGAGACCAAATCACGAAGCATCGACATAAATGGCAAATTCCACACCCTCAGTGGGTAATGCAAAAACAGGGGCAGGACAACCTCATTTTCAATTCTTGAAAAGCTTCCTTGTAATCATTGCTCCAAACAAAAGCTGCATATTTCTAAATAAGTTTTGTTAAGGGCGCAAACAACACTGAAAATCCTTCCACGATTCTCCTATAATAGCCTGCCAACCCGAAGAAACTCCATATCTCCTTAGGTGTTGTAGGCCTCTTCCAATCCAAAACTGTGCTTATCTTTGCCAGGTTTATTGAAATCCCATCTTTACTTATGATATGACCCAGGAAGACACTTGAGTCAGCCAATACTCACATTTTCTTAAATTCGCATACAACTTATGCTCTTTCAGTGTGGACAGCACTAACCGTAGATGTAAGGCTTTCTCCTCGAAACTTTTAGAATATACTAGAACATCATCCAAAAAGATAACTACAAAGTGGTCCAGAAAATCATTTAATACTCTATTCATCATGTCCATAAGAGCAGAGGGTGCATTCGTTAACCCAAAAGACATTACCAAGAACTCAAAATTCCCATACTAGGAATTAAAGGCAATTTGCGGAACGTCTGACTCACGGATCCTCAATAGATGGTAGCACAAATGCTAGTCAATCTTTGAGAATATGGTACTACCTCGCAACTGGTCAAACAAATCATCAATCCAAGGTAACAGATATCTGTTCTTGGTAATTACTTTATTCAGCTCTCTATAATCTATGCACAACCTTATAGAATATCCTTTTTATTTATAAAGAGAACTCGAGCACCCCAAGGTGAAGAACTGGGCCTAATAAAATCACACAGTAACAATTCATCCAATTCAGTTTGCAACTCTTATAACTCATGAAAAACAATGCGGTAAGGTGCCCTCGCAATAGGGCGAGTACTAGACTCAAGGTCTATAACAAATTCTACATCTCTCATAGGAGGAAGCCCAGGAAAACTGACAGGAAAACATCGGGAAATTCTCGCACCACGGGAATGTCCTTGACACACTGCAAATCACGAGCAGCTTCCAAAAGAGAATAAAGTAAACAATACAACTAGTTTCTAAAATTTTCCATGCACGTACCACAGATATGATTGAGGAGTCGTGATGCGGAAAACCAAACACACTCGTGGATTGGCCTTTATCCTTCCTGAAATCCAAACACTTATTTTTACATTGGATGAACACATCATATCTGGACAACCAATCCATACCAAAAATCACATCAAAGTCTTCCAAATCTAGCACCTTTAGATCGGCATATGCTAGAAATCCACCTAAGAGAATCGGGAAATTCTGGATACCTTGATTAGACACCACTAAATCATCAGATGGAAACTTAACATGAAGTGGATCGCCAAGTTGGTCGATAACCAAACGGTGTCGGTCTATAAAATTCCTAGCCAAGAAGGAATGACTAGCAACCAAATCAAAAAGAACGCGCGCCCAAGAATTCTTAACCTTTAACTCTCCTATAAAATCACAATCATAACTAAAATGATTTTCATAAAATTTACAACTCCTAACAAGAAACTATGTCAGAATAAAACCTGGAATCACTTGGGTTGAAGACTAAGCTTCTTCCTTGGTCATGACATTTAGTTTACCCTTTCCCACATCCACTGCTACAGCTACAACAATGCCAGAGCTTTAAGAGGAATTGGCCGCATCGCGGGCTGGGACTGTGGAAATCTAAACTTCATGTGTCCCTTCTGTCCGCACTGGTAGCAGGACTTGTCTTTTAACCAATAGAGGGCGGCATCATGACCCTTCTGCTTATACAAGGATCTAGTAAACTCTCTTTGGGTGCACTCTGAATCACAAGAACTTGAGGTTGCTTCTGGGGGACTAACCTTTTGAAACACTTCTCAACGGGATGGGCCAGACAACCACAAAACTGCATACTTCCCTGCCTCCTTTCTTTGGAGTAGGACCAGATACCAAAGGGCTTTCACTATCCTAAGCCTTTCTCTTCTCTTTCCTTAGTAACAAGACACGTTTCTTGTCATTGTCAATAGCCTCGAACTTTAATGCGGCGTCCAGCGCTTCAATAAAATTCTTGGATTGGTAAGCGTTGGCTAACTGCTGGATGTCACTTCGAAGACCACTCAGAAAATGCTTAACTTTGCCTTCCTCAGGGGCTAATAACTCTGGAGCAAACTTTCTCAACTTGTTGAACACAATCTCATACTCACCAACAGTGAGTAGCCTCTGCTTCAGATACAGAAAATTATTCATGAACTTATCTCGCTCCACCGTTGGCAGGAACTTTTTAACCAACATTTCCTTAAACCCTTCCCACAAGCATCCATCTATAAGGTTTTTCTTTTCTATGATCCACTAGCCTTTAGCAAGGCCCTTCAATTGATAAGCAGCGACCATGATCTTTTGGTCCTCAGAATTTCCTGAGAAGGAAAACATCACCTCAATAGAATCAATCCAGTCATCTAATGCCATAAAATTAGCCCTTCCATCATAGGTCGGGGGTACTAAACACTAGAAATGCGAGATAAAATTCATCTCAGGTGGTAACAAAATAGGAGGCACTAAAGGGGCATGAGGGACAGAGATAGCCTAATCCACCACAGGGTGCTACGCACTAGGCTGCTGCTCTAAGGTGGCAGTCAACAACGCCTGCATCTGCGCTTGAATCGCAACCATCTGTCTCGACAAAGTTTCGTTGCTCAGACGCAACTCTTTTATCATCACTTCACTATGAGCTCCTGAAGACTCACCCTCAGACTGGGAAGCGGATCTAGCGTATGAGTGTATGATGCTTCGAGCCCATCTTCTATAAATATGAATGAATGTATTAACAAGAATTAACAAAAAGCCAGAATTACTCAACTTAGATCAGACTGAAAATACATAATAATCTTCTCTTGTTACTACCTTCTTCTGGGATTTTTATGAATGATGTTATGCTTTAACTTAGGATGATACACCGCCATCCCTCATCTCCTATGCATATAACATGAATGCATGATCACTTAAATTTTCTTTTCAAATCATGTGTGTATGAGTGTCATCATGTAAATCTTAACTTGGCATGTGTGTTTATACTATGTTATGTGATGCATGTTGTGTTATGCATTCTAATAAATACTTTAATACATGTTATGAGTGGCATACACATGAAATATTATGCATCCCATACTACATAATATCGCATGTAATGAATGTTAAAATCTAATGAGCATCCAGGTGATGATTGTTAAGTCGCCCATTTTAACTTAATATTCACTATTGTCATGCCTATGAGAATCTATATACAAACACATATTATGCATTCTATACTACATAATATGCCCATATACTTCTGTCATGCTTATGAGTTTAGTGTTCATGCTTTAGCCAAGACATACTGATGACACATCGGTGTGTGTATGCGATGAAATGAAATAAAAAAACAACCTTCCCTCGGATACTAATTGTCACAACCCGCATTTTCTCGAGGTTTAAAGTATTATTAGAGTAAGATAAAACACATGTCGTGATGCCAAGTCGTACAGGAGACAACTGCAGATTCTCATGTAAGGACAAACGTTTAATCGATTTCATAAAAGACATGTATCTTTATGGTTGATAATGTTATTTGAGTTTAAAGTTCAAGACCGTGTCCCTCGGTTTAATGGATCAACTAGTCCAAAGATAAGAAAAATATAATTGTAGTGGAAAAACCTTTATTTTACTACATTCATTTATCCTATGTGAACATGAAAACCCGTCGAACATGTTAATGATATGCAACCTCTAAATTTAGTATAAGTAAAGGAAAAGAGTTTTATATTCATTAAAGTAGGTTGATATTAAGTTGAAAAGATGCAAATTTATCATGTATAGAATAACTAACATACGTCCTAGCATAAAATATCCCCATAGGAAAATACTTCATTGAAGAAAATACCAATAGTAACAGAGACAACAGAACAATAGTCTAAAATACAAGAAAACCGTGATATGGGCGACAACCAGCCAACACGAACCCGTAGCACATGCAACAAAAGTCTGAACTTATAAACCATGAAATAAGAAGACACCAACCACTCCTTAGTTGGAAGAGGGAGGGGAAAAACAGCCGCAGAAGACTGGTCCAACAACTCGGTCAGCTCTACCTGTTACCTGCCTGAACCTGAGACATTCAAAAGAAAGAATGACTCAGCAGAAGAGAGCAAAAGGCAACTTGAACATAAATGAAAAGGTTTAATAAGATTAGTGGGTTACCAACCCACTGAAAAGCTATAAAACCACAGAAGTCAAATGCATAAGTGTAAGGGAAATGATTAGTTGGGCACAAAGCGGTCATAAGGAGAAAAATTTGCACTAAGTGTGTAAAGGATTCTTATTTGAGTCCGAGGTATATATATATACTTTTGTAATAACATTTATTAGTGGGAAGGGTGAATCATCAACTTCGAACATAAAACAGTATTGAGGCGCTTGCTATCTTTCCAACACAAACCATCACACCAACAATTCAAAAAAATATAGCACTGAGGTGGTGGTACTTTATCCATAGCCAACCAAAAGTACAAATAGTGAAGTCTCCAGGTGTGATGATTCACACTGACACTAAGGTGGTGGTCCTTTATCCACTGTAAACCCAAGTTCTAACAACAAATCCAAATACAATAATAAATGGGAATAAAAGACCCAAGACTTAGCATCGGATTGTCATAGTGACGCAAGAAAAGAAAATCTAGAAATTTCAAAGGGTATACTCGACGAATCTACTGTCCACACGACGAATTCGTGTAGACTACACGAGAACACTCGACGAATCCACTATTCACTCGATGAATTCTACTAGACTTCACGAGTACACTCAATGAATTCTACTTGACCAACTCAGCTAATTACTCAGGAACAATCAACGAATTTGGCTCGGCCTCATGAGTTCACTTAAAGAATTCGGCTAGGCTTTATGAGAACACTCGACGAATTCATTGTTCACTTGATGAATTCACTGTTCACTCGACGAATTATACTAGGTCTTACGAGTTCACTCGATTAATTCTACTTAGGATAGATTTCTTTAAATCATCAAATTCGAACATTGAGATTATTTTCAGAACTAGCAATATTTCTAAGCCCTTTGAATAAAGGGAAGAAATAGACCAGAATAATGGTAATAAAGCAAGAGGGTTAGATCACCACTAAACTCAAATCTCGATGAAATCGCCTCTATAGCACCCCATGCCACGGATTGGCCGAGAGAAATGTGCAACAAGAAGAATTTGAGGGGTGAAAAAAAGGTTAGGGCTACTCGCTCCAACTCCAAAAACCCACGAAACATGAAAAACACACCACACACACGAAGGTCTCGGTGAGAGCAGCCTAAATCTCTACTTCGACAACTATTTCCTGCACTCTAGCTCTGGCGGCGGCGGGTGGTAGACTTCCAAAAAGGCCGACTTCTCCTCTGTTGCGTGGTCGAGTTCGGCGGAAGAAGAAGAAGTTTCGTAAAAAACCTAATTCTAAGTGTTCGACTTTTATGGGTGGAGAGATTTTAATTAAATGTGTTGAAAATTTTATTATTAACTTACATAATCAATGTTTACAAAAGAAATTGTCGACACACCAAAAATTATGAACTAATATAATGCCCTTACGTTACTATTACACGACTGAATTAATTATTGGAAATTTAGGGGCATTACAAGAGTGACTAGTAGACTATGTTTACTAATTACAGGAGGGGATTGATGAAGTACTGCGGTAATTTGAGGAACTTGGTTAGATTAATCAGTCAATGGAGTAGGTTCCTTGGATAGTAATGAAATAGGCTCAAGTGTGGTGGATGAAGGAATATTATCTTATGGAGATGATGGAAGAGATGGTTCTTTTTGTGAGCCACGCTTGAAGATTTGCCTGGTCCACTTGGAGAAAAGGGTTATGGATAGTTTCTTTCCAGGAGGGATTGTATTCCTTTGGATGTGCATAGATTGGAAAAATTTTGAATTAGAATTTGACTCACAATAGTCATGCATACATTTCCATTTTGTGCATACTTAGGTGAAATAAGTTTTAAGAGGCATTTTCCCTAATTGATCTTCTTCCCTTACACTTTAACCACCATCAGATGTAACTGGGCCTTAGGGATTGCATAATGTGTCGGAGTTTTACGTAGCAACACCTTTCCAACAATGTCTGCGAAAAATTTTTATTTATCTGAGAGGTTAGTCTTCTTAAGCCTGATAGACTCATCCCTTGAAAAGTTCATGGTCTTTAGGACTTCATTTGACTCTATTTATGAAAGTTCTACAGAATCATTTTCTAGCAAAAGATCAAATGTTTTCTGGATCATTTCTTCAGTTATGTGGACTTCTTATGCATTTATAATTCCTTTCATCGAGTTATCCTCCTTAGATTGAACATTAGCTAGGAATTCTGTAAGCTTGTTCTTATATAATCTACATCGAGTAGAGATGATTTTGTTGAGGCCCATGTTAGTAAATAGTTTTAGAATTCCCTGAAATATGTCTGCCGCATAACTGAAGGACTCAAGATCAAAGCTGAATTCTGAATTAGTCTTTGTTGCCATCAAGATACCTACAAAATTCTTGACAAATATGAGAGAGAGGGAGAAAGAAAGAAAGTAGAGAGCTATGAAGATGAAGAGTTTTGAACATTTGATTAAATATAGTCTGGTATATAAGGCAATACATCCAAAATTAGGGTTTTGAACATAATTTAGGAAAGAAATAAACGTAGAACACTTGTTAAGTCGGCGGTGCGTTAACTAGAATTTGACGTAGCTAATTAATTTACCTTTAAGACTTTCTATCGACGCATGGATCGATCAATATCGATGTTGCGTTAAATGGGTTCAAACTTCTTCATATTCACCAGTTCTGCATGTTGCATCAAATAGAAGTTAATGATCAAACGACTTGTATTTGACGTTACATCGAGTATAGACTAGAGAAAATTTAAAGTTTATTGTTAGTTTCTGATCTATTGTTTTCATAGATTTCATGGTTAAGAATCATTATTATATGAGATATTAGTGCTTTCGAGACTTATCATCATTATATCTTGATGAAGTCTTTGCCTTATCTTTAGCAAGAGTACTTGTGATTGTGTCAGAGTCCCTTGGTTTTTAGTTGACCCTATAAGTGTCATTTTCTTTTAGAAGTTTTTCAAAGTCTTTCAATTTTCATCTGTGAAAACTTCTCCTATTCAGAACATTTTCAAATATTCTTCCTGATTGAGGTAGGGTTTTATTTCTTCCTTTAGCCTTCCTAGTTTGAAAAGAAGGTCTAGAAGCTATTGTTTGGAATATTGCCCTAAATATTCCAAGATTTGAAGAAGTAATATTTACCATGTAAAGTGTGTAATACCCCCCTCCCAGAACACAAGACACGGCCGAAGGGAGTCTTATGCCCAAAACAGTTGTCTTGCGATAACATCATCATATAGGCTAATTTGTACCAAAAGTTGCCTATTTTACTGGCTAATTTCTGATATCACAGCGCCAACCCAACAATAAGAGAAAAAAACAGAAGTCAAAATCCACAATAAGTTAAATTTCTGGATAATACATCAATCAGGAAGCTATATAAGCTCCTGAAATATCAGAGTACAGAATTTGCCAGAAGGGCTACAACAATACCCTCAAAAGCTCACATTTATCACAAAGGGGAGTGAAGATATCGTAGTATAAGGCCATGTCCCCTAGCCTGGCTACCCTCCTACATGGGGTGCTGTTGTTGCTTCATCGACGGGGTGTCCTCCTAAAAAAGTAGATGTAGAAACTGTTAGTTATAAAGATTAAGTGATTTCACATCCTCTCACCCCCAACAACTCTTAGACACCAAGCCGAAGGAAGAAAGGGGATACATAATATATTCAATAGTATAAACAACATGTGACAATATGTATTAATAATTGGGCAGTTATCTTGCATCAACAGTTCAGTAAGTAAATAGGCAATAACAAGGAGTATCATCTGGTATATAAAATACATCTAAGCTAGCATTGTATCAAATGGAAAAAATGTTTGAACTGAATTGAATTTAACTTATAAAAATGCTCATATGAGCTTATAAGTTAAGGGTCAAATAAAATAAATAGTAACTCATCATATAAAAGAGTTCATACCTATTTATATGATGAGAATCGTATGCGGTGCATTGCAATTCAATGTAATGAATGTATGATGATGCACCCATGTTTACACGCGCACTCGGTTTGCTATGTTGACATAGAACTATAACTCACACTTTTCAAGAGGTAGCCAATGTCTCAGGCATCACCCGTCATGGCCAAACGGTGATAGTGGAGTGAGCTTCTCCACTACTAGGCGGGCATACACGCTACCATGTCTAGGCCTCGCGTACGCCTCAAAGATATATACCTCGTAGTAGAGTCCTTACGTATTATGGCACAGAAGGGGTCTTTGGGAGGTAAGAAAAAAGCGCCCAGCCCAATTGGCCTAAATAGTATAGAAGGGGTATTCGAGAATTTAACACCAAAGAGCCCATACCAACCGGCTTAACTTGTACAGAAGGGGTCTTTGGGAAGTAAGAACCAAAGAACCCAGCCTAACTGACAAAAATCTATCTGCCAGCTTCCGTCAGTGTGACAATCGGTAAACCCGTAGACCTGCCATATGTAATCCTCAACTCGGTATTATCCAACAACCATGTCTCGATATATACTTCATGCAGTCCTCATGTACCAATGAGCAAGGAAGCTCCCAAAGACTTCCAACCACGCCCTTACACAATACAACCTAGGATACAACATATCCTGCCATCACGAACAATTCATCAAACAAGTGATTAATTAAGTGGTTATAACAACCCAAATCCCCCAAATATTTCTTCTTTGTGTCATGGTTAACATCTTGAGCATTTACACAAAATTTCAGTTCATTTGGATCATAATGATAACCATTTACAACCCAATAATTTATAACATCATATTACCAAGTTCACATCAACTATATATCAAAAATTATGAAACTAATTAAGGGAATCCATATTGTCATCAAACATTTATCTACCAGTTTTTCCAAGCTTCTAATAAATAATTTTAGATAAATTCATGAGACATCAAAAATTGATACATTTACGACACAGCTTACGGAAACTGGATTTCCCAGAACTACGGACAACCAAAAATTTAGGTTAACCCCATTACGGAAAGGTATTTCCAAGGCTTACAATATTCTTGTAAATTCCAAGGTCCAGCTCAAGTCTATCATGCCTAAAATCGAGTTTGAACTTGGTAGCGCAGATTTGGACAGAATCTCTCTTGCATTTACAGCTTAATTATTTTCAGGGCAGCAATTTTGAACTCACTTTTAGGGTGGTACAGAGCTCCCCAGAAAATGTACAACTACTCATTGGAAAGGTATTTCCAGGAGATACAACTTTCATGTTGACCCCGAGACCTGAATCTGACTGGATCATGCCTAAAAATAGGCTTAAAGTCTGTCACGCATACAAGATAGATTTCTATCTAAGTAGTATAAGTAAATTCCTACACGAATCTTTAAAATAGATGAATAATAATTGTTCATCTTCTTCCTCCAGCCAACGTACAAGATGCGTTTAGCTTCTCTCCTCCATTTCTCTCTCAATAGACCACAGTTCTCCACGAAATCAAGTCTGTCGCCTTCGTATTGAAGAGAGGAAGTTGTACAACCCCAAATTCGCTGGGTGGGACCTAGAGGCATTAACGGTTGGGGTTGGACAAGCCATAAGTTAGCTCGGGCCTGAAGGCCATAAGAAGCAGGCGCTCCCGCTTAGGAGCAGGCGAGATCCCCACCATACAGAAGCAGGCGAGAAGGAATGGCGCTGAGTAAGCTTCACTCTCTCAGCGTCGCAATCTGCAAGGGCGCTGAGTGAGCTTCACTCGCTCAACGCCACGGTCAGCAGCAAGGGCGTTGAGTGAGCTTCACTCACTCAATGCCGCATCCAGCGGAAAGGGCATTGAGTGAGCTTCACTCACTCAACGACGCGTCCAGTGGAAAGGGCGTTGAGTGAGCTCCACTCACTCAACGCCGCGGTCAACAGCAATGGTGTTGAGTGAGCTTCACTCACTCAACGCCGCGTCCTGCGGAAAGGGCGTTGAGTGAGCTTCACTCACTCAATGCCGCAGTCAGTAGCAAGGGAGTTGAGTGAGCTTCACTCACTCAATGTCGCGTCTAGCGGAAAGGGCGTTGAGTAAGCTCCACTCACTCAACGCCGCGGTCAACAGTAAGGGTGTTGAGTGAGCTTCACTCACTCAACGCCGCGTACAGCAGAAAGAGCGTTGAGTGAGCTTCAATCACTCAATGTCGCGGTCAGCAGCAAGGGCATTGAGTGAGCTTCACTCACTCAATGCCGCGTCTAGCGGAAAGGGCGTTGAGTGAGCTCCACTCACTCAATGTCGTGGTCAGCAGTAAGGGCGTTGAGTGAGCTCCACTCACTCAACGTCGTGGTCAGCAACAAGGGCGTTCAGTGAGCTCCACTCACTCAACGCCGAGGTCAGCAGTAAGGGAGTTGAGTGGGCTCCACTCACCCAACATCGCATCTAGCAACAACGTCAAGGTTAGAGGAGTTCCCGCCTGGATAGGGGCGAGAGCGTTCACTCTCAGTCAGCCAGGACCCGCTCTCGGCAGAGTCGGCGAGAAGGATTAAGCTGGCGAGAAGGCGGGGGCTGTCTTAGCGTGAGACTGTTGACACTTCATTTTAGCTCCCGCCAAAGGAAGGTGAGAGGGTTCTCGGCATAGAGCTCTCGCTGAGTGGGGCCCGGGGTCAGGGTAAAATATCTTAATTGCCCCCGGGTAAAATTACCCTTATACCCTCAGGGGCTGCATTTAACACTTTACAGACAACAGGATTTGGATATTGGAAGACCAGCCAGGGGTATTTCAGTAACTTCAAATCAGCAAGAGGCTATAAATAGACCCATAAGGGCTCTTTAGAAGGCAGAATCTCATTTTTCTCCAAATCCACAGTGCCTTCTGAGGAGCTCGTAGCCCAGCTTTTGGCTTTGGAGGTGAAGCTCTCAGAGATCTTCTGGGTGTGAGGAGGGACTTCCCAGCTGAGGCTTTGGGTCAGTCCTTGGACCTTAGCAGCCAGTCGAGGGTCGAGGCTTGAGAGAAATAGGTGTTGGCTGCACCCCTGTTTTGAACATTGGTTGAGGTCAATTTTGGCTTCAACAGTTCTGGTGCGGTGAGCGTGGAAGTCAGCCGGTGCAAGAAAGCCTTGAGTTTGGTCCCATGACTTGAGGTGAAGGTGAAGGATCTGGCCCGGGGGGTATCCCCACCCCAGGGGAGGAAGCGACGAGGAAGATGTTGGAGGACTTTAGGCGAGAAGTCCTGCAGACCATCAGCCTAGCCTTCTCGGCAAGGAGTGAGTGGGTGATGCCTCAGGTTCCGGTGGAGGTGGTCCCGCTTCTGGGCGAGAACGCCCCTGGACAGCGCCCCGGGAAGGAGGTCCCAATGGAAGGTGGCGAGAGAGATGTGGCAGTGCAGGAACTCTTCCCAGGGTAGCGCCTCGGAAATGAGGTTCCGGTAGAAGTAGGCGAGAGGGAAGCGGCGGTGCGGGAGCTGTTCCCTGGGCCCGGTCTCGCAGATCGTTCCAGCCATCTTAAGTCGCAAGACGTGCCATCTCGCCAGGAAGGGGGCGAGGCCCTCTTTAGCGAGCTCATCGTCTCAGCCCTGGTTCCAGAGGGGTTCCGGGAGACGGACATGTCCTACTACTCGGGAAAGGACGACCCAGTACAGCATGTACAATGGTTCGAGGATGTGGTGTCGATTAGGCAGATGTCAGATGCCTTCAAGTGTCGGCTGTTTGCCATCACATTGAAGGAGAAGGCAAGGGACTGGTTCCACCAGTTGCCAACAAGCTCAATCTACAACTTTGAGGATCTTCGTCGGGGTTTCTTGTTGAGGTTCTCGATGTCGAAGAAGAGGAAGAAGGAGGCGAAGTGCCTGTTTGCGGTGAGGCAGAAGCAAGACGATATGTTGGGTCATTATGTTGACCGGTTCCAAGAGGAGATTCTCCTGGTCCAACAGGTCCCAGGGTACGCATTGATGCTTGCCTTTACCCTGGGGCTGAGGCCAGGGTTTTTTAGCATAGAGTTGAAAAGAGTCCCCCCCCCCTCTCCTTTGAGGAGCTCATGGAGAGGGCGGAAAAGGAGATAAAATTCGAGAGGGCGAACCCGGCGTTTACCAGGAAGCTGGCCAGGTTTGCAGAGGATGATAAGGAACCGGCAGTAGGGAAGCAGAGGGAGCCAAGAGAGCAGAGGGAGCAAAGGGAAGAAAGAAGGAGAGAAGAGCCCCGAGGGAAGGGGCAGCAGCAGGGATGGAGAGCCTGGGAGCCGAACAACCGATTGGGTTGGAGGCCTCAGGAGGGTCGCCCCCAGGGCCAAGGAGGTGTTCAGGGAAGAGATAATCTTAGGGAACCAAGAAGGTTTGAACAGCAGGCGCGGAGGCAGGGACCGAGGGGTCACTTCCCGCCACCGCAGGAAGCGATGGAGGTCGGTAGAGGAAGAGGAGGAGGAAGAAGAATCCGGGGAGCTGGGAGAAGAGGAGGAGGAGAAGGAAGGGGGGCAGGGTGGCGTTACCCTTTTGTGACTTCCATCAGGAGGAAGGTCACGTGAAGGCCACCTGCCCGGAGTTCTTGGAGATGCGGGAAGCCAGAGGAATTAGGAGACAGGATCCGCCGGTAAGGATTGAGGAAGTGCAGCAGGGAGGGGAGGAAGATAGATGCGAGGACCGGGTGGACGTGGGGACCCGAGGAGGGATTAGAGTGATCCACGGAGAGGTAGGGATTGAGGCAACCGGCATGGGGAGCCTCCAAACCATGTTTTGCAGGGGGGTCGCCTCGACCTCCTTAGCTCCCCCTCCGAAAGAAAAAAAATCATCTTTTCATCTGTGGATATGCCGGACTACGAAGACCCATTCTGCGATGCCCTGGTGATCCAGACGGCGGTAGAGAACTTCACGGTCTCCAAGATACTGGTGGACAATGGGAGCTCGGTGAACGTCATCTTCAAGAAAGCTTTTGATGAGATGAAGGTCAAAGGGAAGAGGGTCCTAGCCTCAGATGGACTGTTGTTCGGGTTTTCTGGAGAGAGGAAGGAAGTAGAAGGGGGAGTAGGACTGCACGTAAAGTTGGGGGGGGGGGGGGTGTCACGGAACTGTAGGTTTGTGATAGTGGACGCCCCAAGCAGTTACAACGCCATCTTTTGGCATCCCCTCATCAACGCCTTTCGCTGTGTCCCCTCGTTGTTTCACCAGTGTCTCAAGTTCAACAACGGAGGGGTGCAAGTCAGTATTAGGGGGGACCCAAAGGTGGTAAGACAATGCTATGTGATGGCGGTTAACGCTGTGTCTTGGATGGCAGAGGCAGAAGAGCTGGAGAGGGAGCTAGCAGAGCAAGAGAAGGTGAGCCCGGAGGTGGAGGAGCAAGTGGTAGGAGAAGCTGAGAAGGAGGCCCAGAGGGGGGAGGAAGTTGAGCCACAACAGGAAGAGAGCCTGGAGGAGGCGATGGAGATAGAGGAGCTAGCTGTTGGAGTGGATCAAGAGGGTCTGGAGGAAAGGATGGATGAAGAAGAGGAGGGCCAAGTTGCGAGAGTTGAGCAGGGGGCCCCGGGGAGCGTGGAGATCCATCAGCTCCAGAAGGAGAGGCCAGAGGAGGCGATGGAAGTTGTAGGAGGGGAAGAGTTGGAGTTTGATGAAGGAGCAAGGGACGGCTGGGAGCAGTCGCGGTTGGAGCCGGCCGAGGAAGTGGTGGAGATGGAGGTCTCCACCTAGGTAGGGCAGGTGTAGAGGGTACGGATCATCGGGGGCCTGAGCCTCGAGGACCAAGAGCGGATGAGAGCTTGCATCCAGAGCAACGTCGACATCTTCGCTTGGAGCGCGGCGGACATGCCGGGCATTGACGCATATGTGGCCTGTCATCGCCTGAACATGGACCCCCGGACTCGCCCCATATGCCAAAAGATGAGGGCCACGTCCACCAAGCTGGAGATTCCCATCCGCGAGGAGGTCAGAAAGCTTTTGGAGACAGGCTTCATCTCGGAGGTCCAGTACCCAGGCTAGATCTCCAAGGTGGTAATGGTTAAGAAAGGGGGAGTGAAGTGGCGCATGTTTATTGACTTCTCTTTATTAAATAAATCGTGCCCCAAGGATTACTATCCTCTGCCTCGAATCGACGCGCTGGTTGACTCAGCCGTCGGTTTTTTTGTTATGAGTTTTTTTGATGCTTTTTCAGGTTATCACCAGATTCGCATGCCCCCCCGATGTCAAAGACGTCTCCTTCATCACTAGTGAAGGATGCTTCAGCTATAAGATGATGCCCTTTGGGATGAAAAATTCAGGAGCCACATACCAGCGCATGATGGATCGAGTCTTCCAGGGGCAGAGGGGGAGAAACTTGGAAGTCTTTGTCGATGACCTGATGGTGAAAAGCAAGTGTGTGAGCTCACACCTGCGAGACCTCGAAGAGACCTTCGCCACCCTACAAAGGTTCAAGATGAGGCTGAACCCCTTAAAGTATGTCTTCGGGGCCAGCTGCGGGAAGTTCCTCGGACATCTCTTGACTCCGGCGGGGGTGGAACCTAACCCAGACAAGGTAATGGTCATCCTAGACCTGGAATCACCTCGCAATGCCAAGGAGGTCCAGCGCCTGGCAGGCAAGCTGGCGGGATTAAGCAGGTTCCTATCTCAGTCTGGCTATAAGTGTTCGTCGTTCTTCAAAGTGTTAAGAGGTAACCGGAGATTCGAGTGGACAGCCGAGTGTGAGGAAGCCTTCCAAGGGCTGAAGAGGCAGCTCTCCCAGGCTCCCCTACTCCAGAGTCCAAAAGAACGGGAGGACTTAGCCTTATACATCGGGGTGGGTGCGGAAGCCGTGAGCTCTGTTCTAGTCAAGGAGGAGGGAAAGAAGCAGCTACACATCTATTACGTAAGCCGGATCTTGAGGAAGTCGGAGCTCCGTTACCCCATCCTCGAAAAGCTAGCGTTCGCTTTGATAATTTCGACAAGGAAGCTTCGGCCGTATTTCCAAGCACACACGATTAGGGTGGTAACCGATCATCCTCTCCGTAAGATCTTTGAAGGGGTGGAGCACTCGGGGAGTCTGGCCAAGTGGTCTATCCAGCTGAGCGAGTTCAACATCTCTTTTGTCCCAAGGCTCTCGATTAAGGCGCAAGCGGTGGCGGACTTTCTCGCGGACTATGTTGTTGAAGTCGGGGAAGATGAGCCACAGTAGCAGGGGGCGTGGAAGGTGATGGTTGATGGGGCCTCCGGAAAGCATTCCATGGGAGGAGGAGTGGTGTTGGTAAGCCCCCAAGGGGTAGCTATAGAGAAGGCGGTGGCCTATCACTTTCCGGTGACCAACAATCAGGCAGAGTACGTGGCCATGATAGCTGGTCTTCGTTTGGCTAAGGAGCTTGTGATCTGGGACGTGGAGGTCTTCACAGACTCAATGGTGGTGGCATCGCAGATTTGAGGAGAGTTCAAAGCTCGGGAACCTACCCTCATAAAGTACCTATCTAAGGTAAGGGCAATCATTGGAGGCTTCCGGTCATTTTCAATCCAGCATGTTCCTCGGGAGGAGAGTGTGGTTGTCGACCAATTGGCAAAGTTCGGGCCTCGGGGAGGAGGGACCTTAACCGAACTATTCCGACCAGCGATCGAAGAAGGAGAGCTGATGGAGGTAGGAAGACGACCCTCGTGGGTGGACCCATTGGTGACCTTCCTATCAGCCGGCGAACTGACGAATGAAGTAAAGGATGCAAGGAGTTTCAAGCGTAAAGCAGCTCACTACCTAATGTTGGAAGGGGGGCTACATTGCAAGATGTCATCAGGACTCCTGGCCCGTTGTGCGACCGAGGAAGAAGTTCTGAAGATACTTGGGGAGATACATTCAGGCGAGTGCGGCAGCCACTCAGGGGGAAAGGACTTTAGAGGCAAGGGTGGTCAGGCAAGGGTACTTCTAGCAGACCCTGAGGAAGGATGCGGTAGAGTTCGCGAGGAGATGTAAAAAGTGCCAGCTGAACGCCCCCTCTAGCTCTTGCCCGCTAAAAGACTAAGGAGCATAACGTCGCCGTAGCCTTTCGCTATTTGGGGAATGGACTTGGTCGGGCCGTTCTCTCCGGCCAGTGGACAGAGGAGGTTTCTCTTGGTCATGATCGATTACTTCTCCAAGTGTCTGGAGATCAAGGCTCTGGCTTAGGTCACTTCCAAGGTCATCAGGAACTTCATTTGGGGAGAAATCATATGCAGGCACGGGATACCCCGAGCGATAGTGACAGATAACGGTTCTCAGTTTGCTAGTGAGGAGTTCATCGACTTCTGCACCCAGCAGGGGATAGATCTCAGGTTTGTCTCTGTCCATAACCCCCAGAGCAATGGCCAGTTTGAAGCAGCAAATAAGATTATCGTGAACTTGCTCAAGAAGAAGGTGGAGAACCTGAGGGGGAACTGGGTAGAGAAACTCCCTTCCTTCCTATGGGCCTTGCGGATGACCCTGAAAATGGCTACCGGTGAGACCCCCTTCAAGCTCTCTCATGGGTGCGAGGCTGTCCTCCCTGTAGAGTTCGAGGTTCGGTCCCCACGGTTCACAACCGCCGACGAAGGAGACGAAGCTTGGAGATTGGGAAATGAAGAAGAGTTGCGCCTCTCGCTGGACATGGCAGAGGAGCTGCGGGACGTTGCAGCCATCAGGCAGGAAGAGACCAAGCGGCGAATGGCCAAGTACTTCGATAAATATATTAGAATCAAGAAATTCGCCGAAGGGGACCTAGTGCTGAAGAAGGTCGATGCGGCAGGGAGGTCGGCCCCAGTTGGCAAGCTCAACCCCAGCTGGGAAGGACCTTACATAGTAAAGGAGGTTCTGGCAAACGGAGGTTACTACCTCCAGGATGTGGAGGGGAGGACCTTGAGCCACACCTGGAGCGGCGACGATCTAAAGTGCTTTTACCCGTAGGGGGAAAAGGGGATTGTACGGTTGTAATCAAACAGAATCATTTCGAAACATTGTAATACCAAAATGCTCTCAAGGTCTTCTTCTTGCTTTGATCTGACACCTGCTTTCTCATTTTAATGATAGAATAGGACTTATGTCTTGAAATCTTCATCAACACCCCGAGCTCGGCTCAGCCCCAGGTAGACCCACTGCGCAGGCTCTCATCTAGCTGGCAGGTCCGAAGGCTCGCCTGTGGGGGAGAGGTTTGGTTTGAGAAATCTTCATCAATACCCCGAGCTCGGCTCGGCCCTAGGTAGACCCGCTGCGTAGGCTCTCATCTAGCTGGAAGGTCCGAAGGCTTGCCTGTGGGGGAGAGGTTTGGTTTGAGAAATCTTCATCAACACCCCGAGCTCGGCTCGGCCCCAGGTAGACCCGCTGCGAAGTCTCTCATCTAGCTGGCAGGTCCGAAGGCTCACCTGTGGGGGAGAGGTTTGGTTTGAGAAATCTTCATCAATACCCCGAGCTCGGCTCGGCCCCAGGTAGACCCGCTGCGCAGGCTTTCATCTAACTGGCAGGTCTAAAGGCTCGCATGTGGGGGAGAGGTTTTGTTTCAGAAATCTTCATCAACACCCCGAGCTCGGCTTGGCCCCAGGTAGATACGCTGCACAGGCTCTCATCTAGCTGGCAGGTCCAAAGGCTCGCCTGTGGGGGAGAGGTTTGGTTCAAGAAATCTTCATCAACACCCCGATCTCAGCTCAGCCCTAGGTAGACCCGCTGTGCAGGCTCTCATCTAACTGGCAAGTCCGAAGGCTCGCCTGTGGGGGAGAGGTTTGGTTTGCGAAATCTTCATCAATACCCCGAGCTCGGCTCGGCCCCAGGTAGACCCGCTGCAGAGGCTCTCATCTAGATAGCATGTCTGAAGGCTCTCCTGTAGGGGAGAGGTTTGGTTTGAAAAATCTTCATCAACACCCAGAGCTCGGCTCGCCCCAGGTAGACCCACTGCGCAGGCTCTCATCTAGCTGGCAGGTCTGAAGGCTTGCCTGTGGGGGAGAGGTTTGGTTTTAGAAATCTTCATCAACACCCCGAGCTCGGCTCGGCCCCAGGTAGACCCGCTGCGCAGGCTCTCACATAGCTGGATGGTCCGAAGGCTCGCCTTTGGGGGAGAGGTTTGGTTTGAGAAATCTTCATCAACACCCTGAGCTCGGCTCGGCCCCAGGTAGACCCGCTGCGCAGGCTCTCATCTAGCTGGAAGGTCCGAAGGCTCGCCTATGGGGGAGAGGTTTGGTTGAGAGAAATCTTCATCAACACCGCGAGCTCAGCTCGGCCCCAAGTAGACTCGTTGCGTAGGCTCTCATCTAGCTTGCAGGTCCGAAGGCTCGCTTGTGGGGGAGAGGTTTGGTTTTAGAAATCTTCATCAACACCCCGAGCTCGGCTCGGCCCCAGGTAGACCCGCTGCGAAGGCTCTCATCTAGCTGGCAGGTCCAAAGGCTCGCCTGTGGGGGAGAGGTTTTGTTTTAGAAATCTTCATCAACACCCCTAGCTCGGCTCGGCCCCAGGTAGACCCGCTGCGCAGGCTCTCATCTAGTTGGCAGGTCTGAAGGCTCGCCTGTGGGGGAGAGGTTTGGTTTGAGAAATCTTCATCAACACCCCGAGCTCGGCTCGGCCCCAGGTAGACCTGCTGCGCAGGCTCTCATCTAGCTGGCAGGTCCAAAGGCTCGCCTGTGGGGGAGAGGTTTTGTTTGAGAAATTTTCATCAACACCCCGAGCTCGGCTCGGCCCCGGGTAGACCCGCTGCGCAGGCTCTCATCTAGCTGGCAGGTCCAAAGGCTCGCCTGTGGGGGAGAGGTTTGGTTTGAGAAATCTGCATACACACCCCGAGCTCGGCTCGGCCCCAGGTAGACCCGCTGCACAGGCTCTCGTCTAGCTGGCAGGTCTGAAGGCTCGCCTGTGGGGGAGAAGTTTGGTTTGAGAAATATCTCGACGCGGATGTTCTAGGTTAGGCAAAAGGCATCCTAAGGACAGACCTAAAAATGGTCTCGGCCAGGAGTGGTCTCGGCCAGGAGCGGTCTCGATCAGAAACGGTTTCGGTCAGGTCTCGGCCAGGAGATCCCTGTTGAGGGACATGGCCAAGCGAAGTCCCCGGCGGGCCTAGGTAAGGAGGCCGATCGTTCGCGCAAAGCAAGGAGGGGCGGTCTTCCCTCAGCTTATGAATGACATATATCGTAAATAGTTCTCGGCATAAGGTAGGAGCGACGTGTCGGAGCTTTGGGCTCTCGATAGATTCTCACCTATCGGCCGCTAAGAGAGACTAACCTAGAGGGGGCCGGGGGCCCCCGGGCGAAGGCAATCTTGAACAACATTCGTTTTTTTAACAGTGAAAAGAAAAGGGGAGGGGAGCAAAATCACACTTATATTATAAACGGGATAGTCTTACAAAAATTGGAGCATCTCGCTCATTACAAAGAAGAAAAAGAAACCCCTCAGGAGGGAGCGCTATATCCGCTCGAGCTCCCGCCTGAGCTCCCGCTAGAGTCTTCACTTGGGCTTCCGCTGGAGCTCCCGCTAGAACTCTCCCCTGAGATCTCGCCAGCAGCCATGGTGAACTTTGGGACGACCGAGGGCGGAGAGTCGGGCATGCCTAGGGGCCTCGGGATAGGCGCGAAGAGCCAGGGGACGAGCTGGGGAGCGGTTAGGGTCTCGCCACCCTCGTCCAAGAATCCCACGTTCCGTAAAGTATCGATCATCAACTTGGCCGTCGCCTGAGCGTTGACCTGCAAGAGCTTGTCGATGTTGTACTCGGAATAATCTCGGCGCTTCAGCCTTTCATCGAGCATGGGAGGGGGCGGGATCGCAGCTATTACCGTCTCCAGGCGCTTGACTTGGCCCTTCAACATGTCATTCTCGCACTCCACCCCGGCCAATCACGCGCGAAGCACCACGACTTGAGGAGAGTCCTGCGTAAGAGCATTCTATCAGCAGCAAGAACGGTGGTATGAATCTCATTGGCGAGAACTAAGGTTGGAAAGGGTCTCGCTTACCTCCTCCGGCAGGCGCATGGACAGCTGGCGCTGGGCATCCTCCAGCTCGGTCTTCAGGGCCGCCACCTGAGCCACTGCCTCCTCTCTCGCATTGTACATGTCAAGTAAATTCCGGTTAATGGTGATGCTTCGGCGAGCACACATGTGCGCAAGCTCGAACCCACGCATCAGGGCACGGACGGAATCGAAAGCGAGGAGGCGAGTGGACATTTGGTCGTACAGTCCCGCATGCTCCCAGCTATAGAGGTCGTAGCCCAGCGCGAAGTCTTCGCCGGTGACCTCATCGCCCTCCGCCCTGCTCGGGAGCAGCGTCGAGAGGGAAACTCTGTTGGCCTCCAGGTCCCATTGAAGCAAGGGCTTCCCTTCGGCGTCTAGGCTCTTCATGCCCATGCCGAAGTTCTTATGCCCCTTTGGTACAGGACCGGGCGGAGGCTGGGCAGAGCTTGCGGCAGCCACTATCTCGGTGCCCACCTCGCCACCCGCCTCGGCCGAGGCCGGAAGGTTATCGGCAGGGACCCCACCACTACTCTGTGGGATGTCCCTCATCTCGCTGACCGCCGCTAGGATCTCGGCGAAATACCTGCCCGACGGAGGGGGTCGGGCGGGCGAGGGTATCTTAGAATTCCCCTTCTCGACGGCGGATATCTTCAGCCTCTTCACCCGTTGGGACGAGAAGCCACTGAGTTTCCGCTTCGTGGCACCAGGTTGCGGAGGCGGAGCTGGCTCTTCTCGGCAAGCGCGGGCCGCAGACCTCGCGAGAGCCAACGGATCTCCTGCAGTATGGCCCTCGGCAGTCGGCGTCTCGGGGAAGGGCTGGCGCAAGGTGATCTCCCGCTCTCCTATGAAGGCAACGAAAGACACTAAGCATCGAGGGACGCGCAAACACCGAGTAAAAGAAAAAAGAAGCGAGATCTCACCTTCGCCGTGAGGAACGGGGGGAAGGGAGTCGACGTCCCGCCAAAGGAAGGGGACGTCAAACTCCTTAGTCCCAAAGAACTCGAGGAGCGCGCCCTCACGGGACCCCAAGGAAGGTTGCTTGTAAATGGCATTCTCTTATTGAACCGGCGCGAGCGGGACGTTCCCGAAGTCGCCGGAGACGAAAACGAATTTATCGCACCAATGATGGTGCTTGTTGGCGAGACTGGTTGTTTTGAGAAGCTGCCCGGAGAAGAAGACAACTCCCCCCTTCGCGTGGAAGGTAAACAGCTTCTGGAATATCGAGAGGTTGAACTCTACCCTTTCGGATCGCATGTAGCAGATGAACGCTACAAGGATGGCGACCGAATTCGGGTTCAGCTGCGCAAAAATGAATCCATAATAGCGGAGGGTGAGGGGCATCTCTGGCAAAAGAGGGAGGCGAAAGCCCACCTCGAAGTGTTCGAGTGGGATCGCGAGCTCTCCCTCTCGCGCAGTGTTAACCCTATCGTTGTTGTCTGGGTTTCTCGCGGAGAAGTTGGCGGGAATGTATCGGGACGTGATCAGCTGGTACTTGTCCAAGGTCAGATGGTACGACGGGAATCAGTGCCTCCGGAAAGCTTCTGCACAATGAGAACGTCCCTCGTTCTCGCCAGGCATCGTGACTGAAGTGTTCGAAGGCGAAATACCAAGGAAAAGGGGGCGAGAGCAAGACGTGCTCAGTAGAATGCGAAAGCGAGAGAGAGAGAGAGAGGTTCCGGATCAGAGAAATAAATGTAGTGGGTGAATCCACCTATTTATAGAGCGTTGTAATGAATCATGATTTTTTCGGAAAGGGGCGGCAGAGGTACAGGTATCACGCCTTATATCAACGGCGCCTCGGTTCCCCGCCCGAATTGACAGTGACTGATCGACAGCCCTAGTCCGCGCAAGGGTCGAACGGTACGGCGAAAGCGAAAGCGAGGAATGTTCTAGCTAAGCGAAATATAAGATAAGATAACAGCGGTTAACAAGTAAAACCAGCCCACAATATCGCAAGCAGTCCGCAGTCCAAAACAATTAAGAAAAACATTATTAAAAGACATGGTACATGACGAGAAGGTAATGTTGAAGTAATTTGCCAACAGGACCGTGTGTGTGGGACCGCCCCCGTGGCTTTCCCCATCGCGCCTGGTCTGGGTGTTGACAATATCGCAATCGTCCGCAGTCCGCTCCTCCGTGTTTATGTAGCCACCCTTCATCTCAACACCTGGGTTTTGAGATGCGATATGGGTGGGCGGGTTCTCAATGGTACAGAGGATGTACGGTTGTCCTGCTGCGGGGGTGTGTTGAGAGTAATTTGCCAGCAGGACCGTGTGTGTGGGACCGCCCCCGTGGCTTTCCCCATCGCGTTCCTGGTCTGGGTGTTGACCCCGGTGGGCCCCCTGTGTGGCGGAATATCCCCGCGGTTCTGTGGTTGGGATTAGTCCCACATCGTCCGCAGTGCCTGCTCCTCCGTGTTTATGTATCCCGCCACCCTTCATCTCAACACCTGGGTTTTGAGATGCGATATGGGTGGGCGGGTTCTCACAGGTAAGGCTAGAGGTAAAGAGAGGCGAGATAGCAAGAATCAATAAAGCTCCCAGCGCCAGCGTCCTCGCTCTCGCTGACAGGTCCTCGGGGGTGCCAGCGGGTTGAAGTAGGAGGAGAGCACGGTGCACCCTAGGTTGATCCGGCGAGCTTGGTCTCGTATCCGCGCGAGGACCCTCCCGGGGGAAGATCCTGCAGTAGGGTAGCCCAGCCGCTCCGCCTTGCTTAGAAAGTATTCTCGCTCCAGGGACCCAACCTTTGCTCCACCGATCTACACGACTCCCTCGCCATGTAGTCCTGGACCCGCTCCCACCGCGCAAGTATAGAGAGGATGGCCGCGACACTTTTCCCGCGCCTTCTCGTGCTTCCCGCGCTAACCATCATTTCCTCCATCTCGTCATAGGAGGGGAAGGGAGAGTTGTCGCCATCCTCCTCTTGATCCCCATCATCGCACTCGTCCTCTTCAGCCCCCGATCGCAGGTACGGATCTCCTGAGAAGGAAATCGGTCGGTCAGTGCGAGAATAGGGTAGGGGCAGCAGCAGTGTGTGGCATACCAGAACCATGACGAGAGCCGTCGGCCGGGAGAAGGCGAGAAGGCCCGGGTTCTCCCTCGACATCCCTCCCAAACAAAAGATGGAGGGGATTTCCACGGCCCGGACGGAAGGGCTCGCGCGCCGTAACCTCCACAGGGCTCGAAGTCTAGGGAGGGTCGCGCTCCCTCTCGGAACGATCCACCTCCAGCGTCACAGACGGGTCGGCAGGCGTGTCACCCACGGAAGGGTGAGGATTGATTGCTGGATCAACGCAGGGGGCAATCTCAGCGACAGTCTCCTACAAGGTAAGATCCGGGCAAGCAAAAGCAGGCGCTGCGAGAGTCCCGCCCAAGGGTTAGAATAACCAAAAGAAAAGCAGATGAAAAGGAGGGGCTACCTCGAGGTCCCGAACCATCGGCGGGAGCTCTTTTCGGAGCCTACGGCTAGTCCTCAGGCGGGTGAGACGTGAATGGGTCCGGGGGCATCGGCGGAAGCCCAACACCATATTCCAGGACCACCTGCCAAGAAAGGTTCAGTTGCCAATTCTTAAGAATAGTAATCTGCTAGTTGGCTAGACATACCCTCTGCGGCAGAAGGGGATTGGCCGCGCGGCTCGAGGTTGAAGTTGGAGAGGCCCGGTGCTCTCGCGTGGGGTCCGGAGATGTCTTCTTCTTCTTCTTCTCTTGCTGTGGCGGCGGAGACTCAACGGTTGGCGCTCCTCTCGCCAGCCAAGGAGCCACTAGGGAGCTACTGGCAAGGGCCTGTGCTTGCACCGTCTTTATATGTTCCTGAAGACTCTGCGAGAGTTGCTTACCAACCTGCTTGGGGCGCATCGCTAGGTCGCGTGAGATCTCAGAGGAGCGAAAAAGGTCAGGGGCAGATTTTCGGCCGTCTATCAACGCATATATATAGCCGTGGTATGTCCCACCAAAAGATTCTCTTATTAAGTGACACGTTCCAAGCTAATATTGCTGGGTTGGACGTGTCTTTTCGAGCGTAGGGCTAACTCAAAAAGAGCGGGGATTGTGTACAATCCCAAATTCGTTGGGTGGGACCCAGAGGCATTAACGGTTGGGGTTGGACCAGCCATAAGTTAGCTTGGGCCTGAAGGCCATAAAAAGAAGGCGCTCCCGCTTAGGAGCAGGCGAGATCCCCGCCATACAGAAGCAGGCGAGAAGGCATGGCGCTGAGTAAGCTTCACTCTCTCAGCGTCGCGATCAGCAAGGTCGCTGAGTGAGCTTCACTCTCTCAACGCCACGGTCAGCAGTGAGGGCGTTGAGTGAGCTTCACTCACGCAACGCCGCGTCCAGCGTAAAGGGCGTTGAGTGAGCTTCACTCACTCAATGTTGCGGTCAACAGTAAGGGCATTGAGTGAGCTTCACTCACTCAACTCCGCGTCCAGCTGAAAGGGCGTTGAGTGAGCTCCACTCACTCAACGCCGCGGTTAGCAGCAAGGGCGTTGAGTGAGCTTCACTCACTCAACGCCATGTCAAGCGGAAAGGGCATTGAGTGAGCTTCACTCACTCAATGCCGCGGTCAGCAGCAAGGGCATTGAGTGAGCTTCACTCATTCAACGTCGCATCCAGCAAAAATGGCATTGAGTGAGCTCCACTCACTCTACGTCGCGGTCAGTAGCAAGGGCGTTGAGTTAGCTTCACTCACTCAACGCCGCGTCCAGCGGAAAGGGCGTTGAGTGAGCTTCACTCACTCAACTCTATGGTCAGCAGCAAGGGCATTGAGTGAGCTTCACTCACTCAACTCCACGGTCAGCAGCAAGGGCATTGAGTGAGCTTCACTCACTCAACGCCGCGTCCAGCGGAAAGGGCGTTGAGTGAGCTCCACTCACTCAACGCCGTGGTCAGCAATAAGGGCATTGAGTGAGCTCCACTCACTCAATGCCGTGGTCAGCAATAAGGGAGTTGAGTGAGCTCCACTCACTCAATGTTGTGGTCAGCAGCAAGGGCGTTGATTGGGCTCCACTCACCCAATATCGCATCCAGCGACAGCGTCAAGGTTAGAGGAGTTTCCGCCTGGAGAGGGGCGAGAGCGTTCACTCTCAGTCAGCCAGGACCCGCTCTCGGCAGAGTCGGCGAGAAGGATTAAGCTGGCGAGAAGGCGAGGGCTGGCTCAGTATGAGACTTTTGACACTTCATTTTAGCTCCCGCCAAAGGATGGCGAGAGGGTTCTCTGCATAGAGCTCTCGCCAAGTTGGGCCCGGGGTCAGGGTAAAATGTCTTAATTGCCCCCGGGTAAAATTACCCTTATACCCTCAGGGGCTGCATTTAACACTTTTCAGACAGCGGGATTTGGCTATTGGCAGACCAGGCCAGGGGTATTTCAGTAACTTCAGATCAGCAAAAGGCTATAAATAGACCCATAAGGGCTCTTTAGAAGGCAAACTCTCATTTTTATCCAAATCCACAGTGCCTTCTGAGGAGCTCCTAGCCCAGCTTTTGGCTTTGGAGGGGAAGCTGTCAAAGATCTTCCGGGTGTGAGGAGGGACCTCCCAGCTGAGGCTTTGGGTCATTCCTTGGACCTTAGCAGCCAATCGAGGGTCGAGGCTTGAGAGAAGTAGGTGTTGGCTGCACCCCTGTTTTGAACATTGGTTGAGGTCAATTTTGGCTTCAACAGAAGTGATTGAAGATAATTTCATGGTAATCGATGCCCTAGAATGAAATTTCTAGCATGGTATTCTCCAAGGAAACTCCATTAAACTCCCAAAGTCAAGCTCTCTTAAGTCGACGTCTCTTCTAAATTCAGAACTAAAGATCTAGCGCTAAGGGAGAGGGTACGAATCTCGCATGATTTTAGGTCATTGATCGGGTTCTTATTCTCGGCGGCATGGATTCATTTAGTTTCTTGTGAACTAGCTCCATTTCTTTGTTCTTTCAAAGAAGAGCAATCGGCACAATGAAGAAAAAGAGAACTCGTTAGTCGGATGAGTAAGTATCGTTCAATATGAATGTCTTGAGGAGAGAGAGAAAATAGGCTGATTTGACAAGGGTTAATGGATGTCATGCCTTGGAATGACTGCCCATACCACGTATCACTCTCCTATTGGACTATACATAGTTATACCCTAAAGTAATAATTCAGAAATGACAATGCCAGCAATGCATCATTACGTACAAGTCCTGAAAGCTTTTCCAATTTGAATCGACGCATACTTCTTCCCAGGCCGCAAATAATAAGACAACATCGAAGCATTTTCACCAAGTCCATTCATCAAGTACACTCGACGATTCGTCGAGATCACATGAAAGTGAGGGTAAGATCTATCTTAACTCTAAAGGGGGGGTGAATAGAGTATTTTAAAGTAAATTTACAATTTAAATTGCACAGCAGTAAAGGCTTAATTTTTGTATAAGTGTAAGGTGCTTTGATGTAGAAATAAAACTAAAGCAGTAAAATAAAAATCACAGCACACAACAAAGAATATGCACAAGAAACCAGAAGACACAAGGAACTATAGTGGTTCCCCAAAAACCTAGGTACATCCACTCTTCTACCACCCTTGGTTGGAATCCACTCCAGGATGAGTTGATCAGGTGTCCTGGGCACCAATGAGCTTTTGATAAGGTGCTCAAAAACCAAACTGGATTTTTTGATCAGGTGTCTTGCCACCACTGAGTTTTGACAAGGCTCTCAGAACCAAATTCAAGACTTTTGAAGGGAGTTTTGATAACCCTTTTACAGCAGGAAAAGAAAAAGGAAGAGGTGAAGTTGTCTTCTCTATCTCAATCACTGAGAGAAGACTTAGTGGATTGATTGCGTTGTCAAAGCTCCCTCTGAGATGTAGATGGTTCAGAGATGAGAACTTTACTAGGGTGATAGGCCTTCAGAAGCTTCAGATCTCCAGCAGAAGATGATTTCAGCAGAGGCTGAAATGTGAGTTGTCTGGAGTCTTTGATGTTGAAGCTATGAACACTTTACAGTATGCTAATTTTCAATCAAACTCTTCAGGATTGATCACTTGATTTTCCTCTGAGTTTTTCTGACTATCTGTGTATGTATGTATTGAGTGATAGATAGATTGTGTTTCTCTTGATCAGCTGTAGGATGTTTTATTCTCTGATGATCCTTTGTCCAAGATAGCCGTTAGCAGTCAATAAATGTCTTCCATAAATGTTTTGTCTTCAGGAGGAAAGTCCAATAGACATTCTCTGAGAAATCCCTTGAAACTTGCTCCAGAATAAATGAAAACGGCTAGCAAATCTCTTGAAATAAATGCTGAGAGAATTTGAAAAACATTCCAAAAGCTGGCTGAATTTGAATCCTCAAAGTCGTCGATCTCTCAGAAAAACGTCGATCTGAGCTCTACGATCGTCGACCTGATCTCAGAGATTGGATTGAACATCAGATAGAAAACGTCGACCTGAGCTCTACGATCGTCTAACTGAGCTCAGCGACTTCGAAACAAGATGAAGGCAGATCGTCGATCTGAGCTCGAAGATCGTCGACCGGAGTTCGACGACTTAACAGAGTTGAGCTCAGAGAGCGTCGAACGGAGTTCGACGTTTCGTCGACCTGAGCTCGATGAAAACTATATTTGCATCAGCTCTAAGTCTTGAACAATGAATGGTCTTGGGGGCAGCTTCAAACCTAAATTCTAAGCCCTAGACTCATTCTAACTTGACCTTTTCAACTATACATCTAGGTCAAACTGATTTCCTAAAAACATAGTGATCCTTGACCAAATTAGTAATAGGGTGTTCCAACAATCTCCCCCTATTTGGGTTAGGATTACTATTTACATAGCTCAGAAATAAATATAAAAGCAAATACAGACAAGCAAAAAAAATTAAAGCAATAGAGCAGAACAAGCAGCATAGCAGCATTCAGATAGAACATCAGCATGAGTTTTAAAAAGAATGAACTGTCTGCTTATAGAGATCACTTCTTTTCACTTCCTTTCTTAAACAAGATTTCCCTGTTGGGATTGAGAGCTTCTTTCTTTGACCTTCTGTCATCCTCTACACCTAAGGAGGTTTGAGATCTTGCCCTGGAAACCACAGCCTAAGGATGCAGTTTCATGTAATCCACTGGGTCAAAGTACTTCCTTGAGGCATATCTTTCCAATTCTGCTTTTCTTTGCTCTGACAAGGTAGTGATGTTGGAGGTGTCTTTTCCTTGCTCTCTAGCCTTCTTCAACTGATCTAAGGCAGCAAGTTCTTTCATCCTAGCAGTCCAAGATAAAGGATTGTTCTCTGGATCTTCAAAAGGGATTGCAGGTTCATATCTATTAAAAGTTTCTGAAGCAGCAACAGTACTTCCATCAACAGTTTCTCTGAGCTTATAAGGGAAAGGACCTTGAGATGAGTCCAAATGACTTTGTCCTTCCCTTTGATGTCTTGATTGAATCCTGTGATCTCTCTAATTACCTCTGTATTGTCCCCTTCTGGACTGATAACCTCTTTGATATTGCCCTCTGGGATGATATCTTTGTGAAGATTGGGAGGGGCTTTGCCTTGGAGCAGAGGTTAGAGAAGCTGAGCCTCCACCTGATCCTGAATCTGTAGGAGGAGGAGGAGGAGGATGAAACTGGGATGAACCTTTCTCATACTTATCAAACTTTCTTTTCTTCTTCATGGCCTTTAGTTGGTTTTTAGAATATTGTATCCATGGTTCAGTTATCTGGCAATCATGTAGAATATATTAGGGTATATCATTAGCATCCTTGGCCTTAACAGGAGGGACCTTCATCATGGCCTTGCTTCTTGCTTTCCTTTTCTTTGCAATAGTACCAGAAGAATCATCAGATTCTGTATTGAATTGATCACTTTCAGAACTTTGAGGTCTGTCATACAAATCATCTATACTTTTGATATATTCCTCTTGAACTTTGGATTTCTCAGAAACAACAGGGGCAGGAGGTGTTGATATAACAGCAGAAATCTCAGCAGTACTCTCAACAGGAGCAAATGAGATAGCAGGAGTCTCAGATACTTGCACTTCCAAAAATTTGGCCAATTCTTCATCAGCAGAATTATCAATAATAGTAGGCATATCAACAAGCAGCATTTCAATTTCTATAGAACCAGCAGATATAACATCAGCAGCAGCATTAGTACAAACAGAAACAACAACATCCACAGCCTTAAAAGAGTTGACATAAGATGCAATCAGACTGGGATCACATTCTAAAATAGGCACAATGGCCTTAGTAAGGTCTTCAACTTGCTGAACTGGTGAAAATCTTTTGTGAAGAGAATCAAAATCACTCAATAATGACCTGAGGTCCACTGTAAACATTGGAACTGGAGCAGCAGCAGCAGGCACTTCTTCAGCTTCATGAGCTTCATGAGGTATCTCCCCCTGGCTTGATGCAGGCAGGGCTGGATCAAGGCACCCTAATGAAGGAATTGCCTGAGGAGAGGAGAGAGCTGACAGTCTGTTAGATAGCTCCTGGATAGAGTTTAAGAGTGGAGCCAAGGAGTTCTCCAGCAAGCCTATTAGCTTGGGGGCCAGTATCCCATAAAGCCTATCTGCCAGACCAGAAAGATCCACTTGCTCAAGGGATACTTTAGTAGAGGTGAAGGAAGATGTGGCTGGAACTGATGGAATGGCTGCATGAGGTGAGGATGAGAATGGAGGGATGGATGGCTGAGATACTGGGATGGTGGAGATAGATTATATAGGTGTGGAGATGGATGGTGAGAAAGATGGTTGATCAAGGATGTCAGTGAGGAGCTGTTGGTAAGAGGAGGATGATGGAGGCTCAAGAGGTGAGGAGGGGGAAACATCCATAAAGGAGTCATCCATAATGGTGAAAGATGGTATGGAAGAGTCAATGGATGGATAGTAGTACAAAGGATGTAATGGTTCTGAGGTGGTGGCTGGAGGAGGAGAAATAGGTGATGAAATTGTGATGGGGGAGGAGATGGCTGATTGGATGGTTGATGAGGAAGGTAAGGCAGAAACAATAGGAGGAGGAGAAGGAGGAGAAGAGGAGGAGGCAGTCAGTCTCTCAATGAGGGCACGTGTTGCTGTAGGGGAAGAGACTGAAGCAGTCCTTGTGCCTGAAGCAGATTTTGCTGCAGCAGCCCTGTTAGGGTTGATAATCTGCCTGTCCCATTTGCTGAAAAGGGCACAGGTGAGCCTGTTGGATGCATTGATATGCATACCATTTGAAACCAATAAATCAGGACACCTGGAATGAAAGAAAACCCTTAGAATCCTTCCAAAGAATACACAACCTTTGTTGATTTTCTTCTTGAGCAAGTCAAAGAAGATAGACCCCCAATCCAAATGTTTCTTGTCAACAATAGCTCCCATTAAGCAGAACTGATACCTTGAGATGGTATCATGAGCTGAGTGCTTTGCCAAAAGCACTTTTCCCACAACATCAGCCAAAAATTGAAATTTAATTGATAGATTCTTTTTCAAAAGCTTATTAGGGTTCACAGCAGAGTGACCCATTCGATCTAACAACGAATCATATTCCTCTCCAGACAAATCAATGGAGTCATTCCTAGTACTTAAGGCGAATACTTCTGTCAAAAGATTAGGGGACAATGGTACCTTAGTCCCATTGATCGTGCCGACAATAGTATTTTCATTCTCAGTTATTGCAGTAAAAATCCATTCCTTTATTTCATCTGCTGTAATCTTTATTCTGGTGGTCATAAACTGAACTAACTACTATTCGCGGAAAAGATTTAGAATATCTTTGAACCGCTGATCGCTGCCATCAAAGGAGTTCATATCTATGTCAAAACCTGTATCAAATTTCATTTTAGAAAGAGCGGCGACCGACACTGCCATCTTTACCTACAAACATTCAACAAACACGACCAAGTGTAGAGAGTTTGGAGGGAAAGAGAAAAATTTGCAGAGAGTATGAAAGCGTAAACAACGAACGCCGGCCGAAAAATGATTTTATATTAGGGTTCGACGTAAAAAAGGAAGGATCGTCGATCTTCGTTCGACGATCAGGACTCCTAAGGGAAGCAGAAAGGTCTTCAACATCGTAGATCTCAGTTCGATGATCTAGAGAATGTCGAGCTCAGTTCGACGATCGAAGGCCAGAAAGAGATAGTATACAACTATCTGACAAGGTCTGAACTTCGGTTGACGTTTTGGGAAAACGTCGATCTCCGTTCGACGTTTTTTGGGAAACCGTCGATCGACGTTCGACGATTTCTGGGGAAAACGTCGAGCGCATTTCAGAGACAGAAACTATCCTACAAACACAAAAAGAAATGAGTTTTTAGCCTAATCTTGGTCTGTTTTTAGCTTTTCAAAATCTTGTAATTTATTTTAGGCTTCCTCCATCTAACATGCCTAACTGATTGAGGAAGAAGTTTTTTTCTTTTCATCCAAAGGCTTGGTGAAAATATCTCCCCTTTGCAAATCAGTTGGGATATATTGAAGTTCAATTTTATTTTTCTCAACATTATCCCTTAGAAAATGATGCCTAATTTCTATGTGTTTTGTCCTACTATGGAGGACTGGATTTTATGCAATAGAAATAGCACTGGTGTTGTCACAAAATATTTTAGACTTCTCTAAGTTATAACCATAGTCTAGGAGTTGATTTTGAATCCACAAGATTTGTGAACAATAACTACCTGCAGCCATATATTCAGCTTCAGCAGTTGAAGTTGACACAGATGTTTGTTTCTTACAAAACCATGAGACAAGTCTATCACCAAGAATCTGACAAGTTCCACTGGTGCTTTTCCTGTCTATTCTGCATCCAGCATAATCAGCATCTGAAAATCCAGTTAAGTTAAATGCTGAATCTTTTAGATACCAGAGACCTAGATTTGGACAACTTTTAACATACCTAAGAATCCTCTTTACTAAAGTTAAGTGTGACTCTCTAGGGCTAACTTTGAATCTAGCACATATACATGTAGCAAACATTATATCAGGCCTACTAGCTGTAAGGTACAATAAAGAGCCAACCATTGCTTTATATGTTGTCTGATCAACTGGTTTCCCATGTTCATCAGCATCCAATACAGCATTGGTAGGCATGGGTGTTTTCATACATGATGCATCAGACATACCAAATTTCTTAACCAGTTCTTTTGTATACTTGGTTTGAGAAATAAATATGCCTTCAGCATGTTGTTTGACTTGCAATCCTAAGAAGAAGGATAGCTCACCCATGCTACTCATTTCAAATTTAGAGTGCATAAGTTTGGAAAACTTTTTGCACAAGTTTGAATCGGTAGAACCAAATATAATATCATCTACATAAATTTGTACTAGTAGGGTATGGGACTTATGGGTTCTAATAAAAAGAGTTTGGTCTACTCTCCCCCTAATAAAATCATTTTCAAGAAGAAAGCATGCTAGGGTCTCATACCATGCTCTAGGAGCTTGCTTTAGACCATATAATGCTTTATGCAGTTTGAAAACATAATCAGGATGAGTTGGAGAGACTAAACCTAGGGGTTGTCTGACATAGACTTCTTCTTTGATCTCCCCATTGAGAAAAGCACTCTTCACATCCATTTGGTAGACTTTGAATCCCTTGTGAGCAGCATAAGCCAGGAAGATTCTTATGGCCTCTAACCTTGCAACTTGTGCAAAGGTCTGGTCATAGTCTATCCCCTCTTCTTGAAAATATCCTTGAGCAACTAACCTTGCCTTGTTCCTTACAATAATTCCTTGATCATCCAATTTGTTTCTGAACACCCATTTTGTTCCAACAATGGAATGATCCTTTAGCTTAGGCACTAGTTCCCAGACTTTGTTTCTTTCAAATTGATGCAACTCCTCTTGCATAACAATGATCCAGTGTAGATCTTGCTCTACATCTTGAATGGATTGAGGTTCAATTTGAGAGAGAAAGCAAGTGTGCATCAGGTTTTGGTTGATCTGATTTCTGGTTTGCACACCAGCTGAGATGTTTCCAATCACTTGGGAGATTGGATGATCTCTTGATGTTACTAAATCAACAGGGGGTGTTGATTGTTCACCAACCTTTGTTGTTGTTTCCTCTTGTGGAACAGCAACTGGCTCTTCAAGAAGATTTTCTTCCAGATGTTGAGCAGCTTCTTCATCTTCACTACTTTCATCCTTTTTAGTAACTTGCAATCTGTCCAAGTCTTCAGCTAGAGAATGTTCCTGCAAATGTTCTATGGTAGAAGCATTCTTCTCCTTGAAAGACATATTAGTTTCATCAAAAGAAATATAAATAGATTCTTCTATTTTTAGAGTAGTTTTATTATAAAACCTATAAGCTTTACTGATTATGAAGTATCCCAGAAACACTCCTTCATCAGCTTTTGCTTGAAATTTTGATATATATCTCTTGTCATTGTTGGGAATATAACAAATGCAACCAAAGATTTTGAAGTAATCTACTTTAGGTTTCTTCCCTTTGAGTAATTCATAGGGAGTCTTGCCCTTCAGTTTATATATCAAGCTTCTATTAAGTAAATAGTTGGAGGTGTTCACTGCCTTAGCGCAAAAGGATAGAGGAAGGTGAGCATCTGACAACAATGTAGTTGCAGATTCAATTAGGGTTCTATTTTTCCTTTCTGCTACCTCATTTTGTTGAGGAGTTCTAGGAGCTGAGAATGTATGCCTGATCCCTTCAATCTGACAGAACTCTTGCATAAGAAGAGAATCAAACTCTGTCCCATGATCACTTCTGATCAGGGCAATATGAGTGTTGAACTCACTCTGTATACATTTGAGAACTCTGTCAAACATTTGAAGTTATCAGATTTCTTCCTCAGAAAGAACACCCATGTGAATCTTGAGAAGTCATCTACAACCACTAAAGTGTAGGATTTCCCTCCTAGGCTTTGTACTTTAATAGGTCAAAAAAGATCCATGTGTAACAGATACAAAATCCTAGGTGAATCACTCTTGTTAAGTGACTTAAAACTATTTTTAGTTTGCTTGCCTAATTGACAAGCCTTGCAAAGTCCTTCCTTCTTGTAGGAGCTAGAAGGTAGTCCTCTAACAAGGTTGTCCTTGGATAGCCTAGCAATGGTTCTAAGGTTAATATGTCCTAGTCTCTTATGCCATAGAATATTAGGTCTAGATATGGAATTGAACAGACAAATATCTACTTTAGATGAATGAAAATCTACTAAGTATATGTTACCTTTTCTGTTACCTGTCAACACAGTTGTGTTGTCCTCTGACTTGACCTTGCATATAGCTTTGTTGAAAGTCACTTGATATCCTTCATCACAAATTTGACTGATACTTATCAAGTTGTGCTTGAGTCCTTCAACATAAGCTACTTTCTTGAAGGTGACTGTTCCAATTTGGACTGCACCATATCCTTTTGTTGTTCCAAAGTTTGAATCACCAAAGATTACTTTGGGTCCAAGCTTGGCTTTAAAGGATGTGAAGTTGTCCTTGTTCCCTGTCATATGCTTTGAGCACCCACTATCCAGATACCATGGCTGGTTTGATGTTAGATAGGTCTTCACCTACACATAAACAGCTTATATGTTTTTGACCCAGTTTACCTTGGGCCTAGGTTGATATCCCTTAAATTCAGAAATGAAAGACATCCCAGGTTGACTCTTATAACCTTCAGGATGGTATCTCCTAGGAGGTACTATCCATTTAGTATAGGGGTTGAAACCTTGGGATGTAGGACTTCTAGGATTGAATCTAGATGTACCTTTGAAGGATTGTTCAAAGTCCTGATCTCTGTTCGACGATCGTCAAACTGAGGTCGACGATCTTGGGTCAGATCATCGATCTCTGTTCGAAGATCGACTGTCCTGGAGTTCAGAGTTCAGGTGTCATCGAGCTGAGTTCGACAATCATTTCTTGGATCGTCGAGCGCCGTTCGACGATCGTCGAGCTCTGTTCGACGCATTCTATTGAACTATATCTTTCTTTGGCAAATCTGCATTCTTCCTAGCTACCTCTACAACTTCCTTCCCTTTATCATAGATAAATTTGATTGGAGTTATCAGAACTATAGGCTGGCTGGATGATGCTCCCAGGCCCAGTGTACTATTAAGTCTAGAGTTCACTGTGCTTGTGATATCCATCAGTTTGATGCTTCTCCCATTAAGGGATTCTTCAAACTGCTTGGCCTTGGATAGTTCACACTTCAGTGAAGCTATCTCCTCCCTATAGCATTCTAACTCTTTAGAGAGTTTGAGGTTCTCTGATTTTAAAGTGCTATACTCAGACAGCTGTTTTCTGAGGGAAGTGATTTCTTTCTCAGACTCCAACAGATCTAGGCATAATACTTTAAACTCATGTCTAAAGTCCTCAGAACTGAAATCAAATGAATTGATTACCTAATCTTCTTCTAGTTGAACTTCTGAATCTGATTCTGACTCTTCTGCTTCTGAATCTGTTTGAGAGGCATTGATAGCCATCATGCAAAATTCCTTTTCATCAACATCATCCTCATCATCACTGGAGCTGGATAAGGCTTCAGAATACTCTTCAGTTTCACTCCATGTCTCAGCAACAAATCCCTTCCTTGTATGTGTGTTCTTGCTGTAGGAGGGTTTGTCTGAGGTGTTCTTCTTGAAGTCTTTCTCCTTTCTTCTTTCTCTTCTATCTTTCTTGTCCTTGTTTTTGTTTTTTGGGCAGTCAGGCACAATATGGCCTGGTTTCCTACAACCAAAACATATAATTTCTTTGTTGTTATTTGATTTATCATACCTTGGCTTATCATGCCCCTTGTATGATCTCTTTTTGAAGTCTTTTCTGGCCATTTTGTAGAATCTTTTGGCCAGTAGACTTAGGAGCTCATCATTTCCTGTAGCTTTATCTTCAGGCTCCTCTTTTGTAGCTTTGAAGGCTATGGTCTTCTCCTTTCTAATGACTGGAGAAGTAGCCTTTTGTTTTTCTTCTCGATTTTTAATGAGCAGCTCATAAGATTTGAGCTTGCCTAGGAGAGCTTTAGTTGTAATCTCATTTAGACTTTTGGCATCTTTGATTGGCCAGATTCTTAAATCCCAAGTGCTGGGGAAACACATTAGGATTTTGTCATTCAGCTCAGTCAATGAGATTTCTTTATCCAGAGTCTTTAACTCATTGATAATCAGACTTAATCTATTGTACATGTCTCCTACTGAGTCAGCTTCTCCTTTCTTGAAGTTCTCATATTGGGATATGAGATGGGATCTTCTATCTTTTCTCTCATCAGCAGATCCTAAGACAATCTCAGAAAGTTTGTCCCAAATTCCTTTGGCTGAGTTGTATTCAGCTACCTTCTGAAATATCTCATCAGACATTGTCTGAGCTAAGATATTCATGGCCTTGGCATCTGCAGTCTTCCACTTCTTTATTTCAGCATCTGTTCCTGAAGGAGGTGGAAAAGCATTTGTCCTTGAGCTTGCTGGTGGACTTGGGCACACTGTCAAAACAGAATTAAATATGTCTTCATCAATAGAGTTCATATAAAGTCTAATCCTTGCTTTCTAAAGTGCAAACTTGGATAGATTGTACACTGGAGGCCTGGTGCTTGCATAATCTTTGTTCTATGCCATGTCTTTATATAGAATTAAATATAATGTAAATAACCCTCTTACAAGATTGATCTTATCAAGGATCGTTTGGTTCAGGTGTTAGCCTGTATAAACAACCAACCTGGCTCTGATACCAATTGAAAGTGAGGGTAAGATCTATCTTAACTCTAGAGGGGGGGGGGTGAATAGAGTATTTTAAAGTAAATTTACAATTTAAAATTGCACAGCAGTAAAGGCTTAATTTATGTATATGTGTAAGGTGCTTTGATGTAGAAATAAAACTAAAGCAGTAAAATAAAAACTACTGCACACAGCAAAGAATATGCACAAGAAACCAGAAGACACAAGGAACTATAGTGGTTCCCCAAAAACCTGGGTACATCCACTCTTCTACCACCCTTGGTAGGAATCCACTGCAAGATGAGTTGATCAGGTATCCTAGGAACCAATGAGCTTTTGATAAGGTGCTCAAAAACCAAACTGGATTTTTTGATCAGGTGTCTTGCCACCACTAAGTTTTGACAAGGCTCTCAGAACTAGATTCAAGACTTTTGAAGGGAGTTTTGATAACCCTTTTACAGCAGGAAAAGAAAAAGGAAGAGGTGAAGTTGTCTTCTCTGTCTCAATCACTGAGAGAAGACTTAGTGGATTGATTGTGTTGTCAAAGCTCCCCCTGAGATGTAGATGGTTCAGAGATGAGAGCTTTACTAGGGTGATAGGCCTTCAGAAGCTTCAGATCTCCAGCAGAAGATAATTTCAGCAGAGGCTGAAATGTGAGTTGTCTGGAGTCTTTGATGTTGAAGCTATGAACACTTTACAGTATGCTAATTTTCAATCAAACTCTTCAGGATTGATCACTTGATTTTCCTCTGAGTTTTTCTGACTATCTGTGTATGTATGTATTGAGTGATAGATAGATTGTGTTTCTCTTGATCTGTTGTAGGATGTTTTATTCTCTGATGATCATTTGTCCAAGATAGCCGTTAGCAATCAATAAATGTCTTCCATAAATGTTTTGTCTTTAGGAGGAAAGTCCAATAGACATTCTCTGAGAAATCCCTTGAAACTTGCTCTAGAATAAATGAAAATGGCTAGCAAATCTCTTGAAATAAATGCTGAGAGAATTTGAAAAATATTCCAAAAGCTGACTGAATTTGAATCCTCAAAGTCATCGATCTCTCAGAAAAACATCGATCTGAGCTCTACGATTGTTGACCTGAGCTCAGAGATTGGATTGAACATCAGACAGAAAACGTCGACCTGAGCTCTACGATCGTCGAACTGAGCTCAGCGACTTGGAAACAATCTGAAGGCAGATCACGATCTGAGCTCGAAGATCGTCGACTGGAGTTCGACGACTTAGCAGAGTTGAGCTCAGAGAGCGTCGAACGGAGTTCGATGTTTCGTCGACCTGAGCTCGACGAAAACTATCTTTGCCTCAGCTCTAAGTCTTGAACAATGAATGGTCCTGGGGGCAGCTTCAAACCTAAGTTCTAAGCCCTAGACTCATTCTAACTTGACCTTTTAACCTATACATCTAGGTCAAACTGATTTCCTAAAAACATATTGATCCTTGCCCAAATTAGTAATAGGGTGTTCCAACATCACATAATGGGTTCGTCCATTTGACGAGTTCGCCGAGTCCATTCGACGGGTTCATCGAGTCCATTCGATGGGTTCGCCAAGTCCATTCGACGGGTTTGTTGAGTCCATTCAATGGGTTCGCCGAGTCCATTCAATGGGTTTTCTTAAACCATTCGACAGGTTCGTCGAGTCAATTCGATGAGTTTGTCAAGTCCATTCGACAAGTTTGCCGAGTGCATCCGATGAATTCGCCGAGTCCATTCAACGAGTTTCCGAGTCCATTTGACGAGTTTGTCGAGTCCATTTGACAAGTTAATCTTGTCCATTCAATGAGTTTCTTAAGTCCATTCGACGAGTTTTTCGATACCATTCGACGAGTTTGTCGATACCATTCTACGAGTTCATCAAGTCTACTCATTGAATCGTCAAGTTTACTTAGGATCTCTCTCTAATTCCGTTTGGACCAATCAACTACCCTTGTGATCTTGTGCTCCCTCTCTAAAATGTGTTAAAGAGGGTCTTTGTCATGCATGCTAGATGATCAAGTAAATAAGGGCCATCATTAAGGGCATTGGCTCTAAATAAACTGTAAGATGTCTTTATTTGTTGGATATTGATCTATTATGTCCTATGCTCATTCAGAGTTTAGGAGGGAAGTTTTATTCCTTTGTGATTGTAGATGATCACTTAAGGTTTACATGGGTATTCTTCCTCAGGAATAAATTAGATACCCTAGAAGTCTTTATGACTTTTGTTAAGGCAATTTAGAATGAGGTGGAATGTTATGTGGTCAAAGTAAGAAGTGACCATGGTACAGAATTTCAATCTAAGGCCATGAAAAGGCTCTGTCAAGAGCATGGTATCTCCCAAGATTTCTCTTCTCTCAGTACTCCACAATAAAATGGTGTGACTGAGAGAAATAATAGGACTTTAATAGAGGCTAGTAGAATATTGTTTAGTGATTCCTCTCTATCAGAATATTTCTAGGAAGAGGCAATCAATACAACATGTCATGTTCTGAACAGGGCCTCTATCAATAAGTCTCATGGGAAAAATTCTTATGAACTTCTGAAAGGTAGAAAACCAACATTTCATACTTCAGAATTTTTGTTTGTAAATATTATATTTTGAACAATGGAAAATCTCAATTAACTAAATTTGCTGAAAAATGTACTATAGGCACTCTTGTTGGATATAACTCCTATAATAGATCATATAGAGTATTCAATTGGAAGACCTAAGTAGTTGAAGAATCCATGCATATTATTTTTGATGAGACTAGCATGTTATACAAAGACTGGTCTAGTGTTCCTAATAATTCAGATATTAAGCCAAATATGCAAGATCTGCCCATACAAGACAAGCCAAGCTCAAGAATGAGTACCTTTCCAATTGAAGTACTCAGTGAAGAAGTTCAGACAAGTGATGGAGATCAAAAAACTACTGTAGACAATCAGATTGCTAGAAATATTCCAGCAGGTCGGCCTGCTGCTGACAGAATTCCTGCAGCAACCAGGTACCTAAGAGATCATCCCAACACTCTCATAATTGGAGATGATAGCCAAGGAGTCACCATAAGAGCAGGATACATAATGAAGCTTTATTTATGAGCTTCCTGTCTTAGGTGTAGCCAATGAAATTTGAAGATGCTAACAAAGATCCATTCTTAATCATTGCTATAAAGGAAGAGTTGCAACAATTCAAAAAATGCAAGGTATACAAGCTTGTGCCAAGACCTAAAGAATACAACATCATTAGCACTAAATGGATATTCAAAAAATATGAATGAAAATGGAGTTATTATGAAGAATAAAGCAAGACTGGTATCCAAGGGGTATAAGAAGGAAGAAGGGATATATTTTAATAAGAAATTTGCCCAATTACAAGGCTGAAGGCAATAAGGATGTTCTTTTCTTATGATACATACAAAAGTTTCAAAGTCTACCAGATGCATGTGTAATCAACATTCCTGAATGGAAATCTTAAGGAGGAGGTATATGTGGAGCAACACTCAGGTTTTGTGAATCTAACTCTTTCTAGTCATGTTTACTTTCTTAAATATGCTTTGTATGGGCTAAAGAAAGCCCCAAGGGCTTGGTATGAAACCTTGTTTACCTTTCTCATTAAGAATATGTTCTTAAGGGGAAACATAGATATCATATTGTTTTTAAGGGAAACAAAGGGCAAGAGTCTTCTAGTCTACATTTATGTTGATGACATAATATTTGAGTCTACTGATGACAAGCTTTGCAAGAGATTTGCCAACCTTATATAGACGGAGTTTGAGATGAGCAGTATGGGAGAACTAAAGTACTTCTTAGGTCTCCAAGTGAAACAGTCTGATGAGGGAATTTTCATCTCTCAGACTAAGTACACTGGAAAGCTAATTAGGAAATATGGTGTGGATTTCTCCTCCACTATGGAAACTCATATGGGATTAAATATATCCCTGGACATGGATGATAAAGGAAACCTTTTGATGAATCCATATATAGGTGTATCATTGGATCCCTACTTTATTTTATTGCACGTAGACCAGATATCATGTATGCTATATGTGTTTTTGCTAGGTACCAAGCATGCTCCAGGGAATCTCATTACTCAGCTGTAAAGAGGATTTTCAGATATTATAAGGGCAACCAACATCTTGGTCTGTGGTACCCTAGATACAATGATTTTGAACTAATTGGCTATTCAGATACAGACTTTGTAGGTTGCAAATAAGATAGGAAAATCAGAAGTCGAGCATGACAGTTCCTGAGAAGGAGATTTGTATCATAGAGTAGCAAAAAGTAGACTAGTATTGTTATATCTATGGATGAGTTTGACTATATATCAACAGGGAGTTGTTGTGCTTTGCTTATTTGGATTAAACATCAGCTACAAGACTTCAACCTCCAGGTAAGTAAAACTCTTATGTTTTGTAACTCATCTAGTGCTATCTCTATTGCTAAAAATGCTATATCACATAGCAGGACTAAGCATTTAGAGATTAGATATAATTTTAGTAGATAATGTTAGAGCTTTTGGAATTTGAGCGAATATGCGGTTAGTTTTGGAGGTTTTTCTTAGGAAATCGAGTCCGGGCGAACTACTATTTTGTCTTGGCAGACAAGTCATGCAGACTGCCTTTTTGGTTTGGCAAGTCCAGTTAGTTTGAGAATCCGCAGTTCAGCCCTAGCGGTTTGGCAAACTGCAGTTGAAGTCAGGAAGTCCGCATATGATCCGTGGCAGTTTGTTATAATGTAGTTGTGGTCTGGTAGCCTAACCGCAGTTGGAGCTTGGCGGTTTCCATGGTCTGAAGTTGTTGTCTTGTGGACAGAATGTAGTTGTGATATTGTAGCAAGCCACAATACAGTCCGAGTATCTAACAGTTATGTTCTAGTGGCCAGACCGTAGATGGTGCTTGGCGGTTTCCAGCTAGCCATCGGATAGTTAATAGAAGCCGCACAAATGCTTCATGTGGTTTGATCTATTCAAACCACATATCCCGTGCGAGCTATATTTAGTCCCACATTGCCTATTATAATCTTCCTTTCTCTCCTGCCTTCTACAAATAAGGGGGCATACCTTAGTATAATTTACCTTTTTGGAGCAATAATTTTTTTGTTATTTACCTAGTTTCTCATAGAGAACATGTTGAAAAAGAGGATATATGCCTAGAGTTTGTCCTGACAGAAAAATAAGTGGCTGATATCTTTACCCAACCACTGGATGAGGCAAAGTTCGATTCTTTTAAAATTGAGTTGGGAATGCTTAACTTAGAGTAATTATCCTTCTTGCAGCATTCTAGTTATTTCATTTTTATATTTCAAATATTATATGCTTACTTTTCTTGTGCAATAGTTAGTTGTTAGAACAAATCTCTGGTAGCATGTTAGGTAGATAACCGTGTTGAAAATTGCCATTAATACGAGTCAATTGACTCATTTGTATAGTTTTCTATCATTTTTTATCGAAAAGTTGGCCCATTATGGGAAAGGTGATGAGCTGAGAAAATCTCAGCAACATCGTTGAGATCGTTGAGAAGAAGCTCAACGATCCCTCTCCATCTCAGCGATATCATTGAGACGGGCGGCTTTCATTACTTTAAATCATTCTCAGTCATTTGATCCATTATGATTGATCAACCAAGTAGTGTGGTGCTTCATTTTCGTTTTTAACCTAGTATATATATATATATATATATATATATATATATATATATATGCATCCAAAAGATTAATATAGAACATAAAACTTAAAACCCTAGAAAGCTGTCGACTTCGTTCCGTCATTCTCAGTATTCTCAATGACAAGGATTTCTCTCAAATGGCGCCAAAAGCAGTGAAAATCCTACATAAAGGATATAAGTTAGTAAGATTTGGATTCTAGCATGCTCCTGAAGATATTCAAGAGGTTATCAGACTGCAGGAAGCCACAGGGTTAGAATTCCTTCTATTTTAACCTAGTCTAATCCTGAAAGAAGAGGTTCTATAACTCTACTCTCATGTAAAAGTCTCATCTTCCAGAATGTTTATTAAGAGGAATGTCGGGGAGGTAAAGATTAAGATAACCCCTAGCAGGATTTCCCAGGCTTCATACCTTCCCTTTACTGATATTTAAGAGGACCAAGAGATTTTAAAAAAAACGTAGTAGATGTCTTAAAATTGTGTGAGTTCCTTGGTGAGAAATATGGATCCAAGGAAAGGAAGTACTTTAACCAGAGAGGTAAACTTCTCACAAATATCATTGGGAAAGTCATCATGTGCAATAAAGGATCCTATGAAAGGATATCCAAGCCTATGTTTGAATCAATCACAAAAAAATTCTACAAAAGAAGACCAATTTGGCCCTAGTTGTACTCCAGAAATTTTTATGTTGCCTTCAAGTTTCAAACTTACGCAGAATTTTCTCCTTATCTCATAAATGCTTACCCTGAGAATTTTAACAAAACGCAAGGAGTTAAAATCCACTACATGAAGAGGATGGACATAAAGACTTTGGAGAGATACACTAGGGTACTATACAAAAATTAGGCTGAAAATTAGAGCAAGATACAAAAGAAGGAAAAGAAAGTAATTGTGGAAGATGTCTCAGATTCAGGGAGCAAGGACAGTGATGATCAAGAGGATAGTGAACCCATTCACAACCCCTACGTATAACCCTCAACTAGAGAATAAGAAAATATTCAAGGCTTAAGCATTCCAGCGAATCTTAATGTAGCTGATGCAAGCTCACCTCAAAAAGAAGTTGTTGTTGTTGTTGTTGAGGGGAGATAATTATTCAAGAAAGGATTGGTGCCCCAACTGAGGGGGAGTCTGATGTTGAGGAGAAAGATGAATCATTGGAACATTTTTTAGGTGAAGATGTCGATGATCATAGTGAGGGGAGCCACAATCTGAGGTCAATGCTAAGGGAAAAAGTGTTCCCATATCCCCAGAGGCTAAGCCACAACTCACACTCAGTTAGCTGGTCAAGAGGACCTGGGGATAAGTTTGGTATAAGGTATTGTTGAAATTCCACCACCTGTTACAAAATCTCAACCATACACCATTACTTAAAAAAGTTCCATCCTCACCTCATCGAAAGCTCTATTGGATGAGAAAGTCTCAACCATGAAGTCATACATTAATGAGAAATTTCAAGGAGTGAAAGCGTAAATTCAGTCAGAAATTCAAAAAGTAAAAGCAGATATTATAGAAATCTGGACATCTTGAAGGGTGACATTACTCATATCATTGCTTAAATCACCACGTAGTTTGACAAAGCTGCCAGCACTGTGCATCGGAATGTGAAGATTCTCTCTTCTATGGCTGAAAGCTTGAGGCTAACTACACAAGACATCACTAGTGTGAAGAACTATGTTAGTCAAACTGATAAAGTTATCAGACAAGCTGTGGATCATATTGAGTATTATGTTTATTCCACTCAAGTTCAAATTATGTTGCTGTCTGAATATACAAGATATTTTCTTTTGAAGGATAATGAGAACATATTTCATACATTGTCAAGCAAGTTTGAGACAAACACCTCTCATCTGGATAATAAACTTGATGAAGAAGGAAGAAAGGTGGAGAATATCAATGCAGAGCTATCTACATGGATTGTGCAAGGAGTCAGGACTACTCTCTACTTGCCTCTACTGGATGTAAATAGACCATCTGATTTTGATTTTAGAGCTCAAGAAAAGATAGCTCGGGATTCTCAACTTGCAAAGAGAAAGAATCATGCAGCATGAAGAGTTCATGTGCTTAAGAAGATTTGAGTAGGAAGATGATCTTGACTATGAATATTGGAGTGATGATTCTTAGACAATCATCATCAATGCCTGGGTAAGTCATAGACAACTCTTGAAGAATATTAACAGTGTTTACCCTTCAGAAGAATGGATCAAACATCTTGAAAGGCAATCTTTAAGGGAAACTGTCTTCAAGGAAAATCTAGTGAGGAAGAACAATACAAGGAGGATGCCATACAAGTATATTCCAAAACCCTTCCTCTACTTCAAGAGATAAGAAATTAAAGTCAGGGTTGCTGAAAGAAGGTCAACAAAAAATGTGAAGGTTCTCAAGCTCAAGCACATAAGAGGAAAATTTCTGATTTTGATGATGTGACAAACCATCCAATTGACAAGCACCCAGTACTATGATATTTCATGAAATATATTTACGAAAAAATTAAAATTGACTTATGTTTAATCTATTAAACCCTATGGCTAAATTTATATATATATATATATATATATATATATATTGTTGTGCTAGTTACTTCACGTGTTCATTATTTATTATCACTACTAATTATCTATGATAATATGTTTGAAAGTCTTTAGATTCAAGAGTAGCTAAACATCTAGAGGGGGGTGAATAGGTTTTTCTTCCTTTTACTGATTTATTTTGACTTTGGTGAGTTGTTATTAGTTTAGGTTTACTTTTAAGAACATACAGTCAACACACAAATGGTTTATAGTGGTTCCCCAGAGTATGGTACATCCACTATCCCTCTCATCTTTCAAACGGTTTGTTAGACAAGGCCAACTCCTCCAAACTCAACTCTAATAGCTTATAACACAGATCCCTCAAGATCTCTCAAACCCCTCCAAGTCCTACCTCAGGCCCAAGTCCCTACACTCAGAGACGTAATCTTCTATAACTCAGTAATCCACACAAGACTACCTACCTCAAACTTTAGGAAATGTCCTACACTCAGGCTTGGAGGAAAGCCCCACACTCAAATCCAACACTGGATCCTACCTCGGAGAATAAATCTCCAACAGCTCGAGCACTTAGCCCTACCTCAGATCCACACAAGGATCCTACCGCTCAGATTCCCAACTAGAATCCTACAACTCAGGCCCAAAGGTCCTACAGCTCAGATCTATAGAAAGATACTACCTAAGCATTTATATATTAGGAATAACCTCAGATCAGTAATGATCCTACAGATGAAAGGTTGGTTGGTGTTGATAAATGATTATAGAGAAACAATCTCTGAGTTTGCCTTTTCCTGAACTGAAATGATTCAGGTCTTTCTTCTTCACAGCTTCAAGAATGGATCTTCAAGATTAGTTCTGCTTGAGCTGTGAATTCACTGCAGTAATGGATTTCTTTATTTCTTCTTCTACCTCAGAGAGAGAACTCTCTGAACAGAATGTCAACACCTAACTTTCTTGAATTTCTTTTTTGAATAGAAGGAGCAAGTTCTTCATCTCTACAACTAGGTCAAGAGGAAGAAGATGAAGCTTTATATCCCAAAAAGTCTATTATCCAAAAGTTAATTTCTTATTCCTTGTTCTCTTGCTTTTCTATCCCACCATCCAACGACTCTTTAGATAGTGAGACCATTAGGATTTGGTAGTTGCAATAGGTCTTTTGTATTAAATGTTGTACAACATACAAGAGGTGCCATTTGTCATCTACTATTCAGTTCCCGCAATATTTTGAATTTCAGCAGATGTCATCATGACATAGTACCTATGGACTTAGCCAAATTCACAATTCTGCATAGGCATTGAGTGAAGCTTTATCACTCAACACCAAAACACTTTAGCATATTTCTGCATATTCAGGAATTTAGTGATCAGTCTTGATTCAACAAATAAAGACATTTGAGGTCTAAATTAATAGTCATTGAGTGAGCCTTCATCACTCAACACAATTGGAGTTAGTCGATTATCTCTGTATGAAGGCATTGAGTGAGTTGTCTTCACTCAATGCTTTTTTCCATTGCCTATTTTATTGACGAGGCATTGAGTGAACTACCCTCACTCAATGCTTCTGTCCTTATATAGATTTTCTTTTGAATAGGCATTGAGTGAGTTGACATCACTCAATATTTTTGTCCTTAGATTGAATTCTATATCAACCAATACTGCAGCTCTGACAGAACTATATTCTGTCAATGCTTTCTCTGCATGGCCTTGAGTGAACTGCCTTCAATCAATGCTTCTGGACTTAGCCAGATTTCTTGATAAATTCTTCTATGGCTTTGACTTCTTAAGATTTACTTAACGCTTCTAGCTCTGGGCATTGAGTGAACTACTTTCACTTAATGCTTCTAGACTTAAACAAATTTAAGTCTTGTCAGCATCTTGTCCTATGTCCTCGTGTCATTGTCACTTGGATAACCTATCTAATCAAAGTAACAAGGAGCCCCTGTATATATAGAACTTATAGCATGCATCAGATACAAACATTTGTATACCATTATCATGTAAACCTTCTTCAAATCTAGGACTTTGTGATCAATGGACCCAACAATCTCACCCTATTTGAAAAGTCAAAACCTTAGACAATGATATACACTAACACATATATAGCAGATATAACATTTCAGTATAAAGGTGAGATTAATTATACACAACCAGAAATATGATTCTCATTAAAAGAAAGATTAATGTTTTGCTAGTGTGCATAAAACAAAACACATTTCCTACAGCCCTTAAGAAAAACAAGAAACATATCTAAGTTTCAAGTTCTCTTATGACTATGCCCCTTCTAGGCTTCCTGCTGTCTTTTGCTTTGTCTCCTTTCTTTTCCTTTTGCCACTCAAAATAACTATATGGCTTTGGGAAGTACTTGCTGGGATCCATAGCATCTGGCAGTAGTTTACCTAACCTCTTATCCCTTCTGAACTTCCTTATATCCTCTTCATTCTTCTCAAGCTTGGCCCATTCTAGGGAGCTGTGGAGCTTTCACCTTTCAGTGTTCTTGTTCTTGACTAGAACTCAGGAAGACAGAATGATAGTCCTGGATTGAGGACTCCATTGTTCATAATTTGTCCTATTTCCATTTCTTCTTTGTACCTCTTCTTGCTCAACCTGACTTCTTCCTCTTCCTCAGCAAGAGTCATTTTATATCTCTTATCATTTGGCCAACATTGGAGCTGAATGTAGGAAATTCAGCTGATGTAGAAGGTTCAGCCCACTGTGCACTTACTTGAATATCATACTGCAGAGTAACATAATGCTCTGCATACTGATCATTGTATTGGGTACCATACTAATTCCCATCTTGTTGTAGTTGATTAATCTGGTCAGGAAAAGCAGGGATGTTATCATATGTTATCTGTTCGAGACCAAGGGATCCTCTTATCACATTTGTAGTCCATACAACATTTTTAGTGTTGGCCCTTATCACTTCCTTCTCCCCCCTCTTTAACTTTTCAGAGACAGCTGTAGTCAAGGAGGTCATGTCCTTTGTCAATTGATCATCCAGATAGTTTACACCAATGGTGATATGGCTCATGAGCTTGAGCAAGTGATCATCTAGAACTTGGGAACATGCATCCATTCTTCTCTCAAGATTACTTTTGTTTATTTCCATCACTTCTTTCTGTTCATTATGGATTACTAGCATGTTTTTGGTAGTAATAATCTGATTTTCCACAATCCCAGTATGGATATTGCTGATTTCAGCTAGCTTGCTCTCTGTAAAGGTAACTACAGGTGCAACCCTATGGATGAATGCCACTATGTTGGCTTTCAGCAAATTAACCTCAAATCTTATATATTTGATCTCAATTTGTTGGAACCCTTGTTTGGATTTGTGCTAGGTTCACTCTTGGGATGTCTTGACCCCCTTGTATAGCCAGGGTCTCTGTCTAAGTCTTAGTTAGGTCCCCTCTAGGTCAGGTTTTATGCAGACCAGCATTGCAGTGGACTCAGACTTAGATTAGGATAAATGTTGTGGACTATCTATATCATTTCAACTACAGTTGAACTCAGCTCGACGATCGTCGATCTCCCATCGACGATCTCAGAGTCTTCTACTCTGAACTGAGCTCGACAATCTACGAGCTCAGGTCGACAATTTCATTTTTCTCAGCAGTAATCTCAGTTCTACGATAACCGTTCTCTGGTCGACGATCTCTTAACTTAGTTCGATGATCTCTTAACGGAGCTCTATGATTCTGTACTGCTTTCAGTTATCAGTTCTTCAGAACGGTCGGAGTTATTTATTTTGATTATGATAAAGTTTTTCAAGGCGAATATATTCTAATAATTAATGTTGATTCTCTCAAGGCTGATAGCCGTATTCTTAAAGCATTAATTATGGTATTCACAGAATATTTTATCAAGACAATTATGGAAATGCATTTATGATTGACAACAATATCTAGCCTTTTGGGCTCCTCAATTCTTGCAGAGAATTATGCTTTGTCTTGGGAATTCAAATTGATGTCGTTTTCTTCATTCTGACAAAATATATACAAAAGAGAAACAGACTAAAATCAATCAGTAGTTAGAGAAGAATATTGCTCTCAAAGTATCTTACATGTTTTGCTGAAAAAAAGAAGAACTTTTTCAAAAACAACTCTCTTCAGTCTTCTTCTTTCTTTAGTCTTCAAAGATTTACAGAGAGCCAAAAATCTATAATAGTTCACAGAATCAAAAGGCTCTGCAACATATTTTGAAGACCTACACCCAGGGCCAAGTTTCCTCTTCCTGAATATATACACCATCTTAGGGGGAGCTTGGACATTCAACTGTAATCCGCACAGTCTTCTCATTTTCCTGAGAAAGAGAAGATTTCCAATCATTCTTTTTTCTTTTACCTCCATCTGTACAGGGTTATCTCTCCCTTCAAAAGTGAACACGTGTGGTGATAGGGCACCTGATCAAAAACTTATTGGATTTTGAGCTCCTGATCAAAAGCACAAAGGGTCTCTAGATCTACCTGCAGCAGATCTTGTGGTGATAGGGCACCTGATCAAAAACCTAAGTGGATTCCTACCTGAGTGGTAGAAGAGTTGATGTACCCAGATTTGGGGAACCACTATAAATTTTATTGTGTCGTCTTGTTGCTGTGTGATTTCTTTGTGTGTTGTGTTATGCTGTGGTAGTATAGCCTATTTTATTTCACTAGTTATAGTTATAAGTATTTTAATTCTGCAATAAATCTAAACAATTTTTTAAAATACTCTATGCACCCCCCTCTAGAGTAAAACCTATCCATCCCTCTCTTTCAATTGGTATCAGAGGGTGTGTTTTTTAAGGTTGTACAGGCTAACACCTGAACCTAAGATATCTGATAGATATTTTTTTATTCTATTTCTTTTTGTTATACCATGGCACAGTACCAGGACTTTGCAAGCACTAAACCTCCAGTTTACAACTTGCGAAAGTTTGAAATCTGGAAGGCAAGAATCATACTTTATATGAATTCAATTGATGAAGACATTTATGCTTTTATCTTAACAGGAGTACCTCCACCACCAGCTGCCACTCCAAGTAGTTCCACAAATATGACTGCAGTACCTCCTCCAACCTACAATGATGCATACAACAAATCAAATATTGCGGATGTAAAAGCCATGAATATACTGGCACAAACAATGTCTGATGACATATTTCAGAAAGTAGCTGAATGTGAATCAGGTAAGGCCATCTGGGATTCCTTAAACCAGATGGTTGTAGGATCAGTAGATGAAAGGAAGGACAGGAGAGCTCATTTCATCTCCCAGTATGAGAATTTTAAAAAGGAAGAAACTGAGCAAGTTTCTGAGATGTACAATAGACTCAATATCACTGATAATGAACTGAAAACCCTTGACAAGGACATCTCAGTCACAAAAATAATTGACAAGATTTTCATGTGCTTCCCCAGCTCATGGGACTTTAGAATCTGGCCTATCAAAGAGACCAAAAGCACACATGAGATGACTACTGAATCAGTCTTAGGAAAGCTGAAATCCTATGAACAACTGCTAAAGATAAGTGAAGCTGAGTAACAAAAGACTGCTACACCAACAAGGAAGGAACAGAATATAGCTTTTAAAGCTTCAGAAGAATCAGAAACTTCTCCATCAAATGAAGAGTTGATGAGTCTCTTTGTAAAGAGATTCTTCAAGATGGGGGAAAAAAATTCAGAAGGAAATCATCAAGGAGTGATGATAAACAAAGGTATGATAAAACCCCTTCTAAAGAGATTATCTATTTTGGTTGCAGGAAAGCTGGACACATTCTTCAGGAATGTCAAGAAAACAAGGACAAGGAAAGGAGAAAGGAGAAAGACTCCAAGAAGCACTCCAGCAAACCATCCCCCTACAAACACAAAAAGAAGGAGAAAGGGTTTGTTGTAGAAACATTGAGTGACACTGAAGAATCATCTTCCTCCAGTTCTAGTGAGGATGAAGAAGAAGCAAAGGCCAAAGAAATTTGTTTAATGGATATCAATGCTTCAGGACATGTCTCAGAAGAAGAAGAATCTGAAGAATGTTAAGATTGTTATCAGGTATTAGAAGACTTTAACTTTACCTCTGAAGATTTTAAATCAAACTTTAAATCTATGTGTAGTGATCTGAGAAGGAAATAAAACTTCTCAGAGAGAGACAATTTAACTATGACAGTTTAGTATCAGAAAACCACAAATTGAAAAATGAAATAGACATGTATAGTTAACAAATCATTTATCTGAAAAAGGAATTAAGTAAAGCAAAACAGATAGAGGAATCACTAAATGGGAGAAGCAAACAACTAGTAGAAATTACCAGCACACTTAATGTTATACTTAACAAAAGTAAGTTAGGATTAGGTGCATCATCTAGTGAACCATAAGTTATTCAGAAAAACCATCTCTCACAACCTATAATGTTTATTTCAGATAAAGGTAAGAAAAATACAGAACAAATTAAAAAGGTTAATAAAGTTTTAAAAGAAGTTGAGAAAAATAAAGAAAAATAAAAAACTAAGTCTCAACAAAAATCGTCGAACCAAGATCGACGATCTCAGCATTATGCGTTGAACGACAATCGACAATCTCAAAACCTAGAGTTTGATCGTAAACACTCTGCAAACGGGGATCGACAATATCATTATGTATCGACAAACAGATATCGATGATCGTGGAACCCAGATAATAACTAATATTACTCTGAGAACCGAGATCGATGATATCAATGTTGGTCGTCGAACGCAGATCGACAATCTCAACCTAAATCATCAAACCCAAATATGTATCATCAAAACTATAATTTCAACAAAAACTTTAATAAGAACTCTAACTCTAAAACTTTCATCCCTTAACTAACTGGATAATCCCACCAAGGAGATTTCATCCCTTAGGTTATAAAATTCAACCTGAATACTCTTATATTTCAAGTTTTAAGTATGAAAAGAAGCCAGGACCCGAGGTTACCTAGGTCTAGAATATATAAGATGTTATTTTGCAGGTGAAGACCTATCCTACCATACAGGATAAATGGTATCTGGATAGTGGGTGCTCCAAGAACATGACAGGAAATAAGGCCAACCTAAATAACTACAAGGCAAAGCTAGGTCCAAAGGTTATATTTGGAGACTCAAGCTTTGGTCAGACAGAAGGCTATGGAGAATTCACACTTGGAGCTATCACATTCAGGAAAGTGGCATATGTAAGTGGCCTGAAACATAACTTGATATCCATAGGTCGGCTATATGAAGCAGGTTATAAGGTATGTTTTGCTAGATCTAAATGCAACATTTCTTTAAATAATAGTATTGTGTTATCAGGTATTAGGTTAGGTAATATCTATTTAGTTGATTTTAATTCTGCTTGTTCAGAAATTTATTTGTTTAACCAAGTGAGAAATAATAATACATTGTGGCATAAAAGGCTAGGACGTGTAAATATAAGAAACATTTCTAGGTTATCTAAAGAAAACCTTATTAGAGGATTTCTCTCTTGCCCCTACAAGAAGGAAAGCCTTTGCAAGGCTTGTCAAGAAGGCAAGCAAACTAAAAATAGCTTTAAATCAGTTAATAAGAGTGATTCACCTAGGATCTTGTATCTGCTACATTTAGACATTTTTGGACCAATTGTTGTACAAAGCTTGGGAGGGAAGTTCTATACTGTAGTTATTGTAGATGACTTCTCTAGGTTCTCTTGGGTTTTCTTCTTGAGAAACAAGTCTGATAATTTCAAAGTTCTTACAAACTTTCTAAAATGCATAAAGATTGAATACTCTACTCAAGTTGCATTGATCAGAAGTGATCATGACACTGAGTTTGAATCTCTTCCTATGCAAGAATTCTGTGAGAAGAAAGGTATCAGGCACTACTTCTCTGCTCTCAGAACTCCTCAACAAAATGGGGTAGTTGAAAGGAAAAATAGAACACTCATTGAAGCTGCAGACACATTGCTTGCTGATGCTCGCATGCCTCTATTCTATTGGGCAGAAGCTATAAGCACAACAAATTATGTCCTGAATAGAAGTTTGATATATAAACTTAAGGGCAAAACTCCCTATAAATTACTCAAAGGGAAGAAACCTAAATTAGATTACTTTAGAATTTTTGGTTGTATCTATTTTATTCACAATAACAACAAAGATTATCTTAGAAAGTTTGAAGCTAAAGCTACAATTGGAATCTTTCTAGGATATTCCCAAGTTAGCAAGGCATATAGGGTTTTCAATAAATCATCCTTGAAAATTGAAGAATCTGTTCATGTTACTTTTGATGAAGCTAATATGTTTTATAAGGAGAAGGAAGCTTCTACCAGTAATTATTTGCAGGTACATAATCTATGTGAGAAATTGGATGACTTAAATCTCACCCAAAAAGTGACATCTCATCCCTTTTCACAGATTGATGAAGATAGTGAAGAAGAATCTTTGGAAATTGCTGAAGTTTCTCTAACAGCAAATTTAATTCCACAAGAGGAATTAGTTCATGATGTTGCTGTTGTTGAACAAACTCCACCTCCTGACTATGTTACACTTAGAGATCATCCCATATCTCAAGTGATAGGAGACATATCAGTGGGTGTGCAGACAAGGCACCAACTCAATGAGGATGTGATGCATGCATGCTTCTTATCTCAAAGTGAGCCCTCATCCATTAAAGATGCTGATCAAGATCCACACTAGATTATTACAATGCAAGAGGAGCTAAATCAGTTTGAAAGATGCACAGTTTGGAACTTGGTTCCCAGACCCAAAGGACATCTAGTTATTGGAACTAAATGGGTCTTTAGAAACAAATTGGATGCTAAAGGTATAATTGTCAGAAACAAAGAAAGACTAGTGGCACAAGGCTACAAACAAGAAGAAGGTATTGACTGTGATCAGACCTTTACACCTATTGCAAGGCTTGAATCTATTAGAATTTTGTTGGCCTATGCTGCTCATAAGAAGTTCAAGGTATATCAAATGGATGTCAAAAGTGCTTTTCTCAATGGGGAACTTAAGGAAGAATTATATGTGGAACAGCCACAAGGTTTTATCTCTTAAACTCACCCCTCTTATGTTTTCAAATTTCATAAGGCTCTCTATGGTCTAAAGCAAGCTCCAAGAGCTTGGTATGAAACCCTAGCTAGCTTTATTTTAGAGCATAAATTTTCTAGAGGCACTGTAGATAGGACTTTGTTTGTTAGACATCATCATGATACGATTCTATTAGTTCAAGTATATGTTGATGATATTATATTTGGATCTACTGATTCTAAACTTTGCAAAAGGTTTTTTGACCTTATGCACTCCAAGTTTGAAATGAGTAGCATGGGTGAACTTTCTTACTTTCTTGGTCTTCAAGTAAAGCAAGCTCTTGATGGCATCTTCATATCCCAGTCCAAATATGCTAAGTAATTAGTAAAAAGGTTTTGGATGGCATATGCCTTAGCAATGAAGACACCTATGGCTTCTAATGCAGTAATTGATTCTGATGAAAAGGGTAAACCCGTTGATCAGAAAAATTTTAGGGCCATTGTTGGGTCCCTACTATATCTTACTGCAAGTAGACCTGATATAATGTTTGCAACATGTCTTTGTGCTAGATTTCAAGTTAACTCGAAAGAATCTCATTTAATTCTCCTCAAGAGAATTTTAAGATATTTAAAGGGCTATCCTAATCTAGGACTTTCGTATCCCATAGAGTCAGAATTTGAATTAACTGGATATTCTGATGCTGACTATGTTGGATGCAGAGTTGGCAGAAAAAGCACTTCAGGAACTTGTCAATTCCTGGGTGATAGATTAGTATCCTGGTTTTACAAGAAACAATCATATGTGTCTATATCAACTACAGAAGCTGAATATTTAGCAACTGGGAGTTGTTGTTCACAGATCTTGTGGATTCAAAATCAGCTACTGGATTATGGGTACTCTCTAAAAAATTCCACCATATTTTGTGACAGTACCAGTGCCATATCTATTGCATAAAATCTAGTTCTGTATTCTAGGACCAAACATATAGAAATAAGACATCATTTTCTTAGAGATTGTGTTGATAAAAACAAGATTAACCTCAAGTTTATCTCCACTGATTTTCAAAGAGGAGATATTTTTACCAAGCCTCTGGATGTTCAAAAACATCTATTCTTTTTGAATCAGCTTGGAATGATAAATGACATGTATTAAAATTGAGTTTTGTCTTTGTGAAGATGTGGTCAACGATTGTCGAATAGAGATCAACAATCTTTGAACTCATCTTGAGCAAAATCGTCAACCTGAGACTGACGACAGCCCTGTATGAAGACAAAAATCGTCGACCGGAGATCGACGACTTTACTTCAGTAAATCAATCATCGACCTAAGCTCGACTATCGATTTTTTTTAACCGAGATCAGAGACCAAAGATATTATTTGTTTATAAATTAAATCTTTGACCTAAGATCGATGTTTCTTGTTTTATTGTCGGATAGAGATCGTCTCTTCATATTCCAAAAAGAAACACTATATGTAGGTTTCTCGTCGATCTCTATCCCACTCTTTTTTTTCTTTGCTCTTGATCTCTCTGTCTCTCTTGAGTCTACAAGTTTTACATGGTGATTTCTGCAGCAGTTCTCGCAGGGATGAAGTTCGACACAGGATTCAATGTCGATTTTGACTCGATAAGTCATTGTGATCCCATTTTTCAGGAAATGTTACAGTTGTGCGATGATCAGGGATTAAAGAAGTTCATGAATACAAGGATAAAACTCTCTGTTGCTGAAATTAAAGAATGGGTTTACACATCCTCTACAAATGACTCTTCAATGATCGGTTTCGTCTCAGGATAGAAGGTGACTCTAAACCATGTAACTCTTACAGAGATTTTTGAGTTAAAGAATGGATCAGATGACCTGGAACAGGATAGTTCAGAATATAGCAGGATGCTTTTGGAGATGGGTCATGCCGAGGGCATCCCATCTAAGTTATTAAAGAAAAATTTATCCGTAGGTTTTAAGTTCCTTGCGGATATCGTGGGAAAGGTTCTGCTGAGCAAGCATTCGGCCCATGACAACATCAATAGGCAACAGTTTGCCATCATGTCTGCTCTGGTAAATAAGAAGGTCATTGATTGGGCCAGCTTGTTCTTTGATTTGATTAAGAGTAAGAACAACAAGAAGGAAGTCTTCTTAGGAAGGATTCTGGGAATCTTCCTTAGGAAAATAGCTCCAGAGCAATTGATTTCTCCAACCATAGCTATTAATGCAAGCAAGAGGTTGGATTCCTCTCTGTTTGGGATGTGGGAGAGGACGATTCAAAAGCCCTCGAGAGATGGAACCTCCTCCCTTATATCTGAGGACACAAGGGCTATCACAGCCACTTCCCAACCTAATGAAGAAGTTCCTTCTCTTCCTCCTCCTCCTCCAATTATCCCTAGTGTTCCTTCTCTACCCACCAATGTTGTCCAAACCATCTCTTCTCCTATTCAGCCATCATCTCCCATTCACCCTGCTGAACCTCAAAACCACCACACCTTGTCCCTTCCAAATTTTGACCTACTCTCACCTCTCTCATCTCCTTCTCACTAACATGAATCACCCACCAATACTGAAACCTCACAACATATTTCCCCTATTCATTCTTCCAGAAACTCCCCTATTCAGGATTAGATCATGACCGATTTCACTCCTCATCCCTCGCAAAATTCCGTCTCGACTCAGACTCTACCTGAGTTTCTTCAAATTGATAAAACCCTCATCTCTCATCTTCTGGAACTCCTCACTCCCACTCAAATATCCTTGATAAAAAGTCTATTTCACCTCTTGCTCTCTCTATTTCATCTCTTTCTGCCTGTATTTCTTCTTCCACTGGCCCTTCTTTATCTGGGGGCCTGGTTCCAGTTCTCACTAAAACCAGGCAGGGGGAGATGTCCAATGAAGATGCTGCAGGTTCAGTCTCAGCAGAACTTCAGGCTCAGTCTCCTCCAGCAGTGCATGAAGATGTTGTAGGTTCATTCTCAGAAGTGCTTCAGGCTCAGTCTCCTCCAGCTGTGCAGGAAGAAGAAGTGTTTCATAAATTTTGTGCAGACATAGTTCTTTACTCAGATTTGATGATGTCAGATGAAGACATTGATGTGTCAATTCCTGAGATTTCTAGTGGTTACTATTTTATTAATCCCTCCATTAATTTACAAATTCTTTTACATTCATTCTCTCTGTTTAGATCAGTTTTGTTTTCAGATGAGATAAATTTTTCCAGGGCCATGGTCTATTATACCAGGCCCATGAGTCCTTCTGTTGTCAAACAACTTCTGCAGATTTAATCAGCTCCAGTTTATACAGATATTCCATCAGTTACAGTGTGTATAGATATGTCATCCCCTTTGGATGTTGAGGCTATGCTTATGTCAGAAGAAAAGAATGAGTTTGATGCCATCTCAATTACTGATGAACTACTTGATCTAGTGGCCTCAAAAAATTTGGCCTTATCCCTAAAAACAAGTGTAGTTAATCTTTGTGAGTCTTTGAGCACTCTTCCCTCTATGGATGATTTCATTGCTATTGATATTCAGGAAGAAGCCAAAGAAAAGGCTGCCAAAAAGATTGTTGACAAACAGGTGAAGGAAATTGATGATTTTTATGACAATCCTCAGGGTTCATCTGATGATGATGATTCAGAGGATGGTAATTATAAGAAAAAGAAAGTTTCAAGGAAAAGGAAAGTTTCTCCCCAGGCTGCTCCCAAGCCAGGAAATACAAATGATACCCCTTATTACATCTTGAAAGGGATTACTCCATACCTTGGTATGGAGAGCTGGATGTGGTTATCCAAAAATGAGTAGAAAGCCAGGAAGAAGAACAGGAGATATTCTCCTCCTCCTCCTCAGAAATTCAGAAGAGGCCCTCCTCCTCCTCCGCCTCCTCCTCTTGGTGCTTCAGGTGTTATTTCACAAGCATATGGTGTATCTTCCCAGCCTTCCTCTTTCTCAAGATCATATCAAAGACAGGATAGATCTTCTAGGACTCATTCCCAAGGAGACAGCCAGCTGTATAGAAGTCAAAGTTCCTCAGAATAAGTAAAAGAAGTGATTTATCAGAAAACCTCCTTCTCTACTCCTCAACAACAAGTTCCACCCAAGGATCAGAAGATAGGCTTATCAGTCAAGAAGACCTGTTGTATCTCATAAAAGAAAGTATAGTGAGGCTGCTCCTCCAAGATCTCTTTATTCTCAAAGTGATAAACAGCACAGCTCAACAAAGTTTCAAGCTCAATCCACTTAGTTCGAAGCTGTTATAATGATGCCTCCTCAAGAAGATCAGCCACCTATTGATCAGGAACTTGATCCAAACTTTAGGATGGCCAGGCTTCAGGAACTGATTGGTCTCTCTCAGATCAGAAAAGCTATAGAAGAAGGAGAAGATCCATATAAATTCTCTACTATGTCTTCCTACAAAGAAAAAGAGCTGAATAAACTTAGAGTTAGCAAGAAAGTCTTTGATCCAGCTGAATATATGGCATTGCATCCTGAAGCAATTGTGCCCAAGACCAGCACTCAGACATCTCTTGGTGGACAAGACTTGATGACATCTAAGAAGAATGTACCAGACCCAAGCAGGAAGATAATCTTCTCTAAATCCTCATCTAGTTCTCCATCTGATAGATTATAGTTTGTACTCTTTGTCTATTGCTTAACTGATTATGTACACTATATTGCTATAACATATCTGCTGATGTCATTTCATCCCTTCAGATATTTATGGTCTTTGTATTTTATTTCTTTTCAGTTTTGTTTTTTTTTGAAGTGACCTCACACAATAAAGGGGATATTATTGGAACCCTTGTTTGGATTTGTGTTAGGTTCACTCGTAGGATGTCTTGACCAACTTGTATAGCTAGGGTCTCTGTCTAAGACTTAGTTAGGTCCCCTCTAAGTCAGGTTTTGTGCAGACCAGCATTGCAGTGGACTCAGACTTAGATTGAGATAAATGTTGTGGATTATCTATATCAGTTTGACTATATTCGAACTCAGCTCGACGATCGTCGATCTCCCATCGATGATCTCAGAGTCTTCTACTCTGAACTGAGCTCGACGATCTACGAGCTCAGGTTGACGATTTCATTTTTATCAGTAGTAATCTCAGTTCTATGATAGCCGTTCTCTGGTCGACGATCTCTTAACTCAGTTCGATGATCTCTTAATGGAGCTATACGATTCTGTACTGCTTTCAGTTATCAGTTCTTCAGAACGTTCAGAGTCATTTATTTTGATTATGATAAAGTTTTACAAGGAAAATATATTCTGATAATTAATGCTGATTCTCTCAAGGCTGATTGCCGTATTCTTGAAGCAATAATTATGGTATTCACAGAATATTTTATCAAGATAATTATGGAAATGCATTTATGATCGACAGCAATATCTAGCCGTTTGTGCTCCTCAATTCTTACAGAGAATTATGCTTTGTCTTGGAAATTCAAATTGATGTCGTTTTCTTCATTCTGACAAAATATATACAAAAGAGAAATAGACTGAAATCAATCAGTAGTCAGAGAAGAATATTGCTCTCAAAGGATCTTGCATGCTTTGCTGAAAAGAAGAAGAAGAAGAACTTTTTCAAAAATAACTCTCTCCAGTCTTCTTCCTTCTTCAGTCTTCAAAGATTTACAGATAGCCAAAAATCTATAACAGTTCACAGAATCAAAAGGCACTGCAACATATTTTGAAGACCAAGTTTCCTCTTCCTGAATATATACACCATCTCAGGGGGAGCTTGGACATTCAAATTTAATCCACACAGTCTTCTCATTTGCCAGATAAAGAGAAGATTTCCAATCATTCTTATTTCTTCTACCTCCATCTGTAAGGGTTTATCTCTCCCTTAGAAAGTGAACACTTGTGGTGATAGGGCACCTGATCAAAAACCTTTTAGATTTTTAGCTCCTGATCAAAAACTCAAAGGGTCTCTAGATCTACCTGCATCAGATGTTGTGGTGATAGGGAACCTGATCAAAAACCTAAGTGGATTCCTACCTAGGTGGTAGAAGAGTGGATGTACCCAGATTTGGGGAACCACTATAAATTTTCTTATATCATCTGGTTGCTGTGTGATTTCTTTGTGTGCTGTGTTATGCTGTGGTAGTCTAGCCTATTTTATTTCACTAGTTATAGTTATCAGTATTTTAATTCCGCAATAAATCTAAACAATTTTTTTAAATACTCTATTCACCCCCCTCTAGAGTAAAACCTATCTATCCCTCACTTTCACAATTAACAAATCATTCCTAAGGTTCTTGATAGAGTCATCCACAAAGTTCTCTAGTTACCTCGTTTGTTCATCCAACAACCCTTTCAGTTGGGCCAGAAAGAATGGTGACATCTGATCAGCTTGATTTGTTGTACCTTCATCACAGACTAGTTATTGCACTGGCTTTAGTTCTTCTCTTTCATGTCAGTCAGCAATTTCAAATTCTGAATAATGTTAACTTCCATTGTTATCAGCAGCAACATTCCCCATATCTGATTCAGAAGAGTCTACGTTATAAATTGTTCCTTGAGCATGGAGTTCAATGTGAATCTCCCCCTCAACCATTGCATTTTCCACAGGGACATCCAGATCTTCAATAAGGTTGCTTTATGTTTCTTTTTCCTTCTCAACAATAATCTGATCAGTCTCATCCAAGAACTGGTTTTCCTCCCCCTCAATAAGAGCATCTTCCATTACTTGCACAAGGATTTGCCCCCCCCCCCTCACTTTGAGGACTATATCCACCATGAAGATCTTGATCTATAGGTACAACTTCTTTATCAGTAAGAGCTGGTGACTTGGAGGACTCCCCCTCCATATATGCAGAAATCTTGTTGACAATCTCTTCAGCAACCCTTTTAGCAACCTCAACTGGAGGTATATCCATAGCATCAGCTTGAAATTCTTCAGAATGAGTTCTGTTCACCTGAATCCTTGTTGCAGGTTCATAGGAAAATGATACCTGCGCATTTGTGTCTCTCCTAGTCTGTTCAGAAGATTGATAAAGTTGTGGATCATGAGGCTCTTACTCACTCTTTTTAGATGAAGTGCTATCAGTGTTGTCTACTTGAACTATAACTGCCTTCTTTTTCTTCTTCTTTACTGACTGTTGGTGTGGTTGTAGAACTCTTTTCCATCTATTAAGCATTTTTGAGTCCATCCTTCTCATATGATGGATTTTTGTTCCTATCCTTATGTTAAGGATCCCTGGAACACTATTGTGCAAAAGCAAAGATAGTTTTCTACCCAGGTTTGGGTCTAGGATACACTCTACAATTCTGTCAAAGATTAATCTTCCCTAATCAATATTTTTAGAGAGAATAACAATTGCCATTAACTCGAACATCTTCTTGAAAAAATTTTCATGGGAGCCAGACTTGCACAACAGTGCCTTTCCAATGAAATCTGTAAGGAATTTTCCTTTCAAGTTCAGTTCTCTTCTCAAGATTGAGCCAGTGGAGTGCTTTGATAATCCACACCACTTTAGGGCAGCTTTGACATCAGTTTGATCCATTTCATCTTCTTCATCTGACACTTTGAACTTCAGCAAATGCAGTTCCTTGCTCAGTCTCTTGGGGGTAATCCTAACCTGTTTGCACTGATTAAGGACCTAATTTTAATGTATGATGAGTCAACCTTGGCAGTTGAGTATAACTTAAGAACTTCTCTCTTCCAAAGTAGACTGGGCCTTGAGAGAACATATTCTAGGTCAGTGACCTTTAGTAGATTGAGAACTAACTGAACTTTTACATGCGTATCCTTGAATCGATTTCTGACAAGCTCAGAACCTTCGAACAGGAAATCCAATCTTCTTGGTTCCATGTCTTCTGTGAGTTACTGTAGAATTTTTGAGCTTTCATCGTTTTGTCGCAAGGGGCAGAGAAGGGCGAGGAATAGTGTATTTCATTTTACACACACAATCTACTATTTATTGTAACTTCTATTTTAGAAGGTGGAGAGGCACATACCTGTTTATGATCAAGAGGTGATCAATGATTGGGATTAATCCCTAAAGTTCGCCGCAAATAGATGATCCTAGAAGTATGCATTGAGTGGACTCGGCGCTCTCGACATACTCAATGCTCTCGACGTTTGTAGTTATCTCAACACACTCGATACCTGAGTACTTAGACTCGGCAAACTTGATGCTTTATTTTATCTCAACGCACTCGATGCCTGGATACTTAGTACATTTCTTCTTGATTATCCTACAGAGATTAACACTTCCTACAATAAACAAAAATATATGGAGAGCTATTGAAGTTGAACTAAATTCAAAAAACCCAATTCAAATATGAAGGTGTTGAAATTGGCTTCATCTAGTGGTTTGGTGATGATATCAGCTACTTACTTGTTAGTGGGGACAAATTCAAGACTGAATTCTTCACTTTCCACATGCTCTCTAATAAAGTGATACCTAATCTCAATGTGCTTAGTCAGGCTGTGAGAGACATGATTACTAGCAATGGAGATTGTAATAGTAGAATCACAATACATTAGAGTGTTACTTAGCTTTAGGTTGTAGTCCTGGACCTGGTGCTGGATCCATAGAATCCGAGCACAGCAACTCCCTACTGATATATATTCTGACTCAGTTATTGATATTGCAACACTAGTCTACTTCTTGCTGATCCAAGATACAAGTCTTCCTCCTAAGAATTTACAAGAGCCAAATGTGTTTTTCCTATCTTCTTTACAACCTTCAAAATGTGCATCTAAATACCCAGTTAGCTCAAAATCACTATTTCTAGGGTACCATAGGACAAGATCTGGTGTGCTGTTAAGATATCACAGAATTCATTTTGTAGTAGAATAATGAGACTTCTTAGGGCAAACCTAGTATCTAGCACAAACGCATGTAGCATACATGATCTCTTTCCTACTAGCAGTAAGATAGAGGAGGGAGCCAATTATGCCTCTATACAAGGATTCATCAACAGGTTTCCCTATCTCATCCTTGTTTATCGACATACTTGACCCCATGGGAGTTTTCATTATAAAAGCACTCTCCATACAAAATTTTCTAATTAACTCCCTACTGAACTTAGACTGAGAATGAACAATCTATCCTCAGACTGTCTTACATGGAGGCCCAAGAAAAATTTAAGCTCACCCATACCGCTCATCTCAAACTTCCCTTACATAATTTTGGCAAATTTCTTGCAAATGTTATCATCAATAGACCCAAAGATAATGTCATCTACATAAATTTTGATTAGGATGATCTTGCCCTTTGATTCTCTTAGGAATAGAGTCTTGTATATCTTTCCCCTTGAAAATTTATTTTCAATAAGAAAGCTAGAAAGGGTTTCATACCATGCCCTAGGGGCTTGCTTCAACCTATGCAATGCTTTCCTAAGCCTATAAACATAATCAGGAGAGTTAGGATTAACAAAACTTGATGGATGTTTAACATAGAACTCCTCTCTTAGGTCACCATTTAGGAAGGCTGACTTCACATCCATATGGTAGACCTCGAATCTCTTGTATGCAGCATATGCAAGGATTAGTTTTATGGCTTCTAATCTAGCAACTGGGGAAAAGGTCTTACCAAATCAATACCTTCCTCTTGTCTATATCCCTTCGCCACCAGTCTAGTTTTGTTCTTAATTATAACACCATTCTCATCTAACTTATTTCTATAGATCCACTTGGTTACAATGATGTTATCTCCTTCAGGTCTGGGAACAAGCTTCCAGACCTTACATCTCTTGAACTGGTTCAGTTCCTCTTGCATTTCCACAATCCAAAATTTGTCTATATTGGCATCTTCAAACCTTTTGGGCTCAATCTGAGATAAAAAGCTAGAGTACATGGCTATGTTCAGTCTTCTGCTCCTTATTGTAATCCCTTGGCTAACATCACCAATGATGTGATGTCTGGGATGATCCTTTAGATGTCTAACTGTTGGAGGCAATCTTTCGTCAGCATCATTGACTTTAATAGCTAGATCTAGGTTATCTTCACCCATGTCCTGTAAGCTTTGTCCATCTTCTGGAACACACACATCATTGTCTTCATCTTGGGAAGCTGGAGGAGCATCCTTGATGGTTAGTTTGTCCTTCACCTATTCTATACCTGCAGATCTAGATGAGGAGCTAGACAGCTCACTATTAATCATAGAAGATTCATCAAATACTACATTAACAAACTCTTCTACAACTTGATTTTTCAAGTTGTTGATCCTCTATGCTTTGATATGATTATTATACCCAAAAAATATCATGTCATAGGATTTGGCAGCAAACTTAGTCAGATATGACTTCCCAATGTTGAGCACATAGCATTTACTACCAGAAATCCTGAGATAGGAAAGGTTTTATTTTCTGCCTTTCATGATCTAATAGGGAGTCTTCTTATGACATTTATTGACAGAAGCCTTATTCAGTACATGACATATAGTATTAACTATCTTAGCCCAGAAGTATTCTGAGAGAGATGTTTCACTTAGTAGCGTCCTTCTAGATTTTATGAGAGTTCTGTTTTTTCCTCTTAGCTATCCCACTTTACTGGGTGTTCTTGGAGAAGAAAATTCTTGGTGAATCCCTTGTTTTTCACAGAACTTTGTCATGCCATCAGATTGAAATTCAGTGTCATGGTCACTTCTGATTTTGACCACAGAACTGTTCAATTCATTCTGAATTTGCTTGACAAAGGTCCAGAAGATGCCAAGGGTTTAAGACTTTTTCTTCAAAAGAAGACCCAAGCAAACCTGGAGAAGTCATCAACAATTACAAGTATGTAGTCTTTCCTACCTAGGCTATGAACTGGCATACGACCAAATAAGTCCATATGTAGGAGATATAAGCACCTCATAGAATCCTTGGCACCCATGCTCTTAAAGGATGCTTTGGCCTACTTGCCCTTTTGACATGCAATCCAAATGCCTTTGAAAGTGTCTAGCGTCTACCTAAATCACCTAGAAGGAGTGAATAGGTGATGTTTGTGTCTTTATGCAAAATAAAAACTACTTTAAAAACCAAGCACACAAACATTGAGATTTATATTGGTTCCCCGAGTTGGGTACATCCACTTTCCCGCCTCACCTATCTATCACGAAGGGCTAGATTCGACAACTTCACCAATCTTAGATTTTCACAATCTAAAACCTCGGAGCTGCAACTCCAACAACTTAGAGATGACGCTCCTACCACTCGATCTATAATAGGATCTACGAACTCAATCCACAAACGGATCTGCAAACTAAATCCACAAACAGATCTACAAACTCGATCCACAAACGGATATACAAACTTGGAGAAAAACTCCTACAAAATGAAACGAATATTACAAAATATTATAATCACAAAGACAAGAATAAAGATCTTCAATACGTAGTTCTTCTAGGAAGGTAGTTCTTGAAATTGCTTGGAGAACATGAAATATGTAGAATTGGAAGATCTTGAATCTTGACTTGAATCTTCAAATGACTTGATCTGGAGGAGTATAGATCTGTAGAGAGAGAATCGATCCAATGGTGTATGTCGAAGAAGATGAATCGCATTGTAGTCGGCGGCTGATCGAAAGAATCACGATGTGTACGATGGTCAGTGGCGGATGGACGGTTTCCGATTTTGGAAGTTTTCTAGGTTTGAAAATGAGAGCAAAATTACTATTAGGTTGAAAGGAAATATCCCCTAGGTATTTATAGAGATATCCCTTCCAAAGGTTAGAAACTTTCCAAAAACGAAATCTTGAATTTACTATGCATGGCCGAATGAAAACCCGAACTTGCGATTTGAAAAATTCGGAAAATGACCTAAGTCAAATTCATCGAGTATCGTCGAGTATCAAAATTATAATCGCCGAATGTTCTATGATATACGACGAATAAGACTTAGCCAAATCTGCTTAAGGTCAGCAATACACTCAACGCCAAAGCGGAGAATCATACTTCGAAGAATTCATCGAGTATCAGCTGGTATACTCGACGAATTCGTCGAGTATAGGCTGAAACACTCAACGCTCTCGATGTTATGTCAAGCGACGAATGAGACTTAGAAAAATCCAGAGAAGTAGCGTCGAATATACTCGACAAATTCGGTGTATATCGTCTAGTATATTTGACGAATTCGATAAGTTTCATTAGATACATTCGATGAATTTGAAGAGTATAAACGATGCTAATCGGCGAATTTTACTTGGAGGATTTTCCAATTCCCAAATAATTTGCCCGAAGTACAAATGGTGAATTCGGCGAGTGTTGGAAGGTATATACGATGAATTTGATGAATATGAATTAGCATACTCGATGAATTTGACGTGTATCCCTAGCCATACTCGACGAATTTTACTTAGGCAAATTCCTTTCCTTCTGATTCCAAGTCTTGGTCCTTCCTTGATCCTTCTCCTATACTTGGGATAGAAGTACACCCCAATAGAGATATTACATGTGAGTAAACACCATGACCTACACAATGAGGGATTACCTTACATAGTCCTGTGTTTACTGACCAACTGTAACCTGACATTGGTGTGTATTTAGCAATGTAAACCTTCAAGTACATAACTCAAATAGCAACATCAAATACAATCATAATTCATCTTAGCTTAATTGGACCCTTCATCAAATCTGGGTTATTATGGATACAATACCCAACAATCTCCTCCTATTTGAAGAAGTCAGATCCCTATAAGCTAAGGTGATTTACACATAACAAATAATGAAATAATAAAACTTGAAAAGATAAAATAAATTAAACAAATAACACGCATTCCCAGTCAACATAATATATATATATATCAAAATGTTCATTGTTTGGGGGTGCAACCCACAACACTCGACACATAAAACATGATATATGGCTATTGTGTCTGCTTGCTCTCCCTCTTCAACCTCTGCCAGTCAAAATAAGCCCTTGGCTTTAGAAAGTACTTTGGAGGGGCTGGATGCATCGAATCAACATTCTGATATTTTTTTAAGTGAATTCTTCTCTTTGTGCAGGACAGTTTGTACTTGTTTCATTTTTCTTGATTGTAGTGGTGCTGAAGTTTTTCACCCCCAAGATTGACCAAGGAGAATGTATCCAAGATTATTCCTCTGGATATGGCGCTCCAGACCTCTTCCATATCTTTGTTTGGTTCTGACCTGACTACAGGCGAGCCTTCCCCATATCTTCTTCGCTTGTACACTGGAGCAACAAATATGTCTTCAATAATTTCTACTCTGGATCCTCAGCAGCATTAGTAACAGAAGCAGTATCATCCTGTGTGTCTGCCCAATATTGGGAGTAATCCTCAGTAGGATGAACCTCATTATGAGCAGGTACAAAAGGTATTTGAGCTCCCTCGCCTGTCCTACCAAATATTTCGTTGTGAAGCCATGAAAAGTTATCAAAGCTGTAGTTATTGACGCCTTTGAAGTGTGTTAACATTGCTACCTCATGCTCATTTACCTTAGCTACCACCTTAGCTTCCAAGATCTCCTCCCCCTTTCTAACTACTTCAGTCAAAGCATTGTCATAATCTTGCATGTTATCATCATAATGTGACATCGCTTGATTATGACCTTCAATCATAGTTTTGGCATTACTGTCAACATTACACATCACCTTCTGATTGCTCTTTAATCCTTTCATAACAAACTTAACTCCTTTTCCACCTTGGGTAAACCAGGAGTCTAACTTGGCATCTAGCTTGTCAAATCTTACATTAAACTCACTTAGGCCTTTGTTCAGATCTCTTTCTATCTCTTTCACCTTTTTCAAAACTTTCTGCATGGATGATTCAAAATAAGCTTTCTACTTGACTAACATTGCCTCTATTCTTTGCAAAATTATATTCTCAGTAGTCAAAGTGGGGGTATCAGGGATGGGAGTGCTGGGCATATCCTCACTGGAAGACTCATCTATCAGAGATAAATGATCTCTGGAAGTTGTAGCATGATCTGTAGCAGCAGCAGTGAGAGTTGGAGTCTGCTCCTCTATATCTCCCTCCTCGTCTGAAAGAACCATAACCTCCTCTACAGCAGCAGGAGGTGCATCAGGCATCTTGCCTATCCTTTTCTCCAAGTTGCGTATAAACCTCGCAACCTCATTCACAACTGATATAGATGGCCTAGTCACCTTCCCTACAGAAGATGAAGCGGGAATAATTTCTTGGAGAGGGATAATTAAGTTTTCCACTAGAACTAGCTCAGAACTAACATCCACATTATCAATGACTTTGGTCTTATCAGCATCAAAATCCACCACCATATTTTCAACATCCATATGGATATCATCCTCAATAGCAGCATCCTCCTCAGTATCATCAGCAATAACCTCATCATCCAAGTCATCATCTTCATCATACGCACCCACATCAACTTCAGCAGCAACAACCTCATCCTCAACTTCCTCAGGCACTAACTCTTTAACAGCAGTTTGAGCTATCTCGGCAACCTCTGTCATCAGATTCATTGGCTCGGGAACAGGAATAATTGACTTTGGAACTTCTGGACTGAGTTTGATTGCACACTCAAGGGCACTATGCTAGTGGCCACTTGTGTGTCAACTATCTCCCCCTCGATTCTTGCACTCGAACTCTCAGGAATTTCTCTGGGGTAAGGTGTAGGAATCTTGTCCTCAGGTACCTGTCCTACCTCCTCTACATGCAGGTCTGGGGCTCCCCCTTGCCTGACAATCCTCCTATCCCACCTAGAAATATAAATGAGTCAATTTTCTTCAGGTGATGGATAGGCACACCTTTGGTCATATTAAACCTGTCATCTTCCAGATGATTCAGGTATAGGCTGATTATCCTCCCAAAGTTGGGAGTGCAGAGATTGTCCTTGATTTTCTCAAACAGTAGTACACCACAATCAAGTCTCTTTCTGTAGATGATGGAAACAAGGGTCCTAGACATCTATTTGGAGAGATAGTCGTGGGACCCAGTCTTACATAAGAACACTTTACCCATGATGTCAAAAATAAGCTTGCCTTCTTCATTCATCCCTTTGCGCTTAATTACTTTTGTACCTCAGGCAATCCACAGAATAGGAGAGCTCTGAAGAAATCATCCTCGTCATGGTAATTGGCCTCATCACATGTAGGAAGCTGCAAGTACCTGGAGAGGAGTGACGCTTTCACTTTGACCTTGGTCTTTTTAACCTTGCTCTTGATGACTGGGTCTTTATGACGGAGCTTGGCATTATGGAAGAACTCAAGAACTTCCTTGTCCAGAATCTTGTATGGATGTTCTACGACAAAGGAGAGTCCAGCAATCTCCAACATGAGGATAATGTTACAGAATTCATCGGAGGCAGAGGCAAATCTTATGCGAACAAGTTCTCCTCCCCCTAACAATCCATTGGTGCTTCGAGGAGCCATGGAAAATTGAGAATGTTGCAATCTGATTTCTGTACTGCTGTAGACTTGATTTTGGCAACTATTGGAATTGGCGGAACCTGGGGCTTGGGAACACAACAATGTAGGAATTTGTCGGCGAGATGTTGCAACATTGTCGGCTAGGGCTTGGACGAGGTTCACGATCTTAATCGAGGAAAGAGGGAAGTCCATATCGCTAGAGTCACTTGAGGATGATGAAGACTTGTTGTGGGAGCCGAAGAGACGGTAAGCTATTTCGGCAAATCGGCTTGAATGTCGACAAAATTTAAGTGTAGTTTCCCCTCTTGATTATTTATATATATATATTATTTTAAATTGACCTAGAAGGCCCGTACCTGCAATTTACTACTCTTCGGATCCAATGAAGAAATGTAGGAATTTGCCCTAAGTGAAATTCGACGAGTTTCGCTGGTGGACGAGTCCGATTCGTAGAGTATCGCATTAATATCCGACGAATCGGCGACTTGAGCTCCGATACTTAACGAATTTGCTTTGGGATAATTTTTTGACTTTGTGAAATAATTCTTGAGTGAGTTCATGCTTGCTTGGTCTTCGTCATGAGTCTATCTTCAGCATGCCTAGTTCTGTTTTGAAGAACGAGAACTTGGTCTCGTCCAGCAACTTCGTAAAAATATTCGCAATCTACTTATCTGTCAGGACGTAGCTGAGGGTTATATCGTTGTTCTCCACATGCTCCCGGATGAAGTGATATCGCACCTCGATGTGCTTTGTCCGGATGTGAGATACTGGATTATTTGCGATCGCAATTGCGCTGGATGAGTCGCAATATATTGGAATCTCTTTAAACTTCAAGTTGTAGTCTTCAAGTTGATTCCTGATCCATAGAAGTTGTGCGCAACAACTACCCACAGAGATATACTCTGACTCAGTCGTAGAAGTTTCCACATAATTCCGCTTCTTACTGCTCCATGAAATAAGCTGTCTTCCAAGGAATTGGTACATCCCGGAAGTATTTTTCCTGTCATCCTTACTTCCTGCAAAATCAGCATCTGAAAGACCAATTAGCTCGAAATCATTATTTCTTGGGTACCATAAGCCAAGATTGAGTGTACCCTTAAGGTATCTAAAAATTTTCTTTACAGCGACGTAATGAGATTCCTAAGTGTTCACCTGAAATCTAGCGCAGACGCATATTAAAAGCAATATATTATGTCTACTGTTAGTGAGGTAGAGCAAGGACCCAATTATGCTTTTATTCTTGGTTTCATCAAAAGGTTTCCCTTTCTCATCCTTGTACAGAGACACAGTTAAACACATTGGAGTCCTCATAGAGGTTGCATTCTCCATTCCGAATTTCTTAAAAATCTCCTTGGTGAACTTCGCCTGAGAGATGAAAATTCCATATTCAGATTTTTTCACCTGAAGTTCTAAGAAATACAACAGCTCTCCCATAATCTCATTTCAAACTTCCCTTGCATAAGTTTGGAAAACTTCTTGCAAAGGTTATCTTATGTAGAGCTAAATATGATGTCGTCGACATAGATCTGCACTAGTAGAATCTTGCCTTTTACTTTCCAAAGAAATAATGTTTTGTCTATCCTTTCTCTTGTGAACTTGTTCTCAAGAAAAAACCTAGATAAGGTCTCATACCAAGCTCGGGGAGCTTGCTTCAGGCCGTATAGAGCTTTATTTAAAAAATAAACATGATCAGAGAAATTTGAATCAACAAAACCTAGGGGTTGCACTACGTATACTTCCTCTTTCAGATTTCTTTTGAGGAATGCTGACTTTGCGTCCATTTGGTAGACGATGAAGCCTTTGAGGGCAGCACACGTAAGAAACAACCTGATCGCCTCGAGCCTAGCCACTGGAGCAAAGATTTGGTCGAATTCGATCCCTTCTTTGTCTTTATCCTTGAGCTAGAAGTTTTTCTTTATTCTTGATGATGACTCCATTCTTGTCTAACTTATTTCTAAAGTTCCACTTGGTGTCGATCATGTTCTGTCCCTTGGGTCTGGGCAGCAACTCCCAGACTTTGCAACATTCAAATTGATTGAGCTCCTCTTGCATTGCCAAAATCCAAGAAGCATCCTTATTTGCCTCTTCGAATTTCTTTAGCTCAACCTGTGATAGAAAACTAAGATGCATAATCTCATTAGCTGTACCTCTTCTGGTTCTAACATCGTCTCCTGGCTCTCCAATGATTTGGTCAACTTGGTGATCTCTTAGGTGTCTAAACCTAAGGTTTCTTGATCTCACACTAGCAGGCTCAACAGCATTTTGTGCCTCCTCTAAAGGTTGAAGCAATTCTTCCTCTAGCGGTTCTTCATCCACCAAGCCTGGATCGATGATCTTGACTAAGCTTGGAGCTTCTTCCTTGACAGCTTCATTTAAGCTTAGTTCCTTGAACTTGGTACCTGTATTTGCACCAATAACACTAGATGAGCTGCTTTGGAGAAGGCTTGTCTCATCAAATACAATATTGATTGAATCTTCTACCACCAAGGTTTTCTTATTGAAAATCATATATGCCTTAGTATGGCTACTATAACCTACAAAAATACCTTTAAAACATTTTTCACTAAACTTCGTGCGATAATACTTCCCATTATTAAGTATGAAGCAATTACTTCCAAAGATTCTAAAAAAGGACACAGTCAGTTTTCTTCCCTTCAATAGCTCATAGAGGGTCTTACAATAGCTTTTGTTGATAAGTGCTCTGTTTTGCACGTGATAAGATGTCTTGACTGCTTCAGCCTAGAAGTACTCCGGAAGTGAAGCGCCGTTCAACATAGTTGTACATGCTTCAATTAGGGTTCTATTCCTTCTTTCAGCAACTATATTTTTGTGTAGAGTGCGCGGGGAGGAAAACTCATGAAAGATACCTTGGCTTTCACAGAATTTTTTCATGGCACCAAACTCAAACTCTGTTCTGTGATCACTTCTAATTTTGACCACTGAGCAGTTCAATTCGTTCTGAATTAGCCGGATAAAATTAGTGAAAGAGTCAAAGGTGTCTGACTTGTGTTTCAGAAAAAACACCCAAGTAAAACGCAAGTAGTCATCAACAATTACTAACGTATAGACCTAAACTCATTAACTATGAATAAGCATAGGACCGAATAAGTCCATATGAAGTAAATATAAACTTCTTGAAGAATCTTTTTTAGCGATGCCCTTGATGGTAGCCCTTGTCTGCTTACCCATTTTGCATAAGTGACACAGACTCTCTTTAAGGCAATAAATGTTGGGGGCATCTCGCACTAAGTTGTGAGAAAATAGCATATTCATGTTTTAAAATTAATATGTGCTAATCTCTTGTGTCAATGGTCACATAGAGATGCACTATCTTTTGCAAGAAAACATATTGGTATAGAATTATTTAAGCAAAGAAAATTTAAAGAGAAAATATTTCTACTCTGAGTGCATGTTAAGACCGTCTCCAAATTTGTAGACGACTTTATCAAACACTTGTCCTTTCAGAACTCAGCGATGTAGCATTTATCACATAACTGACTTATGCTTATAATATTATGGAGTAACCCTTCAACATAAGCCACGTTTGTGATAGAAACTACTCCGTTGGAGATCATACTATAGCCCTCTGTAGTTCCCCGGTCTGACCCTCCAAAGATGACTTTTGGTCCGTCTTTGACTGGGGTGAATTCATGCAACAGGCTTCTTGTCCCGGTCATGTGCTGAGAGCATCCACTATCCAAATACCAGATGGGATTTTTGTTGGAATTTGGACATACCTGCAATCATAAATAATTTTACCTTAGGAACCAAAACGTATTTGGGTCCTTGGTTCTTGGTTAGCTTAACACAACTAGGAACATTAACTTTTCGAGTGGTCGGCATCCCATGATTAACTTGTGGAGTTATAGAATTAACAGGTTAAACTAGCAATCTATGCCAAAATGACCAATTTTGCCGCAGCACCAACATTCAAATTTGTTATACCTTCTTTTGAACTCATGCTTTACCTTTTGTACGTGAGGTCTAGCAGGGGAAACATACTTGGAGGTGGAAGCCTCTTGATTATAACATACACAAGGATTCTCCATATCCTTTGTCTTAGATCCAAAAGTTTTGGTTGTTGGTGCCCTCTTATGGTTATGTCCATAATCATAGGGACCATAATTCTTGAGTTCAATCTCTTTATATGGTGCTTTGAAAACACAGGAACCATAGTCTTGATGATGGGTCCATCCCTAGTATCGGTTCTTGGGCTCTATATAAGTAGGCCTAGCCAGATGACCGTAGGATGACTCAATGTCAAACTTGTTCGTTCGGAAGCTTACCTTCCTAAACAAGGGTTGACCTAAAGGTTCCTTCCCCTTTTCTTTGGCACTGGCTTTCTTGGAAGCCTTACCTTTTCCAACTATGTGGTCAAGACCACTACCATTCTTCGGAGCTGAGAACTCATCAAAGAGTGGGCGAACAGTCTTCGGCTTGGAGAAACTCTAAACAAGTTTGATGTAGGCCCGCTCTTTCGAGCATTTTGGTGGCCGACAAATTAACGCGACACTCTCGAATAATTCTCACGTTACACTCTAGCATTGAACGTCGCAGCGGTTTAATTAATATTATTACTAAACAACAATTACGGAGGGTTCGCAAAGCCCTTCAAGATAGCACCAAGGCAATAGGCCAAGGTCCTCTCAAGCGGAAAGAGCCCACACGGTTCGATCGAGCGTGTTGTACCAAAAGATAAACCACCGAAAACAAAAGATTCGGGCAAGGGTGGTTCTCTCCCAACAAAATACAAACGAGGGCCGCCACGCCTCATGAACTTAAATGAAAATACGATAAATAAGACAATAGCTAAAATAAAATAAACCACGAAAAATCAAACGTTACACAAAATGCGCAATTTGCCAAAGCCACAAGATTTATCTAAGGAAGAGAAATACGTTAAGTAGAGATTTTCGTTACCCAACTGGATTGGATGAATCTGGTTACGCTCAACTAGAATTGTTCCTCAACGGCACCACCAAAGATACGCTGGAGGGAGAGAAATTGTCGCCTTCTTCGTGTCACGCTGTATTTGGAAAGTCCCGGCGAAATCTTCTGAATATGGAAAGATAAATTCCAAATAAGGCAGGAGAGAGAAAAGGTGGCAGGATATCGGAATATTTTAGGAAAGATATTTTTCAATTATGGTAGGTAGAGAAATTATAGTAGGAGGTATATTTAGATTATGGAGAATAAGAGGGGAATATGGTAGAGAATATTTTGGTTTAGGAATGAGATTTGGTAGTAGAGATTAAAGATGGTATAATATCTTGGTGTTTAGGAAGGAGATGTGGGAGGGGGTCGATTTTGGTGTGGGGAAAAGGAGAGATGAAAGGTGGCGGTTTTTTTGGGTGTTAGGGTGGCCGATTTTTGAGAGGGGTGGTGGAAGGCTCGGTTTGGTGGGGTGTTGTTGTGGTGGCCTTTTGGGGTGTCTTGTTGCAATAGTAATACACAACGTCAGAGGAAGTGTGTTTGTTCTATTTAGATCTATACCTATCCTCTCGGGTGTAGCTTTTTCTAGAACGGTCACCATCACGATGAGATTTTCTGAAGTCAGATGAGTATTAATGATTCTTCATCTGTCTCCTCTTACTGAGACGTTTCTTGAACTGCTTAGATATAAGAGAGAACTCTCCATCTGATAGATCAAAGCCAGATATGCTAGGCTCAGAGTATTTTGGGGTGTCAAGAGCACGAGTCCATACTGGTGAAACATCTTTTGACTTCCTTGAACCTTTGGCTTTTAGGTTCACCGACTTCTCTTTGCTAGAAATATGGCTGCTTTGCTCTTCCTTCTTTCTGGTGTTCATTTGTAGTTCGTAGGAGGGCAATTTCCCAAAGAGGTTCCGAGGGTCAATTTCAGGCAGCTTCCCAATGTCTCTGATGGCTATGACTTTGGTGTCCCAATCCTTAGTCAGGGATCTCAAAAATTTGTTGTTGAGCTCGCCATTAGTGAAAGTACGACCATAGTTACCGAGGCCATTAAAAATCTTAAAGAACTTTTCAAAGATGTCAGCAATATTATCACTTGATACTTGCTTAAATGCTATGTATTCCTGATTCAACAATGATCTGCGGTCGTCTCTGATTTCCTCTATCCCTTCCATCAACACAACTAGGCAGCCCCACATTTCTTTGGCAGATTTACAGTGGAATAGATTCTGAAGCATTGAGTCATCCACTGCACTTGCGTTAATGTTCTTTGTCTTCTTATCCTGGGAGACCAGGGAAATTTTATCCTTAGTTAAATTCATCATCTTCTTGGGGATCATGACTGCAGGATTCAGAGTTGATGGTTGAGTCGGTATGTGGGGTCCTTCTTCCATAATCTGAAAAAATCTTTGATCAGCAGCTTCCTTGAAGAACCTTACTTGTTCTTTCCACATGGGAAAGTTTTCCTTCGTACACACTGGTAGCTTCATAGAAGACATGCCTTTACTTCTATCCATGGTTACTAGATAGAATCTCTTGATGCTAGAATAGGAATCTTTTTAAAGGTGTTAACCTTATATTGAACAAAACCTCTCTCTGATACCAATTGAAAGTGTCTAGCGTCTACCTAAATCACCTAGAGGGGGGTGAATATGTGATGTTTGTGGCTTTACGCAGAATAAAAACTACTTTAAAAATCAAGCACACAAACACTGAGATTTATAGTGGTTCCCCGAGTTGGGTACGTCCACTTTACTGTCTCATCTATCTACCACGAAGTGCTAGATTTAGCTACTTCACCAATCTTAGATTTCCACAATCTTACACCTCGGAGCTGCAACTCCTACAACTCGGAGATGATGCTCCTACCACTCGATCCACAATTGGATCTATGAGCTCGATCTACAAATGGATCTACAAACTTGATCCACAAACAGATCTACAAACTCGATCCACAGATGGATCTACAAACTCGGAGAAAATCTCCTACAAAATGAAACAAATATTACAAGATATTACAATCACAAAGACAAGAATTAAGATCTTTAATCCTTGTTCTTCTAGGAAGGTAGTTCTTGAAATTTCTTGGAGAAAACGTAATATGTAGAATTGAAAGATCTTGAATCTCGACTTGAATCTTCAAACGACTTGATCTGGAGGAGTATATAGAGAGAGAGACGATCCAATCATGTATGTTAAAGAAGATGAATCGATCTGTAGTCGGCGGCCGATCCGAAGAATCGTGGTGCGTACGGTAGTCGGCGGCGGACGGACGGTTTCTGATTTTGGAAGTTTTCTAGGTTTGAAAATGAGAGAAAAATTACTATTAGGTTGAAAGGAAATATCCCCTAGGTATTTATAGAAAAATCCCTTCTAATGGTTATATGAAACTTTCCAAAAACGAAACCTTGAATCTACAGTGCATAGTCGACCGAAAACCCTAACTTGCGATTTTAAAATTTCAGAAAATGGCAAAAGTCAAATTCGTCGAGTATTGCTGAATATCATAAGTATACTCACCGAATGGTCTATGATATACGACGAATAAGACTTAGCCAAATCATCTCAGACCGACAATAAACTCAACGCCAAAGCCAAGAATCATACTTCGAAGAATTCGTCGAGTATCAGCTGGTATACTCGACGAATTCCTCGAGTATAGGCTGAAAGACTCAACACTCTCGACGCTATGTCAAGCAATAATTGACGAATGAGACTTTGAAAAATCCAGAAAAGTAGCGTCGAATGGACTCGACGAATTCGGCATATATGGTCTAGTATATTTGATGAATTCGACGAGTATCGTTAGATACATTCGATGAATTCGATGAATTTGACGAATATACATTATGATACTTGGTGAATTTTCTTTAAGTACAAATGGTCAATTTGGCGAGTTTTGGAAGGTATATATGACGAATATGAATGAGCATACTCGACGAATTTGACGTGTTTCCCTAGCCATACTCGACAAATTTTACTTTGGAAAATTCTTGTCCTTTTGATTCCAAGTCTTGGTCCTTCCTTGATCCTTTTCCTGTACTTTGGATAGAAGTACACCCTAATAGAGAGATTACATGTGAGTCAACACCATGGCCTACATAATGAGGGAATATCTTGTATAGTCATGTGTTTACTGACCCACTATAACCTGTCATTGGTGTGTACTTAGCAATGTAAACCTGTAAGTACATAACTCAAATAGCAACATCAAATACAGTCATAATTCATCTTAGCTTAACTGGACCCTTCTTCAAATCCAGGTTATTGTGGATACAATACCCAACATCCCTCCTTGGTGCATTTAATATTGGGACGATTTCTGACTACCTCTTCATTAAAGAGCATGCTAATAGTTTTGTATTTCAAGTGAGCTAGTCTCTTATGCCATTACACACAGCATAAGACTTTCTCATTTACAACTATACACACAGGGGTGTCAGAACTTAAACATAAGAATGTTTAAACAATAAATATTCCCACTCCTAGTGCCTGTCAAAATGACATAGCCAAGATCACATAGTTGTCTTATGCTAACCAAGTTGTGTTGAAACACTTCCACATAAGCCAATTTTGAGATTAAAATTATGTCATTGGTAATCATATCATATCCCTTGGTAACTCCTCTGTCTGAACCTCCAAAGATAACTTTAGCTCCACTCTTAACATGAGTTTAGTCCTTCAGGGGACATCTTGTTCCAGTAATGTGCCTAAAACATCCACTATCCATATACCATATTAATGCATGGGTACTTGGACTAACCTACAATCATAATTCAGTTTACCTTTGGACCCCAAAAATAGTTTTAGTCCTAGATTCTTATTAGTCAAAAAATAAACTTGTCTCCCTGCAGTACTCCTGGCAGGAATACGCACTTTAGCCTTTGGCATACAAGGGTTATGCCAACAATCTAAGGCAAAGTGTCCAACTTTACCATAGCACTAGCATTCAAGAATTTTGTACCTTCTCTTCTGAACAGTTCCAGAAAACTATTTAGAGGGGAGAGTAGCAACCCTCTTCTTATTTCTTTCAGCAAGAATCTGACTGAAAGTAAGTCTGACAGTAGATGAACTTGGCTTGCTCTGATTACTACCAATAGCAGTCTTCTTTGCAGCAGATATGATGTTGATGGCATCAGAGATGGCCAAGTCAGACTCACTGATAGACTTGCCTTTGGTCTGTGATTTATCTGGAAGAGCTTTACTATTGGCCACTGCCACATTCCCTATTACAGGGGCTGGAGTCCAAAAAATAAATGGTCAATGATGGGCCATATAAATTTCTTTATGGGGAGCCTTGAAGGAACTCAAGCCTATGCCCTTTCTCCCTCCATTGTAAGATACATTTGTATACTTACATGAAGAGTTCCCATTCTTCTATTGACCATATATGTTATCCTGGTCATACACATTTTGTGGGAGAATTACCTTATGGAAGGTGGTCTGAGGCACAACAGAAGCTTTGCCTTTCCCTTTATTAGAGGCAGATCTAGTTTTCCACTTAGACCCCAAATCTCTCATATCCTTTTGAGAGGTAAAGGAGTCAATTAGTGGCAGCATAGTCATTGGCTTGCTGAATTTAGCCACTATCATTTTCTCCTTAAGGAGCTTTGAATCAAGATCCATAATGATCTTGTTCTTCTGGTTGATGGTCCCAATCTAGATGATTGAGATGGCCTTCAGTTGGCTGACTTCCCTCATCTTCTGGTCCAGCAAGGATGCTGACTTAGACTGCAGGGAAGCAGCTAGCTGTAGGGAGATAATCTCCTTAGCTTGCTTCTTGGCCAATCTCTTGCTCCTTTTCAAAGCATCCAGAATGGCACCATACTTGTCAATCAGTTGATTGACATCTTCCTCAGATTCTGACCCATCTTCATCACAAGATGAGGATGCATCAGAATTAGGACATATCTCATAGTAAGATTTAGAGGAGGATCTAGACAGAGAATGTACCTTATCTAAGCCAAGCTGATCCTGGTTGGATTCTTCATCTGACATGGTCATTAGCCCATAGCAACCACTAACATCTTCATCCACCTAAGTATCACTATCTGAGAGTGAAATAGGGCCCCTGATTCCTATCCTAGTAGTAGGATAGTCCACATCTTTTTCATTAGTAATTGCAGCAAATAACCCAATATAGGCTTCTTCTTCTTCTTCAGAAGATGAGTCACTCTGACTCTAGCTCTTCTCCTTTTTGGCAATGAAGGACCTTTCCTTCTTTCCCTTCTTGTTGTGGAGCTTCTTCTCCTAAGATTTCTTCTGCTCTTTCCTCTTGACTGAGCAATCAGAAATGATATGCACAACCTTGTTATAGCAGTAACAAACAACATTAGAGGAAAACTATTTACTGGGATTTGAATTATACTCGTCTCCCTTAAGGAACTTCTTGTCAGACTGGTGGTGATCCATCTTACTGTATGAAGAGGAGGATGGTTTGTTCTTCCACTACCTCCTCTTCATCATGTTCTTGAACTGCTTAGAGAAGGCAACAAAATCCCCATCTTACATGTTACTGTCAGATGTGCTTGACTCAGAGATATCTGAATCAGCAAGCCTTCTAGGGGGATAGGACATCCTCTCCATGCTCTTCTTAGAGCTCTCAGCCGTGAAGGTCACAGTCTTTTACTTAGCTTGAGCTCTACTAGAGGTCTCCTCCTCCTTTCTGGCAGATAGTTTCATCTCATAGGAGAGCAAATTTCCAAATAATGGGTCACCTCTATGATGACACATATCCTGTTATCTCATTCTCTGGTTAGAGATCTGAGGAACTTGTCATTCAGCTCATAGTTGTTGAAGACTATCCCATAGGTCCTCGGCTCATTTACCACTCTTAAAAACTTTTCATAGCACTCAACTATGCAGTCCTTCTTGCTCTGTGTGAAGGCCTCATACTCTTGGTTATGTAGTGATTTCCTGTCATCCCTGACTTTTTCTGTACCTTCCATGTAGACAATCAATGTGTCCAACATTTCCTTGGAAGTTCTGTAGTGAACATGGTTCTAGAATGTTGAATCATCAATGACACTCACTATGATGTTTTATGCCCTCTTGTCTGTAGTTGTTAGTATGACCTCATCCTTGGTCACTTCAGAATATTTCTCTGGTGTCTGGATAGTGGCATCCAGAACTGAGAGCTTCATGGGGAAGAAAGGTCCCTCTAGAACATTAATGAAAATCCTAGGGTCAGATGCTTCCATGAACAGCCTGACCCTTTCTTTCTAAATGCCAAAATTTTCTTTCCTATAGAGTGGGAGCTTCATAGAACCCAACTCCTTATGGTTCTCTCCTAAACTCATAAGGAATATAAGTAGCTACTCCTAGAGATCATTTCAGACTGTTAAGTCCTTTTTGAGTAACCTCCCTCTGATATCACTTGAAAGTCATTAGATTCACGAGTAGCTAAACGCCTAGAGGGGGGTGAATAGGTTTTTCTTCCCTTTAGTGTTTTCTTTTGAATTTGGTGAGTTGTGATTAATTTAGGTTTACTTTAAAGAACACACAATCAGCACACATATTGTTTATAGTGGTTCCCCAGAGTATGGGTACATCCACTGTCCCTCCTACCTTTCTAACAGTTTGTTAGACAAGGCCAACTCCTCTAAACTCACATCCAAGATCTTACAACACAGATCTCTCAGGATCTCTTAGACTCTGTCATGTCCTACCTCAGGCCCAAGGCCCTACACTCAGAGATATAATCTCCTATAACTCAGTAATCTGCACCAGACTACGTACCCACCTTGAACTTTAGTAAAGTCCTACACTTGGTGTAACACCCCAAAAATCTCAAAAATGGATTTGAGGTGCAGGTTGTTTTACACGGCCTGGGACACGGGCGTGTCCCAGGGCGTGTCGGGGGTACACGGCCTGGGACACGGGCGTGTCCCAGGCCGTGTCACTCAAATAATAGGCGGATTGAGTCAGAAGATTACACGGCCTGGAACCAAGCCTTGAACACGACCGTGTTAGATTTGACACGGGCGTGTCCGATGCCGTGTGCCTACCCGTATACTGCTGGTTGAGTTTGGAGCTCGATGAGGCAGGGGTGACACGGGCGTGTCTCATGACTGACACGGGCGTGTCAGGTTCGACACGGGCGTGTCGATGCCCGTGTTCTGGTAAATATCAGTCGGTACGAATACCGCGTGTGCCGCTTAAGGGTACACGGCCTGTGACACGGGCGTGTCACAGGCTGTGTCAGCCAAAAAAATGTGATTTTGGGTAAATCGTGGCCATTCATTTTCTCTCTTTGGATCCAAGGGCTCAGGTGATTCCTGGCTGGATTAAATCAGCAGAGGCTTGATGAAGAAATCATTCTTCATTTGGTTAAGGAAGAGAGAAAGAGAGAGGAGGGAGAAGAAGGAGGAGGAGATCAAACCACCGGTGGAGCTCCCGTGGTTCGATTCGTGATCCGAGGTCAGCGTTGTGAAGGCAAAGCTGCTGCGGTTCTTTCTCACCGGCTAGTTTTCGATGGCTCCCAAGAGATCATCAAGGGTAACGATCTCCCTTCTTGGACATGTGAAGTCCTTCTTTTCTGCATTGCATAGGGAAAACCCTTCCCCGCGAGTGTGCGGTGGGTTGTGGTGTCCCTTGGGGTAGATATGTGAAGTCCCCCTTGTTAGAGTCCGGAATTGGAGTACGGATCTAGGCATGCTGTGTGAAGCCCATCTGGACATGCTGGTCTGGATTGGTGATGCTTGTTTGCATATCGGAGAAGACTCCGTGATTATGGCTTGTGTTGTCTTGTGCCTACCTATTGCTTGGTGCAGCAGGAAGTACTGGATGAAGTCCAGGAAATGAAGAGGGTTGGATGCAACTCTTGTTGCCGTGCATTGCCACTTTGTGTGCGGTTGAGCCGTTGGGATGCAACTCGATGAAACGGCAGATTGCCGAACAGGAAAGGTGAAACTGACCCGCGCCTATAAATTGCCATGAATACTTCCGTATTCGAGGTGGCACAGCGACTTGAGCAACGGGGGGTGGCTGATCCGTACCTGCGTTAGGTCCGTCCGACTTGGAAGCCTGGTTATGGGTTTTGTTGGAGCGCCTAATGAGAGTCTTAGGCCCGCGCGCCGAAAAGACTAGAATGCTCAATAACGTGTAGACGGTGGTGTTGACCCTGGTATTCTGGTACACCAAGAATGTGCCCTGAGTGCACGGACTATCGGGCCGTGTGGCCGACGGTTGTGATGGCTTGAATGTGCCTGCGCGCACATAGTTGCTATTGTTGATTCCATGCTGTGCAGGGAAGAATGCTACTGCCCCGAGAAAGGGGTAGGATTGTTATAATTGGGTCAGCTGAATGCTGACCATTGCCTTGTCTGCCACCGTTTGGGTGGATTGTCCCTATGCATGTGCTGGAGAGCCAAGTGGTAAATGAAGGGCTGGAGCCCTACTGCTGTTGTTGCTGCTGCTGCGACTAGCCCTTGAAGGCTGCGAAATGGATTTGTTTGTTTTGCTTTTCCTCATGTATGGCCGGCCTGCGCGCCGATGTTTGTAATCCATGTTGTATGGAAAGAGGAACTGTAAGGCCTTAAGGCCAAACCTTCACCTTTGTTGTACATTCCGTGGCTGTATATATAACTGTGGTTTTTATATTGGACATTCCTGGTTAGAGTTCAATTTACAACTTAAAGCTTCCGCTAGCATGCTCTGAGTTAGGATACGTGTATGGTTTGGTATTATCCTGTGACCTTACCGTCTGTTTGTGGCATATAGTGTGGGGCCCCGGCCGGACCTTCTACTATACGTCATGTAACGGATGGGGTCGTTACATTTTGGTATCAGCTTTGTTTGGTCTTCCTCTTTCGAATTCGTAGTCGAATTCTTTTGTGGGGTGGCGAGCGCGTGTTTGTGCGCCCTGCTGTAACGCTCATGAACTCTGGAATGTCCACTAAGGAATGTACATAATCTTGTTTGAGGAATCTGCGCGTTCCTTTTTGTCTTGTTTTGCTTGCATACGATCGCTAATGTGTGTCTTGTCCACCTATAGGTGACGCATAGTGGTGCTGGGCAGTCTGAGCCCCAGCGCTCTGATGAGAGTGCGGCACCAGCTGAGGTGCCAACACCTCCTCCATCTGCAGAAACTGTTTGCTTAGTTGCTGAGGCTCTATTTACCATGATTCAGCCGACCGGGCAAGCGCAGCCGGCAGTAGTGCCATTTCGTGTTGATGTAAGACCCGAGCCGGTTGAGGCAGTCGATCCACGAGCAGCTGACCGACAGTTGAAGAAATTAATGAGCTTCAGTCCACCTACATTTACGGGACTGGGATCCCCAATGCAGGCAGAGGATTGGTTATCGCGTGTCAAGCGGATAATGACAGCGATCAGGGCGGAGGAAACTCTAAAGGTCACCTTGGCCACCTTCATGCTCAAAGAAGAGGCGCGGTTGTGGTGGGACGAGGTTGAGGTACACCATTTGGCGGGCAGGAAATTAACGCAAGTGTCGATTGAGGAGTTCTCTCGAATATTTCTGGCGAAGCATGTCCCAGCCGCGCAGCGGATTGCCATGGAAAATGAGTTCCAACGATTGAAGCAAGGAGAAGATAGCGTGGATACCTACCTGCATGAGTTTACCAGGTTGGGGCGGTATGCGGGAACAATCTTCGCGGATGACCAAAGGAAAACGAATAGGTTCTATGAAGGATTGCGGGATGAGTTAAGGTTCCTGCTTTCGAGTTCAGTGAACCAAGGGTTTCAGGCGTTGGTTGATACCGCAGGTGCGTTGGAGAAGGACATGTGGCGGGTTCAAGGGAACAAGTTCTTGGTTGTGTCTAAGCCAGAGGTTCAAACTCCTCGCCCGAGCAAATCGTTCTACCAGAAGAAAGGGGGCAAGAGGTCCAAGCCGTCTGGGCAAGTGACTACGACCGTTATGTCGGGGGCGACATCAAGACCGGATTCTCGTACATACTATAACTATGGCCGGGTGGGGAATATAGCCCGTGACTATCGGGTTGTTCAGCCCAAAGGGGAATAAAAGACGGGTGCGTCTTTAGCTGAGAAGGGCAAAGCGGTGGTTGATTCCTCTGCGTCCCAGGCACAGCCCCGAATCTATCAGCTTGGCCAGCAGGAGGCGATTAAGCAAAGTGACGTCGTCACAGGTACGAGTGAATATAGCTTATGTGCTTAAGTACTATTGCTTGTGGTTATGTATAGCTTGTGCATGATGTGTGTGTGCTGCAGGCTTTGTCCTGATTCGAAATAATCTCGCGAGAGCCATGTTTGATACGGGTGCTTCGCATTCTTTTCTGTCTGAGGACTTCGTATCTCGAATTGGGGTGTCGAGTCATGTAACGGTTGATAGTACGAGGGTTCTATTGACGAATGGCTGTGTGATGGTTGCGGATTGGGCTTGCGATGTGGATGTTCAAATAGGAAGTCGGGATTTCGGTTTGAGTGCAGCTGTGCTACCGTTATCGGAGTTTGATGTGATCTTTGGCATGGACTGGCTCTCGGAGCAGCGTGCCTTTATTGATTGCAACTCCAAGGAGATCACACTGGGCCAGAATACCGGACTCGTGACGAAGTTCGCTGGTATGCGAGGAGTTGGCGGGACTCTGTTGTCTGTGCTCCAAGTCGTCAATGCTGTTCGGAAAGGCGCGGAGTTATTCTTCACGCTAATTCAGGCTGTTGAGCCAAAGGCCAGTGTCGGTGAAGTTCTGGTTGTGTCAGAGTTTGCCGATGTGTTTCCTAAAGATCTTCCTGGGTTACCACCCCAGCGGGAGATTGACTTCTCTATTGAGTTGGTGCTAGATGCTAAACCTGTGGCCCGCTCACCATATCGCGTCGCGCCAAAAGAGATGGCTGAGTTGAAAGTCCAATATCAAGAGTTGTTGGAGCAGGGATACATATGCCCAAGTATGTCACCTTGGAGCGCGCCTGTTCTATTTGTGAAAAAGAAAGACGGTAGTTTGCGGTTATGTATTGACTACCGCGAATTGAATAAGCTGACGGAGAAAAACAAATATCCGATTCCACGGATTGATGACCTCTTTGATCAGTTGGCAGGATCAATGGTCTATTCCAAGTTGGATTTGAAATCGGGATATTATCAGTTGAGGATTCGGGAAGGTGACATTCCCAAGACGGCGTTTGGAACACGCTACGGTCATTATGAGTTCACGGTAATGCCGTTTGGCCTATGTAATGCGCCTTCGGTATTTATGGATCTAATGCATCGCACCTTCCGAGAGTACTTGGATTTGTTCGTGATTGTGTTTATCGATGACATCTTAGTATACTCGCAGTCGGAAGAGGATCATGCAAACCATTTGTGGTTGGTCTTACATATCCTGCGGAGGAATAAGCTTTATGCCAAGTTCTCAAAGTGTGAGTTCTGGCTCTCTTCAGTAGCCTTTTTAGGCCATATGGTAAGTGGAGAAGGTATCGCGGTGGATCCGTTGAAGATAAGTGCCATTCGAGATTTGCCAGTGATGTCTTCGGTGGCCGAGGTCAGGAGCTTCCTTGGGCTTGCGGGCTACTATAGACGGTTTGTGGAAAACTTCTCACGGATTGCTTTACCTCTGACCACGCTGACGAGAGAAGATCAAAAGTTCATTTGGATGCCGGAGTGCGCGCGAGCTTTTGAAGACTTGAAGAGTCGTTTGACCACGGCGCCTGTGTTGACATCGCCATGTGGTACAGATGGGTATGAGATCTATAGTGATGCTTCCGGGAGCGGATTAGGCTGCGTTCTTCTGCAGTTTGGTAAAGTGATAGCTTATGGCTCGCGCCAGTTGAAAGTGCATGAGCGGAATTACCCCGTCCATGATTTGGAGTTGGCGGCGGTAATCTTTGCGCTCAAGTTGTGGCGGCACTATCTTTATGGCGTTAAAGTGGATATCTATACAGATCACAAAAGCCTAAAGTACTTGTTGGATCAGAAGGATCTGAATATGCGACAACGAAGATGGATGGAGTTCCTTGGGGACTACACCTTCGAGATTCACTATACTCCCGGGAAGGGAAATGTGGTCGCTGATGCTTTGAGCCGGAAGACTCTGGTACGGGCAAGCTGGTTGCAGAGGCATGATCAGCGTTTAATCCAGGAATTAGAAGCATTGGAGATATCTTGTGTTGACAAGGGTTCGTCGACCGATGTATGCTTGAACTTGACTGAGGTTCAATATGACCTTACGGACAGAGTTCGGCGAGCAACGGAGCTTGATGAAAGTCTCCAGCGCTATGCTAAAGATGGGCCGGATGACCAATTCTCTTGGGATAACGGTTTGTTACGAAGAAATGCTCGAGTGTGCGTCTCAAGTGTGGGTAAATTGAGGGAAGAGTTGATGTACGAAGCTCACTTTGCAAAGTACTCAGTTCACCCAGGGAGCACAAAGATGTACAGAGATCTGAAAAAGCTGTTCTGGTGGCCCGGACTAAAGAAAGATGTCGCACGTTATGTGGCGGAATGCAATACTTGTGCGTTGGTGAAAGCGGAATGCCAGAAGCCTGGCGGGTTCCTGAAGTCGTTACCCATTCCGGAGTGGAAGTTCGATGATATTTCGATGGATTTCGTGCACGTGTTGCCGAGATCGCAACGCGGTCATGATTCAATCTGTGTGATTGTAGACCGGTTGACAAAAGTGGCGCACTTCCTTCCAAACAGAAGAGACGATTCAGTGGAAACCTTGGCCAAGATTTATGTGGAGCAGATTGTTCGACTACACGGTGTTCCTCGGAGCATCGTCAGTGACCGTGATGGGCGGTTCACATCGAATGATTGGCGGCTAGTTCAACAAATGTTGGGTACAAAATTAGCGTTTAGTACGGCCTTTCATCCCCAAACGGATGGCCAGACTGAACGAACCAACAGGACGATGGAAGACATGCTCCGCATGTGCGCCCTAGATTTTGGTAAGAGATGGGAAGAGTATATCTTTCTTGTAGAATTTGCCTATAATAATAGCTACCAAGCGAGCATCGGTATGACACCATTTGAGGCTTTGTATGGTCGTAAATGCCGTACACCGTTAGCTTGGGCAGAAGCAGGCGAATCTAAGCTGAGTGGGAAAAAGGAAGTCGAAGAAGCTACCTCGCTCATACGCTCTATTCGGGAGAGGCTATTGATAGCCCAAGATCGTCAAGCAAAGTACTACAATGCCAAACATCGGAACGTGGAGTTCGCGGTGGGTGATTGGGTATATTTGAAGATCAAACCCTTCAAAGGCGTGTCCAGGATTCGGCATTTGAAAAAGCTAAGTCCGAGGTATCTTGGTCCATTTGAGGTGGTGGAGCGAGTTGGGGAAGCTGCTTATCGACTAGCACTTTCAGCAGACTTGGGTGGATTACATGATGTATTTCACATCTCAGTACTTCGTAAGGCTGTCAAGGATCCAGCTCAAGTAGTGGAGAATGAGCGGGTATCGGTCGAGTATGGGCTAACAATGAGGGTTCGACCCATTCGGATCGAGGATCGAGCCGAGAAACAGTTGCGGAACAAAGTGATCGGGAAGGTCAAAGTTCGGTGGGACAATTGTGGCCGTGAAGAGCTAACATGGGAGCGAGAGCAGACCATGCGAGCTGAATTTCCCGAGTTGTTTGTATAAACTATAGACCGTGTACCTTTTGTTATAACAGAGTTATCAGGTTATAGCATTGTTTTTCCTTGTTTCCTTACCGTGCAAATTTCGGGACGAAATTTTGTTAAGGGGGGAGGATTGTAACACCCCAAAAATTTCAAAAATGGATTTGAGGTGCAGGTTGTTTTACACGGCCTGGGACACGGGCATGTCCCAGGGCGTGTCCGGGGTACACGGCCTGGGACACGGGCGTGTCCCAGGGTGTGTCACTCAAATAATAGGCGGATTGAGTCAAAAGATTACACGGCCTGTAACCAAGCCTTGAACACGGCCGTGTCAGATTTGACACGGGCGTGTCTGATGCCGTGTGCCTACCCGTGTACTGTTGGTTGAGTTTGGAGCTCGATGAGGCAGGGGTGACACGGGCGTGTCTCATGACTGACACGGGCGTGTCAGGTTCGACACGGGCATGTCGATGCCCGTGTTCTGGTAAATATCAGTCGGTACGAATACCGTGTGTGCCGCTTAAGGGTACACGGCCTGTGACACGGGCGTGTCACAGGCCGTGTCAGCCAAAAAAATGTGATTTTGGGTAAATTGTGGCCGTTCATTTTCTCTCTTTGGATCCAAGGGCTCAGGTGATTCCTGGCTGGATTAAATCAACAGAGGCTTGATGAAGAAATCATTCTTCATTTGGTTAAGGAAGAGAGAAAGAGAGAGGAGGAAGAAGAAGGAGGAGGAGATCAAGCCACCAGTGGAGCTCCCGTGGTTCGATTCGTGATCCGAGGCCAGCGTTGTGAAGGCAAAGCTGCTGCGGTTCTTTCTCACCGGCTAGTTTTCGATGGCTCCCAAGAGATCGTCAAGGGTAACGATCTCCCTTCTTGGACATGTGAAGTCCTTCTTTTCTGCATTGCATAGGGAAAACCCTTCCCCGCGAGTGTGCGGTGGGTTGTGGTGTCCCTTGGGGTAGATATGTGAAGTCCCCCTTGTTAGAGTCCGGAATTGGAGTACGGATCTAGGCATGCTGTGTGAAGCCCATCTGGACATGCTGGTCTGGATTGGTGATGCTTGTTTGCATATCGGAGAAGACTCCGTGATTATGGCTTGTGTTGCCTTGTGCCTACCTGTTGCTTGGTGCAGCAGGAAGTACTGGATGAAGTCCAGGAAATGAAGAGGGTTGGATGCAACTCTTGTGGCCGTGCGTTGCCACTTTGTGTGCGGTTGAGCCGTTGGGCTGCAACTCGATGAAACGACAGATTGCCGAACAGGAAAGGTGAAACCGACCCGCGCCTATAAATTGACATGAATACTTCCGTATTCGAGGTGGCACGACGACTTGAGCAATGGGGGGTGGCTGATCCGTACCTGCGTTAGGTCCGTCCGACTTGGAAGCCTGGTTATGGGTTTTGTTGGAGCGCCTAATGAGAGTCTTAGGCCCGCGCGTCGAAAAGACTAGAATGCTCAATACCGTGTAGACGGTGGTGTTGACCCTGGTATTCCGGTACACCAAGAATGTGCCCTGAGTGCACGGACTGTCGGGCCGTGTGGCCGACGGTTGTGATGGCTTGAATGTGCCTGCGCGCACATAGTTGCTATTGTTGATACCATGCTGTGCAGAGAAAGAATGCTACTGCCCCGAGAAAGGGGTAGGATTGTTATAATTGGGTCAGCTGAATGCTTACCGTTGCCTTATCTGCCACTGTTTGGGTGGATTGTCCCTATGCAGGTGCTGGAGAGCCAAGTGGTAAATGAAGGGCTGGAGCCCTACTGCTGTTGTTGCTGCTGCTGCGGATATCCCTTGAAGGCTGCGAAAAGGATTTGTTTGTTTTGCTTTTCCTCATGTATGGCCGGCCTGCGCGCCGATGTTTGTAAACCATGTTGTATGGAAAGAGGAACTGTAAGGCCTTAAGGCCAAACCTTCACCTTTGTTGTACATTCCGTGGCTGTATATATAACTGTGGTTTATATATTGGACATTCCTGGTTAGAGTTCAATTTACAACTTAAAGCTTCTGCTAGCATACTCTGAGTTAGGATACGTGTATGGTTTGGTATTATCCTGTGACCTCACCGTTTGTTTGTGGCATATAGTGTGGGGCCCCGGCCGGACCTTCTACTATACGTCATGTAACGGATGGGGTCGTTACAATTGGGCTTGGAGTAAAGCCCTACACTCAGATCCAACACTGGATCCTACCTCAGAGAATAAATCTCCAACATCTCAGGCACTTAGCCCTATCTCAGATCCACATAAGGATTCTACCACTCAGATTCCCAACTGGAATCCTATAACTCAAGCCCAAAGGCCCTACAACTCAGATCTACTGAAAGATCCTCCCTAAGCCTTTATAGATTAGGCTTACACTCAGATCAGTAATGATCCTACAGATGAAAGGTTAGTTGAAGTTAATGAATAACTGCAGAGAAACAATCTCTGAGTTTGCATTTTCCGAAACTGAAATGATTCAGTCCTTTCTTCTTCACAGCTCCAGGAATGGATCTTCAAGATTAGTTTTGCTTGAGCTGTGAAGTCACTGCAGTAATGGATTGCTTTGTTTCTTCTTCTACCTCAAAGAGAGAACTTTCTAAACTTGTTTTTGAAGATGAGAATGTCAATAGCAAACTTTCTTGACCTTCTTGTTTGAATAGAAGGAGCAAGTTCTTCAACTCTACAACTAGGTCGAGAGGAAGAAGATGAAGCTTTGTATCCAAAAATTCTATTATCCAAAAGTTAATTTCCTCTTCCTTGATCTCTGGCATTTCTATCCCTCTGTCCAACGGCTCTTTGGACAATGGTACCACCAGGATTTGGTAGCTGCAACATGTCTTTTGCATTAAATATTATACAACATTCAAGCATCGTCATTTGCAATCTACTATTAAGTTCCCGCAATATTTAAAATTTCTGCTAACTTCATCATGATGTAGCACCTGTGGACTTAGCCAAATTCACAAATCTGCATAGACATTGAGTGAAGCATTGTCACTCAACGCTAAAACACTTGGGCAGATTTCTACATATTCAGGCATTGAGTGATCTGTCATCACTCAACGAATATAGACATTTGCAGTCTAACCGAATAGGCATTTGATAGATTTAACTTCAAGATAACCTAAACAACTAGAGTGGGGGGGTGAATAGGTTCTTATCCTTGTTTTAATCTAAGGCGAAATATACCTTCTGTTAATCTGAAAACTCTATAGCTAACACAACATATACAATCACAGAATCTATAATTACACTAATTACATATTGCACACTGATTTATAGTCATTCCCCAAGGCTTGGGTACATCCATTTTCCCTCTTCGCCTATCCAGCAATATGCTAGATTCAACCCAACTTCTTTCTTTTTCTCAGATCCACAGATCTTACAGCTCAGAATCCTGAAGGATTCCTTATAACTCAGAATGTATCCACAATCCTACATCTCAGGCCAATAAGCCCTACCTCAGCCTTGCAACAAGGCCTACACCTCAGAGAACTAATTCTCCTACACTCAGGCTCAAACAGCCTTACCACTCAGATATCTAAATCTCCTACACTCAGCCTTTATAACACGGGCTTATAACTCAGATCTTTGAAAAGATCCTATAGAATTTGATAAGTATTTTTGATGGGCTCTTACCCTTGTTGAGAGAGAAAGGATAAGAGGATTCTTGATCAGCTTCTTGATGAGACTGATGACTGAAATCAACCTATTCTTAGATTTCTTCAAAGCTTCTTGAATCTGAACTCAGTAGGGTTGATCTCCTTTGAAGTTGACTAACTAGCAACTTCCTACTTGGATTCCAAAAGTTAATCTGGATCTTCTTAGTAAATTAGTTCAGGATCTGCTTCTTGAGAGACTTGTGATAGTCTCCTTCTTGACTTCAAAGCAGCTGGAGCTCTCTCTCTCCAAATCTTCTGAAGATCCTTCTGAATTCTTGATTGAATTCTTCTTAAATAAAATCTGAGTAGATAATCACTTCAGAATGTCTTCTTAGATCTTCTCAAAAAGATCTTCTTTAGTATGACTTGCACTTTCTTGATCAAAGATCAATCTCTCAATAGTTGTGTTAGTTATCGTTGTTCATCATCTTTGATTTGATAGAATCCATCCATATATATAGACTTCATCCATAGTAACCGGCTGATCCGGTTTCTAACCAACTTCTGACAAGTCTAACAGCTTCAGTAAACTTGTTGGAATGCACAGCTGTCAAGTCTCCAGTCATTTCTTGAACCTTTGTCTTTATCAGCAAAGCGTCGAGATAGATTGTCAGTATGTGTCGACACAAGTACATAAAGTGTCGACACAAGATTTGGTGATGTCGACATAACTCCTTTGGTGTCAACACAGCTTCTTGACACTACATCTGTAGAATGTGTCGACACTGCCTCTTTGTGTCGACATAGACACTTCTTTACTACACAGTACTCAACATTGTTGAAACTCTGTTGAGTGTCGATACAAGTCCTGTGTGTCGACTCAGTTGATAAAGTCTCAGAATTTGTGTGTCGACACTGCCTCTAGGTGTCGACACAGTTGATGTCGACTAATACTCCTGTGTGTCGACACTGCCTCCCGGTGTCGACATAGTTGATGTCGACTAATATTTCTGTGTGTCGACACAGTTTCTTCTGGTGTCGACACTGCTTCTCCAAGTGTCGACACAGGCTTTCTTAAGTGTCGACACATGGACTTAGAAACTTTTTTCTGCATTTTAGCCAATACTTAACCTGCACATATAAACTCAAAATAATATCAAATACACCTTGGTGTATATCATTGAGCTATATGAGGCTTCTCCAAATCAGGTACACATTTTCCAATGTACCCAACAATCTCCCCCTATTTAGAGAAGTCATAACCCTTTAGTCAATGATATACACCACTTATAATAAACAAACATTATGATGTATATAAGCATTATATGACAGGGCAACTTATAAACAAAACATATATCAAAATCACATCACAGAATAAGAATGCAAATTAAATGAACATGGAACATTGTTTTGTTTATCATATCAAAAAGTTTCTTAACAGTGTTTATATAGACTTCTTTAAAAACAAAGAATTACATAGTTCTTGAAAAATCTAGTAAAACTAAACTAAGGCTGGACAGGCTCCTTGATGACTATTCCTTTCCCTGATCTAATCTGAGCCTGCACAGAAGGTTCTGTATCTTCAATGAGCTTCTTTCCTTTCAACTCAACCTTCTTTTGTACTTCAGCCTTAATCCTTTGCCTTTCAAAATAATGAAAAGGCTTAGGGAAATACTTGCTAGGCTCCTGAGCATCAGGAGGTAGCTTCCCACTCTTAGCCTTTCTTCTGTATTGAACTATGGCTTCCTGCCTTACCTCATACTTCTGCCATTCCTACTCATTATACTATTTGCCCCTTTCATGAACCTGGTCTTTTACAGCTTTCCAGGCAGTTAATATGATATTTCTAGTAGTGGGGCTCCACTGCTCAAAATCAGGTTTTAACTTTGCCTGCTCTCTGAATCTCTTCTTTGATAATTGAGCATCTTGCTGAGCTTTCAAGGCGGCTTTTGGCATTTCAACTTTCTCTATAATGACATTGTCAACATCCTGTGGAGGACTGTACATTGTCTGAACCTGTTGTTGAATCATTTCAAAATCTACTGGAGGGTAGATGATCTGAGCAACTTCAGGGTATCACCTCCAGCATAAGCAGGTTGCACACCAGATTCTACAACATTGTCATCATCACAAAGGGGTGGATATCCCAGAGTGGCTCTATGCTATTAGATATCCATTTTGCATGATCTGAGCCAGCATTGACTAACACTCTCTCCCCCTTTATGGCTTCTCTTACAATGTGATCCCTTAAGTCATCTTTTTGAAATCTTATTTGTCCATCAAGAAAATTGACACCATCTTTATAAAATGATTTTAACTTTAGAAGCTGATCAGAAATTGTTTTTTGAGAAGTAGTAATTGCTGTCTTAAAGAAATCCAAGGCTTCCTGTAGCTTTTGATCAAATTCCTCTTTCTCCTTGCCCTTGCTTCAGTCATTGCAATAACTTTGTTCTTTACTTCAGTGACTATCTCATTGTGAGATTCAGTCAGATTGTCATTCATTCTAATCTGATTTTTAAGGACATAGCCTTGTTTGACAGCAATATCATCCACTTGTTTCTTGACTTCTGCTTGTTGGTTAGCCAGATATACTACAACATTGCCCCCTTGTGGAAACAATCTGTCATCTCTTTCTTATTCTGATTTACCACAAATCTGATTGATTTTATATCTTGTGCTAGATCAAATTGGAGGGCCTTATGGCTTTCATCCACATATTTTTCCAAAACCAATCTCTGCTCATCTAATTTCACTTGTAAATCTACCAAAAGTTTACTGTAATCAGTCTCAAGAGCAGGTTATGGAGGAGTAGTTTGTAGTGCCCTTTTATAACTTTGGCTTCTTCTCTTAAAGACCAGAAGTTTTCTCTTCTTGGCATTCCTGAGTTCTTCATTCTCTGAATCAGAAGTACTGGCTATCTCAAACCTTTCTGGTGGAGTATAGGGTGTATCTTTTTCAGTGCCAATCTGCTCCCCCTCAAGATTAGCCTGCTCCCCCTCAAACCTCATCTATTCCTCCTCAACCCTGATCTACTTCTTCTTATCTACTGCTCCCTCAATCTCAGGAAACAACTCTTATAGAGTGAATTCCTGTTGAGTGTGAGCAGGTGATAGTTCTTTCTCAGCAGCATCAGCAACTCCAGAAGTATCAAGACCAGTTTGTGAATCTATTTCTTCTGATAAGTTGATTCTGTCTTCCTCCTGCGCCTGTGTAGAATATGGCTCCCCCTGCAACTATGCAGTAACTGTCTCCTCATGGACTTGGGCATTTTAAGTCAGGTCCTGGACCTATTCCCTAACTTGCTCCCCCTGCACTTGTGCACTTATTGTGTCCTCATGCACATGGTCATGCTCAGTAATGTTATGTACTGGTGATTTTGCTGCAGTCTCTTGGTTATCCAAATCAGGTATGTCCTTTGAGATGACCCTATCCCATCTGGATATTATTCTGATGTCCATCCTTCTCATATGATTTATTTTAGATCCTGGAATCTGATGCATTACCTTTGGAATTGCTCCAGCCAGGTATAAACTCATCAATATAGACAAATTAGCCTTTTTGATTCCTTCCTTTATCTTCTCAAACAAAAATGCAAACCAATCTGTGTTAATCGTATAGATTATCCTTGTCATCAGATTGAATATATAGGCAGAGAGCCTATCATTTCCTCCTGGTTTACACAAAATCACCTTCCCTACCACTTCAGATAGAAATTTTCCTAATTGATTTATCCCTTTTCTATTAATGGCTGCTCCAATCTTCATGGTTGGATCCAATATACACCACTGTAATGCCTCCCTTGTCTTTGAGGCTGGGACCTCTTCTTCATCCTGAATTCTAGGAAGGTGAAGAATCTTTCTTAAACTTTTCAGAGTAAGTTTGACTCTATTTCCATGAACTGACGATTTAATCTTAAGTCCAGTGGATTCCACTGTTGCAGCAGCATAGAACTCAAACACTTCCTTCTTCGAGATCTTGGTAGGTTCAGATACAAGAAACTCTAATCCATTATCAGTAACAAGGGTAATGACCCCTTTAATCTCTGTCGCCGCATCATCAAAAGCATTGCGCACCAGCTCGTAGCCTTCGTTAATGTTGTCTTTAACCGTCGACGCCATTGGGACGATGAGAAAGCTTTAATGGAGAGAAGAGAGTTTGTCGACACAGGATTTTAGTCTCGAAAACCTGGTGAGCGTGTCGACAGAATTTGCACTGGACTTATTTATACCCTTTTAAACAAAGAAGGTCAAAAGGCGGGTAAAAACTGTCTAAATGTGTCGACATAGTCGAAATGTGTCGACACATACTTCTAATGTCTCGACAACAATGTTGACCTCTATGTGTCGACACAAATTGATGATGTGTCGACACTTGACTTACGTAGTTGTTGAACAGAAAGTCTGTGTCGACACTTATTCAAAGTGTCGACACAAATTCTTAATGTGTGGACATCACTTCTCTGGATGTGTCAACACTACTTTTCTGGATGTGTCGACACTTTGTCCCTTAGGTGTCGACACTTCGACACTATGTCGACACAATTTCCCTAAATTGTCGACACAAATCCTCTGTGTCGACACTTTATTACTGAATGTGTCAACACAATTTTACTTAGCCACTTTTTTTAATCTAACATATGGTCAACATTCCTAATTAAATTTTAAATCTATTAAATTTAGTTTCATCTAGAGTCTTAGTAAATACAACTTCAATTTGATAATCTGTCTTAACAAATTCTAGTGAGATATCCTCTTTCTCTACATGGTCTCTAAGAAAATGGTATATTATTTCTATATGCTTAGTCCTACTATGTGAAATAGGATTATTAGCAATAGATATAACACTTTTATAATCACAAAACAAGGGTGTTCTACTTACTTGAATACCATAGTCTCTAAGCTGATGCTGAATCCATAACAGTTGTGCACAGCAACTTTTTGCTGCCACATATTCAGACTCAGCTGTAGAAATTGCCAAACTAGTCTGCTTCTTACTGCTCCAAGATATCAATCTTCCTCCCAAAAATTGACATGTACCTATAGTGATTTTCCTATCTTCTTTACAACCTGCAAAATCTACATCTGAATAGCCTGTTAGTAGAAAATCTCCATTCCTAGGGTACCAAAGGCCTAGATTAGGTGTGCCCTTTAGATGTCTCAAAATTCTCTTTACTGCAGTGTAATGAGATTCTTTTGGGCAGGATTGGTACCTAGCACAGACACATGTTGTATACATAATGTCTGGTCTACTAACAGTTAGATATAGTAGAGAGCCAATTATTCCTCTATACAAAGACTCATCTACAGGTTTACCTGCATCATCTTTGCATATAGGCATACTTGTTCCCATAGGAGTTCTCATGGTGGAGGATTATTCAATACCATACTTCTTAATTAACTCCTTGGTGAACTTAGAATGGGATATGGACAAGCCATCATCAGTCTGTCTTACTTGGAGTCCTAAGAAGAACTTAAGTTCCCCCATACTGCTCATTTCAAACTTCCCTTGCATAAGTTTAGCAAACTTCTTGCAAAGGTTGTTTTCAGTAGATCCAAAAATTATGTCATCTACATAAATCTGAACTAAGATTATCTTTCCTTTGGACTCCCTTAGGAATAGAGTTTTGTCTATTTTCTCTCTTGAGAATGATTTCTCAATAAGGAAAGTAAACAGGGTTTCATACCAAGCCTATAAACATAATCAGGTTTGAGAGAATTTACAAAACCTGAAGGCTGCTCTATATAGACTTCTTCTTTTAGATTTCTATTTAGGAATGCTGATTTTACATCCATTTGGAATACCTTGAATCCTTGATATGCTGTATAGGCAAGGAACATTCTAATGGCTTCCAGTCTTGCTACTGGGGTAAAGGTTTGATCAAAGTCTATTCCCTCTTCCTTCCTGTACCCTTTTGCAACAAGTCTAGCTTTGTTCTTCACAATAATTCCACTCTCATCCAATTTGTTCCTAAAGATCCACTTTGTTCCAATGATATTATGGTCTTTTGGTTTAGGAACTAATTCCCAGACCTTGCACCTTCTGAACTGATTTAGCTCCTCTTGCATGGTATTAATCCAATGTGGGTCTAGGATAGCTTCTTCAAATTTCTTTTGCTCTAATTGAGATAGAAAGCTTGAGTACAGGACTGTGTTCAAATTCCTACTTCTGGTTTGCACTCCATGTCTTGGATCACTAATTATCTGATTTACTGGATGATTTTTTTAGTGTCTAACAGCTGGAGGTAGTCTTTCTTCAAGCTGAATACCTCCAGTTTCTTCAATGTGTTGCACCTCTTGGTTTTCTTCAGCTTCTAAAGAGTCCTGTACTCCCCCTGGACAGTAGCCACCATTCTCCATTTCTGGATCTGCAGTTGAATCTTCTGTAATGGAAAGCTTGTCCATTCTCTCATTTATACCTGTTGGACTGCATGAACTACAAGGCAACTCACTGTTGATAAATCTAGTTTCATCAAATACAACATGTACAGATTCTTCTACAACCTGTGTAATCAAGTTGTATACCCTATAAGCCTTACTATTGTTGTTGTACCCAACAAATATCCCATCATGGGATTTGGCAGCAAACTTAGTTAGATAAGACTTGCCATTGTTAAGGATATAACACTTGCAACCAAAGATCCTAAAATAAGATAAATTTGGTTTTTTACCTTTCATGATCTCATAGGGAGTCTTTTTGTGGGACTTGGTGATAGAAGCCCTGTTGATCACATGGCATGCAGTGTTTACTACCTCACCCCAGAAATATTCTGGGAGAGAAGTGTCACTCAATAGAGTTCTACCAGCCTCAATCAATGTTCTATTCTTCCTTTCAGCAATACCATTTTGATGTGGTGTTCTAGGTGAGGAGAACTCTTGAAAAATCAAAAATTCTTCACACAGTCTTATCATACTTTCAGATTGAAATTCAGTGCCATGGTCACTTCTTATTTTCACCACTGTACTGTCCAGTTCAATCTGAATTTGTTTGACAAAACTATGTAAAACACTTGGGGTTTCTGATTTTTGTCTCAGAAAGAACACCCAGGAATATCTAGAATAGTCATCTACCACCACAAAAGTGTAGACCTTCCTACCTAGACTATGAACTGGAATAGGACCAAAAAGAACCATATGTAAGAGGTATAGACACCTCACTGAATCCTTGTTTTCAAGGCTATGAAAGGAGGATTTTGTCTGCTTGCCCTTTTGACAAGCTGAATATATCCCTTCCTTTATACACTAAACTTGAGGACCATTCCTCACTAACTCTTTGCTAAAGAGTTGGCCAATTGTTTTGTATTTAAGATGGGTCAGCCTCTTGTGCCATTTGACACAATGAGAGGCTCTCTCATCAGCTACAAGACAAATAGGAGAACCTTTATTCTCACACTCAAAATTAAGACAGTACACATTCCTTTTTCTGTATCCTGTCAAAATGACCTTTTGATCATTTGACCTTTTGATATAACATCCATTCTTAACAAATGAAATGTCATATCCTAAATCACTCAGCTGACTTATGCTTATAAGGTTGTGTTTCAAACCCTTCACATAGGCCACTTGAGTGATAGTTATCTGGTTACTAGAAATGTTACCAAACCCTTTAATGATTCCTTTTTCAGAGCCACCAAAAATTACTTTAGGCCCATTTATGATAGGCAAGTACTCCTTCAGCAATCCCTTTATTCCAGTCATGTGCCTGGAACATCCATTATCTAAGTACCATATAGGGGTATGGTGACTTGGACTCACCTGCAATAAAGAATTGCCTTTCCTTAGAACCCAAGTAAGTCTTGGGTCCTTGGTTCAAGTTAGCTTCATACTTACCAAATCTACCTGCTGCTCTTCTAATAGGTAGACTACTGTTCTTCCTGACACTAGTGTTGTGCCAGCAATCTATGGCATAATGACATGTCTTAATACAGCACCAACATTCATACTTGTTGTATCTATTTTTAGATACATTCGTGGCAGTCTGGTTGACAACACATCTATTGTTTTGTGTTGGTACTGCTGCAGCCACACCCACTGTTTTATTAAGAACATGGGCTGCCTTATTGACATAACCACCCTTATCATTCAGAACTTCAGTCTTACTATGACCATGAGTATTCTCAAGGTCATACTTATTAGAAAGCACTTGCACCTTTCTAAAAACTACAGTGACTTTAAAATTCAGTAGCTGGTGTAACACCCCAAAAAGACTCAAAAATGGTTTTGAGGTGCAGGTCATTTTACACGGCCTGGGACACGGGCGTGTCCCAGGGCGTATCGGGGTACACGGCCTGGGACACGGGCGTGTCCCAGGGCGTATCACTCAAATAAATTGCGGTCCGAGTCAGAAGATTACACGGCCTTGAACCAAGCCTTGAACACGGGCGTGTCAGGTTGGACACGGGCGTGTCCGATGCCGTGTGCCTACCCGTGTACTGCTTGCAGCTCGATGAGGCAGGGGTGACACGGGCGTGTCTCAGGAATGACATGGGCGTGTCAGGTTCGACACGGGCGTGTCGAATGCTCGTGTTCTGGTAAATCTCAGTCGGTACGAATACCGCGTGTGCCATTCAGATTTCTCTCTTTGGATCCAAGGGCTCAGGTGATTCCTGGCTGGATTTAATCAGCAGAGGCTGATGAAGAAAGTCATTCTTCATTTCCTTAAGGAAGAGAGAAAGAGAGAGGAGGAAGAAGAAGGAGGAGGAGATCAAGCCACCGGCGGAGTTCCCGTGGTCCGATTCGTGATCCAAAGCCGGCGTTGTGAAGGCAAAGCTGCTGCGGTTCTTTCTCACCGGCTAGTTTTCGATGGCGCCCAAGAGATCGATAAGGGTAACGATCTCCCTTCTTGGACATGTGAAGTCCTTCTTTTCTGCATTTCATAGGGAAAACCCTTCCCCGCGAGTGTGCGGTGAGTCGTGGTGTCCCTTGGGGTAGATATGTGAAGTCCCCCTTGTTAGAGTCCGGAATTGGAGTACGGATCTAGGCATGCTGTGTGAAGCCCATCTGGATATGGTCTGGATTAGTGATGCTTGTTTGCATATCGGAGAAGGCTCCGTGATTATGGCTTGTTTGCCTTGTGCCTACCTGTTGGCTTGGTGTAGCAGGAAGTACTGGATGAAGTCCAGGAAATGAAGAGGGTTGGATGCAACTCTTGTGGCCGTGCGTTGCCACTTTGTGTGCGGTTGAGCCGTTGGGCTGCAACTCGATGAAAAGGCAGATTGCCGAACAGGAAAGGTGAAACCGACCCGCGCCTATAAATTGCCATGGATACTTCCGTATTCGAGGTGGCACGGCGACTTGAGCAACGGGGGGTGGCTGATCCGTACCTGCGTTAGGTCCGTCCGACTTGGAAGCCTGGTTATGGGTTTTGTTGGAGCGCCTAATGAGAGTCTTAGGCCCGCGCGCCGGAAAGACTAGAATGCTCAAATACCGTGTAGACGGTGGTGTTGACCCTGGTATTCCGGTACACCAAGAATGTGCCCTGAGTGCACGGACTGTCGGGCCGTGTGGCCGATGGTTGTGTTGGCTTAAATGTGCCTGCGCGCACATAGTTGCTATTTGATGATGCCATGCTATGCAGGGAAAGAATGCTAATGCCCCGAGAAAGGGGTAGGATTGTTATAATTGGGTCAGCTGAATGCTGACCGTTGCATTGTTTGCCACCGGTTGGGTGGATTGTCCCTATGCAGGTGCTGGAGAGCCAAGTGGTAAGTGAAGGGCTGAAGCCCTACTGCTGTTGCTGCTACTGCTGCGGCTAGCCCTTGAAGGCTGAGCAAATGGTTTTGTTTGTTTTATTTTCCTCATGTATGGCCGGCCTGCGCGCCGAGGTTTGTAATCCATGTTGTATGGAAAGAGGAACTGTAAGGCCTTAAGGCCAAACTTTTGTTGTACATTCCGTGATTATATATATAACAGTGGTTTATATATTGGACATTCCTGGTGAGAGTTCAAATTACAACTTAAAGCTTCCGCTAGAATGCTCTGAGTTAAGATTCGTGTATGGTTTGGTATTATCCTGTGACCTCACCGTCTGTTTGTGGAATATAGTGTGGGGCCCCGGCCGGACCTTCTATTATACGTCATGTAACGGATGGGGTCGTTACATTTTGGTATCAGCTTCGTTCGGTCTTCCTCTTTCGAATTCGTGGTCGAATTCTTTTGTGGGGTGGCAAGCGCGTGTTTGTGCGCCCTGCTGTAATGCTAATGAACTCTGGAATGTCCACTAAGGAATGTACATAATCTTGTTTGAGGAATCTGCACGTTCCTTTTTGTGTTGTTTTGCTTGCATACGATCGCTAATGTGTGTCTTGTCCACCTATAGGTGACGCATAGTGGTGCTGGGCAGTCTGAGCCCCAGCGCTCTGATGAGAGTGCGGCACCAGCTGAGGTGCCAACACCTCCTCCATCTGCGGAAACTGTTCGCTTAGTTGCTGAGGCACTATTTGCCATGATTCAGCCGACCGGGCAAGCGCAGCCGGCAGTTGAGCCAGTTCGTGTTGTTGTAAGACCCGAGCCGGTTGAGGCTGTAGATCCACGCGCAGCTGACCGACAGTTGAAGCAATTCATGAGCTTCAATCCTCCTACGTTTAAGGGACTGGGATCCCCAACGCAGGCAGAGGATTGGTTATCGCGTGTCAAGCGGATAATGACAGCGATCAGGGCGGAGGAAACTCTAAAGGTCACCTTGGCCACCTTCATGCTTGAAGGCGAGGCGCGGTTGTGGTGGGACGAGGTTGAGTTACACCATTTGGCGGGCAGGCAATTAACGCAAGTGTCGATTGAGGAGTTCTCTCGAATATTTCTGGCGAAGCATGTCCCAGCGGCGCAGCGGATTGCCATGGAAAATGAGTTCCAACGATTGAAGCAAGGAGAAGATAGCGTGGATATCTACTTGCATGAGTTTACCAGGTTGGGGCGGTATGCGGGAACAATCTTCGCGGATGATTAAAGGAAAACTAATAGGTTCTATGAAGGATTGCGGGATGAGTTAAGGCTCCTGCTTTCGAGTTCAGTGAACCAAGGGTTTCAGGCGTTGGTTGATACTGCATGTGCGTTGGAGAAGGACATGCGGCGGGTGCAGGGGAACAAGGGCTTGGTTGTGTCGAAGCCAGAGGTTCAAGCACCTCGCCCGAGCAAATCGTTCTACCAGAAGAAAGGGGACAAGAGGTCCAAGCCGTCTGGGCAAGTGACTATGACCGTTGTGTCGGGGGCGACATCAAGGCCGGATTCTCGTACATGCTATAACTGTGGCCGAGTGGGGCATATAGCCCGTGACTGTCGGGTTGTTCAGCCCAAAGGGGACAAGAAGACGGGTGCGTCTTATGCTGAGAAGGGCAAAGCGGTGGTTGATTCCTCTGCGTCTCAGGCACAGCCCCGAATCTATCAGCTTGGCCAGCAGGAGGCGATTAAGCAAAGTGATGTCGTCACAGGTACGAGTAATTAGTTTACTTGCTTAAGTGATATTGCTTTTGGTTATGTATATCTTGTGCATGATGTGTGTGTGCTGCAGGCTTTGTCCTGATTCGGAATAATTTGGCGAGAGCCCTGTTTGATACGGGTGCTTCGCATTCTTTTCTGTCTGAGGATTTCGTATCTCGAATTGGGGTATCGAGTCATGTGACGGTGGATAGTACAAGGGTGCTATTGCCGAATGGCTGTGTGATGCTTGCGGATAGGGCTTGCGATGTGGATGTTCAAATAGGAAGTCGGGATTTCGGTTTGAGTGCAGCGGTGCTACTGTTATCGGAGTTTGATGTGATCTTTGGTATGGACTGGCTCTCGGAGCAGCGTGCCTTTATTGATTGTAACTCCAAGGAGATTACACTGGGCCAGAATACCGGACTTGGGACGAAGTTCGCTAGTAATGCGAGGATTTGGCGGGACTTTGTTGTCTGTGCTCCAAGTCGTCAATGCTGTTCGAAAGGGCGCGGAGTTATTCTTCACGCTAATTCAGGCTGTTGAGCCAAAGGCCAGTGTCGGTGAAGTTCTGGTTGTGTCAGAGTTTGCCGATGTGTTTCCGAAAGATCTTCCTGGGTTACCACCCCAGCGGGAGATTGACTTCTCTATTGAGTTGGTGCCAGGTGCGAAACCTGTGGCCCGCTTACCATATCGCGTCGCGCCAAAAGAGATGGCTGAGTTGAAAGTCCAATTGCAAGAGTTGTTGGAGCAGGGATATATACGCCCAAGTATGTCACCTTGGAGCGCGCCTGTTCTATTTGTGAAAAAGAAAGACGGTAGTTTACGGTTATGTATTGACTACCGCGAATTGAATAAGCTGACGGAGAAAAACAAATATCTGATCCAACGGATTGATGACCTCTTTGATCAGCTGGCAGGATCAACGGTCTATTCCAAATTGGATTTGAAATCGGGATATTATCAGCTGAGGATTAGGGAAGGTGACATTCCCAAGACGGCGTTTGGAACACGCTACGGTCATTATGAGTTCACGGTAATGCCGTTTGGCCTATGTAATGCGCCTTCGGTATTTATGGACCTAATGCATCGAACGTTCCGAGAGTACTTGGATTTGTTCGTGATTGTGTTTATCGATGACATCTTAATATACTCTCAGTCGGAAGAAGATCATGCAAACCATTTGCGGTTGGTCTTGCATACCCTGCAGAGGAATAAGCTTTATGCCAAGTTCTCAAAGTGTGAGTTCTGGCTCTCTTCAGTAGCCTTTTTAGGCCATGTGGTAAGCGGAGAGGGTATCGCGGTGGATCCGTTGAAGATAAGTGCCATTCGAGATTGGCCAGTGATGTCTTCAGTGGCCGAGGTCAGGAGCTTCCTTGGACTTGCGGGCTACTATAGACGGTTTGTGGAAAACTTCTCACGGATTGCTTTACCTCTGACCACGCTGACGAGAAAAGATCAAAAGTTCATTTGGACGCCGGAGTGTGCGCGTGCTTTTGAAGACTTGAAGAGTCGTTTGACCACGACTCCTGTACTGACATCGCCATGTGGTACAGATGGGTATGAGATCTATAGTGATGCTTCGGGGAGCGGCTTAGGCTGCGTTCTTCTGCAGTTTGGGAAAGTGATTGCTTATGGCTCGTGCCAGTTGAAAGTGCATGAGCGGAATTACCCCGTCCATGATTTGGAGTTGGCGGCGGTAATCTTTGCGCTCAAGTTATGGCGGCACTATCTTTATGGCGTTAAAGTGGATATCTATACAGATCACAAAAGCCTAAAGTATTTGTTGGATCAGAAGGATCTGAATATGCGACAACGAAGTTGGATGGAGTTCCTTGGGGACTTCACCTTCGAGATTCACTATACTCCCGGGAAGGGAAATGTGGTCGCTGATGCTTTGAGTCGGAAGACTCCGGTATGGGCAAGCTGGTTGCAGAGGCATGATCAGCGTTTAATCCAGGAATTGGAAGCATTGGAGATATCTTGTGTTGACAAGGGTTCGTCGACCGATGCATGCTTGAACTGGACGGAGGTTCAATATGACCTTACGGACAGAGTTCGGCGAGCAACGGAGCTTGATGAAAGTCTCCAGCGCTATGCAAAAGATGGGCCGGATGACCAATTCTCTTGGGATAACGGGTTGTTACGAAGAAATGGTCGAGTGTGCGTCCCAAGTGTGGGTAAATTGAGGGAAGAGTTGATGTACGAAGCTCACTTTGCAAAGTACTCAGTTCACCCAGGGAGCACAAAGATGTACAGAGATTTGAAAAAGCTGTTCTGGTGGCCCGGATTAAAGAAAGATGTAGCACGGTATGTGGCGGAATGCAATACCTGTGCGTTGGTGAAAGCGGAATGCCAGAAGCCTGGCGGTTTCCTGAAGTCGTTACCTATTCCGGAGTGGAAGTTCGATGACATTTCGATGGATTTCGTGCACGGGTTGCCGAGATCTCAACGCGGTCATGATTCAATCTGGGTGATTGTGGACTGGTTGACAAAAGTGGCGCACTTCCTTCCAAACAGAAGAGACGATTCAGTGGAAACCTTGGCCAAGCTTTATGTGGAGCAGGTTGTTCGACTGCACGGTGTTCCTCGGAGCATCGTTAGTGACCGTGATGGGCGGTTCACATCGAATGATTGGAGGCTCGTTCATCAAATGTTGGGTACAAAGTTAGCGTTTAGTACGGCCTTTCATCCCCAAAGGGATGGCCAGACTGAACGAACCTACAGGACGATGGAGGATATGCTCCGCATGTGTGCCCTAGACTTTGGTAAGAAATGGGAAGATTATATATTTCTTGTCGAATTTGCCTATAATAATAGCTACCAAGCGAGCATCGGTATGGCACCATTTGAGGCGCTGTATGGTCGTAAATGCCGTACACCGTTAGCTTGGGCAGAAGCAGGCGAATCTACGCTGAGTGGGAAAAAGGAAGTCGAAGAGGCTACCTCGCTCATACGCTCTATTCGGGAGAGGCTCGTGATAGCCCAAGATCGTCAAGCAAAGTACTACAATGCCAAACATCGGAACGTGGAGTTCGTGGTGGGTGATTGGGTATATTTGAAGATCAAACCCTTCAAAGGCGTGTCCAGGATTCGGCATTTGAAAAAGCTAAGTCCGAGGTATCTTGGTCCATTTGAGGTGGTGGAGCGAGTTGGGGAAGTTGCTTATCGACTAGCACTTTCAGCAGACTTGGGTGGATTACATGATGTATTTCACATCTCAGTCCTTCGTAAGGCGGTGAAGGATCCAGCTTAAGTAGTGGTGAATGATCGGGTACCGGTCGAGTATTGGCTAACGATGAGGGTTAGACCCATTCGGATCGAGGATCGAGCCGAGAAACAGTTGCGGAACAAAGTGATCGGGATGGTCAAAGTCCGATGGGACAATTGTGGCCGTGAAGAGCTAACATGGGAGCGAGAGCAGACCATGCGAGCTTAATTTCCCGAGTTGTTTGTATAAGCTGTAGATCGTGTACCTCTTGTTATAACAGAATTCTCAAAGTATAGCATTGTTGGTTCTTGTTTCCTTACCGTGCAAATTTCGGGACGAAATTTTGTTAAGGGGGGAGGATTGTAACACCCCAAAAAGACTCAAAAATGGTTTGGAGGTGCAGGTCATTTTACACGGCCTGGGATACGGGCGTGTCCCAGGGCGTGTCGGGGTACACGGCCTGGGACACGGGCGTGTCCCAGGGCGTGTCACTCAAATAAATTGCGGTCCGAGTCAGAAGATTACACGGCCTTGAACCAAGCCTTGAACATGGGCGTGTCAGGTTGGACACGGGCGTGTCCGATGCCGTGTGCCTACCCGTGTACTGCTTGCAGCTCGATGAGGCAGGGGTGATACGGGCGTGTCTCAGGAATGACACGGGCGTGTCAGGTTCGACACGAGCGTGTCGATGCCCGTGTTCTTGTAAATCTCAGTCGGTACGAATACCGCGTGTGCCGCTTAAGGGTACACGGCCTGTGATACGGGCGTGTCACAGACCGTGTCAACCAAAAAATGAGTTTTTGGGCAAATCGTGGCCATTCAGATTTCTCTCTTTGGATCCAAGGGCTCGGGTGATTCCTGGCTGGATTTAATCAGCAGAGGCTGATGAAGAAAGTCATTCTTCATTTCCTTAAGGAAGAGAGAAAGAGAGAGGAGGAAGAAGAAGGAGGAGGAGATCAAGTCACCGGCGGAGTTCCCGTGGTCCGATTCGTGATCCGAAGCCGGCGTTGTGAAGGCAAAGCTGCTGCGGTTCTTTCTCACCGGCTAGTTTTCGATGGCACCCTAGAGTTCGACAAGGGTAACGATCTCCCTTCTTGGACATGTGAAGTCCTTCTTTTCTGCATTTCATAGGGAAAACCCTTCCCCGCGAGTGTGCGGTGGGTCGTGGTGTCCCTTGGGGTAGATATGTGAAGTCCCCCTTGTTAGAGTTCGGAATTGGAGTACGGATCTAGGCATGCTGTGTGAAGCCCATCTGGATATGGTCTGGATTGGTGATGCTTGTTTGCATATCTCAGAAGGCTCCGTGATTATGGCTTGTTTGCCTTGTGCCTACCTGTTGGCTTGGTGCAGCAGGAAGTACTGGATGAAGTCCAGGAAATGAAGAGGGTTGGATGCAACTCTTGTGGCCGTGCGTTGCCACTTTGTGTGCGGTTGAGCCATTGGGCTGCAACTCGATGAAAAGGCAGATTGCCGAACAGGAAAGGTGAAACCGACCCGCGCCTATAAATTGCCATGGATACTTACGTATTCGAGGTGGCACGACGACTTGAGCAACGGGGGGTGGCTGATCCGTACCTGCATTAGGTCTGTCCGACTTGGAAGCCTGGTTATGGGTTTTGTTGGAGCGCCTAATGAGAGTCTTAGGCCCGCACGCCGGAAAGACTAGAATGCTCAAATACCGTGTAGACGGTGGTGTTGACCCTGGTATTCCGGTACTCCAAGAATGTGCCCTGAGTGCACAGACTGTCGGGCCATGTGGCCGATGGTTGTGATGGCTTGAATGTGCCTGCGCGCACATAGTTGCTATTTGATGATGCCATGCTATGTAGGGAAAGAATGCTAATGCCCTGAGAAAGGGGTAGGATTGTTATAATTGGGTCAGCTGAATGCTGACCGTTGCATTGTTTGCCACCGGTTGGGTGGATTGTCCCTATGCAGGTGCTGGAGAGCCAAGTGGTAAGTGAAGGGCTGAAGCCCTACTGCTGTTGCTGCTGCTGCTACGGCTAGCCCTTGAAGGCTGAGCAAATGGTTTTGTTTGTTTTGTTTTCCACATGTATGGCCGGCCTGCGCGCCGAGGTTTGTAATCCATGTTGTATGGAAAGAGGAACTGTAAGGCCTTAAGGCCAAACTTTTGTTGTACATTCCGTGATTATATATATAATAGTGGTTTATATATTGGACATTCCTAGTGAGAGTTCAAATTACAACTTAAAGCTTCCGCTAGAATGCTCTGAGTTAGGATTCGTGTATGGTTTGGTATTATCCTGTGACCTCGCCGTTTGTTTGTGGCATATAGTGTGGGGCCCCGGCCGGACCTTCTATTATACGTCATGTAACGGATGGGGTCGTTACAGCTGGATTGAGGCTTTGCCCTTTCTCTTGAACTGGACAGCCCTTGTGTTACCCTTAAAGCCTATTCCATCCTTACCCTTTTGAGCCAAAAACTCATCTATTAAGGGTAAAACTGATTTTGGCTTGGAATAACTAGCCACCAAATCTTTTTCCTTTTGAAGTCTGACTTGCAGACTTTTAATTAGATCATTTTTGTATGTGATTGTGCCCATCTGAATAACAGATATAGTTTTTAGTTTGGCAATCTCATTCAATTTTTGATCCAACTTTTTCTCTAACTCAGATGCAGCCATCTTAAGATCTGTAATTTCCTTAGCCTGCGTTTTGGCCAAGTTTTTGCTTTTCTTTAGTGCCTGCAAAAAGTCCCCATATTCATCAATCAGCTAATGAATATCACCTTCAGATTCAGACCCATCCACATCACTTGATGCAGATGTAGCTGACTCTGACCCAGTACTGCAATCTGAATTTCTAGAAATACATTGGACCTTACTAGGACTAGGCTGATCTTGGCACTTGTCTTCTTCTGACTCAGCCACCATTCCCATGCACTGATGGTCTTCTTGTTCATAGATAGAGTTTAGAACTTGCATAAACTCATCTTCTTCATTAGCTGCATACAGACCAATGTATGCCTCAGCTTCAGATTCAGACTCTGAAGATGATTGATCTGTGAGGCTCTGCTCCTTCTTAGCAACAAAGGATTTCTCCTTCTTGCTCTTTTGTTGAGTCTTCCTTTTATCTACAGACTCCTTTCTTTTATGTAGAAACTCATCCACAACATGTCCATGCCTATTACAACAATAGAAAACTATCTTTGATGTTATAGATTTGCTAGGATTAGACCTGCTCCTGTCCTTTCTTGATGACTTTCTCTTTCGATAATAGTCATCCACAGGCTGTGATGTGGAGGGCCTTGATTTACACTGCTTCTTCTTCAAGAATCTCTGAAACTGCCTTGTAAAGGCAGCAAAATCTGTATCTGAATCACTGCTATCTGAATTTTTGTTGTCTGAATTATCTGAGGTAATTTCAGCAACTTTCCTAGGAGGAGATGGAGACAACCTCCTATTCTTTCTAGTGGCTCCAACCTTGAAGGCCACAGACTTTTCTCTATGCTCCCCTTTTGCATTTCTTTCTTCCTCTTTTCTAGTCATTAGTTGCATTTCATAAGACATCAACTTTCCAAATAAAGTTGGAGGAGAAATATCTGCAAGTTTGGCCACTTCCCTAATGGCACAAATCTTGGTGTCCCAATCCTTTGTCAAGGATCTTAGGAATTTATCATTCAGTTCATATGTACTAAAGACCCTTCCATAAGACATCATCTCATTTACTATTCTATAGAACTTCTTATAGCACTAAGATATGTTTTTTGACTTCCCTTGTCTGAAACTTTCATATTCCTGATTTAGCATAGACTTTCTATCTTGTCTAACTTCTTCAGAACCCTCCATGTAGACTATCAAAGTGTCCCACATTTTCGTTGGAGGTCTTGCAGTGAATCAAATTCTGAAAGGTTGAATAATCTACGGCACTTACTATGATATTCTGGGCTATTTTATCCATAGTTGCTAGGATGATTTCTTCCTTAGTCATCTCTGAAAAGTCCTTGGGAGTTCTCTGGTTTGCATCTAGAAATGACACCTTCATTGGATAATAAGGACCTTCTTTTACTGTAAAATAGATCCTAGGGTCAGAAGCCTCCATAAACAACCTGACCCTTTCTTTCCATATTTCAAATATCTCCTTCCTGCAGATGGGTAATTTCATAGAACCTAGTTCCTTGTGATTTTCTCCAGAACCTATTTTCTTGATTCTTGATTCTGCCTTAGGGATCTAACTTAGACTGTTAAGTCCTTCTTTGAGCAACCTCCCTCTAATACCACTTTATAGATTTAACTTCAAGACAACCTAAACACCTAGAGGGGGAGGGGGGGTGAATAGGTTCTTATCCTTGTTTTAATCAAAGGCAGAATATACCTTCAGTTAATCTGAAAACTCTACAACTAACACAGCATATACAATCACAGAATCTATAATTACACTAATCACATATTGCACACTGATTTATAGTGGTTCCCCAAGGTCTGGGTAAATCCACATTCCCTCTTCGCCTATCCAGCAATATGCTAGATTCAGCCCAACTTCTTTCTTTTTCTCAGATCCACCGATCTTACAGCTCAGAATCCTGAAGGATTCCTACAACTCAGAATGTATCCACAATCCTACAGCTCAGTCCAATAAGCCCTACCTAAGCCTTGCCACAAGGCCTACACCTCAGAGAACTAATTCTCCTACACTCAGGCTCAAATAGCCTTACCACTCAGAGATCTAAATCTCCTACACTCAGCCTTTATAATACAGGCTTACAACTCAGATCTTTGAAAAGATCCTACAGAATTTGATAAGTATTTTTGATGGACTCTTACCCTTGTTGAGAGAGAAAGGATAAGAGGATTCTTGATCAGCTTCTTGATGAGACTGATGGCTGAAATCAACCTGTTCTTAGCTTTCTTCAAAGCTTCTTGAATCTGACTCAGTAGGGTTGATCTCCTTTGAAGTTGACTGGACTGGCAGCTTCCTTCTTGGATTCCAAAAGTAGATCTAAATCTTCTTAGTAGATTAGTTTAGGATCTGCTTCTTGAGAGACTTGTGATAGTCTCCTCCTTGACTTCAAAACAGCTGGAGCTCTCTCTCCCCAAATCTTCTGAAGATCCTTCTGAATTCTTGATTAAATTCTTCTTAGACAAAATCTTAGTAGATAATCACTTCAGAATGTCTTCTTAGATCTTCTCACGAAGATCTTCTTCTGTGTGACTTTCACTTTCTTGATCAAAGATCAATCTCTCAATAGTTGTGTTAGTTATCGTTGTTCATCATCTTTGATTTGACAGAATCCATCCATATATATAGACTTCATCCATGGTAACCGGCTGATCCGGTTTCTAACCAACTTCTGACAAGTCTAACAGCTTCAGTAAACTTATTGGAATGCACAGCTGTCAATTCTCCAATCAGTTCTTGAACCTTTGTTTTTTTCAGCAAAGCGTCGAGACTGATTGTCATTATGTGTCGACATAAGTAGATAAAGTGTCGACACAAGCTTTGGTGATGTCGACATAACTCTTTTGGTGTCGACACAGCTTCTTGACACTATATCTGTAGAATATGTCGACACTGCCTCTTTGTGTCAACATAGACACTTCTTCACTACACAACACTCAATATTGTTGAAACTCTGCTGAGTGTCGACACAGAGTATATAGTCTCAGAATTTGTGTGTCGACACTTCCTCCAGGTGTCGACATAGTTGATGTCGACTAATACTCCTGTGTGTCGACACTGCCTCCCGGTGTCGACACAGTTGATGTCGACTAATATTTCTGTGTATCGACACAGTTTCTTCTGGTGTCGACACTGCTTCTCCAAGTGTCGACACAGGCTTTCTTAAGTGTCGACACATGGACTTAAAAACTTTTTTCTGTATTTTAGCCAATACTTAACCTGCACATATAAACTCAAAATAACATCAAATACACCTTGATGTATATCATTGAGCTAAGTGAGGCTTCTCCAAATCAGGTACACATTTTCCAATATACCCAACAGCATTGAGTGAGCCTCCATCACTCAATGCATTTGGACTTAGTCATTTATCTCTGTATGAAGGCGTTGTGTGAGTTGTCTTCACTCAATGCTTTCTGCCTTTACCTATTTTTTTTGAAGAGGCATTGAGTGAACTTCCTTCACTTAAAGCTTCTATCCTTTGACAGATTTTCTGCTGAATAGGTGTTGAATGAGTTGACATCACTCAACGCTTCTATACTTAGTTAGAATTTTGTATCAACCAATATGCAGCTCTAACAGAACTATGTTTTGTCGATGCTTTCTCTGCATGGCGTTGAGTTAACTGCCTTCACTCAACACTTCTGGACTTAGCCAGATTTCATACCAGATTCTTCTGAGGCTTTGACTACTTGAGCTTTACTCAATGCTTCTGGCTATGGGCATTGAGTGAACTGCCTTTACTCAATGCTTCTATACTTAAACAAATTTCAGCCTTGTCAACATCCTGTCCTATTTCATCCTGTTATTGTCACTTGGATAACCTATCTAATTCAAAGTAATAAGGAGCCCCCTATATACATAGAACTTATATCATGCATTAGATGCAAATATGTGTATACCATTGTCATGTAGACTTTCTTCAAATCTCGGACATTGTGATCAATGGACCAAATAATGTTTTCATTATTATATCATAATTTCTTTTATTAATGCACCTTAGTATTGATAAGTATCCTGCCTTCTTCAAATAAGGGGATATTTTTGGGAATACTACCCTTAATATTCCAAGATTTGAAGAAGCAATACTTACCTTGTTAAGTGCATATTGTATTTGATGACACATCTATTTCATGATCATGTTTGTTATATTTTGTTGTCTCTAAAACATGTTTAGATCATAGATGAGATCAGTATGTAAGGTTCTCTAACATGCCAATGAGTTCAGTACATGATTCTCCACCACACCATTGAGATCGGTATATGGTTCTCTCCAGTACCGTTTAGATCACGGAGCACCTCAAGTCGATATAGTGGAGAAGATGCAGAAAAGAGTAGTTCACAGTGCCAAGGTCGATATCATTGAGAATGAAGATTTCTACACTATATCGTTAAGATAGGAATAAATGTTACTGTTGAACCCGTACAGATTGGCGGGATTCAAAATTAGCACTAGTGGATAAAGTATGGATAGAGTATTCTATTCTCGTCCATACCATTGACAAGATGCTTCCTGAGGTCATTGATGAAAGTCATGGGTATAAAACAATAAGTTAGGGCAATGTAACATCAACTTTTGATAGTGCCTTGATCAAAAATGAAAAGGGTGAAACCTAAAGTGGCACACTCTTAAAGCGGTTCTCTTTGAATATTTTCATAAGAATAAAGATGATTTATGTTGGATCATGTGACCAACCTTAGAGGGGTTTGAATAATGTTTTACATGTTAATTAAACATTCGAAATATTTTGTCCATAAAATCTAGTTCTGAAAGCTACCGTACGACGCTAACTAGCTAGCGCTCGGCGGTAGGTCACAGACCTTATTTTCCTGGGTGATTTTGTCCTTGGAGAAATACACCCCCTTCAAAGATCTACTAGAGAACAATCAGGATGTTTTCGATAAAATAAGAACTCAAATATTTTATTCAATCACAATCAAAATTGATTGAATTAATTTCAAGACAACCTAAACACCTAGAGGGGGGTGAATAGGTTCTAATCCTTTTTCCAACTTAAGGCAGAATCTTACTTCAGTTCTTTAAATAAATCTAAATAGCCTATAACCAACACAACAATTATAATCACAGAAATCACAATCACACATAAATCACAGATTGCACATTTGATTTATAGTGGTTCCCCAAGGTTTGGGTACATCCACTTCCCCCCCCCCCCCTTCACCTATCCAGTAGTGTGCTAGATTCGGCCTAACTTCTTTCTTCTTCTCAGATCAAAAGATCTTACAACTCAGAACCCTAAAAGGTTCCTACTCCTCAGAATGTATCCACACTCCTACAACTCAGGCTAATCAGCCCTACCTCAGCCTTGCCACAAGGCCTAAGACTCAGAGAATAACTTCTCCTACACTCAGGCTCAAAAGCCCTACCACTCATGGATCAATATCCCCTACACTCAGCCTTTATAACATAGGCTTACAACTCAGATCCTTGAAAGGATCCTACAAAATTTGAATAAGTGTTTAGATGGACTCTTACCCTTGTTGAGAGAGAAGGGAAAAGTTTCTTGATCAGATTCTTGATGAGACTGATGACTGAAATCAACCTGTTCTTAGCTTTCTTCAAAGCTTCTTGAATATGAACTCAGTAGGGTTGATCTCCTTTGAAGTTGACTGGCTGGCAGCTTCCTTCTTTAATTCCAGAAATGAATCTCAACTATTCTTAGCAGATTTGTTCAAGATCTGCTTCTTGAGAGACTTGTAATTATCTTCTTCTTGACTTCAATCAGCTGGAGCTCTCTCTCTCCAAATCTCCTGAAGTTTCTTCTGAATCCTTGTTGAATTCACCTTAAACCAAATCTGAGTAGATCACCACTTCAGACTGTCTTCTTAGATATTCTCTTGATAATCTTCTTCAGTGAGTCGTGCTCTTTCTTTATCAAGGATCAATTCCACATTAGTTGTGTTAGTTCTTTGATTTGACACAGTCCGTCTATATATAGGCTTCACTCAAGGTAACCGGCTGATCCGGTTTCTAACGAACTCCTGTCAGTATTAATAGTTTCAGTAAACCTGTTGAAATTCACAGCTGTCAAGTCCTAAGTCAGTTCTTGAACCTTTGTCTTTGTTAGCTAAGTGTCGAGACTGACTGTCATTATATGTCGAGACTGACTATCATTATGTGTCGAGACTGACTGTCAATATGTGTCAACACAAGTGAATTAAGTATCGACACAGACTTTGGTGGTGTCGACATAGCTGCCTTGATGTCGACACTTCTTCTTGACACTGCATCTGGAGAATGTGTCGACACAGCTTATTTGTGTCGACATAATCACTTCTTCAATCCACATCAATCTACTTTGATGAAATTCTGCTGGGTGTCGACAAGAGTCTTGTGTGTCGGCATAGTTGAAGTAGACTAAGAATTCTGTTGGTCGACATAGCCTCGAGGTGTCGACACAGTTGATGTCGAATCTGCTTCTATGTATCGACACAGCCTCCAGGTGTCGACACAGTTGATGTCGACTAAAAAAACTATGTGTCGACACTGCCTCCTGGTGTCGACTCAGTAGATGTCGACTACTCATCCTGTGTGTCGACACAACCTTAAGGTGTCGACACAGTTGATGTCGACTAAGGTTTCTGTGTGTCGACACTGCCTTTTCCAAGTGTCGACACAGACTCACTGAAGTGTCGACACAGCTTTCTCTGGTGTCGACTTATGGACTTAGAAAATTTTCCTTCATCTTAGCATATTATTAACCTACACATATAAACTCAAAATAACATCAAATACACCTTGATGTATATCATTGAGCTAAGTGAGGCTTCTCCAAATCAGGTACACATTTTCCAATGTACCCAACAATCTCCCCCTATTTGGAGAAGTCATAACCCTTTAGTCAATGATATACAACACTTATAATAAACAAACATGATGATGTATGAGAATAAAATATGACAGGGTAAATTATAAACCAAATATATAACAAAATCACATCACAAAAATAAGAATGCAACTTAAATGAACAAGTAACATTGTTTTGCTTAAATTGTCCAAAAGTTTCTTAAACACAATTTACATAAATTTCTTCTTAAAACAAAATATTGCATAGTTCTTTGAACAATCTATTAAAGCTAAACTAAGGCTGGTCAGGCTCCTTGATGACTATGACTTTCCCTGATTTAATCTGAGCCTGCACAGAAGGTTCTGCATCTTTAATGGGCTTCTTGCCTTTCAACTCTGCCATCTTCTGTGCTTCAGCCTTAATCTTCTGCCTTTCAAAATAATGATAAGGCTTTGGGAAATATTTGCTAGGCTCCTGAGCATCAGGAGGTAGCTTCCTAATCTTGGCCTTTCTTCTATGTTGCACAATGGCTTCCTGCCTTGCCTCATATTTCTGCCATTCCTGCTCAGTATACCATTTGCCCCTTTCATGGACCTGTTCTTTTACAGATTTCCAGACAGTCAAAATAATATTTCTAGAAGTGGGGCTCCATTGCTCAAAATCAGGTTTTAACTCAGCCTGTTCTCTGAATCTCTTCTTTGACAATTGAGCATCTTGTTGAGCTTTCACAACAGCTTCTAGCATTTCTACCTTTTAAATAATAACATTAGCAACCTCCTGTGGAGGACTGTACATTGTCTGGACTTGTTGATGAATCATATCAAAATTTGTAGGAGGGTAGATGACCTGGAAAACCTCAGGTGTATCATCTTCAAGAAGAGCTGGTTGCACACCTGACTCAGCAACATTGTCATCATCACACAGGGGTGGATATCCCAGAGTGGCTCTGATACTGTTGGTTATCCATTTGGCATGATCAGAGCCTGCATGGACTAACACTCTCTCCCCCCTTTATGACTTCTCTTTCCACATGGTCTCTTAAGTCATCTTTTTGAAATCTGACTTGCCCATCCAGGAAGTTAACACCATCTTTAAAGAATGACTTTAACATTAGAAGCTTTTCGATAATTAAGTTCTGAGATGTAGTGATGGCAGTTTTAACTGAATCTAAGGCAGCATGTAGCTTCTTATAATATTCTTCTATCTCTTTATCCCTTGCCTCAGTCATTCTAGTGACAGTATTCTTTAACTCAGTTAATATTTCATTGTGAGAATCTGTCAGATTCTCATTCATCCTCAACTGATTCTCAAGGACATAGCCTTGTTTGACGACAATATCATCCACTTGTTTCTTGATCTCTACCTATTGCTTTGCCAGAAATACCACAGCATTTCCCCCTTGTGGAAGCAATCTGTCATCTCTTTTTTATTAAGATTCACCTCAAATCTGATAGATTTAATATCTTGTGCCAGATCAAATTGAAGTGACTTATGGCTTTCATCCATATATTTTTCTAAAGCCAATCTCTGCTCATTTAACTTTACTTGTAAATCCACTAAAAATTTGATGTAATCAGCCTCAGGAGCAGGTTGTGGAGTAGTAGTTTGTAGTGCCTTCTTATAGCTCTGGCTCCTTCTCTTAAAGACCATTAGTTTCCTTTTCTTGGGCTCCCTAAGTTCTTTATTTTCTGAATCAGAGGTACTGGCTATATCAACTCTTTCTTTAGGAGTATAGGGAGTATCCTTTTCAGTTCCAATCTGCTCCCCCTCAATGTTAGCCTGCTCCCCCTCAAACCTTATTTTCTCCTCCTTATCTGCTGCTCCCTAGTAATCAGGAAACAACTCTTCCAGAGTGAACTCCTGTTGAGTGTGAGCAGGTGATATTACTTTCTCAGGAGCATCAGCAACTCCGGATGTTTCAAGACTTATTTGTGAATCTATTTCTTTTGATAAGTGGATTCTCTCTTCCTCCTACACCTGTGCAGAATCTGGCTCCCCCTGCATCTGTGCAGTAATTGTCTCCTCCTGGACTTGGGCATTCTCAGTCAGGTCCTGTACCTGTTCCCTATCTTGCTCCCCCTGCACTTGAGTACTTATTATTTCCTCCTGTACTTGGTCATGCTCAGTAAGGTCCTGTACTGGTTATTTCTCTGCAGTCTCTTGTCTCTCCAAATCAGGTATGTCCTTTGATAGGACTCTATCCCATCTGGAAATTATCCTGATGTCCATCCTTCTCATATGATTTATTTTGGATCCTGGGATCTGGTGCATTACCTCTGGAATTGCTCCAGCCAGGTATAGACTCATCAATCTAGCCAAATTAGGCTTCTTGATTCCTTCCTTAATTTTCTCAAAAAGTACTGCAGACCAATCTGTGTTGAGCTTATAGATTATCCTTTTCATAAGGTTGAACATATAAGCAGAGATCATATCATGTCCCCCTGGTTTACACAGAATTACCTTCCCTACAACTTCAGAAAGGAATTTTCCTTACTGATTCATCCCTTTCCTTTTAATGGCTGCTCTAGTCTTTGGTGGGATCCATCCATACCATTGTAGTTCCTCCCTTGTCTTTGATGCTGGTACCTCTTCTTCATCCTGAGTTCTTGGAAGGTGAAGAATTTTTCTTAAACTTTTCAAAGTAAGTTTGACTCTTTCTCCATGAACTGCCGATTTAATCTTGAGTCCAGTTGAGTCCACTGTTGCTGCAGCATAAAACTCAAAAACTTCCTTCTTCCAAATCTTGGTAGGTTCAGATACAAGAAACTCGAAACCACTATCACCAACAAGGGTAATTACCCCTTTAATCTCTGTCGCCGCATCATCAAAGGCATTCTGAACCAGCTCGTATCCTTCGTTAATGTTATCTTCAGCCTTTAGCGCCATTGGGATGGTGAGAAAGCTTGGATTGAGAGAAGAGAGTTTGTCGACACAAGATTTTAGTCTCGAAAACCTGGAGAGCGTGTCAACAGAATTTGTTCTTGACATATTTATACCCTTCTAAACAAAGAAGGTCAAAAGGCGGGCGAAAACTGTCTTAATGTGTCGACACAGTTGAAATGTGTCGACACAGACTTCTAATGTCTCGACAACAATGTTGGCCTCTATGTGTCGACACTTGACTGACGTAGTCGTTGAACAGAAATTCTGTGTCGACTCTTATTCGAAGTGTCGACAGAAATTCTGAATGTGTCGACACCACTACTCTGGATGTGTCGACACTACTTTCCTGAAGTGTTGACATTACTTTTTTGGATGTGTCGACACTTTGTCCCTGAGGTGTTGACACTTCTACGCTGTGTCGACACAATTTTCCATAATTGTCGACACTACTCCTCTATGTCGAAACCTTATTACTGAATGTGTCGACACAATTTTACTTAGCCACTTTTGTTAATCTAACCTATGTTCAACTTTTCTAATTCAATTTTAAATCTATTTAATTTAGTTTCATCTAGAGGCTTAGTAAATATATCTGCAATTTCATAATCTGTCTTGACAAATTCTAGTGAGATGTCGTCTTTCTCTACATATTCTCTAAGAAAATGGTATCTTATTTCTATATGCTTAGTCCTACTATGTGAAACAGGATTATTAGCAATAGAAATAGAACTTTTATAATCACAAAACAAAGGTGTTCTACTTACTTGAATACCAAACTCTCCTAGATGGTGCTGAATCCACAACAGCTGTGCACAGCAACTTAATGCTGCCACATATTCAGACTCAGCTATGGAAATTGTCACACTAGTCCGCTTCTTACTGCTCCAAGATACCAATCTTCCTCCTAAAAATATACATGTACCTGTAGTGCATTTCCTATCTTCTTTACAACCTGCAAAGTATGCATATGAATAGCCTGTTAGTAGAACATCTCCATTCCTTGGGTACCAAAGGCCTAAATTAGGTGTGCCCTTTAGATATCTCAAAATCCTTTTTACTGCAGTATAATGAGATTCTTTAGGGCATGCTTGGTACCTAGCATAGACACATGTTGCATACATAATGTCTGGTCTACTAGCAGTGAGATATAATAGTGAGCCAATTATTCATCTATACAAAGACTCATCTACAGACTTACCTGCATCATCCTTGCATATAGGCATACTTGTTCCCATAGGAGTTCTCATGGTGGAGGATGATTCCATACCATACTTCTTAATTAACTCCTTGGTGAACTTAGACTGGGATATGGACAAGCCATCATCAGTCTGTCTTACTTGGAGTCCCAATAAGAACTTAAGTTCACTCATACTGCTCATTTCAAACTTCCCTTATATAAGTTTAGCAAACTTCTTGCAAAGGTTGTTTTCAGTAGATCCAAATATTATGTCATCTAATAAATCTGAACTAAGATTATCTTTCCTTTGGACTCCCTTAGGAATAGAGTTTTGTCTATTTTCCCCCTTGAGAATTTATTCTCAATAAGGAAAGTAGACAGGGTTTCATACCAAGCCCTTGGGGCTTGCTTTAACCCATACAAAGCTTTTCTAAGTCTATAAACATAATCAGGTCACTACTAGAAAACTGACTTTTAGCCACGGCAGATTGCCGTGGCTAAAAATCCAAAACCGTGGCTAAAGACTTTTAGCCACGGTCTGCCCACGGAAAATGGGCGTGGGCAATACGAGCGTGGCTAAAAGTCCAAACCGTGGCTAAAAGTCCAAAATCGTGGCTAATACTGGACTTTTAGCCATGGTTCATTGTCGTGGCTAATAGTGGACTTTTAGCCACGGTTTAATTGGCGTGGTTAAAAGGCCACTCATAACATAAAAAATTCAGGCCGCCGCCGCCGCCGCCGCCGCCGCCGCCGCCGCCGCCGCCGCCGCCGCCGCCGCCCGGCCGCCGCCGCCGCCGCCGCCGCCGCCAGGCCGCCGCCACCGCCATATTTATTTCAAAGGCTAATTGAAATAAATTCCTTATAAACCCAAAAATCTCATTTTGTTTTGGCGGTGTGGGACTAAACGATGCCACGACCTTTTGCCACGGTTCAGGCAAACCGTGGCTAATACTGGACTTTTAGCCACGGTTCAGGCAAACCGTGGCTAAAAGTCCAGTATTAGCCACGGAATAAAACCGTGGCTAATACTCACTATTAGCCACGATTTTTCCTCGTGGCAAAAGAAACCGTGGCTAAAAGCCATTTTTCTAGTAGTGGGTTTGAGAGAATCTACAAAACCTGAAGGCTGCTTTACATAGACTTCTTCTTTTAGAGTTCTATTTAGGAAGGCTGATTTTACATCCATTTGGAATACCTTGAAGCCTTGATATGCTGCATAGGCAAGGAACATCCTAATGGCTTCCAGTCTTTCTATTGGCGAAAAGGTTTGATCAAATTCTATACCCTCTTCCTGCTTGTATCCTTTTGCAACAAGTCTTGCTTTGTTCTTCATAATAATTCCACTCTCATCCAATTTGTTCCTAAAGATCCACTTTGTTCCAATGATATTGTGGTCTTTTTGTTTAGGAACTAACTCCCAGACCTTGCACCATCTGAACTAATTTAGCTCCTCTTGCATGGCATTTATCCAATGTGGGTCTAGAATAGCTTCTTCAAATTTATTTGGCTCCAGTTGAGATAGAAAGCTTGAGCAAAGGACTGTGTTCAAATTCCTGCTTCTTGTTTTCACTCCATGTCTTGGATCACCAATTATCTGATTTACTGGATGATCCTTTAAGTGTCTAACAGCTGGATGTAGACTTTCTTCAGGCTGATCACCTCAAGTTTCTTCAATATGTTGCACCTCTTGGTTTTCATCAGCTTCTAGAGAGTCATGTACTCTCCCTGGACAGTAGCCACCATTTTCCATTTCCTGATCTGAAGTTGAATCTTCTGTAATGGAAAGCTTGTCCATTCTCTCATTTATACCTGTTCGACTGCATGAACTACAAGGAAACTAACTGTTGATCAATCTAGTTTCATCAAATACAACATATACAGATTCTTCTACAACCTGTGTAATCAAGTTGTAGACCCTATAAGCCTTACTATTGTTGTTGTACCCAACAAATATCTCATCTTGGGATTTGGTTGCAAACTTAGTTAGATAAGACTTGCCATTATTAAGGATATAGCACTTGCAACCAAAGATCCTAAAATAGGAAAAATTTGGTTTTCTACCTTTCATGATCTCATAGGGAGTCTTTTTGTGGCTTTTGGTGATAGAAGCCCTATTGATCACATGACATGCAGTGTTTACTGCCTCAGCCCAGAAATATTCTGGGAGAGAAGTGTCACTCAATAGAGTTCTACCACCCTCAATCAATGTTCTATTCTTCCTTTCAGCAATACCATTTTGTTGTGGTGTTCTAGGTGAGGAAAACTCTTGAAAAATCCCAAGCTCTTCACACAGTCTTGTCATACTTTCAGATTGAAATTCAGTGCCATGGTCACTTCTGATTTTGACCACTGTACTGTCCAGTTCATTCTGAATTTGTTTGATAAAACTATGTAAAACACTTGGGGTTTCTGATTTTTGTCTAAGAAAGAACACCCAGAATTATCTAGAATAGTCATCTACCACCACAAAAGTGTAGACCTTCCTACCTAGACTATGAACTGGCATTGGACCAAATAAATCTATATGAAATAGGTATAGACACCTTACTGAATCCTTGTTTTCAAGGCTATGAAATGAGGATTTTACTTGCTTGCCTTTTTGACAAGCAGAGCATATCCCATCCTTTATACACTTAACTTGAGAACTATTCCTCACTAACTCTTTGCTAAAGAGTTGGCCAATTGTTTTGTAGTTAAGATGGGTAGCCTCTTGTGCCATTTGACACAATGAGAGGCTCTCTCATCAGCTACAAGACAAATAGGAGAACCTTTGTTCTCACACTCAAAACTAAGACAGTACACATTCCTTTTTCTCTATCCTGTCAAAATGACCTTTTGATCATTTGACATTTTGATATGACATCTATTCTAAACAAATGAAATGTCATATCCTAAATCACTCAACTGACTTATGCTTATAAGGTTTTGTTTCAAACCCTTCACATAAGCCACTTGAGTAATAGTAATCTGGTTACTAGAAATGTTACCAAACCCTTTAATGATTCCTTTTACAAAGCCACCAAAGATTACTTTAGGCCCATTTATGATAGGCAAGTACTCCTTCAGCAATCCCTTTGTTCCAGTCATGTGCCTAGAACATCCACTGTCCAAGTACCATATAGGGGTATGGTGACTTGGACTCACCTGCAATAAAGAATTGCCTTTCCTTAGAACCCAAGCAAGTCTTGGGTCCTTGGTTCAAGTTAGCTTCATACTTACCAAATCTACCTGCATCTCTTCTAACAGGTAGACTGCTGTTCTTCCTGACACTAGTGTTGTTCCAGCAATCTATGGCATAATGACCTGTCTTACTACAGCACCAGCAATCATACTTGTTGTATCTATTTTTAGATACATTCTTGGCAGTCTGGTTGACATCACATCTATTGTTTTGTGCTGGTACTGCTGCAGCCACATCCACTGTTTTCTTAAGAACATGGGCTATCTTATTGACATAACCACCCTTGTCATTCAGAACTTCAGTCTTACTATGAACATGAGTATTCTCAAGGTCATACTTATTAGAAGGCACTTGCACCTTTCTAAAAACTACAGGGACTTTAAAATTCAGTGGCTGGATTGAGGCTTTGCCCTTTCTCTTAAATTGGACAGCCCTGGTGTTACCCTTAAAGACTATTCCATCCTTACCCTTTTGAGCCGCAAACTCATCTATTAAGGGTAAAACCGATTTTGGCTTGGAATAACTAGCCACCAAATCTTTTTCCTTTTGAAGTCTGGCTTCCAGACTTTTAATTAGATCATTTTTGTATGTGATTGTGCCCATCTGAATAACAGATATATTTTTCAGTTTGGCAATCTCATTCAATTTTTGATCCAACTTTTTCTCTGAGTCAGATGCAGCCATCTTAAGATCTGCAATTTCCTTAGCCTGTGTTTTGGCCAGGTTTTTGCTTTTCTTTAGTGCCTGCAATAAGTCCCCATATTCATCAATCAGCTGATTAATATCACCTTCAGATTCAGACCCATCCACATCACTTGATGCAGATGTAGCTGACTCTGACCTAGTACTGCAATCTGAATTTCTAGAAATACATTGTACCTTACTAGGACCAGGCCAATCTTGGCACTTGTCTTCTTCTGACTCAGCCATCAGTCCCATGCACTGATGGTCTTCTTGTTCATAGATAGAGTTCAGCACTTGCATAAACTCATCTTCTTCATTAGCTGCATACAGACCAATGTATGCCTCAGCTTCAGATTCAGACTATGAAGATGATTGATCTGTGAGGCTCTTCTCCTTCTTAGCAACAAAGGATTTCTCCTTATTCCTCTTTTGTTGAGTCTTCCTTTTATCTGTAGACTCCTTTCTTTTCTCTGGACACTCAGCCACAACATGTTCATGCCTATTACAACAATAGCAAACTATCTTTGATGTTGTAGATTTGCTAGGCTTAGACCCTCTCCTGTCCTTCCTTGATGACTTTCTCTTTCGATAATAGTCATCCATAGGTTATGATGTGGAGGGCCTAGATTTCCACTGCTTCTTATTCAAGAATCTCTAAAACTGCCTTGTAAAGGCAGCAAAATCTTTATCTGAGTCACTGCTATCTGAACTTTGGTTGTCTTAATTATCTAAGGTAATTTCAGCAACTGTCTTAAGAGATGGAGACATCCTCCTATTCTTTCTAGTGGCTTTAACCTTAAAGGCCACAGACTTTTATTTTTTCTCCCCTTTTGCACTTTTCTCTTCCTTTTTTCTAGCCATTAGTTGCATCTCATATGACAACAATTTTCCAAATAAAGTTGGAGGAGAGATCTGCAAGTTTTGCCACTTCCCTAATGGCACAAATCTTGGTGTCCCAATTCTTTGTCAAGGATCTTAGGAATTTATCATTCAGTTCATATGTACTGAAGACCCTTCCATAGGACATCAGCTCATTTACTATTTTATAGAACTTTTTATTCCACTCAGATATGCTATCTGACTTCCCTTGTCTGAAACTTTCATATTCCTGATTTAGCATAGATTTTCTATCTTATCTAACTTCTTCAGAACTCTCCATATAGACTATCAAAGTGTCCCACATTTCCTTGGAGGTCTTGCAGTGAATCAAATTCTGAAAGGTTGAATCATCTATAGCACTTACTATGATATTTTGGGCTCTTTTATCCATAGTTGTCAGGATGATTTCTTCCTTAGTCATTTCTGAAAAATCTTTGGGAATTCTTTGGTTTGCATCTAGAACTGACAACTTCATTGGAATATAAGGACCTTCCTTTACTGTAATGTAAATCTTTGGATCAGAAGCCTCCATAAACAATCTGACCCTTTCTTTCTATATTCCAAACATCTCCTTCCTATAGATGGGTAATTTCATAGAACCTAGTTCCTTATGATTTTCTCCTGAACCCATTTTCTTGATCTTGAATCTGCCTTAGGGATCTAACTCATATTGTTAAGTCCTTCTTTGAGTAACCTGTCTCTGATACCCCTTGATAGAATTAATTTTAAGATAACCTAAACACCTAGAGGGGAGGGGGTGAATAGGTTCTAATCCTTTTTCTAACTTAAGGTAGAATCTTACTTCAGTTCTGTAAATAAATCTAAATAGCCTACAGCCAACACAACAATTATAATCACAGAAATCATAATCACACATACATCACAGATTGCACATTTGATTTATAGTGGTTCCCCAAGGTCTGGGTACATCCACTTTCCCCCCTTCACCTATCCAGCAGTGTGCTAGATTCAGCCTAACTTCTTTCTTCTTCTTAGATCAAAAAATCTTACAGCTCAGAACCCTGAAAGGTTCCTACTCCTCAGAATGTATCCACACTCCTACAACTTAGGCTAATCAGCCCTACCTCAACCTTGCCACAAGGCCTACAACTCAGAGAATAACTTCTCCTACACTTAGGCTCAAAATCCCTACCACTCAGAGATCTATATATCCTACACTCAGCCTTTATAACATAGGCTTACAACTCAGATCCTTGAAAGGATCCTACAAAATTTGAATAAGTGTTTAGATGGACTATTTCCCATGTTTAGAGAGAAGGGATAAGAAGTTTCTTGATCAGCTTCTTGATTAGACTGATGACTAAAATCAACATGTTCTTAGATTTCTTCAAAGCTTCTGTAATATGAACTCAGTAGGGTTGATCTCCTTTGAAATTGACTGGCTGGCAGCTTCCTTCTTTGATTCCAGAAATGAATCTGAACTATTCTTAGCAGATTTGTTCAAGATCTGCTTCTTGAGAGACTTGTAATTATCTTCTTCTTGACTTTAATCAGCTGGAGCTCCCTCTCTCCAAATCTCCTGAAGTTTCTTCTGAATCCTTATTGAATTCACCTTAGACCAAATCTGAGAAGATTACAACTTCAGACTGTCTTCTTAGATCTTCTCTCGAAAATCTTCTTCAGTGAGTCGTGCTCTTTCTTGATCAAGGATCAATTCTACATTAGTTGTGTTAGTTCTTTGATTTGACACAGTCCATCTATATATAGGCTTCACTCATTGTAACTGGCTGATCCGGTTTCTAACGAACTCCTATTAGTATTAATAACTTTAGTAAACCTGTCCAAATTCACAGCTGTCAAGTCCTCAGTCAGTTCTTGAACCTTTATCTTTGCCAGCTAAGTGTCGAGACTGACTATCATTATATGTCGAGACTGACTGTCATTATGTGTCGAGACTGACTGTCAATATGTGTCGACACAAGTGAATTAAGTGTCGACACAGACTTTGGTGGTGTCTACATAGCTTCCTTGATGTCGACACTGCTTCTTGACACTGCATCTGGAGAATGTGTTGACACAGCTTATTTGTGTCGACATAATCACTTCTTCAATCCACATCAATCTACTTTGCTAAAATTCTGCTGGGTGTCGACACAAGTCCTGTTTGTCGACATAGTTGAAGTATACTAAGAATTCTATGTGTCGACACAGCCTCCAGGTGTCAACACAGTTGATGTCGACTCTGCTTCTGTGTGTCGACACAGCCTCCAGGTGTCGACACAGTTTATGTCGACTAAACAAACAGTGTATCGACACTGCCTCCTGGTGTCGACAAAGTAGATGTCGACTACTCATCCTGTATTTCGACACAGCCTTCAGGTGTCGACACAGTTGATGTCGACTAAGGTTTTTGTGTGTTGACACTACCTTTTCCAAGTGTCGACACAGACTCACTGAAGTATAGACACAGCTTACTCTGGTGTCGACTTATGGACTTAGAAAATTTTCCTTCATCTTAGCATATTCTTAACCTGCACATATAAACTCAAAATAACATCAAATACACCTTGATGTATATCATTGAGCTAAGTGAGGATTCTCCAAATCAAGTACACATTTTCCAATGTACCCAACAAAAATTGTTTTACAATTACAAGCATTGTATCTCCGTGACGGCGGAGATCAGAGGCAGTGTAAGTCTAGAATCTTTTTGTTTTCTATACCGACCTACTACATGGACAAGTTGGCTCTCTCCCTTTCCCTCCAAGAAAGGTCTTCGAGCCAGCTCTTCACCTTCATGCAGGAAGTGGCTTAGAGCCCCGCTAGATCCCCTGATCTAGATGTCCCTTCCCCAGGATGATTTATCACGGAATACTTGCTGGATTCCGACGACCCTCGCCAGTCGATTTTCCTCACCACAAGAACATAGAAAAAGAGAAAAGTACAGAAGTATAAAGAAAATTAAAGATTGAATCTCCCTCAATATGATTCCTCCGTTAAGCGATCCATGACCAGTGGTAACAATCTACGTTTAGTTGCAACCGATCAACTCCTCGTAGTCGTTGCAGTCCTTGGCTCGCCGAAGATCTTCGTACGCAAAAAGACGGGAAGCTAATTTTTATTTCCTATGATGGAGACGGTGTTTCGCTAATCCAGAGGCGGCACACAAACCCTACGATTGAGAATAAGTGTCTCCTTATCTTTGGAATGAAAAACAAAGCCTTTTATATGTTTTCGAAAATAGGCTACCGCCGGCGGTATGAATAGTGCCCGGTAGTAGGTCAATGCGCTTGATGCTGACAACTGTCCTATAAATTTGGAAAAATATTAGAAAAGAATATTTTCCTCTTTTTTCGTGTTAGCGCAGTGCGGTAATAAGCTAGTGCTCAGCGGTAGCTCGGTCTCGACGCCTCAGTCTCGGCGAGCATTGAGTGAGTTAGCGTGGTGCAGTAACAAGCTAGCACTCAGCGATGGCGCGGTAACAAGCTAGCGCTCAGCGATAGCTCGTTCTCGATGCCTCAGTCTCAATAAGCATTGAGTGAGATAGTGCTGCGCGGTAATAAGCTAGAGCTCAGTGGTAGCTCGGTCTCAACGCCTTAGTATCGGCGAGCATTAAGTGAGCTAGCATAGCGTGGTAAGGAGTTAATGCATGGAGCGGTAACATCCTGAGTGCCTGGCTAAAAATAAATCCTCGGGCTAGGAAGGTCAGAAGAGATAGCGTGGCGCGGTAGGAACCCGAGCGTCATGTCAATTTAATTCAGGCTACCTCCCGGAGGTAACTGCTACTGCTCGGTAGTAGGTGCCATAGGAGAGTTTCTTGCTTCACCTAAACAGTAAACCTGCACACTCTACCAAACACAAAATGTGATCAAATACAACATGGGAATTAGTATTATCAAACTAAGGAAATATAAATCGTCGGCTCCAACAAACTCCCCCTTTTAATAATATCAAATCATGTTCATGAGATATAATAATTGAGATGCATGATACAGTGCAAATAAGAGATAAGCTTTAAAGGATCAGGTTTTTTCAGGTTACATATAACTTCCCCTATACATGCGCTCCCCCAATATATGTATTCTACACGCTCCCCCTATCTACGTACATACATTGTAACAAGCTCCCCTTACATGTGAGCTTCCCTAACCCCTGACTCATGAACATTCTAATCTTCCCCTTTGATATTATCAAAAGGGGGTGGGCTATACCAGAAGAAACCATACACATGTACGGGAAAAAGATGTAGTATATGATAAGTATGATAAAGATAGTAAATAGTGCACGTTATAAAAAGTGAATCGAGAGGCGAAATAATAGGGGTGACCAAACATAAATCAGAAAATATGAAGCATACGTGTCACACGGATGAGCAGAGTATGCAGAAGCAAATCATATGAGTTTTTAGAGTTAAATAAATTAGACATCACGGGTTAAACTAAGCACACAATAAAGTAGAATACAATGCTAAGAGAGTTATAGAGTTAAACACACTGTAATATTGTAAAAGTCAAGAATAGAAATCGTGAACTAGCATCTATGTGTTATGGATATACAATGCAATTTCAGTCCAGTTCTTATGCATGGAAGCGTTAAATAGAGCAATGACATGTGAAAGTGTAGCATCAATAGAGAAAACATCAAGTAGAAATAACTTTCATTACATGTTTTATCTCAATAATTCACTATGCTATAACAAAAGAAATAAAGTGAAAAATCACATCATGTTTCCATATTTGTCATACCAAGACTAGAACTAGGGGGCACTAAGCTTAAGGTTCAGTCTTTGCACAAGATTGAGACGATTCTTTTGACCAAGGCACTCATCCTTACAATGCTCATAAAGACTTATCAGGAGGAATGAGTAGTGCTTATGGGGTATCCTTAAAATATTAAAGATATTATATATATCTATACTATATATATTTAATTATAAAATATTTTTTATTATATACTTTTTAAAATTATATATTTTTAAATTTATGAAAATATTAATTAGAAAAAAAATCAAATAAACAGTAAATTTGTGCTTGTTATTAGTTAGAAAATAAAGAAAACAAAATAAATAAATAATAAAAAATGCGTGGTCCGCGCAGTTAAGGTCATTGTCCGACAATCCCTAACGTGTTTGCTGGGGTCAGGCGAACCCACTGATGGGCTCCGGACAGGCCGAATCAATCGAAATCACCCCATATAGATAGATGCACTTTAACTTGTATACAAATGACTTGACCACTAAAGATTTGGCCCAAAGTTCTAACCTTTATATAAACACATGTATATCGTGACATTGATTATTCAAGTTATTTCTAATTTATTAGACACAATATCATGAGTTATAACATGTAAGCATAGAGGTTCTACATGTGTGCTTCGAGTAGGGATGTGTGAATAGTGTAAAGTCATTTCACTATCTAAATCCTCACACATACCTAGAGGCAAATTCGACACACACTGACATGTCTAGTCACACTCAGTAGCTAAGCACCTATAGATTTGACACATCATGACAAGTAGATAATGTTTTCAGGGATTAACAAGCCTAAATCAAACACTGTACATAATCGTTATGATCTAGGTTCTAGCACTGTGTATCCTAAGAGTTAAGAAACCACAGTTTTTAAAAAAATAAAAAATTAAACACATTCGACCCAAGCAATATGTCGAAACTCTAGCCCCGTACTAAGTGACGGAAGGGCATGAGGAGCTACACAAGTGTCATAGGGTGAGGTGTTAATCCTATATGCATACACAAGGACCCGATCAACCGATCACTCTTTCCCCCAACGCCACACAAGGACCTACTTGAATCCTTCCTCGGTTAAGGATAAGACGTGGATTACAAGTTAGTGTTCCTAATGCACACAAACATATGCCCCCATGGTTGTGATATGCATACAATGGGTGAATGATCATGGATATACCTATGCATTAGTTCTTAAGGATACATATATAGAACTATGGTTTCTATATGCAATAAGCAACCTGGTGTTTAATGTAATGTCTATAATGTGTATTTGTAGAAGTTTCAAAATAGCACATTCAAACCCTTAATATAAAGTTGACTAATAGAAATTAAATTTTGTTCTTAAACTTTTAAAAATAACCATTTGAAGTAAAAAATATTTCGTTACCCATGTTGTCAATAGCAAGAAAACATTCTTTGTAGTCTACTCCACAAATAATCATGTCTACTTTCTACTCCTCCAAGCTAAGGAACTTGTCTTTAAATTCCACACTTTTACCTGTCCTTATCCTTCCAATACACTCAATAGAAGGATGAGGGAGAAGATCTGGTTACCCAAGTTGTTCCACCCATGTGATAGGTAGAAGACTTTGGTATCCATACTTGCATAGTTTTCTTGTCGCCTTTCCTCAAACACGAGCCAGATGAGTGACCAAACTTTTGATAGTTGGTACATAAGATGTAAGCAGTAGATTCTACTTTTTTCGTGTTCTTAGGGCTTGTGTTGGAGGATGGGGATAGCCTTTCAGAATTATTGATTTTATTTCATGATTTTTTAAAATTGATTCTAGGCTTAACTTGAAAGTGATTACCGCTCGGTGGTAGCGTTGGACTAACGTACCATAGTCCAAACTTTCCATATCCATGACACTATGCACCCATTAGCATATTCAGAGATTTTTGACCTATTCCAAATTTCTGGATAGTACAGTTAAGATCATGGATCCTCTCCTTTAGGGCGGTGTTCTCCGTGACTAACATTACATACCGATTGGCGAATTTCTTCTTTTAATTCTCAATATGGCTACGATAAGTTTGAAGCCTCCTTTCCAAGTCCTTCCTCTCTTTAGTGAGAGTGTTAATTTTGGAGTAAGTTTCAGATAGGTTCTCTTCTAATTATTTTATTGTACACAAGGAGTGAGAGCACTCTTGGACCTCAAGCTTCTCTTTTCCACATTTCACAAATTCATTATTCACAAATTTCAACACCTTTCTCAGTTGTTTATTTTAAAATTTCAAAACACTATTCTTATTACCCACATCATCAGATTTATCACAAAGAATTTCATATAATTCAAGGATTTTTATGTAATTGGGAGGATGAAAGATAGGGATTAGACATTATTTACTCTAGAGGGGGCGAGGTGAATAGAGTAATTAAAACTTTTGGTTATTTTAAAATTTATCAGAATAAAATAAGTGATACCAATAATAATATATAAAGAAAATGAAAATAGGCTAAGCTAATCTATCACAGCACATCAAGAACAAGAAAGAAAATGATCACACATAGACAACACAAGAGTTTTATAGTGGTTCCCCAAACTAGGTACATCCACTCTTCTATCACCCTGGTAGGAATCCACTTTCAGGTTTTTGATCAGTTGACTGCCATTACAAGATCTATTTCTAGGGAGATCTCACAACCCTTTAGGATTTTGATCAGGTGCCTAAAAAACAAGAATAAACTTTTGAAGGGAGTTAATAAACACTTTTATAGGAGGTGAGAGAGGTGATGATGTCTTCTCTTTTCTCTATACAACAGAGAAGACTAGTGGATTTGTTGTTAGTCAAGACTCCTTCTAAAATGTAGAAATGGTTCAAGAACATGGAGCCTTGCTCAGGGTGTAGGTCTTCACCCTTGTCTTGAGAGATCCTGGAACTTTCTGACTGATTCAAAGTTATTGTCCTTGAATGTTCCTAGAGGAGAAGTTGATGAAGATTCTTGATATTTGATGGTAGTTTTTCTTCAGTCTTCACAAAGATCAAGGGAAAACATAATGTTTTTTGTACACAGGGAAAGTGTTCTGTATGTTATTGTTCAGTATCTCTTCTTTGTATTCAGTACTGTCTGTTCTGTGTATGCATGTAGGAATGATTGTTATTGCTGTCTGAAAAGAGAAAATCTCTTTTACATTTTGCTATCAAAATTCTCCTTTGAAATTTGAAATCCAAGCATTAATTGCTGACTCATCTGGAGAATGAAACGGCTGGAATATTTGCTTTAAATGAGTTTCCCCAACTGTCTCATTAAAATAAGCAAGTAATTAATCCTGATGAAAACCATAATTAATGCTGCTAATAATTGCTATATTCAGGAGAATATGAGCATTAATTACTCAGGAAAATACTGCTAAATAATATAATAAATAAGGGACAAAAGTAAGGAAAACTTCTCATTCTAGCTCGGGACAGAAATCGTCGACCTCAGAACAGAATTCGTCAACTAGAGTTCCAAGTTCGTCGACCTGAGAATTCCTATTCGTCGACCTGAGCTCTGCGAACTGCTTACTGGGAATAACTTGCAAATTCTGCGCTCTAAGTTCGTCGAGCTGAGAATCTGTTCGAATGAAGAGATTGTTGACCTGAGCTTGAATATCATCGAGTTCAACTCAAAGAAAGATTTCTTAGTTCGTCGATCTAAGATCGATGATCGTCGAGCTGAGTTTGAAGAATTTCAAACTGATCATTCTGAACTCTGAATTCTTCTAAGTTTGAGTCTACTGAGGTCCTCTGCTAGCTGGTCCATGAAGGTTGAACCTAATGACTAGCCTAAAATCTAGGACTCAAGGACTTGACCCTAGCTATACAATGTGGGTAAAACTCAACCTAATTTAGTCAACTTAGCCCAAATCCAACTAGAGATCCAACAATCTCCCCCTATTTGGGTGAGGTCACTAATACAAATAAAAGAAAACAATCATAAAGCATAAAAACATATATCTGGCAGAAATAAACGCATTCAGCAGATATTTACAATAAGTGCTTCATGATTAAATAAATAGGGTTTAGAAAAATAAGATTTAAACACAACAGTCACTTGTTCTTCTTTGGCTTCTCCTTTTCAACTTTATCAGAAGGCTATCTGAACATAATCTCTCTTTTTGGATTAGCAGCTTCTCTTTTTGTCATGGTCATGTCTGATGCTCCAATTATATTGCAGGAGGTGGCTCTTGAAAGTACTGCTTCTGGATGTAAGCTCATATAATCATCAACATTGAAAAACTTGTTAGCTTTAGCATACCTCTTGAGTTCCTCTTTTCTATATGATGACATTGTTGAGTATTGGGAAGGATCTTTTACTTCAGCTTTAGCTTTGTTGATCTGAGAAAGTCCTATCAGCTCATAAAACCTGGCCATTTTTGCAGATGTTTCCTATTATGGATCTACAAAAGGAATAGGTGGAGATTCTAGCCTTATGGGACTAGAGTTCTTCTGTGAATCATCAATAGAAACTGAAGTACTTCTCTTATTTATAGCTGGAGGAGACTTGCTTTGAGAGGAATGTTGGCTGCTGCCTGGATTGGAGTGTCTCTGATAGGTTTTAGTAATATGTGTTGATCTTTGAGATACACTTCCAGATGCCCCAGAAGATGGAGGAGGAGGAGGAGGGTCTTTCCTGAATTGCTTAGGAGGAGACCTATACCTTCTCCTCTTCTTCCTTTCTTTTTGCTCATTCTTTGAAAACCATATCCATTATGGAACAGCTTTCCCATTCTTAGCAACCTTCTTTTTAGCTTTTGGATCATCTGATTCATCAGGATATTCTTCATCATCATCAGAGGATTCTGGAGGGCTGTCATATAAAGCATCTATTTCCTTCAAGGCTTCCTTTGAGATTTGCTTCTCAGCTTGAGGAAGCACTTGAGGTTCAGTAACTTCAGGAGCATTAATTTCAGTAACCATCTTATAATCTTCTACTTATAAATCAGCAAACAAAAATACATTCAGGTATGCATTGGGGACTCAGCCCACATACGAGGGGGAGGACTACAAATCTCCTCAGCAACTTATATTACAGAATCTACAAAACATGCCTTTAGTTATTTAACAACTGCAGGACTTATAGGTGAAGTATAACATACTATGGCCATGGATTGCTCTTGAAAAACTTTTGGAAGAAAATATATATATGCATTAACATACTTTAATAACCCAAATAAATCTACTATGGGATTGACAAAACAATTACCAATAGTCAGAACTTCTGGCAGAACAACTGGTTCATCAGTACACAACATATCAAAATCAACCGTCTCAATTTTTGTAATCATATTTACATCTGCATCTGCAGGCTCAACTATCTGCAAAACTGTTGGCTCATCTATTTGTACAACTATTGCTACTATTGGGGAGGATACTGGAGCTTCTTTACTAGATATCTCCCCCTTCCTATCTTCTGAGGGTCCTGAAGCAAGGCCCCCAGAAGAAGGGATAGAGGGGACAGCAAAGATGAGGGCAGATAGGGATGAAATAGATTCAGTAAGAGGTTTAATGGCCTCTGCTATAAGATGTTTAAGAAGGGGCTGAGGAGTTCTAGAAGGGAGGTATTGGAAGGGGAATCCATTTGCATAAACTCAGAGGGTGTCTGAGTTAATGGAGAAGGATGGAGTGTGGATGATGATGGAGGGAATGGTGTGGTGTCTATTGTTGGCTCATTATGAGGTGATGGAGAATTGATGGGGGATGATGTTATAAGATCAAAAGATGGAAAGAATGATAGGTTATGTAGGTGAATGTCAGCAAGATGTTGGGGAAGTGGGGATTGAGGTGGTGTGTTATGCTCTAGAGATTGATGTGGAGTTTGTTGATGTTCAGGAGATTGAAGTGGAGTAGGTTGATGATCTGGAGATATAGGTGGTGTTGGAATATGATTTTGAGATATGGATAGTTGTTGGAGGGTTGATGAAGGAATTGAAATTTGTGGAGGTGTAGGTTGTTCAGATGGAGATGTTAGAATCTGGGTGGATGGAATGTTGATGGAGGGGACATCTTTAGGGGGTGGTGGATCAACTATGTTAGCTCTGGTATCCTCAGATGCTCTGGAAGAGGAAGAAGCCTTAGAAGGTTTTAAGATAGTCCTCTCCCACCTTCCAAATAAGGCACATGTTAGCCTTTTGGAGGCATTAATGAATATGGTCTGTGAGACCAGGGATTCAGTAGTCTTTTCCTGTAGGAAGATTCCAAGGATCCTTCCAAAACACACTTCCTTCTTACTGTTCTTCTTATTAATCAAATCAAACAGTATCTTAGCCCAGTTTACTGGCTTCTTATTTACCACTGCACACATTACTAGAAACTGTTGCCTGGTGATATAATCATGGGCAGTATGCTTGCCCAACAATACCTTACCCACCACATCGGTTAAAAACTTATATTCAGAATATAAATGTTTCTTCAATAGTTTATTAGGGTTTTCTCCAATGTGACCCTTTTTATTCAACATTTCATCAAATTCAGAACTATCTATTTCCAAATCTTCTTCACCGTTGAATAGTCCAAAAATTTCAGTCAAAACAGCGAGGGTTAAGGAAACTTGATTACCAGATATTGTTCCTGTCATTGTGTCGGCATCTGGAGTGGAGGAGGTGAATACCCATTCTCTTATTTCTGTAGCAGCAATCTTAATCCTGGTTGTCATGAAGTTCTTTAACTATTGTTCTTCGAATAGCTTCAGTATATCTAAGAAAATCTGGTCAGAGTGCTGGAATGATTCGAAGTTGATGTCAAATCCCATGTCAAATTTCATTGCAACAAGAGAGCTCGCCGGAATTGCCATTGATCGCATGCAAAAGAAAATAGAAAGATCAAGTGCTTGGGGAACAGAAAGCGCGGGATGGAACTCAAAGAAAACCTAGTTATAAGATTTTCTGAATATGAAGCGTCAAGCTCCGTCCTGCGAAAGAAATAAAGTTCTTCGATCTGAGGTTGGCGAAATATTTTATTGACAAAAGAGTTCGTCGATCTCAGTCTGAAGAAGGGAAAACAGTTCGTCATTCTCAAGTCGATGAAAATCTTCTAAAGTAGTATCGTCGATCTCCGGTCAACGAATAAAACTTCACACACAGAGAGTTCGTCGATCTCAGGTCGACGAATTTTCTCAAGAACTGTCCTCAGATGGTCGATCTTCGTTCAACAAACTGTGACAAATTCTTCGACTGCAGACAGAAATCAAATTAATGCTTCTCCATTGATCATACCAAGCTGATTCAGAAAAATAGATGGTTCCTCTCATCCAAGGGTTTGGTAAGATGTCTGCTCTTTGCAAATCAGTGTAGATGTAGACAAGATTAATTTTCTTTTTTTCCACACACTCTCTAATGAAATGATGCCATATTTCTATATGCTTAGTTCTACTATGATGCACTGGATTCTGTGCAATAGAAATTGCACTTGTATTATCACAAAGTAAAGTTGAATTATTTAAGTTGAAACCATAATCTAGGAGTTGGTTTTGAATACACAATATCTGTGAACAAAAACTACCCGCTGCTATATACTCAGCTTCTGCTATTGATGTGGACACAGATGTTTTCTTTTTGCAAAACCAAGACACAAGTCTAGCACCAAGGAACTGGCATGTCTCTGAGGTGCTTTTTCTGTCCACTCTACATCCAGCAAAGTCAGAATCTGAGTATCCAGTCAACTCAAACTATGAATCAGTTGGATACCAGAGTCCTAATTTGGGCAACTTTTTATATATCTTAAAATTCTTTTTAGGAAAATAAGGTGTGATTCTTTAGGATTCACTTAGAACCTAACACAAAGACAAGTAGCAAACAAAATATATGGCCTACTTGCTGTGAGATATAACTGGGACCCAATAATGGCCCTATATAAATTTTGATTTGCAGGTTTTCCATGTTCATAGAAATAAATCACAACATTTATAGCCATAGGTGTTTTCTTAGTTGAAGCATCAGCCATCCCAAACCTTTTTATCAGCTCCTTAACATACTTGGATTGGGATAATAAGATGCCATCAGGGGACTACTTCACTTGGAGACCAAGAAAGTAGGAGAGCTCACTCATGCTACTCATTTCAAACTTGTAATGCATAAGTTCAGAGAACCTTTTGCATAGTTTGGAATCAGTAGAACCAAATATAATGTCATCTACATATATTTGTACTAACAAGATTTTATCATGATGATGCTTGATAAATAAAGTCATATCTACTATGCCTCTAGAAAAGTTATGCTCTAAGAGAAACTAGCTAAGGTTTCATACCAAGCTCTTGGAGCTTGCTTTACACCAAAGAGAGCCTTATGCAACTTAAAAACATGAGAGGGATAAGATGAAGAGATAAAACCTGGTGGTTGTTCCACATAGACCTCTTCTTTGAGTTCACCAATTAGGAATGCACTTTTTACATCCATTTGGTATACTGTGAACTTCTTGTAGGTTGCATAAGCTAGAAATATCCTTATTGCTTCTAACCTTGCAACAGGGGCAAATGTTTGGTCATAATCTATGCCTTCCTCTTGTCTGTATCCTTGAGCAACTAATCTCGCTTTGTTCCTTATGATAGTGCCTTGAGCATCTAGTTTGTTTATAAATACCCATTTAGTTCTAATGACTGGGTAGTCTTTGGGTCTTGGAACTAAATCCCAAACTCTACATCTCTCAAACTGGTTGAGCTCCTCTTGTATTGCAATGATCTAGTGTGGATCTTGCTCAGCATCTTTAATGGATTGGGGCTCAGTTTGAGATATGAAACATGCATGCATCATGTCCTAGTGGAGTTGATGCCATGTCTACACACCCACTGATATGTCTCCAACCACATGGGATACAAGGTGATCTCTAAGTGTGACTATCTTAGTAGGAGGAGCTGGTTGAGCAACAGCTTGGGGAATTAATTCCTCTTGTGGAATTATGGCTGTTGTTGGCTCTTCACTGAGTTTAGTGTCATCATCTTCACTTTCATCAGAAACCTGTGGAAAAGGATGTGCAATAGCCTCTTTGGTGGGGGTCAACTCATCCAATTTCTCACACAGACTTGGTTCCTGCAAATTCTCACTAGTAGAAGCTATATTCTCTTTGTAAAACATATTAGTCTCATCAAAATAAATATGAGTAGACTCTTCCATTTTCATTGATGATTTATTATATACCCTATAAGCCTTGCTTACGTGGGAATATCCAAGAAAGATTCCAATTTCAGCCTTAGATTCAAACATTCTAATGTATTTCTTATTGTTGTTGTGAATGTAACAAATGTAACCAAAAACTCTAAAATAATCTACTTTAGGTTTCTTCCCCTTGAGTAGTTCATAGGGGGTCTTGCCCTTAAGCTTATGAATCAAACTTCTATTCATGACATAGTTTGTTATTCTCACAGCCTCTTCCCAAAAGGATTGGGGCAAGTGAGCATCTGCAATTAATGTGCCTACAGCTTCAATGAGTGTTCTGTTTTTTCCTTTCAGCTACCCTATTTTGTTGAGGTGTTCTAGGAGCAGAGAAGTAATGCATGATACCTTCCTTCTCACAGAACTCTTGCATGGGAAGAGACTCAAACTCAGTACCATGATCACTTCTAAACAATGCAACTGGAGTAGAGTACTCAATCCTTATGCTCATAAGAAAATCTGTAAGAACCTTGAAGTTATCTGACTTGTTTCTTAAGAAGAACACCATAGTGAACCTTGAGAAGTCATCAACAATTACTAAGGTATAAGACTTCCCTCCTAAGCTCTGTATAATAATGGATCCAAAAAGATCCATATGTAGTAAATACAGAATCCTAGGTGAATCACTCTTATTAAGTGACTTAAAGCTATTTTTAGTTTGCTTGCTTAATTGACAAGCCCTGCAAAAGCTTTCCTTCTTATAGGGGCAAGAAGGTAATCCTCTAACAAGGTTGTCCCTAGAAAGTTTAGCAATGTTTTCAAGTTTACATGACCTAATCTCCTATGCCAAAGATCATATTATTGCTGGTTTGATTAAACAGGAAAATTTAAGTTTTAGCAGACCTAAAGTCAACTACATAGATATTTCTTACTCTAGTACCAGTTAACACTACTTGGTTATCTACAGAAGTAATAATGCAAGAATTTTTGTTAAATGATACCTGGAACCTTTCATCACATAACTGACTTATGGATATAAGGTTGTGCTTCAGTCCACTTACATAAGCAACCTTCCTGAAGGTGATTGCTCTAATTTTGACCTTTCCATATCCTTCAGTATGGCCACAATTGGAATCACCAAATATTACTTTGGGTGCTAGCTTTGAATTATAGTTTATTAAGTTGTCCTTATTTCCAGTCATATGCTTTGAACAGCCACTATCCATATACCATTGTTACTCTGTGGTGGGATAGTGTTTCACCTGCAATAAAATAAATTAGATATTCTTAACCCAGTTCACCTTGGGTCCTTGTTTATTTACATAATTAAAACTGGAAATGTATCAGTATTCAGGTTGATTTTTATAACCTAGGGGTGAAATTTTCTAAGTGGAATTATCCACTGATTGAAAGGATTAACATATTGTCCTGGTTGATTAAATGTTCTGCTAGAATTAAAGTTTCTGTTATAATGAACTGGGGTCGACGAATTCTGGTAAGTTCGTCGATCTGAGGGCGATGAATGGGGATGAGTTTGTCGAACTCCACTCAGAGAATGAAAATATTCATTTTTTGGGCCCCAATATTGTGGATCTCTGGTCGACGAACCATACTGGTTATTTTGATCGCAATTCAGAGAATAATTATAATAAAAAAGTTGCGTTTGGAGTTTGTCGACTTGAGTTCGATAAACTGTACACATTTCATCGATCTGAGTTCGACGAAATCTTTTGAACATAGTTATAGTTAAGATTTTTCTTATTCTTTCTCTTTTTCTTATTCTTTTGTTTTAATTCTATTTGTTTACATTATTATCATCTATCTTCTCTTTACCCTTTTCTAAAACAAATTTTATTGGAGTTGTTAAAATATTTTTTGAATCAGTGGGGGTTGGCTTGATGAAGCACGTAAGCCCAGCTTGTCATTAAGCCTGGAATTCACTGTGCTTGTGGTGCCCATCAGCTTGATACTTCTCCATTTAGGGATTCTTCAAGTTGCCTAGCCTCAGCTAATTCAATTTTTAATGATATAATTTGTTCATTAGCTAAAGTTATTACATCTTTTAACTTAATATTTTCTGAAATGAAATCATCTTGTTCAGTCAATTTTTCTCTAAGTTGTTTAATCTCTTTTTTAGAATTAATTAAATCAATACATAATGATTTAAATTCAGTTCTAAACTAATCTTAATCAAAATTAAAAGAAGACAGTACCTGATCTTCCTCAGATTCAGAGTCTTCACCCTCTGACTTGTCATCTTCTGCTTCTGAACCATTGTCTAATGCATTGATGGCAATCAGACACACTTCTTTTGCCTTTGCTTCCTCTTCATCTTTACAGGAGCTGGAAGATGAAGATTCATCTTCAATTTCACTCCATGTCTCAGCCACAAAGCCTTTCTCCTTTCTTTTATGGTTGCTGGAGGAGGTCTTGCTGTATTGCTGCTTCCTGTTTTCCTTTTCTCTTCTTATCTCCTTCTTTTGATTCTCTGGATTCTTCAGATGCCTTAAATGTAATGCTTTGCTCCTTTCTTGTTGATGATGGAGTCTTCTATTCTGCAGCTTCTCTAGTCTTTATCAATTGTTCATAAGACTTGAGCTTTCCAAGAAGAGATTCAGTGGAAATTACATTCAGACTTCTAGCTTCCTTAATTGGCCAGATTCTGGAATCCCATGAGCTAGGGAAGCACATGAGGATTTTGTCATTGACTTATGTGAGAGTGATGTCCTTGTCCAGAGTCTTCAGCTTATTGATGATTGAGCTTAGTCTGTTGTATATGTCACTTATAGACTCTGACTCATCCTTCTTGAAGTTTTCATATTATGAGATGAGATTGGATCTCCTATCCTTTCTCTCATCTGCTTAACCAGCAACCATCTGGTTAAGAGAATCCCAGATGGCCTTGGCTGATGTGCACTCTGCCACCTTCTAGAAAATGTCATCAGACATTGTCTAAGCCAGAATATTCATGGCCTTTGCATCAGCTATTTTGGCCTTCTTTTGAGAATCAGTCCACTCAGGTGGTGGAACAGCATGAGTGCTAGAACCAGTAGTAGTTATAGCCACTGGAGTTGGTGGTCCTGTCAAAATAGAATTAAAAATATACTCATCAATAGAGTTCATATATAACTTGATTCTTGCCTTCCAGATAGCAAACTTATTTAAGTTGCAAATTGGAGGTCTGGTGCTTGCATAGTCTTTGTTATGTGCCATGATGTAAAAATAGAAAAACTAGGAAAAGAAAATCAGATCTAACAAGGATCTTTTGGTTCAAGTGTTAACTTGTACAACTAAAGTAAACAACCCTCTAATACCAATTGAAAGATAGGGGTTACCTGATTTACTCTAGAGGGGGGGGGTGAATAGAGTAATTAAAACTTTTGGCTATTTTAAAATTTATTAGAGTAAAATAAGTGATACCAATACAAATATAGAAAGGAAATGAAAATAGGCTAAGCTAATCTATCACAACACATCAAGAATAAGAAAGAAAATGATCACGCACAGACAACACAAGAGTTTTATAGTGGTTCCACAAACTGGGTACATCCACTCTTCTACCACCCTGGTAGGAATCCACTATTAGGTTTTTGATCAGGTGACTGCCACCACAAGATCTATTTCCAGGGAGAACTGACAACCCTTTAGGCTTTTTATCAGGTGCCCAAAAACTAAGAATAAACTTTTGAAGGGAGTTAATAAACCCTTTTACATGAGATGAGAGAGGTGATGATGTCTTCTCTTTTCTCTATACAACAGAGAAGACTAGTAGATTTGTTGTTTGTCAAGACTCCTTCTGAAATATAGAAATGGTTCAGAAACTTGGAGTCTTGCTCAGGGTGTAGGTCTTCAGCCTTGTCTTGAGAGATCCTGGAACTTTTTGACTGATTCAAAGTTATTGTCCTTGAATGTTCCTGGAGGAGAAGTTGATGAAGATTCTTGATATTTGATGGTTGTTCTTCTTCAGTCTTCACAAAGATCAAGGGAAAACAGAATGTTTTCTGTACACAGATAAAGAGTTCTGTATGTTGTTGTTCTGTATCTATTCTCTATATCCAGTATTGTCTGTTCTGTGTATGCATGTAGGAATGATTGTTATTATCGTTTGAAAAGAGAAAATCTCTTTTATATTGTGCTGTCAAAATTCTCCTTTGAAATTTGAAATCCAAGCATTAATTGCTGACTCATCTGGAGAATGAAACGGCTGGAATATTTGCTTTAAATGAGTTTCCTCAACTGTCCCATTAAAATAAGCAAGTAATTAACCCTGATGAAGACCATAATTAATGCTGCTAATAACTGCTATATTCAGGAGAATATGAGCATTAATTACTCAAGAAATTACTGCTAAATAATATAATAAATAAGGTACAGAAGTAAAGAAAACTTCTCATTTTGGCTCGGGACAGAAATCGTCGACCTCAGAACAAAATTCGTCGACTGGAGTTCCAAGTTCATCGACCTGAAAATTCATGTTCGTCGACCTGATCTCTGTGAACTACATACTGAAAATAACTTGCCATTTCTGCGCTTTAAGTTCGTCGAGCTGAGAATCTATCTGAATGAAGAGATCGTCGACCTGAGCTTGAATATCGTCCAACTTAACTCAGAGAAAGATTTCTGAGTTCGTCAATCTGAGATCGACGATTGTCGAGCTGAGTTCGAGGAATTTTGAACTGATCATTTTGAACTCTGAATTCTTCTAGGTTTGAGTTTACTGAGGTCCTCTGCTGGCTGGTCCATTAAGGATGAACCTAATGACTAGCCTAAACTCTAGGACTCAAGGACTTGACCCTGCCTATACAATGTGGGTCAAACTCAACCTAATTTAGTGAACCTAGCCCAAATCCAACTAGGGATCCAACAGAGGAGTTACCTCAGTATAACTATGGAAACCAGATTAACCATCTGAGTCATTGTGATGTTCCCCCATTAGACAGAGATTCGCCTCATCTTCACTGCTTGAGGCGGAGGTGCTCGACTTGTCAGACATATCATCATCCCATGTCGATGTTTTGAGCACTTTCCTCTTTCCTTTGTCTTTTCCTCGCTTATCATTTTTTTTCTTTTTGGAGCTTTGGGCAATCTCTCTTCATGTGCCCAGACTTGTGATAGTGGTAGCACTGGGGTAGAGACTTCTCATCATCACTCTCCATCTCCTTTGACGGCTTGTTCCACCTCATGGTTTCTTTGGCACCTTTATTCAGGAATTTCTTAAACTTTCCCTGCCTATTGGGATTCTTCAAGAACCTCCTCAACTCTCTATAACATCCCCCACTTTTCTGGGCCCCCTAAAGTTAGGGTTTGGGCTTGAGTGGTGCATGGAGGCCCTAGTGTGACCCTAACTCAGCTTGAACTTAGGGAAATTGCTATGTACACCCCCAATGTGCACAAGTCAACCTAGGCCAATTCACACTCACATGAACTCACCATCTCAAGGTAAGCTCACTAACACTTCCATAACCCTAAGAGAGAGGCAACTAAGCGATGGACTCAAGGCTAGGTTAATCTAGTGGGTCAAATTGACTAAGGTCAACCTCAGGTCAATATAAGTCAAACCTTCCCCTAAGAGGTCCTAATGCCCTAAAAATATAAAGTCGACCCCACCCCTAGCCTTGTAATGTCACTAGGGGCCAAATGGACCCAAAACCCCCATCATAGGGTCACCAAGTTGTCCAGTTTGACCAAAGTCAAACTTGGCCTTATTTAGATCAAAATCACGCTATTTGGCAAAGTGGGCCCAATTGGGGCATCACCATGACCCAATCTACATTAGGTAGTGTCAAGGGACACAAGACACACCCCTTGGACCAGTCAACCCATCAAGTTGCCAAAGTCAACCCCAAGGTCAAGCATGGTCAAATTAATCCCTAAAGGCAAAATGAGAGCCCAAGTCAATCCAAGTGGGCTAAGGCCTTGCCCAAGGCCCAACCTAAGGCCCACTAAGTTTATCAAATTTATTTAATCTGAATTAGGTAATTTAATTAGGGTTTAATGGAGTTAATTAAGGGGGAAGTTTCATTTGGAGGAGGGGAATAAAGTAGGGAGGCCAAGTGATACTCCCTCTCCTTCCCCAACCCCTCCTTTCATCTACCCTAATGAAGAGGAGTTTCCAACAGTTCAAAGTTGGCCACCATGAAGGATGGCCATTAATAACCATGGCCTACAACCTCACAATCATGGATCTCCTATATAGAGGCACCCAAAGCTCAATTTGACTCCTTCATCACCTTCAAAAGCCCTCAAGCAGTTGAAATCAACTCTTGGATCAAAGCTTTTGGTGGAGAATCGAGATCGGGAGAAGTTTGCCGAAAAATGCTAAAAACCATGGCCACCCGCCAGAGTAGCCGCATCCAAGCCCGAAATCAGGCCTACTTCTCCTCCTCTCCCCTTGTGCTAGCTTCCTAGATCAATAGGGATTGAATTCAGGCACAGTCGAGTCGAATCCATTTTTAATTTCCATGGAAAAAGCTTGAAAATGCTTCATATAGGGATCGCTGGAAAACACCCCTCCAGCGACTGAGCCATCGCGCGTTGATAGTCACCACCTCAACGGAGGTGGTGGTGTTGGTGGTGGTTGGTCGGGGAGGGAGCTGGATCACCAGAAAACTACTCTGAAAATACCTCCAGGTCAGGCAAATCTCGTCCCTTGGCTGGAGGAGGAAGACACAATCACAACCGTTGATTTGGATTTATTTTGATTATTATATATTTTGCCCCTTTAATATACATTCTTTGAATCTGAAAAATAAGTCCTGAGGTGTTGAATCATGAACGGTGCCCAACATAAAAAAGGTATCCTTGTGAGTCTACTTTAATTAGAAATTAAAATCAAGTCATTTGGAACACTGTAGCTTCCCGTATAACAATTCTTGTGGGACTGGTCCTTAGGGTAGGACAGTCACTATATCCTTAATAACATTTAATTGGCTAAGGGTATTGACTTGAAATTTGGGTCATGTCAGAAAATACCCTAGATACATCTACGGTTTAAAAATGGGAATTTTTGGAAAATATTTTACTATAGTTTTAGGTAAAATATTATTTTTCATAAAACTGAAATATTTTGGTAATAATTAATTATTTTAATCCCAACTTTTAGTAAGAGGTTTATTATAGTGTTAAAAGACCTTGTTAAAACTTTCAGGTCCTTTGGACCCCTGTAGGTTGGTGAATCACACTTACAAGTTCTCATGTTGTTTGTGATGTGGTGTGCATTTTGCCAAAAAGGTGTATCTTGTGAATTTAGAAAGATTTGTTTGGTCAAATCCAGTGAACATGCAATTATTTAGTGAAAGTGCACCTCCGCATGAAGTTTTAGAGCATTTGGAGTTTATTTGCTTAACAAATGATTTAATTAGTAATTTTGTTACGCAAGTGTATTAGTGAATTTAGGTGACTAAAATAGTTGCAAAAGATATGAAACCTTGCCAATAGCTATAATTTAGTATGATAAATACTAAATAAATTATTTGGAATTTTTGAATGTCAGAATCTTATGGTTGCAGTTTTAATTACCATTTTGCCCCTTTTATATTATCGAGATAATTGTACTCAAATGGAGTTATAAAGCTATACAGTTTTGTAATAACTAATTATTTATCATTCGTAACCTCCAGTAAGTATTCTGGAATTATTTGATGAATATTTATAGTACTTCATATGTAACATGATCTAGTGGATCAGATTTTAATAATTAAAAATTATATAATAAATATTATTGGAATGATGTTAAATTTGGTCCAGAGTCATTATTACTTAAGGTGATGTTAGGATAATTTTATCTTGTTGTTTTAATGATAGAAAGTGACACTTCATGTTCAAAATCACATGTAGCAATAATTTCGAAAAATTATAATAATTGCTGATTATTTTAGGAAAATTATAAATCTCTGGAATTAAGTCTAAGATATCATGATAGGTCTCAGGAAATAATATTAGGTCCTTGGATCAAGTATTTGGAGGATTCCTATTCATACACACATATAAGTTCATATGGTCTGCATTTAATAATTTTGGAAAATTAGTAATTCAGCAGTTGATGTTTTGGAGAGGTAGCACACATAGTAACCCTATGAGTAGATTTAGTTAAGGGTATAATAACATTACTAAGTGCCTCTAGAATGAGAGCATGGGCTTCAGCCCATCATAGTTCCTAGTACCGCTGCGAGCTCTTCAAAAGGTAGACCTCAGGAAGTCCATGGTTAACCATAAATCGCTAAGTAATCCCAAGTTAGACAAGAGTAGTCTTATTGGATTAAGGAATGTTATAGCAATCTCACCCATGTGTGGGTTGGAGTGATATAGGGCTTGCTAGTCCTATGATCTGGTGGCTCAAGTTGTTGGTTGATATCAGGATGGGTTGGTCCTGCGAGCTGGAGGCTCGGAAGGGTATTGTTATACCTGGTTTGTGCTTATGTGGTGGGTCACTCGGTACTTGTTTATTTGGCATACCGACAGAAGTACGATGCCTCTGGTGCGGAGTGTATACCTTTGGTGAGACCAGAAGGATGTTTATACTGAGGTCTGGAATACTATGTCCCCTAAGAGCACACCCGACCATAGAAGACCGGTAGTTGCCAGCTAGAGTACGCAGGGGCTCTGCTGTTGTGTTCTTAGCATTGAGGCACACGAGAGGTCTAGGCCTGGTAGTGTACCTGCCCGCCTAGCAGTGGAGACACCCGCTCCACTACCACTATGAGCCACGACGGTTGGCACCTGAGAGGTTGGCCACCTCCAAAAAGTGGGGATGCATGAAAATCCCATCTTTAGAGTTAGAGTTGGTATCATCGTACCACGATCATAAGCAAAATAAGTCCACAAACTATAGGTCCTCCACACTCGAGCTTTAGTTTGTGAAAAAACTAAGAAGCGGAATCTATGGTGTGCCCATGTGAGAAAATCACATCTTTTGTCCACATAAATGAGATAAGGCCAACCTTATTTAACTATTGAAGTGTTTTAAACTGTAGGATATGGTTCGCCCTTTGCCAGCTATTATTCCTTTTCAGCAGTCAGCATTGGGCCAGACTCTCACGGCCATCCTGGATGCTTTTAGAGCTCAGCAGGTTCCAGCACCACAGCTGAACCCGAGCTCAAACTGGCTGACCACCTTCTAAGGCCTCTCCCCTCAAACTTACTATGGGATAGAGATGGCAGACAAGGCAGAGGACTGGTTGGACACTATCCAGGAGATGCTAGCGGGGATCCTTTGCCCAGGAAACCAGGCAATAGCCTTGGCAGTTATGATACTAGCAGGCCATGCCAAGAGGTGGTGGAAGTCCCTCATGGACTCCACCTTTGCTGATTATGAGTATTCCCAGATCAGTTGGAACCAGTTTAAAGAGGCCTTGTTGGAACATTTTGTATCCTCGACTGACAGAGATGCGCTGGAGGATCGGTTTCTATACCTCAAGAAGGGAAACAGGTCAGTGTTGGAGTACTAGCGGGAGTTTTCACACTTGGCAGGATTTGTCAGTCCCCTGAGTGAGAAGGACTATGTAAAGAAATTTTATAGAGGGCTTCAAGACTCACTCAGGCAGGATCTTTTATTCATCTCAGAGGCCAGTTTGGCGAAGATTATCGAAACGGTGAATAAATGGGAGGTGGATCATCTGATGGTGTAGGGAGGAGGGAAGAAACTGACAAAGGAGATATATCATGGTGAGAGCAGCAGAGGGCCGTAGCGGGGCAGGTTCATGAGGCACAAGGGACGTAGAGGACATCCCCGTCCTGGTTTCAGGCCATAGCAGCAACATCCCGCAGTGTCAGCCCTAATATAACACATCCCGGATCCGTGGAGATTTGATGACAGAGGACGCCCTCTGGTGGTATGCTTTGGATGTCACTAGTCTGGGCACATCAGAGCCCATTGCCCACAACTTTTCTCTCCGCCTCTAGTAGTCCCTCCAGCACAGCGAGGTAAAGGTCAAGGACGAGTTCGTGGACAAGGACCTAACGGTGGAAGCCGAAGGCCAATGCAGATGTATGCGTTGGATCTTGCCCAGTCTAGGAACCCTGAGGAGGTCATCACAGGTACTTTACAATTTTTGTACTTTGAATTGTTTATATAGTACCTTAGTAACCCTTTATATAGATAGTTGATAAAAATCGAAACAAACAACCTCAGGCATAGTACATGTGTGTGGTAAGCCCGCCCACACCTTATTTGACACGGGAGCATCACACTCTTTCGTCTTAGAAGATTTCACAAAGGATTTGGATGGATGCCAATGTTTTCTTGGACACCTTAGGATAGTCCGACTTCTTGACGGATCGGTGGTGCAGTCTACTGCAAAGTGCAATATGTCTGTAGATATTAGCGGGAAGCTATTTGATATGCTAGTGACGATCCTACCGCTACCGTACTATGATCTGATTCTAGGCATGACATGGCTACACTAACACCATGCCAAGATCGACTGCCCATTGAAACATGGAGACTTGAAGGTGGCCTTCGAAGGTATTATGCCTATCTCCCGATTATTATTATCATCTATACATGTTTTAAGGCATATGAGCAAGGAGGCGAGGTATATAGGGTTTGTTTCAAGATGTCGGAGGCCTCCATTGGTGATATTGCGGTGGTTCGAGATTTCCTCGATGTATTTCTGGAGAAGTTGCCCGGACTACCCCAGCATAGAGGGGTAGAATTTTAGATACAGCTAGTGCCAGGTGTAAGGCCCATCTCTCAGGCACCTTACCAGATGGCACCGAAGGAGCTTGCAGAGTTTTGGACTCAGCTACAGGAGCTGGTGGATGAAGAATTTGTTAGACCAATTTCTTCACCATGGGGAGCTCCCGTCCTGTTCGTAAAGAAGAAGGACAGATTGCTCTGACTTTACATTGATTATCAGGAGCTCAACCGATTGACGGTGCGGAATACTTATCTGTTACCAAGAATCAGCGAGCTGTTTGATCAACTAGAGGGAGCGCACTAGTTCTCTAAGCTTGACTTAAGGTTGGGCTACTATCAGCTGCAAATTCAGGAGGACATTATACCAAAGACCACATTCAGCTCACGCTACTGCTTGTTTAAGTTCACAGTGATGCCCTTCGAGTTCACGAATGCCCCTTTTGCATTCATGAGTTTGATGAACAAGGTGTTTGAGCCGTTCCTGGATGAGTTCGTCATATTATATATAGACGATATCTTGGTCTACTCCATGATCAAGGAGGACCATACCCAGTACTTGGCATTAGTCTTGGGGAAGCTTCCGGAGCACCAGCTATATGCTAAGTTTTCAAAGTGCCAATTTTTGCTGCAAGAGGTGGCATTCCTCGGGCACATTATCAGTGGAGCTGGGTTGGAAGTGGACCCGGTCAAGGTCCTGGCTGTGAGGGATTGGCCATAGCTGAAGTCAGCTTCGGATATTCGGAGCTTCCTTTGACTTACAGGCTATTACCGCAAGTTTGTGCAGTGGTTTTCAAAGATATCACTTCCCCTCACATCTTGGATGAAGGACATGACATTCACTTGGATTGAGCAGTGTGAGTCCGTATTTCAGGAGCTGAAGGGTAGACTCACCTCGACTCCCATCCTTGCCCTTCCTTCGAGAAATAAAGGATTCTATATTTATACGGATGCGTAATACCAGGGCATGGGTGTTGTACTGATACAGCATGGGATTGTCATAGCTTATGCGTCAAGGCAGCTGAAGAAGCACGAGCAGAACTACCTGGTGCATGATTTGGAGCTCAGAGCCATAGTCTTCGCCTTGAAGGTCTGAAGGCACTACCTGTATGGGTTTCATTATGAGATCTTCTCGGATCATAAGAACTTCAAGTACATTGACACGCAGAAGGACCCAAATCTATGTCAGCGGAGGTGGTTAGAATTCTTCTGCGACTATGTTTATACCATGAACTATCACCCGGGGAAGGAGAACACCGTAGCGGATGCTTTGAGCAGGAGAGCCGGCATTACTGGACCAAAGTCCTGGGTGATGACCATGGAGATAGTGAAGATGATGGATGACATGCAAATTATTATGGTGTCGGGGGATGATCCAGAGGTATATACGGAGTACTTGGCGGCTCTGAACATGGAGTGCGATATCAGGGACCGCATCAGGGCAGAGCAGAGGCAGATGTAGTGCTGGAGCTTATATTTAGAGCCTTGGGAGAGGGCAAGTCAGAGGAGTATTCACTACATGGTGACCTCGTTCATTTTCTGGGCCGTGTTTATATACCCGTAGGAGGTGGGATTCGGGGAGACATACTCAGGGTGACACACGGCACACGGTATTCAGTGCACCCCGGGATCACCAAGATGACGACGGATTTGCGGAAGAGCATGTATTAGCCCGGGATGAAGAGGTATATCGTTGATTTTGTGACACACTATGAGGCATGTTAGCAGGTGAAGTCCGAGTACAATAGCCCTGGAGGATTATTGTAGCCACTTCCAGTGCCAGAGTTGAAGTTTGAGGATATTTCGATGGATTTTGTACACGGGTTGCCTCGCTCTCACTCCGGGCACAATTCTATATGGGTCGTCGTGGATCGATTTACCAAGGTAGCTAGGTTCATCCCAGTTTGGAAGGACGCTCCAGTTTGTTTATTGGTGAGGCTATTCATGGAGTAGTTTGTGAGGCACCATGGCGTACCCAAGATGATTATATCGGATTGAGATGGTCAATTTACTTCCAGGGAATAGAGGGTGGGGCAGGAGTACTTAGGTTCCCAGCTTGCATTTAGCACTACATTTCATTCACAGACTGATGGGCAGACGGAGTGGACCAACAGGACCATGGAGAATCTGATGTGATTGTGTATACTTGATATGGGGAAGCCCTAGGAGCGGTTGTTGCCATTGATTGAGTTCTCTTACAACAACAGCAATCATGTCAGCATTGACATGTCTCCCTATGAGGCATTGAATGGGAGGAAGTGTCGGACACCGCTATCTTGGGTTCAGGATGAGGACCCGAAGGAGCATGGGTCAGATTACATCGAGTACACGGATGCACTCATTCGGCTGATCAGAGACAAGATGCCAGAGGCTTAGAGTCGGCAAGCAAAGTATTACGATGCGAGGAATCGTAAGGTAGAGTTCCAGGTGGGGTACAAGGTGTCTTTTAAGATACGTATGATACATTTAATTTCACGGGTGCGTGGGCACAAGAAGCTCAGCCCTAGGTATATGGGGCCTTATACGACCTGGAGCGGGTCGGCCCCTTGTCATACAGGTTGGATCTACCGCAAGCGTTGGTGAACCTGCATGACGTATTTCATGTCTCCTCACTTCAGAAAGCAATACTTCGGTTGAAGCAGCATATTACTTCTACCTTGGGCCTAGTTGCATCGGATCGGTCAGTTCGTTTGGAGCTAATTCGTACCGACAATACCGTGGTCTGAGTTTTGCAGAAGAATAGAGTTCCTTTGGTCAAGATATTGTGGTCAAATCATGAGCAGGAGGAGCATACTTGGGAGCCCTTAGACCTCATGTAAAAGAAACACCTGGAGCTCTTCATCTCGGGTACAAACTAAACCTCCTACTAGTTGGTCTTTTATTCACTTGTGTAAACCCATAGACCCGAGCTTGAATTTCTAGGATGAAATTTTTGTTTTGTTTATTGGAATTTGTAACATCCCCCACACTTCTAGGCCCCCTAAAGTTAGGGTTAGGGCTTGAGTGGTGCATGGTGGCCTCAGTGTGACCCTAACTCAGCTTTGTTGGGTATTGTATTTATAATGTACCTTTATTTGAAGAAGCCCCTGGACCAGTTAAGGTGAATTGACTGTGTATTTGATCATTTGGTTTCAAGTTGTGCTTGCAGTTATTCCACGCTAAGTACACACCAATGTCAAGGTGCAGTGGGTCAATATACACGGGTCTGTGCAACGTAATCCCTCGTTGAGCAGATCAGTGTGTTGGCCTACATATACTCTCTCTATTGGAGTGTACTTACTTTCAAGTACAGGGCTGAGAAAGATCAAGAGCAGACAAGGAGCAAGGATGGGCCAAAGAGCAGCTCACGGGTGAAAAGACGAAAAAATCATCTAAGTAGAAATCGTCGAGAATCACTAGTGATTCTCGCCGAATCGTCGAAAATCACTCGCTAATTCTTGTCGATTGCAGTCGGCTGTCTCAACGCCGTCTTGATTTTTGCTTAAGGCAGAATCGTCGAGAATCACTAGTTGACTCTCGCCGAATCGACGAGAATGACTTTGCATTCTCGCTGATCCGTCGAGAATGAATATTGATTCTGGCCGATTCTCTCCGGTTGGCTTTATCTTCAGCCAGAATTCTGCTAAGTAGAATTTGGCGAGAATCATAAGTGATTCTCGTCGATTCGTCGAGAATCACCTATGATTCTCGCCGAATTGACCTTGGGCGAAATTCTAGTGCTCGCTGGACCGGACCAAGTTTAAGGTGTTGTTTTGAACCGGTCTTAGGGCTTCTACTGGTGGGGCCCACAACAGTCATAAGATATGACCTACTGTATAAATACGGGTGTATTTCGATCATTACTGATACCTAACATACAAGAACAAAAATCGAGGCGCCAACATGAGCTAAATCGCGAAGCTCGTTCCGTCGTCGTCGCCGCTCGTGCTAGTTGGTCGTCGCTGCTGATCGTGGGTTCTTCCTGATCTCCCGGCGACAGAAGCTCTGCCACGCAACGCATCTCACGAGTCCTTCTTGAGAACCTTTGTCTCTTGATTTGTAGATCGAGAATACCTTCCATATCCGAATCGATCGAGACGATTGATCTAAGAAAGACCGTTGGTAGACCTTGCCAGCTTAGCTACGAAGTGTGGATCTCGAAAGCATCGTCACCGCTCTCCTTTGCAGCCGCCGATCTTGATAGTATTTCTGCCGCAAACTTTGTCGCCGCCGATCTTGAAAGAATAGCAGCCGCACTCTTTTCCGCAGCCGATCTCGGGGAGATCCTTTCCAAGTGAGAGCTAAGGTCGTGGACTCTTCGTCATCTTCGAGAACGCGTCATTAAACGAAGAGGGACACCTAGCGCTCCAAAAGTAGTTTGTATTTTTTATACATTCCATTTTATTTTTATTGTAAAGGAACGTTGGTTCCTCATTGTAAGGGTTGGGTGCAACCCGTGGTGGAGGAGTGGTGACTCCTTCGTTTGGAAGGGTTCCTTCCGTTAGTGTGAGGATTGGATTTCAATCCGATTGGTGAAGAGACCGTGTCGTCCCTTGTTGGGAGATAGGTCGAAGGGGGAGAGTGGACGTACCCAAATCGGGGAACCACTATAAATTACCTGTGTCTTTCTATGCTGTGTTGTTTTGTTTTTGTGTGCAGGTGCAATTTTAATTCCGCAAAAACGCTGCAAGACACCTATTCCCCCCCCCCATAGGTGAAGGTAGTTGGCACTAGGTGGACTTTCAAGTGATATCAGAGGAAGGTTACTCATCAAAGGGGTTAACACCTCGAGTAAGTTCCTGCCACTAGTGTCAAGAAGAAGGCAGATATCTACTATGGACGGACTCAAGTACTCAGGCAAGATCCCAGTGTGCACTAGGAAAAACTTTCCTATCTGGAAGGAAAGGATTAGATTTTACATGGAAGCAGTCGACCCTCGACTCTTCATGGTTGTGGAGGAGGGACCTTATATTCCCACTAAGGCCTCCACCATTGATCCTACCAAAAAGGTGCCAAAGAATCTTTCTGAAATGGACAAGAACGAGATGGTGCTGGTCGGACTTGACAAGAAGGCATAGAACATACTGATCAGCGCAGTGTATGACTCCATGATGCAGAACTTCTGCAACTACAGGACAGCCAAGGATATCTGGCACAGCTTGATTATCTTGATGGAGGGCACAGATGAAGTGAGGGATGATCGGAGATCCCTCCTGAATCAGAAATATGAGGCCTTCATGCAGGGGCCCAAGGAAGAGATCGGAGTTACCTTCGGAAACTTCCTCAAGATCGTCAATGCTCTCAAGGGATACGGAAGAGTGTTCACTAATGGTAAACTTAATGATAAATTCCTTAGGTCCCTTACTAAGGAATGGGACACGAAGATCTGCGCCATCCGAGAGTTTGGCAGATTAGCTGAAACTGATCCTCAGATACTCTTTGGGAAGCTCATGTCCTATGAGCTCCAGTTGAACACGACGAAAGCTAAAGAAGAAGCAGAGAAGGTCGCAGCTAAGGAAAAGACTATGGCCCTAAAATCCATTCACTCCAGGAAGGTCAAGGGTGCGGCTTCATCCCGTGCAGGGAAAAAGGATGAGGAAGAAGACTCCAAGCCATGCTCCTCCGGCTCAGAGTTGTTTGAAGAAGACTTCTCCCTCATCACCTAAGAATTCAAGAAGTTCCTCAAGATGAGGAATCAAAGAAAGAGAGACGGCTCCTCCTCCAGAAATCAGAAGAAGAACTATTCTTTTGACAGGTATGAATCAAAACCAAACAAACATCGTAATACTAACATCATTTGTTTTGGATGCAATAAGCCAGGACACGTCGTGGCTGACTGCCATCAAGGCAAGAGAGAGAAAGGGAAGGGAGAAGAGCACAGGACCTCTAGAGATAAAAAGAAGGAGAGGAGCTACATCGCCAAAAAATCAAAGACACTGAGTGAGTCTGATTCCTCAGACTCCAGTGATGATGAGGAAGCCTACTTCGGGCTGGTGGGTTGCTCTGACTCAAAAGGAGAATGCCCCCCATTCACTGGGAAGGTAAAAGCTCGTACCCCCCTCTCTGACTCTGACTATGAGTCTCCTGATGATGATCTCGAGGACAGCCCATCTGCCCGAGAAGCTGAGCTCCTCAAAAAGTATGAGCTTTTGCTCAACACCTTCGAGGAATGCCGCAAGAGATTGAGGGCTCAGAAAAAGGAAGTCAAATTCCTTAAGGTCGAGGGTGTCTCCCTAAGGGAAGAGATCACTAGCTTGAATTCTCTCCGACAGGAGCACCTGGACCTGATCTCTAAGCACTCAGAGTCTCTAAGTCTCCTTGACCTTAAACAAGAAGAAATCAATAAGTTGGAAAAATAACTTACGGCAGAAAAGAAGATTGTCCAAAGCTTCTCTATGCCAAAGACTGTTCTTCCACTGGTTGATACCTTCTCTGCTCAGGCTAAGGGGGCTGGCTTGGGGCATGTGGGTGTGCCTGGTAAATCATCCAGGAGAAACAAAAAGCAGAGGAGAAATAAAGCTGCTAAGAAGGCCTCTACTATAGAAAAGGGAAAGGCCCCACTCAACCCTGTTGTATTCAGGAAGCCTAGCTATCCCTGCAATGAACAGGACTTTGAGTCAACTTATGGCCACTTCTTCCGGCCCTCGGTTGAAAAGCCCAAGAGCCGGTATGAGGGGTGGGCCTTCCCCGCAACTTTAGCGAGAGTGTCTTCAAGGCACCTTTTGAGGAAGTTCAGATGGAGGATTATGGCCACTTCTCTAGCGGCCATAATAGGAAGCAGGCACCCAAGGCCAAGCCTGTTATACTGAGAAACCAGGAGGTGAAGAAATCATGCGGCTGTTGTCATCATGATGCCTCCACCTCCAGGTCCGAGGCCCTGGCTGAACCTTCCGTTCCAAGGGTGAAGCAGGTTCCTAGGAGAAAGTATAACAGATTTGACTGCTGGTGTTGTGGCAAAGTTGGTCACTTTGCCGTGGATTGCTGGTTTAATCCGAGGAATAACGAGACTCCTCATGTTTGCGATGCGAGGCAGACAACTCATAGGGCTAACCATCCGAGGGGGAGTATGCTAACGAGGAATCTAGGACCCAAGTTCGATTGGGTTCCTAAGGGAAATTAATTCTGTTTTGCAGGAATGTCCAAAGGCCACCAAAACTCCCATATGGTACTTGGACAGTGGATGCTCCCGGCATATGACCGGGACAAGAAGCCTGCTGCGTGATTACTCTCTAGTCGAGAATTGACCCAAAGTCATCTTTGGGGGATCAGATCGAGGAGTCACCAGGGGTTACAGTATGATTTCCAACGGTATAATTTCTATCACCAACGTGGCTTACGTTGAAGGGTTAAATCATAACCTGATCAGTGTAAGTCAGTTATGTGATAAAGGTTATGACGTTAAGTTCTGCAAGGATAAATGCCTGATAATATCGTGTGCCTTTTCGGAGACGGTATTAACAGGCATTAGGAGCAGAAATATCTTCTGCTTAGATTTTCTTAGTTTAGATTCATCTACCCCCGTATGCCTAGTAACAACAGGCAGTGCATCTCTTTGTGAACAATGACACAAGAGATTGGCACATATTAATTTCAAGACAATTAGTATGCTGTTTTCTAAAAACTTAGTAAGGGTCCTCCCATCATTAAGTGCATCAAAGATAGCCCCTGTCCTGCATGCTAGAAGGGCAAATAGACTCGGGCTACCTTTAAGGGCATCGTTGACAAAGAATCCTCCAGGTGTCCTTATCTTCTGCATATGGACTTGTTTGGTCCAATGCAAGTTCATAACTTGGGAGACAAGTCTTATACGCTAGTGATTGTTGATGATCACTCTCGGTTTACTTGGGTGTTCTTCTTAAAACGCAAGTCAGATACGTTTGACATCTTCACCAGTTTTGTCAGGCAGATTCAGAACGAACTTAACTGCTCGGTGGTCAAAATCAGAAGTGACCATGGAACAGAGTTCGAGTCTGGTGCTATGACAGAGTTCTGTGAAGAAGATGGTATCTTTCATGAGTTTTCCTCCCCGCGTACTCCTTAGCAAAATGGGGTTACGGAGAGGAGAAATAGAACTCTCATTGAAGCTTGCATGATAATGTTGAATGACGCTTCTCTCCCAGAATACTTCTGGGTAGAGGCTGTCAATACGGCGTGTCATGTACAAAATCGGGTCTTGATCAACAAGAATCATCATAAGACGCCTTATGAGATACTGAAAGGCAGGAAGCCAACCATGTCCTATTTTAGGATTTTTGGTTGTAGATGTTATGTACTGAATAACGGGAAGTACTCGCGTACTAAGTTTGGTGAAAATGCTTCGAAGGCATATTCATGGGCTATAGTAGCCATAGTCGGGCATATAGGGTTTTCAATAAGAAAACCCTAGTGGTTGAAGAATCAATTAATGTTATATTTGATGAAGGAAGCTTGCTTAATAGCAATTCTTCCAGCAGTATTCTTGAAGATGCAGGTGCAAGACTTGAATAGCTGAGTCTCGATGAGATTGCTAAAGATGTAACTCCCATGTACGTCAAGGTTTCTACCTCAACGTCAACTGGAGAAGTTGAAAATCAGAATGGAGCAAACCTCTTAGAAGAAGGAGAAGCTCAAGAAGATGTCAGAGCTCCTGATGCCAGACTCCTAGAGCTCCGACACGTGAGGGATCATCCTAGAGATCAGATCATTGGAGATCCTCGTGACGGTGTCAGAACTCAGAGAGGTACTATTAACGAGATTTTGCATCTTAGTTTCCTGTCACAGGTTGAGCCAAAGAAGTTCGACGAGGCGAACATAGATACGGCATGGATATTGGCCATGCAAGATGAACTGCATCAATTCGAACGATGCAACGTCTGGACGCTGGTTCCCAGACCACAAAAGCAGAATGTGATTGGCACCAAGTGGATCTTCAGAAACAAACTGGATGAACACGGTGTCATCATAAAGAACAAGGCCAGGCTGGTGGCTCAAGGGTACAGACAGGAGGAGGGGATCGACTTTGACCAGACCTTTGCACCAGTGGCAAGGCTCGAGGCGATCAAATTGTTCCTAGCGTATGCTTCGCACAAAGGATTCACTGTCTATCAGATGGACGTGAAATCTGCATTCTTAAATGGCAATCTGAAAGAGGAAGTATACGTCGCACAATCCCTAGGTTTTGTTAATCCAACTTATCCCAATCATGTATATTTTCTTAATAAGGCTTTATATGGCTTAAAACAAGCTCCTCGAGCTTGGTATGAGACTCTGTCTAGTTTTCTTCTTGAGAACAAGTTCTTTAGAGGAAAAATAGATAAGACATTGTTTCTTAGGGAAGTCAAAGGCAAGATCTTGCTGGTGCAAATCTATGTTGATGACATTATATTCAGCTCAACGGATAACAATCTTTGCAAAAAGTTTTCTAAACTTATGCAAGGAAAGTTTGAAATGAGCAGTATGGGAGAGCTAAAATATTTCTTGGGACTTCAAGTGAAACAGTCTGAGGATGGAATTTTCATTTATCAGACGAAGTTCACAAATGAACTCCTCAAGAAATTCGGAATGGAGAATGCAACCTCTATGAGGACTCCAATGGGATCCACCATGTCTCTGGACAAGGATGAGAAAGGGAAACCTTTTGATGAAACCAAATACAGAAGCATTATTGGATCCCTGCTCTACCTTACTGCAAGTAGACCGGACATTATGTTCTCCACATGCGTTTGTGTCAGATATCAGGTGAACAATAAGCAATCTCACTATGTCGCTGCAAAGCGAATTCTTAGATACCTTAAGGGTACACCTAATCTTGGCATGTGGTACCCGAGAAACAATGATGTCGAGCTAATAGGCTTTTCAGATGCTGATTTTGCAGGAAGCAGGGATGATCGGAAGAGCACTTCTGGGACCTGTCAATTCCTCGGAAGAAGGCTTATATCATGGAATAGTAAGAAGCAAAATTATGTTGCAACCTCCACAGCTGAATCTGAGTATATCTCAGCAGGCAGCTGTTGCGCACAACTGCTATGGATCAGAAACCAGTTAGCAGACTATGACTTTCAGTTCAAGGAAGTACCACTGTACTGCGACTCCTCCAATGCAATTGCCATTGCGAACAATCCAGTATCGCACAGCGGGACGAAGCATATTGAAGTGTGCTACCACTTCATTAGGGAGCATGTGGAAAACAAGGACATCTCTCTCTGCTATGTCCCCACGGATAAGCAGATTGCAGATATTTTCACAAAGCCCCTAGATGAGGCCAAGTTCAGTCTCTTCAAGACTGAACTGGGGATGCTGAACTATGAGGAATAAAGCCTACAGAAGCTCCAGGCTCGTACATCTATGGGGAGCATCCGCAAGAAACTCAAGTGTAAGCCCAAATGTCAGAACTGAGGGGGAGCATTGTGGCGAGTGCTAAAGTCCCAGATTTGTAGAAGCCGAAAAGGGGGAGATTGCCCTCTCGGCTAAGGCGCTAAGGGCTAAGGGCTAAGGCGCTATGGGGTATGGAAATTCTTTCTCAACTGATTATTCAGTTTATGTTTTTCTTCCATCCATTCTATTCACCTTAGCTTGTAGGGTTTAGGCTTCTTCAAATAGGGGGAGATTGTTGGGTATTGTATCCACAATGTACCTTAATTTGAAGAAGCCCCTGGACCAGTTAAGGTGAATTGACTGTGTATTTGATCATTTGGTTTCAAGTTGTGCTTACAGTTATTCCACGCTAAGTACACACCAATGTCAGGGTGCAGTGGGTCAATATATACGGGTCTGCGCAACGTAATCCCTCGTTGAGCAGATCAGTGTGTTGGCCTACGTGTACTCTCTCTATTGGAGTGTACTTACTTTCAAGTACAGGGCTGAGAAAGATCAAGAGCAGACAAGGAGCAAGGATGGGCCAAAGAGCAGCTCACGGGTGAAAAGAAGAAAAATCGTCTAAGTAGAAATCGTCGAGAATCACTAAGTGATTCTCGCCGATTCGACGAGAATCACTAGTGATTCTCGCCGAATCGTCGAGAATCACTCGCTGATTCTTGCCGATTGCAGCCGGCTATCTCAACGCCGTCTTAATTTCTGCTTAAGGCAGAATCGTCGAGAATCACTAGTTGACTCTTGCCGAATCGACGAGAATAACTTTGCATTCTCGCTGATCCTTCGAGAATGAATATTGATTCTGGCCGATTCACTCTGGTTGGCTTTATCTTCAGCCAGAATTCTGCTAAGTAGAATTCGGCGAGAATCATAAGTGATTCTCGCCGATTCGTCGAGAATCACCTATGATTCTCGCCGAATTTGCCTTGGGCAAAATTCTAGTGCTCGCTGGACCGGACCAAGTTTCAGGCGCTGTTTTGAACCGGTCTTAGGGCTTCTACTGGGGGGCCCACAACGGTCATAAGATATGACCTACTGTATAAATACTGGTGTATTTCGATCATTACTGATACCTAACATACAAGAACGAAAACCGAGCCGCTGACGTGACCTAAATCGCGAAGCTCGTTCCGTCGCCGTCGCCGCTCGGGCTAGTTGGTCGCCGCTGCTGATCGTGGGTTCTTCCTGATCTCCCGGCAAAAGAAGCTCTGCCACGCAACGCGTCTCACGAGTCCTTCTTGAGAACCTTTGTCTCTTGATTTGTAGATCGGGAATACCTTCCCTATCCGAATCGATCGAGACGATTGATCCAAGAAAGACCATTGGTATACCTTGGCGGCTTAGCTACAAAGTGTGGATCTCGAAAGCATCGTCGCCGCTCTCCTTTGCAGCCGCCGATCTTGATAGTATCGCTTCCGCAAACTTTGCTGCCGTCGATCTTGAAAGAATAGCAGCCGCAATCTTTTCCGCCGTCGATCTCGGGGAGATCCTTTCCAAGTGAGAGCTAAGGTTGTGGACTCTTCGTCATCTTCGAGAACGCATCATCGAACGAAGAGGGACACCTAGCGCTCCAAAAGTAGTTTGTATTTTTTATAAATTCCATTTTATTTTTGTTGTAAAGGAACGTTGGTTCCTCATTGTAAGGGTTGGGTGCAACCCGTGGTGGAGGAGTGGTGACTCCTTCGTTTGGAAGGGTTCCTTCCATTAGTGTGAGGATTGGATTTCAATCCGGATGGTGAAGAGACCGTGCCGTCCCTTGTTTGGAGATAGGTCGAAGGGGGAGAGTGGACGTACCCAAATCGGGGAACCACTAAAAATTACCTGTGTCTTTCTGTGCTGTGCTATTTTGTTTATTTGTGGAGGTACAATTTTAATTCCGCAAAAATGCTGCAAGACACCTATTCCCCCCCCCCCCATAGGTGAAGGTAGTTGACACTAGGTGGACTTTCAAGCTTGAACTTAGGGAAACTTCTATGTGCACCCCCAATGTGTACAAGTCAACCTAGGCCAATTCACAATCACATGAACTCACCACCTCAAGGTAAGCTCACTAACACTTCGCTAACCCTTAGAGAGAGGCAAATGAGCGATGGACTCAAGGCTAGGTCAATCTAGTGGGTCGAACTGACCAAAGTCAACCTTAGGTCAGTATAGGTAAAACCTTCCCCTAATAGGTCCTAATGGCCTCAAAACCTAAATTTGACCCCACCCCTACCCTTGTAATGTCATTAGGAGCCAAGTGGACCCAAAAGCCCCTTCATGGGGTCACCAAGTTGACTAGTTTGATCAAAGTCAAACTTGGCCCTATTTAGGTCAAAATCACACTATTTGGCAAAGTGGGCCTAGTTAGGGCATCACTATAACCCAATCAACATTGGGTGGTGTCAAGGGACACAAGACACACCCCTTGGACCAGTCAACCCATCAAGTTGTCCAAAGTCAACCCTAAGGTCAACTATGGTCAAATTAACCCCTAAAGACTAAATGAGAGTCCAAGCCAATTCAAGTGGGCTAAGGCCTTGCCCAAGGCCCAACCTATAGCCCACAAAGTTTATCAAATTTATTTAATCTATATTAGGTGATTTAATAAGGGTTTAATGGAGGTAATTAAGGGGAAAGTTTCATTTAGAGGAGGGGAATAATGGAGGGAGGCCAAGTTACACTCCCTTCTCCTTCCCCAACCCCTCCTTTCATCTCCCCTTATGAAGAGGAATTTCCAGCAATTCAAGGTCAGCCACCATCAAGGAGGGTCATTAATGGCCATGGCCTATCACCTCCCATTCATGGATCTCCTATATAGAGGCCCACAAAGCTCAATTCGACACTTTAATCACCTACAGAAGCCCTCAAGCAGTTGAAATCGACTCTTGGATCAAAGTTTTTGGTGGAGAATCGAGATCGGGATAGGTTTGTCGGAAAACGCCAAAACCCATGGCCACCCGACGGAGTAGCCGCATCCAAGCCCAAAATCAGTCATGCTTCTCCTCCCCTCCCCTTATGCTAGCTTCCTAGATCCATAGGGATTGAATTCGGGCTCAATCGAGTCGAATCCATTTTTATTTCCTTGGAAAAAGCATGAAAATTCTTCCACTTGGGATCGCCGAAAAATGCCCCTCCGGCGGCCGAGCCGCCGCCCGGCGATAGCCACCACCTCAATAGAGGTGGTGGTTGTGGTGGTAGTCGACCTAGGAGGGGGCTGGATCGCTAGAAAACTGCTCTAAAAATACCTCCAGGTCGGGCAAATATCATCCCTTGGCTGGAGGAGGAAGACACAATCCCAACCGTTGATTTGGTTTTATTTTGATTATTATATATTTCCCCCATTAATATGCATTCTTTGAATAAAAAAAAGGCCCTTAGGGGTTGAATCATGAACGGTGCCCAACATGAAAAAGGTAGCCCTGTGAGTCTACTTTAATGAGAAATTGAAATCAGGTTATTTGGAGCATTGTAGCTCCATGTAGGGCAATTCTTGTGGGACTCGTTCTTAGGGTAGGATAATTAGTATATCCTTAATGACATTTAATTGGCTAAGGGTATTGACTTGAAATTTGGGTCTTGTCAGAATATACCCTAGATACATCTACAGTCCAACAATGGGAATTTGTGGACCACATTTTACTATAATTTTAGGTAAAATGTGATTTTTCATAAAACTGATATATTTTGATGAAAAATAATTATTTTAATACTAAATCTTAACAAGAAGTTTATTAGGGTGTTAAAAGACCCTGGAAAAAATTCAGTTTTTTTGGACCCATGCAGGTTGGTGAATCCTGCTTACAAGTTTTCATTGTAAGGCGACGGTCCTGGGCATAAAATCTCTCCTCGGTCGTGCCCAATTCCCTAGAGGAGGAATTTTACACTCTCGAACATGAGGCTTTCTTCATCATCGTCCTCAGATTCTACAGCAGCCTTCCTCTCCCTCGCAGCCTTCAGTAGGATATTCCTCAGCTTGTATCTTTAATTCGAGCTCATATGTCTGTTGGTTTCCAATGAGACTCTCTATCTCCTGGGTGCTGATATCGTGTGATTCAGCAATAGCAGTCACATTCAGGTTGAAACGTGGAGGCAAAGATCGCATGATTTTCCGCACCAAGTCTCCATTTGAGAATGTATTCCCAAGAGATCTAGAGACGTTGACGATCTTTATGAAGCGTGTGTACATGCTATCAACTTCCTCGTCAATCTCCATCCTGAATTGTTCATATTCAGATTCCAATCGAAACAGCTTTGAATCCTTTACCTGAGATGTACCTTCATGCGTTAGCTCTAGTAAACGCCATATATCAAATGCAGTTTCATAATTACAAATTCGATTAAATTTAGTTTTGTTTAACGCACAGAAGAGAGAGTTCATAGCTTTTGCATTATTAGTGTATTTTAGTTTATCGAAGTCATTCCATTTTTCATGTGGTTTCTCCAGAACTTGATCACCTATAGTGATAGTGGGTGTTGTGTATTTCATTTCAATCATGGCTCATACGTCCATGTTCTGTGTCATTAAGAAGATTTTCATCCGGTTCTCCAGTGACTGTAGTCACTCCCCATAAACAGTGGAGTTCTACTCACACCTTGTCCCTTAGGGAAAGTGTGAACCATGCTAGCTATCTTACTTTAGGATTTTAAGCCTTTTTAAAGTTAACTCCCTCTGATACCACTTGTTGGATCGTGTGGCCAACCTTAGAGGGGGGTGAATAAGGTTTTACGCGTTAATTAAAAATTCGAAATATTTTGTCCTGAAAAACTAGTTATGGAAGCTACCACTGGGCGCTAACAAGATAGCACTCGACGGTAGGTCACAGATCTCGTTTTTCGGGGAAATTTTCTCCTTGGAGTAATACACCCCCTTTAGAGATCCACCGGAGAACAACTAGGACATTTTCACATAAATAAGAACACAAATATTTTATTCAATCACAATCAAATTTTTTTACAATTACAAGTACAGGATCTCCATGACACCAGAGATTGGAGGCGGTGTAACTCAAGAATCTTTTCATTTTCTATACAGACCCACTACCTGGACCAGTTTGCTCTCTCCCTTTCCCTCCAAGAAAGGTCTTCGAGCAAGCTCTTAACCTTCACATAAGGAAGTGTTTTAGAACCCTGCTAGATCCCTCGATCTTGACGTCCCTTCTCCGGGATGATTTCTCACGGAATCCTCACCGGATTCCAACGACCCTCGCCGGTCGATTTTCCTCACCACAAGAACACAAAAAAAGAGAAAAGTACAAAAGTATAAAGAAGATTAAAGATTGAATCTCCCTCAAGATGATTCCTCCATTGAGCGATCCGTGACCGGTGCTAACAATCTTCATTTTGTTACAACCGATCAACTCCTCGTAGTCGTTATAGTCCTTGGCTCATCGGAGATCTTTGTGCTTGAACGGGAGGGAGGCGGTTTTCTTTTTTCTTCAGCAGAAATGGCATTTCGGTGCTCTAGAGGCGGCACGCAAACCCCTAGGCTTGAGAATAGGCATCTCCTTATCTCTGGAATGAAAAACGAAGCCTTTTATACATTTTTCAAAAATAGGCTACCGTACGCGTTATGAATAGAGCCCAGCGGTAGGTCATCGCGCTCGATGCTGACAATTGTCCTACAAATTTGGAAAAATATTCAAAAAGAATATTTTCCCCTTTTTCATGCTAGAGCGGCACAGTAAAAAGCTAGCACTCAACGATAGCTCGGTCGCGATGCCTCAGTCTCAGCGAGAGTTGAGTGAGCTAGCACGGCATAGTAACAAGCTATCTCTCAATGGTAGCTCAGTCTCGACGCCTCAGTCTCAGTGAGCATTGAGTGAGGTAGTACTACATGGTAATAAGCTAGCGCTTGGCGGTAGCTCAGTCTCAACGACTCAGTCACGGCGATTGTTGAGGGAGCTAGCATGATGCAGTAAGGAGTTAATGCCTGGCGTGGTAACATCCCAAGCGCATGGTTGAAATAAATCCTCAGGATAGCGCAGGAGGTAGAGATAGCACGGTACAGTAGAAAACTGAACATCATGTCAATTTAAGTCAAGTTATAGGCCGGCGGTAACTGCTACCACTCGACGGTAGGTGCCAAAGGAGAGTTTCTTGCTTCGCTTGAACTGTAAACCTACACACTCTACCAAACACAAAATGTGATCTAATAAAAGATGGGGATTGATATTATCAAACTAAGGAAATGTGAACCATCGCACCAATAATTTCATCTATTGTACTAAAGTATAGGTCTTCTTCTAGCTATAGAAGAAGATCAAGAAGGAATGCCCCAACTCAAATTTAACCTGAAGACATATTTTGTTTGGGGCTCCTTCCAGTTACTTGCTTTCACAGCAAAATCAATAGAAGACTTAGAAGATTAAAGGTTAAATAATAATATTCTTTTTTTTGTTAAAATATACTTCAATTACTTTCTGTAGGATCTCTTAGGAGATCTCAGCTATAGGGATATACTCTCAGCCTGAGTGTAGGGCTTGGTGATAAGCATAAGTGTAAGACTTGGTGCAATTCTGGGGTAGGAAACTGGCTAGGTTTCTTATCTGTAAGAGTGGTAGAACTTTGAGTTATATGGCCTATGTGTCTTAGGGTAGTACTTCTTGATAAGTTTGAGTGTAGGGCCAGTATGCTTGAGATAGGGTCTTGGAGGAGACCTGGGAGATATTGAGGGATCTGTGATGTAAGCTCTAAGGAGCCAAGATTTGGAGGAGATTGTTGATTCTAGCACTCTGCTAGATAGATGTAGAGTGACAGTAGATTTACTCATACCCTGGGGAACCAATATAAAATATGTAAATGTTGATCTATGGTTGTTGTTTATGCTTTATATTTTTCATATAACTGCTAATACCAGAAAATAAATAATTTAAGTACAAGACCACCTATTCACCCCCCCCCCCTCTAGATGATTTATAATATCAACAATAATAATTTATCATGTTTAAACCTTAGCCTTATCCCTTAATCCACATAAATTCTACAGAATAACTAATTTTAAAACTCTTGTGCAATGGTCACTCCTGATCATACACACTTGAGGTTTGAATTCAGATTCAACCTATTTAATGTATCTTGAGAGGATCCAAAATGTGTCAGACTTAGCTTTCACAGATAACACCCAACTAATTCTAGGAGAAATATCTACTAGACTTAAGTTAAATGACTCTCTTCCTCAACTCTTTGATGAGATTAGATTTTATATGTTCATATATAGTGAGTGAAGTGATCTTGGAAGATTATTCTAACCAATTAGAAAGAATGATGACTCAGTTCACTTGCACGGTTGAGATACTCTTCCATAGCTACCTTTTCATATGCTTACTAATTAGTAAGACTCTTACTCGACGTTCATTAGCAAATATATCATAGATAGGTATTATATTATATGATAATTAGGTGATCAAGTTTTAACCAAAGAGAGATTTGTGTCAAATATATCTGCATTACCCCTTTCTTCAGTCACACTGTCCTATGATACCCAACCTGTACAAGTAATTAAAAGTTATTAGTCACCCAGGTCACCTTGGGCCCATTGCTTCTTTTACCATTAAAGGGTGTGATGTAAGTGTAAGATGGTCTTTCATTATACCCTTTTGGATGAAAATGTGTTAGTCTACTAAACCAATAACTTCTAGCATATGTCCATATCTTAAACCATTAGTGCAATCATATTTAAAGGGATATGAATTAGAAAACATGGTAGTATTAAGTCTATTAAAATTGGGTACTGGGAAGTTGCTTCGACTTGAACTTGACACAATTTTCTGGTTGCTTTGATATGAATTCGATGCATATGGGGTTGTGTCGATATGGTATCGACATAGATTCATGTCTATGTTGAGTTTAATCGAAGCATCTGCAGAGTTGAGTTGATATGAAGTCGATGCATGCTCCTAGTAAGTAGGGTTTTATGTTTTGATGCTTTGATTTTCATAGTTTTTCTCCAGAATGCCTTTATTTTTAGGTGAGTTGACCCTGTTAAACATAGCGTTCTTCTCAGGTTCATCATCATCTATAATTATTATAGGTTTTGTTTCTTTAGGTTTAGTAAAGGTTATTGGGTTTTTCCAAGCAGGTGTGCCGAACACTTTCCCTGAGCTAGTTGGCTCAACACCCAAACCTAGGTGATTGAATCTCATAGTGAGATTCTCAATAATTCTTTGAGCATTTGACTTCTTCCATTTTAGGAGTCCTCGAAGGCCTTTGTCTTTGCTAGCTCATCTTTTAGGGTTTTGTTTTCTTAAGTTAGTTTATTTATTTGTTTCACTAATATACCTAGTTCCACTCTTCGTTCATAATTCACATAATAATGATTTTCATTTCTTAATTCCATTAATTCTTTTTTGAGTTGTTTGATTTGTTTTTCTACTTCTAATTTATCTTTGAAAAAATCCTTAAAGCATTCTTTAAATCCATTGGAAGATCAGTCTAAATTGTTAAAAAAAGATACCTAATTATCTTCATCTTCTAAATAAGCTTCTAAAGACATCAAGTAGGCTTCTTCAGCAGTAGCTTCATCTTCACTCTCAAAAGATGAACTTGACTCTAGTCCAAATCACTCCTGGTTTTTTCAATAAATCCACTTCCTTTCTTCGTATCCTTCTTCTTGAAGGACTGCTTATTGGGTTACTTATTTCTTGACTTTTCCTTTTTGTCTTTTAGGTAGTTAGGAGAAATGTGGCATGGATTCCTGTAGGAAAAGTAATTGACCTCCTTGTTGGGGGTCCTGTCAAACTTTGGCTTACTTGAGCTCTATTCTCTTCTTCTAGAGTCTTCATATTTGATCCATCTTCTGAATCTTCTGTCCAAGAGATTAAACATCTCTTGTTCAGTAGATGAGGGCTCGTCATTAGCTGCCTTCAATGCAATGGACTTCTCTCTTGGGGTAGAGAGTATGTCCTTCTCCTCAGATTAACCCCTACTCTTTAGTAGAAGTTCACAGGACTTGAGTTTGCCTAACATGACATTAGTATTAATTTCTCTGTAGCATCTGGACCTCTGATGGCCTAGATCCTTGAGTGTCATATGATTGGGAAGCACGTGAGAAGCTTATCATTTAACTCTATGAGTGAAATTTCCTTATCTAATATTTTGAGTTCACTCACAATAATGTTGAATGTCTCATATATTTCAACAATATTCTTTTTAGCTTTCTTCTGAAATTTCTCATACTGGGATATGAGAAGGGGCCTTTTGTCATTTCTTTCATAAGAACTTTCATCCAGAATCTTTGATTGGGATTCCCAGATTTCTTTGGCTGAGTGACAATCAGCTACCTTATGGAATATCTCATATGACATAGTAAAGACTAAGATGTTTATTGCCTTTGCATCCCATTCTTTTACCCTATTTCCTTTTTCAGTACATTGAGATCAAAGAAAATGTTCTTTTGTAATGTTTCCTCTTGCATCTTTCTTGAAGGGCATATAAGTTCCTATAAGAATAGAAATAAAGATGTATTCATCATTAGAATTCATATATATTTTGATTATGGCCTACCAGAGTCTAAATTTCACTAAGTTACACATTGGAGGTCTTATGGATGCAAATCCTTTAACGTTATTAGATATCAATTAAAAAATAGATGTCTATAATAATATATGTAAGTTTTCAACTCTTTAGATCCTTTGATCAAGGTGTTAACCTTTTTTTGATCAATCTCCCTCTAATACCAATTAAAAGTGAGAATAGCTGACTAAATCCTCAAATTTTTCTCTAGGGGGGTGAAAGGAGATTTAATATTTAACTTGATTAAGCACTAATTATTCAAGTTTTACGAGGGTGTAAACACAAAACTTGAATCTTGATGAGATATTTTAGAAAAGAAGGGTTTTAGGTTGAGTAGGGCAAAGACGGAGTATATGGAGCTTAAATTTAGCAGTACAAGAAGGACATATGACTTCGTTATTAAGTTGGATGATCAAGATATTTCCCGTAGTGAGTTATTTAAATATCTTGGATCGATAGTTCAAAATGACGGAGGGATTGATAAAGATGTGACACATATAATCCAAGCAGATTGATTGAAGTGGAGAGGCGCATCATGGATCTTATGTGTGCGTAAAGTACCATTAAAACTTAAGGGCAATTTTTACCGTACTGCAATTAGACCTGCGATGCTCTATGGTTCTGAGTGTTGGGTAGTGAATTGTGTACATGAGCAAAAAAATGGGAGTTGGGGAGATGATAATGGTTAGTTGGATGTGTGGACACACGAGATTGGAAAAAATTAGGAGTGGAAGTATTAGGGATAAGACAGAGGTAGCACCAATTGCAGAGAAGATGTGAGAAGCTTGTTTAAGATGGTTTGGACACATATAAAGGAGACCATTAGAGGCACCTATTAGGCATTGTGAGATTCTAGTCATTAGGCTTATTAAATGAGGGAGGGGTAGACCAATAAAAACATGGAATGAAACTGTAATGTAAGACATGATGTACTTAGGCATTAGTGAGTTTATGACAAAAAAGGGCATAATAGAGACAAAGGATCCATATAGATGACCGCACTATAGTGGGATAAAGGCTTGAGTGTTATTATTGTAAGTAATGTTTTTCAATTTACACAAAATTTGCATTCACTGAAAGTTAGCCAAAGAATTAATATAGTAAATAAAAACACAGTACGACAAACAATCACAAAAACACAATCACAGAAGACACCAAACATATAGTGGTTCACTAAAATTTGGGTGTGTTCACTCTTCTACCACTTTGGCAGGAGTAAACTATCCTAGTGACCGAGTCTTTTGATACAGAGATTCTTAGAACCAACAACTAGATCTTTTGATAAGAATATCTTGAACCAACACCAGGTCTTTTGATAGGGAGATATTGAACCATTGATTGATTGAGCCCTTTGATAACAAGACTCTAAGAACAAGTGACTGAATTTTTTGAAGAGGGATTCTAAGAAGTCTTTACTCAGCAATACAAGAAGAGAAGATTGAGAAAGAAGAAGAATGAAGTCTTCAATGATTAGTTCTCTCTCAACCAATTTCTAAGGACTATAAGAACTGTGTTTTGGATCCTTTTAATGTGATGAAACCTTTCTTGAGAAGAAATTTGCAAGGTTTATAAGCCTTGGATCCACATAGAGTATTCAACTCTTGTTGCAGCAATAGCAGCAGGAAAGAGGAAGAAGAAGATTAGTTGGGTTGTTGTTGAATATTGTATTAATCTTGTATCTCTCTATATTATCTTTGTGTTCTCTCTTGTGTCATTTGAGTATATGCGTCTTCAATAAATTTGAATTTCTATTCTTCATAGAAACTTTCTTCAGAAGGAATTGAATTATATCCTTATAATTTGGCTTCAATTAAATCTGATGATTATTCTTGATTTTGTTGGACAGTCTTTCTAGCCTTTAAGTTTGATGCTTACTCTAAATTTTTGATCAAGCCCATATGAATTCAAAATGAAATGGAGTTAAAAATAAAATGGACAATGTCAGATTGTGGGGGAGAATTTGAGAATGAAAGCGTTACAAATTTTTGTAACAAATTATGAAATCGACAAGAGTTTTCTTCTCTATGCACTCCATAGAAAAATGTAGTTAAAAGGAAAAAAATCAAATTTTATAAGAATTGGCTTGCACCAAACTAGTCAAATACAGCCTATATAGATATCTATGGGCTAAAGCGGTCAGCACTGCTTGTTATATGATGAATTGGAGCATGCTTCACCCAATCTTAAAGCAAACTTCATATGAGCTATACTTTGAAAAGTAGTCAAATTTATCGTATCTTAGAGTCTTCGGTTTCCCATGTTTCATTCTTAACACCAAGGATCATTTAGGAAAATTTGATGAAAATTTTCATCTAGGCATCAATTTAGGATATTTCTCCACGAGGTGTGCTTATAGGTTCTAAAATAAAAGAACCTTAGTTACAAACGAATTGATTCATGAGCACTTTAATGAGAACACTCTACATGAAGACTCTAGATTAAATAAAGGTAATGATGATGATAATCCATTAGGAGAGGAGAGTATTGAGAGATAAGAAGTTGAAAATAAACTAGATCATGATGAAGGATATAAGCTTCCAAGTGCCTTAAAATTTATGAAGCAACATTCAGGAGAATTAATGTTTGGATAACCTTCACATGAGGTAAGAACTCGCTCAGTCCTGCATGAATCATTTTCAAATTTGTACTTCACATCCAAAATAGAACCCCAAGAATATCTCTGAAGTACTAAATGATGAGTCTTGGTTAATGGAAATGAATGAGGAATTGAATTAATTTGAGCAAAATAGAGTGTGTACATTAGTGGAGCGCCCTAGTAATCATCCGGTGATAGGCTTGAAATAGATTTATAAAAATAAGCTTGATGGTGAGTCTGGTATAACAAGAAATAAGGCAAGGTTGGTTGCTCAAGGATACTCGCAAGTCGAAGGAGTACACTTTGTGGAATCTTCTGTAATTGTAGCATGACTTGATTCCATTAAAATATTCTTTGCATTTGCTAATTTCAAGAAAAAAATTTGTATCAAATAGACATCAAAAGTTTATTTATGAATGACTATAAAAAAGTCTCTGTTGAGCTACCACCCAGATTTAAGAATAGTAGTTATCAAAATCATGTCTATAAACTGAAAGCCTTATATATATAAATCAAAGTAAGAACCTCGTGCATGGTATGATAGGCTAACTGCTTCTCATTTGAAACATGAATTTAGGATGGGCAGTGCGGATACCACTTTATGTCTGATACATAGTGATTATGATTTGATGATTTTACAAATTTATGTTAATGATATTATATTTGGTGCTAACATTAAAAAACTGTGTAATGAAATTATAGAAGTGATGCAAAAAAAATTGAAATAAGTTTACTAGGAGAATCGACATATCTCTTAGGCTTTTAGATTTATCAAAGGCATGATGGAATTTTTCTACTCTAATCAAAATATGTACAAGATACTGTGAGAAAATCTAAATAACTGGGTTTTTCATTTGCTAATTTACATGGGTATGACCTCTTATTTATAGGGGAGAGAAGAAAGATATAAAATACAACAGACTATGTGGGACTTAAATACAATGAGTGGACTAAACAGTCTGATATTTTTAGACAGCACGAACAGATCGGTTAAGGCATGTTATCTTCTTTGTACCAAGAGTCCACCTGGTTTGCTCCTCAGACCACAACTTATTACCAAAAGCACCACAAGAGGTTAGTTTTCCATATCTGTTGGACTTCAGTAGCTCTAGCCACATGTCCGCCGAACCTCAATAGTTGTCAGAGTACCATACTCCCTATAGTCGCAGAGACTACAAACTTCTGCTCATTAGTCTGCAATTACGGGTAGAACTGACCTCTTCCTATCAAGGAGGCGGTCTCAACAATCTTTAGGCTATCTAGACACATACTGCCACACTACTGGAACCAGTCCACCAAGGTTGATTTTCCACAAGATAGCCCGTTAGTTCGCAGAACAACAATGCTAACTGCCAAGATCAATCCGTCAGAGCTCCAAACTGCCTGACCACCAAGATCAGTCCGCCAGACAGTTAGACTACCAATTTCTGACACTCTCCCACAAGTTAAAGCATATATGTCAATCATGCCCAGCTTTTCACAAAGATCTAAAAGAGAGACGGAAACTGGTTTTGTGAAGATATCTGCTAGTTCTTTGTCGGAAGTGATAAAAGTTGTACATATTTGATTCTTCAATATTTCTTCTCTTATAAAGTGGCATTAACCTTCATTGTACTTCGTCCTCTCATGAAAAACTAGATTCTTGGATATATAAATATCGGCTTTATTATCATAGAACATAGTAAAAGGATGATCATAGACTTCCCCAAGTCAACCATAAGTACTTGTAACTATTTCAACTCGCAAGTTGTTGAATCCATGCTTATATATTCGATTATAGCACTTGATCTTGAAACCGTAGACAGCTTCTTGCTTTTCCAGCTAACCATATTTTCTCCTACAAAGGTGCTAAAACTAGATGTAGATTTTTTATCTTCTTAATTATCATCATAGCTAGCATCAGAATATGCTTTAATCTTCATATAGTTATTTTTTTGAATCAGTAACCCCTTTCCTAGAGACCTTTTCATATACTCTAGAATTTTTATGTTTGAATGAAGATGACACTCCCTAGGAGATTGCATAAATTGACTGACCATCCCTACTGCATAATAAATATCTAGACTGGTAACAGTCAGATAGATGAGTTTTCTCACTAGTCGTCTATACATAATACTATCTGGAAGAAGAAGAAAATCCACAGTCCAACCCTTATCATCACCAATGTCCATCAGATAATGAATAGGTATTTCCCTAAGAAGAATGGTTTCTTTCAAGATATCTAGCGCATATTTTCATTGTGAGAGCACCATGAAGTTGTGTTATTGTGAGATCTCTATTCCCAGAAAGTACTTAGGAGTTCAGATATCCTTTGTAACAAAATTTTATTGAAGGTGTCTCTTTACTAGATCAACTCCCTCCTTATCATCATCAGTAAGAAGGATGTCATCAACATAGATAACAAGAACCTCGAGGTCTTTAGTAGTCTTGCATATTAAAAGAGAGTGATTAGCAAAACTCTGAGTAAACCCAATAAGAGATACAACTTTGTTAAACTTGTCAAACCAAGCCCGTAGACTTTGTTTGATGATGTAAATCGCCTTTCATAGCTTACAACCTAAGACTCCCCCTGAGCAACATACCCAGGAAGTTGATCTATGTATACTACCTCTTGCAGATCATTATATAAGAAGGCATGCTTTAAATCCAACTAATACATCTCCCAATCTTTGTTAACCGCCATAGAGAAAAGAACACGGATTGTGCTAATATGAGAAACTGGGGAGAAGGTATCAAAGTGGTCACACCATATATCTGATTAAAGCCTTTCGAAACCATTCTACCCTTATAGCGGTCAATAGTTCCACCGGAGGAAACTTGATCAAAAAACCCACTATCAACCAACCACATCCACACTTAGAGGAGTTGGGACAAGAGTCCAAGTACCCCTTTCATTTAAGGTCTTCATCTTTTTATCCATTGCCACTTTCCAATGCAAAATAGCAAGAGCCTCTTAATTGTTAGTCGGGGAAACATTAGTGGAGAGAGCAATAGCAAATCTTCATTCATTTGGGAAAGAAAAGTACAGGAGAAAACATCATGAATTGAATGTTTAGTGCACATTCTAACCCCTTCCGTAGAGCAATAGGAAGGTCAAGATCATACTTATCTTATGCATGGATTCTATCAGTCGAAGAGATTACTAGTCCAGGAACTATCAACAACAACTCCAAAGTCAGAAAAGGGGTAGAAGACAGAGACGGAGACAGAGGATCTGGAATAGGAAGAGAAGAAATAGGTATGGGAGAATGATCAGGTTAAGCTAAGGTTATATAAATAATAGGTAAAGAAAAGAAGAATCATCAGGTGGCGAGAGAGGAAGATCAAGAAATTAAGGCACATCTTCAAAGAAGGTAACATCCGTAGAAACATACTATTTCCTAAACAGGGGTCAAAACATCGATACCCCTTTTGGGTCGGACAAGAGCCCAGAAAGATACACTTTAACGAATGAGGAGAAATTATATCATGACCATAAGAAAGAGAGTGCATAAATGCTATGCAACCAAAGACTCAGAGTGGTAAAGGAAACGGTTGGGCTTCTGGATGTAGAATAGAGAACGGAGCTTTGCATTGAAGAACCGAAGAGGGAATACAGTTAATGAGATAACAAGAGAGGAGCACAACATGACTCCAATATGACCGGAGAACATACATCTGTGTGAGAAGGGTGCAAGTAACATCTAAGAGATGATGATTTTTGCACTCAGTAATACCATTTTGCTTATAAGTATAAGGATAACTAGTTTGTTGAACGATGTCATGATGCATGAAAAAATCGAAAAATTATTGACTAAGATATTCTCGTGCATTATTAGTATGAAGAACTTTAATAGGAACATCATACTATGTGCGTATCTCATTATTAAATACTATGAATACAAAAAAGTTCAAAGCATTCTCTTAATAAATATAACCAAGTACAGCCAGAAAAATCATCAACAAATGTAACAAAGTACAAACTTCCCCTATCAATAGACCTAGTAGGAGAAGGACCCCAAATATCAGAATGAACAAGATCAAAGGGACGAGAAGAAATCCGTCCTTATCTTGCTGGATAGGAAGAGTGATGGTGCTTGGCAATTTGGCAGGCTTCACAGTTCACTAAGGATTCATCAAAAGGTAAATTTGGAAGGAGTTAGTATATGAGACGAGGAGGATGGCCAAGGTGAAGATGCCATTGTAGAAGATAAGAAGTGAAAGTAGAAACATTGTCAAGGAAGAAGAGCCAATTGCATTCAGTCCTAGTATCAATCTTCTTCTTGGAATGTGGATCCTAAGAAGAATAAGTACTGGATATAAAGGTAATAGTGCAGTTCAATTAATTGTAAAGAGCATAAACAGATAGTAAATTGTACGGAAAGGATGGAACATAGAGCATGCCCTCAAGCTGCAGATTTGAAGTGACGTGGACAATACTAGTCCCACATACATGAGATGAAGTACTGCCTACCACAAAAATTAGAGGAGGTCGGTTATGCTTGTTGAAAATGGAGAATAAATGGGGATTGCCCATCATATGGTTAATGGATCTTGAATCAATTAGCCACATACCCTAAGTGACCATATTAACAATTCCCGAGGAAGAGACAAGGTATGTGGACTTCTTATTATATCAGCCGCAGATGGGTAAAGATGAAGATACTTGGCCCAACAATAATCAATCAGATGTCCTATTTTCTTAAAAAGAGAACAGAGATGGAGTAACTAAGCATGCCCACCAGAATGAGCCCCATGCCCACCAGAATTACCAGATCAAAACGGATGAGCAAAGGTGTCAGGATGGGGTGGGGAGGAAAGAAGTGGCATTGAAGAAGAGTATTAACAACTACAATACGAGCAGCAATTCCATCAAGTATGGGAGAGTCAGTTTTGCCAAGAATGTGTTACCTTATCATTTCATAAGACTCTGGAAGGAGAAAAAGATAACAAACAATCAAAATGTGTAAGCAGCAATAGGAGTCAAAGTAGGATGAGAAAATAGATCAGCATATAACATGTATGTTTAAAGTTTGAGCGCCCTTGTTGTACAGAGTAGCAAAATGATTCCAAACAACTTTAACTATCTCATCATGGAGAATGATAGAAGACACTCATCCAAGAGACTATTAGCAATCAATATCCTGGCCAAAGCATCATTAGCATCTCGGTCATCAAATGCAGTTGACCCTCGAATTTGAGGGTCATCAGTAAGATGATTGCATTTGCATTGATACCTCAGTAAGAACACAAACAAAACACTACAGTTAGGATAATTTGGGCATGTTAGCTTAGAATAAGTTCTAAGATTACTAGAACAAGTGTTAGTAGAGGTTGCGGGCTAAAGATAAGGCATGGACAGGGTGGAAGAAGAGAGAAGTGGAGTCTCAATAGAGAAACAAAAAATGGATAGAGGTAAACCATGCAGATAGAGGAGAAAACTGTGTTGATAGAGAAAGCAAACCACGCGGATAAAAAAGTAAACCATGCGAATAAAAAATAAAACTGTGCAGATAGAGGAAGAAATCGCACGGAGTTCACAAGAGGGGAACAACACACAATAAAGGACTCAATGGGAGGTTAAAAAACTGAAGTCCGCAGAGACCATTGAAGAGCTTTGTAGGTTGTTAGTAAAAAGTAGACTGCAAGGATCGAGTTCTCCTCAAATACTATGTGGGAAAATCTAAATAACAGGGTTTTCATTAAAAAAAGTTTATTTACACGGGTATGACCCCCAATTTATAGGGGAGAGAAGAAAGATATAAAATACAAAAGATAATGTGGGACTAAAATACAATGAGCAGACTAGACAGACTGATATTTTCAGACCATACGAACTGAGCGGTTAAGGCATGATATCCTCTTTGTATCAAGAGTCCACTTGGTTTGCTCCTCAATCGTAGTTGACTAAAAGAAGCACCACAAGCAGTCAATTTTCTATATCCCTTAGACTTCAGCAGCTCCACCAACCTATCCACCAAACCTTAATGGTGGTCAGAGTACCTTGCTCCCCCTATTCGTAGAGGCTAAAGATTCTTGATCATTACTCTGCAACTACAGGTAAAACTGACCTCCCTTTCCTATCAAGAAGAAGGTCTCAGTAATATTTAGGCTATCTAGACGCAGACCGCCACACTGCTGGAACCAGTCTGCCAAGGTTGACCGTCCAGAAGATAGCATATTAGTTCATTTAACCACATTGCAAACCACCAAGATCAGTCTGCCAGAACCCTCTAAGATTAGTCTACCGAATTGACAAGTTCTAACAAATTTGCATAAATAATTTGGCTTTGAGAATTTTAAATAGACTAAAACTCCAATGAGCACATCACTCAAATTAGGAAAAGATGAATGTGGAATTTTGATAGACCAAACAGTATATAGAGGTGTGATCGAATCACTATTGCATCTTAATGCACCTAGACCCGACATCATGTTTGCGGTATGCCTTTGTGCTAGATATCAAGCTAATCCAAAAGAGTCATATTTTAAAGATATTAAGCATATCTTTAGGTATCTTATAGACAGCCAAAATTTTGGTCTTTGGTATCTACGCACCGACACATTCACGCTCCATGGACATTCTGACTCGAAATATGCTGGATGTTTTCTTGATCGTAAGAGCACAAGTGGAAATTTTAACTTCCTAGGTCCGGCGCTAGTTTCATGGTCGAGTATGAAATAGAATTTTGTTGCCTACTACATAGACGAGGCCAAGTACATTACCTTAGAAATTTGTTACGCACAAGCACTATGGATGTCACAAACGTTATTGGATTTCGGTTTGTCTTACAAAAGCATTGAAGTTAGGTGTGACAATAAGAGTGTTATAGACTAAACGAACAATTCAATTCATCACTATCCTTGTAATCACATATATGTATGTCATCAATTTATTCGAGATCATTTCAATATGGAGAACATGAGAGTGAGTTTTATTGGCATGGACAATCAGCTTGTGGACATTTTCACCAAACCCCTTCCCGACGTGTGATTTCCTCTACTATGTATAGAATTGGGGGTTTTGGATCTCATGAGTTAAATTCATATTTCCATAACTTTTCATGCTTTCCGTATAAAGTCTTATTGCATTAGGTTGGACTTACAACAATAAATCATATTCATGAAAAATTGTAAGCAAAAAACTGATGAAATTTTGGTCAGGTTCGCGAAAAATCGAGTATCTAGGTGATACCGTCAGACTCTAGATTATGATGGTAACGAAATTTCAAGAAAACCTTCGATTTTTCCTCTGATTCTATTTTATTAATTTATATTTTTGATTACTCTTGTTTTAGCCCAATTCACGTTTCTGCTCCTAAAAATTGAAAATCACATACAAATGTGAAAACTTAAAATTATAAAATTATGTTTTTGGTTCAATTTCATTTCTTGTTTGTTTCTATTATATAATTAAAATAGAAAAAATGAAAAAAAAAATCATTAAAATTATATTAAATCAGTAGTATGGGGGCATACATTACTTGAATCAAGAACATAATGATTACAAGCATAGTTTAATATCAGATTATTTATCATTATTTATATTGCATGTCTTTTTCATGATGTGTCTTGATCAATTGGTTTAGCTACTGAGTGCTAAATGATATGCAATGAATGTTTATATGGCTCTGCGTATGTGTGAGAATTTAGGCCAAATAATGATATCTCACTTACCACACATCTTTAGAGAGTGCACTTAAGTAGGAATTTCAAAGTTTATATGTTATAACTCTTGATATTGTGTAAACACTCTAGGGATGTCTTGATAGATCAATATCACATATTGCATTTTCATATATAGGGCTTAGAACTTATGGGCCAGAATTAATTGTCTAAGGTTTTTGTATACAAGTTAAAGTATATCTTCTTATGTGGGTAGATTTCGATTATTTTAGGGAGCATATCTAAAATTAAAAGAAAACATATAAAATTGATAGTAAACACAATGATAAAAATTATATAGTGAACAAAGATACCCCCCAAGCACTACTCGCTCCTCCTGATAAATCTCAATGAGCATTGTGAGGATGAGCACCGTGGTTATATGGATCGTTTAGATCATGTGCAAAAACTGGAAAAATATGTTAGTGCCCGAGTTTTAATCTTTAATGTTTGTAGATTGAACCTTGACATGATTATCACTTCATTACTCTTGTGCTAGTATATTGATTTACTGAGATCTAACAGGTATTAATGAATATTTTATCTTAACGCTATGTTCTTTTGATACTACACTTACACATGTCATTATTTTTTCTAACACTTTCATGCATAAGAATTAGACTAGAACTATATTACATGTCTTGTGCACGAATGTCCTAGTACATGATTACTATTCATGACACACACAATATTACTTAGTATAAACTGTATATATCTCATGATATTGTATGAAAAATCCTGTGTATTTGGTTGTGTGTGTTGTCTGTCCCAATCCTTATGATTTGTTCTTTCAAAACAATTGGTAATACTTGTGTTGTTAATTTTAAGTGGTATCTTCATCCCTCCAGGCCTTTGACCCTTATTGTTTAAATTATCCGATGATATTTTGGACCCCCCCCCCTTATATTTATCATGTTTATCTTTATGTGAATCTTTTGGTCTACATGTTTATTCAGCTGCATCTCTCTTTGGTGCTTTATTATTTAGATCATACCTACCCTGTTTTGATAATATCAAAGGGGAAGAATAGAAAGTTCATGTGCTAGTCATGGGCTAGTCATGTAGGGAAGATCTTTTATAGGGGAAGCACGTGAGCACATAGATAGTTGGAGCACATTTGCAGGGGGAGTATTTACACTAGATCAATATCACACTAAATGTTTCTTAGTATAAATTCCAAGTGGTATCTTGATATATAAACCTAATAATTTTACATTGGTTTTAATTTTTACTCTATATCAAGTTATATCATATTCTATGTGATTTATAACTCATGAACGGGATTTGAACAATCGGCTAGACATGGGCACAATCACCTAGATGTGTACATAATATACTAGAATAATCCCCGTTCGACTAGTCTGTGTGAATGCTATCGCGGGAGCTAGCACTTAAGGCTGGGTACTAGTAATCACCTTAATGAATGATAAGTTGCCTTGAAGACAATGTTGATATGTCTGTACGAGTTAACTAGAAGCATGTTTACGCTGGCACTAGCCATAATGTTGGGTGCGAGCTCATTTGACTATAGAGATGGAGTAACATGATTCGATTAGATTGGATTCGGCCAGAAGTGGACAAGTTCGGCAAGACATGTCTACCTTTGCATCCTACTGTTACCACGTATTGATATCTATATAGTCCAAGGACATCCATCTTCTTTATATGTGAAAGCCCATCTATCAAAGATGCCAAAACAAGCAAGGCTAACGCGCAACGCTAATATTATAGCTACACGCTAGAAGACGAAGACAAAGAAAAGATTTATAACCTTCCTTAACTAAAGCATGATAGTTGGATGAAGATGAACAAATGAAGCCTTCCACCGTACAGTAACCTACCGTCATTGGTAACTTAATGATTGACATTATAAAAATAGTGTGTCTTTCTATTGAGAATAACAGAATGAAAAAAAGACACATAGAAGAATGACTAGGGTTCTACGCCGTCTATGTTGCAAGGGACTACCATCTCAAGTGGAAGAAAGAAAATTTGCATCCTCTCAATCATGATAAAATATATTCGAAGATCAAACTCAAGAACGATGACTAGAGGACGATCTGGTGCCTAAGGAACGAGAATATTATGCACCAATCGATCAATTCTACCGAGAACCATCTTTAAGGGAGCAATAGTTTGCAATCTCTTATTTCTATTTATACCTTCTTCTTTCTTCTTTGTATGTGTATACAAAGAAAATCGACCATGGAGGTCGTCGGAATTCAGGGAGGACTCCGTAAGAAATTGACCTGGGAGGAGGTGGAAGATCTAGATGGCTTAAAGACCTTTTAGATAGTAAGGGAGAGAGAAACTTCGAAGATTTTTTTTTTTGGGAGAGGGAAGGGAGAGATCCTACCGGTCCTCGGGGGGGCCAGTATAGAAACCAAAAGAGAGTGTAATTTGTTGCCTCTAATCTTCGGCATCATGGAGATCTAGTTTTGTAATAGTAAACCATTTTCAATACTTAATAAACTAATGCTTTATTATTCTGATCTACTAATACATCTCTTTATTGTTGCATCTTTAAAGTGTTAATCGAGGTTGTACTGAAACAATCTTTTGTAGCGCGAGAATACAGTTTCTATTGATACCGTTAGCGGTAGTTTTGTCGCCTAGTGCTTGTGTTCAGAAAGTGTATTATCTTCAGAAAGTTTTTAACTCTATGATGTTTTTGAAGAACCTTATTCACCCCCACCTCTAAGTTTTGCCACTTGATCCAACATAAGGATTATCAAGTATTTATCAAGATAAATCAAAAGACCTATTTCAGTTCAACTCAATGCTCTGGTTGGCTGGTCATAAATCAAACTGTCTTAGATTAGGAGCGGTCAAGCACCCAAACACTTGAAGTAGAGTGAGACAGCTAGCAAGAGAGTTTTTTAACTTTAGAAACCCCAAAAAGGGGTAAAAATCACATGGAAGGGATTATGCCAACCAAATATTTTTTATGATTTTTCTTATTACAAGAGATGTACAAAACTTGAGGGCGACAGACCGCCTCTCATTACAGTTATTATGATGGGGAGCGCTATGTTTACTATACTATGGAGCCTACTATCGATGCTCAGAAGCTAGAATGATGTGTCTGGCACAATCTGGAGTTTGTTACTTGTTTTGGTTACACAAGAAGGCGTCTAGAATGATACGTAGAGAGTGTGATGCATTTGGCACAATGCATGGAGTGAAATGTGCATAGGGTGAATAGTGCATGGGGTGAATTGTGCATGAAGGGAAATGTGGGGAGTGAAATGTGCTGGGGTGATAGGACCAAGCTGGCGAGTTCAGTCACCATATTATGCTTGTGTACATGCACCATCCTGGTTCTCTAGCATTAGATTGTATTGCTTTTCTTGCACGCAAATGGGCATATGTTTGGCGCTTGGAGTTTGCAAAGAGATTCACGAATAATTTATGATTTATTATTTTTTGGGTACTAACACGAGGCTCTCATGGGAGGCCTATGCAATTTTGCTCTAGACCCACCATCGATCATGTTGATATTTGGAAGAAATATTATGGGATACCTGCTAAATTGGAAGTGAAAGTTAAGCATATTGAAGAACATGCACAGAACTCGCGAAAACTTGCAAATCTCTACAAACGATAGGTCAAAACATGTAAAAGTAAAAACAAAATACGAGTACCTGAAGTGAACTCGCAAAAACCTTTTAATCTCTCGAAAAGGGAAGTCAAAAGCAGATAAATTTAAAATATAATGCAAGTAGCTGAAGTGAACTCTTGAACATCTAAAATTCCTTGGCGCCCAGATCTCCTAGTTGTCACCTATTGGGATGACGAGACTCATGGTCTTGATTGTCTTCTTTATAAAGCATGGTTCACGATTCACGTTGGACTTGTTCTAAGAGTAGTATAAGGTGTGTACTGATGGAGATGGCTGAGTCGAGGTGTGCAATAATAAAAGATAGATTCACTTTTAAGACAAGGTTAATTGCTGATACGGGAATACACTGTATGGGTATGTGAAAAATTCTTGGGAGCTTTCGAAGTTTTGGACATCTTTTCTCGGGTATTATCGTCACGTGATAGGATGAGAGTAGGAGTTTGCACTGGTATTAGGGTTCAATAATCTGGTAGCATTAGTGAAACCCCTTTTACACAACTCTTACTTTGTTAAAGAAAAAAGATTGTTGTTGTGTAAGATTTCTTCAGACGAGGAGTGATCTTCCCCCATTCCTTTGGATCGAGATATGAAGTATAATCTAGTTTTTAAGTGCAACAATTATGGGGCCGCGCCACCTTTTTCTGCTCGATGGAGGGAGCGTGCTGATGAGGTAGCTCCTTATAATCCTAAAGCTGATATTATGTCCTTCTATCCTAATATAGAGGTCTGGGGTTCAGCTATCCCCAGCCCCCCTTGAAGGTTGTCTTTGTGCCGCCACCAGTGAAGGTGAGGCGGGTCTCCTCTTCTCTCGAAGGGATGATTGATATGATGAGTATAGTTCATTTGTTATTGAGATTTGTAGTTAGAAAGAAGCTGACTTTCCTCTCTTTTTTTTGTTGACTGGAGTCTTGATCAACATTTCTCATATGTGGAATCACTGTTATATGGGCATGGAGGATAGGCCCTTTTCTCTTTAGGAGGAGCTTCACGGGGTAAAGAGTTCCATATCTGAGTTGAGGGTGAAGCGGGATTGCAATGTTTATCGCTTCCAACAATTAGAGACTGACATGCAAGCCGAGATCGAGAAGCTATGGGAGGATGAAAGTGAAGGGATAGATACGATTGCGGAATTAAAGATTATAGATATTGAATAAGAACCCTAAAGCCTAACACAAGTGTTGTGCACAAAATAAAGCTAACTGTAATTACAGTTAAGCTTCAGGTCCTATCCAGCAACTAGCAATCCTAGTTAAAATCAAATCACAGCCACAATGCAATTAATTCATTAAGCAACCAGACGACACAAGCTATTATAGTGGTTCCCCAAACACTGGGTACATCCACTCTTCTACCCACACGGTAGGAATCCACTACAGGTTTTTGATCAGGTGCCCTGCCACCAACAAGATCTGCTGCAGGTAGATCTAGAGACCCTTTAGACTTTTGATCAGGTGTCTAAAAACCAAGCTTTACTTTTGAAGGGAGTAAACAACCCTTTACAGGAGGGGGGAAGAGGGTTAGATTGTCTTCTCTATTTTACAACAAGATTAGAGAAGCACAAGGCCTCTTCAGAACTTCTGACAGAATACTGTCTTGAAGTTCTGAAGGAATAAAGCTAAGAAGAAGATAATAAAATATAAAATAAAAGGATCTTCTTCAGCAGCTTCCTTCTTCTTCTTCTTCTTCAATATCTCTGAGTGTATCTTCCTGGAACAGGAGCACTCAGGTTGAAGAAGAGCAGAAGAGATAACTTCTCAGTTGGATGAAGATTGCTGAGAGCTGGCTTTGCTGTATTGTATTTCTTCCTTCTGCTAGCAAGCCTTAGTTCTTTCTTCAAAAGAACTCTTTATATATAAGCAGCAGTAACGGATCTATTATTTTAGTTGAGCTTTTGTCTTCTTCTCAGATCTTGAATCTGGGCTGCAATTAACATAAAGACAAAACATATCTTGCAGACATATATATTATATATAAAGAATAAAGCTTCATAAGAAGCTGCAGTATTAAATCTGATAAAGAATGCTATAAAAGGTCACATCAGATAACTCTTTACTGCCAACGACTATAAAGGACAGCTGCAGATAAAGTAATCAATAAGTCAACTAATAAGACAAACTACTTTATCTGAAAGGAAAGACTTATGCATAATAATAGCAAGGATTGCTTTGAAGTAATAACAGTAAATCAATCAGATATTATATAATAAATATATGCTAGAAATACAGGAAAAAAAACACAGAAAAGAACGCATATAATACTATAGTCGAACGCCGTTCTACTATAGTCGAACGCCGTTCTACTATAGTGGAACGCCGTTCTACTATAGTGGAACGCCGTTCTACTATAGTGGAACGCCGTTCTACTATAGTGGAACGCCGTTCTACTATAGTGGAACGCCGTTCTACTATAGTCGAACGCCGTTCTACTATAGTCGAACGCCGTTCTACTATAGTCGAACGCCGTTCTACTATAGTCGAACGTCGTTCTACTATTTTTGGACTGGAATTCTGAACTTCAAAACTGAACTTCTCTGGAATTTTCTGCACTTTCTTCTTGGATTCTTTTGATGTATACTTGGAGAATCCTATGACCCTTAGACTATAAAATTTGGGTCAAACTAATAATCCTAATAGTGATCCTAACCCAAATCAGAACCTAAGGTTCCAACAATCTCCCCCTATTTGGGTGAGGATCCTATTAGCAAAATAATATTATAATAAATATATATTTGCAAAGCATAAGATATATAAAAAAGAAAAGCATTGCATAGCTGGCTTCGGTTTTTTATAAAAGCTGGCTGCTTGCAGGCATTTGCAATCTCCCCCTATGTTGATGCAGTACCTGTGATTGAAGGAGACTGAGATGACTTTGAATTTTGATTGAGTCATCCAGCAAACTCTTATAAATAGTACCTGCAGAAGACTATGGTAGAGATTGCTCTCTCCTTGAAAAAGGGTATGTTAGCAGCAAAAAAAATGATATTTGTCCAACAAATTTAATTAGGATTCTGGATCTGAAAACCAAAATCAGATATCTTCCTTCCTATAGAATTTCTTTTCATTAGACGAGATTCAAACTCAGCTGACCAATGCAACTAGAGTAGAAGACTCAATCTAGATGAAATTAGAAAAGGATCTATAAGAAATAGAGTTATCTGACAGAGAATTTCTTTATACAGAAATCTGAATAAAATATTTGAACAAAATATCAAACAGATATATAAATAGCCTTAAGAAAAAGGAAATGCTTCCTAATAAATTTGTTCCAGATGGTAGAAGGATTTGAAAATATTTTAAGTAATTTATCCTTTTGATAATAAAACAAATTTATGAAAAAGCTGACTGAGTTCTCAAATCTGAACTCATTTTGTTGATTAGAATAATCTGAAAACATTTCTCTGAGAAGTATTGTTTCCTTCTCAGGTTTTGTTAAACTTTGGCAGCAATATTTAATTTCTAAATTAACTAAACTGATAACAGAATTAGATATTACCTGAACCTTTTCAGGTTTTGATTTGTCTTCTGTTTGTTCAGCATCTAAGTTGCTGCATGAAGCATTTATGGCCATTATGCAAAATTCTTTGGCCCTTGCTTCCTCCTCTTCATCTTCAAATGATGAGTCATCATCTGAGACATCCCCGATAACATCTAGGGATGTTGGTTTTCCTTCTTCAGATGAGATGTTGTGGCTTACTTCTGATATATTATCCACGGGTTCAGAAGCCATTTGGTGAAGGGAATCCCACATCTCCTTAGCTGTTGAGCATTCAACAATCTCTTGAAAAATGTCATCAGACAATGACTGAGCTAGGATATTCATTGCTCGGGCATCAGCTAGCCTGGCACTTTTTGTTGTTGTTGCCAATGTTGGAAGACCTGTCAAAATAGAAGAAAATATTTCTTCATCAATATTGTTCATAAATAATTTGACTCTTGCCTTCCAGATGCTAAACTCAGCTAAGTTGCAAGCTGGAGGTCTGGTGCTAAAATAATCATTGTACTGGGCCATGAAAGTGAATGTGAATATCAATAATCCTTGGTATCTATCAGGATCTTGTGACTCAGGTGTTAGCCTGTACAATCAGTCAACCTCCCTCTGATACCAATTGAAAGTGAAGGGATAGATACGATTGCGGAATTAAAGATTATAGATATTGAATAAGAACCCTAAAGCCTAACACAAGTGTTGTGCACAAAATAAAGCTAACTGTAATTACAGTTAAGCTTCAGGTCCTATCCAGCAACTAGCAATCCTAGTTAAAATCTAATCACAGCCACAATGCAATTAATTCATTAAGCAACCAGACGACACAAGCTATTATAGTGGTTCCCCAAACACTGGGTACATCCACTCTTCTACCCACACGGTAGGAATCCACTACAGGTTTTTGATCAGGTGCCCTGCCACCAACAAGATCTGCTGCAGGTAGATCTAGAGACCCTTTAGACTTTTGATCAGGTGTCTAAAAACCAAGCTTTACTTTTGAAGGGAGTAAACAACCCTTTACAGGAGGGGCGAAGAGGGTTAGATTGTCTTCTCTATTTTACAACAAGATTAGAGAAGCACAAGGCCTCTTCAGAACTTCTGACAGAATACTGTCTTGAAGTTCTGAAGGAATAAAGCTAAGAAGAAGATAATAAAATATAAAATAAAAGGATCTTCTTCAGCAGCTTCCTTCTTCTTCTTCTTCTTCAATATCTCTGAGTGTATCTTCCTGGAACAGGAGCACTCAGGTTGAAGAAGAGCAGAAGAGATAACTTCTCAGTTGGATGAAGATTGCTGAGAGCTGGCTTTGCTGTATTGTATTTCTTCCTTCTGCTAGCAAGCCTTAGTTCTTTCTTCAAAAGAACTCTTTATATATAAGCAGCAGTAACGGATTTATTATTTTAGTTGAGCTTTTGTCTTCTTCTCAGATCTTGAATCTGGGCTGCAATTAACATAAAGACAAAACATATCTTGCAGACATATATATTATATATAAAGAATAAAGCTTCATAAGAAGCTGCAGTATTAAATCTGATAAAGAATGCTATAAAAGGTCACATCAGATAACTCTTTACAGCCAACAACTATAAAGGACAGCTGCAGATAAAGTAATCAATAAGTCAACTAATAAGACAAACTACTTTATCTGAAAGGAAAGACTTATGCATAATAATAGCAAGGATTGCTTTGAAGTAATAACAGTAAATCAATCAGATATTATATAATAAATATATGCTAGAAATACAGGAAATAAAACACAGAAAAGAACGCATATAATACTATAGTCGAACGTCGTTCTACTATAGTCGAACGCCGTTCTACTATAGTGGAACGCCGTTCTACTATAGTGGAACGCCGTTCTACTATAGTGGAACGCCGTTCTACTATAGTGGAACGCCGTTCTACTATAGTGGAACTCCGTTCTACTATAGTCGAACGCCGTTCTACTATAGTCGAACGCCGTTCTACTATAGTGGAACGCCGTTCTACTATAGTGGAACGCCGTTCTACTATAGTGGAACGCCGTTCTACTATAGTGGAACTCCATTCTACTATAGTCGAACGCCGTTCTACTATAGTCGAACGCCGTTCTACTATAGTCGAACGCCGTTCTACTATTTTTGGACTGGAATTCTGAACTTCAAAACTGAACTTCTCTGGAATTTTCTGCACTTTCTTCTTGGATTCTTTTGATGTATAGCTGGAGAATCCTATGACCCTTAGACTATATAATTTGGGTCAAACTAATAATCCTAATAGTGATCCTAACCCAAATCAGAACCTAAGGTTCCAACAGAGGAGCTTAGTATGGAGAAGACCCTTGGCCATAAGATTGTGAAGTTGTAGGAGGAGGTGCAAGGAAAAATGTCTTTTCTGGACATTGAGCTATGATTCTTGAGGGCCAAGGTGGAGAGAAACTTCCCATTAGAGCAGGTTATCAAAGAGCTACACGGACTCCTTAGCCTACATGCAGGACCGCTCTCTACTTTTAAAGGAAATCCGAGTGGAGGTGATGACCACGATGATGGAGCCATTACTGGAGGACGAGCATGAGATGACCTTTAAGAAGGGGATGGGTAAAACCCTTCATATGATAGAGCATAAGCAGGGTTGTGATGTTACTAGGATCAGTAACAAAGACCTTTTTGAGGATAAGTGCTATGATGTTGACATCGTGGAGTGACTTGTGTATCTTTGCACCTTTGTACCTATGCATTTGTATATGTATTATATATTATTCGGCCTTAGATGCTTATGTCAATTGCATTATTATTTTTGGATCCTTCCAACTTGGAGCATTTATTAGGTAATGGTTTTGGTTTTATAGTAACGACAATGTTTTTTATGCATGACTTAAATAAGGTTTTGAGTTTCTTTATACCAACTACATGGAGGTAGGGTCCCAACGATGTCCTGACTTACTAAACTACAGGGGAAATGGGAGAATGCTTCAAGCCGAGTAGTGTGTGGTCAGATGGTGAAGGCCAGACGCATTCAAACCATTGGAAACCATGTTGGGGTACTGACATTAGCTTTGGCATGACCTACTAATGGGGAGAAAGGCAGACGCTTTGAGCTGGGTATTTAGAGATCATGGGATAGGCCCTAAAGTTTTAGTGATGGGCAGATGCTTCAAACCATGGGAGACTATGAGGGAGGCAGGCCCTAGTGGTGTCACTACCTACTATAAGGATGAAGGGAGAATGCTTTGAGCTAGGTAGTGAGGGGTTACTATGGGGAATTGCCTCGGAGTTCTAGTGAAGGGAAGACACTTTAAACCATGGGTGACCATAAGGAGGCCAGGCCCTAATATTTTTGTGACCTACTATATGGGCAAAGGGTGGATGCTTCGAGCCGAGTAATGAAATGTCATCATATGGGGACTAGCCCCGAAATTCCAATAATAAAGTACAGATGCTTCGAACTGTGGGCGATAATGGGGGGACAAGCCCTGGCGATGTCATGACCTAATATAAGGTTAAAGGGTAGATGCTTCATACTGGGTAGTGAGAGGTCATTATGGGGAGTATTCCTATAATGGTAGGGCAAGAAAAAAATCAAAGAATAATTAATTAAATCAAGCAAACGTATATGCACTAGTGCAGACTTGCAACTTAAAGTCTGATGATTGTTCTTTGAAACACATAGAATAAAATTAAAATAATGAAAGGGCTCTCCAGCCCGATTCTTGGTTTTTCTTGAGTTACTCCTGCACAAATCCTCCCATCATTCTGCTTACTATATTATGGTGGACATTTGATACTAATCGCATTGGTTCTTGGGGACGCTCCTTGTCTAGGCTTTGCCTGTTGTAGGTAGCATGTGAAAGCTACCTCCTAGTTTCTTCGAACAACACCAATCCCTCCCAGATTGACAAACAACATTACGAGATGCATGATGGAGGGAATGGCCCTGAAGGTTGCTTGAAGAAGATGACTGAAAATGGCATTATACGAAGACTCTAACTCCACTATCACGAACTGCACGTTATGGGTGACTTATTTTGAGAATCTTCAGAGGTGAAAAAAAGAGAGTAAATTTTATTCTTCAACCCCTCTTCTCTGATAAAATGACAGTCTACTTCAATATGCTTTGTCCTCTCATGAAATATTGGATTCTTTGAAATATATATAGCTGCATTATTGTAACAGAACATTGACAGGGGATAATCATAGACTTCTCTCAAATCAACCATTAGTGTTCATAACCACTTCATCTCATAGGTAGTCAAATTCATGCTTCTGTATTCGGCTTCAGCACTTGACTTTGAAAATACACACCATTTCTTGAACTTCCAGCTAACCTGATTTCCTTCTACAAAGCTGCAAAAACCAGACGTAGATTTTTTATCCTTCTTTTCATAAATATAGCTGGTATCAGAATAGGCCTCATTCCTCAAATAATTATTCTTCTAAAATCGGAGTCTCTTTCTTTGAGATCCTTTCACATATTCCAAGATCTTTAGAGCTAATTGAAGATGACACTCCTTGGGAGCTTGAATAAACTGGGTCAACCCTTCCTACCACATAACAGATATCAAGTCATATGACTGTCATATAAATGAGTTTTACCACAAGCCGTCTATACCTAGTGACATCTGAAAGAAGAGGTGAATCCTCATTCCAACACTTTTCATCCCCAACAGCCATCAGACACTGAGCAGGTTTAGCCCCAAGAAGACCCGTCTCCTTTAAAAGATCCAAGGCTTACTTCTGCTGCGAGAGCACAACAAAATTAGACTTCCAGGAGATCTCAATCCCTAGGAAGTACTTCGTAGATCCTATATCTTTTGTAATAAAATGTTGAAGAAGATGTTTCTTTGTTAAGTCAATTTCCTTCTTATTATCCCCTATAAGAAGAATATCGTCCACATAGACAACAAGAACAAATAGCCATGTAGAAGCCTTGTGTATTTGCAGAAAGTGATTTGTAGTACTTCGAGAAAACCCAATAATAGAGATAACTTCGCTGAACTCTCAAACCAAGCCTATGGGATTTTCTTGAGTCCATAGATTGCCTTACTCAACCTACACACCTAAGACCCCCCCCCCCCCCTGAGCAGCATACCTAGGAGGTTGCTCCATGTACACTATCTTCTATAGATCTCCATAAAGGAAGGCATTCTTGACATCTAACAGAGACATATCCCTATCTCTGTTAACAACCATAGAAAAGAGGACACAGATCATAATTATCTAAACAACTAGAGAGAAGGTGTCAAAGAATTCCACACCATAGGACTGGATAAACCTTTGGCAACTAGCTTAGCTTTATAGCGATCGATAGAGCCATCAGAAAGAAATTTGATCACAAAGATCTAGTGACAGCCAACCACATCAACTCCTAGAGGGGTAGGGACAAGAGTTTAAAAACCTCATTCAATCAGATTTCTCATCTTTTCATCCATAATGGATTTACAATGAGGAATAGCGAGAGCCTCTTGATAGGTTATCGGGATCACATTGCCCAAGAGAGTGAGATATAAACTCTTGCATGATATAGTCGAGCATAAGAAACTACATCATGAATAGGATGTTGAGTGCATGTCTGAACTCCTTTTCGAAGAGCAATAAGAAGATAAAGATCAGACCTATCTGTAGTATCATATTCATCCTTTATAGAGACTGCTAGCCCGAGAACTGTTAGTAATTATTGAGGAATAGTAGCAACATCAGGAGAAAAAGATGGATAACTAGAAACTGGTGCAGGAATAGAAGGAAGAGGAGGCTCAGATAGAGAAGGAAGAGCGGGCTCAGGTGCAAAAATAATAGGTAGGGAAGAGAAATCCTCAGACGTTGAGGGAGGAAAGTCTCGAGAAAAATAAGGATTATCTTCAAAGAAAGTGGCATCAGCATAAACATATTGTTTTCGAAGAAGATCATAGCACTGATACCCCTTTTGAGTGGGATAGTGGCCAAGGAAGATGCACATAACAGAACGAGGAGAGAGTTTGTCACGACCATGTGAAGGATAGTAAACGTACATGTACAACCAAACACTCGTGGAGGCAATGGGAATGGTGTAGCACCAGGGAACAGAACAGATAATGGGGTTTTGTCGTTGAAAATTGAGGAAGGAATACGGTTAAAGAGATAACAGGAATGAAGAATGGCATAGCCCCAATATGAATAAGGAACGTTCATTTGGGTGAGGAGAGTGCGAGCAATGTCTAGGAGACTATGATTTTTGTGTGTAACAACTCCATTCTGTTGGGAAGTGTATGGACAAGTTGTCTAATATACAATATCATGATGCATGCAAAAGATAGAGAATTGATGACTAAGATATTCTTTCATATTATCAGTGTGAAGAACTTTAATAGGCACACCAAACTAAGTATGTATCTCATTATAAAATGATGTTAAAACATAGAACAGTTCAGGATGTTCCTTTATGAGATACAACCAGTTATATCTAGAAAAATCATCAATAAAAGTGACAAAATACAAACTACCTCTACCAATAAATTTAGTAGGGGAAGGACCCAAACATCAGAATGAACACGATCAAAGGGACAAGAAGAACTACGTCCTTGTCCTTAAGGAAAGGAGGATCGATAGTGTTTTTTGAGTTAGCAAGGTTCACAGTTGATTGTGCAGTCTTCCCGTGGTAAATCTAGCAGGAGATATTAAAGTAAATGAGGAGAAGATGTCACTTGAGAAGATAAGTAGATGTAGAGAAAGTAGAGACATTATCATGGTAGAACAAGCCCCCACTCTGAGTCCTAGTAGTAATTGTATCCTTGGAGCACGGATCCTGAAAAGAACTAGTAGCAGAAGACAATGGTCCTTCTATACCCTCTAGAAAGAATGAACAATGGTCCTTCTACACCCTCTAGAAAGAACGGATTATCGTCCTTCTACGCCCTCTAGTAATAACGGGCAAAGATCCTTTTACGCCCTCTGGTATGAATGGACCCCGGTATTTTTACACCCTCATATAAGAATGGAATTCATTCCTTCTTTATCCTCTAGTAAGAACGGACAAAGATCCTTCTACACCCTCCGGTAAGAATAGACTCTGCTCCTTCTACGTCCTCCGGTAAGAATGGACTTTAGTCATTATATGCCCTCCAGTAATAATGAACAAAGATCCTTCTATGCCCTATAGTAAGAGTGAATAAAGGCCCTTTTATGCCCTCCAATAAGAATGTACTTGGTCCTTCTATGCCCTCTGGTATGAACGGACTCTGATCCTTCTATGCCTTTTGGTAAGAACGAAAAAAGGACCTTTTACGCCATCTGGTAAGAACAGACCCCGATCTTTCTACACCCACCAATATGAAAGGACTATATGGTAAGAATAGACTCTGTTCCTTCTACGACCTTTGGTAAGAATGGACAAAGGTCCTACGCCATTTGGTAAGAACATACAAAGGTCATTTTATGCCCTTTATTAAAAGCAGAAAAAAATCCCTTTATGATCCAATGGAGCGTCAACCTCTAGTGCCAAAGACGAGTGACAACATTAATACTGCACCAAGAAACAAGCTTACACCAACCGAGCATTGGCAACTGACATCAAAGCCAAGCAATGACTCTATTACGTGTGCCAAGCAATAAGCCTACACTAACCGAGCATCAACCTATGGCACTGATGAGTAATCTCGAGCGATGAGTGTTTTTAGGTTCTTATTGCCGATAGGCGAACTTTGGTGCCAACTCCAAGCGACAAGCTCAAATGCCCTTGATAAGGGCAGGAAAAGGCCCCCTCCATTAGAACTAAGCTACAACTTCCAACCCCAACCTCCGACACTGACACCAAGCGATAACTTTGAGTACATATATATAGAATAAAGCTCGTAACTGCACGAATTATGACAATTCACTCATACAAGCTCACACACAAAAATATGCAATCGATAAGAAAAGAATTTGGGCTCATTTTTTTACAAAAGCAACCTCTAAAAATTAGGGGCATTTGATATGGTTTCCCGATCATGTGTTTTATCAAAATGGAGATTTTTTACGTAACCTCAACCTGCTCACTGATATAATTTCAATGATCTTATTCTTATATAATTCCGAGTTTCTTTGGTCTTCCAAACAGACGCTAAAATGCACCATGAGGCACGAATAGTAAAGTCCCCTACCATGTGGTGTGAATAGTAAAACCCCTCATCATAGGCTGTGAATAGTAAAATCCTCATCATGGAGATGTGAATAGTAAAATCCTCTATCATTGATGTGTGAATAGTAAAATATCCACCATGGGGCATGAATAGTAAAACCTCCATCATAAGTGTGTGAATAGTAAAATCCCTCATCATTGGAATGCACATAGTAAAATTATACATCATTAGGGGGTGTGGATAGTTAAAGCCCCCGCCATGGGGTATAAATAGTAAAATCCCCTTCATGGGGGTGTAAATAATAAAAATTCCCATCATGGGGGCGTGAGTAATAAAAATCCCATCATGGGATGTGAGTAGTAAAACCCTCATCATGGGGGTGTGTATAGTAAAATCCTTCATCATAGAGGTGTGCATAGTAAATTCTCACATTATGGAAGTGCAGATAGTAAAACCTTCTATCATGCTATATGGATAATCACATCCCCTAACAACATAGTTACCAAAATGCCCCTCTCAGAAGTTATAAAAGGGACCCAGAGTTCTCATTTTAAATAACTTTGCCTTCTAAGCCTAAGAGAGCTCCAGAGACTTATATCAAAGATCTCCCATTTAGGTACATTAGAACCAATGTACTTGATTTGAAGAAACCTTTCAACTCAATGATATACACAATTATGTATTTTATGTATGTTTTAGTTCATGTATGCAGGTTAGTCTATGCCATATTGATTGGATAGGTTGTCCAAGTGACATTGACAGATGGACTCAAAGAAGCTGACTGGAAAGGCAGAAAATTTCCTAAGTCCACAAGCATCGAGTGAAGCAAGCTCACTCAACGTCAAATATTAAGGCAGTTACTGAAAAAAATTGACTAAGTCCATAGGCATTGAGTGAAGTCAATTCACTCAACGCCATACAGCTAAAAGTGATGAATGAAGTCAGGACAGTCAAAGCCTAGCAAGTTGCAACGCAGAGAAATGACTAAGTACAAAAGTGTCGACACACTTCACAACTATGTCGACACCTTTGTAGGAGCAGTGTCGAGAAAAGTCAGTTATCTCAACATCTTGAAGATCAAGTCACCAGTGTCGAGACAAGTCAGATATCTCGACACCTTAAAGCTCGAGATAGTAGTGTCGAGACAATACAACTGTCTCGACACAATGAAGGACTGAAGTATAAAGATAATTCAACTGTCTCGACACATTGCAGATTTAAAATAAGATGTCGACACCCGGTAGATCTAAGAATCAAGACAATTCAACTGTCTCAACACAGTGCAGATTTAAAGATGTCGACACCCATCAGACAGTTGTGTCGTATTTAGGTAGGAGACCGAGCGGACCGCTAGACCAGCTCGGACAACAAATAGCAACAGTCTGGATATCAACCCGCTGGAGAGAGACTATAAGACCGTACAGTCATCAACCCGCCAATCATAGACTGCAAGATCGCTCGGTCTCCTACTTCAACACTCCCCCTAAAGCTGGAGCATAGATATCAATCATGCCCAGTTTGTCACAAATGTGGAAGAAGGAAGTAGAAATTGGCTTGGTAAAGATATCCGCCAACTCTTTGTCGGATGTGACAAACGGAGTATAAATCTGTTTCTTTAAGACCTCTTCCCGAATGAAATGGCTGTCGAATTCTATATGTTTCATTCTCTCATGGAAGACCGGATTTCTATATATGTATATGGCAGCCTTGTTGTCAAACAACATAAGAAGAGGATATTCATAGACCTCTCCTAAGTCAAGCATGAGAGCACGCAACCATTTTAACTTACAAGTGGTTGATATCATACTCTGATATTCGGCTTCTGCACTGGATCTGGAGATAACAGACTGTTTCTTGCTCTTCCATCTCACAAGATTTCCTCCAACAAATGTGCAAAAATCAGATGTAGATTTACGGTTGCCTTTATCATCTGCATAGCTTGAATCTGAGTAGGCTTCAACCCTTAGATGACCACTCTTCTGAAAAAGTAGCCTTTTTCCTGGTGTGGCTTTAACATACTCTAATATCCTTAAGACAGACTGAAGATGGCATTCCCTAGGAGCTTGCATTAACTGACTAACCTTGCCTACAACATAGGAAAGGTCGGGTCTGGTCATCGTAAGATAAATGAGTTTGCCCACCAGACATTTGTACCTCGTGACATCAGACAGAAGAGGCAAGTCATATGTCCATGTTTTGTCTTCTCCAGTAGCCATGGGACACCGGGCCGGTTTAGCACCACTCAATCCTGCCTCTTGTAGAAGATCAAGAGCATACTTCCGGTGGGAAAGAACCAACGAGTCGGGCTTCCGAGAGATTTCTATCCCCAAAAAGTATTTTGGGGAGCCCATATCCTTCGTGGCCAGGTGTTGACGGAGGTGTTTCTTTGTCAAGTCAACCCCAGCCTGTTCATCGCCAGTAAGAAGAATATCATCCACATACACTACCAAAACCATCAATCCCGATGCGGTTTTGCGAATAAATAAGGAGTGATCGGCCGAACATCTTGCAAAGCCGATGGTATCCACAATGCCACTTAACATGTCAAACCACGCCTGAGGACTCTGTTTTAGGACATAGATAGCCTTCTTCAACCGCCATACATGTGTCTCCCCCTGAGAAATATACCCAGGAGGTTGCTTCGTGTTGACGTCCTCATAAAGATCCCATAGAGGAAAGCATTCTTGACATCAAGCTGGGAAATAGCCCAATCCCTGTTGACGGCCATAAAGAGAAGAACTCGGATGGTGCTGAGGCGAGCGACCGGAGAGAAGGTATCGAAGTAATCAACCCCATAAGTCTGAGTAAAGCCTATGGCCACCAGCCGGGCTTTGTAGCGATCCACAGTACCGTCTGGGCAGAACTTCACCACAAAGACCCGGCGAAAGCCAACCACATTAGTACCAATTAGTGGAGGAACAAGGGTCCATGTACCCCTTTTTGTAAGAGTGGCAATCTCCTCATCCAGGCAAATTTCCAGTGAGGAATAGCAATATCCTCCTGGTAGGTGCGGGGAGTGGCAGTAGCCAAGATAGCCAAAGCAAAATACCTGCGAGAAGGAGTAAGGCGACCATAGGAAACAACGGCCGAAAGCGGGTGTTGGGTACATGCCCGCACCCCTTTGCGAAGAGGAATGGTAAGATCCAAGTCAACGTGTTCCTCAGTGACTGGAGCGTCCGTGACGAAGAAGGCTGGCACGAGACTAGAGAGACGGTTGTGGAGAAGAGAGAGAAGGGGGAGGGGAGAGAATGGAGAGAGGAGGATACAGAGAAGGAGATGATGTATGAGGAGAGACATCGATAGGCATTGAAGGAATGGAGGGAGGCGGTGGAGAATAAGAGACATTGAGGAGAATAGGGGATGTAGGAGAGAAGTAGGATGCATTCTCGAACAAGGTCACGTCCGTAGAGACAAACTGCTTGCACAGAACGGGGTCAAAGCAATAATAGCCTTTTTGAGTTCCCTTGCACTTCCAGGAACTCCTGGTTGTTTGTTATCTTCTACGACTTCCCAATTCATATGATATGATACGCTAACAAATCTTGGGCGAGGGGAAATCTATAACTTTGGATGCCACCGCAGCTCGCATCACCGCTGTTACTTCTCTACTCTAACATCCTCTGTTGTCCTCCCCTCCTCCACAGGACTCCTATGCGCACCAAGCTCAGTAGGGTGCACTAGTAGCCGCAGCCAATCAGGCGGGCGCGGTTCATCCAGGTTTCTCTGTTCTCACTGTGGTCGTACCGGCCATTCTATTGACCGCTGCTGGAAGAAATATCCTCATCTTCGCCCCTTTAATGATGCATCTTCCTCAACCTCCGCCTCCTCTCGGCCATCTACCTCTATGGACACGACTTTAGGTAGTGCCCACATAGTTACCCAAGGTAAATGGCTGATTGACTCTGGTGCTACAAATCACATGACCGACAACCCTCAATACTTCTCTCTCCTAGAAACACATGATCGGTTGCCCCCAGTTCTTGTTGCAAATGGGCCCCCTTCCCCGGTTCATGGTACGAGCGTGGTGCAAGTCACCCCGTCGCTTTCCTTGGCAGACACCCACTATGTCCCAAAGTTCCCTTGCAATTTGTTATCCGTTACTACTTTATGCAATCAACTTCAATGCTCTGTCTTATTCACTCCAACTTCTTGTTCTTTTCAGGACTCGAGAACCCAACGGACAATTGCTACTGGGATTGAGACCGGCGGCCTCTACTTCCTCGATAATGTTTCCGCTCTGTCCACCTACTCCTCCTCTTCTACAGATCTGCTTTAATGGCATCTTCACCTTGGACATCCTCATCCTCGGATTCTTCGCCAGCTTCTGCCCCCACTTACCTCAGACCTGTACTCAGATCAATTGTGATGTGTGTCATCTTGGCAAACATAACCGCTCCTCCTTCTACCCAAAACAAGGTTGTGGCTCTTCTCGCCCGTTTGATCTCATTCATTTTGATTTATTGGGCCTTGCTCCTACCCTCACTATTGGTCGGGATAGTTCTTACTTTGTAACGTTTATTGATGATTTTTCTAGATGTACCTGGGTGTATCTATTAAAAGATCGCTCTGAACTATTTTCTGTATGGCAATCCTTTTATTATATGATTAAAACTCAGTTTGATGTTTCTATTAAAGTATTTCGCTCAGATAATGCTAAGGAATATCTTAGTCATGAGTTTTACTCTTACTGTATGCAACATGGTCTTCATTAGACCAGCTGTATTTACACATCCCAGTAAAATGGGGTGGCGGAGCGTAAAAATCATCACCTCCTCGATGTTGCTCGCACTCTTATGATGCAGATGCAGGTACCTCGCTCCTAATTTGGCTATGCTATTCTCTTCGCCTACTGTCTCATCAATCACATTCCCTCTATAGTTCTCCATGGCAAGACCCCATTCTCCATCCTCTACCCGGGCAAGGAACCCTTTCCTCTCCCTCTCCGTATCTTTGGGTGCACGGCTTTTGTGCACGCTCCTTTCGCTACCCGCGATAAGCTTTCCCCCATTCCACCAAGTGTGTCTTTGAACGCCAAACTGCTCGGATAGCAAACATCAATTGTCTGGATATCAACCTGCTGGAGAGATACCGCCAGACCGCGCGGATTTAAATCGAACACGCCCTACGCCCGTGTCCCAACCAGCCTGGGACACGCCCGTGTCCCATACCAGCTACCAAAATGTGTACAACCAGACTGGGGTGTTACGCTTGGTCTCCAACTTCAACATGTCAAGACAAGTCAAATGTCTCAACACCGTCAAGTTCGGACTAGAAATTTTATCAAGTATAGATGTGTCGAGACTGCTAAGATGTCACGACACCTTACAGTTAACAGATGTTTCAAGACTGCTAAGATGTCTCGACACCTTCTAAGAACACTAAGTATTATAGTGTCGAGACACTTTGGACTTCTCGACACTTTTGATCCTGAAGTTGAACAAAGTCAATACAGCTGAGTGTCAAGTCAAGTCAGAAGTGTCATGTCAGCTATAGTGACTTTACATCTCATCAGAATTTGTTTGAAGAAAAAATTGAAGTATGATATCATATGATGGCATCATCAATCAGAAGACAGCAACCTGTGAAGGCTATAAATAGAGGGGTCGTCTACACAGAAATCAACGAATCAACTTTCAATCATTTTCTTTCATTCTGATTTCTCCTAAGTCAGAGGAGGGCGACAACTCCCAGAAGAAGGAAGGAAGACGCAGGTCTTCAAGAAAGTCTTTTGATCCTTTCAATAAGTTAATCAGAGGATTAAGGTGCATCTATTCTACAAGTTCTTCAAGGAAATCAGCCGATCATCATCAATAACATTGCAGATCCAGAGAAGAATCATTTCAGTCAGACTGATTATCAAGAACCAATCTTGTGTTGCTGAATTAAAGAATCTGAATTCTCAGATAAGTCATATCACAAAATTATTATTTTCTGAGATTACTTTCATTCTCATTTACCTCTTTATTTTGTAAGATCTCTTAAGATCTGAGTGAGTAGGAGATAAATTCTCTGAGTTGTAATCTTGTATTATAAAGGTTGAGGTAGGGTTCTTGAGGGACCTGAGGTAGGTGATTTGTGTGGGATCACTGAAGTGTAAGACTTATATAGTCTAAGATAGGGTTTTTGAGGGACATGAGGTAGGAGATTGGGTGGATCTCTGAGGTAGGACCTATTGGTCTGAGGTATAGGTTTCTGTAAAGAAACTGAGTTTGTAAGATCTGTTGATCTGAGTTGAAGAGGAGGAGATATAACCTTATCTAGCACATTGCTAATAAGGAAGAAGGGGGAAAGTGGATGTACCCTAGATAGGGGAACAACTAAAAACTCTCTATGTTCTATGGATTGATTGTGCTGTGTTCTTGTGAATGCTTATTTTTCAAGTATCTGTTGAACATTTAATATAAGTGACAAAGAAATTTAAAAGACACCTATTCACCCCCCCCCCCCTCTAGGTGATTAACTACTCAGATTTATCTTTCAGGTGGTATCAGAGGTAGGTTCTTCAAAGAAATACCTGACAGTCAGAAAAAGATCCTAAGGGTGGTAGAAACATATAAGATATCATGGCTTCAGAATCTCACAGAGAACTCATTTCTATGAAGCTTCCTACATGTATAAAGGATAACTTTTCTATTTGGAAGCAGAGGGTGAGATTGTTTATGGAGGCATCCGATCCAAGAATCTTTATCACAGTTCAAGAAGGACCATATATTCCCATGAAAGTATCTGTCTTAAATGCAAATGTGCAAACCCCTAAGAGTCTATCTAAGATGACAAAGGATGAGGTGGTTCTTGCCACCATAGATAAAAGAGCACAAAACATAATTGTCAATGCAATAGATAATTCAACCTTTCAAAACTTAGTACACTATAAAACATCCAAGGAGATGTGAAACACTCTAATAGTCTATATGGAAGGCACAGAAGAAGTCAGAGATGGCAGAAAGTCTCTACTCAACCAGCAGTATGAGGCATTCAGGAAAGGGAACACTGATTTTATAGAACTTTGTCATGAAAAGTTCTTTAGAATAGTAAATGGCTTAAAGCATTATGGCAGAGAATTCTCAAACTATGAGCTTAATGATAAGTTTTTGAGATCTCTAAACAGAGAATGAGACATAAAGATCTGTTTTGTAAGAGAAATGGGTAATCTGAGGAGCATGTTACCTTAGGATTTGTATGGGAAGCAATTGTCACATGAGCTTCAGTTAAATTCTAGAAAAGCTGAAGATGAATCTGCCAGAAGTTCAAATCAGACTAGATCTGTGGCTTTCAAAGAAGAAACATTAAAGAAGGCTAGAAGAGAAATTTCATCATCATCAAGAAGGGATGAAGATACAGTTAGCACTGGGACTAGTTCTTCATCAAAAGAATTATCAAATGGTGAATTGACATTGTTCACCAGGAAATTCAAGAAGATGATGAGAATAAAGAAGCAATGGAATAAGAAGACATCATCTGGACCAAGTTCCAGCAAAAACAAAGACAAACACAGAAACAACTCTATGGTCAGGTATGATTCAAACCAGAATAAACAAGTTAAGACTAACATTATTTGTTATTGCTGTAGCAGGCCTGGATATGTCATTATTGACTGTCTAGTAAAGAGAAAGGAGAATAGGAAGTACAAGGAAAAGAAGTTCTATAAAGATAAGAAGTCAAAAAAGTGTCTGATGGCAAAGAAGCCAACGAATCTATCTGATAGTGATTCAGATTCAACTGAATCAGATGAAGAACATGCTCACATTAGATTGTTCTCCTGTGAAGAGGAATTCATCAGAGAGGTCATATATAAGGACAATAACTCCACAACTTCATCACTCCATGGTGACTCTGAAGATGATATGGAGGTTAACTTGATGGCACTGTCTGATGATCCAAAAATAGAAATTGTTGAATGTCAGGATACTCAGGTAATATTTGACAATTCTATTTGTTCTGCAACTTCTGTTCATGAGATTGAGAATGAGTCAGACTCATGTAACTCAAATTTTGATTCATATAAGTCCAACTCTAAGACTGAACTACTGCAGCTCACAATTAAGTTTGGAAAATTTCTAGAGGCTCTTGTAAAGAGCAAAAAAGCTTATCAAAGAACAAACCATTAAGATTGCATCACTAAGAGGTCTTGAGTACCATCATGAGATTGCTACTCAGCAGATTGGTATTCAAAGTTCAAAGTTAGCAAAGCTAACTAAGATCATTGATGATCAAATCATGTTGTTCAAACAAAGAGATGCAACCATTCAAGAGTTAGAACTCAAACTCCTGAATGAGAAAAGACTTTTTTAGAAGTTCTCTAAACCTAAGACTATGCTCCCTATAATATATACCTTCTCAGGAACTCCTGGAAGTGGTCTTGGTTATATAAATCCTAGGAAAAGGAGAGGCAGAAAACTGACAGGACAAAAGGGTCTAGTATTGCCACAACCTGTGTCTCAGACCAAAGGAAAAGAAATCCATAAGTCTTGACCAGGAGCACCTAGCTCATCTGTGAATAGAAAAGCTATTCCTAATGTGTTTCCTCTAAGGAGGACTGCTATGAAAGTGAAGAAAAACAAATAATTTGCTCACAGTCAACATGCAACTGTAAAAGCTACTGATTCCTGTACTAAGGAATGTCAGCATAAAGTTCATATTATACCTCCAAAGAGGAGATACAATAGATATGAGTGCTAGTGTTATGGAAAGATTGGACACTTTGCCCTGGACTGCTAGTTCAATCACATAGTGTCTCATGGACAGAAAGTGTACCCAGCTAAGAAGTTCTCAGGAGGTCTCAATAGAGCCCCAGCTAACAAGAACCTAGGACCCAAGACAATTTGGGTTCCTAAGGAAAAATAAAACTTTATTTTGCAGGTATGTCCAAGCACCAGAGATAGGCTCATCTAGTACTTGGATAGTGGATATTCCAGACACATGATTGGAACAAAGATCAATTTGAGGGAGTTTATTCCAGTAAAGAATGGACCAAAGGAGATCTTTGGTGGAGCTGACAAAGGAATTACAAGAGGTTATGGTAAGATTACAAATGGCTTGGTCACTTTCACTAAAGTAGCTTATGTAGAAGGGTTGTAACACAACCTTATAAGCATAAGCCAACTTTGTGATCTTGGCTATGGCATTTCATTCCACAAGAATGAGTGCCAAATAAAGAAGTCAAGTGACCAAGAGGTCATCTTGACAGGCACTAGGAGTGCGAATGTGTACTGTTTAAATTTTCTTTGTCTAAATTCAGGCTTACCAATATGCCTAGTTGCAAATATGAAAGCCTTACACTATGTCAAATGGCACAAGAGGATAGCTCATTTGAACTACAAGACCATATGCAAGCTATTCAGTAAAGAGCTAATTAGGAATGGTCCTAACATTAAATGCTTTAAGGAGAGCATTTGCTCTGCATGCCAAAAAGGCAAGCAGATTAAAACTTCCTTCAAAAGCATTGAAACCAAAGACTTTGTGAGGTGTTTATACCTCTTGCATATATACTTTTTTGGTCCTAAGCAAGTTCATATTCTAGGAAGGAAAGTCTACACCTTTGTATTTGTTGATGAATATTCCAGATTTACTTGGGTTTTCTTTTTAAGGAAAAAGTTTGAAACTCCTGTTGTCTTCAAGACATTTGTCAAACAAATATAGAATGAATTGAACAGATCTATGGTCAAAATCAGAAGTGATCATAGAACGAGTTTCAATCTAAATGAATGATAACGTTTTGTGAAGAACTTGGGATTCAGCAAGAGTTTTCCTCTCCAAGAACACCCAGCAAAATGGGATTGCTGTGAGAAAGAACATGACTCTCATTGAAGCAGGAAGAACCATGCTGAGTGATTCTTATCTCCCAGAATACTTCTGGGCTGAAGTTATTAACACAACATTTCATGTTCTTAATAGAGCTTCAATCAACAAAAGGCTGAATAAGACTCCTTATGAGCTAATGAAGGACAGAAAACAAGACTTGGCCTATTTCAGAATCTTTGGATGTAGATGTTTTATCCTTAATAATGGGGAAACATACTTAACTAAGTTTGCTGAAAAGTCCTATAAAGGCATATTTGTTGGTTATAGTAACCACAGTAAGGCCTATAGGGTCTATAACTTGAGGGATTAAGTTGTAGAGGAGTCTATTCATGATGTATTTGATGAAAATTCTATGTATTATAATGATAAGCCAGGTATATCAAGCACAACAAGAGAAGACTTGAAGCTAAAAGTGCTGTCAATTGAAGACTCAGTTCCAGCAAGCCAAAGTATACAAGATGGAGTCAACATTGTTGAGGAATAACTTGCACTGGAACAACCAGAGAAGAGATTCAGTAACAACATGAAGTTGTTCAAAGAGAAGAGGCCACATTACTAGTTGTTGTCAGACATCTAAGGAATCATCCAATGGAACTGATCATTGGAGGCGTAGCTTATGGTATGACCACAAGAAGTAGACAGCACAATACTGTAATGTACTCAAGTTTTCTGTCTCAAATAGAACCAAAGAAGTTTGAAGAAGCCAATATAGACCCATTTTTGGTATGGGCTATGCAGGAAGAATTGAACCTGTTCAAGAGATATAAAGTCTGGATGCTGGTTCCCAGACCAGATGATTATAACATCATAGGAACCAAGTCGATCTACAGGAACAAACTGGATGAGAATGGTGTTATAGTTAGAAATAAGGCTAGACTAGTTACAAAGGGCTATAGACAAGAAGAGGGTATAGATTTTGATCAAACCTTTGCACCAATGGTTAGATTGGAAGCTATTAGACTCTTCTTAACATATAAAGCCTATAAAGGATTCAAGGTTAACCAAATGGATGTGAAGTCAGCTTTCCATCATGGTAACCTCAAAGAAAGGGTCTATGTTGAGCAACCCTTAGGTTTTATTGACTCTACTCATCCTAATTATGTTTATCTTTTATTAAGAGCTCTCTATGGGTTAAAGCAAGCGCCAAGGGCTTGGTATGAGACTCTGTCTAAATTCTTTCTGGAGAACAAATTCTTAAGAGGGAAAATAGACAAAACACTATTTCTAAGGGAAGTCAAAGGCAAGACTATCTTAGTACGAATATATGTAGATGACATTATATTTGGTTTTACTAATGAGTCACTACTTTATACCAAATTTGTCAAACTTATGCAAGGTAAGTTTGAGATGAGTAGTATGTGTGAACTCAAGTTTTTCTTGGGTCTCCAAGTTAAGCAAAGTTTTGATGGACTTTTCATTAGTCAGTCTAAGTTCACCAAGGAGTTAATCAAGAAGTATGGAATGGAAATAAACACTTCCATAAGAACTCCTATGGGATCCAATATGTCTTTAGAAAAGGATGGTGCTGGCAAGTCAGTTGATATCACCTTGTATAAGGGTATAGTTGAATCACTACTCTATCAAATTATCAGTAGACCAGACAAAATATATGCTACTTGTGATTATGCTAGGTATCAAGCATGCCCTAAGGAGTCTCACTATACAACAATCAAAAGAATATTGAGATATCTAAAGGGCACACCAAGTCTTGGCCTATGGTATCCCAGGAATAGTGATTTTGAAATAACAAGCTTTTCAGATGCAGATTATGCAGGTTGTAAATAAGACAGGAAAAGCACTTCAGTTTCATGTTAGTTCCCCGGAAGAAGCCTAGTGTCATGGAGCTGCAAAAAGCAAACAAGTATAGCAATATCCACTATTGAATCTGAGTACATTTTAGCTGGAAATTGCTATGCACAATTGCTTTGGATTCAACATCAATTACAAGACTACAACATTCAGCTAAGTAAAACTTCATTATATTGTTATTCTACTAGTGCCATTTCAATTACAAATAATCCTTTGTCACATAATAGAACTAAACATATTGAGTTTAGATATCATTTTATTAGGGAACATGTAGAAAAGGAAGACATTAATCTAGAATTTGTTCCAACAAATACATAGATTGCTGATATTTTCACTAAGCATCTATATGAAGAGGAATTTAATTTTTTTAAGTTTGAACTTGGCATGTTAAATATGGAATAATTAATTAATACTTAAAAAACTGATGAAAATAAGAATAAAATATTAATCAGTAATTATGTTTACTTAATTAAATATCAAGTAAAAACATCTAAGTATCAAGTTTTTATAGTTCAGGAGACAGAATTTTGTCTAACTCAAAAGTTATGTCGAGACACCAGAAATTGTGACATTGTATACTGCAATGTGTCGAGACACAAAAAAATGTGTCGACATTGTATACTGTAATGTGTCGAGACACAAGAGTAAGTGACAAGACATCAAGGGTGTCCAGACCCTAAGGTATATGTCGAGAGACATTATCCTTATGTTGACTTGTGTCGACACATCTCGAAAGACAATTTTTCCAGTGTCAACACTAGTCTTTACCTAAAAATTTGGAACAGTCTAAATGGAGTGTGCCCTTTCGTCATCAGGAAAGATTAGACTATAAATATGGTGTGAGAGTAGAAGTCGACTACGCTTTCTTGATATTGTGAACTATTGATTTCTGAGTGTCGACCCTAGAACCAAGATTAGTTAACACTCGTCAACCATTTCTCTCCACTCTCATGGCACCCCAGAATGGCGATAACATCATTGAAGGTATGAACTTTTTCGAAATGGATTCGACTCGACGTTTGAATAAATTACCTTAATCACGGAAGCAGGATTGGAATATCTGCTTTAAGAACCTTCAAATGTCTTGAAATGAGAGTTCTAGAATTCTTTTCAAATGCTCATTTCAACTCAAACACTGAAAAGATTAAGTACAAAGTGAATGGAACAAAGGTCAAAATCACAACAAGAAGACTGGACAAGATATTTCACTTGCAAAGGATTGATCAAGAAGATGACCTAGATTCTGCCAAGACTGCAGAAGCTTTGGAGTGGTGTGGATTGGCCCCAACCACAAATCTTGGAAGCACCCTGATTAGGAAGGGAATGAATAATCAAGGAAAACTCCTCTCTTAGATAATAGAGAAGGTGTTGTTATTCAAAATAGGAGCCCATAATTGGATTTCTGTATATATGTTTGAGCTGATGACTAGAATTATCTTCCAGGTTAAGGCAAACTAGAGCAAAATTGTCTTTCACAAAATAGCTGAAAGCATCAAGAATTCCAATATAGGAATGATTATAATCCACTACTTGGTACAAGCTATTCCAGACAGTCTCAATCTCAAGATTGGATCTAAGATCAATCACATGAGGAAAATGGATGTGAGAATCCTAGTCAGGTGGGATAGAGTACTATCCAAAGAAACACCTATAGTAGAGAATAAAAAGGAGAAGAAGAAGAAAAAAGTAGTGGTTGTGGAAGAAGAATCTTCCAGTTACTCTGCAGAACAAGAAAGCTCCATCTTAGAGAAACAAGATAATGCAGCACCAGAAAATTCTCCAAGGACCTCTCCTGTAAATCGTGATCAGATGCAGGGGGGAGACTGAAAGATTTGGTTTATAGATCCTAAACACCTAGAGGGGGGTGAATAGGTTCAAATCCAATTTTAACTTAGGCAATTAAAATGTTAATCATAGCATAGAAAATTAGGCTACAACTATCACAGCACAGGATAAAATAAGCATAAGAAAACACAGCACATAGTGTTTTATAGTGGTTCCCCAATTCATGGGTATGTCCACTCTCCCCCTCCACCTATCCAATTGAGTGTTGGATTAAGCCAAACTTCCTTCCACTAACTCAGATCCTCAGATCTTATAACTCAGAACCCAACTGGTTCCTACAGCTCAAACTTCTTCAAGTCCTACAATTCAGATACTTCCCAAGAATCCTACCTCAGGCAAACAACCCTACCTCAGCCCTTATCACCAGGCCTAAAATTCAGATCACAAAGATCATACCTTAGGCACTCAGCCCTACCTCAGCCTTTATAAACTTAGGCTTACAACTCAGAGAGATAACTCTCTTACACTCAAATCTATAAAAGAACTTACAGAAAAATTGATTATAAAAGTGATAAATCCTTCACCCAGGTAGAGAGAGACAGGGGTGAAGGCTTCTTGATCAGTTCTTGATTTATCTAACTTCTTAAGATCAAACCTGTCTTAGCTTCTTCAAAGCTTCTTGAATCTGAACAAAGTAAGGTTGATCTTCTTGTGAAGTTGGAGATGATCCTCAATCCAGCTTCCTTCTTCTATTCTGAATTTGATCTGAATTCTTCTTGCAGACTTGCTCAGGATCTGCCTTCTCTTGATGACTTGTAAATTTCAACTTTTAGAAAAATATCAAGTCCTTTCTTCTTCGATCTCTATCTTTTTATGATAGAATAAATCTTTATATAGATCCCATCTAAGGTTACCGGTTGATCCAGTTCATAACCGCCTTCTAACAGCTCTGACAAATGCGACAGCTTTGTTAGTTATGACAACTGTCAAGTCTTCAGTCTTGACACCTGATACCTCATTGTACTCTATCTAAGCATAAAAGCATCGAGACAATGCTTCAGATGTGTCAACACAAATAGACTATATGTCGACATAGTTCTTGATGATGTTGACACAGCTCACACAATGTCGACACAGCCCTTCTTTATCTTCTCGACACAGCTTCTATAGCATGTGTCGACACAAGTCTTGTGTGTCGACATAATAGCTTCTAGTCTCGTCATAGTTGGTGTTGATAGAATTCTTGTGTGTGTTGACACAAGTCCTGTGTGTCGACATAATTGTTGTCGATATAATTTCTGTGTGTCGACACAAGTCCTATGTGTTGACACAATTTGGCTTCTAGTGTCGACACAATCTGGCTTCTAGTGTTGACTTATTTCCTTTACAAGTGTCGACACTTGTACTTAGAATATTTTTCTGCATTTCTTTAACCTACACATACAAACTCAACATCCCATCAAATACACATTGATGTATATCATTGAATTAGGTGAGGCTTCTTCCAAATCAGGTACACAGTTTCCAATGTACCCAACAATCTCCCCCTATTTGGAGAATTCATAACCCATAGTCAATGATATACACCACTTATAATAAAACAAAGATTAAGATGTATAAAATCAATACTTAGATAGGGTAACTCATAAGCAGAAATAGCATGTAATATCATTACAAAATATGATAAAATATAGCAAGCAAGAATCAGTTTTAAATTACAAGGATTTTTAGAACAAAATATTACAAAGTTCTAAACCTAGTCAATCTATCCCTTGGATTGATCAGGCTCCTTGATGACAATTCCTTTGCCAGACTGAATCCTAGCTTGTATATTTGCTCCTGCGTCATCAGCCAACTTCTTTCCTTTCAAATCCTTCTTCTTGAGCACTTCAGCCTTGATCTTTTTTCCTTTCAAGGTAATGAAAAGGTTTTGGGAAATACTTGCTAGGCTCCACAGAGTTAGCAGGTATCTTCCCAGCTCTAAGGTCTCTTTTGAACTGATATATGTCTTCTTGCTGCTTCTGATATTTGCTCCATTCCTGTTCAGAATACCACTTGCCTCTATCATGCATATTTTCTTTAACAGCATTCCAAGCAGAAAGAATTATATTCCTGGAGGTTGGACTTCATTGTTCAAAATCAGGCTTTAATTCAGTCTGTTCTCTGAAACTTTTCTTAGACAGCTGAGCTTCTTTCAAAGCATCCCTTTCTCTTTGTGCTTCTATTTCTCTTTGTAATGCAGGTGCAGGCATGTCAACTTTTTCAAGAATAATATTATGTGCCTCCTGTGGAGGGCTATACATTTTGTGTACTGCCTGCTGATTTCTTCAAAATCAGAAGGGGGATAAATGACTTGGGCTACTTCCTGCTGAACCCCTTCAATATGAGCATGTTGAATTCCAGATTCAGCAATGTAGTCATCATCATAAAGGGGTGGATAACCAAGAGTTGCTCTTATACTATTGGATATCCATTTAGCATGATCTGAGCTTGCTTTGACTAATACTCTCTCCCCCTTTATGACTTCTCTGGCCACATGGTCTCTCAGATCATCCTTTTGAAACCTTACTTGATCTGTCAGATAATATATTCCTTCTTAGTAGTAGGTCCTGAACTTCTTCATTTGATCTGAGATAGCTTTTTGAGATGCCTAGATTGCTGTTTGGACAGCTGCTAAATCTTCTTTGATTTGCTTTGACACTTTAGTCTTTACATCAGTGGAAATACTCCCAAGCTTTGTTAGAATAACATGATGTGATTCTTTGAGATTTTCATTCATTCTGAGTTGATTTTCTAGGACATAACCTTGTTTGACTGCAATGTCTGCTATTTCAGTTTTGATCTCATGTTGTTGCTTAGCCAAGTAAACTACAGTATTACCTCATTTATGGAAGCAATTTGTCATCTCTTTTTTATTTTGATTGACTTCAAATCTAATGGATTTGATATCCTGGGCCAGCTAAAATTATAGGTCCTTGTGGGTCTCATCCACATATTTTTCAAGAGTAGTTCTTTGCTCATTCATCTTCACTTGCAGTTGCACCAAAAGTGAACTATAGTCTACTACAGGAGCTGGTGTTTGTGAGGCAGTCTTCAAGGCCTTTTTATAGCCTAAGCTCCTCTTCCTGAGCTCCATAAGTTTCCTTTTCTTTGCGCCAGAGGCTTCTTCATATTCGGAAGAATCAGAGGAACTAGCTATGTCCACTGTGTCTTTTGGACTAGAGGCAATGTTTGGCATCTCCCCCTCAATTCTTAGTATCTCCCCCTCAGTTCTTGCTCCTTGAAAGTCAGGAAATAACTCCTCTAGAGTTACCTCTTGTTGCATCTGAACTGGAGGAATAACTTTCTCCTTCTCAACAGATGGATCCCCCTGGACATCAAAGTCCTCTTCCAGGGTTTTCTCTATATTAGGAGAGTTTTGTTGTTCAGATTGATTTGGTTCAGACATATGCACATTCTGTGCTTCTTTCTCAGTAGAAGTGGTTGCAGCATTATTGATTTCTGAAACTATGGTCATGATTGTTTCAGTTGCATTTCCACTATCAGTTCAACTTCATTTATACCTCCCTATAGATCTGATATCTGTGGATTTTCTGGTTCATGGAAATTATAGTTTCAGTGTTATCTCCCCCTGGAGTTGATACCACCTGGTTGTCTGGAACTTGGATGGTCTCCCCTTGAGCCTGAACCTATTTGTCAGGTAATGGTGTAGGTGATTTACTTTTCCTTGGTTGTTCTTCATCTGTGCTGAAGTAAACTTGCTCTTCTGAATCACTAGAGGATTCATGGAGCTTGGCTGATGTGTTCTTTTCTTTACTCTTCTTCTGCTACTTTTTAGGTGTAGGAACATCTTTAGTCAATACTCTTTCCCATATGGACAAGATTCGTAAGTTCATCTTCCTAGTGTGATTAATCTTAGAACCAGTAAGGTTTCATCACTTCTGGAATATTGATAGCCAGATACAGGCTTAGTATTCTACCCAGATTAGGTTTCTTGTGATTTTCTTTGATCTTTTCAAACACGACAGCATACAAGTAAGTTTTCACCTTGAATATGACTCTGGTCATGAGATTGAACATATAGGCTGAAATCCTATCATGCCCTCCTGATTTGCACAAAATTATCTTGCCGATAATCTCAGACAGGAATTTGCCCTGGGAATTCATTCCCTTCCTATTCATTGATGATCCAACCTTGGAAGTGGGATCCAGTCCACACCATTGGAGAGCATCTTTTGTCATGGAAGATGCTATGTCATCTTCTTCCTTAATCCTGGGAAGCTGAAGTGTTTTACTTAAACTCTTCTATGTGAGTTTCACCTTAGTACCTTGGACAAATGATTTAATCTTCATGCCCTTCGAATCCATTGATGCCGATGAGAAGAATTAAAAAAACCTCCTTCTTCCATATCCTGGTAGGTTCTGAGACTAGGTATTCCAATCCGTTGTCGGTGATTAGGGTAATCACGGCTTTGATTTCTTGTGAGGCAGTCTCAAACGCATTGTGAACCAGTTCATATCCCTCATTTACTTTGTCTTCCATCTGTGGCGCCATGGATGAAAGAGAGAGAAGAGAGTAGACTGAAGAATTTCTTATCGACACATGGTTTAGAGTCGAGAGTTCTGGATAGCATAGTCGAGTAGATTTTGTTTCTCCTATTTATAGAATTCTTGTAAAGGGTAGGTCAAGAGACGCGCCTAAATAAGAATTTTATGAGTCAACATAATTTTGCATGTGTCGACATAGACTACTTAGGTCTCGACAGAGAATTGTAGGTGTCGTCATGTCTATGTGTCGATATAGTTGATTGTGTGTCAACACAGAAATCTTCTAATACAAGGTCTCGACAGAGTTTTATCGACTCAAACCTTTTCTGTCGACACAGATTTTATTTCTTTGTCTACACAACTTCGTCGATAGTGTCGACAGTGAGCTTGTGTCGACCCCAACTTTCTAACTTAGCCAATTTTTGAGAAATTTTGTGCTGACCTAACATTTTATTCTATGTTTAACATACCTAATTCAATCTTAAAATAATTGAATTTACCTTCATCCAGAGGTTTTGTAAATATGTCAGCAATTTGATTGTTAGTATTGATAAATTCTAGACTTATGTCTTCTTTTTCAACATGTTCTCTAATGAAATGAAATCTGATTTCTATATGCTTAGTTCTGCTATGTGAAATAGGATTTCTAGCAATAGATATGGCACTAGTAGAATCACAATATAATGGAGTTCTACTTACCTTGATGCCATAGTATTTAAGTTGATGTTGCATCCACAACAGCTGAGCACAGCAACTGCCTGCAACTACATATTCTGACTTAGTAGTGGATATAGCCACACTTGTCTGCTTTTACAGCTGCATGACACCAATCTTCCACCTAGGAACTGACATGTGTCTGTGGTTCTTTTCATCTCTTCTTTGCAGCCTGCAAAGTCTGCATCTAAATAACATGTTAGCAGAAAATCTATATTCTTAGGGTACCAAAGACCAAGATTTGGTGTGCCCTTAAGATATCTTAATATTCTCTTGACAGCAGAATAATGAGATTCCTTTGGGCAAGCTTGGTACCTAGCATAGACACATGTGGCATAAATGATGTCAGGTCTACTAGCAGTCAAGTAAAGAAGGGAACCAATTATCCCTTTATACAAAGACTCATCAACAGGTTTTCCTGCCTCATCTTTTCCTATAGGCATACTTGACCTCATTGGAGTTCTCATGGTGGAGGCTGACTCCATGCAATATTTCTTAATTAACTCCTTGGTGAACATAGACTGGGATATGGACAAGCCATCATCAGTCTGTCTAACTTGGAGTCCCAAGAAGAATTTCAGCTCACCCATGCTGCTCATCTCAAACTTCCCTTGCATAAGTTTCATAAACTTTCTACAAAGGTTGTTTTCAGTTGATCCAAAGATAATGTCATCAACATATATCTGGACTAGGATGATCTTGCCTTTTGATTCCCTAAAGAATAGAGTCTTGTCAATTTTCCCCCTTGAGAATTTATTCTAAATGAGAAAGGAAGACCGAGTTTCATACCAAGCCCTAGGGGCTTGTTTCAATCCATATAGAGATTTATTAAGCCTATAAACATAGTTAGAATAAAGAGGATCTACAAAACCTGAAGGTTGTTCAACATAAACTTTCTCTTTTAAGTCACCATTCAAAATTGCTGACTTTACATCCATCTTAAATACCTTGAACCCTTGGTAAGCTGCATAGGCAAGGAACAACCTTATTGTTTCCAACCTTGCCACTGGGGTAAATGTCTGGTCAAAGTCTATTCCTTCTTCCTGCCTATAACCTTTTGCTATCAGTCTGGATTTATTCTTGACTACAATGCCATTTTCATTTAACTTGTTCCTGAAGATCCACTTAGTCCCTATGACATTGTGATTCTTTGGTTTAGGAACCAACTTCCAGACTTTACATCTTTTGAATTCATTCAGCTCTTCCTACATAGCATCAATCCAATTTGGGTCTTGTATAGCCTCTTCAAATTTCTTAGGTTCCATCTGGGACTGGAAGCTTGAACATAGAACTGTGTTCATGCTCTTGCTTCTGGTAAGAACTCCATGTCTTGCATCACCAATGATTTGGTGTGCAGGATGATCCCTCCGATGTCTTATTGCTAGAGGAAATCTATCCACCTCTTGATTTTCTTCATTATCTTCACTAAGTTGTACTTCATTATCTTCATCTTCAACTTTTGGGTCTTATACTCCCCCTGAACAACATCCATCATTTTCCCCATCCTGTCTCATATGTTGGTCTTCACTGATGATTAGCTTGTCCATCTTATCTTCCAACCCTATAGAGCTAGAAGAAGTGCTTGACAGCTCATAGTTAATTAACTTATATTTATCAAAGACTACATGAACAGATTCTTCTACAACTTGAGTAGTCAAGTTGTAGACCTTGTATGTCTTACTACTATTATTGTACCCAACAAATATCCCTTCTTGGAATTTCGCAGCAAACTTAGTTAAATAGTGCTTGCCATTATTATGAACATAAAACTTACAACCAAAGATTCTAAAGTAGGCTAAATTTGGTTTTCTTCCTTTCATAATCGCATAGGGTGTCTTTTTGTGGCTTTTGGTGATGAAAGCTCTATTGAGAACATGACAAGCAGTGTTTACTGCCTCAGCCTAGAAATATTATGGGAGAGAAGTATCACTTAGTAGTGTTCTACAGGCTTCAATAAGAGTCCTATTCTTTCTTTCAGCAATCCCATTTTGCTGGGGAGTTCTAGGTGAGGAGAACTCTTGATGAATCCCGAGTTCTTCACAGAACTTTGTCATGCATTCAGACTGAAATTTTGTCCCATGGTCACTTCTGATTTTGACTACTGAATTGTTAAGTTCATTCTGAATTTGCCTAACAAAATTCTAGAAGACATTAGGGGTTTCAGATTTCTTCCTCAGGAAGAAAACCCATGTAAATCTAGAATAGTCATCCACAACCACAAATGTGTAAGCTTTCCTACCTAGACTATGAACTGGCATAGGACCAAATAGATCCATATGCAGGAGGTATAAACATCTCACAGAATCTTTGGTATTATGGCCATGGAAAGAGGTCTTGGTCTGTTTGCCCTTTTGGCAAGCTGAACATACACCCTCTTTAATGCACATGACCTAAGGATCATTCCTCACTAACTCTATACTAAAGAGTTGGCCTATTGACTTGTAGTTCAGGTGAGCTATCCTCTTGTGCCATTGGACATAATGAGATTTTTTCTCACCTGCAACTAAGCAAATAGGAGAGTTCTTACTCTCATAACTAAAATTAAGACAGTAGACATTTCCTTTCCTAGTGCCTGTCAGAATAATCTCTTGATCACTTGACCTTCTTATTTGGCACACACCCTTGAGGAAAGAAGTGTCATAACCAAGATAACTTAGTTGGCTTATGCTTATTAGGTTATATTTTAGACCTTTCACATAAGCCACTTGGGTGATAGTGATAGAGTTATTGAAAATGTTACCAAACCCTTTGATGACCCCCTTTTCAGATCCACCAAAGATCACTTTGGGTCCATTTTCTATGGGAGAGTAATCCTTCAGCATCCTTCTTGTTCCAGTCATATGCCTGGAACATCCACTGTCCAAGTACCATATTGGGGTATGGTCACTTGGGATCACCTGCATCAAATAAAATTACATATCCTTAGAACCCCAATTGTTATTGGGTCTTAGGTTCAGGTTAGCTTGGAATTTTTCATGCTTGCCTGCAGCCTTTCTGACAGGTATGCTGGCATTTTTCTGGACACTAGCATTATGCCAACAATTAATGATATAGTGGCCCACTTTGCCACAACACCAGCACTCATATATATTATACCTTCTTTTAAGTACAGGCTTAACAGCATTGCTGTCAGCAGTCTTTTTAAGTGCTGGGGCTAGTGCATCAAACCCAGATGATTACTGGAGGACATGGTTGATTTGCTCATGGGCTGCCCTACTAGCAATTGCACCCTTGCCATCCTGATCACCATGCTTATAGTGACAATATGTAATGTTATGATCATACCTGTTAGTAGGCTTCATCATTTTCCTGAAAGAAATAGGGGGTTTGGAGGCTAGTGGCTGAACTGGGGCTTTGCCATTTCTTTTGGAATTAGCTGACCTTGTTCTTCCCTTGAAGCCTAATCCTATCTTACCCTTTTGGGAGATAAAGTTATCAATTAACGGTAAGACTGACTTTGGATTTGAGAATTTAGCCACAAGATCCTTCTCTCTTTGAAGTCTGACTTCCGGACTCTTGATGTGATCATTTTTGAAGGTAATTGTACCCATCTAAATAACAGTTATGTTTTTCAATTTTACAACTTCATTCAACTTCAAATCCAGCATTTTTGCTGAATCTAATGCAGCCAATTTAAGAGATACAATTTCCTTAGCCTTCTTTTTGACAAGGATTCTGCTTCTCTTAAGAGATTGCAACAGACCACCATACTCATCAATTAGTTGATGAACATCCCCTTTAGATTATGAACCATCCACATCTCTTGATGCAGATGCTTCTGATTCTGATCCAGTATAATAAACAGAAACTAAAGATAGATAGTATACCTTACTGGGACAAGGCTGATCCTGGCACTTATCTTCCTCAGATAGAGCCATCAGCCCTCTACAATGATTATCTTCACTCTCATTTATAGAGTCCAACATTTGCAAGAATTCAGTCTCTACAGAATCCTCTTCAGTAGTAAACAATCTAATATAGGCTTCAGCTTCAGCCTCTTCTCCAGATTCTGATGATGAGGAGTCAGTCCAACTCTTCTGCTTCTGGGCAACAAAGGATCTCTCCTTCTTGCCCTTATTTTGATGCTTTTTCTTATCATTAGATTCCTTTCTTTTATCAGGACAGTCAGTTATGACATGTCCTGGCCTGTTGCAATAATAACAAACAATTTTAGAAGAAGTTTGTTTACTGGGATTAGAGCCATACCTGTCATCCTTATAAGTTTTCTTCTTCTTATAGTAGTCATCCTTGGAGGAATATGAAGATGGCTTTGTTCTCCATTTCTTCTTCTTCATGAACCTTTGAAATTGCCTTGTGAAGGCAGCAAAGTCTTTATCAGAGTTGTGGCTATCTAAAGTGTTGATGTCAGTATTTTCTGATTCAACTTCAGTAATTCTCCTGGGAGGAGAAGGAGACTTTCTCCTGCCCTTTCTTGTGGCTTCAACCTTGAAGGCTACTGACTTCTCTTTGTATTCAGACCTATTGCTTTTCTCCTCCTCCTTTCTGGCAGTGAGCTGCATCTCATATGATAATAGTTTTCCAAATAAGGTTGGTGGAGGTATATCAGCAAGCCTAGCCACCTCTCTGATGGAATATATTTTAGTATCCCAGTCCTTGGTTAGTGATCTGAGAAACTTGTAATTTAGTTCATATGTGCTAAAGACTCTTCCATATGTTATTAGCTCATTTACAATTCTAAATAATTTCTTATAGCATTCGGCTATGGTATCTGTCTTGGCTTGTCTAAAACTCTCATATTATTGATTTAGCATAGACTTTCTATCCTCTCTTACTTCTTTTATTCTCTACATGTAGACAATCAAAGTGTCTCACATCTCCTTGGAGGATTTGCAATGGACCAGATTCTGGAATGTAGAATCATCTATAGCACTCAGAATAATATTCTGTGCCCTTTTTTCTAAGGTTGCTAGGATGATCTCTTACTTAGTCATTTCAGAATAACCTTTTGGCGTCTTGAGGTTGGCATCAAGAATTGAAATGTTCATATAAATAAATGGCCCTTCTAATATTGTGATGTAAATTCTTGGATCAAATGATTCCATGAACAATCTGACCCTCTCTTTCCATATGCAAAAATTTTCTTTCCTACAGATAGGAAGTTTCATGGATCCAAGTTCCTTCTGATTTTCACTTGAACCCATTCTGGCAACAGATAACTTTCTTGGAGATCAACTCAGACTATTAGGTCTATATTTGAATTAACCTCCCTCTAATACCACTTGAAAGATCTTGTTTATAGATCCTAAATACCTAGAGGGGGTGAATAGATTCAAATCCAATTTTCACTTAGGCAATTAAAATGTTAATCATAACATAGCAAATTAGGCTACAACTATCACAACACAGGATAAAATAAGCACAGGAAAACACAATACAGCACACAGTGTTTTATAGTGGTTCCCCAATTCGTGGGTACGTCCACTCTCCCCCCTTAACCTATCCAGATTAGTGCTGGATTCGGCAAAACTTCCTTCCACTAACTTAGATCCTCAGATCTTACAAATCAGAAACCAACTGGTTCCTACAGCTCATACTTCTTCAAGTCTTACAACTCATATTCTTCCCAAGAATCCTACCTCAGGCAAACAGCCCTACCTCAGCACTTATCACCAGGCCTACAACTCAGATCACAAAGATCCTACCTCAAGCACTCAGCCCTACCTCAGCTTTTATAAACATAGTCTTACAACTCATAGAAATAACACTCTTACACTCAAATCTATAAAAGATCTTACAGAAAAATTTATTATAAAAGTGATAAATCCTTCACCCAGGTAGAGAGAGAAAGGGGTGAAGGCTTCTTGATCAGTTCTTGATTTATCTGACTGCTTAAGATCCAACCTGTCTTAGCTTCTTCAAAGCTTCTTGAATCTGAACAAAGTAAGGTTGATCTTCTTGTGAAGTTGGAGATGATCCTCAATCCATCTTCCTTTTTCTATTCAGAATTTGATCTGAATTCTTCTTGCAAACTTGCTCAGGATCTGCCTTCTCTTGATGACTTGTAGATTTCAACTGTTAGAAAAATGTCAAGTACTTTCTTCTTCGATCTCTATCTTTTTATGATAGAACAAGTCTTTATATAGATCCCATCTGAGGTTACCTGTTGATCCGGTTCATAACCGCCTTCTGACAGCTCTGACAGATACGACAGCTTTATTAGTTATGACAGTTGTCAAGTCTTCAGTCTTGACACCTGATACCTCATTGTACTCTATCTCAGCAGAAAAGCATTGAGATAATACTTCAGATATGTCAACACAAATAGACCATGTGTCGACACAATTCTTGATGATGTCGACACAGCTCATACAAGGTCTACACAGCCCTTCTTTATCTTCTTGACACAACTTCTGTAGAATGTGTTGACATAAGTCCTGTGTATCGACACAATAGCTTCTAGTCTCGACATAGTTGGTGTTGGCAGAATTCTTGTGTGTTTCGATACAAGTCTTGTGTGTTGACACAATTGCTGTCGACAGAATTTCTGTGTGTTAACACAAGTCCAGTGTGTCGACACAATCTGGCTTCTGGTGAAAACACTTTCCCTTCACAAGTGTCAACACTTGTACTTAGAATATTTTTCTGTATTTCAATAACCTGCACATACAAACTCAACATCCCATCAAATATACATTGATGTATATCATTGAATTAGATGAGGCTTATTCCAAATCAGTTACATAGTTTCTAATGTACCCAACAGAGACAATTCCAGCTAGGGATCCTAGTGAGGGGGAGAACCTCAATGTTCTTCCAGAAATAAAACGAGATACTGTTAACACAATAGTGATGGAAGTAGTACATGAACTAGACACTATCCTAGAACAAGTAGAGGTCCCTGAATAGGAGATTTCTGATAAAGAGAATGAGGATGTAGTCTCCAAGGAGACTGAGAAAGAAATCTTTATGAATGAAGATACTGATATCCAGGAGGAGATGACAGCTCTTCCAGAGGATCCTATTCCAGATCCATAGATCTTGGTGAAGTAGGTGCAAGGGTTGAGGGGGAGATAGCAGATTTGGCCCCAAACACTAAAGGAGCTAAAAAGCCTATATCAGTTGAAGTAGTCAGTTCTTCAGATTCTGAGGAGGAGTAAGCCTCTTAGATTAAGAAAAGGAAACTCGCTAAACTCAAGAAAAGGATTAGGACCTATAAGAAAACAGTTCAATATGGAACAACACATGTTCCTCCTATGAATTTTAGCTCCTTATTGGTTCAAATGCAAATAATGTTAGAAATCAAAGGAGTCAACTAGAAAAATATGTAGATGAAAGCACTAAGGAGTTGCAGTTCCAGCTTGCACAAGAAATCAAATCCATTAGATTTGAAGTGAATCTGTTGAAAAAGGATATGACTGATTTCTTCCAAAGAGGAGCAAATGTTGTGGTCTACATTGCTCAACAGCAGTAGTAGTCAAATAAAACTCTAGATGAATGAAAGTATCTAGCATCTACCTAAATCACCTAGAGGGGGTGAATAGGTGATGTTTGCATCTTTTTGCGGAAAAAAATATCTTATAGAAAAAGCACACAAACAACAGAGATTTATAGTGGTTCCCAATATTGGGTACGTCCACTTTCCCGTCTCTCCTATCTACCACGAAGGGTAAGATTCTGCTACTTCACCTTTCTCAGATTAAATCAATCTTACACCTCGAAGCAACACTCCTACACCTCAGAGAATAACCTCTCCTACACCTCGATCCACAACCGGATCTAAACTCGATCCACAAAGGATCTACAATCTCGATCCACTAACGAATCTACACTTAGAAGAACAAACTTCCTACAAACTCGGATACAAAGCTCCTACAAATGTTAAAATAATTTTACAAGTACAATAAAAAGTTTATACTTCCAGATCTGAAAACTTTAAGGGTCTTCATTCTTGAAACTTGAAAAACTTGATGAAGAAGGTTGAGGAAGAAAACCGAGATGGCTAATCTGAAAAACTAGGATCCGACCCGATCAAATGCATATTGAAGAAACTTGAATCTTAGATCTATCGAATCGTTTCTCTTTTCGAATCGATGAATCAAGAGATTTGCGTCAAAGAAGAACGGCGATGGTGACGTACAGCTTCTCCCGAAATTAAAAAGAGCGATTCTTATTACTGTAAAAATTCTTCTTGTAATTAGGGTTAGAGAATCTGATTGAAAAGATATATATATATATATATATATAGCATCTTTAACGGTTAAGAGTCATTAAGGAAGGATCCACTAATGGATCAATCATCATTAACTTAGAATAATTTGAAATCCCGTCAAAATATGTAGAAAGAAGAACTGCAAGTCCATTTCTCGAGAAGTAGTTTTCTCGAGAAATGAATAGTTGTTTCGAGAAATGACTTGGCTTCTAGAGAAAAGACTAGAAGAATATTTAATGTGAAGTAGAATACTGATTTCTCGAAAAGGATATTATTTCTCGAGAAATAATATCCTTTCTTGAGAAATAATATGGCTTCTCGAGAAAAAGAATTAGATTCTCGAGAAATGATTTTGACTTCTCGAGAACTGCTTTGCATTTCTTGAGAACTAACTTGGCTTCTCAAGAAATTTTCAGGGCATTTCTCGAGAAAAGGACTTAGAGTATTTTCAGACAATTTCTAGAGAAGTCTTATGGTTTCTTGAGAATAGCTATGCTTTCTCGAGAAATAGATTTAGACTTCTCGAGAAATAGTCTTCAATTTCTCGAGAAATGGACATAGGAAATTTTGGAAAAAATTTCTTTTCTTCTTTGTTGAAACCAGCAACCCTTCCTTTCTTCCATTACTCTAGTACTTAAAAATGAAGTGCATCCCAATAGAGAGATTACACATGAGTCAACACAATGGATCACACAATAAGTAATTATATTGCATGGTCATGTGTTTAGTGACTCATTATAAACTGACATTGGTCTACACTTGGCAATAATAACCTGCAAGCACTCAACTAAAGAATAGCATCAAATTCAAACTTAATTCATCTTAGTTCAAGGGTGACTTCATACAAATCTGGGTTATTGTGGATACAAACCCAACAATCTCCCCCTATTTATAGAAGTCAAAACCCTCTACACTAAGGTTAATTATATCAAGATAATTAAAGAATTGAAAAACAAGCAAAATGAGGTATGTAAAGATATAAGAGAATTACTAAGATCATCAAAATTCAAAATTTTATATATGTACAGAATTTGTCCATTGATACATCCAAATCCACAAGATTCTACACTATGGATACTCTCCAATCATGGGTATTGTTACCGATGCAGCCGTTCCTTCTTTTCTTGCTGTCTTTTTTGATAGCTGTAAGGTTTGGGTTGTACTTTAGAGGTCGAGGAGGAGCATTTGGATTGTTTTTGCCATGTTCTCTATCATAGATCCTCCTCTTAGTCAAAGATTTTTCATACAATTCTTATTCCTTGTGACTGTAATGATCATCTTTCTTTTCTTTGAAATCCACAACCATCTTGAAAATGTCAAGAATGAGAGACTTGGAGGTTGGACCCCATACTTCAGCAAATTCTTGTTCTTTTCTTTTTGCAGCACATTGGCTAGGAATGGAACTGCTAGCAGAAGCACCATCACCATATTTCCTTTTCTTCTGTACTTGTACTGGAATCTCAGGAGGTAGTTCTTGATGAAACTCGGGTTGCTCAAAAGTCCATACTTGTGAGTTACTTTAATGAGGAATTTCATATAACTCAGGTCTAGGATAAAAAGTAGGCCTGCACACATTAGGATCAAAGAGATTTGGATCTAGATGGGGAGGTGGAGCCTCATTTTGATCAACTTGAAAATCTAGGAAGATCTTGTTATGCATCCATATAGCAGTCTCAATAGTATATATATTTACACCTTTAATCTGTTGTTCAACACTGGTATTGATTTGTTTCAATTGATCATCTCACTGACTTTTCATCTCTTGCACTTTCTTGTCTAGATTTTCTTTTACTTTATCCTCCCCATTTCTGACTTCTACAGAGAGGGTTTCTATGGCTTCTTCTTTGAAGCTTCCAACTTCTAAACAAGTCTTGAAGTTCTGTTCTTCAGTCTTCTTCAGCAAAAAGATTTGATTGTTTGCAATAGTAATAGCTTGATCCATGACTTGACCAACACTCGTGATACTGTGGTCTAGAGCCTTCCCACCAATATTAAATAGTCTTTTAAATTCATCTATATTATGTTGAATTTCAGCAAATCCTCTGCTCATTTCCTTTTCAAGAGCAGTTACTTTATCAATCACCTCCTTGAGAGACTTATCAAAGTACTTTTGTTGCTTAGTAAGCATAGATTCTATTTTACCCAAAAGGGTATTATCAGGAATAATTGGAGCTGGAGGAGATAGTGGAGGAAGAGCTTGAACCATCCATACTGGAATTTCTTCAATTACAATTGTACTTCTCGCTCTTTGGGTAGAAGTCATAATATCCTCTTCCTCGCCAATAATGGTAGGTATTGATAAATCTAAATTTCTGAATGGAGGTTCTGCTAGTTCTGGGATAATTTCTTCCTCATGGAGCAAATCAACATTCTCCCCCTCAATATGTTCCTGGGGCTGAGAATTTTCTGGAGTTTCTGCAGGATTCTCTTCATGAATTTCTTCAGGAATCTTCTCAGAAGTCTTCTCAGGAGACTTATCAGGAGTGAAGAACAAGGGATCATGTGAGGTAAGATTTTCTACCAATTTGTCAAGGTCAGCTGAGCCACCATCATGTTCTGAAGTTCTCTTCTCATCATAAGATATGGCTAGACTTTCTTCTTCCACTACCACAACATCAGCAATAACTTCCTCTATAATCTGGTCTATAGGAGCATCTGATTGGATCTTAGTTTTTGGTACTTTAGTAGGTTGATATTCTACAGGAACTGAAGGAGCAGGCTCCCCCTCATCAATTGCACCAGATGTGTCAACTGCATCAGTGTGAGGAGGAGATGGGGTCTTATCCTCAATATCTTCTACCCTTAGAGGGGCCTGGCCTGGCCTTGGAATCCTTATTTCCCATCTACTGATGGTTGAGATGGTGACCTTATTTAGGTGGTGGATGGACACACCTTTGGACAGGTCAAAGACCTCATGGTGAGCTTGATTCAAGTATAGAGAAATAATTCTTCCAAAATTTAGTGCCTTAAGACTCTCCTTAATCTTTTCAAACAACATGTATCCCCATTGGAATCTCTTTCTACATACCACAGCAGTCATCATATCGAATAAATCTGAAGAAATATATCCAATAGACCCTGTTTTGCATAGAAGAACCTTGCCTAGAATGTCGGCCAGCAGCTTACTCTCATCTGATATGTTTTGTCTTTTAACTGAAGTGGTAGACTGAGGAAGACCACAAAAGGAAAATGTTCTTGAGTAGTCTTCTTCTTCTAGATAATCTTCCTCTTCAACTGATGGAATTCAAAGGAACTATATTAATAAGGATGGCTTGACTTTGATTTCCATACCTCTGACTGAAGTTTTCATCAACTTCCAGCTCCGCTTAATCTTTGCATTATTGAAGAACTCTTCAACATCTCGAATCAGTACCTTGCACGGATGCTCCAGGATGAAGGTTAGGCCGGCGGATTCAAGAAGAAGAAGAACATTCTTGAAGTCGTCTGAAATTTCCTCTATGCTTGCGTGAACGAATTCACTGCCCACACCGATCTTGGAAGATGGAGCCATCGATTGCAGAGAATGAGAATTTTTTTATTTGTCGGAGAAGAGGCGGTGGATATTTCGAGAGAGATGATTTAACGCTCTGGCGGAACTAAAGTGTTTTCTCGGGAGGACTATTCAAATTTGGGATTTGGATTTCTATGGACACTTCTATTTATATAAAATTGAAAATTTTGAAGAATTAAGAGAAGCGTACCAGGAGCGGCGATTCAAATTCTTCCGAAATTTGTCATGTCGAATTAGGGCATTTCCGAAGAAAATGATGTCTTTCAAGAAATCCACAAGCCATTTCTCGAGAAAAGAAATATTGTTCTGAGAAGGCCTGAATTCTTTTCTCGAAAGTATAGAGGCTTTCAAGAAATCCAGAAGACTTTTATCGAGAAATATAGAGGCTTTCGAGAAATCCAGATGGTTTCCCGAGAAATCATTTTCTTCTCGAGAAATGAAAGTCCTTTTTCCGATAAATCAAACTCGTTTTCGAGAAATCCACGCAGGTTTCTGAGAAATACAGGATCTTCATTGAATTTGTCCTTGACTTCAGATATGATCACTTCGGGATCCCATGTTGAGTATGCCAAGTTATGTCTTGAAAAAGGAGAACTTGGCCTCGTCCAACGGCTTTGTGAAAATATCTGTCACTTACTTGTCCTTAGGGACATAGCTGACAGTTATGTCCTTATTCTCCACATGTTCCCAAATGAAATGGTAGCATAATTCGATGTGCTTGGTCCGGATGTGGATGACTGGATTGTAGGCGATAGCTATTACGCTGGAAGAGTCGCAATACATTAGAATTTATTTGAACTTCAAAATATAGTCTTCAAGTTGATTCCTTATCCAAAGAAGTTGTGCGCAACAACTACCCGCAGAGATATACTCTGACTCGGAAGTAGATGTTGCCACACAATTTTACTTTTTACTTCTCCAAGAAATATGCCGTCATCCGAGGAATTAGCACATCCAAAAAGTGCTTTTTCTATCATCCTTGCTTCCTGCACAATCTACATCTAAAAAGCCAATTAGCTCGACATCATTACTTCTTGGGTACCATAAGCTAAGATTGGGTGTACCCTTAAGGTATCTTAAAATCCACTTTACAGCGATGTAATGAGATTCGTTAGATTTCACCTGATATCTAGCACAGGCATATGTTGAATACATTATATCAGGTCTACTAGAAGTCAGGTAGAGCAAGGATCCAATTATGCTTTTGTACTTAGTTTCATCAAAAGGTTTCTCTTTCTCATCATTGTCAAGAGACACAATTGAACCCATTGGAATCCTCATAGAGGTTGCGCTCTCCATTCCAAATTTCTTAAGAAGCTCTTTGGTGAACTTCATTTGAGAGATGAAAATTCTATCTTCAAATTGCTTCACCTAAAGTCGTAAGAATTACATCAGCTCGCCCATACTGCTCATTTCAAACTTCCCTTGCATAAGTTTGGAAAACTTTTTGCAAAGGTTGTCTTCTATAGAGCCAAATATGTTGTCATTGACATAGATTTACACTAGCAAAATCTTGCCTTTAACTTCCCTAAGAAATAATTTCTTGTCTATCTTTCACCTTGTGAACTTATTCTCAAGAAGAAAGCTAGACAATGTCTCATACCAAGCTCGAGGAGCTTGTTTTAAGCCATATAGGGCTTTATTTAAAAAGTAAACATGTTTAGGGAATTAAGAATTGACAAAACCTGGGGGTTGTGCTATGTATACTTCCTCTTTCAGATCCCCATTAAGGAATTCTTACTTCACGTCCATTTGGTAGACGGTGAAGCCTTTGAGAGCAGCATACGCAAAAAACAACCTGATCGCCTCAAGCCGAGCCACTGGAGAAAATGTCTGGTCGAAGTCAATCCCTCCTCTTATATATAACCTTGTGCTACAAGTCTGGCTTTGTTCTTGATAATTACTCCATTTTTGTCCAGCTTATTTCTGAATATCCATTTGGTGCTGATCACGTTCTGTCCCTTCGGTCTGGGCACTAGCTCCAAGACTTTGCATCATTCAAATTGGTTGAGCTCCTCTTCCTTGCCATTATCCAAGAGGCATCTTTGTTCGCTTCCTCGAACTTCTTTGGTTAACCTTATATAGAAAGCTAAGACGCAAAATTTCATTAGTTGTACCTCTTCTGGTTCTAACGTCGTCGTCTGGATCTCCAATGATCTGATCAGCAGGGTGATCTCTTAGGTGTTGGAACCCTATATTCCTTACCCTTCCTCCAGCAGGCTCTGCAGCATCTTGTGCAGCCTCTATGGGTTGAGGCAATTCTTCCTTTATGGGTTCTTCATCCACCAAGCCTGGATCAACGATCTTGACTTAGCTTGGAGCGTCTTCCTAAACAGCTTCATCTAAGCTTAGCTCCTAAACCTAGTACCTGCATCTGCACCAATAATATTAGATGAGCTACTATGAAGCTTGCTAGTCTCAACAAATACAACATTTATTGACTCTTCTACCACCAGAGTTTTCTTATTGAAAATCCTATGTCTTACTATGGCTACTATATCCTACAAAAATACCTTCAAAACATTTTTCACTAAACTTTGCGCGGTAATACTTCCCATTATTAAGTATGAAGCATTTACTTCCAAAGATTCTAAAGTAGGACATAGTCGATTTTATATCCTTCAATATCTCATAGGGGGTCTTACGATGGTTTTTGTTGATTAGTGCTCTGTTTTGTACGTGACAAGCCGTGTTGACTGCTTCAACCTAGAAGTACTCAGGAAGTGAAGCGTCATTCAACATGGTTGTACATGCTTCAATCAGAGTTCTATTCCTTCACTCAGAACCTCAATTTTATTGTGGAATGTGTGGGGAGGAAAACTCATGAAAGATACCTTAGAACCAGACTCAAACTCTGTTTCATGGTCACTTCTGATTTTGACCACTGAGCAGTCCAGTTCATTCTGAATTTGCGGTATAAAATTAGTGAAAGAATCGAAGGTGTCTGACTTGTGTTTCAAAAAGAACACCCAAGTAAAATACGAGTAGTCATCAACAATGATTAATGTATAGACCTTACCTCCTAAGCTTTGAATAGGCATAGGACCGAATAAGTCGATATGAAGCAAGTATAAGCTTCGTGAAGAATACTTTTGAACAATACCCTTGAAGGTAGCCCGTGTTTGCTTACCCATTTGATAGGAGTGACATGGACTCTCTTTAAGTCACTTAATGCTAGGGGCATCGTGCACTAAGTTGTGAGAAAATAGAATATTTAAGGTTTTGAAATTTTTATGTGTTAATCACTTGTGTCATTGGTCACAAAGAGACGCACTATCTTTTACAATAAAACATACTTGGGTAAAATTGTCTAAGCAAAGGAAATTTAAAAAGAAAATATTTTTGCTCTGAGTGTCTGTTAAAACCGTCTCCAAATTTGCATACGACTTTATCAAACACTTGATCATGCAGAACTCAACAATTTAGCATTTGTCATATAATTGACTTATGCTTATGAGATTATGGAGTAATTCTTCAACATAAGCCATGTCTGTGAAAGAGACTATGTCGTTGGAAATCATACCATAACCTTTTGTTGTTCCCCTGTCTGAATCACCAAAGATGACTTTTGGTCCGTCTTTGACTGGGGTATAATCACGCAAAAGGCTTCTTGTCCCGGTCATGTGCCGAGAGCATCCACTGTCCAAATACCAGATTGGAGTTCTATTGGCCTTTAGACATTCCTACAAAAATAAATCATTTTACCTTAGGAACCCAAACGTATTTGGGTCCTTGGTTCCTGGTCAGCATAATCCCCCTAGGAACATTAGCCTTGTGATTGGTCAGTCTAGCATAGCTAGCTCGTGGAGTTACAAAATTGGCGGGGTTGTACCAACAATCTACGCCAAAGTGACCAACTTTACCGCAACACCAACAGTCAAATCTATTGTATCTCCTTTTGTACTCCTGCTTTACCCTTTGAACGTGAAGTCTAGTAGGGGCAACATTCGTGGAGGTGGATGCCTCCTGATTGCAGCATACACATGGGCTTCTCATCTCCTTAGCCTTAGGCACATCAGTTTTGACTTTTGGTGCCTTCTTATTATTATGGCCATGAACATATGGACCATGATTTTTTAATTGAACTTATTCATAAGGTGCCTTAAACATACTCTCACCATAGTTCTGGGGGCGGTTCCATCCTTGATAGTGAGACTTAGGCTCTACACGAGTAGGCTGATTGTAGTGCCCATAGGATGACTCAAAATCAAACTTATTCGTTGGGAAGATAATCTTCTTGAACGAAGTTTGACCAAGAGGGGCCTTCCCTTTCTCTTTGGCAGTGGCTTTCTTAGCAGCCTTACCCTTTCCACCGATGTGGCAAATACCACAACCCTTCTTCTAAGTTGAAAACTCATCAATGAGAGGAAGAATAATCTTGGGTTTGGAGAAGCTCTCAACTAGTTTTCTCTCCACCACGAGCTTTTCTGCCAACTCATCAAGGTATTTTTCTTTCAAACTTAACGTCTTAACCGATCCCTTGAGTTCCTCTTTCAAAGAGTGGACTTCATCTCTGAGGGGAAGTAATTGTGCAATTTCTTCCTTCGAATTTACTTACACTGCCTTCAGGGAGGCAATCTCTTTTAATTGTTTTTTGACTACCTTACGTCATTTGTCAAAAGCCTTTAAAGGGCTCTCGTGCTGAGCCATTAACTCTGATTCATTCTCATCAGAAGAGTAGTCTTCATGAACATTAGTGGATATTTCAGATTCTGAGATAATAGTGTGCCAGTTTACCTTCCTATGGTACTCGAAGTCGCCCACTTCCTCATCAGATTGAGCCATAAGCCCGAAGTAAGCTTCTTTGTTTTCAGAGCTCGATACACTCGAGTCACTATCACTGAGAGTCTTCGACTTCTTGGCGACGAAGCTCTTTTCTTCTCTCGTCTTTCCTTTGAATGTTCTTTTCTCGTCCTTCCTGGAGATGTCCTTCTTCTTGTAAGGACACTCCCCAATCATGTGGCCTGCTTTATTACAACAGTAGTAAACAACGTCAGAGGAAAACTGTTTGTTCGATTTAGATTTATACAGGTCCTCCTTGTTGTAACTTTTCTTAGTACGATCACCTTCACGGTGTGATCTCCTATAATATGAAGAGAATGACTTATTTTTCATTTGCCTCATCATGCTCAGCATCTTCTTGAACTGCTTGGAGATGTGGGAGAATTCTCCATCTTATAGCTTGGAGCTTTACATGTTGAGCTCTAAGTCTTCAGGAGTGTCTAGAGCTCGTGTACTTTTGGGTGACACAGCTTTAGACTTCCTTGAACCTTCAGCCTTTAGGGTTGTAGACTTCTCTTTGCTTGAAGATTGGTTGGCTTCCTCCTCCTTCTTTCTAGTGTTCATTTGGAGTTTGTAGGAGAGCAATTTGCTGAACAGGTTTGAGGGTCAATCTCCGGAAGCTTCCAAAATTCTCTGATGGCAGCAGCTTTTGTATCCTAGTCCTTTGTCAAGGATTTGAGGAATTTGTCGTTCAGCTCACCATGAGTGAATGCACGGCCAAAATTCCTGAGGTCGTTGACTATCTTGAAGAACTTCTCAAAACTGTCAGTTATGGATTCATTAGCCCCTTGCTTGAAAGCTTCGTACTCCTGGTTCAACAACGATCTGCGATCGTCTCTCACTTCTTCTGTACCTTCCATCAGGACAACAAGACAGTCTAGCATCTCCTTGGCAGAATTACAGTCAAATAAGTTCTGGAGCATTGAATCGTCCACTACACTTGCTATGATATTCTTCGCCTTCTTGTCAAGGGAGACTAAGGCAATCTCATCCTTAATAAGATCCATCATCTTATTTGGAATCATGATCGTTGGATTTATCGTTGAAGGTTGTGAAGGGATGTGTGGTCCTTCTTCCACGATTTGAAAAATTCTCGGATCAGCAGCTTCCATGTAAAATCGTACTCGTTCTTTCAACATGGGAAAGTTTTCCTTGGTGCATATCGGTAGCTTCATGGATGACATGTCTTTGCTTCGATCCATGGTGAAAATGCGGAATCTCTTAACGCTAGATCAGGGATCTTGTTCAAGGTGTTAGCCTTATCGAACAAAATGCTCCTTTGATACCAATTGAAAGTATCTAGCGTCTACCTAAATCACCTAGAGGGGGGTGAATAGGTTATGTTTGCGTCTTTTTTCGGAATAAAAATATCTTAAAGAACAAGCACACAAACAACAGAGATTTATAGTGGTTCCCCGTATTGGGTACATCCATTGTCCCGCCTCGCCTATCTATCACGAAGGGTAAGATTCGGCTACTTCACCTTTCTAAGATTAAAGAAATCTTACACCTCGAGAACAACCTTTCCTACACCTCGATCCACAACCGGATCTACAAACTCTATCCACACAGGGATCTACAATCTCGATCTATTAACAGATCTACACTCGGAAGAACAAACTTCCAACAAACTTGGAGACAAAACTCCTACAAATGTTAAAACAATTTTACAAGTATAATAAAAAGTTTATACTTCCAGATTTGAAAACTTCAAGGGTCTTCCTTCTTGAAACTTGAAAAACTTGACGAAGAAGGTTGAGGAAGAAAACCGAGAAGGCTGATCTGAAAACTAGGATCCGACCAGATCAAATGGATGTTGAAGAAACTTGAATCTTGGATCTGTCGAATCGTTTCTCTTTTCGAATTGCTGGATCAAGAGATTTGTGTCAGAGAAGAACGGTGATGGAGACGTGCAGCTTATCCTGAATTAGAAAGAGCGATTCTTATTACTGTAAAAATTCTTCTTGTAATTAGGGTTAGAAAATCTAATTTAAAAGAATATATATATATATATAGCATCTTCAACAGTCAAGAGTCATTAAGGAAAGATCCACTAATGGATCAATCATCATTAACTTAGAATACTTTGAAATCCTGTCAGAATATATAGAAAGAAGAATCTGCAAGTCCATTTCTCGAGAAGAAGTAGATTTCTCGAGAAATGAATAGCAGTTTTGAGAAATGACTTGGCTTCTTGAGAACAGACTTGAAGAAAATTTTTTGTGAAGTAAAATATTGATTTCTCGAGAAGGATTTTATTTCTTGAGAAATGGTTTGCTTTCTCTAAAAATAATATGCCTTCACGAGAAATTTACTTAGCGCAAATTATGTGTACTGAAAGATTGATTTCTTGAGAGGAATATGATTTCTCGAGAAAAGAAATGCTTTCTCGAGAAATGGTCTGACCTTCTCGAGAAATTTACGTAACGATAATTCTGTAATCTGAAGTATTGATTTCTCGAGAAAGAATTGATTTCTCGAGAAAAGACTTAACTTCTCGAAAATTGATTTCGACTTCTTGAGAACTACTTTGCATTTCTCGAGAACTAACTTAGCTTCTCGAGAAAAGTACTTAGAGTATTTTCAGAAAATTTCCCAAGAAGTCTTATGGTTTCTCGAGAACAGCTATGCTTTCTCGATAAATAGATTTAGACTTCTCGAGAAACAGTCTTCAATTTCTCGAGAAATGGACTTAGGAAATTTTGGAAAAATTTTATTTTCTTCTTTGTTGAAACAAACAACCCTTCCTTTCTTCCATTGCTCTAGTACTTGAAAATGAAGTGCATCCCAATAGAGAGGTTACACATGAGTTAACACCATGGATCGTATAATGAGGGATTACATTGCATGGTCCTGTGTTTAGTGACTCATTGTAAACTGACATTGGTCTACACCTGGCAATAATAACCTACAAGCACTCAACTACATAATAGCATCAAATACAAATTTAATTCATCTTAGTTCAAGGGTGACTTCATATAAATCTGGGTTATTGTGGATACAATACCCAACAATGAAATAGCTGTTAAACAAAGATATGTCCTTGAAAACTAGATAAGAATGAATGAAAACATGATTGTAATGCATGATATGTCCCTGGTAAAGCTAGCTGAGCAAACTACAGCTCTGGAGACAATTATAGGCTCTGCCTCCAAAGATATTAAATCTCAGCTATCTACTCACACTACCTCTGTGGTTCAGGAAATCAAGTCTTCTAACAAAGAACTAGATGATCACTTGCTAAAAGTAAAGAATCGTTAATCCTCAGGGATTACTCATATAGAAGGGCAAGTCAGATTTCATAAGATTGACTTAAGGGATCATGTGGAAAGATAAGTCATAAAGGGGGAGAGTAATGATAAAGTCAAGCTCCGTGCATGCTATTTGGACCTCCAATAGCATCAAAGAAACTCTAGGCTTTCCTCCCATACAGTATGACGAAGATCAAACTACTGAGTTTGGCTACCAACCAGCTAAGTTTGAGGCTATTTAAACTGCAGTACAGTCTATGTACAGTCCACCACCACAGATTCAGAATATAGTATGTGAGGAGGTTGAGATAGTTGCTTCTTCATTGCTCAAAAAAAAGCTCAATTATCTAAGAAGATATTCATAGAGCAGGTTGAAGCAAAGCCAGATTTTGAGCAGTGGAGCCCAACTTCTAGATCTATTATACTCACTGCATGGAAACCAGTTAACAATAATACAGCTGACAGGGGAAAATGGTACTTAGAACAAGAATGGGTCAAGCATACAAAGTAGCAGGAGATCATCTTTAAATTCAGAAAAGATCTGAAGGCAGGGAAGATCCAAGCTGATTCTATTGAACCCAGCAAGTACTTCCCCAAGCCATATCATTATGTTGAAAGACAAAGGCTCAAGAAAGAAGAGATCTTGAAGGCCAAGGATGTCAAAGGCAAGAAGGTGGCTAAAGACAAGGTTCCTGAAGTCAAAGCAAAAATACAATCAGGAAAATGCATTATCATCAAAGAGCCAAAACAATCTTAGATTATCTTTTCTAGAAACTATGTAATTTTGTTTTAAGAACATTGTAAAAAAAATGAAAAAGTGTAGTTTTTGAACAAATTGGAATGAAAAAAGTTTGGTTGCACTTTGTTATATTTGTTTAATTATTGTCGTTTCCTTTATAATTTAGTTCAACACTTCTCATGTACTTCATAATTATTATATTTTGGTGTTGTAGTGTATATAATTGAATTGGGATTATGACTTTTCCAAATAGGGGGAGATTGTTGGGTATATTGGAAACAATGTACTTGATTTGAAGAAGCTCATTCAACTCAATGATATACGCAAGTATGTATTTGATGTATGTTTTAGTTCATGCAAGTAGGTTAGTATATGTCATATTGATTGGACAGGTGGTCCAAGTGACATTGGCAGATGGACTCAAAGAAGCTTACTGGTAAGGCAGAAAATTACAAAAGTCCACAAGCGTTGAGTGAAGCAAGCTCACTCAATGCCAAATATCAAGGTAGTTGTTGTAGAAAATTGACTAAGTCCACAGGCGTTGAGTGAAGCCAGTTCACTGAATGTCATACAGCTAAAAGTTTTGAGTGAAGTTGGGACAATCAAAGCCTACCAAGTTGTAATGTAGAGAAATGGCTAAGTATAAAAGTGTCGACACACTTCACAACTATATTGACACCTTTGTAGGAGCATTATCGAGACAAGTCAGTAATCTCACACCTTGAAGATCAAGTTAGTAATGTCGAGACAAGTCATATATCTCGACACCTTAAAGCTTAGGACATTAGTGTCGAGACAAAACAACTGTCTCGACATAATGAAGTACTGAAGTGTCGAGACAATTCAACTGTCTCGACACAATGAAGATTTAAAAGCAATGTTAACACCCGACAGACTGAAGTGTTGGAACCCCATGTTATATTTGGGCTAGGTTATTTGACCCACTTATATAGCCAGGGTCAAAGTCTAGGTCTAAGTTAGTCTTAGTTGAGCAGACCTCATAAAGACCAGCATTGGACTTCATTTAAAAGACCAAGACTCGGAAGTAATCTATGGATCTGATATCAGTTTGACTTTCGTCGAACTCGGCTCAAAGATCGTCGATCTTTGATCGATGATCACAGAAGTAAAATATCTGAGCTGAGCTCGACGATCTCAGAACTCAGATCGACGATTTCTAGTCTCAGCTCGACGATCTTCTATCTCAGTTCTGCGATAATTTATCTGTGTTCGACCATCTTATTGCGCAGCTGTCTTGAAGATTTCATTCTTATTTTGTCAAGGCTATTTATGAAATCAAATCTCTGGTAGTTAATGCTGATGTTATTTAGGCTTATAACCATTTCTATTGCAGCATTAACTACAGGTTTTCACAGAGTTATTATATTCTATTATATACCAAGATAGTTGGGGAAATCATTATTGCAGATATTGTAGCTATTTTCTCTCCTCGATTCCTGTAGAATTATTAAAGGAATGTTTTTGAAATTCAAGTTAGAAATCTTTTGAAGAAGGCAGTCAATTCCATTACTGGAAAAAGAAGAAGAGAGACACACAAAAGAAAGACAGAAAATCATTCCTGCTAACATCCTAAAAACATTCTGAAGCAGGTCTTCATCATTTTTCTCATTCTGTTAGTGCTCTGAAGAAGAAGCAAGAAGAACAACATTTACAAATCAAGAGACTTTTTGTTCTTCTCTTCTAGGACCTTGCTAAGACATTCCAGCACCATCTGTCTAAAGCTCTTGGACCAAGTCTCTCAGTTGAATACCTACTCACCCTATGCAAAGCTTCCCATCATGAAACCTTCTACATCTCAAGGGGAGCTTTGACAACATCTCTGAATCCACAGTCTTCTCATTGTTTTGAGAAAAGAAGACTTTCATCAGTCTCTCATCCCCACCTCAGTACAGGGTTTTAATTCCCTTCAAAATTATTATGATTCTCAAGTCTCCTTCCAAAATACTTGGGTTGGTTTTTTTAGGCACCTGATCAAAAGCTCATTGGTGGAAGTCACCTGACCAAAACCTGCAGTGGATTCCTACCAAGGGTGGTAGAAGAGTGGATGTACCCAGTTGGGAACCACTATAAAAATTCTTGTGTTGTCTGGTTGTGCATTTTGTGTTCTTGTGGGCTTGTGTTGTGGTTAAGATTAGCTTATATTATTTGCCTTTATCTTTTCTGTAAAAAGATTTTTTATAACTCTATTCCCCACCCATAGAGTTATTCAGGGTTTATCACCCCCTTTTTCTTTTAATTGGTATCAGAGGAGGTTTGCTATTCTTGTACAGGCTAACACCTGAACCAACCAAGACCTCCAGATAAGCTTTAAATAATTATTTTTGTGTTTTTAATTTATCTAATACCATGGCACAAAATAAGGAATACACTAGCACCAGACCTCCAATGTATAACTTGTCAAAGTTCACTATCTGGAAGGCAAGAATCAAGTTATACATGAACTCTATTAATGAAGATATTTTCAATTCTATCTTAACAGGACCACCATCTCCAAGATCTTCAACTCCCTCCACATCATCAGATCTAAGTGTTGTCTCACCCCCTGGCTGGACAGATGCTCAAAAGAAAGCCAAGATTGCAGATGCCAAAGCCATGAACATATTGGCTCAAACTATATAAGATGACAGCTTTAGGAAGGTGCCTGAGTGCCTCTACAAAAGTAATCTGGGATTCACTCAACCAGATTGTTACTGGCTCAGCAGATGAGAGAAAAGATAGAAGATCAACTCTAATCTCACAATATGAGAATTTAAATAAAGATAAAGCTGAATCTATTGGTGATATGTATAACAGACTAAGCTTCATCATAAGTGAGTTGAAGACATTGGATAAAGACATCTCTCTCACAGAGGTAAATGATAAGATCCTAATGTGCTTCCCAAGCTCATGGGACACCAGGATTTGGCCAGTCAAAGAGGTCAGAAGCTTGATTGAGATTTCAACTGAATCTCTCCTGGGAAAGCTCAAATCTTATGAGCAGTTAATCAATTCCAGAGAAGCTGTAGAACAAAGGACTCCTCCTCAAGCAAGGAAAGAACAATCCATTTCATTCAAGGCTGCTGAAGAGACTGAAGCTCCAATAGCCAATGAAGAGCTAATGAGTCTCTTTTCCAAGAGATTCTTTAAAATGGCAAGGAAGGACTTCAGGACGAAGTCATCCAGAAATGACAGCAAGCCCAGGTATTACAAAACCCCCAATAAAGAAATAGTGTGTTTTGCATACAGGAAACCAGGACACTTCATGTCTGAATGTCCTAAAAATCAAAAGAAGGAAAGAATAAGAGATAAGGAATTTAGAAGCAAGCATTACAACAAGCCCTCTTCCAGCAAGCACAAAAAGAATGACAAAGGATTTTGGCTGACACATGGAGTGACACAGAAGATGAATCCACATCTTACAGCTCCAGTGAAGAAGAAGAGGAGACAATGGCAAAGGAAGTTTGCCTCATGGCAATTGATGCTAGCAGTAGCAGATCAGATATAGATGAATCTGATAATGAAGAAAACCTGTCAGCTGAAGATCAGGTAAAGAGTTGTCTAGCATTTAATCAACAATGGTATCTAGACAGTTGTTGCTCCAAGCATATGACAGGCAGTAAGGACAACTTAAGTGATTACAAGTCTAAGCTAGGACCAAAGGTTATCTTTGGTGATTCAAACTGTGGCCAAACCAAAGGTTATGGTAAAGTCAAGATTGGAGCAGTGAATTTCAAGAAGGCTGCTTATGTAAGTGGATTGAAGCATAACCTCATCTCAATAAGTCAACTTTGTGATGAAGGTTATCAGGTAACTTTTAACTCTAGCTCTTGTATTATTTTATCTAAAGAAAAACAAAACTATTTTAATTGGGAATAGACAAGGAAACATTTACTTAGTAAATTTTCAATCTGCATCTTCTGACATATGCCTGCTTTATATATTTAGTAATAAAAGTATTTTATGGCATAAGAGACTAGGTCATGTTAATCTAAAAAACATTGCTAGGCTATCTAAATACAACCTTGGTAGAGGCTTACCTTCTGGTTCCTACAAGAAGGAATGTCTATGCAGGGCTTGTCAATTAGACAAGCAAACTAAATGTAGTTTTAAGATAATTAATAAGAGTGATTCACCTAGGATCTTGTACCTGCTACACATGGACCTTTTTGGTCCTATTACTGTGCAAAGCCTAGTAGGGAAATCTTGTACTCTAGTAGTTGTAGATGACTTCTCTAGATTCACTTGGGTGTTCTTTCTGAGATCTAAGTCAGATAGATACCTTTAAGATTCTTTCAGATTTTCTCAAGATCATACAGATTGAATACTCTACTCAAGTTGCATTGATCAGAAGTGAACATGGAACTGAGTTTGAATCTCTTCTTATGCATGAGTTCTTTAAGAAGGAAGGTATCAAGCACTGTTTCTCAGCTCCTAGAACTCCTCAACAAAATGGGGTAGCTGAAAGGAAAAGTAAAACACTCTTTGAAGCTACAGGTACATTACTTGTAGATGCTTACATGTCTCTATCCTATTGGGCAGAGGCAGTGAGCACAACAAACTATGTCCTAAATAGAAGTTTGATACATAAACTTAAGAATAAGACTCACTATGAATTACTCAAAGGGAAGAAACCTATAATCACCTATTTTAAAATATTTGGTTTTATATGTTGTATTCACAATAATGACAAGAAATACACTAGAAAATTTGAAGCAAAGGCTGTAGTGGGAATCTTTCTAGGATATTCCCAAGTCAGCAAAGCTTATAGGGTGTTTAATAAATCTACCTTAAAAATTGAAGAATCTACGCATGTTTCATTTGATGAAGCTAACATATTTTATAAGGAGAAAGAGATTTCTACCAATAACTCTTTGTAGGTACCTCGCTTGTGTAAGAAATTGGATGACTTAAACCTTACTCCAAAGGTTGTATCACATCCCTCTCCACAAGCTAATGAAGACAGTGAAGAAGAAACTATGGAAGCAGCTGAACTTCCCCCAATAGCAGAAGTAATTCCATAAGAAGAATTCACTCCAATTGATGTTGTTGAACCAACTCCACCATCTTATTTTATCACACTTAAGGATCACCCTAGATCCGAAGTAATTGGAGACATGTCAGTAGGTGTACAGACAAGGCATCAACTCAACCATGATGTGATGCATGCCTGTTTCCTCTCTCAAATTTAGCCTCAATCTATAACTGATGCTGAGCAAGATCCCCATTGGATCATTGCAATGCAAGAGGAACTAAATCAATTTGAGAGATGTAGAGTTTGGGAATTAGTTCCAAGGCCTAAAGGCTATACAGTAATTGGAACTAAGTGGGTTTTCAGGAATAAGCTTGATGCCCAAGGTGTGATTGTGAGGAAAAGGCTAGGCTTGTTGATCAAGGATATAGGAAAGAGGAAGGCATTGACTATGATCAAACATTTGCCCCTGTTTCCAGGCTAGAAGCTATAAGGATATTTCTGGCTTATGTTGCATTCAAGAAGTTCAAGGTCTACCAAATGGATGTCAAGAGTGCATTCTTAAATGGAGAACTTAAAGAAGAGGTCTATGTTGAACAACCTCCAGGTTTTGTTTCTCCAACTCATACCTCCTTTATTTTCAAATTGCATAAGACTCTCTATGGTTTAAAGAAAGCTCCAAGAGCTTGGTATGAGACCATAGTCAGCTTTCTTTTAGAGCATAGTTTTTCAAGAGGCATGGTAGATAGAACTCTTTTTACAAAATTGCATCATGATAAAATTTTAGTAGTACAAATATATGTAGATGACATTATATTTGGTTCTACTGATCCCAAATTGTGCAAAAGATTTTCTGATCTAATGCATTCCAAATATGATATGAGTAGCATGGGAGATCAATCTTATTTCCTTGGTCTCCAAGTAAAACAATCTCCAAATGGAATCTTCATCTCCCAATCTAAATATGTTAATTAGCTTATTAAGAAGTTTGGGATGGTTGATGCCTCCTATATGAAGACTCCCATGGCTGTCAATGTTGTATTAGACTCTGATGAACATGGAAAACCTGTTGATCTGATAAAGTATAGGGAAATTGTTGGATCCCTACTATATCTAACAGCAAGCAGACCAGATATTATGTTTGCTACATATTTATGTGTTAGGTTCCAGTTGAACCTTAAAGAATCTCATCTTATTTTTATAAAAAGGATTTTAAGATATATAAAAGGTAATCCTAATCTAGGACTCTGGTATCCAATAGAGTCATAGTTTGATTTTACTAGATTTTCAGATGCTGACTATGCTGGATGTAGAGTGGACAAAAAGAGTACTTCAGGAACTTGCCAATTCCTGGGTGATAGACTTGTGTCCTGGTTTTGCAAGAAGCAAACTTTTGTATCAACATCAACTATTGAAGCTGAATATATGGCTGCTGGCAGTTGTTGTTCACAGATTTTGTGGATACAAAACCAACTCTTAGATTATGGTTTCAATCTAAATAATTCAATCATTTTCTGTGATAGTACAAGTACTATATCTATAACACATAATCCAGTGCATCATTCTAGAACAAAACATATAGATATAAGACATCATTTCATTAGAGATAATATAGACAAAAAGAAAATTAATCTTGATTTTATCTCCACTAATTTTCAAAGAGCAGACATTTTCACCAAACCCATGGATGAAAAGAAGCACTTGTTCTTCCTGAATCAGCTTGGAATTATTAATTGGAAGGATTAATTTAATTTTTCTTTCTTAGGTTTTGGATTTGTTCCTAAATTATCGAACGGAGATCGACAATCTTCGAACTGATCTTGAGCTAAATCGTCGACCTGAGATCGACAACAGCTCTGTGAAGTAAAAATCATCGACCATAGATCGACGCCTATACTTCAGAAGATAAATCATCGACCTAAGATCGACGATCTATTTTCCCTCTTTAATCTGAGACCGACAATAATATTTAATTAAAAATCTATCGTCGACCTGAGATCGAAGTTTTTATTTATTTATCATAGGACAGAGCCCGACTCTTAACATTCCGAAAAACCTATATTAAGGGTTTATCATCGTGCTCTATCCCGCGCTTTCCAATTTCCCCTCCTGCACTTGATCTTGTGTTTTCCCTTGCAGGTTTCTAATGGTGATTCCGACAGCTATCTATTCAGCAATGAAATTTGACGCAGGGTTCGACATCGATTTCGATTCCTTCAGCCATTGCGATCAGATATTCAAGGATATACTGCAGCTCTATGAAGTTCAAGGTCTGATGAAGTTTATGTCAAAGAGAATAAAGTTACCAACCGCTGAAATTAAAGAATGGTTTTACTCTTCAACATGTCCAGATGAATCAACCATGGTTGGAACAATTTCTTGAAATTAGGTTATTCTTACTCAAGTCATTATTTATGAATTGTTTGACTTGGTGAATGGAGATGATAGTTTTGATCAAGACAGTTTTGAATATAAAACTATGTTGGGAATGATGGGTCATCCTGATGGAGTGCCAGTAAAGCTGCTAAAGAAGAACTTATCTGTTCAATATAAGTTCTTGGCTGATATTGTCGGGAAAGTGTTGCTGGGAAAGCACTCTGCCCATGATAACATTAACAGATAGCAGTTTGCTATTATGTCTGCTCTGGTTAATGGTAAATCAGTCAACTGGGCTGATTTATTCTTTTAATTGATTAGAAGGAAAAGCTCTAAGAAAGTGGTTTGCTTTGGGAGAATTTTGGGCATATTTCTCCAGGCAAAAGCTCCTGAATTGATGGTCTCCCAGACCCAATTCATCAATGCCAGTAAGAGGATGGACTCCTCATTGTTTGGAAAGTGGGAGAGGACCATTCCTAGGCCTTTCAATGCCTCCAGGACTTCTGAGGATACAAGAGCTGATGAAGCTACTTCCCCAACCCCAAAAGATAATCCTCTCTCTATCTCCTCCTCAGTTCCCTCCCAAATCCAATCCTCTCCAGTTCCTTCACCTCCTACTTCACCTATTCAAATTCAGATCTCCCCAGATCATCCTGCTTCTCCTCATGCAGATCATCCTGCTTCTCCTCATGCAGATCATCTTGCTTCTCCTCATGCAGATCCTCATGCATCTCCTCAGCACACTGCTTCTCCCATCATTTCTCCATCATTATCCTCTCAAATTCCCTCTGAGCCCATCCAAGACGATGTTCCATCAACATCTCTTCCCTCTATTGTCCCTCCATCCTCTTCCTTTCCTGAGTACACTCACACAGATTTCCCTTCTGCATTCTCAGTTTGCTCAAACTGTGGACATCAAACTCCTTACACAGCCTCTGAGCCTAAATCCCTTTACCTCAATTTCTCAGATATAGCCAAAGATCTTCTACAATTCATTTCTCCTTCCTTAGAGCTCCTTATAGCACAGGCTATAGCTCCTCTAACTGCCTCCATAAACACTCTTATCCATAGAGTTGCTGCCCTTTCCTCTGTCCCTTCTTCTAGGGCCTGACTACAGATGCCTCTACAGCCAGGCAGGGGGAGATATCCAATGAAGAAGCTCCCATGCCTTCTCTAGCAGCAGCTGCTTCAGCAGATATGCAGGAGGATGTCTCCTCAGATGATCATATAGCTCTAGATACAGAAATTATTGATATTGATACTGATACAGAAATAGTTCTTCTAGAAATTTTGACTGTTGGTGATTGTTGCATCAATCCCACAGTGGATATCTTTGAGTTGGTGATTTCCTTCTGCACACTCTTTCTAGATTGTCTGTCAAATTTTAAGCCATCCTCTTTGGCTATTGTGTGTTGTACTCCCTCTCTAAGTCCTGAAGTTGTTAGACAACTAAAGGTAAGTTTTGTAGTTCCTCTGGCAGAACAGTATGATGATCAGATGTCAAGATCTCTTGGGCCATCCTAGGTTATGGATGATAGCCCCATTCCAATTCTTGATGATCTCATTGCTCAAGATATTGCTATGGAAACTGAAGCAGTTCCTGCTGAAGTTATCCTTCCTCCAACTGATAAGGAAGTTCCAAAAGAAGTGATCAGAGAGATTGATGCACTATATATTTTTCCCCAAAGCTCATCTTAAGATGATCAAGATGATAATTCTAATTCTGATAACAGCAAGAAGAAAGTGTATAAGAAAAGAAAACCTCATCCTAAGGCAGTTCCAATGCCAAATCCCCTTAATGGAACTCCCTACTACATTCTCTAGAAGATTACTCCTTATCCAGGAATGCCATAGTGGATGTGGCTATCTAAGAATGAGCAAAAAGCTAGGAAGAAAAGTAGAAGGTACTCTCCTCCTCCTCAAAGGTACAGGAGAGGTCCTCCTCCTCCTCCCCCTCTAGCAGCAAGAGCCTCTAGTTTAGCAGCTCAAAGGTCTACTTCTTCTACCCAGACCTATCATAGGCAGGACAGATCTTCAAATCCTCCACCTCTTGCTGGATCTTCAGACAAATATTCTTCTTCTCAAAGGCCTATATCTTCTGGAAAGCCTAAAAGAAAACTTTGTGAAGTTCCTCCTCCCAGATCTTTGTACTCCAGTCAGAAGCAGTAGAATCCAGTGTCTGCAAATTTCCAGGCTCAATCTACTCAGTTCAGAATTTCTTCTCAAAAGTTAGTTCAGGAAGCTAGTTCAGAGAGACCTTCTTCTCCTCCTCTTGATCCTGAGCTTGACCCCAACTTCAGAATTGCAAGGTTGAATGTGTTGAAGCCAAAAATGACCCCAACGAATGTTCACGAACCAAAGTGCAGCCGACGCCTACTTCTCTCTTATCTTGACCCTTGACTGGCTGCTAAGGTCAAAAGACTGGCCCAAAGCCTCAGCTGGGAGGTCCCACCACACACCCGGAAGATCTCTGAGAGCTTCCCCTCCAAAGCCAGATGCTGGGCTGGGAGCTCCTCAGAAGGCACTAGAGTTGGAGAATAATGAAAGCCCTGCCTTCCAAAGAGCCCCTTGTGGGTCTTTTTATAGTCTTCCTTTGACCTGAAAATACTGAAATACCCATGAGGGGTCTGCCAATAGCCAAATCCCGCTGTTCTCCCAAGGACATTTGGGGTAATTTTACCTCGGGATAATAATAATAAAATAATCCCCTTTACGAGCGCCGGGCCCTACCACGTGGGCCCACTTGGCGAGAACCCTGGCCGTGAAGGCTCTCGCTGGGCCCCCAACTGGGCCAACCTTGGCGAGACCCCTTGCAAGGGAGGTTCGCGCCCCTCATGGTCTTGGAACTATCGCGACTGAAGGCTTACTTAGGGCCTTCTCGCCTGCCCTGGGCGGGAGCTTTCCCTAAGGCGGGAGCTTCCGTAGTCAGGCCCTCTGCTTCGGTCGTTTGACGATCTCTCCTGTCGAGAGGTCGACTACCTGCACTGGTCGGTCGACGATCTCTCCTGCCGAGAGGTCGACTATCTACACTAGTCGGTCGACGATCTCTCCTGCCGAGAGGTCGACTATCTGCACTGGTCGGTCGACGATCTCTCCTGCCGAGAGGTCGATTATCTGCACTGGTCGGTCGACGATCTCTCCTGCCGAGAGGTCGACTATCTGCACTGGTCGGTCGACGATCTCTCCTGCCGAGAGGTCGACTATCTGCACTTGTTTCCTCAGCTTTCGCCTGCCCTTGGCGAGAGCTCCTACAGGACAAGAACTCCCCAAGTATGCCCTAGGGTTAACCTGAGGCTAGCCTGAGACTAGCCCAATCCTGACCAGCGAATATGGGGTTGTACACAATCCCCGCTCTTTTCGAGCTAGCCCTGCGCTCGACAAGACAAGTCCAACCCCCAAAATATTCGTTGGACACGTGCCAGCTAACCAGGGGAATCTTTTAGAGGGCCCTATTGCGGCTATAAATATGCACTGATAGGCGACCATGTGCCTCGCCCTTGAAATATTGTTTTACCACTGAGCTCTCGCCCCCCGGGACTTTTGTGCGAGCTTACCATGCATCCCAAACGTGCTGCCAAACCACTTCCGCAAGACCTCCAAGACCGGTTAGCCGCTGCCCAAGCGCGGGCTTTGGCTAACTGTGCGGCGGTGGCTCCATGGTTAGCGAGAAAGACTTCGACCGCCGGGCCTTCCGAGCCGAAGAAGAAGGAAAAGAAAAGAGCGAAGGTGGTCCGGCGGGATCTTTCTCGCGAGAACAGGGAGCCTCCTTCCCCCACTCCCAATCCCGCGGGGGATCCCTCCCCGCAGAAGGTAAGCCTTTCAACCGTGCCTACCGAGCTGACTGTGCACTAGATCCGATGATTAAAGTAAGCTTTCGCAGGAACCCACTCCTAACGATGATGCCGAGATCCCGCCAAGTTCTTCGAACCTGCCCGCTCATTCACCCAAGGACCAAACGCGGGTCTCGGAGGGGATTCCTCCAGCCGAGACCGGAACGACAGGTACATTTTCCCTTGACAATATTTCAACCCGACCCTTTCTTTTCTGAACCGTCTTCTCGCAGTGCCAGCTCCCGCCGACCCGGGTCTAACCACCCGAGAAGATGAAGCGAGAACCGTTGAAGTGCCTCCTGCGGTGGCCAATCCTATCCTGCAGGCGGGAGGGGCGGCTTCTGATCCTTCCGCTACTCTCAAGGATGCTGATCGTCCCTTGAGAGGAGACAACTCCCCTCATGCTTCCGGCCAGGCCGGGATCATCGTGCGCGAGCCCTTCCGCCCGGGGCTGGGCAAACCTCTTCACCTCCTTTATGGAACCAACGGAGGGGCTGGGCCTTCTCGTCCAACTTTGGTTGACGGTTCTCGCCCAGCCGCAGGTATGCGAAAACTTTTCTGGGCTGTTGATTGTCATGCCTTGACCAAAATTCTCGTGTGTTTCTTTCGCAGGTGATCCTGGCTTGCGGTCGGGAGTCAACGAGGAAGGAGAAGAAGAGGAAGAAGTAGAGGAGGAAGAAGAAGATGAAGAGTCCCCTCTCCCTTCGTCTGGCGAGATAGAAGAAACCCTAAACAGCGCTGGGAGCGCGAAGGGGAGATGGAGGAAGATCTCGGTCCTCCTGGCCAAGCTTATCCGGCGAGACCGTGCCCATACTGCCGCGGCGAAAGCATTCCGCGAATCCGTGGAGCAAAGGCTGGAGGCTCTGGAGCGGGATTTCTTCTTGGGCGAGACTGATTGCCCGGGTGGGCCTTCCGCCGAATCTTCGCCAGGGAGGTGCATCTCGCAGATCCGGGATTACGCCAGGCGGATCAACCTTGGGTGTACCACGCTATCGTCTTACTTCAACCCGTTGGCGCCCCCAAGAACTAGGCGGCGAGAACGAGGACGATGGAGCTGGAAGCCCTACTAGCCTTCCCGCTTTGAATCTCAATGTATCTCTTTTATCAATGCATCTGTAATAAACATTACTGTTAATTAAGTTTATTCAGCTTGCGCTAGCGAGGATCTCGCTGTTATTCATGTCTTTCTTTTCTTCTTCTTTTTATTACTCTGCGAGGCTTTTTAAATTAGGACGCTTACACCAATCTAGGATGCTTGCGCCAATCTAGGAGGCCTGCGCCAATCTAGGAGGCTTGCGCCAATCTAGGGGGCTTGCGCCAATCCAGAGTCGCGTCGAAACCCGGAACGACCGTTGACCGCTGCCATCCCGAGGGGGAAAATCGAGGCGCCGTTAGCCCGGATTCTGACAGCTGTACTCCGCTGTCACTTTCTCTCTCTGTCGGGTGGATCCATGATGATTATGATTCCCTATAAATAGAGAAGTCTACCAACCGCATTTACTTCTTCGATCCGGAACCTCAGCCTTCCTTCCTTGCTCTCGCGTTCTTGCTTTCGCTTCGACCTCTTTTCAGCTCTCGCTCTCACCCGCAAACCCACCATGCCTGGCGAGAACAAGGGTCGCGCCCACTGCGCGGAAGCTTTCCAGAAACATCTCTTCCCTTCCTGCAAGCTCTCCCTCGACGAATACAACATGATCGTTGACCGCTACATTCCCGCCGGCTTCTCGGCGCGGAACCCGGGTAATCACGATAGGGTGAATACTCCGGAGGCGGGAGAGCTCGCCATCCCCCTCGAGCACTTCGAGGTGGGCTTCCGCCTTCCCCTTTGGCCGGAGGTTCGGCTTGCTCTTCGCTACTATGGGGTGGTTCCCGCCCAACTGAACCCGAACTCGGTCGCGATCCTTATAGCATTCATATGCTATATGCGATCCGAGAGGATCGAGTTCAGTTTGCCCATCTTCCGGAAGCTATTCAACTTCCGTGCCAAGGGCGGGGTGGTTTTCTTCTCCGGGCAACTGCTCGAGGTTACCGGTCTCGCCAACAAGCACCACCACTGGGGCGAGAAGTTCGTTTATGTCAGCGGGGACTTCGGCAACATCCCGCTTCAGCCCGTCCAGTATGAGGACGCTGCCTACAAGCCGCCTGCTCTGGGATCGCGCGAGAGCGCAATCCTGGAATTCTTCGGGACCAAGGAGTTCGACGTTCCCTACCTTCGGCGGGACGTCGACTCCCTCCCACTTGTTCACTCGGGCGAAGGTACGGTCTCGCCTCAGATTCCCTCTTTTATCAAAGATTTTCTTGCGCTGAAGCGTTTTAACTTTGCAGGAGAGCGGGAGGTCCCTCTGCGCCAACCCTTCGCTGAAGGCCGGGGTGTCGAGGGTCTGGCCGCGAGAGGCTCCCTTGCGCTCGCGGAAGCTAGCGCCAGCGCCTGCCGAGACGATCCAGCCCCTCCCTTGCCGCCACCAGCCAAGAAGCGGAAGGTCACCCTTCCTCCTCTCCGAACGCTGAAGAGGCCCAAACCTTCTGCCCTTGAGAAGGGGAAAGCCCCGGCCGTCTCGCCTGTCCAACCTCCTCCCGAGGGCAGGTCCTTTGAAGCGATCCTTCAGATGGCCAGCGAGATGGATGCCGCCGCCAAGAGCCGCGCCGAGGCTTCTACCGGGAACCCATCGGCCGCGAGCGAGGCTGGGGGAGGAGTGGTCGCCGCTGAAACCTCTGTCAGCGTCCCGCCCCAGGAGGTGCCGAGAGGGCACAGGAACTTTGGCTTCGGCGTGAAGTACGTCGACGCGGAGGGGAAGCCTCAGATGGAATGGGACCCTGAGTCGAACTTGATCAAAGTTACGACGCTCCTTCCCAGCTGGGCGGAGGGGGAAGATGTGACTGGCGAGGCCTTCTCGCTTGGATACGGCCTTTACAGCCGGGAGGATGCCAGCACATTCGACCAGATGTCCACCCGCCTTATAGCCTTCGATGCCATCCGAGCTCTATTGCGCGGGTTCGAGCTTGCGCATATGTGTGCGCGCCGAAGCATCACCCTTGACAAGAATTTCACCGATATGCGCAAGGCGAGGGAGGACGCGATGGCTCGAGCGCACACCGCGGGAGAAGAGCTCGCGAAAGCTCGACAAGAGCTTGCGGATGCTTGACTAGCGCTGTCTCTACGCCCGGCGGCTGAGGTAAGCGAGACCCTCCCGAACCCTTGCTTTCGTTTTTCAAAGTTATGATGGTGCGATGTTTCCCGACTGAACTCTCTTTTTCTTTTCACAGGATTCTGCCCAAGTCAGGGAGCTTCGCGCAGAGCTGGCCAACGCGCGCTGCGAGAGCGTCCTCTTGAGGGAAAAGCTTCGCGCAGAGCTGGCGAAGGTCCCGCCTCCGGAGCTAGATGCGAGGCTGCGGAGTCGTTACCTCTCGGAGTACGACGTTGACAAGCTGCTCCAAGCCAACGCTCAGGCAACCGTCAAGCTGACGCTCGAGACGCTACGAGACGTCAAGCTGCTTCGGGAGGACGGCGCGACCATCGACGCTCGCCAGCTTCTTCCTTGGCTCTACGATCCAGTTCCCAAACCTCCGGGCGCGCCGGACTCGCCTCCCTCAGACATCCCGAGGTCTTCTACCGCTGGCGAGACATCTGGAGAGGGCTCTGGCGATGATTCAAGCGAGAGCACCAGCGGGAGCTACAACGCGTCCCCCTAAACTTCTTCTTTTCTTTTTGTTTCTTTTGTAATGAGCGAGAGGCTCCAACTTTTTGTAATTAATTTTATGTAAAGCAATGTTTCATCTCTCATCTTCAGCGTGCTTGAAAGTATATTGTTCTGCCGAATGGCTTCCGTGCGAGCTTCCGCCGAGACCCTTAGTCTCTTTAGGATAACCTCTTAGAAATCCGTTAGGCGGGAACCTCGCGTCGTTAATTAAGTTGTCCTGCTCAGGTCCGCCGGGAGCCTCTTTTTGCGAGACCCCCCCCCCCCCCTTTGACCGAGACCTTTGCTGGCCGAGACCTTTGCTGGCCGAGACCTTTGAGCCGAGACCCTTACTGGCCGAGACCTTTGAGCCGAGACCCTTACTAGCCGAGACCTTTGGGGCCTTGCCTCCAGTCTAGGTCAGGGCCCTACCCATGTATTTTTCCAACCAATTAAACCCCTACCCCAACGGCGAGCCGTCGGATCTGCTAGTTTATTGAGAGCCTGCGCAATGGGTCTACCTGGGGCCGAGTCGAGCTCGTTGTAATGTAGAAGCGGCCAAGAACAAAGTATCGCAAGAGCCAACCTATCCCCCACAGGCGAGCCTTCGGACCTGCCAGCTCGATGAGAGCCTGCGCAGCGGGTCTACCTGGGGCCGAGCCGAGCTCGGGGTGTCGTAGAAGTGGCTAAGAACAAAGTATCGCGAGAGCCAACCTATTCCCCACAGGCGAGCCTTCGGACCTGCCAGCTTGATGAGAGCCTGCGCAGCGGGTCTACCTGGGGCCGAGCCGAGCTCGGGGTGTCGTAGAAGTGGCTAATGAACAAAGTATCGCAAGAGCCAACCTATCCCCCACAGGCGAGCCTTCAGACCTGCCAGCTTGATGAGAGCCTGCGCAGCGGGTCTACCTGGGGCCGAGCCGAGCTCGGGGTGTCGTAGAAGTGGCTAAGAACAAAGTATCGCAAGAGCCAACCTATTCCCCACAGGCGAGCCTTCGGACCTGCCAGCTTGATGAGAGCCTGCGCAGCGGGTCTACCTGGGGCCGAGCCGAGCTCGGGGTGTCGTAGAAGTGGCTAAGAACAAAGTATCACAGGAGCCAACCTTTCCCCCACAGGCGAGCCTTCGGACCTGCCAGCTTGATGAGAGCCTGCGCAGCGGGTCTACCTGGGGCCGAGCCGAGCTCGGGGTGTCGTAGAAGTGGCTAATGAACAAAGTATCGCAAGAGCCAACCTATCCCCCACAGGCGAGCCTTCGGACCTGCCAGCTTGATGAGAGCCTGCGCAGCGGGTCTACCTGGGGCCGAGCCGAGCTCGGGGTGTCGTAGAAGTGGCTAAGAACAAAGTATCACAGGAGCCAACCTTTCCCCCACAGGCGAGCCTTCGGACCTGCCAGCTTGATGAGAGCCTGCGCAGCGGGTCTACCTGGGGCCGAGCCGAGCTCGGGGTGTCGTAGAAGTGGCTAATGAACAAAGTATCGCAAGAGCCAACCTATCCCCCACAAGCGAGCCTTCGGACCTGCCAGCTTGATGAGAGCCTGCGCAGCGGGTCTACCTGGGGCCGAGGCGAGCTCGGGTGTTGATGAAGATGACCAAACCTCTCCCCCACAGGCGAGCCTTCGGACCTGCCAGCTTGATGAGAGCCTGCGCAGCGGGTCTACCTAGGGCCGAGCCGAGCTCGGGGTGTTGATGAAGATAACCAAACCTCTCCCCCACAGGCGAGCCTTCGGACCTACCAGCTAGATGAGAGCCTGCGCAGCGGGTCTACCTGGGGCCGAGCCGAGCTCGGGGTGTTGATGAAGATAACCAAACCTCTCCCCCACAGGCGAGCCTTCGGACCTGCCAGCTAGATGAGAGCCTGTGCAGCGGGTCTACCTGGGGCCGAGCCGAGCTCGGGGTGTTGATGAAGATAACCAAACCTCTCCCCCACAGGCGAGCCTTCGGACCTGCCAGCTAGATGAGAGCCTGCGCAGCGGGTCTACCTGGGGCCGAGCCGAGCTCGGGGTGTTGATGAAGATAACCAAACCTCTCCCCCACAGGCGAGCCTTCGGACCTGCCAGCTAGATGAGAGCCTGCGCAGCGGGTCTACCTGGGGCCGAGCCGAGCTCGGGGTATTGATGAAGATAACCAAACCTCTCCCCCACAGGCGAGCCTTCGAACCTGCCAGCTAGATGAGAGCCTGCGCAGCGGGTCTACCTGGGGCCGAGCCGAGCTCGGGGTGTTGATGAAGATAACCAAACCTCTCCCCCACAGGCGAGCCTTCGGACCTGCCAGCTAGATGAGAGCCTGCGCAGCGGGTCTACCTGGGGCCGAGCCGAGCTCGGGGTGTTGATGAAGATCCCTTCAACCAGGCCTATTCTATCACTGAGATGAGGAATCATGGCCAGTTAAAACAAAAAACATAAAGATTGCCTATTCAGCGACAGTCAACATTTTGAAATAAACTCATTGAAAATGCAACAGTTGTTTACAACATTACAATCCTTCTTTCCCTCCTACGGGTAGAAGCGCTTCAGGTCATCACCATTCCAGGTGTGACTCAAGGTCCTTCCCTCCGCGTCCTGGAGATAGTAGCCTCCGTTAACCAGAGCCTTCTCTACTATGTAAGGCCCTTCCCAGCTAGGGTTGAGCTTACCAACCGCGGCCGACCTTCCCGCAGCGTCGACCTTTTTCAGTACTAGATCCCCCTCGGCGAATTGCTTGACTCTGATGTGCTTATCGAAATACCGAGCCATTCGCCGTTTTATTTCTTCTTGCCTGATGGCGGCAACATCCCGCAGCTCTTCCACCATATCTAATGAGAGGCGCAACCCTTCCTCATTCTCCACCCTCCAAGCTTCGCTTCCCTCAGCTGCGGCCGCGACCCTTGGAGACCGAACCTCGAACTCCACCGGGAGGACAGCCTCACACCCATGAGAGAGCTTGAAGGGGGTTTCTCCTATGGCCGTGTTCGGAGTTGTTCGCAAGGCCCACAGGACGGAGGGGAGCTGTTCCACCCAGCTACCCTTCAGGTTCTCCACCTTCTTTTTGAGCAAGTTGACGATGACTTTGTTTGCCGCCTCCACCTGGCCATTGCTCCGAGGATGATGGACAGAGGCGAACCTGAGGTCAATCCCTGATTGGGTGCAGAAATTGATGAATTCTTCACTGGCAAACTGAGGACCGTTGTCCGTCACTATCGCTTGGGGCAATCCGTGCCTGCAAATGATTTCCCCCCAAACGAAGTTTCTGATGACCTGGGAGGTTACCTTGGCTAACGGCTTGATCTCCAGCCATTTGGAGAAGTAGTCAATCATAACTAGGAGGAACCTCCTCTGTCCGCTAGCTGGAGGAAAGGGTCCAACCAGGTCCATTCCCCAAATGGCGAAGGGCCATGGCGCCGTGATGCTTCGAAGCCTTTGGGCGGGCAAGAGTTGTAGAGGAGCATGCACTTGGCACTTCTGACACCCCCTTGCGAATTCAGCTTTATCCTTCCTTAAGGTCCGCCAGAAATATCCCTGCCTTATCACCCTTGCTTCCAATGTCCTTCCCCCTGAATGACTGCCGCATTCTCCAGAATGCACCTCTTCCAGGATCCTCGGGACTTCCTCCTCGGTTACGCATCTCGCGAGGAGCCCTGACAACATCTTCCGATGCAAGCTCCCCTCCAGCATCAGGTAATGAGCCGCCTTGTGCCTGAAGCTCTTTGCATCCTTGACTTCTTCCGACAGCTCTCCTGTGGTCAAGAAGGTCACCAACGAATCTACCCATGAGGACCGCCGATTCACCTCCATCACCTCCCCCTCTTCAATGGCTGGCCGAAATAGTTCGGTTAGAGTACCTCCACCCCGAGGCCCGAACTTTGCTAATCGGTCAGCTGCCATGCTTTCCTCCCTGGGAACATGTTGAATAGAAAAAGAACGGAAACCTCCAATAATAGTTCTTACCTTTGATAGATATCTTGAGAGGGTAGGCTCCCGGGCCTCAAACTCGCCTCGGATCTGCGATGCTACCACCATTGAGTCGGTGAAGACCTCCACGTCCTAGATTTCCAGCTCCTTCGCCAAGCGAAGGCCAGCGATCACAGCCTCATACTCCGCTTGGTTATTGGTTACAGGGAAATGGAAAGTCACTGCTTGCTCTATGGTAACTCCCTGAGGGCTTACCAACACCACACCTCCTCCCAGGGAGTGCCTTCCTGAGGCCCTGTCGACCACCATCTTCCACGCTTCTTGCGGCCTTGGTTCCTCAACCTCGGCCTCGGTAACATAATCCGCCAGAAAATCCGCTACGGCCTGGGCTTTGATGGAGAGCCTCGGGACGAAAGAAATGTCAAACTCGCTTAGCTCGATGGACCACTTTGCCAACCTTCCTGAATGTTCCACCCCCTCCAAGACCTTGCGAAGGGGATGGTCGGTTACCACCCTAATCGAGTGTGCTTGAAAGTAAGGGCGAAGCTTCCTAGCTGAGATGACCAAAGCATACGCTAGCTTCTCCAGGATGGGGTATCGGAGCTCCGCCTTTTTTAAGATTCGGCTTACATAATAGACGGGCAACTGTTTCTTCCCCTCCTCCCTAACCAAGACGGAGCTCACTGCCTCTACCCCCACTCCGAGATACAAGGCTAGGTCTTACCCTTCCTTCGGGCTTTGAAGTAACGGAGCTTGGGAGAGTTGTCTCTTCAGCCCCTGAAATGCCTCTTCACACTCGACCGTCCATTCGAATGCTCGGTTGCCACGAAGTACTTTGAAGAAAGAGGAACATCTATCCCCTGACCGAGAGAGGAACCTGCTTAGCCCGGCCAACTTCCCGGTCAAGCGCTGGACCTCCTTGGCACTGCGAGGCGATTCCAGGTCTAGGATAGCCTTAACCTTATCGGGGTTAGGCTCTACCCCTGCGGGAGTCAAGAGGTGTCCGAGGAATTTCCCGCGACTAGCCCCGAAGACACACTTCAAGGGGTTAACCCTCATCTTGAACCTTTGCAGGGTGGCAAATGTCTCCTCCAAGTCTCGCAAGTGGGAATCAACACACTTGCTCTTGACCATGAGGTCATCCACATAGACCTCCAGGTTCCTTCCCCTTTGATCTCGAAAGATTCGATCCATCATACGTTGGTATGTCGCCCCTGCGTTCTTCAATCCGAAGGGCATCATCTTATAGCTGAAGCATCCCTCTCTCGTGATGAAGGAAACATCCTTGACATCAGGAGGGTGCATCCGGATCTGGTGGTAACCTGAAAATGCATCTAAAAAACTCATAAGAGAAAAACCAACGGCTGAGTCAACCAGCGCGTCGATTCGAGGCAAGGGGTAGCAATCCTTGGGAAAAGATTTATTTAATAAAGAGAAATCAACACACATGCGCCATTTTCCTCCTCCCTTCTTTACCATTACCACGTTGGAGATCCAGCCTGGATACTGGATCTCTGAGATGAAGCCTGCGTCCAGGAGCTTTTTGACCTCCTCTCGGATGGGGGCTTCTAGCTTGGTGGCGATGGCCCTCATCTTTTGGCGTATGGGGCGGGCTCTGGGATCCAGGTTCAAGCGATGACAGGCCACGTCCGCGTCGATGCCCGGCATGTCTGCCGCGCTCCAAGCGAAGATGTCGACGTTGCTTTGGATGCAGGCTCGCATCCGCTCCTGGTCCTCGAGGCTCAAGCCTCCGCTGATCCGAATCCTTTGCACCTCCCCCGCTCTTGTAAGCACCTCCATCTCCACCACCTCTTCGGCCGGCTCCAGCCCCGACCGCTCCCAACTTACCCTTGCCTCTTCCTGCTCAAACTCGAGCTCCTTTCCCCCAACCTCATCAACTTCCATCGCCTCCTCCAGGCTCTCCTCCTGCCTCTGCTCTTCTTCATCCATCACTCCTCTCGCCTCTTCTAGGCTGATCTCCTCCACCTCTGCCAACTCCTCAACAACCTCCATCGCCTCCCCCAGGCTTATCTCCCCTTTCTCAACCCCTTCCTGCTCAGCCATCTCCTTCTCCAACTCCTCTGCCTCCGCCATCCACGACACAGTATTAACCGCCGTCACATAGCATTGCCTTGCCATCTTCGGATCCCCCCTGATCCTAACCTGCACCCCTCCATTGTTGAACTTGAGGCATTGGTGGTATGAGGAGGGTACACAGCGAAAGGCGCTGATGAGGGGGCGTCCAAAGATGGCATTGTAACTACTCGGGGCGTCCACGATCACGAACCGACAGTTCCGTGAGACGCCCCCAAGCCTCACATGCAGGCCTACTCCTTCTTCCACTTCTTTCCTTTCTCCGGAGAAGCCAAAAAGCGGTCCATCAGAAGCCAGGACCCTTTTTCCTTCCACCCTCATCTCATCGAAAGCCTTCTTGAAGATCACATTTACCGAGCTCCCATTGTCCACCAGTATCCGGGAGACGGTGTAGTTTTCTATCGCTGTCTGGATCACAAGCGCGTCGCAGAACGGATCCTCGTAGTCTGGCATATCCGTGGATGAGAAAGTGATCTTCTCCTCCGGGGGGAGCCAGGGAGGTTGAGGCGACCCCTCGACGGAACATGGTTTGGAGGCTCCCCTTGCGGGTTGCCTCGATCCCCACTCCCCCATGGATCACTCCGATCCCTCCTCGGGTTCCCACGTCTACCCTGTCTTCACACCTGTCCTCAGCCTCTTCTCGCTGTACTTCGACGATCCTTACAGGCGGATCCTGCCTTCCGACCCCTCTGGCCCCTCTGATCTCCAGAAACTCTGGGCAGGTGGCCGTTGCGTGACCTTCCTCCTGATGGAAGTCACAATAGGGCAACGCCACCCTGCCCCCTCTTCCTTCTCCTCCTCCCCTTCTTCTGGCTCCCCGAACTCTTCCTCCTCTTCCTCTTCCCACCTCCATGGCCTCCTGCGGTGGTGGGAAATGACCCCTTGGTCCTTGTCGCCATCCTCCCTGCTCCAGCCTTCTTTGCTCCCGGAAGTTATCTCTTCCCTGAAATCCTCCTTGGCCCTGGGGGCGACCCTCCTGAGGCATCCAACCCAGTCGGTTGTTCGGCTCCCTAGCCCCCCCATGCTGCTGCCCCTGCCCTCGGGGCTCTTCTCTTCTTCTATCTCCCCTCAGCTCCCTCTGCTCCCTCTGCTCTCTCACTACCGGCTCCTTCACATCGTCCTCGGCCAACCTGGCCAGCTTCCTCGCAAACGCAGGGTTTGCCCTTTCAAAGTCTATCTCCTTCGCCGCCCTCTCCATGAGCTCCTCGAAAGAGAGAGGGGGCACCCTCTTCAACTCCATGCTGAAAAACCCCGGTCTCAGCCCCAGGGTGAAGGCAAGCATCAGCGCGTACCCCGAGACCTCCTGGACCAGGAGAATCTCCTCTTGGAACCGGTCAACATAGTGACCCAACGTCTCCTCCGGCCCTTGCCTCACTGCAAACAGGCATTCAGCCTCCTTCTTCCTTTTCTTTGAAGTCGAGAATCGCAACAGAAAACCCCTGCGCAGATCCTCAAAGCTGTAGATGGAACTCGCCGGCAACTGGTGGAACCAGTCCCTGGCCTTTTCTTTCAGAGTGATGGCAAAAAGCCTACACTTGAAGGCATCAGACATTTGTCTGATGGACACCACGTCCTCGAACCATTGCACGTGCTGGACCGGGTCATCCTTCCCAGTGTAGTAGGTCATGTCCGGCTCCCGGAACCCCTCCGGCACTGGAGCCGAGACAATGAGCTCACTAAAGGGGGTCTCGCCTCCCGCCTGGCGAGAAGGCCCGTCTCGCGACCTCAGTTGGCTGGACCGATCCGCGAGACCATGCCCGGGGAAGATTTCCCGCACCGTCGCCTCCTTCTCGCCCAGATCCGCCGGAAGCTCCTTCTCGAGACGCTGGCCTGGGAAAAGCTCCCGCGCGGCTACGTCCCTCTCGCCTGCCTCCACCGGGACTTCCTTCCCGGGGCGTTGCCCTGGAGCGTTCTCGCCTAGCAGCGGAACCACCTCCACCGGAACCTGCGGCGTCTCCCACTCATTCCTTGCCGAGAAGGCCAAGCTGATCGTCTGCATGACTTCCCGCCTGAAGTCCTCGAACATCTTCTTCGTCGCCTCGTCCACCCGGGTGGGGGATCCTCCTGCGCCTGATCCTTCACCTTCGCCTCCTGCCATGGGACTTAACTCGAGATTTTCTTACACCGGCTGCTTCCACGCTCACCGCACCAGAACTGTTGAAGCCAAAAATGACCCCAACGAATGTTCACAAACCAAAGTGCAGCCGACGCCTACTTCTCTCTTATCTCGACCCTTGACTGGCTGCTAAGGTCAAAAGACTGGCCCAAAGCCTCAGCTGGGAGGTCCCACCACACACCCGGAAGATCTCTGAGAGCTTCCCCTCCAAAGCCAGATGCTGGGCTGGGAGCTCCTCAGAAGGCACTAGAGTTGGAGAATAATGAAAGCCCTGCCTTCTAAAGAGCCCCTGTGGGTCTTTTTATAGTCTTCCTTTGACCTGAAAATACTGAAATACCCCTGAGGGGTCTGCCAATAGCCAAATCCTGTTGTTCTCCCAAGGACATTTGGGGTAATTTTACCTCGGGATAATAATAATAATATAATCCCCTTTACGAGCGCCGGGCCCTACCACGTGGACCCACTTGGCGAGAACCCTGGCCGTGAAGGCTCTCGCTGGGCCCCCAACTGGGCCAACCTTGGCGAGACCCCTTGCAAGGGAGGTTCGCGCCCCTCATGGTCTTGGAACTATCGCGACTGAAGGCTTACTTAGGGCCTTCTCGCCTGCCCTGGGCGGGAGCTTTCCCTAAGGCGGGAGCTTCCGTAGTCAGGCCCTCTGCTTCGGTCGTTTGACGATCTCTCCTGCCGAGAGGTCGACTACCTACACTGGTCGGTCGACGATCTCTCCTGCCGAGAGGTCGACTATCTGCACTGGTCGGTCGACGATCTCTCCTGCCGAGAGGTCGACTATCTGCACTGGTCGGTCGACGATCTCTCCTGCTGAGAGGTCGATTATCTGCACTGGTCGGTCGACGATCTCTCCTGCCGAGAGGTCGACTATCTGCACTGGTCGGTCGATGATCTCTCCTGCTGAGAGGTCGACTATCTGCACTTGTTTCCTCAGCTTTCGCCTGCCCTTGGCGAGAGCTCCTACAGGACAAGAACTCCCCAAGTATGCCCTAGGGTTAACCCGAGGCTAGCCTGAGACTAGCCCAATCCTGACCAGCGAATATGGGGTTGTACAGAATGAATTAGTTGGGCTATCTCAAATGAATAAAGTCAGGAAAGAAGGTCAGGATCCCTCTCAATTCACAACTATGTCATCATATAGAGAGAAAGAGCTTGACATATTGCAGGTTAGCAAGAAAGTATTCAATCCATCAGAGTATATGTCTCTTCATCCTGAGGCAAATGTGCCTAGAGTAGCATCTCAGAAGACTCTAGGAGAACAAGATATGAAGATGGCAAAGAATGAAGCAGAAGATCCTTCCAGGAAGATTATATTTACTAAACCCTCTTATGCTCCTCCTTTTGATAAACCCTAAGTTCTCTGAACGCTTTATTGTTTATCTATTGTTATTGCTCTATCTGGATTATATGTGAATTACATGTTATACTATATCTGTTGATTATTTCAATACCATATCAGATATCTATAGCACTGTATTGCTTTTTGATGTTTCCTTTATGTTGAGTGACCTCACCCAAATAGGAGGAGATTGTTGGAACCCCATGTTTTATTTGGGATAGGTTCACTCCTAGGTTATTTGACCCACTTGTATAGTCAGTGTCAAAGTCTAGGTCTAAGTTAGTCTTAGTTGAGCAGACCTCATAAAGACCAGCATTGGACTTCATTTCAAAGACCAAGACTCAGAAGTAATCTGTGGATCTGATATCAGTTCGACTTTCGTCGAACTCGGCTCAAAGATCGTCGATCGATGATCGATGATCGTAGAAGTAAATTCTCTGAGCTGAGCTCGACGATCTCAGAACTCAGATCGACGATTTACAGTCTAAGCTCGACGATCTTCTATCTCAGTTCTACGATTATTTATCTGTGTTCGACTACTTTTTTGCGCAGCTGTCTTGAAGATTTCATTCTTATTTTATCAAGGCTATTTATGGAATCAAATCTCTAGTAGTTAATGCAAATATTATCAAGGCTCATAACCATTTCTATTGCAACATTAACTACAGGTTTTCATAGAGTTATTATATTCTATTATATACAAAGACAGTTGGGGAAATCATTATTGCAGATATTGTAGCCGTTTTCTCTCCTCGATTCCTGCAGAATTATTAAAGGAATGTTTTTGAAATTCAAGTTAGAAATCTTTTGAAGAAGGTTGTCGATTCCATTACTGAAAAAAAAAAGACACACAACAGAAAGACAGAAAATCGTTCCTGCTAACATCCTAAAAACATTCATAAGCAGATCTTCATAAGTTTTCTCATTCTATTAATGCTCTGAAGAAGAAGCAAGAAGAACAACTTTTACAAATCAAGAGTCATTTTGTTCTTCTCTTCCAGGACCTTGCTAAGAAATTCCAGCACCATCTGTCTAAAGCTCCTGGACCAAGTCTCTCAGTTGAAGACCTACTCATCCTGTGCAAAGCTTCCCAGCCTGAACCCTTCTACATCTCAGGAGAAGCTTTGACAATATCTCTGAATCCACAGTCCTCTCATTATTTTGAGAAAAGAAGACTTTCATCACTCTCTCATCCCCACCTCTATACAGGGTTTTAATTCCCTTCAAAATTATTTTGGTTCACACGTCTCCTTCCAAAAGACTTGGGTTTGTTTTTTTGTGCACCTGATCAAAAGCCCACTGGTGGTAGTCACCTGATCAAAACCTGTTGTGGATTCCTACCAAGGGTGGTAGAAGAGTGGATGTACCCAGTTGGGGAACCACTATAAAAATTCTTGTGTTGTCTGGTTGTGCTTTTTGTGTTCTTGTGGGCTTGTGATGTGGTTAAGATTAGCTTAGATTATTTGCCTTTATCTTTTCTGTAAAAAAAATTTAATAACTCTATTCCCCCCCCCCCCCCCCCGCATAGAGTTATTCAGAGTTTATCACCCCCTTTTTCTTTCATGAAGTGTCGAGACAATTCAACTGTCTCAACACAGTGCAAATTAAAATATGTCGACACCCAGTAGAAAGTTGTGTCGAGACAAGTCAACTGTCTTGACACCTTTAAGTTCAGACTGTAAATTTTATTAAGTACGGATGTGTCGAGACTGCTAAGATGTCTCAACACCTTACAGTTAACAGATGTCTCGAGACTGCTAAGATGTCTCGACACCTTCTACGAACACTAAGTATTATAGTGTCGAGACACTTTAGACTTCTCGACCTTTTAACCCTGAAGTTGAACAGAGTCAACACAACTGAGTGTCAAGTCAAGTCAAAAGTGTCATGTCAGCTACAGTGACTTGACATCTCATCAGAAACTGTTTAAAGAAAAAATTGAAGTATGATGTCATATGTGTTTTCATCAATCAGAAGCTAGCATCCCGTGAAGGCTATAAATTGAGGGGTCGTCTACACAGAAATCAATGAGCAATCGTCCGTTGGGAGTCCGGTTGGAGTCCGGATCCTGAAAAGAACAAGAAGTAGAAGTAAATGCGACGGAACACTGTAATTGCTTGCATAGAGAGGTAAAAGATAATAAGTTGCACGGGAACTTGGGCACGTAGAGAGTATCTGCCAAGCAAAGAGACGGAGTGACATAAACCATTCCCGTCCCATTGACCGATGATGAAGAGCCATCAACAAGAATAACCGGGGGCAACCAATCATGTGTTTCTAGGAAAGAAAAACAAAGGAGTTTGCCGGTCATATGATTGGTAACACCGGTGTCGATCAGCCATTTTCCTTGAGTAACAACGTGGGCACTACCAGAAGACGAGACCACTAAGGCGAACGGCTTTGAGGAGGATGTAAAAGCCATGAAGGGAAAAAAACTGCAGCGGTCACGTGAAAGCACACCAGCGGCAAGAAGGGCCACGACCAAGATTCAAAGCAAGACAAAGGGGAAGAAGAGAGAAGAACAAGCCGCACGACTAAATAGGAGGTCGCGGCAACTAACAAGCAGGAGCGGCTAAAGGAGGGGCCGCACAAAGGAGTACATGCCGCTGCGACTTAGGAGCAGGTCGCGACGATAAGAAGCAAGAGCAGCGAGAGAGGAAGCTACGCAAAGGAGCACAGGTCATGATGTCTTAGAGACAGGTCGCGGGGACTAAGAGAGATAGAGCGGCTAAGGAAGAAGGGCAGAGGGGCCTCCTATACAAGGAAGAAACTACGCGAACAGGGAGAAATCAAAGCGGTTAGGAGAAAGCGATCTGCAGCGGCCACGGTGATAGACACTAGCAGCAAGAAAATCCACGACCAAGCCGCTGAACCAAGCAGAGGTAAATAAGTCGAGCGGCTAAAAATCAGCTCGCGCGAACAGAGAAAAGTCTGCTGGGAGGCAAACAAGGTTAACAAGGCAAATAGGTCGCGGCAACAGGCTGCGGCGAAAAAAGAAGAGGAGCAGCTAGAAAGGAGGGCGCGGCGACTAAGCACAGGTCGCGGCGAGAAGAATTGGAGAAATAAAGAGGTCGCACACACAAAGGGCAACAACAAGAAGAGAAAGAAGCCGCGCGAATAGGGCGCAAGAAGGCGGAAGAAACAAGCCGCGAGGACAGGTCGCGAGAAGAAGAAGAAGCAATCCGCACGGACAGGTCGCGCGGTCAGAGAGGGCGCACAAATAAGAGATGTGAGACTAAAAATTTACATGACTAAGCGGACTATACAGAAACAACCCGCATAATCCGCGCGGTTTGACAGAAGGGCTAACCTCTCGGCTACCACCAGAGAGAGAGATCGCCATGGGAGACCGCTAGACTGCCCGATCTCCAAGTCGACTGAGACAAACCGCCAGACCGCTCGGCTACCAGACAGCAACGTTTCTGCTTTGTCCACCTTCTCCTCCACCTCCACAGATCTTCTCCAATGGCATCTCTTCCTTGGTCATGCTGTCACAACCCGCATTTTCACCGCACATAAAATCATATCAGAGTAAGGGAAAATGCGCGTCATGATGCCACGTCAGCAGGGGATAACTGCGGACGCTCAGGCAGACACCTACTTAATCATGAAGAAAAATTGTTTAAGTTATTTTTAAGGAAAAAATTAGTTAAGTGCAATAGTTAGCCGTATCCCTCGGGTTAAAGGCTCATTTAGTCCACGAATCAAAATATAGTTATACGGTGAGGAAAAATACTTATTTAGGTTGACTCCAACATCCTCATGAGTATAAACCCGAAGGACAACTCATGCTATGTAAGACTCTAAATTTATAATAGTAGTAAGGATAGCCTTTACGGTCGCTAAATATAACAAGTTATAGTTTTTTGTGAGAACCCGCCAACCCAACAGTTCATCTCAAAACCCAGGTATTGAGATGAAGGGTGGCGGGGTACATAAACACGGAGGAGCGAGCGCTGCGAGCGATGTGGGACTAATCCCAACCACAGGACAGCGGGGATATTCCGCCACAGGGGGCCCACCGGGGTCAACACCCAGACCAGGAACGCGATGGGGAAAGCCACGGGGTCGGTCCCACACATACGCGTCCTGCTGGCAAATTATTCCAACACACCCCCGCAGCAGGACAACCTCCCTCTGATACCATGTGAGAACCCGCCAACCCAACAGTTCATCTCAAAACCCAGGTATTGAGATGAAGGGTGGCGGGGTACATAAACACGGAGGAGCGAGCGCTGCGAGCAATGTGGGACTAATCCCAACCACAGGACCGCGGGGATATTCCGCCACAGGGGGCCCACCGGGGTCAACACCCAGACCAGGAACACGATGGGGAAAGCCACGGGGTCGGTCCCACACACACGCGTCCTGCTGGCAAATTATTCCAACATTTTTAAATTATGCAGTGCATGAAGTAATAGTAATATATTTTATTCTTATAAATACCTAACATTCATTCCTAGCATAAATCCTCCCAGAGAGCAAGTAATCCACATCCACATATAGGGAAATAAGAAGCTAGCAAGTATCAAACACATAACAAAACTTTGGGCGCCAACAACTGACACGAACCCACTTACAATAAAGTAAGTCTGAACTAGTAACTAAATAAATAACAGTCTACCTTGTTGAGACGAGGTAACAACCACGGCCAACACTACCGCCCAGAAACACCAAAACTAGCTCTGCTACCTGCTACAGCTCTGAACCTGGGGCATTCCAAAGATAGAACACCTCAGCAAGAAAGTATAAATGGTGGCAGAGAATAAATAAGCCAAAATAAACAAAGAACAAGGGGTACCAACCCAAGACCAACAATACTGAAACAAAGCATCGAAAAGGAAAAGAGAGAAATACTACGTGAATCGTGACGTACTCCAACAGATACATCAGATTTCCCAAGGCAAAAAAGGGAACAAAAATAAGTAAAAACATAAGGAAGAAAATTTAACTACCTTTACTAAGCACATATGGTCGACTCTACCCCAAAAATACGGGCGAGGTGGTCACTCAACTAGACACACCCCTCACGAATATTTTATCCGCTTAACTGCGAGGGAGTCTCACACTCTCAATCATACACCGCAGATGCCCAAAAACCCGGTAGACTTCCACAAGGTACAATAAAGGAGTCAGACAACACCAAGGTGGTTTTTATCCACTAACTCCCGCAATTTTAGAAACCCAAAGAAGTCACAACACATACATATATATATATCGAGATTTGGCTCGTTAGATTCTACTTGACACTTCTAGTTTCAAGACATGGTTGATCAACCCTTAGGAATGATTTACAATCCTAAATAACACTAATCCGTTCAATGACAAAATCTTAGACGTTTAAAGCCATCAATAAGACACTTCAAGAATGATCAAATATATCTGTACAAAAAAATCAAGTTCACCATGACACAACGTACAACCTCATGTGATCATTGAGAAGGTTAATCATAACTATAATTTGGAAGAATAAGCGTAGAAAATGTTAAGGAACGTGAAAACATAGCCGTTACCATCAAATCGGACAAGGAGAAATGAGGGGAAACCACCACTTGCCTTGGTTTTACCGGAAAAGTCATCTTAATCACTTCACGTTGTAGATCGGGGCAAAAGAACACGGGAGGAGTTGAAATCTAAACAAAAATGTCCAAAAAGGGGGTTAGGGCCGAAAAACCCTAATGAGAAAACTCAAGGAAAGTGGAAAATTTTACCACGATAGTGTAGCTCTCGGTGAGAGCTTTCCGGATCTACGTTCGATTGAAGATTTCGAGCATCGGAGCTCCGTCGGCGGCCACCGGAAGATTCACGAAATAAAACTTCTCTCTCGCTCACGCCTCTGGTTCGGGAGAAAATTAATATCGGAGAATAAGAAGTCATGTTCAAAAACCTAAGTCTATGAATATGTATATATATATGTAAAAGTACTTATAATTGTTTTTGTCAAAATAATGGTTTATTACTAGCAGTATCGAGAAAATCGAAATTAGAGATTTAGGATAGCTCCAAATCAAAAAGTGTCCAACATGAAAGTTGTAGATCTCATTGAGATGAACAAATTTTATGTTAACTATTTTTTCGTACGACACGGTTTTGACCCTCAAAATTGTGCCCAAACTCTGATTGCAAAGGACTACTCGAGAGGAAAGGGTCTACTCGAGAAATAGAGCATTAGTTCTCGAGAAGATCATATAGTTCTCGAGAAATGGGCTATAGTTCTCAAGAGGAACATTGGTTCTCGAGATAGAGAGGCTAAAGTTCTCGAGAGAAACCTTAGTTCTCGAGAATAAGGCTATAGTTCTCGAGAGAAACAATCAAACGGGCCACCTATGAGAAGTTTCGGGAAAATAAAAAATAGGGGTCTAAGATGGCTCCAAATCAAAAAGTGCCCAACATAAAAGTTGTAGATCTCGTCTAAATGAACAAATTTAATGTTGACCGTTTTTCCATACAATGCCTTTTTAACTTTCAAAAATGCGCCCGAACGCAGACTATACAGGATAACTCGAGAGGAAAGGGGCTTCTCGAGATAGAGAGCAAAGTTCTCGAGAGAAACTCATAGTTCTCGAGAGAAACACATGGTTCTCGAGAAGAAAACAATAGGAATCGAGAGAATTATGTATTTCTCGAGAATAAGACCATATTTCTCGAAAATAAATAGTTGTTCTTGAGAACAACAAGGGTTCTCAGGTAGAAATCAATAATGCAGCTTATTTACGAGCAGTTTTGGGAAATTTGAAAATAGGAGTCTAAGATGGCTTTAAATCAAAGAGTAATCAACATGAAAGTTGTAGATATCGTCGAGACGAACAAATTTAATGTTTACCATTTTTTGATACGACACCGTTTTGGCACTCAAAACGGCGCCCTAACACAGGCCGAAACGGACCTCTCGAGAAGAGCAAAGGACTTCTCGAGAACAGCAGAGGACTTCTCGAGAACATCATAGAACTTCTCTAGAACAGCAAAGGACTTCTCGAGAACTAGGATAGATTTCTCGAGAATCACATAGGACTTCTCAAAAACATTAAGTCATGACTTCTCGAGAACAACTGGGAGTTCTCGAGAACGAAAAGGGGGATCTCGAGTACAAGCAGGACAAATTGCAGAAGTTCCGATTTGACTAATATTTTGGAATGAATCGCTGACTCTACGAATTAGCAGCGTAGAAAACCTTAGAATCCGACGTACCATTCTCGAGATATTAAATCACGCGCCGAGACTCCAAAAATTCTCAGATTGCGACGAAACTTGACAAGCAAGTCCAATATTTCAAAATGCAAAAATTTTCCCAATTACAACAAGAATTCGGCCGACTCGACCACACAAATACAAAAATGCCTTAACGACATTGCGTCGTCAACTCGATGTTAAAAGTAACGCCACGACGCCGTAAATATGACGCTTCCCATTTAAATAAAATCATCGAAAAATCGGGGGCGTTACAGTCACTTCCCCTAAAAAGAAGTTTCGTCCCGAAACTTAACATAACTCCAAAACCAAATCAAAACGATAAGATCAAACATAAATGAAAACATAACGACATACCCGAACTAAGAGAAGAGGTGCGGATGAGATTCTCTCATTGCTGATTTTAATTCTCACGTTGCGCTCTCGACGTCTTGATTTCTCCAAAGAATCTTGACCATGGGGATGGTCTTTCTTCGCAAAACACGCTCTTGAGAATCTAGAATACGAACAGGTTCTTCCACATACGTAAGGTTGGGCTGAATCTGGGGCATCGAGTCGAGGACTTAACGACCATTACGAACATGCTTCCGCAACTGGCTCACATGGAACACATCATGGACACCAGGGAAGATTGCAGGCAACTCCAGCCTATACGCTGAAACTCCGATGCGTTCAAGAATCTGAAAAGGTCCCACGTACCGGGGGTCTAACTTGCGGTTCCTTCCAAACCTTTTAACGCCATACATCGGAGAAACTTTAAGAAAAACCAAGTCCCCAACGGCAACTCCAGATCGACCCTTCGTCGATTAGCATATTTCTCATAACGCTCTTGTGCTACACGGAGCTTCTCTCGAACATGAGTCACAGCACAATTCATCTCCTCAAGGGCTTCCGGACCGAGCAACGGTCTCTCACCAACTTCAGCCCAAAACAACAGAGTTCTACAATGCCTCCCATACAAGGCCTCAAACAGGGCCATCTGCAGACTCTCTTGATAACTATTATTGTAGGCAAACTCCATTAGCCTCAGACGCTCATCCCACGCTCCACCGTGGTCCAAAATGTAACATTTAATCATGTCCTCCACGATCTGATTTACTCTTTCTGTTTTCCCATTCGTCTTGGTACGGTAGGCGGTGGAATACCTCAAGTCGATACCCAACCCCTCTTGTAAGCTCTTCCAAAAGCGAGACGTAAATCTGGAGTCCCGATCGGATACAATGCAAACAGGCACTCCATGTAACCTGATGACCTCTTCAAGATAAAGCTCAGCTACCTTCTTCATTGAATACCCAATCTTAAATGGAACAAAGTGAGCACACTTTGTCAATCTGTCGACTATCACCCAAACAGAGTCATGCCCACGAGGATATTTTGGTAGAGCGGTGAAAAAATCCATTGAAATACTCTCCCATTTCCAACTTGGAATATCGAGCGGTGACAATTTACCACCAGGCCTTCTATGATCAGCCTTGACACGCTCACACGTATAACATTCTGATACAAACTTTGCGATATCGCTCTTCATCCCTGACCACCAAACAATTTGTTTTAGATCCTTATACATCTTAGTGGAACCAATGTGATAGGCTACACTAGAACTATGAGCTTCAGCACAGATCTTAGCTCGAACATCGCCAAAGGCAGGAATATAAAATCTACTCTGATATTTCAGAGTACCTAGCTCGTCCAAAGAGAAATCAGGTAACTCTCCTTTCTCAGTTCTCTTCTAGAGGTGTAATAAATCAGGGTCCTCCTTCTGGTGCATTCTGGTAAGGGAAATCAAAGAGGGCTCTTCTGCTTCCAAACCAGCAGGCACAGAACTACTCCCAACCTCAATATCCATCAACAAGAATTCTTCCACCCGAGACTGTACAGACAGATTGAATATTTCAGCCGTCTTTCTACTCAAAGCATCAGCTACTACGTTAGCCTTTCCCGGGTGATAAAGGATCTCTACTTCATAATCGGCTACATACTCCAACCACCTACGCTGGCGCAGATTTAACTCCTTTTGAGTGAAGACGTACTTCAAACTCTTATGATCTGTGTAGATCTTGTATATCGCGCCATACAATAAATGTCTCCAAAGCTTCAATGCATAAATTACTGCCGCAAACTCTAAATCATGTGTAGGATAGTTTCTTTCATGAAATTTTAATTGCCTTAATCCATACGCAATCACCTTTCCTCCTTGCATCAGAACACAACCAAGTACAATGTGTGATACATCCACATATACAGCATACTCAAGTCCTTCAGTAGGCAGAGTTAAAACTGGAGCAGTACACAGTCTCTTTTTTAGCTCTTGAAAGGCTTCCTCACATTTATCGCTCCAAATAAATGCGGTGTTCTTCTGTGTTAGTCTGGTTAGAGGGGCAGACAACACTGAGAACCCTTCCACGAACCTTCTATAGTAACCAGCCAGACCTAAAAAGCTCCTAATCTCCTAAGGAGTAGAAGGTCTCTTCCATTCCATCACAGCAGAAATCTTTGTAGCGTCTACGGAAATACCGTCCTTACTCACAACATGCCCTAAAAAGGAAACCTGGGGTAACCAAAATTCACACTTACTCAACTTAGCATAGAGCTTGTGCTCCCTCATGATTTCCAAAACCAAATGCAAGTGTTAAGTATGCTCCTCAACACTGCGGGAAGACACTAGGACGTCGTCTATGAACACAATAATAAAATAGTCCAAGAAATCCTTGAACACTCTATTCATTAAATCCATGAATGCATATGGTGCATTAGTCAATCCAAAGGACATCACCAAGAACTCAAAATGCCCGTGATGGGAACGAAAAGTTGTCCGGGTTACATCAGCCTCACGGACTCTCAACTGGTGGTAGCTTGAACGAAGATCAATCTTCGAAAACACAGCGCATCCCCATAACTGATCAAATAGGTCATAAATCTGAGGCACCGGATATCGGTTCTTAATGGTTACCTTATTTAATTCTCGATAATCTATGTAGGGCCTCATAGAACCATCTTTATTCTTAACGAATAAAACAGGAGCACCCCACGGAGAAGAACTTGGTCTAATAAAACCACACTGCAGCAACTCATCCAGCTGAGTGCGCAATTCTTCTAACTCACGTGGCGTCATACGGTAAGGTGCCTTAGAAATTGGACGAGTACCTAGCTCGAGGTCTATCACAAACTCTACCTCTCTTTCAGGAGGAAGTCCTGGAAGACTATCAGGAAAGACATTTGGAAACTCTCGCACCACTGGGACATCCTCAAGACGTGGTGTAACAAAAGCTGTTTCCAGAGCAGAAATAGAAACTAAAAATGCCTTGCAACCAGACTCTATAGCACGACAAGCACGTACCGTAGATATGACAGGGGAAACTTTGTACTGAAATCCATAGATGCTCATAGGTTGGTCGTCGTCCATACTGAAATCCAGTCGCTTAGCCTTGCACTGGATGACCGCATCATACTTGGACAGCCAGTCCATGCCCAAAATCACATCGAAGTCAGCTAGATCTAAAATCATCAAGTCAGCAAAGGCCAGAAAATTGCTAATATAAATAGGGCATCTCAGAACTCCTTGGCTAGATATCACCGAATCATCGGAGGGAAGCTTGATATTGAAGGAGTCTCCTAATTGATCCACATTCAGGCAATGTTTATCAACAAATCTCCGGGACACAAAGGAATGGGTGGCACCCGAATCGAAAAGAACGCGCGCCCACCTATTCCGCACCTTAAACTCCACTAAAACTGTAATATACATAACTAAATGAACGACAACTAGGGAAACAATGATAAATAATAAGGATATTTTAAACTTGGGCTAACCTGATATCACTTACGTAGAGGTTTGAGCTTCCTCGTTGGTCATCACGTTCAGCTTTCCTTTTCCTTTGTCTTGGGCTGGTGGCGGCGGCAGAGCTCGAAGTGGGGTAGGCTGCAGTGTGGATTGAGCCGTAGGGCACGACGACTTCATGTGTCCCTTCTGCCCGTACTGGAAGCAAGTCTTTTCTTTCATCCAACAACGATTCACATCATGACCTTCCTTACACAGAACGAGCACACAAGCTCTCCCTTGGGTGCACCTTGAATGGCGTGCACCTATTGCTACTTCAGGGTGGTAGTCCTCTTGAAACACCTTTCGTAAGGGTGGCCAGGACGACCACAGAAGCTACACACTTCCTTACTTTTCTTTTTCGAAGAAGGGCCAGACGCCCTGGAGCTACCATCCACAACACCTTTCCTTTTCTCTTTCCTTGCCGCAGCACCACGGTTCTTAGCATTTTCAATCGCCTCCACTTTCAAAGCGGCTTCCACTGCTTCAGCATAACTTTCAGCTCGGTAAGCGCATGCCAACTGCTGGACATTGCTTCTTAATCCTCCCAAGAAATGTTTCACTCTACCCTCCTCAGAAGCTACTAAATCAGGAGCAAACCTACTCAATTTGCTAAACTCAATCTCGTACTCACTCACCGTGAGCTGTCTCTGCTTCAGATGCAGGAAGTTATTCATGAGACAGTCCTGCTCGACCAAGGGCAGAAATTTTTTCAGCAGCATCTTCTTAAAAGAGTCCCAGGAGCAGCCTTCCTTCAGACTCTCCTTTTCACAAATCCACCAACTCTTTGCTAGGCCTTTTAACTGATAGGCTGCAAACATAACCTTCTAGGCTTCTAGAATTCCAGAATACAAAAACATTTCTTCGATGGAGATGATCCAATTTTCTAAAATCATGAAGTAAGCACTCCCGTCATAAGTAGGAGGTCTCAATCGCTGGAAATGTAAGATGAAATTCATCTCTGGTGGTAGCGTCACCGGGGGCACGAAAGGAGCAGGGGCATCAGGTATGGCTTGATCCATGGCAGGATCTCGCACTAAGGGTTGTTGCGTGGGAGCCGCAGATAATAAGGTCTGAATTTGCGATTGTATCGCAACTACTTGCCTTGACAGAGCCTCGTTGCTCTATCGCAAACTCTCGATCAACGCATCACTTTGCGCACCTGACGACTCACCCTCTGACTGGGGAGTCGATCTCGTCGCAATACGCTTTGATGGCATTTCTAAAAAGGCAAATGAACAACTTATCAAAATCCTATATTACGACTAGGACAAACAAAACTAGTTCAGACCACACTTAAAAGACGCTTGCTTAAGCTGTCACTTGCTCTGGGTTTATATGATGATGATATGTCCTGCTCAGGATGATATCCAATCATCCTATTGACTCATGTGCCTATAATATGAATGCATGGCTTCTTTACTCTTATTTAAAATCATGTGTGTACATATGTCATCATGTAAATCTTTAGCTTGACATGTTGTGCTTATATTATATTATGCTATGTATGCAGTGTTATGCATCCTAAAAAAAGGCCTTAATGCATGTTATGAGCAGCGTATACATGAAATGTTATGCATCTCATACTACATAACATTGCATGCAATGAAAAAAGGAAAACGTGCTAATGAGCATTCATGTGGTGAGGTTATGCATTTCATACTACATAACCCTCACATGTTGCCACCTATGGTAGATCCATATACAAACACATATTATGCATCTCATACTACATAATATGCCTCGTATAATTCTAATCATGCTTAAGAGTGTAGTGTTCATGCTTAAGCCAAGACATACTGATGACACATCGGTGTGTTTATGATATGACACTAAACAACTAACACTAACAAGGGAAGGTTGCCCGACCAATTGTCAAGCAACCTCCCTCTGATACCAACTGTCACAACCCGCATTTTCACCGTACATAAAATCATATCAGAGTAAGGGAAAATGCGCGTCATGATGCCACGTCAGCAGGGGATAACTGCGGACGCTTAGGCAGACACCTACTTAATCATGAAGAAAAAATGTTTATGTTATTTTTAAGGAAAAAATAGTTAAGTGCAATAGTTAGTCGTATCCCTCGGCTTAAAGGCTCACTTAGTCCACGAATAAAAATATAGTTATACACTGCGGAAAAATACTTATTTAGGTTGACTCCAACATCCTACATGAGTATAAACGTCTCCAAAGGACAACTCATGCTATGCAAGACTCTAAATTTATAATAGTAGTAAGGATAGCCTTTACGGTTGCTAAATATAACAAGTTAGAGTTTTTAAATTATGCAGTGCATGAAGTAATAGTAATAGATTTTATTCTTAAAAATACCTAACATGCATTCCTAACATAAATCCTCCGAGAGAGCAAGTAATCCACATCCACATAGAGGGAAATAAGCAGCTAGCAAGTATCAAACAAATAACAAAATTGTGGGCGCCAACAACTAACACGAACCCACTTATAGTAAAGTAAGTCTGAACCAGTAACTAAATAAAAAACAGTCTACCTCGTTGAGACGAGGTAACAACCATGACCAACACTGCCGTCCAGAAACACCAAAACTAGCTCTGCTACTTGCTACTACTCTGAACCTGGGGATTTCCAAAGTTAGAACACCTCAGCAAGAAAGTACAAATGGTGGCAGAGAATAAATAAGCCAAAATAAACAAAGATCAAGGGGTACCAACCCAAGACCAACAATACTGAAATATAGCATCGAACAGGAAAAGAGAGAAATACAACGCGAATCGTGACGTACTCTAACAGATACATCAGATTTCCCAAGGCAAAAAAGGGAACAAAAATAAGTAAAAACATAAGGAAGAAAATTTAACTACCTTTACTAAGCACCTGTGGTCGACTCTACCCCAAAAACACGGGCGAGGTGGTCACTCAACTGGACACACCCCTCACGAATATTTTATCCGCTTAACTGCGAGGGAATCTCATACTCTCCACCATACACCGCAGATGCCCAAAAACCTAGTAGACTTCCACAAGGTACAATAAAGGAGTCAGACAACAGGGAGGTGGTTTTCATCCACTAACTCCCGCAATTTTAGAAACCCAAAGAAGCCACACACACACACACACACAGATATATATATATATATATGAATATATATATATATATATCTCGAGATTTGGCTCGTCAGATTCTACTTGACACTTCTAGTTTCAAGACATGGTTGATCAACCCTTAGAAACGATTTACAATCCTAAATAACACTAATCCGTTCAATAACAAAATCTAAGACGTTTAAAGCCCTCAATAAGACACTTCAAGAATGATCAAACATATCCGGATAAAAAAATCAAGTTCACCATGACACAACGTACAACCTCATGTGATCATTGAGAAGGTTAATCATAACTATAATTTGGAAGAATAAGTGTAGAAAATTTTAAGGAACATGAAAACATAGTCGTTACCATCAAATCGGATAAGGAGAAATGAGGGGAAACCACCACTTGCCTTGGTTTTACCGGAAAAATCCTCTGAATCACTCCACGTTGTAGATCGGGGCAAAAGAACACGAGAGGGGTTGAAATCTAAACAAAAATGGCCAAAAGGTGGTTAGGGCCAGAAAACCATAACGAGAAAACTCAAGGAAAGGGGAAAAGTTTACCACGATAGTGTAGCTCTCGGTGAGAGCTTTCCGGATCTACGTTTGGTTGAACATTTCGAGCACCAGAGCTCCGTCGGCGGCCACCGGAAGATTCACGAAATAAAACTTCTCTCTCGCTCACGCCTCTGGTTCGTGAGAAAATTAATATCGGAGAAAAAGAAGTCCTGTTCTAAAACCTAAGTCTAAGAATATGTATATATATATGTGTGTAAAAGTACTTATAAATTTTTTTTGTCTAAATATTGGTTTATTACGAGCAGTATCGGGAAAATCAAAATTAGAGGTCTACGATGGCTCCAAATGGAAAAGTGTCCAATATGAAAGTTGTAGATCTCGTCGAGACGAACAAATTTCATGTTGACCATTTGTTCTTACGGCACCGTTTTGACCCTCAAAATTATGCCTGAATTCTAACTACATAGGACTACTCGAGAGGAAAGGGTCTACTCGAGAAATAGAGCATTAGTTCTCGAGAAGATCATAAAGTTCTCGAGAAATGGGCTATAGTTCTCGAGAGGAACATTGGTTCTCGAGATGGAGAGGCTAAAGTTCTTGAGAGAAACCTTAGTTCTCGAGAATAAGGCTATAGTTCTCGAGAGAAACAATCAAACGGGCCACCTATGAGCAGTTTCGGGAAAATCGAAAATAGGGGTCTAAGATGGCTCCAAATCAAAAAGTGCCCAACATGAAAGTGTTAGATCTCGTCGAAATGAGCAAATTTTATGTTGACCGTTTTCCATACAGTGCCGTGTTAACCTTCAAAAATGCGCCCGAACGCAGACTATGCAGGACTACTCGAGAGGAAAGGGGCTTCTCGAGAAAGAGAGCAAAGTTCTCGAGAGAAACTCATAGTTCTCGAGAGAAACACATAGTTCTCGAGAACAAAACAGTAGGACTCGAGAGAATTAAGTATTTCTCGAGAATAAGACCATATTTCTCGAGAATAAATAGTTGTTCTCGAGAACAACAAGGGTTCTCAGGTAGAAATCAATAATGCAGCTTATTTACGAGCAGTTTTGGGAAAATTAAAAATAGGAGTCTAAGATGGCTTTAAATCAAAAAGTGGTCAACATGAAAATTGTAGATATAGTCGAGACAAACAAATTTTATGTTTACCATTTTTTGATACGACGTCGTTTTTGCACTCAAAACGGTACCCGAACACAGGCCAAAATGGACCTCTCGAGAAGAGCAAAGGACTTCTCGAGAACAGCAGAGGACTTATCGAGAACAGCATAGAACTTCTCGAGAACAGCAAAGGACTTCTCGAGAACTAGGATAGACTTCTCGAGAACCATATAAGACTTCTCGAAAACATTAATTCATGACTTCTCGAGAACAATTGGGAGTTCTCGAGAACGAAAAGGGGGGATCTCGAGTACAAGCAGGACAAATTGCAGAAGTTCCGATTTGACTAATATTTTGGAATGAATCGTTGACTCTACGAATTAGCAGCATAGACAACCTTAGAATATGACGTACCATTCTCGAGATATTAAATCACGCGCCGAGACTCCAAAAATTCTCGGATTGCGACGAAACTTGACAAGTCCAAAATTTCAAAATGCAAAAATTTTCCCATTTACAACAAAAATTCGGGCGACTCGACCGCACAAACAAGAAAATGCCTTAACGGTATTGCGTCGTCAACTCGACGTTAAAAGTAACTCCACGACGCCGTAAATATGACGCTTCCCATTTAAATAAAATCATTGAAAAATCGGGGGCGTTACACATGCTCCTCCACATCTTCTTTGTCAACTTCTGCCCCAACTTCCTCCACAAAGTCCTCCCCTCAACTGTGAGGCATGTCAGCTTGGCAAGCATCACCGATCCTCCTTCCCTACAAAGCATGTTCGTGGATCTACGCGTCCGTTTGATCTCATCCACTCTGATGTTTGGGGTCCTTCTCCTACCCTTACCGTTGGTTGGGGTAGTTCATATTTTGTCACGTTTATTGATGATTTCTCTCGCTGTACGTGGGTGTATCTGTTAAAAGATTGCTCTGAATTATTCTCTGTATGGAGGTCCTTCTATCTCATGATCAAAACTCAGTTTAATGTTTCTATTAAGGTTTTTTGATCTGATAATGCCAAAGAATATATCAGTCATGAATTTTCTACCTTCTGCATGCAAAATGGGATTATTCATCAAACTAGTTGTGTCTATACTTCACAACAAAATAGTGTGGCAGAACGCAAAAACCGTCACCTCCTCGATGTCGCTCGCACCTTGATGACCCAGATTCATGTTCCTCGCTCCTATTGGGGCTATGCTGTTCTACTTGCCTGCTACCTTATCAATCGTATTCCCTCCATGGTTCTCCACGAAAAAACCTCATTCTCCATTCTGTATCCGGGCAAGGAGCCTTTTCCTCTCCCTCTCCAAATCTTTGGGTGCACTGACTTTGTGCATGACCCATCTGCCACCCATGATAATCTCTCCCCTCGCACCACCAAATGTGTCTTTCTGGGGTACTCCACCACTCAGAAAGGCTATTGTTTCTTTGATCCCATTCTTCATAAGCAGTTCGTCTCTGCTGACGTCACCTTCTTCGAGAATATCTCCTACTTCTCGGACGACTCCTCTCCTCTTCCCCCAGCTTCTTATTCTCCTGTTGTTCCCTTTGTTCCCTCGTCTCCTACTACGATCTCCACCCCTACACCGTCTCCGTACACTCCTCTCCCTCCGCCTCTCTCTCTCTCCCTCTTCTCCGCCACCGTCTCCCTCATCTCTGTCGTCGTCGCTCTCTACTCCTAAGCCAACTCTCTCTGCCACGGATGCTCTGGATGTTGAGGGACCCACTAACCTGGATCTTCCTATAGCTCTTCACAAAGGGTTGCGGACGTGTACCCTACACCCCCTTACTATCGTTGTTTCATATGATCGGCTTACCTCTTCTCGCATGGCCTTTGTACTGGCTATCTCTACCACTGCCACACCCCGCTCCTACCAGGAGGCCCTTGCTATTCCTCATTGGAAAATTGTTAAAAGTAGCGAACAAACAACTAGAGTAGCGAACAAACGACTAGAAAACAAGCCAGAACTTTGAATAATTGAAATTTTTATTATCCAAAAAGATAACATTTACAAAGGTATGACCTCCCTTTTATAGAATGGAGGAGAGAGGATAGAATACAAACTAACAATGTGGGACTAAAGCTATACAATAGTTCCGAGCGGCTAGAACAACAGACCGGAACAAGCCGCGCGGTTAGACAATATTCTAACCGCCCGGCAATACCAGAAGCAAGAGAGAGATGCGGTTGGAGACCGCTAGACCGCTCGGTTTCCAAGCCGCCGGAGATGAACCGTCAGACTGCTAGACACCACAGCAACAGTCTGGATATCAACCCGCCGGACACAAACCGCCAGACCGCCCGGTCTACAACCCGCCAGGCTCAAACCGCCAGACCGCCCGGTCTCATACTTCGACACTCCCCCTCAAGCTGGAGCATAGATATCAATCATGCCCAGGTTGTCACAGATATGGAAGAAGGAAGTAGAAACCGGCTTGGTGAAGATATCTGCCAACTCTTTGTCGGAGGTGACGAACGGAGTGCAAATCTGTCTCTTCAAGACCTCTTCTCGGATGAAATGGCAGTCGACCTATATATGTTTCGTTCTCTCATGGAAGACCGGATTTTTGGATATGTATATAGCGGTCTTGTTATCACAGAACATAGGCAGAGGATAGTCGTAGACCTCTCCTAGGTCAAGCATGAGAGCCCGCAACCATTTTAACTCACACGTGGTTGACGCCATACTCCGGTATTCGGCTTTTGCACTGGACCTTGAGACAACAGACTGCTTTTTGCTCTTCCAGCTCACAAGATTACCTCCAACAAATGTGCAAAAACCCGATGTAGATTTACGGTCACCTTTATCATTCGCATAGCTTGAGTCTGAGTAGGCTTCAACTCTCAGATGTCCACGCTTTTGAAAGAGTAGCCCTTTTCCTGGTGCTGCTTTGACATACTCTAGTATCTTCAAGGCAGACTGAAGATGACATTCCCTGGGAGCTTGCATGAACTGACTGACCTTGCCTACAGCATAGGCGATGTCAGGTCTGGTCACCGTGAGATAAATGAGTTTGCCCACCAGACGTCTATACCTGGTGGCATCGGATATAAGAGGTGAGTCATCTGTCCACGTTTTGTCCTCTCCTAGTGGCCATGGGATACCTTGCCGGTTTGGCACCGGTCAATCCTGCCTCTTGTAGAAGATCAAGAGCATACTTCCGTTGGGAGAGAACCAACGAGTCAGGCTTCCGAGAGATTTCTATCCCCAAAAAATATTTCGGGGAGCCCATATCCTTCGTGACTAAGTGTTGACGGAGATGTTTCTTTGTCAAGTCCACCCCAGCCTGGTCATCTCCGGTAAGAAGAATATCATCCACATACACCGCCAAAACCACAAGGCCCGATGCAGTTTTGCGAATAAACAATGAGTGATCGGCTGAACTTCTTGTAAAGCTAATGGCAGCCACAATACCACTAAACTTGTTGAACCATGCCCGAGGGCTTTGTTTTAAGCCGTAGATGGCCTTCTTCAACTGGCATACTCGTGTCTCCCCCTGAGCAACATACCCAGGAGGTTGCTCCATATAGACATCCTCCTGAAGATCCCCATACAGAAAAGCATTCTTGACATCAAGCTGGGAAATAGCCCACTCCCTGTTGACGGCCACTGAAAGAAGAACCCGGATGGTGCTGAGACGAGCAACCGGGGAGAAAGTGTCAAAGTAGTCAACTCCATAAGTCTGAGTAAAGCCTTTGGCCACCAGCCGGGCTTTGTAACGATCCACAGTGCCGTCGGGGCGAAAACTTCACAACGAACACCCAGCGGCAGCCAACCACATCAGTACCGATCGGAGGAGGAACAAGGGTCCAGGTACCCCTTTCATTAAGAGTGGCGATTTCCTCATCCATGGCAGATTTCCAATGAGGAATAACAAGAGCCTCTTGGTAAGTGCGGGGAGTTGTAGTAGCCGAGATAGCCAAAGCAAAACACCTGCGAGAGGGAGTAAGCCGATCATAGGAAACAACAGCCGCAAGCGGGTGTTGGGTACACGCCCGCACCCCTTTGCAAAGAGCAATGGGAAGATCTAGGTCGTCTCGTGCTTCAGGAACCGGAGCGTCCGTGGCGGAGAAAGCTGTCCCGGGACTAGAGAGAGACGGCTGCGGAGAAGAAGGTGGGGGTATAATAGAGAAAGAAGGAGACGGAGGAGGAGATGACATAGGGGGGAGACGTCGAGCTGAGTGGAAGGATCACTAAGAGATGGTGGAGAGTAAGAGACCGCAGGAGGAAGCGGGGATGGAGAAGAAAAGTAGGATGCATTTTCGAAGAAGGTGACGTCCGCGGAAACAAACTGTTTGCGCAGAACGGGGTCAAAGCAACAATAGCCTTTTTGAGTGGTCGAATATCCCAAAAAGACACATTTTGTGGAACGAGGGGAAAGCTTGTCACGGGTAGCCGACGGGGCATGCACAAAGGCCGTACACCCAAAGATACGGAGAGGAAGAGGAAAGGGTTCCTTGCCCGGGTAGAGAATGGAGAAGGGGGTCTTGCCGTGGAGAACCGAAGAGGGAATGTGATTGATGAGATAGCAGGCAAGAAGAACAGCATAGCCCCAGTAGGAGCGAGGCACCTGCATCTGCGTCATTAGAGTACGAGCGATATCAAGGAGGTGACGGTTTTTACGCTCCGCCACCCTATTTTGTTGGGAGGTGTAAACACGGCTGGTCTGATGAATAAGACCATGTTGTATACAAAACAAAGAAAACTCATGACTGAGATATTCTTTTGCATCATCGGAGCGCAGCACTTTAATAGATAAAGAAAACTGAGTTTGAATCATATAATAAAAAGATTGCCATACAGATAATAGTTCAGAGCGATCTTTTAAAAGATACACCCAGGTACATCTAGAGAAATCATCAATAAAAGTTACAAAATAAGAACTACCCCGACCAACGGTGAGAGTAGGAGCAGGACCCCAGACATCAGAATGAATGAGATCAAAAGGGCGGGAGGAACCACAACCTTGCTTCGGCGGGAAGGAGGAGCGGTGATGTTTGCCAAGCTGACACGCATCACAGTTGAGCGGAGGACTGGTCTGAGGTAAGTGGGGAAGAAGCTGACGAAGAATCTGAGGAGGAGGATGTCCAAGGCGAAGATGCCATTGAAGCAGATCAGTAGACGTGGAAGAGAAGGCGGACAGAGCGGAAGCATTGTCGAGGAAGTAGAGGCCGCCACTCTCAGTCCCAGTAGCAATCGTCCGTTGGGTCCTCGGGTCCTGAAAACAACAAGAAGTAGGAGTAAATAATACAGAGCACTGAAGTTGCTTGCATAAAGTAGTAACCGAGAGCAAATTGCAAGGGAACTTTGGGACATAGAGAGTGTCCACTAAGCGAAGCGACGGGTGACTTGAACCATGCCGGTCCCGTGAACCGGGGAAGGGGAACCATCCGCAACAAGAACTGGGGGTAACCGATCATGCGTATCTAGGAGAGAGAAGCAATGAGGGTTTTCGGTCATGTGATTTGTAGCACCAGAGTCAATCAGCCATTTACCTTGGGTAACGACGTGTGCACTACCTGAGGTCGTGGCCACAGAAGCAGATGTCCGAGAGGAGGCGGAGGTTGAGGAAGAAGTATCACCGGAAGGACGAAGATGAGGATGTTTCTGCCAGCAGCGGTCAACATAGTGGCCGGTACGACCATAGTGAGAGCAGAGAAACCTTGACGGACCGCGCGTGCCAGACTGGTTGCGGCCACTATTGCCACCCCGCTGAGCCTGGTGAGCATAGGAGTCCTGTGGAGGAGGGGAGGACAACAGAGGACGTTGGAGCAGGGATGTGACAGCGGCGATGCGAGCTGCGGTGGCATCCAAGGTGGGAGATTCTGCTTCGCCCAAGATCTGCTGGCGGATCATATCAAATGACTTAGGGAGTCGTAGAAGATAACAAACAACCAGGAGTTCCTGGAAGTGTTTGTACTGCTCGGCCAAGTCCGCGGAGAAGGGGCGATTCTGGAGGATTTCAGCTCCAAGAGCCTGAACTTGCTGATAAGCCGCAGCAGGAGACATGGAAGGGCGAGCGAAGAGATCCGCATAGAGAGTATAAATGCGGGGTGTCTGAGCCCCCTTCGAGTAGAGAGCAGCAAGGTGAAGCCACGCGGTCTTAATGTTCTCATCATGGCATATGACAGGAAGACATTCATCAGAGAGGCTGTTAGCCAACCACGTACGGACAAACGCATAACTGGCATCCCAGTCATCAAATTCAGCAGAGTCTGGAGGAGGAGGGTCATCGGTGAGATGATGATGTTTGCGCTGAGAGCGAAGAAGAAAGGTGAAAGAAACACTCCAATCCGGATAGTTGGAGCCAACAAGTTTGGAAATCGTGCCAAGGTTGCCAGAGGAAGTAGGATGCGGAGCCGGAGTGGCGATAGGAGTAGTGGTAGTGGAGGTTTCAGAAAGAGCCATAGGAGAAAACAACGAGAAGCCGCGCGGTTAAAAGATAAGCCGCGCGGATAGAAAGAAGAGGGGCTGCGGCGGTCACGATGTCAGACACCAGCGGCCAGAGAAGCCACGACCAAGCCGCAGATCCAAGAAGGGAAAGAAGTAGAACGGCTAGAAGATAGTCCGCGCGAACAGAAGGGAGGAACAAACAAGGCGAATAAGGAAGCAAATCGCAGCGATCAAAGTAACAGGTCGCTGTGACCGACAGGCAGAACAGGGCGTAAGCAGGCGGAAGAGACAAGTCGCGAGAACAGGTCGCGAGAAGAAGGGACAAACCGCGCGGACAGGGTGCAGAGAATCAGCAGGAGAAGATCGAGTCCTCTGATACCATGTTAAAAGTAGCGAACAAACAACTAGAGTAGCAAACAAACGACTAGAAAACAAGCCAGAACTTTGAATAATTGAAATTTTTATTATCCAAAAAGATAACATTTACAAAGGTATGGCCTCCCTTTTATAGAATGGAGGAGAGAGGATAGAATACAAACTAACAATGTGGGACTAAAGCTATACAACAGTTCCGAGCGGCTAGAACAACAGACCGGAACAAGCCGCGCGGTTAGACAATATTCTAACTGCCCTGCAATACCAGAAGCAGGAGAGAGATGCGGTTGGAGACCGCTAGACCGCCCGGTTTCCAAGCCGCCGGAGATGAACCGTCAGACCGCTAGACACCACAGCAACAGTCTGGATATCAACCCGCCGGACACAAACCGCCAAACCGCCCGGTCTACAACCCGCCAGGCTCAAACCGCTAGACCGCCCGGTCTCATACTTCGACAAAAATGGCCATGGATGAGAAAATGGCGACCCTAACTGAGCGGGGTACCTGGACTCTTGTTCCTCCTCCCTTCGACACTGATGTTGTTGGTTGTCATTGAGTCTTTGTGGTCAAATTTGGCCCAAACGATACTGTGGATCGTTATAAGGCTCGTCTTATTGATAAGGGCTTTACTCAGACCTATGGGGTTGATTAATTTGACACCTTCTCTCCCGGGGCTTGTCTCAGCACTATCCGGGTCCTACTCTCTGTAGCGGTAAATAGAGATTTGCCGATTTCCCATCTAGATGTCAAGAATGCCTTCCTTTATGGTGATCTTCAGGAGGCCGTCTACTTGGAGCAACCTTATGGGTATGTTGCTCAAGGGGAGACACGAGTATGCCGGCTGAAGAAGGCAATCTATGGCCTTAAGCAGAGCCCTCGATCTTGGTTTGACAAGTTCAACGGCATCGTGGCGGCCGTTGGTTTGCGCGAAGCTCTGCCGATCACTCACTATTTATTCGCAAAACCCCCTCGGGACTGGTTGTTCTTGCTGTGTACGTCGATGATATTCTTCTCAGTGGCGATGACCAGGAAGGGGTAGCCCTGACAAAGCGACATCTTCGTCAACATTTGGTCACGATAGATATGGGCTCTCCAATGTACTTTCTGGGGATCAAAATCTCTCGGAAGCCTAACTCCTTAGTTCTCTCCCAGCGTAAGTATGCCCTTGATCTTTTAAAAGAGGCAGGATTGACTGGAGCAAAACCTGTCTGATGCCCCATGGCAACTAGAGAAGACAAAACCTGGACAGATGATTCGCCTCCTCTTTCAAATAGTATGCGGTACAGGCGTCTGGTTGGTAAGCTCATATATCTCACAGTGACCAGGACCGACATTTCCTTTGTTGTAGGCAAGGTGAGTCAATTCATACAAGCACCTAGGGAGTGTCATTTACAGTCTGCCTTGCGGATCTTAGAGTATGTCAAAGCAGCGCCTGGGAAAGGATTACTTTTTCAAAAGAATGGTCATCTAAGGGTTGAAACATACTCAGATGCAACTTACGCTGATGACAAAGGGGATCGCAAGTCAACCTCGTGTTTTTGCACCTTTGTTGGGGGAAATCTGGTGAGCTGAAAGAGCAAGAAGCAGACTGTTGTTTCCAGGTCCAGTGCTGAAGCAGAGTATCGTAGTATGACATCGACCACTTGTGAGTTAAAATGGCTACAGGCTCTCATGCTAGATTTAGGAGAGGTCTACAACCATCCTCTACCTACGTTCTGTGATAATAAGGCTGCCATATACATCTCCAAAAATCCGGTCTTCCATGAAAGAACCAAACACATTGAGGTCGACTTTCATTTCATTCGTGAAGAGATCTTGAAGGAACAAATTTTCACTCCCTTCGTCACTTCTGATAAAGAGCTGGCTGAAAACTTCACCAAGCCAGTATCCGCCTCGTTTCTTCATATTTGTGAAAAGCTTGGCATGATCGATATATATGCTCCAGCTTGAGGGGGAGTGTTGAAGTTGGTGACCGGGCGGTCTGGCGGTCTGTCTTGGCGGGTTGAAGACCGCGCGGTCTGGCGGTTTCCTTTCAGCAAGTTGGTTAATGTGCTGTTGTTGTCTGGTAGCCGAGCGGTCTGGCGGTTCGTCTCAGTCGACTTAGAGACCGGGCGGTCTAGCGGTCTCCCATAACGATCTCTCTCTCTCTGGTGGTAGCCGAGCGGTTAGCCCTTCTGTCTAACCGCGCTACTTTCACATGTTCTTGTGAATGCTTATTTTTTAAGTATCTGTTGAACATTTAATATAAGTGACAAAGAAATTTAAAAGACACCTATTCACCCCCCCCCCACCACCCCTTTAGATGATTAACTACCCATAGATTTATCTTTCACTCCCTGATTTCTTTTTTGGCGCTTGAAGATCCCTTCAAAGATATCCTTCGGTGTTCGAAGTTCTCCTTCAACGCTCGGAGATCTCATTTGGAGTTTAAGATCCCTTCAAAGTTCTCCTTCGGCGCTCGAAGATATCTTTCGGCACTCGAAGATCTACTTCGGAGCTCGAAGATTCTTTCAAAGATCTCCTTCAATGCTCGAAGATCTCCTTCGACGCTCAAAGATTTTCGGAGCTTGAAGATCCCTTTGAAGATCTCCTTTGGCGCACAAAAATCTCTTTTGGAGTCCAAAGATCCCTTGAAGATTGCTCGAAGACCTCCTTCGTAGTTTGAAGATCCTTTGAAGTACACTTGAAGATCCCTTCGAAAATCTCCTTCTGCGCTCGAAGATCTCCTTCGGAGCTTGAAGATCCCTTTGGAGCTCGAAGATCTCCTTCGGTTCTCAAAAATCTTCTGCAGAGCTTAATGATCTCCTTCGGTTCACGAAGATCTCCTTTGGAGTTTGAAAATCCCTTGAAGATTGCTCGAAGACCTCCTTCATAGTTCGAAGATCATTTAAAGTTTGCTCGAAGATCTCCATCGGCTTTTTTATTTAAGATGCTTTTGGTGCCTCGAAGGCCCCCTCAAAGATAGCTTGAAGACCTCATTCAACTCCGCCCTTCGATCCCATAGCCCCATTGCCGCATTCATCATTCCAGATTGCTTCTAAGCACGCTCAACACCACTCCACTCCAAGCGGCCTTCACAGTCCAGAAGAATCATTATAACAAGCGGTGGACTGTTGCCCTCGAGAGATAACTTTTGTAACCCTCCAAAGAATATTGGAACTTGGTTGACACCAATCCAACCTGTTATTGTTTTCCTTTTTGGTGGGTTTTCAACATCCAAAGCTTCATTGTCAGCTATTTGTCTTCTCTGTGATTGCTTGCACGTTCGGCTCACTATCGAGTTGAAACTGTTCAATTTGGTCGGTCCGTAAGAGAATCAAGTGACCCGTAACATCCTCCATGCGTCCATGAAATCGGCAACGCACTTCCGTCAATCATCCCCTGTGGAAAAACTTGGGGGCAAAAACCCGTTTGAAACATGGGGCGAAACCTGTAATTAGGTTTAGTAACCAACAACACCTTAGGGAAAACCATCGAGTAAGGTAATGGAACCAACGTAATACCGCGTCACTCCCGGGAGAAGTCCACCTGAAAATTGAGAATGGGTAGAGGCAAGAGGCATGCATGGGTCGGGAAAGGAGTGAGCGCGGTTAGGGTATTCACAAAACCCTAATATGTTTAATATTTAAGTACTAATAATCAAATAACGAGTGCTAGTAACATTCCTCTTCATAGAATGGAGATTCCATAATGAAATGGCAGGTGGGGATTAGTTGAGCTGTCAAAATTGACGTGACTTTAAAAATACAGGCAAAGCTGCCACATAAGCTTTTTCTTGTTATTACGTAGGAAAAGTATTCAAATGAGTCCCTTAAATTTAGACCTCAATTCAAATTGATCCTTTTAAGTTTTTTTTATTCACTTTTGTCTCTTATCTCTATCTCCTGATCTCATTTCAAATTGATTCTTTAAGTTTATTTTGATTCAAATCAGTCCCTTAACCCTTTTTTATGTTTCATCTAAGTCCTTTTTTCATTCATTTTTATTCCGTTATTTTTTAATGCCAAGATTATACTTTTAGGCTCCGTTTGGGAGGACTTATTTTCACCGGTCGTAACCGCTTGACCGCTGAAAATAAATCCCCCCAAACGGAGCCTTAGTTTACGTCATCCTGCTGATAAGCCGCGCAGATCAAATACATCACCCGAACGTCTGACCAGACCAAAGAATTGGAAGGAAAATAACCCCTGCAACCGATCATGGCTTCAAGGAATCCTCACAATCGAACCGTAGTTGAATTTTGATGACGAAATATCCAAGAAAAATACAGAGCAACGAGGTTTACTTTCACAGGGCTTTGATTAAATAACAGATCTTCTATCAAAGATTTCTCCAGTTTTACAGTTGTTTGAGGCTTGTCTTTGCCATCTGCATATAAACAAAATTGAGCTTCTCGCATGAAATCGTTTGCTCCTTCCAATTGGAAAATGATTATCATGCCAACAACTAAAAAAAAGAATAAAATTTCTAGATTATGAAGGTTAGAGGAGAAATTATTTGGTCTAAAAAAGTAAATTTATAGTGTATCTTGGATGCAGAAATGAGTAGAATGTGCTGACCAATAATCTCACTTTAGAGAGCAACTATATTTATCAATAATTACACGCAAGATTAAGAGTTCGTTTGATTCGGGGGTGGCGGGTCAATCCGGCGGGACGAACCGGTGTATTCCAACTGGAGGGGGGAGGAGCTGCTCCAGACGGAGGTTTTTGCTCCGTTATTCAGGGTGCGGCGGGTCCAGACGGAGCAAATGCCGCCGGAGGCCGTTTGATTTCCCGCTGTCCCGCGGCGTTTGCTCCAAACGCCCGGTGAAAACCCTCAAACGAAGCCTAAATATGATATCTTATTCAGATTAGAGGAAAAATTATTGAGTGCATGCATGAGAACTCTCTAGGTCTGGGATACAAAATGCATCTATTTTTTGGTAGAAGGCTTGCACAGTCCTGCCCATCACAGCTTCATACATAGATTTGAAGCCTTCAAATATTCTTCTCGGAGATGATGTAAAGGCTAAGGTGGCTGATTTCGGTCTCGTCAAGCCTGCCGGCGGCAAAGGATGCGCCGTGGAGACTAAACTCGCTGTTATTAATTAAATGGAATTAAAAAAAGGCTAAAATGGAACATATATAAAAATAAAAAAATATTTTGAATCAAATTAAATTTAAAGAGCCTATTTGAAACCATAAAGGTAACTGGCTAATATGAATAAAAAAATAGAGCATTGTTATGAGCGCGCCTATTTTGGATATGATCACATCATTGATATGAGCATGCGTGACGAGACCGAATTTTTACCATCCAAAATAAAATTAAGTTACAAAATTTATTTTCTTGGAGGGGTGAAAAATGAACTTAATTCTTTGAGCTCCAAATAACTTTGATATTAACCATCCAAAATATTTATCCCGTTGTTTAATTTGAGTTCTTTTCAACTTGTAACTAGTTATTGCATTATTGATTTGGCTTTGTAATCCTTCTAAATAAATTGGTTCTTTTCAACATATCTGACTGAATACACACACGAATCAGTAGCATTACATGAATTAGGTGTGACCCCCACCTTCCTCCGCCGCCTGGCAATACGATCCTTCAACGCTCTCCTCTATGTACTGCTCCGCTCGGACGAGATCGATAAACTCCAAAATCACAGCCGCAAGCTCACGATGGCCGAATTTTTGCCGGACGCTTGCACCTATAACATTCTCAACAGAGCCTGTGCCGCTGCCGAGTTGATCCACGGCGCGCGCGAACTATATGACGAAATGCTCAGGGAGGAAATCCGGCCGACCGCGACCACTTTCGGGACGCTCGTTTCCTCTCTCGTGATGTCCTCGCGGCTAGAAGCCGCCTTTCGTCACAAAGAACAGATGATCCAACTGAATAATATAAAACTGAGCGTGCATATACGCATCGTTGATAAAGGGGTCCACATGGAAGACGGGCTCGCCTGCGCTCTTGGATTGGAGGAGAAAATGGCTTCAGACCGGGTGATTGGCCTTGACACCGCGGTGTATATGGCCTTGATCCACGGGTTTTTTCAGGACGGAAGGAAGGGGCGCTCGTTTTGCGTTGGGCGGAGTTTGAAGGCTAACAATCTCCTGTTCGTCCAGTTTCGAAGAAGAGAACAACGACCGGAGGAAGAGCAACGTCAACGTCGGCCGAGACTGGAGGAAGAGCACCACTAGTGTCAGCATCAGACCAAGCGGGCGAGATAGCTCTTGTCTTCAAGGGTGGCCTGGGAGAATAAGGAGGAAGGGGGTTTAGGGTTTCACGGGAATAACGGTAACGAGAGAAATTGGTACATAACATTGCATTCATGATTGATCTAATTGCCGAAGCATATTGAATCAATTTCAAGCGGTCCTTATCTTCCAAATATTTAGGATATTGGTCCTTAGAGAGACTCGCACCATGATACATGGGTAAGAATGCATTCTTAGACTCAAGCATGTTGAACCGTTTCAACACCTTTACAATATATGTACTTTGTGTCAAACCCAACAACTTCTTTGATCTATCTCTATAGATTTTAATGCCAAGTATATAAGTCATTTCTCCCAAGTCTTTCATAAAAAAGGAGTCCCCTAGCCTATTCTTATCGGCTTGTAGGGTCGGAATGTCATTCTAAATTAACAGTATGTCATCTACATACAAAATTAGGAAGACAACATTGCTCCCACGAATCCTCTTGTAAACACAAGACTCATCTTCATTCTTGATGAAACTAAACCCTTTGATTTTCTAATCAAAATGTAGATTCTAACTTCAAAAAGCTTTTTTTTAATCCATAAATGGATATCTGCAGCTTGCATATTTTAATTACTTTATTTGGAGATACAAAACCCTCAGGTTATGTCATGCACACTTCCTCAATAAGGTTTCTGTTAGGTATTGCATCCACAATAGATCTGATTTGAAGAAGCCCCTGAAAAAGCTAAGGTGAATTGAAAATGTATTTGACAATTCTATCAAGTTGTGCTTGCAGCTATTCCATGCTAAGTACACGCCAATGTCAGGGTGCAGTGGGTCAATATACACGGGTCTGCGCAACGTAATCCCTCGTTGCGTAGATCAGTGTGTTGATTCACGTGTGCTCTCTCTATTGGAGTGTACTTATTTTCAAGTATAGGGTCAAGGAAGATCAAGAGCAGAAGAAGGAGCAATGATGGGTCAAAGACCAAGTCATCAAAAGAAGGAAGAGAGAAAACTCTTCTAAGTTAAAATCGATGAGAATCGCTAAGTGATTCCCGCCGACTTCGACGGTAATCGCTAGTGATTCCCGCCGACTTCGACGGGAATCGTTAGTGATTCCCGCCGATTCGTCGAGAATCAGTTAGCCTCTCCCGCCGACTTCTTCCGGCTGATAGTTTTCCAGACAGGGATTCTGCCAAGGCAGAATCGACAGGAATCGTGAGTGATTCCCGCCGACATCGACGGGAATCACCAACGATTCCCGCCGATTTTGCCTTAGGAAAATTTCCTTGTTCGCTAGACCGAACCAACTTGCCGTGCGCTGTTTCAGCCGGGGCTAGGGTTTCTCCTTGTGGGCCGCACAACGGTCATTAGGGTTGGATTCTGGTATATATATATACGCGTATTTTGAACTTCTACAGACAGTGATTCACGGAAAAACGAAAGAGGCCGAACGTGACCTAGCGCATCGCAGAAGCCGTCGATCGCCTGTAGCCGTTCACAAGTTCGTCGCCGCCGATGATCTCAGTGCTTCTCTGATCTTCCGATGACAGTACCGAGGCAAGCAGAGTGTCTCACGTATCTCTCTTGAGTCTTCTTGTCTTCTGATTCGTAGAACGAGACTTGTTCTCCATTCCGAATCGGTTGAGACGATTGATCCGACTGAGATTGTTTGTAGACCTTGCTTACTTCGTCAAGAAGTTTGGATCTACAAAGCATCGTCGCCGCATTTACTTGCCTCCGCCGATCATGACAAGATTCTTTCCAAGAGAGAAATCCGGTTGTGGATTCTTCGTAATCTTCAAGCAAGCTTCAACGAACGAAGAAGGACATCGAGATCTCCAAAAAGCATTGTTTGTATTTTCTTTTACATTCAATTTTTGTTTGTTGTAAAGGAATTTTCATTCCTTGTTGTAAGGGTTGGGTGCAACCCGTTGTGGTGGAGTTGTGAATCCTTTATTGGAAGGGTTCCTTCCATAATGTGAAGATTGGATTTCAATCCGTTTGGAGAAGTGACCGAGTCGTCCCTTGGTGGGAGATAGGTCGAAGGGGGAAAGTGGACGTACCCAAATCGGAGAACCACTGTTTGTTAATTTGTGCAGGTAAATTTAATTCCGCAAAAGACTGCACGACACCTATCCCCCCATAGGTGGATTAAGTCGACACTAGAGACTTTCAAGTGGTATCAGAGGGAGGTTACTCATCAATAAGGTTAACACCTTGAGTAAGATCTTGTGTCTAGTGTCAAGAAGAAAGAAGATCTCAGGAATGGACGGACTCAAGTATTCAGGAAAGATTCCAGTATGCACCAAGCTGAATTTTCCCATCTGGAAGGAAATGATCAGGTTCTATATGGAAGCAGTGGATCTCCGACTCTTCATGATAGTGGAGGAGGTCCCTTGTATCCCCACTAAGGCCTCCACCATTGATCCGAACAAGATGGTGCCCAAGAAGCTCTCCGAAATGGATAAGGATGAGATGGAGCTTATCGGACTCGACAATAAAGCTCAAAGCATCTTAGTAAGCGCCGTCGATGATTCCATGATGCAGAATTTCAGCAACTGCAGGACTACCAAGGACATATGGCACTGCCTGATCATTCTGATGGAAGGCACAGATGAAGTAAGGGATGATCGAAGATCCCTTCTGAACCAGAAGTATGAGGCCTTCAGGCAAGGTCCCAAGGAAGAAATCAGAGTGACATTCGAGAACTTCCTGAAGATTGTCAATGCCCTGAAGGGTTATGGCAGAGTGTTCACCAATGGTGAATTAAATGAAAAATTCCTTAGATCCCTTACTAAGGAATGGGACACCAAGATCTGCGCCATTAAAGAATTTGGGAAGCTGGCAGAAATTGATCCCCAGATTCTGTTTGGAAAGCTAATGTCCTACGAGCTTCAGCTGAACACCAGAAAAGCTGAAGAAGAAGCCGATAAGGCCGCAGCCAAAGAAAAGACTGTGGCCCTGAAAGCTAATCACTCAAGGAAAGGCAAGGGTGCAGCCTCGTCCCGCTCTTGGAGAAAGGCTGAGGAAGAAGACTCTGAGCCATGCTCATCCGGCTCAGAGCTATCTGAGGAAGAATTCTCCTTCATCACTCGAGAGTTCAAGAAGTTCCTCAAGTTGAGGAATCAGAGAAAAAAGGATGGCTCCTCCTCCAGACATCAAAAGAAGAATTACTCTTCTGACAGGTATGAGTCTAAACAGAACAAACATCGTTCTATTGACATTATCTGCTTTGGATGCAATAAGCCAGGTCACGTCATTGTTGTCTTCCACCAAAGCAAGAGAGATAAGGGGAAAGGAGAGGAGCACAAGTCCTTTAGAGATAAAAAGAAGGAGAGGAGCTACATTGCTAAAAAGCCAAAGACACTGAGTGAATCTGACTTTTCAGACTCCAGTTATGATGAAGAAGCCTACTTCGGGCTAATGGGTCGCTCCGACTCAGATGGAGACTGTCCCCCATTTACTGGGAAGGTAGAAGATCGCACTCCCCTCTCTGACTCTGACTCTGACTCTGAGTCTCCTGAAGATGACCACGAGGACAGCCTATCTGCCCGTGAGGCTGAACTCCTCGAAAAGTATGAGCTTCTGCTCAATACTTTCGAAGAGTGCCGAAAGAGGTTGAGCGCTCAAAAAAAGGAAGTCAAATTCTTTAAGGCTGAGGGTGTGTCCCAAAGAGAAGAAATCACTAGCTTAATTTCTCTCCGACAGGAACACCTGGACCTGACTTCTGAGCACTCAGATTCTCTAAGGCTCCTTGACCAAAAACAGGAAGAAATCAACAAGCTGGAAGAACAACTTGCGGCAGAGAGGAAGATTGTCAAAAGCTTCTCTATGCCCAAGACAGTTCTTCCTCTGGTTGATGAATTCTCTGCTCAAGCTAAGGGGCCTGGCTTAGGGCATGTGGCTGTGCCTGGTAAATCATCCAAGAGAAACAGAAATCGGAGGAAAAATAAGGCTACTAAGAAGGCCTCTGTTGCAGAAAAGGGAAATGCCCAACTCGGTCCTGTTTCATTAAGAAAGCCTGGCTTTCCTTACAACGAGCAGGACTTTGAGTCAACCTATGGCCACCTCTTCCGGCCCTTATTTGAAAAGCCCAAGAGCATGTATGATGGTTGGACCTTCCCCCGCAACTACGGTAAGAGTGTCTTCAAGGCACCTTATGAGGAAATCCAAGTGGAGAATTATGGCCACTTCTCTAGCGGCCATAATAGGAAGCAGACACCAAAGGCCAAGCCTGTTATACTGAAGGAACAGGAAGTGAAGAAGTCGTGTGACTTCTGTCATCATGATGCCTCCACCTCCAGATCCAAGGCCCCGGCTGGACCCACCATTCCAAGGGTGAAGCAGGAGCCTAGGAACCGGTATAACATGTTTGACTGTTGGTGCTGTGGCAAAGTTGGTCACTTTGTCGTGGATTGCTGGTTTAATCCAAGATACAATGAGACTCCTTTTGTTAGCAATGCGAGGCCGACCACTCGTAGGGTTAACCAACCGAGGGCGAGTTTGCTAACAAGGAATCTAGGACCCAAGTTCGATTGGGTTCCTAAGGGAAACTAATTCTGTTTTGCAGGTATATCCAAAGGTCACTAAAACGCCAATCTGGTACTTAGACAGTGGATGTTCCCGGCATATGACCGGGACAAGAAGCCTGTTGCGTGATTACTCCCCAGTTGAAAATGGACCCAAAGTCATCTTTGGAGGATCTGATCGAGGAGTCACCAGGGGTTATGGTATGATTTCCAACGGTATATTCTCTATCAAGAACGTGGCCTATGTTGAAGGGTTAAACCATAACCTGATCAGTATAAGACAGTTGTGTGATAAAGGATACGACGTTAAGTTCTGCAAGGAAAAGTGCTTGATAATATTGTGTGCCTCTTTGGATACGGTATTAACTGGCATTAGGAGCAGAAATATTTTTTGCTTAGATTTTCTTAGCTTAGACTCTTCTACCCCCGTTTGCCTAGTAGAAAAAGGCAGTGTATCTCTCTGTGAACAATGGCACAAGAGATTGACACATATTAATTTCAAAACTATTAGTATGTTGTTTTCTAAGAATTTAGTAAGGGATGCCCCTACTATTAAGTGCATCAAAGATATCCCTTGTCCTGCATGTTAGAAGGGCAAACAGACTCGGGCTACCTTTAAGGGCATTGCTGACAAAGACTCTTCCAGATGTCTTTATCTTCTGCACATGGACTTGTTCGGTCCAGTGCAAGTTCATAGCTTAGGAGGCAAATCCTATATGCTAGTGATTGTTGATGATCACTCTCGGTTTACGTGGGTGTTCTTCTTGAAACGAAAGTCAGATACGCTTAACATCTTCACTAATTTTATCAGGCAGATTCAGAATGAACTTTACTGCTCTGTGTTCAAAATCAGAAGTGACCATGGAACAGAATTCGAGTCTGGAGCTATGACAGAATTCTGTGAAGAACATGGTATCTTTCATGAGTTTTCCTCCCCGCGTACTCCTCAGCAAAACGGAGTTGCGGAGAGGAGGAATAGAACGCTCATTGAGGAATGTACGACAATGTTGAATGACGCTTCTCTCCCAAAGTACTTCTGGGCAGAGGCTGTCAATACAGCCTGTCACGTGCAAAACTGGGCCTTGATCAACAAGAATCATCGTAAGATGCCTTATGAGCTATTGAAAGGCAGGAAACCGACCATGTCCTATATAAATATTTTTGGTTGCAGATGCTATGTACTCAATAATGGGAAGTACCCACGTACTAAATTCGGAGAAAAATGCTTCGAAGGCATCTTCATGGGCTATAGTAGCCATCGTCGGGCATATAGGGTTTTCAATAAGAAAACCCTAGTGGTAGAGGAGTCCATTAATGTTGTATTTGATGAAGAAAGCCTGCTTCATAGCAATTCTTCCAGTGGCATTCTTGAAGATGCAGGTGCAAGGCTTGAACAACTAAGTCTAGATTAGACTGCTAAAGATGAAACTCCCAAGTACGTCAAGGTCTCCACCTCAACGCTATCTGGAGAAGATGACGGTCAGGATAGAGAAATTCACCCAGAAGAGGAAGGAGCCCGAGAAGCTATTGCAGCTCCAGATGCCAGACTCTTAGAGCTCAGACACGTGAGGGATCACCCAAGAGATCAGATCATAGGAGATCCTCGGGACGATGTCAGAACTCGCAGAGGTATAATTAACGAGATTCTGCACCTAAGTTTTCTGTCACAGGTTAAGCCAAAGAAGTTTGACAAAGCGAACAAAGATGCGTCATGGATATTAGCAATGTAAGATGAACTGCATCAATTCGAACGATGCAACGTCTGGTCTCTAGTTCCCAGGCCAAAGAAACAGAATGTGATCGGCACTAAGTGGATCTTCAGAAACAAACTGGATGAACACGGGGTCATCATCAAGAATAAGGCCAGACTTGTGGCTCAAGGTTACAGACAAGAGGAGGGGATTGACTTCGACCAAACCTTTGCACCAGTTGCAAGGCTCGAAGCGATCAGATTGTTCCTGGCGTATGCCTCTCACAAAGGATTCACTGTCTATCAGATGGACATGAAATCAGCTTTTCTCAATGGAAATTTAAAAGAGGAAGTATATGTCGCGCAACCCCCAGGTTTTGTTAATCCAACATTCCCTAATCATGTTTACTTTCTTAATAAAGCATTATATGGCTTAAAACAAGCTCCTCGAGCTTGGTATGAGACTTTGTCTAGTTTTCTTCTTGAGAACAAGTTCTCGAGGAAAAATAGATAAGACATTGTTTCTTAGGGAAGTCAAAGGCAAGATTTTGCTGGTGCAAATCTATGTCGATGACATAATCTTCGGCTCAACGGACAACAATCTATGCAAGAAGTTTTCTAAACTTATGCAAGGAAAGTTTGAAATGAGCAGCATGGGAGAGCTAAAGTACTTCTTGTGACTTCAAGTGAAATAGTCTGAGGATGGAATTTTCATTTCTCAGACGAAGTTCACAAATGAACTCCTCAAGAAATTCGGAATGGAGAGCGCAACCTCTATGAGGACTCCAATGGGAACCACTGTGTCTCTGGATAAGGATGAGAAAGGGAAACCTTTTGATAAAACCAAATACAGAAGCATAATTGGATCCCTGCTCTACCTTACTGCTAGTAGACCGGATATTATGTTTTCCACGTGAGTTTGTGCAAGATATCAAGTGAAAACTAAGGAATCTCATTATGTCGCTGCAAAGCGGATTCTTAGATACCTTAAGGGTACACCAAATCTTGGCTTGTGGTACCCAAGAAACAATGATGTCGAGCTGATAGGCTTTTCAGATGCTGAATTTGCAGGAAGTAGGGATGATAGGAAAAGCACTTCCAGGACGTGTCAATTCCTAGGAAGACGGCTTATATCGTGGAACAGTAAAAAAGCAGAACCGTGTCGCAACCTCTATGGCTGAATCTGAGTACATCTGAGTAGGCAGTTGTTGCGCACAACTTCTATGGATCAGAATTCAACTCGAAGATTATGACTTGCAGTTCAGAGAAGTTCTTATGTATTGTGATTCCTCAAGCGCAATTGCAATTGCGAACAATCCAGTGTCGCACATCCGAACAAAGCATATTGAAGGTCACTACCACTTCATTCGGGAGCATGTGGAAAACAATGATATATCTCTCTTCTATGTCCCAACGGATAAGAAAATTGCAGATATCTTCACAAAGCCCCTAGATGAGGCCAAGTTTAGTCTCTTCAAAACTGAACTCGGCATGTTGAACTATGAAGATTGAAGATTGAGGGGCTCAAGGCTCTTGGATCAAGGGAAAGCATCTGCTAGGAACTCAAGATCAATCGCAGATGCAAGAACTGAGGGGGAGCATTTTGCTCCAAGTGAAGTCCCAGATTTGTAGAAGCCGAAAAGGGGGATATTACCCTCTCGGCCAAGACTAAGGTGGCAGCCAATGCTAATTAGGCCACAAAGGCTATGTTGCTCTCAGGAAAATGGTAATGAATCTCACTCTAAACTGAACTTTCAGTTTATGATTTTCATTCCAATTTGTTCTATTCACCTTAGCTTATAGGGTTTAGGCTTCTTCAAATAGGGGGAGATTGTTGGGTATTGCATCCACAATAGACCTGATTTGAAGAAGCCCCTTAACAAGCAAAGGTGAATTGAAAATGTATTTGACAATTCTATAAAGTTGTGCTTGCAGCTATTCCATGCTAAGTACACGTCAATGTCAGGGTGCAGTGGGTCAATATACACGGGTCTGCGCAACGTAATCCCTCGTTGCGTAGATCAGTGTGTTGATTCACGTGTGCTCTCTCTATTAGAGTATACTTATTTTCAAGTACAGGGTCAAGGAAGATCAAGAGCAGAAGAAGGAGCAATGATGGGTCAAAGACCAAGAGTCTGTTTGGCGCAGCTCTGGCGGCTGGAAAATCTCTATTCCAGCCGCTAGAGCTGCTTTCAGTCTGTTTGGGACAGCTCCCTGTGAAGAGATTTTCAAAAATCTGGAGCTGTTTTGCAGCTTTTCAGAAATCTCTCCCCCCCCCCCAGCTTCTGCTCCCGCAAAATAGCTTTCTCTCTCACATGTTTTGGAAATCTAATGTTTTCTTCAGTTAGAACATGCTCAGAGGCCGGACGGCCTTCCTCCGGCGATTCTGAGCCCCGGACGGCTTTCCTCCGGCGATTCCGAGCCCCCGACGTCCTTCCTCCGGTGATTCCGAGCACACTTCTGCACAGAACACCCAAACAGTCTGCAGCTTTTCAAAACTGCTCCCCAGAGATCTATTTTAAAACAGCTCTATCCGGACAGCAGCTTTTCAATCCGCCAGAGCTGTCCCAAACAGACCTCAAGTCATCAAAAAAAGGAAGAGAGAAAACTCTTCTAAGTCAAAATCGACGAGAATCGTTAAGTGATTCCCGCCGACTTCGATGGGAATCGCTAGTGATTCTCGCCGACTTCGACGGGAAACGTTAGTGATTCCCGCCGATTCGACGGGAATCGTTAGTGATTCCCGCCGATTCGTCGAGAATCAGTTAGCCTCTCCCGCCGACTTCTTCCGGCTGACAGTTTTCCAGACATCGACGGGAATCACCAACGATTCCCGCAGACATCGACGGGAATCACCAACGATTCCCGCCGATTTTGCCTTAGGCAAATTTCCTTGTTCGCTAGACCGAACCAACTTATCGTGCGTTGTTTCGGCCGGGGCTAGGGTTTCTCCTTGTGGGCCCCACAATGGTCATTAGGGTTGGCTCCTGGTATATATATATGCGTATTTTGAACTTCTACAGACAGTGTGTAAGACCCCATTTTTTTTTCTTTTAAACATCGGGGTCTTAGCCAAGAATTGCCGCTTTGCGGTGGCACCGACTCACGGGAAGGTCGCCACTACAAAGTACCAATTCTGCCGGCCCTTTTCGATCGCAGAACAGTAGTATAAGTAATCATAAAACTAGTCCACCTTAATCACATATATATAAATAAATCTCCACGAAGTGAGAGTCCACAATAATAATAGTCAGAGTACAAAAGGAGGGCTTATGCCCAGTACATGTAATCCTTACTATAAGTCACTCGCGGAAGCAAAACTAAAACTAAGCGTCATCATAACTGTCACTGAACTGAGAGCACCCAAGCTAGACTGGCCAATCTCCACCGACTTCGTACTCTGCTGGTGATGCATCTCTGGGTGCTCCTTCCTTTTTGGCCTGTAGTCGCCGCCTCGCAATCCACGTCTGCGTCTACGTCTTCGGCCTCCTAGATGCTAAGCTGGTGGGATCCCACCCATCAAGGGGCATTTGACCCGAGTATGTCCCGGCTGGTGACAATGGTAGCACGGTCGCGGGGTCAATTCTGTCAGAAACTACAAAACCCGTGACCCTTCTATATGGTACACCTAAAATGTTGTGGTTCGAAAACCGTTAGTCTAAAAGACTAAGCCCTATCATCCCCTACCCCTTCTCCCATGGCTCTTAGGTACCGAGCGGAGAGGAAGAAAGAGAAGGACATGAAGGTGGAGAATAAGTCAAAAGCGGGTGACAGCGGACCTATGCTAGCAATTCTATAGTAAATATGACAAAAGCAGAAAGTAGTAAATGTAACCTTAACTTATGCGGAAGCGCATAAGCCAAGGGATCTTTTGCAGGGCTTCCATCGTACAAAGTGTCCCATACCACTTATATGTTGGGGTGTCGGTTATCAAACAGCAAGGAGTAGCAAGTAAGTAAAAGCACGAGAAATATAACCATTGATTTATATGGATTACCCCTATAGACCAAGGGGTCATTTTCTAGGGCCTATCGTATGAAACGTCCCATACCATCTTATACGATATGTGGCAATGTTTATGCTATGACACGCAAATATGCTATGGAATGCACAAGCTAGTGCAACACACCCACACGACTCCATGCGCACAGACCTTTAGTTCCCCCTGTTCGGGCAGCTAGCTTCACTCCCAGGAACCTCCGTAGTAGCAAACGGAGACACTGGGTCGGGCCCCCCACTCCTAGGAGGGTAACCACACTACCAGGACTAGCCTTTCCATATGCCCCTAGAAGAAAACAACCTAGAGTATCCGCATATTAGTGCTGGCTATATCCACCAGGCTTTCTTTGGCTAAGTGTCCCACACCGCCGAGTCAACGTACCGACGTCGGTGTGATCGATCGTCCAGTACCGATGACCCGCCACTTTTATGCACAAGCAATCATGACAGTTATATTTGTACAAGTTCTCATGTTACCGAGCTTCTAGCTCTCTAGGCTACCAAGCATATACCATGTCCCCGAGCATCCCGCTCCCTGGACTTCCAAATTTATACCAAGTCCCCGAGCATCCAGCTCCCTGGACTTCCCAATCACAAACCAAACCATTGACATTATTAGTAGGCCCTTAGACCACGGACCTACTCTACCCATTCCATGCCAATTCTTCTTCCTAAATGTACAAGTGTAAGTGTGAGGTGCAACTATTATTAGGGTTACTCTTGATCATTTTATTCCTAAGATTTAAGGTTAACCTTGGACTTCCCGAGGTTTACCCGGTGAAGGGCTCGCAGCGGTACTAGGAGCTATGATGGGGTGAATCCCAAAGCTCCATTTCCAAGGCACTTATTGTAATTGATTGGTTCCCTTAACCCATTCCCTTCTCATATTATAGTGGGCTAATCCTAGGGTGACTTTGACTTTTCCTCTTCTCGGGGATGATCTTCCGTCGAACCCGAACACCACTTAACACTAGTCAATCTCACACCCTACCCGTCCTGACTTCCAATAATGAACTTGATTTAAACCACCCTATCCAAGCCAGCAAACTACCAAAATTCCATCTCCCAGGTTCATTACCCACTCTAGTTCAGCTTATGCAATTTTACTAAACGCAGACCATCCTAAGCTTTAGAAGGTATGCAAGGGGTGGTACTCCAAATTGTCTTCCGAATCTCCTATAATATTTACTGAAGGTCTACCATGACATAATTAGTCTAAATCCAAAAAATAATAATTTTCCTATTTCATTTGGCATTTAATTTATTTATTCTCAGCCTCCCAATGCCTTAGTATGAACATGAAGTGCACTAATAAGCCAACAATAAATCACCATAAAATCAGTAAGAATCCTATGAGGCATTTAAGAAGGAATTCGAAATTTTGAGAAATTTCAGAGGTGTTTAGGCATACATTTTTTAATTTACCATTTTAGGCCACTTTTACTATATTATGAAGCAAGTACTGTAAATATATATCCAAAAATCATAATAAAATTATAGAGACTTTACGGTGACCTAAAACCATTAGAAACCAAGTCCCATAATTTTTATCCAATATTTGAGCTCTGAATTTATTTTAATATAAAACACCAATTTTCCTAGCTTAGAGAAGGAGGTACTATTTTTAATGATATAAAAATCCATAGAAATTTACAGGATGACTATCATGGTCTGAAACACTTACTGACCAAATTTCAAAATTTTCCAAATAGTAATTGGGCATTATTTGTATTTTTGACTACATATCACAATTAGTACGTTAAAGAATAAAGTACCCAAAATAATCAGATAAAACTCTCAAGAAAAATACATAAGGTATAACATGCTATAAGATGCCCTAATCCAAGATTTTATAACATTCCAGTGCATATAAATTCCAAAATCATCAAGCTAAATATCTAGGGCACAATTAGAGTTATAAATGAAGTACTGTATAAATTAACCCAAAAGCCTCAACAAAATTATATTATGGCCATTTGGACCAGAAAATCACTTTGCCCAAACTTCACTTGATTTGAAGTTCAGTTGATAGCCTAATAATTCAAATTAAAATTGGTGACCTAAACTAGGGTTAGGATTTTAGGTGGGCTAAAAGTCTCCAAATACCCTAAAATTTATACCAGAGTACTTTAGTACCCTTATGGTCCTCTTCACAAAAGTTCAAGACAGTCCAAGGTCATTTGACCCCATGACCTTCACAACCCTCCAAGTCCCTATTAAGGGACCTACCCTAGGGTTCTAGGGCTACCCTATCCCAAACCACCCCAAACTCCCTTGGAGGGTGTGTCATGCCCTACAAAGCTAGTTTAAAAAATATCAGCCTCTGTTGAGGTTGTTTGATCACTCAAATCCCAAAAGGAATGAATTGACCTAATTAACCCTATAAGGGCCAACCTAGGGTCGAGTTAAAACTTAATCAAAACACATCCAAATGAGGTGGAATTTTTACCAAAGCTTTAACATTCCCCCTAAGACCTGCCACCCAAATTTGGGGGGATTTTGAGGTGTTTAAGATACCTAATTAAATTATACATGAATTATTAAATGTTTACAAAAACTATAGAAAAACATTCTCCAAAAATTCTGATTTTTGGAAAGGCCTTAGATATAGTTAGGATAGACTCCCTGCCCAAATTTCAGAGCATTTGGGCAAAGGATGAAAGGTGGGCACACTTTTTTGTATCAGCCTAGCTCTAGGTCTAGATCCCACTAAAAGAGGTGCCCTGGTCAAACCAGTTGACCAAATTTACCCAAATCAATTTTGAAATATAGTAGACCCATAGGGCTAAAGATTTTATGTTGGTCACTTCTACATAAAAAGACTCTAAGTACCTCATTAAATAGCATAAACGAGAGTTTGATAAATCAATACATTTATATATAAATATAATAATTTAGTATTATAAGCTACTGTTCATCTTCCTTAAGAGCCCGAACCAGCACATAAAATGCTCAAAACCTGTAGCTTTTCTAAAGCTATTTCCCGTCCACCCAGTCATCTCCCTGGCCGGCCACCACCACCACCTCTGTTGAGGTGAGGGCTACCGTCGGGCGGCGGCACGGCCGCTGGAGAGGCGGTTTCCGGCGAACCCGACCACCATTTATTTTTGAAAAACCATGGAAAAGCTCGCTCAATCTTGCTCCTTTGAGCTCTACATCTCTCCTAAGTAAATTCTAAGATCTACCCATCGAAGGAGTAGAGGAGGACCTTATTCGAGGTTTGGAGTCGAGCCGATCGTCGGGATGCGATTGGCGCGGTGGTAGCGTCGCCGGAATTCTTCAACAGCAAGGAAATGAGCTCTAGATTTATTTGGCAAGGGTGAAACCTTCCTATCTAAGTCTAGGGAGTCTTTTATAGGAGAACAAGGCTACGGGAGGGAGTAGAAACGGTCCAGCCATTAGTGCCTCTTACATGAGCAAGCTCGGCCATGGTGGAGGGGAGCTGAAACGGCATTGTAACAGCTGGAGGAGGGCTGGAAACTCCTCCTCTCCCTGAGAGGAGTTGAATCCAGCCGTTTCAAGGGGAAGAGGGAAGGCCATGACATCAAATTCCATTGACGGCCATGAAGGCTGGGGCTTGGCCATGGCTGGAGGAGGAGGAAACGGCTGTAAGGTGACACAGCCGGTAAACTTCACAAAATAAGACTTAACTAAGTCTTAATAAGAGAAAACGGCGCATTAAGACATTCTGGCCCGCTTCTCGAAATGGCCCGGTTCAACTGAACCAGCACCCAGCCAAAAAGATCGGCCAGAAAAAAAAAACTAAGTAAAATGGCGTTGAGTGAGCTTAGCTCACTCAACGCCGTCCAGATTATGGCGTTGAGTGAGCTGAGCTCACTCAACGCCGTCCAAATTATGGCTTTGAGTGAGCTTAGCTCACTCAACGTCGTCCAGATTATGGCGTTGAGTGAGCTGAGCTCACTCAACGCCGTCCAGATTATGGATTTGAGTGAGCTTAGCTCACTCAACGCCTTCCAGGTTATGGCGTTGAGTGAGCTGAGCTCACTCAATGCCGTCCAAATTATGGCTTTGAGTAAGCTTAGCTCACTCAACGCCGTCCAGGTTATGGCGTCGAGTGAGCTTAGCTCACTCTACGCCGTCCAGATTATGGCTTTAAGTGAGCTTAGCTAACTCAACGCCGTCCAGGTTATGGCTTTGAGTGAGCTTAGCTCACTCAACGCCGTCCACGTTATGGCGTTGAGTGAGCTTAGCTCACTCAACGCCATCCAGATTATGGCTTTGAGTGAGCATAGCTCACTCAACGCCGTCCAAATTATGGCTTTGAGTGAGCTTAGCTCACTCAACGCCGTCCAGGTTATGGCGTCGAGTGAGCTTAGCTCACTCTACGCCGTCCAGATTATGGCTTTAAGTGAGCTTAGCTAACTCAACGCCGTCCAGGTTATGGCTTTGAGTGAGCTTAGCTCACTCAACGCCGTCCACGTTATGGCGTTGAGTGAGCTTAGCTCACTCAACGCCATCCAGATTATGGCTTTGAGTGAGCTTAGCTCACTCAACGTCGTCCAAGTTATGGCTTTGAGTGAGCTTAGCTCACTCAAAGCCGTCAAGGTTATGGCGTTGAGTGAGCTTAGCTCACTAAACGCCGTCCAGATTATGGCTTTGAGTGTGCTTAGCTCACTCAACGCCGTCCAGGTAATGGCTTTGAGTGAGCTTAGCTCACTCAACGCCGTCCATGTTATGGCGTTGAGTGAGCTTAGCTCACTCAACGCCGTCCAGATTATGGCTTTGAGTGAGCTTAGCTCACTCAACGTTGTCCAGGTTATGGCTTTGAGTGAGCTTAGCTCACTCAACGCCATCCAGACCACGGTGTTGAGTGAGCTTAGCTCACTCAACGCAATTCCAAGGTCACGGGCGTGACGGATCGGTCACGGGCGTGTCTGACCAATGTTGAAATTTCTGAGCTCGACGATCGTCTTCCTGAGGTCGACGATCGTCGAAGGGGGGTCACGCCCTAGGTCACGGGCGTGACGGGTCGGTCACGGGCGTGACCACCCCTTGACACAAAATCTTGGTAGAAAAACTTCGATTTCTGGGCTTCCTAGGGTTCTATTAAGACAAAACCACTCCTAGGGGTCTAGTCGTAAATGGGATGTTACAAATCCCAATAAACAAAACAAAGATTTCGTCCCCGAAATCAAGGTTAAACCTACGGGGCTCCTATCGAGAGAAGAAAAAAAAGGCTTGTAACATCCCATGAGAGTCGAAAGATTTGCATCTCTACATACGTTTAATATGTGTGGTTTAAAGGTGTTTGTCAAATCTAAGACCAATTCGTCCAGTTGACTAGGTATATACCCAAATAAACAAAAGATTAGCCCCTATTCTTGAAATTTCATTCCTACTAGTTTAAAATAGGAAAGTAAATTGAACGTCTTGAGAGGTTATGAGGTATACCTGGCTGAACAGCTCTGGATACCTTTATTGTATCAGGTCCTGCGGTTCCCAGGTATGCTCCTCCTGACCGTGGTTCCTCCACGAAACTTTTGACTAACGGAATTTTCTTGCGACGCAAGGTCCGTACTCCTCTGCCATCGATCCGAATCGGCTCCAAGTGAAATGATCAGTCGGAATCTACCGGTCCATCTGTGGTCAAAATCTGCTGCTCCGGGCGCAGTAGAGCCCTCCTAAGTGAGGAAACGTGGAATACGTCGTGCAAAGCTGCCAGCTCTTGTGGTAACTCCAGCCTGTAAGCTAGGGCCCTGATCCGCTCCAGGATCCTATATGGGCCCATATACCTAGGGCTGAGCTTCTTCCTCCGACCACGCACCCGTGAAACTCCATGCATGGGCCGGATCTTCAAAAACACTCGGTCCCCCACCTGAAACTCCACCTGACGATGGTGGGCATCATAATACTTAGTCTGTCTGCTTTGCACTTCTAAAATCATGTCTCTGATCAGTCTCACCTGAGCCTCGGTGTCTTCGACAAAATCCGATCCCAACGCCTTCGGATCCTGGTCCTGAATCCAAGAAAGCGGGGTCCTGCATCTCCTTCCATACAAGGCTTCGTAAGGCGCCATCCTGATGCTGGACTGGTAGCTGTTGTTATAGGAGAACTCGACCAGGGGTAGGAGCTTCTACCATGGTTCCCCGTGGTCCAAAATGCATAGCCTCAGAAGATCTTCCAGCGTCCGATTGGTGCGTTCCGTCTATCCATCCGTCTGGGAATGGAATGTGGTGCTGAAGGTCAATCGCGTGCCTAAGTAAGCCTGCACGGATCTCCACTCCCTGGAAGTGAACCGGCCATCCTGATCCGACACGATCGTCTTGGGAACCCCGTGGTATCGAACAAACTGCTCCACAATATCCGCACTAGTACCCCCACAGAGTCATCCTTCTTGATCAGAATGAATCTGGCCATCTTCGTCAACCGATCGACGATGACCCAAATCGAGTCCTTTCTCGTCCGTGATCGGGGAAGTCCATGAATAAAATCCATCGCGATGTCCTCAAATTTCCACTCCGGGGGTACATGTTCTGAGATACATCATCCTTCTGATGATACAACATACGATTAAATCTTTACCTTCTCAGATATCTCGAATCTTGTTACCCGTCATCTAATTTCACGTGATAATAGTTAATTCTCATAATTACTCCGTCTTATTACCATGTCATTGTCTTGGTAACGCTACAGGTCATCATTCCAAACATGTTTTTTTTACAAAATCTTATGCTCGCCCGAATAACGTCGAATTATATCGACTTCAATCTCACTATGTTTGTTATGCCACTTTCCCTAAACTAGGTCCAAGGGAACCCAAGTCAATACTAATTTGCCCAATAAACAAAAGTTTAGCCCCAATAAACAAAAGATAAGCCCCTACCTATCTTGGGCTAAGTATCTTGATATTACCCTGTTACATCTGTCTTAGCTGGGTGCACAATCCCTAGGGCATCAACCTTCGACTTGGGGTTCCACCCTGAAACTCGTTAATATACTCCATACTTTAAACCCTCTGAGTCACATTTACGACAACCTTATCCGGGTCAAAATGTTCCCAATCCCAAATGGGTATCTTCCGAACTTGAATTCCTATCCGACCCTTAGTGTTTGTCTCGGTGGTTGCCTCCAGGTAATTTTATTACCGGTATTGAGGGTTAAGACTACTTGTCTTTTACCATTCTGCTAATGTATTATTGATCTCAATTCTCCTTAAAGTAGTCTACCGCTTTGAATAATCCTTGATTGGGAAAGTAGGGACACCTGAGTTTACGTCTTAGGTAGTCATTCTCGTGCTAAACTCCTCCTTTATTCTCTTTGAGTATCTCCTTACCTTCACCAAATTCATACCCAAGGTCTATTTTGAACTAGGGCATACAATAAATTGTCATGGTTAGTCATGAGTCCTAGTTGGTTGAGTCTAACTCGTTGGTTAGAGGGTTATAAGATGAGATCTTCACAGACGGAGGTGTTCCCAGCTAGGGGCAGGGTTTGCCGCAGGCTACAAAGAGGAATTCTAATTAATGATGAAGTGGACTTTTACATGTGATTTCCCTTATGGGCACACCACTGCTTCCGCTGCTTAGTTTGTCCCCAAACTAAACTCGAGCGGGGGTGACCCAGGGTTAGTGGACTGCTACTTTTCCGATCGAGGTTTCCTCTGATACCACTTGTAAGACCCCATTTTTTTTCTTTTAAACACCGGGGTATTAGCCCAGAATTGCCGCTTTGCGGTGGCACCGACTCACGGGAAGGTCTCCACTACAAAGCACCAATTCTGCCGGCCCTTTTCGATCGCAGAATAGGAGTATAAGTAATCATAAAACTAGTCCACCATAATCACATGTATATAAATAAATCTCCATGAAGGGAGAATCCATAATAATAATAGTCAGCGTACAAAAGGAGGGCTTATGCCCAGTACATGTAATCCTCACTACAAGTCACTTGCGGAAGCAAAACTAAAACTAAGCATCACCGTAACTGTCACTGAACCGAGATCACCCAAGCTAGACTGGCCCATCTCCACCGACTCCATACTCTGCTGGTGATGCATCTCTGGGTGCTCCTTCCTTTACGGCATGCAGTCGCCGCCTCGCAATCCACGTCTGCGTCTACGTCTTCGGCCTCCTGGCTGCTGAGCTAGTGGGATCCCACCCATCAAGGGGCATTTGACCCGTGTATGTCCCGGCTGGTGATAATGGTAGCACGGTCGCGGGGTCAATTCTATCAAAAACTACAAAACCCGTGACTCTTCTTTATGGTACACCTAAAATGTTGTGGTTCGAAAATCGTTAGTCTAAAAGACTAAGCCCTATCATCCCCTACCCCTTCCCTCATGGCTCTTAGGTACCGAGCGGAGAGGAAGAAAGGGAAGGACATAAAGGTGGAGAATAAGTCAAAAGCAGGTGACAGCGGACCTATGCTAGCAATTCTATAGTAAATATGACAAAAGCAGAAAGTAGTAAATGTAACCTTAACTTATGTGGAAGCGCATAAGACAAGGGATCTTTTGCAGGGCTCCCATCGTATAAAGTGTCCCATACCACTTATACGTTGGGGTGTCGGTTATCAAACAGCAAGGAGTAGCAAGTAAGTAAAAGCACAAGAAATATAACCATTGATTTATAGGGATTACCCCTATAGACCAAGGGGTCGTTTTGCAGGGCCTATCGTATAAAACGTCCAATACCATCTTATACGATAGGTGGCAATGTTTATGCTATGACACACAAATATGCTATAGAATGCACAAGCAAGTGCAACACACCCACACGACTCCATGCACACATACCTTTAGTTCCCCCTGTTCGGGAAGCTAGCTTCACTCCCAGGAACCTCCGTAGTGGCAAACGGAGACAGTGGGTCGGGCCCCCTACTCCAAGGCGGGTAACCACACTACCAGGACTAGCCCTTCCATACGCCCCTAGAAGAACACAACCTAGAGTATCCGCGTATTAGTGCTGGCTATATCAACTAGGCTTTCTTTGGCTAAGTGTCCCACACCGCCGAGTCAACGTACCGACGTCGGTGTGATCGATCGTCCAGTACCGATGACCCACCACTTTTATGCACATGCAATCATGAAAGTTATATTTGTTCAAGTTCTCATGTTACCGAGCTTCCAGCTCTCTAGGCTACCAAGCATATACCAAGTCCCCGAGCATCCCTCTCCCTGGACTTCCAAATTTATACCAAGTCCCCGAGCATCCAGCTCCCCGGACTTCCCAATCACAAACCAAACCATTGACATTACTAGTAGGCCCTTAGACCACGGACCTACTCTACCCATTCCATGCCAATTCTTCTTCCTAAATGTACAAGTGTAGGTGTGAGGTGCACCTATTATTAGGGTTACTCTTGATCATTTTATTCCTAAGATTTAAGGTTAACCTTGGACTTCCCGAGGTTTACCCGGTGAAGGGCTCGCAGCGGTACTAGGAGCTATGATGGGGTGAATCCCAAAGATCCCTTTCCAAGGCACTTATTGTAATTGATTGGTTACCTTAACCCATTCCCTTCTCATATTATAGTGGGCTAATCCTAGGGTGACTTTGACTTTTCCTCTTCTCGGGGAGGACGATCTTCCGTCGAACCCGAACACCACTTAACACTAGTCAATCTCACACCCTACTCGTCCTGACTTCCAATAATAAACTTGATTTAAACCACCCTATCCAAGCCAACAAACTACCAAAATTCCATCTCCCAGGTTCATTACCCACTCTAGTTCAGCTTCTGCAGTTTTACTAAACGCAGACCATCCTAACCTTTATGAGGTATGCAAGGGGTTGTACTCCAAATTGTCTTCCTAATCTCCTATAATATTTACTGTAGGTCTACCATGACATAATTAGTTTAAATCCAGAAAATAATAATTTTCCTATTTCATTTGGCATTTAATTTATTTATTCTCAGCCTCCCAATGCCTTAGTATGAACATGAAGTGCACTAATGAGCCAACAATAAATCACCATAAAATCAGTAAGAAACCTATGAGGCATTTAAGCAGGAATTCCAAATTTTGAGAAATTTCAGAGGTGTTTAGGCTTACATTTCCTAATTTACCATTTTAGGCCACTTTTACTATATTATGAAGCAAGTACTGTAAATATATATCCAAAAATCACAATAAAATTATAGAAGCTTTATAGTGACCTAAAACCATCATAATCCATGTCCCATAATCTTTATCCAAAATTTGGGCTCTGAATTTATTTTAATGTAAAACACCAATTTTCCTAGCTTAGAGAAGGAGGTACTATTTTTAATCATCTAAAAATCCATAGAAATTTACAGGATGACTATCATGGTTTTAAATACCCACTGACCAAATTTCATAATTTTCCAAATAGTAATTGGGCATTATTTGTATTTTTGACTACATATCACAATTAGTATGTTAAAGAAAAAAGTACCCAAAATAATCAGATAAAACTCTATATAAAAATACATAAGGTATAACATGCTATAAGATGTCCTAATCCAAGATTTCATAACTTTCCAGTGCATATAAATTCAAAAATCATCAAGCTAAATATCTAGGGCACAATTAGAGTTGTAAATGAAGTACTATATAAATTAACCTAAAAGCCTCAACAAAATTACATTATGGCCATTTGGACCATTAAATCACTTTGCTCAAACTTTACTTTATTTGAAGTTCAGTTGATAGCTTAATAATTCAAATTAAGGTTGGTGACCTAAACTAGGATTAGGGTTTTAGATGGGCTAAAAGTCTCCAAATACCCTAAAATTTTTACCATAGGACTTGAGTACCCTTATGGTTCTCTTCACCAAATTTCAAGTCAGTCCAAGGTCATTTGACCCCATGACCTTCACAACCCTCCAAGTCCCCATTAGGGACCTACCCTAGGGTTCTAGGTCTACCCTTTCCCAAACTACCCCAAACTCTGTTGGAGGGTGTTTCATTCCCTAAACAGCCAGTGTAAAAAATATCAGCCTCTGTTGAGGTAGTTTGATCACTCAAATCCCAAAAGAAATGAATTGACCTAATTAACCCTATAAGGGCCAACCTAGGGTCGAGTTAAAACTTAATCAAAACACATCAAAATGAGGTGGAATTTTTACCAGAGCTCTAACATTTCCCCTAAGACCTCCCACCCAAATTTGGGGGGATTTTGAGGTGTTTAAGATACCTAATTAAATTATACATGAATTATTAAATTTTTATAAAAACTATAAAAAAACATTCTCCAAATATTATGATTTTTGGATAGTCCCTAGATATAGTTAGGATAGACTCCCTGCCCAAGTTTCAGAGCATTTGCGCAAAGGATGAAAGGTGGGCACACCTTTTTGTCTCTGCCTAGCTCTAGGTCTAGATCCCACCAAAAGAGGTGCCTTGGTCAAACCAGTTGACCAAATTGACCCAAATCAATTTTGAAATATAGTAGACCCATAGGGCTACAGATTTCATGTTGGTCACTTCTACATAAAAAGCCTCTAAGTACCTCATTAAATAGCATAAAAGAGAGCTTGATAAATCACTACATTTATATATAAATATAATAATTTAGTATTATAAGCTACTGTTCATCTTCTCTAAGAGCCCGAACCAGCACCTAAAATGCTCAAAACCTGTAGCTTTTCTAAAGCTATTTCCTGGCCACCTAGCCATCTCCCTGGCCGGCCACCACCACCACCTCTATTGAGGTGAGGGCTACCGTCGGGTGGCGGCACGGCCGCCGGAGAGGCGGTTTCCGGCGAACCCGACCACCATTTATTTTTGAAAACCATGGAAAAGCTCGCTCAATCTTGCTCCTTTGAGCTCGACATCTCTCCTAAGTAATTTCTAAGATCCACCCATAGAAGAAAGAGTAGAGGAGGACCTTATTCGAGGTTTGGAGTCGAGCCGATCGTCGGGATGCGAATTGCGCGGTGGTGGCGTCGCCGGAATTCTTCAACAGCAAGGTAATGAGCTCTAGATTTATCTAGCAAGGGTGAAACCTTCCTATCTAAGTCTAGGGAGTCTTTTATAGGAGAACAAGGCTGCGGGAGGGAGTAGAAACAGTCCAGCCATTAGTGCCTCTTACATGAGCTAGCTCGGCCATGGTGGAGCGGAGCTGAAACGGCTTTGTAACAGCTCACTCAACGCCGTCCAAATTATGGCTTTGAGTGAGCTTAGCTCACTCAACGCCGTCCAGGTTATGGCATTGAGTGAGCTTAGCTCACTCAACGCCGTCCAGATTATGGCTTTGAGTGAGCTTGGCTCACTCAATGCCGTCAAGGTTATGGCGTTGAGTGAGCTAAGCTCACTCAACTCCGTCCAGGTTATGGCATTGAGTGAGCTTAGCTCACTCAACGCCGTCCAGATTATGGCTTTGAGTGATATTAGCTCACTCAACGCCGTCCAGGTTTGGGCTTTGAGTGAGCTTTGCTATCTCAACGCCATCCAGGTTATGGCGTTGAGTGAGCTTAGCTCACTCAATGCCGTCCAGATTATGGCTTTGAGTGAGCTTAGCTAACTCAACGCCGTCCAGGTTATGGCTTTGAGTGAGCTTAGCTCACTCAACGCCATCGAGACCACGGCGTTGAGTGAGCTTAGCTCACTCAACGCCATTCCAAGGTCACGGGCGTGACGAATCGGTCACGGGCGTGACGAATCGGTCACGGGCGTGTCTGACCAATGTTGAAATTTCTGAGCTCGACGATCATCTTCCTGAGGTCGACGATCGTCGAAGGGGGGTCACGCCCTAGGTCACGGGCGTGACCACCCCTTGACTCAAAATCTTGGTAGACAAACTTTGATTCCTGGGCTTCCTAGGGTTCTGTTAAGACTTAACCACTCCCAAGGGTCTTGTCAGAAATGGGATGTTACAAATCCCAATAAACAAAACAAAGATTTCGTCCCTGAAATCAAGATTAAGCCTACGGGGCTCCTATCGGGAGAAGAAAAAAAGGCTTGTAACAACCCATGAGAGGCGAAAGATTTACATCTCTACGTTACGTTTGCTATGTGTGGTTTGAAGGTGTTTGTCAAATCTAAGACACATTCGTCCAGTTGACTAGGTATATACCCCAATAAACAAAAGATTTGCCCCTATTCTTGAAATTTCAGTCCTACTAGTTTAAAATAGGAAAGTAAATTGAACGTCTTGAGAGGTTATGAGGTATACCTGGCTGAACAGCTCTGGATACCTTTGTCGTATCAGGTCCTGCGGTTCCCAGGTATGCTCCTCCTGACCGTGGTTCCTCCACGGAACTTTTGACTAATGGAATTTTCTTGCGATGCAAGGTCCGTACTCCTCTGCCATCGATCAGAATCGGCTCCAAGTGAACTGATCGGTCGGAAGCTACCAGTCCATCTGTGGTCAAAATTTGCTGCTCCGGGCGTAGTAGAGCCCTCCTAAGTAAAGAAACATGGAATACGTCTTGCAAAGCTGCCAGCTCTGGTGGCAACTCTAGCCTGTAAGCTAGGGCCCCGATTCGCTCCAGGATCCTGTAAGGGCCCATATACCTAGGGATGAGTTTCTTCCTCCGACTACGCACCCATGAAACTCCATGCATGGGCCGGATCTTCAAAAACACTCGGTCCCCCACCTGAAACTCCACCTGACGATACCGGGCGTCATAATACTTAGCCTGTCTTCTCTGCACTTCTAACATCCTGTCTCTGATCAGTCTCACCTAAGCCTCGGTGTCTTCGACAAAATCCGATCCCAACGCCTTCGGATCCTGGTCCTGAATCAAAGAAAGCGGGGTCCTGCATCTCCTTCCATACAAGGCTTCATAAGGCGCCATCCTGATGCTGGACTGGTAGTTGTTGTTATAGGAGAACTCGACCAGGGGTAGGAGCTTCTCCCATGGTTCCCCGTGGTCCAAAATGCATAGCCTCAGAAGATCTTCCAGCGTCCAATTGGTGCGTTCCGTCTGCCCATCCGTCTGGGAATGGAATGTGGTGCTGAAGGTCAATCGCGTGCCTAAGTAAGCCTGCACGGATCTCCACTCCCTGGAAGTGAACCGGCCATCCTGATCCGACACGATCGTCTTGGGCACCCCGTGGTATCTAACAAACTGCTCCACAATCTCCGCACTAGTACCTTCACAGAGTCATCCTTCTTGATCAGAATGAATCTGGCCACCTTCGTCAACAGATCGACGATGACCCAAATCGAGTCGTTTCTCGTCCGTGATCGGGGAAGTCCATGAATAAAATCCATCGCGATGTCCTCAAATTTCCACTCCGGGGGTACATGTTCTGAGATACATCATCCTTCTGATGATACAACATACGATTAAATCTTTAACTTCTCAGATATCCCGAATCTTGTTACCCGTCATCTAATTTCACGTGATAATAGTTAATTCTCGTAATTACTCCGTCTTATTACCATGTCATTGTCTTGGTAACGCTATGGGTCATCATTCCAAACATGTTTTTTTTACAAAATCTTATGCTCGCCCGAATAACGTCGAATTATATCGACTTCAATCTCACTATGTTTGTTACGCCACTTTCCCTAAACTAGGTCCAAGGGAACCCAAGCCAATACTAATTTGCCCAATAAACAAAAGTTTAGCCCCCAATAAACAAAAGATAAGCCCCTACCTATCTTGGGCTAAGTATCTTGATATTACCCTGTTACATCTGTCTTAGCCCGGTGCACAATCCCTAGGGCATCAATCTTCGACTTGGGGTTCCACCCTGAAACTCGTTAATATACTCCATACTTTAAACCCTCTGAGTCACATTTACGACAACCTTATCCGGGTCAAAATGTTCCCAATCCCAAATGGGTATCTTCCGAACTTGAATTCCTATCCGACCCTTAGTATTTGTCTCGGTGGTTGCCTCCAGGTAATTTTATTACCGGTATTGAGGGTTAAGACTACTTGTCTTTTACCATTCTGCTAATGTATTATTGGTCTCAATTCTCCTTAAAGTAGTCTACCGCTTTGAATAATCCTTGATTGGGAAAGTAGGGACACCTGAGTTTACGTCTTAGGTTGTTATTCTCGTGCTAAACTCCTCCTTTATTCTCTTTGGGTATCACCTTACCTTAACCAAATTCATACCTAAGGTCTATTTTGAACTAGGGCATACTATAAATTGTCATGGTTAGTCACGAGTCCTAGTTGGTTGAGTCTAACTCATTGGTTAGAGGGTTATAAGATGAGATCTTCGCAGCCGGAGGTGTTCCTTGCTGGGGGCAGGGTTTGCCGCATGCTACAAAGAGGAATTCCAATTAATGATGAAGTGGACTTTTACATGTGATTTCCCTTATGGGCACACCACTGCTTCCGCTGCTTAGTTTGTCCCCAAACTAAACTCGAGCGGGGGTGACCCAGGGTTAGTGGACTGCTATTTTTTCGATCGAGGTTTCCTCTGATACCACTTGTAAGACCCTTTTTTTTCTTTTAAACACCGGGGTCTTAGCCCAGAATTGTCATTTGCGGTGGCACCGACTCACGGAAGGTCGCCACTACAAAGCGCCAATTCTGTCGGCCCTTTTCGATCGCAGAATAGTAGTATAAGTAATCATAAAACTAGTCCACCATAATCACATGTATATAAATAAATCTCCATGAAGGGAGAGTCCACAATAATAATAGTCAGAGTACAAAAGGAGGGCTTATGCCCAGTACATGTAATCCTCACTACAAGTCACTCGCGGAAGCAAAACTAAAACTAAGCGTCACCGTAACTGTCACTGAACCAAGAGCACCCAAACTAGACTGGCCCATCTCCACCGACTCCGTACTCTGCTGGTGATGCATCTCTGGGTGCTCCTTCCTTTTCGTCCTACAGTCGCCGCCTCGCAATCCACGTCTGCGTCTACGTCTTCGGCCTCCAAGCTGCTGAGCTGGTGGGATCCCACCCATCAAGGGGCATTTGACCCGTGTATGTCCCGGCTGGTGACAATGGTAGCACGGTCGTGGGGCAATTCTGTCAGAAACTGCAAAACCCGTGACCCTTCCATATGGTACACCTAAAATGTTGTGGTTTGAAAACCGTTAGTCTAAAAGACTAAGCCCTATCATCCCTACGCCTTCCCCCATGGATCTTAGGTACCGAGCGGAGAGGAAGAAAGGGAAGGACATAAAGGTGGAGAATAAGTCAAAAGCAGGTGACAGCGGACCTATGCTCGCAATTCCATAGTAAATATGACAAAAGCAGAAAGTAGTAAATATAACCTTAACTTATGCAGAAGCGCATAAGCCAAGGGATCTTTTGCAGGGCTCCCATCGTATAAAATGTCCCATACCACTTATACATTGGGGTGTCAGTTATCAAACAGCAAGGAGTAGCAAGTAAGTAAAAGCACAAGAAATATAACCATTGATTTATAGGGATTACCCCTATAGACCAAGGGGTCGTTTTGTAGGGCCTATCGTATAAAACATCCCATACCATCTTATACGATAGGTGGCAATGTTTATGCTATGACACACAAATATGCTATGGAATGCACAAGCAAGTGCAACACACCCACACGACTCCATGCGCACAGACCTTTAGTTCCCCCTGTTCGGGCAGCTAGCTTCACTCCCAGGAACCTCCGTAGTGGCAAACGGAGACAGTGGGTCGGGCCCCCCACTCCTAGGCGGGTAACCACACTACCAGGCCTAGCCCTTCCATACGCCCCTAGAAGAACACAACCTAGAGTATCCGCATATTAGTGCTGGCTATATCCACCAGGCTTTCTTTGGCTAAGTGTCCCACACCGCCGAGTCAACGTACCGACGTCGGTGTGATCGATCGTCCAGTACCGATGACCCACCACTTTTATGCACATGCAATCATGACAGTTTTATTTGTACAAGTTCTCATGTTACCGAGCTTCCAGCTCTCTAGGCTACCAAGCATTTACCAAGTCCACGAGCATCCCGCTCCCTGGACTTCCAAATTTATACCAAGTCCCCGAGCATCCAGCTCCCCGGACTTCCCAATCACAAACCAAACCATTGACATTACTAGTAGGCCCTTAGACCACGGACCTACTCTACCCATTCCATGCCAATTTTTCTTCCTAAATGTACAAGTGTAGGTGTGAGGTGCAGCTATTATTAGTGTTACTCTTGATCATTTTATTCCTAAGATTTAAGGTTAACCTTGGATTTCCCGAGGTTTACCCGGTGAAGGGCTCGCAGCGGTACTAGGAGCTATGATGGGGTGAATCCCAAAGCTCCCTTTCCAAGGCACTTATTGTAATTGATTGGTTCCCTTAACCCATTCCCTTCTCATATTACAGTGGGCTAATCCTAGGGTGACTTTGACTTTTCCTCTTCTCGGGGAGGACGATCTTCCGTCGAACCCGAACACCACTTAACACTAGTCAATCTCACACCCTACCCGTCCTGACTTCCAATAATGAACTTGATTTAAACCACCCTATCCAAGCCAGCAAACTACCAAAATTCCATCTCCCAGATTCATTACCCACTCTAGTTCAGCTTCTGCAGTTTTACTAAACGCAGACCATCCTAAGCTTTATGAGGTATGCAAGGGGTGGTACTCCAAATTGTCTTCCGAATCTCCTATAATATTTACTGGAGGTCTACCATGACATAATTAGTTTAAATCCAGAAAATAATAATTTTCCTATTTCATTTGGCATTTAATTTATTTATTCTCTGCCTCCCAATGCCTTAGTATGAACATGAAGTGAACTAATGAGCCAACAATAAATAACCACAAAATCAGTAAGAATCCTATGAGGCATTTAAGCTGTAATTCTAAATTTTGAGAAATTTCAGAGGTGTTTAGGCCTACATTTCCTAATTTACCATTTTAGGCCACTTTTACTATATTATGAAGAAAGTACTGTAAATATATATCCAAAAATCACAATAAAATTATAGAATCTTTATGGTGACCTAAAACCATCAGAAACCAAGTCCCATAATTTTTATCCAAAATTTGGGCTCTGAATTTATTTTAATGTAAAACACCAATTTTCCTAGCTTAGAGAAAGAGGTACTATTTTTAATGATATAAAAATCCATAGAAATTTATAGGATGACTATCATGGTCTGAAACACCCACTGACCAAATTTCATAATTTTACAATTAGTAATCGGGCATTATTTGTATTTTTGACTACTATATATCATAATTAGTACGTTAAAGAATAAAGTACCCAAAATAATCAGATAAAACTCTCAAGAAAAATACATAAGGTATAACATGTTATAAGATGCCCTAATCCAAGAATTCAAAACATTCCAGTGCATATAAATTCCAAAATCATCAAGATAAGTATCTAGGGCACAATTAGAGTTGTAAATGAAGTACTGTATAAATTAACCCAAAAGCCTCAACAAAATTATATTATGGCCATTACAACAAGAAAATCACTTTGCCTAAACTTTATTTTATTTGAAGTTCAGTTTATAGCTAAATAATTCAAATTAAGATTGGTGACCTAAACTAGGGTTAGGGTTTTAGGTGGGCTAAAAGTATCCAAATACCCTAAAATTTTTACCAGAGGAGGGTGTGTCATGCCCTAAAAGTCCCCATTAAGGGACCTACCCTAGGGTTCTAGGGCTACCCTATCCCAAACCACCCCAAACTCCCTTGGAGGGTGTGTCATGCCCTAAATAGCCAGTGTAAAAAATATCAGCCTCTATTGAGGTTGTTTGATCACTCAAATCTCAAAAGGAATGAATTGACCTAATTAACCCTATAAGGGCCAACCTAGGGTCGAGTTAAAACTTAATCAAAACACATCCAAATGAGGTGGAATTTTTACCAGAGCTCTAACATTCCCCCTAAAACCTCCCACCCAAATTTGGGAGGATTTTGAGGTGTTTAAGACACCTAATTAAATTATACATGAATTATTAACTTTTTACAAAAACAATAAAAAAACTTTCTCCAAAAATTCTAATTTTCGGATAGGCCCTATATATAGTTAGTATAAACTCCCTGCCCAAATTTTAGAGCATTTGGGCAAAGGATGAAAGGTGGGCACACTTTTTTGTCTCTGCCTAGCTCTAGGTCTAGATCCCACCAAAAGAGGTTCCCTGGTCAAACAAGTTGACCAAATTGACCCAAATAAATTTTGAAATATAGTAGACCCATAGGGCTACAGATTTTATGTTGGTCACTTCTACATAAAAAGCCTCTAAGTACCTCATTAAATAGCATAAAAGAGAGCTTGATAAATCACTACATATATATATATATAATAATTTAGTATTATAGGCTACTGTTCATCTTCTCTAAGAGCCCGAACCAGCACCTAAAATGCTCAAAACCTGTAGATTTTCTAAAGCTATTTCATGGCCACCCAGCCATCTCCCTGGTCGGCCACCACCACCACCACCTCTGTTGAGGTGAGGGCTACCGTCGGGCGGCGGCACGGCCGCCGGAGAGGCGGTTTCCGGCGAACCCGACCACCATTTATTTTTGAAAAACCATGGAAAAGCTCGCTCAATCTTGCTCCTTTGAGCACTACATCTCTCCTAAGTAATTTCTAAGATCTACCCATAGAAGAAGGAGTAGAGGAGGACCTTATTCGAGGTTTGGAGTCGAGCCGATCGTCGGGATGCGATTGGCGCGGTGGTGGCGTCGCCGAAATTCTTCAACAGCAAGGTAATGAGCTCTAGATTTATCTGGCAAGGGTGAAACCTTCCTATCTAAGTCTAGGGAGTCTTTTATAGCAGAACAAGGCTGCGGGAGGGAGTAGAAACAGTCCAGCCATTAGTGCCTCTTATATGAGCAAGCTCGGCCATGGTGGAGGGGAGCTGAAACGGCTTTGTAACAGCTGGAGGAGGGCTGGAAACTCCTCCTCTCCCTGAGAGGAGTTGAATCCAGCCGTTTCAAGGGGAAGAGGGAAGGTCATGGCATCAAATGCCATTGACGGCCATGAAGGCTGGGGCTCGGCCATGGCTGGAGGAGGAGGAAACGGTTGCCACGTGGCACAGTCGGTCAAACTTCACAAAATAAGACTTAACTAAGTCTTAATAAGAGAAAATGACCCATTAAGACATTCTGGCCCGCTTCCCAAAATGGCCCGGTTCAACTGAACCAGCACCCAGCCAAAAAGATCGGCCATAAAAAAACTAAGTAAAATGGCGTTGAGTGAGCTTAGCTCACTCAACGCCGTCCAGATTATTGCGTTGAGTGAGATGAGCTCACTCAACACCGTCTAGATTATGGCTTTGAGTGAGCTTAGCTCACTCAACATCCTTAGCTCACTCAACGTCGTCTAGATTATGGCTTTGAGTGAGCTTAGCTCACTCAACGCCGTCCAGATTATGGCTTTCAGTGAGCTTAGCTCACTCAACGCCGTCCATGTTATGGCGTTGAGTGAGCTTAGCTCACTCAACGCCGTCCAGATTATGGCGTTGAGTGAGCTTAGCTCACTCAATGCCGTCCAGGTTATGGCTTTGATTGAGCTTAGCTAACTCAACGCCGTCAAGGTTAAGTGCTTTGAGTGAGCTTAGCTCACTCAAAGCCGTCAAGGTTATGGCATTGAGTGAGCTTAGCTCACTCAACGCCGTCCAGATTATGGCTTTGAGTGAGCTTAGCTCACTCAACGCCGTCCAGCTAATGGCTTTGAGTGAGCTTAGCTAACTCAACGCCGTCCAGGTTATGGCGTTGAGTTAGCTTAGCTCACTCAACGCCGTCCAGATTATGGATTTGAGTGAGCTTAGCTCACTCAACGCCGTCCAGGTTATGGCTTTGAGTAAGCTTAGCTCACTCAACGCCATCCAGACCACGGCATTGAGTGAGCTTAGCTCACTCAACGCCATTCCAAGGTCACGGGCATGACGGATCGGTCACGAGCGTGTCTGACCAATGTTTAAATTTCTGAGCTCGACGATCGTCTTCCTAAGGTCGACGATCGTTGAAGGGGGGTCACGCCCTAGGTCATGGGCGTGACGGGTCGGTCATGGGCGTGACCACCCCTTGACTCAAAATCTTGGTAGACAAACTTCGATTCCTGGGCTTCCTTGGGTTCTGTTAAGACAAAACCACTCCCAGGGGTCTAGTCGGAAATGGGATGTTACAAATCCCAATAAACAAAACAAAGATTTCGTCCCCGAAATCAAGGTTAAGCCTACGGGGCTCCTATCGGGAGAAGAAAAAAAGGCTTGTAACATCCCATGAGAGTCGAAAGATTTACATCTCTACGTTACGTTTGCTATGTGTGGTTTGAAGGTGTTTGTCAAATCTAAGACCAATTCGTCCAGTTGACTAGGTATATACCCCAATAAACAAAATATTAGCCCCTATTCCTTAAATTTAAGTACTACTAGTTTAAAATAGGAAAGTAAATTGAATAACTTGAGAGGTTATGAGGTATACCTGGCTGAACAACTCTGGATACCTTTGTCGTATCAGGTCCTGCGGTTCCCAGGTATGCTCCTCCTGACCGTGGTTCCTCCACGGAACTTTTGACTAACGGAATTTTCTTGCGACGCAAGGTCCGTACTCCTCTGCCATCGATCCGAATCGGCTCCAAGTGAACTGACCGGTCGGAAGCTACCGGTCCATCTGTGGTCAAAATCTGCTGCTCCGGGCGCAGTAGAGCCCTCCTAAGTGAAGAAACGTGGAATACGTCGTGCAAAGCTGCCAGCTCTGGTGGCAACTCCAGCCTGTAAGCTAGGGCCCCGATCCGCTCCAAGATCCTTAAGGGCCCATATACCTAGGGCTGAGCTTCTTCCTCCGACCACGCACCCGTGAAACTCCATGCATGGGCCGGATCTTCAAAAACACTCGGTCCCCACCCTGAAACTCCACCTGCTGATGCCGGGCGTCATAATACTTAGCCTGTCTGCTCTGCGCTTCTAACATCATGTCTCTGATCAGTCTCACCTGAGCCTCGGTGTCTTCGACAAAATCCGATCCCAACGCCTTCGAATCCTGGTCCTGAATCCAAGAAAGCGGGGTCCTTCATCTCCTTCCATACAAGGCTTCGTAAGGCGCCATCTTGATGCTGGACTGGTAGCTGTTATTATAGGAGAACTCGACCAGGGGTAGGAGCTTCTCCCATGGTTCCCCATGGTCCAAAATGCATAGCCTCAAAAGATCTTCCAGCGTCCGATTGGTGCGTTCCGTCTGCCCATCCGTTTGGGAATGGAATGTGGTGCTGAAGGTGAATCGCGTGCCTAAGTAAGCCTGCACGGATCTCCACTCCCTGGAAGTGAACCGGCCATCCTGATCCGACACGATCGTCTTGGGCACCCCGTGGTATCGAACAAACTGCTCCACAATCTCCGGACTAGTACCCCCACAGAGTCATCCTTCTTGATCAGAATGAATCTGGCCACCTTCGTAAACCGATCGACGATGACCCAAATCGAGTCGTTTCTCTTCCGTGATCGGGGAAGTCCATGAATAAAATCCATCGCGATGTCCTCAAATTTCCACTCCGGGGGTACATGTTCTGAGATACATCATCCTTCTGATGATACAATATACGATTAAATCTTTACCTTCTCAGATATCCCGAATCTTGTTACCTGTCATCTAATTTCACGTGATAATAGTTAATTCTCGTAATTACTCCGTCTTATTACTATGTCATTGTCTTGGTAACGCTACGGGTCATCGTTCCAAACATGTTTTTTTTACAGAAACTTATGCTCGCCCGAATAACGTCGAATTATATCGACTTCAATCTCACTATGTTTGTTACGCCACTTTCCCTAAACTAGGTCCAAGGGAACCCAAGCTAATACTAATTTGCCCAATAAACAAAAGTTTAGCCCCCAATAAACAAAAGATAAGCCCCTACCTATCTTGGGCTAAGTATCTTGATATTACCCTGTTACATCTTTCTTAGCTGGGTGCACAATCCCTAGGGCATCAATCTTCGACTTGGGGTTCCACCCTGAAACTCGTTAATATACTCCATACTTTAAACCCTCTAAGTCACATTTACGACAACCTTATCCAGGTCAAAATGTTCCCAATCCCAAATGGGTATCTTCCGAACTTGAATTCCTATCCGACCCTTAGTGTTTGTCTCGGTGGTTGCCTCAGGTAATTTTATTACCGGTATTGAGGGTTAAGACTACTTGTCTTTTACCATTCTGCTAATGTATTATTGGTCTCAATTCTCCTTAAAGTAGTCTACCGCTTTGAATAATCCTTGATTGGGAAAGTAGGGACACCTGAGTTTACGTCTTAGGTAGTCATTCTCGTGCTAAACTCCTCCTTTATTCTCTTTGGGTATCTCCTTACCTTAACCAAATTCATACCCAAGGTCTATTTTGAACTAGGGCATACTATAAATTGTCATGGTTAGTCACGAGTCCTAGTTGGTTGAGTCTAACTCGTTGGTTAGAGGGTTATAAGATGAGATCTTCGCAGCCGGAGGTGTTCCCTGCTGGGGGCAGGGTTTGCCGCAAGCTACAAAGAGGAATTCCAATTAATGATGAAGTGGACTTTTACATGTGATTTCCCTTATGGGCTTAGTTCGTCCCCAAACTAAACTCGAGCGGGGGTGACCCAGGGTTAGTGGACTGCTACTTTTCCGATCGAGGTTTCCTCTGATACCACTTGTAAGACCCCATTTTTTTTCTTTTAAACACCGGGGTCTTAGCCCAGAATTGCTGCTTTGCGGTGGCACCGACTCACAGGAAGGTCTCCACTACAAAGCGCCAATTCTGCCGGCCCTTTTCGATCGCAGAACAGTAGTATAACTAATCGTAAAACTAGTCCACCATAATCACATGTATATAAATAAATCTCAACGACGGGAGAGTCCACAATAATAATAGTCAGAGTACAAAAGGAGGGCTTATGCCCAGTACATGTAATCCTCACTACAAGTCACTCGCGGAAGCAAAACTAAAACTAAGCGTCACCGTAACTGTCACTGAACCAAGAGCACCCAAGCTAGACTGGCACATCTCCACCGACTCCATACTCTACTGGTGATGTATCTCTGGGTGCTCCTTCCTTTTCGGCCTACAGTCGCCGCCTCGCAATCTACGTCTGCGTCTACGTCTTCCGCCTCCTGGCTGCTGAGCTGGTGGGATCCAACCCATCAAGGGGCATTTGACCTGTGTATGTCCCTGCTGGTGACAATGGTAGCACTATCGCGGGGTAAATTCTGTCAGAAACTGCAAAACCCGTGACCCTTCCATATGGTACACCTAAAATGTTGTGGTTCGAAAACCGTTAGTCTAAAAGACTAAGCCCTATCATCCCCTACCCCTTCCCCCATGGCTCTTAGGTACCGAGTGGAGAGGAAGAAAGGGAAGGACATGAAGGTGGAAAATAAGTCAAAAGCCGGTGACAGCGGACCTATGCTAGCAATTCCATAGTAAATATGACAAAAGCGGGAAGTAGTAAATGTAACCTTAACTTATGCGGAAGCGCATAAGCCAAGGGATCTTTTGCAGGGCTCCCATCGTATAAAGTGTCTCATACCACTTATACGTTGGGGTGTCGGTTATCAAACAGCAAGGAGTAGCAAGTAAGTAAAAGCACAAGAAATATAACCATTGATTTATAGGGATTACCCCTATAGACCAAGGGGTTGTTTTGCAGGGCCTATCGTATAAAACGTCCTATACCATCTTATATGATATGTGGCAATGTTTATGCTATGACACGCAAATATGCTATGGAATGCACAAGCAAGTGCAACACACCCACATGACTCCATGCGCACAGACCTTTAGTTCCCCCTATTCGGGCAGCTAGCTTCACTCCCAGGAACCTCCGTAGTGGTAAACAGAGACAGTGGGTCGGGCCCACCACTCCTAGTCGGGTAACCACACTTCCAGGACTAGCCCTTCCATATGCCCCTAGAAGAACACAACCTAGAGTATCCGCGTATTAGTGCTGGCTATATCCACCAGGCTTTCTTTGGCTAAGTGTCCCACACTACCGAGTCAACGTACCGACATCGATGTGATCGATCGTCCAGTACCGATGACCCACCACTTTTATGCACATGCAATCATGACAGTTATATTTGTTCAAGTTCTCATGTTATCGAGCTTCCAGCTCTCTAGGCTACCAAGCATATACCAAATCCCCGAGCATCCTGCTCCCTGGACTTCCAAATTTAAACCAAGTCCCCGAGCATCCAGCTCCCTGGACTTCCCAATCACAAACAAAACCATTGACATTACTAGTAGGCCCTTAGACCACGGACCTACTCTACCCATTCCATGCCAATTCTTCTTCCTAAAAGTACAAGTGTAGGTGTGAGGTGCAACTATTATTAGGGTTACTCTTGATCAATTTATTCCTAAGATTTAAGGTTAACCTTGGACTTCCCGAGGTTTACCCGGTGAAGGGCTCGCAGCGGTACTAGGAGCTATGATGGGGTGAATCCCAAAGCTCCCTTTCCAATGCACTTATTGTAATTGATTGGTTCCCATAACCCATTCTCTTCTCATATTACAGTGGGCTAATCCTAGGGTGACTTTGACTTTTCCTCTTCTCGGGGAGGACGATCTTCCGTCGAACCCGAACACCACTTAACACTAGTCAATCTCACACCCTACCCGTCCTGACTTCCAATAATGAACTTGATTTAAACCACCCTATCCAAGCCAGCAAACTACCAAAATTCCATCTCCCAGGTTCATTACCCACTCTAGTTCAGCTTATGCAATTTTACTAAACGCAGACCATCCTAAGCTTTAGAAGGTATGCAAGGGGTGGTACTCCAAATTGTCTTCTGAATCTCCTATAATATTTACTGAAGGTCTACCATGACATAATTAGTCTAAATCCAGAAAATAATAATTTTCCTATTTCATTTGGCATTTAATTTATTTATTCTCAGCCTCCTAATGCCTTAGTATGAACATGAAGTGCACTAATAAGCCAACAATAAATCACCATAAAATCAGTAAGAATCCTATGAGGCATTTAAGAAGGAATTCGAAATTTTGAGAAATTTCAGAGGTGTTTCGGCCTACATTTTTTAATTTACCATTTTAGGCACTTTTACTATATTATGAAGCAAGTACTGTAAATATATATCCAAAAATCACAATAAAATTATAAAGACTTTACGGTGACCTAAAACCATTAGAAACCAAGTCCCATAATTTTTATCCAATATTTGAGCTCTGAATTTGTTTTAATGTAAAACACCAATTTTCCTAGCTTAGAGAAAGAGGTACTATTTTTAATGATATAAAAATCCATAGAAATTTACAGGATGACTATCATGGTCGGAAACACCCACTGACCAAATTTCATAATTTTACAAATAGTAATTGGGCATTATTTGTATTTTTGACTACATATCACAATTAGTACGTTAAAGAATAAAGTACCCAAAATAATCAGATAAAACTCTCAAGAAAAATACATAAGGTATTACATGCTATAAGATGTCCTAATCCAAGATTTCATAACATTCCAGTGCATATAAATTCCAAAATCATCAAGCTAATTATCTAGGGCACAATTAGAGTTGTAAATGAAGTACTGTATAAATTAACCCAAAAGCCTTAACAAAATTATATTATGGCCATTACAACCAGAAAATCACTTTGCCTAAACTTTACTTGATTTGAAGTTCAGTTGATAGTTTAATAATTCAAATTAAGGTTGGTGACCTAAACTAAGGTTAGGGTTTTAGGTGGGCTAAAAGTCTCTAAATACCCTAAAATTTTTACCAGAGGACTTTAGTACCCTTATGGTCCTCTTCACCAAATTTCAAGTCAGTTCAAGGTCATTTGACCCCATGACCTTCACAACCCTCCAAGTCCCCATTAAGGGACATACCCTAGGGTTCTAGGGCTACCCTATCCCAAACCACCCCAAACTCCCTTGGAGGGTGTTTCATGCCCTATACAGCCAGTGTAAAAAATATCAGCCTCTGTTGAGGTTGTTTGATCACTAAAATCCCAAAAGGAATGAATTGACCTAATTATCCATATAAGGGCCAACCTAGGGTCGAGTTAAAACTTAATCAAAACACATCCAAATGAGGTGGAATTTTTACCAGAGCTTTAACATTCCCCCTAAGACCTCCCACCCATATTTGGGAGGATTTTGAGGTGTTGAAGATACCTAATTAAATTGTACATGAATTATTAAATGTTTACAAAAAACTATAGAAAAACATTCTCCAAAAATTCTGATTTTTGGAAAGCCCCTAGATATAGTTAGGATAGACTCCTTGCCCAAATTTAAGAGCATTTGGGCAAAGGATGAAAGGTGGGCACACCTTTTTGTCTCTGCCTAGCTCTAGGTCTAGATCCCACCAAAAGAGGTGCCCTAGTCAAACCAGTTGACCAAATTGACCCATTTCAATTTTGAAATATAGTAGACCCATAGGGCTACAGATTGCATGTTGGTCACTTCTACATAAAAAGCCTCTAAGTACCTCATTAAATAGTATAAATGAGAGCTTGATAAATCACTACATTTATATATAAATATAATAATTTAGTATTATAAGCTACTGTTCATCTTCTCTAAGAGCCCGAACCAGCATCTAAAATGCTCAAAACCTGTAGCTTTTCTAAAGCTATTTCCTGGCCACCCAGCCATCTCCCTGGCCGGCCACCACCACCACCTCTGTTGAGGTTAGGGCTACCGTCGGACGGCGGCACGACCGCCGGAGAGGCAGTTTCCGGCGAACCCGACCACCATTTATTTTTGAAAAACCATGGAAAAGCTCGCTCAATCTTACTCCTTTGAGCTCGACATCTCTCCTAAGTAATTTCTAAGATCTACCCATAGAATAAGGAGTAGAGGAGGACCTTATTCGAGGTTTGGAGTCGAGCCGATCGTCGGGATGCGATTGGCGCGGTGGTGGCGTCGCCGGAATTCTTCATCTGCAAGGTAATGAGCTCTAGATTTATCTGGCAAGGGTGAAACCTTCCTATCTAAGTCTAGGGAGTCTTTTATAGGAGAACAAGGCTGCGGGAGGGAGTAGAAACAGTCCAGCCATTAGTGCCTCTTACATGTGCAAGCTCGGCCATGGTGGAGGGGAGCTGAAACGGCTTTGTAACAGCTGGAGGAGGGCTGGAAACTCCTCCTCTCCCTGAGAGGAGTTGAATCCATCCGTTTCAAGGGGAAGAGGGAAGGCCATGGCATCAAATGCCATTGACGGCCATGAAGGCTTGGGCTCGGCCATGGCTGGAGGAGGAGGAAACGGCTGCCACGTGGCACAGTCGGCCAAACTTCACAAAATAAGACTTAACTAAGTCTTAATAAGAGAAAATGGCCCATTAAGACATTCTGGCCCGCTTCCCGAAATGGCCCGGTTCAACTGAACCAGCACCCAGCCAAAAAGATCGGCAAGAAAAAAAAACTAAGTAAAATGGCGTTGAGTGAGCTTAGCTCACTCAACGCCGTCCAGATTATGGCGTTGAGTGAGCTGAGCTCACTCAACGCCGTCCAGATACTGGCTTGGAGTGAGCTTAGCTCACTCAACGCCGTCCAGGTTATAGCGTTTAGTGAGCTTAGCTCACTCAACGTCGTCCAGATTATGGCTTTGAGTAAGCTTAGCTCACTCAACGTCGTCCAGGTTATGGCGTTGAGTGAGCTTAGCTCACTCAACCGCCGTCCAGATTATGGCGTTGAGTGAGCTTAGCTCACTCAACGCCGTCCAGATTATGGCTTTGAGTGAGCTAAGCTCACTCAACGCCGTCCAGGTTATGGCGTTGAGTGAGCTAATCTCACTCAATGCCGTCCAGGTTATGGCGTTGAGTGAGCTTAGCTCACTCAACGCCATCCAGATTATGGCTTTGAGTGAGCTTAGCTCACTCAATGCCATCCAGGTTATGGCTTTGAGTGAGCTTATCTCACTCAACGCCATCCATACCACGGCGTTGAGTGAGCTTAGCTCACTCAACGCCATTCCAAGGTCACGGGCGTGACGAATCGGTCATGGGCGTGTCTTACCATTGTTGAAATTTCTGAGCTCGACGATCGTCTTCCTGAGGTCGACGATCGTCGAAGGGGGGTCACGCCCTAGGTCATGGGCATGACGGGTCGGTCACGGGCATGACGGGTCATTCACGGGCGTGACCACCCCTTGACTCAAAATCTTGGTAGACAAACTTCAATTCCTGGGCTTCCTAGGGTTCTGTTAAGACAAAACCACTCCCAGGGGTCTAGTCCGAAATGGGATGTTACAAATCCCAATAAACAAAACAAAGATTTCGTCCCCGAAATCAAGGTTAAGCCTACGGGGCTCCTATCGGGAGAAGAAAAAAAAGGCTTGTAACATCCCATGAGAGTCGAAAGATTTACATCTCTACGTTACGTTTGCTATGTGTGGTTTGAAGGTATTTGTCAAATCTAAGACCAATTCGTCCAGTTGACTAGGTATATACCCCAATAAACAAAAAAATTAGCCCCTATTCTTGAAATTTCAGTCCTACTAGTTTAAAATAGGAAAGTAAATTGAACGTCTTGAGAGATTATGAGGTATACCTGGCTGAACAGCTCTGAATACCTTTGTCGTATCAGGTCCTACAGTTCCCAGGTATGCTCCTCCTGACCGTGGTTCCTCCACGGAACTTTTGATTAACGGAATTTTCTTGCGACGCAAGGTCCGTACTCCTCTGCCATCGATCCGAATCGGCTCCAAGTGATCTGACCGGTCGGAAGCTACCGGTCCATTTGTGGTCAAAATCTACTGCTCCGGGCGCAGTAGAGCCCTCCTAAGTGAAGAAACGTGGAATACGTCGTGCAAAGCTGCCAGCTCTGGTGGCAACTCCAGCCTTTAAGCTAGGGCCCCGATCCGCTCCAAGATCTTGTAAGGGCCCATATACCTCGGGCTGAGCTTCTTCCTCCGACCACGCACCCGTGAAACTCCATGCATAGGCCGAATCTTCAAAAACACTCGGTCCCCCACCTGAAACTCCACCTAACGATGTCGAGCGTCTTAATACTTAGCCTGTCTGCTCTGCGCTTCTAACATCCTGTCTCTGATCAGTCTCACCGTAGCCTCGGTGTCTTCGACAAAATCCGATCCCAACGCCTTCGGATCCTGGTCCTGAATCCAAGAATGCGGGGTCCTGCATCTCCTTCCATACAAGGCTTCGTAAGGCGCCATCCTGATGTTGGAATGGTAGATGTTGTTATAGGAGAACTCGACCAGGGGTAGGAGCTTCTCCCATGGTTCCCCGTGGTCCAAAATGCATAGCCTCAGAAGATCTTCCAGCATCCGATTGGTGCGTTCCGTCTGCCCATCCGTCTGGGAATGGAATGTGGTGCTGAAGGTCAATCGCGTGCCTAAGTAAGCCTGCACGGATCTCCACTCCCTGGAAGTGAACCGGCCATCCTGATCTGACACGATCGTCTTGGGCACCCCGTGGTATCGAACAAACTGCTCCACAATCTCCGCACTAGTATCCCCACAGAGTCATCCTTCTTGATCAGAATGAATCTAGCCACCTTCGTCAACCGATCGACGATGACCCAAATCGAGTCATTTCTCGTCCGTGATCGGGGAAGTCCATGAATAAAATCCAACGTGATGTCCTCAAATTTCCACTCCGGGGGTACATGTTCTGAGATACATCATCCTTCTGATGATACAACATACGATTAAATCTTTACCTTCTCAGATATCCCGAATCTTGTTACCCGTCATCTAATTTCACGTGATAATAGTTAATTCTCGTAATTACTCCGTATTATTACCATGTCATTGTCTTGGTAACGCTACGGGTCATCATTCCAAACATTTCTTTTTTTACAAAATCTTATGCTCGCCCGAATAACGTCGAATTATATCGACTTCAATCTCACTATGTTTGTTACGCCACTTTCCCTAAACTAGGTCCAAGGGAACCCAAGCCAATACTAATTTGCCCAATAAACAAAAGTTTAGCCCCCAATAAACAAAAGATAAGCCCCTACCTATCTTGGGCTAAGTATCTTGATATTACCCTGTTACATCTGTCTTAGCTGGGTGCACAATCCCTAGGGCATCAATCTTCGACTTGGGGTTCCACCCTGAAACTCGTTAATATACTCCATACTTTAAACCCTCTGAGTCACATTTACGACAACCTTATCCGGGTCAAAATGTTCCCATTCCCAAATGGGTACCTTCCGAACTTGAATTCCTATCCGACCCTTAGTGTTTGTCTCGGAGGTTGCCTCCAGGTAATTTTATTACTGGTATTGAGGGTTAAGACTACTTGTCTTTTACCATTCTTCTAATGTATTATTGGTCTCAATTCTCCTTAAAGTAGTCTACCGCTTTGAATAATCCTTGATTGGGAAAGTAGGGACACCTGAGTTTACGTCTTAGGTAGTCATTCTCGTGCTAAACTCCTCCTTTATTCTCTTTGGGTATCTCCTTACCTTAACCAAATTCATACCCAAGGTCTATTTTGAACTAGGGCATACTATAAATTGTCATGGTTAGTCACGAGTCCTAGTTGGTTGAGTCTAACTCGTTGGTTAGAGGGTTATAAGATGAGATCTTCGTAGCTGGAGGTGTTCCCTGCTGGGGGCAGGTTTTGCCGCAGGCTACAAAGAGGAATTCCAATTAATGATGAAGTGGACTTTTACATGTGATTTCCCTTATGGGCACACCACTGCTTCCGCTGCTTAGTTTGTCCCCAAACTAAACTCGAGCGGGGGTGACCTAGGGTTAGTGGACTGCTACTTTTCCGATCGAGGTTTCCTCTGATACCACTTGTAAGACCCCATTTTTTTTCTTTTAAACACCGGGGTCTTAGCCCAGAATTGCTGCTTTGCGGTTGCACCGACTCACGGGAAGGTCGCCACTACAAAGCGCCAATTCTACCGGCCCTTTTCGATCGCAGAACAGTAGTATAAGTAATCATAAAACTAGTCCACCATAATCACATGTATATAAATAAATCTCCACGAAGGGAGAGTCCACAATAATAATAGTCAGAGTACAAAAGGAGGGCTTATGCCCAGTACATGTAATCCTCACTACAAGTCACTCGCGGAATCAAAACTAAAACTAAGCATCACCGTAACTGTCACTGAACCGAGAGCACCCAAGCTAGACTGGCCCATCTCCACCGACTCCATACTCTGTTGGTGATGCATCTCTGGGTGCTCCTTCCTTTTCGGCCTACAATCGCTGCCTCGCAATCCACAACTGCGTCTACGTCTTTGGCCTCCTGGCTGCTGAGCTGGTGGGATCCAACCCATCAAGGGGCATTTGACCTGTGTATGTCCCGGCTAGTGACAATGGTAGCACGGTCGCGGGGTCAATTCTGTCAGAAACTACAAAACCCGTGACCCTTCCATATGGTACACCTAAAATGTTTTGGTTCGAAAACCGTTAGTCTAAAAGACTAAGCCCTATCATCCCCTACCCCTTCCCCCATGGCTCTTAGGTACCGAGCGGAGAGGAAGAAAGAAGGACATGAAGGTGGAAAATAAGTCAAAAGCAGGTGACAGCGGACCTATGCTAGCAATTCCATAGTAAATATGACAAAAGCAGGAAGTAGTAAATGTAACCTTAACTTATGCGGAAGCGCATAAGCCAAGGGATCTTTTGCAGGGCTCCCATCGTATAAAGTGTCTCATACCACTTATACGTTGGGGTGTCGGTTATCAAACAGCAAGGAGTAGCAAGTAAGTAAAAGCACAAGAAATATAACCATTGATTTAGGGTGCTGATATTTGTACACCTTAAATGGCTATTTATAATCCATAGATATTTGTACACCTTAAAATTATATTTATACCCCGATTGACTATTTGTACCCCAATTTGTAAGATATAAAGAGGCCCTCGAGCATTTAGATGCTCAATTTCAAGAATCCATGGTTCTTTTCAGAAAGACAATGGACAAGTCGAGGGAGCAAATCGGCCACCTATCCAATAGCCTCGATGCAATCCGGCTCGATAAAACTAGCAAATCATTTTTATTTTTTTTGGAATTTTGGTATTTTTGAATTTTGAGCTCCAAATATTTCTCATTTGAAAAAGTGATCAACATGAAAGTTGTAGATCTCATCGAGATATATAACTTTAATGCTGATCATTTTTTAATTTGAAGCCGTTTAGGCCTCCAATTTGGGCCCGACAAAAGACACGCCCGGAACGAGTCGTCCGTACAGATATTCGGCGTGACTTTTTCGGGGCCCAAATCTAGGGTATAAGATATTTCAAATCAAAAAGTGTTCAACAAAAAAGTTGTAGATATAGTTGAGATCTACAACTTTCATGTAACACTTTTTAATTTGAAGTCGTTTAAGCTCCCGATTTGACCCCCAAAAAGAGTCACGCCGATCCCGGACGTCCGTACATATGTTTGGCGTGACTTTTTTCAGGAGCAAAATCAGGGGTCTAAACTGCTTCAAATCAAAAAATGTTCAATATGAAAGTTGTAGATCTCGTCAAGATCGACAACTTTAATGTTGAACACTTCTCTTGAAAATGCACGTATAAGATGCAGTTCGGAGAGAAAGACGTGAGATGAGGGCTGAAAATGAGGTACAAATATCAGATTTTAGAGTTTTAAAAAAGGAGTTTTATTAAGAAGAATGGTGTGTGAATAACCGTTTATGGTTTACAAATATCAGCGCCCTTGATTTATAGGGATTACCCCTATAGACCAAGGGGTCGTTTTGCAGGGCCTATCGTATAAAACGTCCCATACCATCTTATATGATAGGTGGCAATGTTTATGCTATGACACGCAAATATGCTATGGAATGCACAAGCAAGTGCAACACACCCACATGACTCCATGCGCACAGACATTTAGTTCCCCCTGTTCGGGCAGCTAGCTTCACTCCCAGGAACCTCCGTAGTGGCAAACGGAGACAGTGGGTCGGGCCCCCCACTCCTACGCGGGTAACCACACTACCAGGCCTAGCCCTTCCATATGCCCCTAGAAGAACACAACCTAGAGTATCCGCGTATTAGTGCTGGCTATATCCACCAGGCTTTCTTTGGCTAAGTGTCCCACACCGCCGATTCAACGTACCGACGTCGGTGTGATCGATCGTCCAGTACCGATGACCCACCACTTTTATGCACATACAATCATGACAGTTATATTTATACAAGTTCTCATATTACCGAGCTTCCAGCTCTCTAGGCTACCAAGCATATACTAAGTCCCCGAGCATCCCGCTCCCTGGACTTCCAAATTTATACCAAGTCCCGAAGCATCCAGCTCCCCGGACTTCCCAATCACAAACCAAACCATTGACATTACTAGTAGGCCCTTAGACCACGGACCTACTCTACCCATTCCATGCCAATTCTTCTTCCTAAATGTACAAGTGTAGGTGTGAGGTGCAACTATTATTAGGGTTACTCTTGTTCATTTTATTCCTAATATTTAAGGTTAACCTTGGACTTCCCGAGGTTTACCCGGTGAAGGGCTCGCAGCGGTACTAGGAGCTATGATGGGGTGAATCCCAAAGCTCCCTTTCCAAGGCACTTATTGTAATTGATTGGTTCCCTTAACCCATTCTCTTCTCATATTACAGTGGGCTAATCCTAGGGTGACTTTGACTTTTCCTCTTCTCGGGGAGGACGATCTTCCGTCGAACCCGAACACCACTTAACACTAGTCAATCTCACACCCTACCCGTCCTGACTTCCAATAATGAACTTGATTTAAACCACCCTATCCAAGCCAGCAAACTACCAAAATTCCATCTCCAAGGTTCATTACCCACTCTAGTTCAGCTTCTGGAGTTTTACTAAACACAGACCATCCTAAGCTTTATAAGGTATGCAAAGGGTGGTACTCCAAATTGTCTTTTGAATCTCCTATAATATTTATTGGAGGTCTACCATGACATAATTAGTCTAAATCCAGAAAATAATAATTTTCCTACTTCATTTGGCATTTAATTTATTTATTCTCAGCCTCCCAATGCTTTAGTATGAACATGAAGTGCACTAATGAGCCAACAATAAGTCACCATAAAATCAATAAGAATCCTATGAGGCATTTAAGCTGTAATTACAAATTTTGAGAAATTTCAGAGGTGTTTAGGCCTACATTTCCTAATTTACCATTTTAGGCCACTTTTACTATATTATGAAGCAAGTACTGTAAATATATATCCAAAAATCACAATAAAATTATAGAAGCTTTATAGTGACCTAAAAATATCAGAAACCAAGTCCCATAATTTTTATCCAATATTTGGGCTCTGAATTTATTTAAATGTAAAACACCAATTTTCCTAGCTTAGAGAAGGAGGTACTATTTTTATTCATCTAAAAATCCATATAAATTTAAAGGATAACTATCATGGTCTTAAACACCTACTGACCAAATTTCATAATTTTCCAAATAGTAATTGAGCATTATTTGTATTTTTGACTACACATCACAATTAGTACGTTAAAAAATAAAGTACCCAAAATAATCAGATAAAACTCTCAAGAAAAATACATAAGGTATAACATGCTATAAGATGCCATAATCCAAGATTTCATAACATTACAGTGCATATAAATTCCAAAATCATCAAGCTAAATATTTAGAGCATAATTAGAGTTGTAAATGAAGTACTGTATAAATTAACCCAAAAGCCTCAACAAAATTATATTATGGCAATTTGAACCATAAAATCACTTTGACCAAACTTTACTTGATTTGAGATTCAGTTGATAGCTTAATAATTCAATTAAGGTTGGTGACCTAAACTAGGGTTAGGGTTTTAGGTGGGCTAAAAGTCTCCAAATACCCTAAAATTTTTATCAGAGGAGTTTAGTACCCTTATGGTCCTCTTCACCAAATTTCAAGTCATTCCAAGGTCATTTGACCCCATGACCTTCACAACCCTCCAAGTCCCCATTAAGGGACCTACCCTAGGGTTCTAGGGCTACCCTATCCCAAACCACCCCAAACTCCCTTGGAAGGTGTTTCATGCCCTAAACAGCCAGTGTATAAAATATCAGCCTCTGTTGAGGTTGTTTGATCACTCAAATCCCAAAAGGAATGAATTGACCTAATTAACCCTATAAGGGCCAACCTAGGGTCGAGTTAAAACTTAATCAAAACACATCCAAATGAGGTGGAATTTTTACCAGAGCTCTAACATTTCCCCTAAGACCTCCCACCCAAATTTGGGGGGATTTTGAGGTGTTTAAGACACCTAATTAAATTATACATGAATTATTAAATTTTTACAAAAACTATAGAAAAATATTCTCCAAAAATTCTGATTTTAGGATAGGCCCTAGATATAATTAGGATAGACTCCTTGCCCAAATTTCAGAGCATTTGGGAAAAGGATGAAAGGTGGGCACACCTTTTTGTCTCTGCCTAGCTCTAGGTCTAGATCCCACCAAAAGAGGTGCCCTGGTCAAAACAATTGACCAAATTGACCCAAATTAATTTTGAAATATAGTAGACCCATAGGGCTACAGATTTCATGTTGGTCACTTCTACATAAAAAGCCTCTAAGTACCTCATTAAATAGCATAAAAGAGAGCTTGATAAATCACTACATTTATATATAAATATAATAATTTAGTATTATAAGCTACTGTTCATCTTCTCTAAGAGCCCGAACCAGCACCTAAAATGCTCAAAACCTGTAGCTTTTCAAAAGCTATTTCCCGGCCACCAAGCCATCTCCCTGGCCGGCCACCACCACCACCTCTGTTGAGGTGAGGGCTACAGTCGGGCGGCGGCACGGCCGCCGGAGAGGCGGTTTCCGGCGAACCCGACCACCATTTATTTTTGAAAAACCATGGAAAAGCTCGCTCAATCTTGCTCCTTTGAGCTCGACATCTCTCATAAGTAATTTCTAAGATCTACCCATAGAATAAGGAGTAGAGGAGGACCTTATTCGAGGTTTGGAGTCGAGCCGATCGTCGGGATGCGATTGGCGCGGTGGTGGCGTCGCCGGAATTCTTCAACAGCAAGGTAGTGAGCTCTAGATTTATCTGGCAAGGGTGAAACCTTCCTATCTAAGTCTAGGGAGTCTTTTATAGGAGAACAAGGCTGTGGGAGGGAGTAGAAACGATCCAACCATTAGTGCCTCTTACATGAGCAAGCTCGGCCATGGTGGAGGGGAGCTGAAACGGCTTTGTAACAGCTGGAGGAGGGCTGGAAACTCCTTCTCTCCCTGAGAGGAGTTTAATCTAGCCGTTTCAAGGGGAAGAGGGAAGGCCATGGCATCAAATGCCATTGACGGCCATGAAGGCTGGGGCTCGGCCATGGCTAGAGGAGGAGGAAACGGCTGCCACATGGCACAGCCGGTCAAACTTCACAAAATAAGACTTAACTAAGTCTTAATAAGAGAAAACGACCCATTAAGACATTCTGGCCCGCTTCCCGAAATGGCCCGGTTAAACTGAACCAGCACTCGGCCAGAAAAAAAAACTAAGTAAAATGGCGTATAGTGAGCTTAGCTCACTCAACACCGTCCAGATTATGGCGTTGAGTGAGCTGAGCTCACTCAACGCCGTCCAGATTATGGCTTTGAGTGAGCTTAGCTCACTCAATGCCGTCAAGGTTATGGCGTTGAGTGAGCTTAGCTCACTCAACGCCGTCCAGATTATGGCTTTGATTGAGCTTAGCTCACTCAACGCTGTCCAGGTCATGGCGTTGAGTGAGCTTAGCTCACTCAACGCCGTCCAAATTATGGCTTTGAGTGAGCTTAGCTCACTCAATGCCGTCCAGGTTATGGCTTTGAGTGAGCTTAGCTCACTCAACGCCGTCCAGGTTATGGCGTTGAGTGAGCGTAGCTCACTCAACGCCGTCCAGATTATGGCTTTGAGTGAGCTTAGCTCACTCAACGCCATCCAGGTTATGGCTTTCAGTGAGCTTAGCTCACTCAATGCCATCCAGACCACGGCGTTGAGTAAGCTTAGCTCACTCAACTTCATTCCAAGGTCACGGGCGTGACGAATTGGTCACGGGCGTGTCTGACCAATGTTGAAATTTTTGAGCTCGACGATCGTCTTCCCTAGGTCGACGATCATCGAAGGGGGGTCACGCCCTAGGTCACGGGCGTGACGGGTCGGTCACGGGCATGACCACCCCTTGACTCAAAATCTTGGTAGACAAACTTCGATTCCTGGGCTTCCTAGGGTTCTGTTAAGACAAAACCACTCTCAGGGGTCTAGTCGGAAATGGGATGTTACAAATCCCAATAAACAAAACAAAGATTTCATCCCCGAAATCAAGGTTAAGCCTACGGGGCTCCTATCGGGAGAAGAAAAAAAAGGCTTGTAACATCCCATGAGAGTCGAAAGATTTACATCTCTACGTTACGTTTGCTATGTGTGGTTTGAAGGTGTTTGTCAAATCTAAGACCAATTCGTCCAGTTGACTAGGTATATACCCCAATAAACAAAAGATTAGCCCCTATTCTTGAAATTTCAGTCCTACTAGTTTAAAATAGGAAAGTAAATTGAACGTCTTCAGAGGTTATGTGGTATACCTGGCTGAATAGCTCTGGATACCTTTGTCGAATCAGGTCCTGCGGTTCCCAGGTATGCTCCTCCTGACCGTGGTTCCTCCACAGAACTTTTGACTAACAGAATTTTCTTGCGACACAAGGTCCGTACTCCCTTGCCATCGATCTGAATCGGCTCCAAGTGAACTGACCGATCGGAGGCTACCGGTCCATCTGTGGTAAAAATCTGCTGCTACGGGCGCAGTAGAGCCCTTCTAAGTGAAGAAATGTGGAATACGTCGTGCAAAGCTGCCAGCTCTGGTGGCAACTCCAGCCTGTAAGCTAGGGCCCTGATCCGCTCCAGGATCCTGTAAGGGCCCATATACCTAGGCTGAGCTTTTTCCTCCGACCACGCACCCGTGAAACTCCATGCATGGGCCAGATCTTCAAAAACACTCGGTCCCCCACCTGAAACTCCACCTGACGATCTCGGGCGTCATAATACTTAGCATGTCTGCTCTGCGCTTCTAACATCATATCTTTGATCAGTATCACCTGAGCCTCGGTGTCTTCGACAAAATCCGATCCCAACGCCTTCGGATCCTGGTCCTGAATCCAAGAAAGCGGGGTCCTGCATCTCCTTCCATACAAGGCTTCGTAAGGCGTCATCCTGATGCTGGACTGGTAGTTGTTGTTATAGGAGAACTCAACCAGGGGTAGGAGCTTCTCCCATGGTTCCCCGTGGTCCAAAATGCATAGCCTCAGAAGATCTTCCAGCGTCCGATTGGTGCGTTTCATCTGCCCATCCGTCTGGGAATGGAATGTGGTGCTGAAGGTCAATCGCGTGCCTAAGTAAGCCTGCACGGATCTCCACTCCCTGGAAGTGAACTGGCCATCCTGATCCGACACGATCATTTTGGGCACCCCATGGTATCGAACAAACTGCTCCACAATCTCCGCACTAGTACCCCCACATAGTCATCCTTCTTGATCAGAATGAATCTGGCCACCTTCGTCAACCGATCGACGATGACCCAAATCGAGTCATTTCTCGTCCGTGATCGGGGAAGTCCATGAATAAAATCCATCGCGATGTCCTCAAATTTCCACTCCGGGGGTACATGTTCTGAGATACATCATCCTTCTGATGATACAACATACGATTAAATCTTTACCTTCTCAGATATCCCGAATCTTGTTACCCGTCATCTAATTTCACGTGATAATAGTTAATTCTCGTAATTACTCCGTCTTATTACCATGTCATTGTCTTGGTAATGCTACGGGTCATCATTCCAAACATGTTTTTTTTTTACAAAATCTTATGCTCGTCTGAATAATGTCGAATTATATCGACTTCAATCTCACTATGTTTGTTACGCCACTTTCCCTAAACTAGGTCCAAGGGAACCCAAGCCAATACTAATTTGCCCAATAAACAAAAGTTTAGCCCCTAATAAACAAAAGATAAGCCCCTACCTATCTTAGGCTAAGTATCTTGATATTACCCTGTTACATCTGTCTTAGCTGGGTGCACAATCCCTAGGGCATCAATCTTCGACTTGGGGTTCCACCCTGAAACTCGTTAATATACTCCATACTTTAAACCCTCTGAGTCACATTTACGACAACCTTATCCGGGTCAAAATGTTCCCAATCCCAAATGAGTATCTTCCGAAATTGAATTCCTATCCGACCCTTAGTGTTTGTCTCGGTGGTTGCCTCCAGGTAATTTTATTACCGGTATTTAGGGTTAAGACTACTTGTCTTTTACCATTCTGCTAATGTATTATTGGTCTCAATTCTCCTTAAAGTAGTCTACCGCTTTGACTAATCCTTGATTGGGAAAGTAGGGACACCTGAGTTTACATCTTAGGTAGTCATTCTCGTGCTAAACTCCTCCTTTATTCTCTTTGGGTATCTCCTTACCTTAACCAAATTCATACCCAAGGTCTATTTTGAACTAGGGCATACTATAAATTGTCATGGTTAGTCACGAGTCCTAGTTGGTTGAGTCTAACTCATTGGTTAGAGGGTTATAAGATGAGATCTTCGCAGCCGGAGGTGTTCCCTACTGGGGGCAGGGTTTGCCGCAGGCTACAAAGAGGAATTCCAATTAATGATGAAGTGGACTTTTACATGTGATTTCCCTTATGGGCACACCACTGCTTCCGCTGCTTAGTTTGTCCCCAAACTAAACTCGAGCGGGGTGACCCAGGGTTAGTGGACTACTACTTTTCCGATCGAGGTTTCCTCTGATACCACTTGTAAGACCCCTTTTTTTTCTTTTAAACACCGGGGTCTTAGCCCAGAATTGCAGCTTTGCGGTGGCACCGACTCACGGGAAGGTCGCCACTACAAAGCGCCAATTCTGCCGGCCCTTTTCGATCGCAGAACAGTAGTATAAGTAATCATAAAACTAGTCCACCATAATCACAAATATATAAATAAATCTCCACGAAGGGAGAGTCCACAATAATAATAGTCAGAGTACAAAAGGAGGGCTTATGCCCAGTACATGTAATCCTCACTACAAGTCTCGCGAAAGAAAAACTAAAACTAAGCGTCACCGTAACTGTCACTGAATCGAGAGCACCCGAGATAGACTGGCCCATCTCCACCGACTCCATACTCTGCTAGTGATGCATCTCTGGGTGCTCCTTCCTATTCGGCCTACAATCGCCGCCTTGCAATCCACTTCTTCGTCTACGTCTTCGGCCTCCTGGCTGCTGAGCTGGTGGGATCCCACCCATCAAGGGGAATTTGACCTGTGTATGTCCCGGCTGGTGACAATGGTAGCACGGTCACGGGGTCAATTCTGTCAGAAACTGCAAAACCCGTGACCCTTCCATATGGTACACCTAAAATGTTATGGTTCGAAAACCGTTAGTCTAAAAGACTAAGCCATATCATCCCCTACCACTTCCCCCATGGCTCTTAGGTACCGAGCGGAGAGGAAGAAAGGGAAGGACATGAAGGTGGAGAATAAGTCAAAAGCAGGTGACAGCGGACCTATGCAAGCAATTCCATAGTAAATATGACAAAAGCAGGAAGTAGTAAATGTAACCTTAACTTATGCTGAAGCGCATAAGCCAAGGGATCTTTTGCAGGGCTCCCATCGTATAAAGTATCCCATACCACTTATACGTTGGGGTGTCGGTTATCAAACAGCAAGGAGTAGCAAGTAAGTAAAAGCACAAGAAATATAACCATTGATTTATAGGGATTACCCCTATAGACCAAGGGGTCGTTTTGCAGGGCCTATCGTATAAAACGTCTCATACCATCTTATACGATAGGTGGCAATGTTTATGCTATGACACGCAAATATGTTATGGAATGCACAAGCAAGTGCAACACACCCACATGACTCCATACGCACAGACCTTTCGTTCCCCCTGTTCGGGCAGCTAGCTTCACTCCCAGGAACCTCCGTTGTTGCAAATGGAGACAGTGGGTCGGGCCCCCCACTCCTAGGCGGGTAACCACACTACCAGGCCTAGCCCTTCCATACGCCCCTAGAAGAACACAACCTAGAGTATCCGCGTATTAGTCCTGGCTATATCCACCAGGCTTTCTTTGGCTAAGTGTCCCGCACCGCCGAGTCAACGTACCGACGTCGGTGTGATCGATCGTCCAGTACCGATGACCCACCACTTTTATGCACATGCAATCATGACAGTTATATTTGTACAAGATCTCATGTTACCGAGCTTCCAGCTCTCTAGGCTACCAAGCATATACCAAGTCCCCGAGAATCCCGCTCTCTGGACTTCCAAATTTATACCAAGTCCCCGAGCATCCAGCTCCCCGGACTTCCCAATCACAAACCAAACCATTGACATTACTAGTAGGCCCTTAGACCACGGACCTACTCTACCCATTCCATGCCAATTCTTCTTCCTAAATGTACAAGTGTAGGTGTGAGGTGCAACTATTATTAGGGTTACTCTTGATCATTTTATTCCTAAGATTTAAGGTTAACCTTGGACTTCCCGAGGTTTACCCGGTGAAGGGCTCGCAGCGGTACTAGGAGCTATGATGGGGTGAATCCCAAAGCTCCCTTTCCAAGGCACTTATTGTAATTTATTGGTTACCTTAACCCATTCCCTTCTCATATTACAGTGGGCTAATCCTAGGGTGACTTTGACTTTTCCTCTTCTCGGGGAGGACGATCTTCCGTCGAACCCGAACACCACTTAACACTAGTCAATCTCACACCCTACCCGTCCTGACTTCCAATAATGAACTTGATTTAAACCACCATATCCAAGCCAGCAAACTACCAAAATTCCATCTCCCAGGTTCATTACCCACTCTAGTTCAGCTTCTGCAGTTTTACTAAACGCAGACCATCCTAAGCTTTATGAGGTATGCAAGGGTTGGTACTCCAAATTGTCTTCCGAATCTCCTATAATATTTACTGGAGGTCTACCATGACATAATTAGTCTAAATCCAGAAAATAATAATTTTCCTATTTCATTTGGCATTTAATTTATTTATTCTCAGCCTCCCAATACCTTAGTATGAACATGAAGTGCACTAATGAGCCAACAATAAATCACCATAAAATCAGTAAGAATCCTATGAGGCATTTAAGCAGTAATTCCAAATTTTGAGAAATTTCAGAGGTGTTTAGGCCTACATTTCCTAATTTACCATTTTAGGCCACTTTTACTATATTATGAAGCAAGTACTGTAAATATATATCCAAAAATCACAATAAAATTATAGAAGCTTTATGGTGACCTAAAACCATCAGAAACCAAGTCCCATAATTTTTATCCATTATTTGGGCTCTGAATTTATTTTAATGTAAAACACCAATTTTCCTAGCTTAGAGAAGGAGGTACTATTTTTAATGATCTAAAAATCTATAGAAATTTACAGGATGATTATCATTGTCTGAAACACCCACTGACCAAATTTCATAATTTTACAAATAATAATTGGGCATTATTTGTATTTTTGACTTCATATCACAATTAGTACGTTAAAGAATAAAGTACCCAAAATAATCAGATAAAACTCCCAATAAATATACATAAGGTATAACATGCTATAAGATGCCCTAATCCAAGATTTCATAACATTCCAGTGCATATAAATTCAAAAATCATAAAGCTAAATATCTAGGGCACAATTAGAGTTGTAAATGAAGTACTGTATAAATTAACCCAAAAGCCTCAACAAAATTATATTATGGCCAATTAGACCAGAAAATCACTTTGCCCTAACTTTACTTGATTTGAAGTTCAGTTGATAGGTTAATTATTCAAATAAAGGTTGGTGACCTAAACTAGGGTTAGGGTTTTAGGTGGGCTAAAAGTATATAAATACCCTAAAATTTTTACCATAGGACTTTAGTACCCTTATGGTCCTCTTCACTAAATTTCAAGTCAGTCCAAGGTCATTTGACCCCATGACCTTCACAACCCTCCAAGTCCCCATTAAGAGACCTACCCTAGGGTTCTAGGGCTACCCTATCCCAAACCACCCCAAACTCCCTTGGAGAGTGTCTCATGCCCTAAACAGCCAGTGTAAAAAATATCAGCCTCTGTTGATGTTGTTTGATCACTCAAATCCCAAAAGGAATGAATTGACCTAATTAACCCTATAAGGGCCAACCTAGGGTCGAGTTAAAACTTAATCAAAACACATCCAAATGAGGTGGAATTTTTACCAAGGCTCTAAAATTCCCCCTAAGACCTCCCACCCAAATTTGGGGGGATTTTGAGGTGTTTAAGACACCTAATTAAATTATATATGAATTATTAAGTTTTTACAAAAACTATAAAAAAACATTCTCCAAAAATTCTGATTTTTGGATAGGCCCTAGATATAGTTAGGATAGACTCCCTGCCCAAGTTTCAGAGAATATGGGCAAAGGATGAAAGGTGGGCACACCTTTTTGTCTCTGCCTAGCTCTAGGTCAAGATCCCACCAAAAGAGGTGCCCTGGTCAAACCAGTTGACCAAATTGACCCAAATCAATTTTGAAATATAGTAAACCCATAGGGCTACAGATTTCATGTTGGTCACTTCTACATAAAAAGCCTCTAAGTACCTCATTAAATAGCATAAAAGAGAGCTTGATAAATCACTACATTTATATATAAATATAATAATTTAGTATTATAAGCTACTGTTCATCTTCTCTAAGAGCCCGAACCAGCACCTAAAATGCTCAAAACCTGTAGCTTTTCTAAAGCTATTTCCCGGCCACCCAGCCATCTCCCTGGCCGTCCACCACCACTACCACCTTTGTTGAGGTGAGGGCTACCGTCGAGCGGCAGCACGGCCGCCGGAGAGGCGGTTTCCGGCGAACCCGACCACCATTTATTTTTGAAAAACCATGGAAAAGCTCGCTCAATCTTGCTCCTTTGAGCTCGACATCTCTCCTAAGTAATTTCTAAGATCTACCCATAGAAGAAGGAGTAGAGGAGGACCTTATTCGAGGTTTGGAGTCGAGCCGATCGTCGGGATGCGATTGGCGCGGTGGTGGCGTCGCCGGAATTCTTCAACAGCAAGGTAATGAGCTCTAGATTTATCTGGCAAGGGTGAAACCTTCCTATCTAAGTCTAGGGAGTCTTTTATAGGAGAACAAGGCTGCGGGAGGGAGTAGAAACGGTCCAGCCATTAGTGCCTCTTACATGAGCAAGCTCGGCCATGGTGGAGGGGAGCTGAAACGGCTTTGTAACAGCTGGAGGAGGGCTGGAAACTCCTCCTCTCCCTGAGAGGAGTTGAATCCAGCCATTTCAAGGGGAAGAGGGAAGGCCATGGCATCAAATGCCATTGACGGCATGAAGGCTGGGGCTCGGCCATGGCTGGAGGAGGAGGAAACGGCTACCACGTAGCACAGCCGGTCAAACTTCACAAAATAAGACTTAACTAAGTCTTAATAAGAGAAAACGGCCCATTAAGACATTCTGGCCCGCTTCCCGAAATGGCCCGGTTCAACTGAACCAGCACCCAGCCAAAAAGATTGGCCAGAAAAAAAAACTAAGTAAAATGGCGTTGAGTGAGCTTAGCTCACTCAATGCCGTCCAGATTATGGCGTTGAGTGAGCTGAGCTCACTCAACGCCGTCCAGATTATGGCTTTGAATGAGCTTAGCTCACTCAACACCATCCAGGTTATGGAGTTGAGTGAGCTTAGCTCACTCAACGCCGTCCAGCTAATGGCTTTGAGTGAGCTTAGCTCACTCAACGCCGTCTAGGTTATGGCGTTGAGTGAGCTTACCTCACTCAACGCCGTCCAGATTATGGATTTGAGTGAGCTTAGCTCACTCAATGCCGTCCAGGTTATGGCTATGAGTAAGCTTAGCTCACTCAACGCCGTCCAGACCACGGCATTGAGTGAGCTTTGCTCACTCAACGCCATTCCAAGGTCACGGGCGTGACGGATCGGTCATGGGCGTGTCTGACCAATGTTGAAATTTCTTGAGATCGACGATCGTATTCCTGAGGTCGACGATCGTCGAAGGGGGGTCATGCCCTATGTCACGGGCGTGACGGGTCGGTCACGGGCGTGACCACCCCTTGACTAAAAATCTTTGTAGACAAACTTCGATTCATGGGCTTCATAGGGTTCTGTTAAGACAAAACCACTCCCAGGGATCTAGTCGGAAATGGGATGTTACAAATCCCAATAAACAAAACAAAGATTTCGTCCTCGATATCAAGGTAAAGCCTACGGGGCTCCTATCGAGAGAAGAAAAAAAAGGCTTGTAACATCCCATGAGAGTCGAAAGATTTACATCTCTACGTTACGTTTGCTATGTGTGGTTTGAAGGTGTTTGTCAAATCTAAGACCAATTCGTCCAGTTCACTAGGTATATACCCCAATAAACAAAAGATTAGCCCCTATTCTTGAAATTTCAGTCCTACTAGTTTAAAATAGGAAAGTAAATTGAACGTCTTGAGAGGTTATGAGGTATACCTGGCTGAACAGCACTGGATACCTTTGTCGTATCAGGTCCTGCGGTTCCCAGGTATGCTCCTCCTGACCGTGGTTCCTCCACGAAACTTTTGACTAACAGAATTTTCTTGCGACGCAAGGTCCGTACTCCTCTGTCATCGATCCGAATCAGCTCCAAGTGAACTGACCGGTCGGAAGCTACCAGTCCATCTGTGGTAAAATCTGATGCTCCGGGCGCAGTAGAGCCCTCCTATGTGAAGAAACGTGGAATACGTCGTGCAAAGCTGCCAGCTCTGGTGGCAACTCCAGCCTGTAAGCTAGGGCCCCGATCCGCTCCAGGATCCTGTAAGGGCCCATTTACCTAGGGCTGAGCTTCTTCCTCCAACCACGCACCCGTGAAACTCCATGCATGGGCCGGATCTTCAAAAACACTCGGTCCCCCACCTGAAACTCCACCTGACGATGCCGGGCATCATAATACTTAGCCTGTCTGCTCTGTGCTTCTAACATCCTGTCTCTGATCAGTCTCACCTAAGCCTCGGTATCTTCGACAAAATCCGATCCCAACGCCTTTGGATCCTGGTCCTGAATCCAAGAAAGCGGGTCCTGCATCTCCTTCCATACAAGGCTTCGTAAGGCGCCATCCTGATGCTGGACTGGTAGCTGTTGTTATAGGAGAACTCGACCAGGGGTAGGAGCTTCTCCCATGGTTCCCCGTGGTCCAAAATGTATAGCCTCAGAAGATCTTCCAGCATCCGATTGGTGCGTTCCGTCTGCCCATCCGTCTGGGAATGGAATGTGGTGTTGAAGGTCAATCGCGTGCCTAAGTAAGCCTGCACGGATCTCCACTCCCTGGAAGTGAACCGGCCATCCTGATCTGACACGATCGTCTTGGGCACCCTGTGGTATCGAACAAACTGCTCCACAATCTTCGTACTAGTACCCCCACAGAGTCATCCTTCTTGATCAGAATGAATCTGGCCACCTTCGTCAACCGATCGACGATGACCCAAATCGAGTCGTTTCTCGTCCGAGATCGGGGAAGTCCATGAATAAAATCCATCGCGATGTCCTCAAATTTCCACTCCGGGGTACATGTTCTGAGATACATCATCCTTCTGATGATACAACATACGATTAAATCTTTACCTTCTCAGATATCCCGAATCTTGTTACCCGTCATCTAATTTCACGTGATAATAGTTAATTCTCATAATTACTCCGTCTTATTACCATGCCATTGTCTTGGTAACGCTACGGGTCATCATTCCAAACATGTTTTTTTTTACAAAATCTTATGCTCGCCCGAATAACGTCGAATTATATCGACTTCAATCTCACTATGTTTGTTACGCCACTTTCCCTAAACTAGGTCCAAGGGAACCCAAGCCAATACTAATTTGCCCAATAAACAAAAGTTTAGCCCCCAATAAACAAAAGATAAGCCCCTACCTATCTTGGGTTAAGTATCTTGATATTACCCTATTACATCTGTCTTAGCTGGGTGCACAATCCCTAGGGCATCAATCTTCGAATTGGGGTTCCACCCTGAAACTCGTTAATATACTCCATACTTTAAACCCTCTGAGTCACATTTACGACAACCTTATCTGGGTCAAAATGTTCCCAATCCCAAATGGGTATCTTCCGAACTTGAATTCCTATCCGACCCTTAGTGTTTGTCTCGGTGGTTGCCTCCAGGTAATTTTATTACCGGTATTGAGGGTTAAGACTACTTGTCTTTTACCATTCTGCTAATGTATTATTGGTCTCAATTCTCCTTAAAGTAGTCTACCGTTTTGAATAATCCTTGATTGGGAAAGTAGGGACACCTGAGTTTACGTCTTAGGTAGTCATTCTCGTGCTAAACTCCTCCTTTATTCTCTTTGGGTATCTCCTTACCTTAACCAAATTCATACCCAAGGTCTATTTTGAACTAGGGCATACTATAAATTGTCATGGTTAGTCACGAGTCCTAGTTGGTTGAGTCTAACTCGTTGGTTAGAGGGTTATAAGATGAAACCTTCACAGCCGGAGGTGTTCCCTGCTGGGGGCAGGGTTTGCCGCAGGCTACAAAGAGGAATTCCAATTAATGATGAAGCAGACTTTTACATGTGATTTCCCTTATGGGCACACCACTGCTTCCGCTGCTTAGTTTGTCCCCAAACTAAACTCTAGCGGGGGTGACCCAGGGTTAGTGGACTGCTATTTTTCCGATCGAGGTTTCCTCTGATACAACTTGTAAGACCCCCCTTTTTTTAAACACCAGGGTCTTAGCCCAGAATTGCCGCTTTGCGGTGGCACCGACTCACGGGAAGGTCGCCACTACAAAGCGCCAATTCTGCCGGCCCTTTTCGATCGCAGAAAGGTAGTATAAGTAATCATAAAACTAGTCCACCATAATCACATGTATATAAAAAAATCTCCACGAAGGGAGAGTCCACAATAATAATAGTCAGAGTACAAAAGGAGGGCTTATGCCCAGTACATATAATCCTCACTACAAGTCACTCGCGGAAGAAAAACTAAAACTAAGCGTCACCGTAACTGTCACTGAACCGAGAGCACTCAAGCTAGACTGGCCGATCTCCACCGACTCCGTACTCTACTGGTGATGCATCTCTGGGTGCTCCTTCCTTTTCGGCCTACAGTCGCCGCCTCACAATCCACGTATGCATCTACGTCTTCGGCCTCCTGGCTGCTGAGCTGGTGGGATCCAACCCATCAAGGGGCATTTGACCCGTGTATGTCCCGGCTGGTGACAATGGTAGCACGGTCGCGGGGTCAATTCTGTCAGAAACTGCAAAACCCGTGACCCTTCCATATGGTACACCTAAAATGTTGTGGTTCGAAAACCGTTAGTATAAAAGACTAAGCCCTATCATCCCCTACCCATTCCCCCATGGCTCTTAGGTACCGAGCGGAGAGGAAGAAAGGGAAGGACATGAAGGTGGAGAATAAGTCAAAAGCAGGTGACAGCGGACCTATGCTAGCAATTCCATAGTAAATATGACAAAAGCAGAAAGTAGTAATTGTAACCTTAACTTATGTGGAAGCGTATAAGCCAAGGGATCTTTTGCAGGGCTCCCATCGTATAAAGTGTCTCATACCACATATACGTTGGGGTGTCGGTTATCAAACAGCAAGGAGTAGCAAGTAAGTAAAAGCACAAGAAAAATAACCATTGATTTATAGGGATTACCCCTATAGACCAAGGGGTCGTTTTGCAAGGCCTATCGTATAAAACGTCTCATACCATCTTATACGATAGGTGGCAATGTTTATGCTATGACACACAAATATGCTATGGAATGCACAAGCAAGTGCAACACACCCACATGACTCCATGCGCACAGACCTTTAGTTCCCCCTGTTCGGGCAGCGAGCTTCACTCCCAGGAACCTCCATAGTGGAAAATGGAGACAGTGGGTCGGGCCCCCCACTCCTAGGCGGGTAACCACACTACCAGGACTAGCCCTTCCATACGCCCCTAGAAGAACACAACCTAGAGTATCCGCGTATTAGTGTTGGATATATCCACCAGGCTTTCTTTGGCTGAGTGTCCCGCACCGCCGAGTCAACGTACCGACGTCGGTGTGATCGATCGTCCAGTACCGATGACCCACCACTTTTATGCACATGCAATCATGACAGTTATATTTGTACAAGTTCTCATGTTACCGAGCTTCCAGCTCTCTAGGCTACCAAGCATATACTAAGTCCCCGAGCATCCCGCTCCCTGGACTTCCAAATTTATACCAAGTCCCCGAGCATCCAGCTCCCCAGACTTCCCAATCACAAACCAAACCATTGACATTACTAGTAGGCCCTTAGACCACGGACCTACTCTACCCATTCCATGCCAATTCTTCTTCCTAAATGTACAAGTGTAGGTGTGAGGTGCAACTATTATTAGGGTTACTCTTGATCATTTTATTCCTAAGATTTAAGGTTAACCTTGGACTTCCCGAGGTTTACCCGGTGAAGGGCTCGAAACGGTACTAGGAGTTATGATGGGGTGAATCCCAAAGCTCCCTTTCCAAGGCACTTATTGTAATTGATTGGTTACCTTAACTCATTCCCTTCTCATATTACAGTGGGCTAATCCTAGGGTGACTTTGACTTTTCCTCTTCTCGGGGAGGACGATCTCCGTCGAACCCGAACACCACTTAACACTAGTCAATCTCACACCCTACCCGTCCTGACTTCCAATAATGAACTTGATTTAAACCACCATATCCAAGCCAGCAAACTACCAAAATTCCATCTCCCAGGTTCATTACTCACTCTAGTTCAGCTTCTGCAGTTTTACTAAACGCAGACCATCCTAAGCTTTATGAGGTATGCAAGGGGTGGTACTCCAAATTATCTTCCTAATCTCCTATATTATTTACTGGAGGTCTACCATGACATAATTAGTCTAAATCCAGAAAATAATATTTTTCCTATTTCATTTGGCATTTAATTGATTTATTCTCAGCCTCCCAATGCCTTAGTATGAACATGAAGTACACTAATGAGCCAAAAATGAATCACCATAAAATCAGTAAGAATCCTATGAGGCATTTAAGCAATAATTCCAAATTTTGAGAAATTTTAGAGGTGTTTAGGCCTACATTTCCTAATTTACCATTTTAGGCCGCTTTTACTATATTATGAAGCAAGTACTGTAAATATATATCCAAAAATCACAATAAAATTATAGAAGCTTTATGGTGACCTAAAACCATCAGAAACCAAGTCCCATAATTTTTATCCATTATTTGGGCTCTGAATTTATTTTAATGTAAAACACCAATTTTCCTAGCTTAGAGAAGGAGGTACTATTTTTAATGATCTAAAAATCTATAGAAATTTACAGGATGATTATCATTGTCTGAAACACCCACTGACCAAATTTCATAATTTTACAAATAATAATTGGGCATTATTTGTATTTTTGACTTCATATCACAATTAGTACGTTAAAGAATAAAGTACCCAAAATAATCAGATAAAACTCCCAATAAATATACATAAGGTATAACATGCTATAAGATGCCCTAATCCAAGATTTCATAACATTCCAGTGCATATAAATTCAAAAATCATAAAGCTAAATATCTAGGGCACAATTAGAGTTGTAAATGAAGTACTGTATAAATTAACCCAAAAGCCTCAACAAAATTATATTATGGCCATTTAGACCAGAAAATCACGTTGCCCTAACTTTACTTGATTTGAAGTTCAGTTGATAGGTTAATTATTCAAATTAAGGTTGGTGACCTAAACTAGGGTTAGGGTTTTAGGTGGGCTAAAAGTCTATAAATACCCTAAAATTTTTACCATAGGACTTTAGTACCCTTATGGTCCTCTTCACTAAATTTCAAGTCAGTCCAAGGTCATTTGACCCCATGACCTTCACAACCCTCCAAGTCCCCATTAAGAGACCTACCCTAGGGTTCTAGGGCTACCCTATCCCAAACCACCCCAAACTCCCTTGGAGAGTGTGTCATGCCCTAAACAGTCAGTGTAAAAAATATCAGCCTCTGTTGAGGTTGTTTGATCACTCAAATCCCAAAAGGAATGAATTGACCTAATTAACCCTATAAGGGCCAACCTAGGGTCGAGTTAAAACTTAATCAAAACACATCCAAATGAGGTGGAATTTTTACCAAGGCTCTAAAATTCCCCCTAAGACCTCCCACCCAAATTTGGGGGGATTTTGAGGTGTTTAAGACACCTAATTAAATTATACATGAATTATTAAGTTTTTACAAAACCTATAGAAAAACATTCTCCAAAAATTCTGATTTTAGGATAGGCCCTAGATATAGTTAGGATAGACTCCCTGCCCAAGTTTCAGAGAATTTGGGCAAAGGATGAAAGGTGGGCACACCTTTTTGTCTCTGCCTAGCTCTAGGTCAAGATCCCACCAAAAGAGGTGCCCTGGTCAAACCAGTTGACCAAATTGACCCAAATCAATTTTGAAATATAGTAGACCCATAGGGCTACAGATTTCATGTTGGTCACTTCTACATAAAAAGCCTCTAAGTAGCTCATTAAATAGCATAAAAGAGAGCTTGATAAATCACTACATTTATTTATAAATATAATAATTTAGTATTATAAGCTACTGTTCATCTTCTCTAAGAGCCCGAACCAGCACCTAAAATGCTCAAAACCTGTAGCTTTTCTAAAGCTATTTCCCGGCCACCCAGCCATCTCCCTGGCCGGCCACCACCACCTTTGTTGAGGTGAGGGCTACCGTCGAGCGGCAGCACGGCCGCCGGAGAGGCGGTTTCCGGCGAACCCGACCACCATTTATTTTTGAAAAACCATGGAAAAGCTCGCTCAATCTTGCACCTTTGAGCTCTATATCTCTCCTAAGTAATTTCTAAGGTCTACCCATAGAAGAAGGAGTAGAGGAGGACCTTATTCGAGGTTTGGAGTCGAGCCGATCGTCGGGATGCGATTGGCGCAGTGGTGGCGTCGCTGGAATTCTTCAACAGCAAGGTAATGAGCTCTAGATTTATCTGGCAAGGGTGAAACCTTCCTATCTAAGTCTAGGGAGTCTTTTATAGGAGAACAAGGCTGCGAGAGAGAGTAGAAACGGTCCAGCCATTAGTGCCTCTTATATGAGCAAGCTCGGCCATGGTGGAGGGGAGTTGAAACGGCTTTGTAACAGCTGGAGGAGGGCTGGAAACTCCTCTCCCTGAGAGGAGTTGAATCCAGCCATTTTAAGGGGAAGAGGGAAGGCCATGGCATCAAATGCCATTGACGGCCATGAAGACTGGGGCTCGGCCATGGCTGGAGGAGGCGGAAACGGCTGCCACGTGGCACAGTCGGTTAAACTTCACAAAATAAGACTTAACTAAGTATTAATAAGAGAAAACGGCCCATTAAGACATTCTGGCCCGCTTCCTGAAATGGCCCGGTTCAACTGAACCAGCACCCAGCCAAAAAGATCGGCCAGAAAAAAAAACTAAGTAAAATGGCGTTGAGTGAGCTTAACTCACTCAATGTCGTCCAGATTATGGCATTGAGTGAGCTGAGCTCACTCAACGCCGTCCAGATTATGGCTTTGAGTGAGCTTAGCTCACTCAACGCCGTCCAGGTTATGGCATTGAGTGAGCTTAACTCACTCAATGCCGTCCAGATTATGGCTTTGAGTGAGCTTAGCTCACTCAACGCCGTCCAAGTTATGGCATTGAGTGAGCTTAGCTCACTCAATGCCGTCCAGATTATGGCTTTGAGTGAGCTTAGCTCACTCAACACTGTCCAGGTTATGGCATTGAGTGAGCTTAGCTCACTCAATGCCGTCCATGTTATGGCGTTGAGTGAGCTTAGCTCACTCAACGCCGTCCAGGTGATGGCTTTGAGTGAGCTTAGCTCACTCAACGCCATCCAGGTTAAGTGCTTTGAGTGAGCTTAGCTCACTCAAAGCCATCCAGGTTATGGCATCGAGTGAGCTTAGCTGACTCAACGCCGTCCATATTATGGCTTTGAGTGAGCTTAGCTCACTCAATGTCGTCCAGATTATGGCTTTGAGTGAGCTTAGCTCACTCAATGTCGTCCAGGTTATGGCTTTGAGTGAGCTTAGCTCACTCAACGCCATCCAGACCACGGCATTGAGTGAGTTTAGCTCACTCAACGCCATTCCAAGGTCACGGGCGTGACGGATCGGTCATGACCGTGTCTGACCAATGTTGAAATTTCTGAGCTCGACGATCGTCTTCCTGAGGTCGACGATCATCGAAGGGGGGTCACGCCCTAGGTCACGGGCGTGACGGGTCGGTCACGGGCGTGACCACCCCTTGACTCAAAATCTTGGTAGACAAACTTCGATTCCTATGCTTCCTAGGGTTCTGTTAAGACAAAACCACTCCCAAGGGTCTAGTCGGAAATGGGATGTTACAAATCCCATTAAACAAAACAAAGATTTCGTCCCCAAAATCAAGGTTAAGCCTACGGGGCTCCTATCGGGAGAATAAAAAAAGGCTTGTAACATCCTATGAGAGTCGAAAGATTTACATCTCTACGTTACGTTTGCTATGTGTGGTTTGAAGGTGTTTGTCAAATCTAAGACCAATTCGTCAAGTTGACTAGGTATATATCCCAATAAACAAAAGATTAGCCCCTATTCTTGAAATTTTAGTCCTACTAGTTTAAAATAGGAAAGTAAATTGAACGTCTTGAGAGGTTATGATGTATACCTGGCTGAACAGCTCTGGATACCTTTGTCGTATCAGGTCCTGCGGTTCCCAGGTATGCTCCTCCTGACCGTGGTTCCTCCACGAAACTTTTGACTAACGGAATTTTCTTGCGACGCAAGGTACGTACTCCTCTGCCATCGATCTGAATCGGCTCCAAGTGAACTGACCGGTCGGAAGCTACCGGTCCATCTGTGATCAAAATCTGCTGCTCCGGGCGTAGTAGAGCCCTCCTAAGTGAAGAAACGTGGAATACGTCGTGCAAAGCTGCCAGCTCTGGTGGCAACTCCAGCCTGTAAGATAGGGCCCAGATTCGCTCCAAGATCCTGTAAGGGCCCATATACCTAGGGCTGAGCTTCTTCCTCCGACCACGCTCCCGTGAAACTCCATGCATGGGTTGGATCTTCAAAAACACTCGGTCCCCCACCTTAAACTCCACCTGACGATTTCGGGCGTCATAATACTTAGCCTGTCTATTCTGCGCTTCAAACATCCTGTCTCTGATCAGTCTCACCTGAGCCTCGGTGTCTTCGAAAAAGTCCTATCCCAACGCCTTTAGATCCTAGTCCTGAATCCAAGAAAGCAGGGTCCTGCATCTCCTTCCATACAAGGCTTCGTAAGGCGTCATCCTGATGCTGGACTGGTAGTTGTTGTTATATGAGAACTCGACCAGGGGTAGGAGCTTCTCCCATGGTTCCCCGTGGTCCAAAATGCATAACCTCAGAAGATCTTCATGCGTCCGATTGGTGCGTTCCGTCTGCCCATCCGTCTGGGAACTGAATGTGGTGCTGAAGGTCAATCGAGGGCCTAAGTAATCCTGCACGGATCTCCACTCCCTAGAAGTGAACCGGCCATCCTGATCCGACACGATCGTCTTGGGCACCCCGTGGTATCGAACAAACTGCTCCACAACCTCCGCACTAGTAGCCCCACAGAGTCATCCTTCTTGATCAGAATGAATCTGGCCACCTTCGTCAACCGATCGACGATGACCCAAATCGAGTCATTTCTCGTCCGTGATCAGGGAAGTCCATGAATAAAATCCATCGCGATGTCCTCAAATTTCCACTCCGGGGGTACATGTTCTGAGATACATCATCCTTCTGATGATACAACATACGATTAAATCTTTACCTTTTCAGATATCCCGAATCTTGTTACCCGTCATCTAATTTCACGTGATAATAGTTAATTCTCGTAATTACTCCGCCTTATTACCATGTCATTGTCTTGGTAACGCTACGGGTCATCATTCCAAACATGTTTTTTTACAAAATCTTATGCTCGCCTGAATAACGTCGAATTATATCGACTTCAATCTCACTATGTTTGTTACGCCACTTTCCCTAAACTAGGTCCATGGGAACCCAAGCCAATACTAATTTGCCCAATAAACAAAATTTTAGCCCCCAGTAAACAAAAGAAAAGCCCCTACCTATCATGGGCTAAGTATCTTGATATTACCCTGTTACATCTGTCTTAGCTGGGTGCACAATCCCTAGGGCATCAATCTTCGACTTAGGGTTCCACCCTGAAACTCGTTAATATACTCCATACTTTAAACCCTCTGAGTCACATTTACGACAACCTTATCTGGGTCAAAATGTTTCCAATCCCAAATGGGTATCTTCCGAACTTGAATTCCTATCCGACCCTTAGTGTTTGTCTCGGTGGTTGCCTCCAGGTAATTTTATTACCGGTATTGAAGGTTAAGACTACTTGTCTTTTACCATTCTGCTAATGTATTATTGGTCTCAATTCTCCTTAAAGTAGTCTACCGCTTTGAATAATCCTTGATTGGGAAAGTAGGTACACCTAAGTTTACGTCTTAGGTAGTCATTCTCGTGCTAAACTCCTCCTTTATTCTCTTTGGGTATCTCCTTACCTTAACCAAATTCATACCCAAGGTCTATTTTGAACTAGGGCATACTATAAATTAGCATGGTTAGTCACGAGTCCTAGTTGGTTGAGTCTAACTCGTTGGTTAGAGGGTTATAAGATGAGATCTTTGCAGCCGGAGGTGTTCCCTGCTGGGGGCAGGGTTTGCTGCAGGCTACAAAGAGGAATTCCAATTAATGATGAAGTGGACTTTTACATGTGATTTCCCTTATGGGCACACCACTGCTTCCGCTGCTTAGTTTGTCCCCAAACTAAACTCGAGCGGGGGTGACCCAGGGTTAGTGGACTGCTACTTTTCCGATCGAGGTTTCCTCTGATACCACTTATAAGACCACATTTTTTTCTTTTAAACACCGGGGTCTTAGCCCAGAATTGCCGCTTTGCGGTGGCACCGACTCACGGGAAGGTCTCCACTACAAAGCGCCAATTCTGCCGGCCCTTTTCGATCGCAGAACAGTTGTATAAGTAATCATAAAACTAGTCCACCATAATCACATGTATATAAATAAATCTCCACGAAGGGAGAGTCCACAATAATAATAGTCAGAGTACAAAAGAAGGGCTTATGCCCAGTACATGTAATCCTCACTACAAGTCACTCGCGGAAGCAAAACTAAAACTAAGCGTCACCATAACTGTCATTGAACCGAGAGCACCCAAGCTAGACTGGCCCATCTCCACTGACTCCGTACTCTGCTGGTGATGCATATCTGGGTGCTCCTTCCTTTTCGGCCTACAGTCGCCGCCTCACAATCCACTTCTGCGTCTACGTCTTCGGCCTCCTCGCTGCTGAGCTGGTGGGATCCACCCATCAAGGGGCATTTGACCCGTGTATGTCCCGGCTGGTGACAATGGTAGCACGGTCGCAGGGTCAATTCTGTCAGAAATTGCAAAACCCGTGACCCTTCCATATGGTACACTTAAAATGTTGTGGTTCGAAAACCGTTAGTCTAAAATACTAAGCCCTATCATCCCCTACCCCTTCCCCTATGGCTCTTAGGTACCGAGCGGAGAGGAAGAAAGGGAAGGATATGAAGGTGGAGAATAAGTCAAAAGTGGGTGACAGCGGACCTAAGGTAGCAATTCCAAAGTAAATATGACAAAAGCAGAAAGTAGTAAATGTAACCTTAACTTATGCGGAAGCGCATAAGCCAAGGGATCTTTTGCAGGGCTCCCATCGTATAAAGTGTCCCAAACCACTTATACGTTGGGGTGTCGGTTATCAAACAGCAAGAAGTAGCAAGTAAGTAAAAGCACAAGAAATATAACCATTAATTTATAGGGATTACCCCCTATAGACCAAGGGGTCGTTTTGTAGGGCCTATCCATCTTTTACGATAGGTGGCAATGTTTATGCTATGACACACAAATATGCTATGGAATGCACAAGCAAGTGCAACACACCCACACGACTCCATGCGAACAGACCTTTAGTTCCCCCTGTTCGGGCAGCTAGCTTCACTCCCAGGAACCTCCGTAGTGGCAAACGGAGACAGTGGGTCCGTCCCCCCACTCCTAGGCGGGTAACCACACTACCAGGCCTAGCCCTTCCATACGCCCCTAAAAGAACACAACCTAGAGTATCCGCGTATTAGTGCTGGCTATATCCACCAGGCTTTCTTTGGCTAAGTGTCCCATACCATCGAGTCAACTTACCGACGTCGGTGTGATCGATCGTCCAGTACCGATGACCCACCACTTTTATGCACATGCAATCATGACAGTTATATTTGTACAAGTTCTCATGTTACCGAGCTTCCAGCTCTCTAGGCTACCAAGCATATACCAAGTCCCCGAGCATCCCGCTCCCTGGACTTCCAAATTTATACCAAGTCCCCGAGCATCCAGCTCCTCGGACTTCCCAATCACAAACCAAACCATTGACATTACTAGTAGGCCCTTAGACCACGGACCTACTCTACCAATTCCATGCCAATTCTTCTTCCTTAATGTACAAGTGTAGGTGTGAGGTACAACTATTATTAGGGTTACTCTTAATCATTTTATTCCTAAGATTTAAGGTTAACCTTGGACTTCCCGAGGTTTACCCGGTGAAGGGCTCGCAGCGGTACTAGGAACTATGATGGGGTGAATCCCAAAGCTCCCTTTCCAAGGAACTTATTGTAATTGATTGGTTCCCTTAACCCATTCCCTTCTCATATTACAGTGGGCTAATCCTAGGGTGACTTTGACTTTTCCTCTTCTCGGGGAGGACGATCTTCCGTCGAACCCGATCACCACTAAACACTAGTCAATCTCACACCCTACCCGTCCTGACTTCCAATAATGAACTTGATTTAAACCACCCTATCCAAACCAACAAACTACCAAAATTCCATCTCCCAGGTTCATTACAAACTCTAGTTCAGCTTCTGCAGTTTTACTAAACGCAGACCATCCTAAGCTTTATGAGGTATGCAAGGGGTGGTACTCCAAATTGTCTTCCGAATCTCCTATAATATTTACTGGAGGTCTACCATGACATAATTAGTCTAAATCCAGAAAATAATAATTTTCCTATTTCATTTGGCATTTAATTTATTTATTCTCAGCCTCCCAATGTCTTACTATGAACATGAAGTGCACTAATGAGCCAACAATAAATCACCATAAAATCAGTAAGAATCCTATGAGGCATTTAAGCAGTAATTCCAAATTTTGAGAAATTTCATAGGTGTCTAGGCCTACATTTCTAATTTACCATTTTAGGCCACTTTTACTATATTATGAAGCAAGTACTGTAAATATATATCCAAAAATCACAATAAAATTATAAAGCTTTATGGTGACCTAAAACCATCAGAAATCAAGTCCCATAATTTTAATCCAATATTTGGGCTCTGAATTTATTTTAATGTAAAACACCAATTTTCCTAGATTAGAGAAGGAGGTACTATTTTTAATCATCTAAAAATCCATAGAAATTTACAGGATGACTATCATGGTTTTAAAATCTCACTGACTAAATTTCATAATTTTCCAAATAGTAATTGGGCATTATTTGTATTTTTGACTACATATCGCAATTAGTACATTCAAGAATAAAGTACCAAAAATAATAAGATAAAACTCTCAATAAAAATACATAAGGTATAATATGTAATAAGATGACCTAATCCAAGATTTTATAACATTCCAATGCATATAAATTCAAAAATCATCAAGCTAAATATCTAGGGCACAATGAGAGTTGTAAATGAAGTACTGTATAAATTAACCCCAAAAACCTCAACAAAATTATATTATGGCCATTTGGACTAGAATATCACTTTGCCCAAACTTTACTTGATTTGAAGTTCAGTTGATAGCTTAATAATTCAAATTAATGTTGGTGACCTAAACTAGGGTTAGGGTTTTATGTGGTCTAAAAGTCTCCAAATACCCTAAAATTTTTACCGGAGGACTTTAGTACCCTAATGGTCCTCTTCACCAAATTTCAACTCAGTCCAAGGTCATTTGACCACATGACCTTCACAACCCTCCAAGTCCCCATTAAGGGACCTACCCTAGGGTTCTAGGGCTACCCTATCCCAAACCACCCCAAACACCCTAGGAGGGTGTGTCATACCCTAAACAGCTAGTTTTAAAAATATCAGCCTCTGTTGAGGTTGTTTGATCACTCAAATCCCAAAAGGAATGAATTGACCTAATTAACCCTATAAGGGCCAACCTAGGGTCGAGTTAAAACTTAATCAAAACACATCCAAATGAGGTGAAATTTTTACAGAGCTCTAACATTCCCCCTAAGACCTCCCACCCAAATTTGGGGGGATTTTGATGTGTTTAAGACACCTAAATAAATTATACAAGAATTATTAAATTTTTACAAAAACTATAAAAAAACATTCTCCAAAAATTCTTATTTTTGGATAGGCCCTAGATATAGTTAGGATAGACTCACTGCCCAAATTTCAGAGCATTTAGGCAAAGGATAAAAGGTGGGTACACCTTTTTGTCTCTGCCTAGTTCTAGGTCTAGATCCCACCAAAAGAGGTGCCCTGGTCAAACCAGTTGACCAAATTGACCCAAATAAATTTTGAAATATAGTAGACCCGTAGGGCTACAGATTTCATGTTGGTCACTTCTACATAAAAAGCCTCTAAGTACCTCATTAAATAGCATAAAAGAGAGCTTGATAAATCACTACATTTATATATAAATATAATAATTTAGTATTATAAGCTACTGTTCATCTTCTCTAAGAGCCCGAACCAGCACCTAAAATGCTCAAAACCCGTAGCTTTTCTAAAGCTATTTCCCAGCCACCCAGCCATCTCCCTGGTCGGCCACCACCACCACCACCACCTCTGTTGAGGTGAGGGCTACTGTCGGGCGGCAGCACGGCCGCCGGAGAGTCGATTTTCGGCGAACCCGACCACCATTTATTTTTGAAAAACCATGGAAAAGCTCTCTCAATCTTGCTCCTTTGAGCTCGACATCTCTCCTAAGTAATTTCTAAGATCTACCCATAGAAGAAGGAGTAGAGGAGGACCTTATTCGAGGTTTGGAGTCGAGCCGATCGTCGGGATGCGATTGGCGCGGTGGTGGCGTTGCCAGAATTCTACAACAGCAAGGTAATGAGCTCTAGATTTATTTGGCAAGGGTGAAACCTTCCTATCTAATTCTAGGGAGTCTTTTATAGGAGAACAAGGCTGCGGGAGGGAGTAGAAATGGTCCAGCCATTAGTGCCTCTTACATGAGCAAGCTCGGCCATGGTGGAGGGGAGCTGAAACGGCTTTGTAATAGCTGGAGGAGGGCTGGAAACTCCTCCTCTCCCTGAGAGGAGTTGAATCCAGCCATTTCAAGGGGAAGAGGGAAGGCCATGGCATCAAATGCCATTGACGGCCATGAAGGCTGGGGCTCGGCCATGGCTGGAGGAGGAGGAAATGGCTGCCACGTGGCACAGCCAGTTAAACTTCACAAAATAAGACTTAACTAAGTCTTAATAAGAGAAAACGGCCCATTAAGACATTCTGGCCCGCTTCCCGAAATGGCCCGGTTCAACTGAACCAGCACCCAGCCAAAAAGATCGACCAGAAAAAAACTAAGTAAAATGGCGTTGAGTGAGCTTTGCTTACTCAACGCCGTCAAGATTATGGCGTTGAGTGAGCTGAGCTCACAAATGCCGTCCAGATTATGGCTTTGAGTGAGCTTTGCTCACTCAACGCCGTCCAGGTTATGGCGTTGAGTGAGCTTAGCTCACTCAACGCCTTCCAGATTATGGCTTTGAGTGAGCTTAGCTCACTCAACGCCGTCCAGGTTATTGCGTTGAGTGAGCTTAGCTTACTCAACGCCGTCCAGATTATGGCTTTGAGTGAGCTTAGCTCACTCAACGCTGTCCAGGTTATGGCTTTGAGTGAGCTTAGCTCACTCAAAGCCGTCCAGGTTATGGCGTTGAGTGAGCTTTGCTCACTCAACGCCGTCTAGATTATGGCTTTGAGTGAGCTTAGCTCACTCAACGCCGTCCAGGTTATGGCTTTGAGTGAGCTTAGCTCACTCAACGCCGTCCAGGTTATGGCGTTGAGTGAGCTTAGGTCACTCAACGCCGTCCAGATTATGGCTTTGAGTGAGCTTAACTCACTCAACGCCGTCCAAGTTCTGGCTTTGAGTGAGCTTAGCTCACTCAACGCCATCCAGACCACGGCGTTGAGTGAGCTTAGCTCACTCAACGCCATTCCAAGGTCACGGGCGTGACGGATCGGTCACGGGCGTGTCTGACCTATGTTGAAATTTCTGAGCTCGACGATCGTCTTCCTGAGGTAAACGATCGTCGAAGGGGGTTCACGCCCTAGGTTGCGGGCGTGACGGGTCGGTCACGGGCGTTACCACCCCTTGACTCAAAATCTTGGTCGACAAACTTCGATTCTTTGGCTTCCTAGGGTTCTGGTAAGACAAAACCACTCCCAGGGGTCTAGTCGGAAATGGGATGTTACACAGTGATTCATGGAAAACGAAAGAGGCCGAACGTGACCTAGCGCATTGCGGAAGCCGCCGATCGCCTGTAGCCGTTCGCAAGTTCGTCGCCTCCATTGATCTCAGTGCTTCTCTGATCTTCCGACGATAGTACCGAGGCAAGCAGAGCGTCTCACATATCTCTCTTGAGATCTCTTGTCTTCCGATTTGTAGAACGAGACTTGTTCTCCATTCTGAATCGGTTGAGACGATTGATTCGACTGAGATCGTTTGTAGACCTAGCTTGCTTCGTCAATAAGTTTGGATCTACAAAGCTTCGCCGCCGCATTTACTTGTCACCACCGATCTTGATAAGATTCTTTCCAAGAGAGAAATCTGGTTGTGGATTCTTCGTAATCTTCAAGCAAGCTTCAACGAACGAAGAAGGACATCGGGATCTCCAAAAAGCGTTGTTTGTATTTTCTTTTACATTCAATTTTGGTTTGTTGTAAAGGAATTTTCATTCCTTGTTGTAAGGGTTGGGTGCAACCCGTGGTGGTGGAGTTATGACTCCTTTATTGTAAGGGTTCCTTCCGTAGTGTGAGGATTGGATTTCAATCCGTTTGGAGAAGTGATCGAGTCGTCCCTTGGTGGGAGATAGGTCGAAGGGGGAAAGTGGACGTACCCAAATTGGGGAACCACTATAATTCTTTGTGTATTTTTTGTGCTCTGTTTGTTAATTTGTGTAGGTAAATTTAATTCCGCAAAAGACTGCACAACACCTATTCCCCCCCCCCATAGGTGGATTTAGTAAACACTAGAGACTTTCAGTTTCCATTAAGGAAAGCCATTTTGACGTCCATTTGTCAGATCTTGTAGTCATAATATGCAGCAATAGCAAGCAGAATTCTGATAGACTTAACCATGGAAATAGGGGAAATGTCTCGTCATAGTCAACACCATGAATTTGCTTCGAATTTTTAGCAAATAATTGTCCTTTAAATGTATGTACATTCTCATTTGTGTCGGTCTTCTTCTTGAAGACCCACTTGCACCCTATGGGTCATACCCCTTTAGGTGGTACCACCAAGGTCCAAACTTGGTTTGCATACATGGAGTCCATTTCAGATTTCATTTCCTCAAGCCACTTCTCAGAGTCTAGTCCACACATAGCCTCTTAGTAGATTGCATGCTCATCATCATGATCCATAAGTAACACATTACCTATTTGAGACATGAGAAATCTATATCTCTCACGCTCAAATCTTGGTCTATCAGATATACATTGGAGTTATATTTCTTGAGCAAGCTCTCTAGCTATAGCAACCTTTAGTCGTTTCTCAGGCTCTAATTCAGGTTCATTCACAGCTTGTGGTAATTGAACTTCTTCAAGATCTTCCTTGGTTGTCTTTTTTTATAAGAACTCTTTCTCTAAGAAGACACCTGTCCTTGTGACAAACACTTTTCCCTCAGACGGTAGGTAAAAGTAGTACCTTTGGTTTCCTTAGGGTAACCCACATGATAACATTTATCTGACTTGGGTTCCAACTTGTCAGGCATTTGACATCGCACATACACCTAACAACCCCAAATCTTCATGAAAGACATACAAGGATGCTTCCCAGTCCATATTTCATATGATGTCTTTAGAACTGATTTCGTTGGAGCATGATTTAAAGTGAAAGTAGTTGTCTCTAAAGCAAAACACCAAAAAGTAACAGACAAATCTTCATGACTCATCATCGACCATACCATGGTTTAGGAACCAACTCCCAGACCTTGTATCTTCTAAACTGATTAAGCTCCTCTTGCATAGCATTAATCCAGTGTTGGTCTTGGATAGCTTCTTCAAATTTCTTTGGCTCAAGTTGAGATAGAAAACTTGAGTGCGGGACTGCATTCAGATTTCAATTTCTGGTTTGCACTCCATGTCTTGGATCACCAATTATCTGATTTGCTGGATGATCCTTTAGATGTCTTACAGCTGGAGGTAAAATTCCTTCTGGCTGAACACCTCTAGTTTCTTCATTATGCTGCACCTCTTGGTTGTCATCAGCTTCTAGAGAGTCTTGTACTCCCCCTGGATAGTAGCCATCATTTTCCAATACCTCATCTGTAGTTGAGCCTTTTGCAATGGAAAGCTTGTCCATTTTATTGCTTATACCTGTTGGACAGCATGAACTACAAGGCAACTCACTGTTGATTAATCTTGTTTCATCAAATACAACATGTACATATTCTTCTACAACTTGAGTATTCAAGTTATAGACCCTATAAGCCTTACTATTGTTGATGTACCCAACAAATATCCCATTCTTCCTGACACTTATGTTATGCCAGCATTCTAAGGCAAAATGGCATGTCTTGCCACAGCACCAGCATTCATACTTGTTGTATCTAGGTTTAGATACATTTTTGACAGAAGAATTTCTGTTCTGTGATGGTGCTGTTGCAGCTACACCCACTGATTTCTTATAACCATGGGTTTTATGAACATTGGCTTACTTATTGGCATTAACACCCTTGTTATTCAGAATATCAGTCTTATTATGACCATGAATGTTTTCAAGATCATACTTGTTAGAAGGCTCATGCACTTTTCTAAAAACTACAGGGACTTTAAAGTTCAATGGTTGAACAGAGGCTTCGCCCTTTCTCTTGAAATGGGCAGCCCTGGTGTTACTTTTATAGCCTATTCCAGCCTTACCCTTTTGAGCCACAAACTCATCTATTAAGGGTAAGACTGATTTTGGCTTAGAGTAACTAGCCACCAAATCTTTCTCTACTTGAAGTCTGACTTCCATACTTTTAATTAGTTCATTTTTATATGTGATTGTACCCATCTGAATAACAGTAATAGTTTTCAGCTTGGCAACCTCATTCATTTGTTGATCCAATTCTCTCTCTAAATCAGATGCAGTCATCTTAAGATCTGCAATTTCCTTAGCCTGATTTTTGGCCAGGTTTTTGCTTTTCTTAAGTGCCTGCAATAAGTCCCCATATTCATCTATCAACTGATGAATATCTCCTTCAGATTCTGATTCATCCTCATCACTTGATGAAGATGAATCTGACTCTGAACCAGTACTGTAATCATAAATTCTAGAATTACTTTGTACCTTACTGGGACCAGGCTGATCCTGGCACTTGTTGTCTTCTGATTCAGCCATCAGTCCTATGCACTGATGGTCTTCTTGTTCATTGATAGAGTCCAGCAATTGCATAAACTCCTCTTCTTCACTAGCTGCATACAGTCTAATGTATGCTTCAGCTTCAGATTCTGACTCTGAGGAGGATTGATCTGTAAGACTCTTCTCCTTCTTAGCAACAAAGGATTTCTCCTTCTTGCCCTTTTGTTGAGTCTTCTTTCTGTCTGCTGACTCCTTCCTCTTTTTTGGACACTCAGCCACCACATGTCCTGGCCTATTGCAGCAATAGCAAACAATTTTTGATGTTGTAGCTTTGCTGGGCTTAGACCTGCTCCTTTCCTTGTGATTCTCTCCAGAACCTATTTTCTTGATTCTTGATTCTGCCTTAGGGATCTAACTCAGACTATTAAGTCTTTCTTTGAGTAACCTCCCTCTGATACCACTTGATAGTTTTACTTTCAAGACTACCTAAACACCTAGAGGGGGGGTGAATAGGTACTTTTCCTTGATTTAACTTAAGGCAGAATATAACTAAAGTTCTTTGAATAAATCAAATATTTCTAAGCTAACACAGCACAACAATCACAATCATACACACATCACAGATTGCACACAGATTTATAGTGGTTCCCCAAGGTCTGGGTACATCCACTTTCCCCCTTCACCTATCTAGCAGTATGCTAGAGTCGGCCTAACTTCTTCCTTTAACTCAGATCCTCAGATCCTACAGCTCAGAATCCAGAAGGATTCCTATAATTCAGGCTAACAAGCCTTACCTAACCCTTGCCACAAGGCCTACAACTCAGAGAATACCTTTTCCTACAACTCAGGCATAAACAGCCCTACCTCAGCCTTGCCATAAGGCCTACACCTCAGAGAATACCTTCTCCTACAACTCATGAATAAACAGCCCTACCACTAAGAGAATAAATCTCCTACACTCAGCCTTTATAAAATAGGCTTACAACTCAGATCTATAAATAGATCCTACAGAATTTGATAAGGAATTTTGTAATCTCTTACCCCTGTTGAGAGAGAAGGGATAAGAACTTTCTTGATCAGCTTCTTGAAGAGGCTGATGGCTGAAATCAACTTGATCTTAGCTTTCTTCAAAGCTTCTTGAATCTGAACTTAGTTGGGTTGATTTTCTTTGAATAAAACTGACTGGCAGCTTCCTTCTTAGACTTCAGAAATAGATCTGAATCTTCTTGATAGATTAGTTCAGTATCTGCTTCTTGAGAGATCTGTGAATGTCTCCTCCTTTTCTTCAAATAGCTAGATCTCTCTCTATCCAAACCTATTGAAGATACTTCTGAATTCTTGATTGAATTCCACTTAGACATAATATGAATAGTAAACTACTTCAGAACGTCTTCTTAGATCTTCTCACGAATATCTTCTTCTTTGTTACTTGTACTTTCTTGATCAGAGATCAATCTCTAATTGTGTTAGTTGTGACAATACTTGTCTTCTCTATGTGTGTTTTTTTCTTCTTCTGAATCCATCTATTTATAGACTTCATCCATGGTAACTGGCTGATCCGGTTTATAACTAACTTCTGACAAGTCTGACAGCTTCAGTAAACCTGTTATAACTCACAGCTGTCAAGTCTTCAAACAGTTCTTGAGCCTTTGACTCTGTCAGCAAAGCGTCGAGTCTATCTGTCATAAAGTGTCGAGACCATCTGTCAATATGTGTCGACACAAGTGACTTAAGTGTCGACACAGCCTTTGGTGATGTCGACAAAGCTGCCTTGATGTCGGCACAGCTTCTTGATACTGCATCTTGAGAATGTGTCGACACTGATTATTTATGTCGACACAAACACTTCACCATTCATCAGCAATCAACTTGGTCTAGACTCATCTGTGTGTCGACACAAGTCCTGTGTGTCGACACAGTTAATGTAGACTCAGAACATAGTGTGTGTCGACACAGTTGTTGTCGACTCTGCCTCTGTGTGTCGACACTGCCTCCCGGTGTCGACACAGTCGATGTCGACTATAATCTTCTGTGTTTCGACACTGCCTCCCGGTGTCGACACAAATTATCTAAAGTGTCGACACAGCTATTTCCAAGTGTCGACACAATCTTACTGAAGTGTCGACACAGCTTCCTCAGGTGTCGACATATGGACTTAGAATATTTTTCCTGCATTCTAGCGCATTCTTAACCTGCACATATAAACTAAAAATAACATCAAATACACCTTGATGTATATAATTGAGCTAAGTGAGGCTTCTCCAAATCAAGTACACATTTTCCAATGTACCCAACAATCTCCCCCTATTTGGAGAAGTCATAACCCTTTAGCCAATGATATACACCACTTAGAAAATAAACAAGATGATGTACATAAGCATTATATGACAGGGTACTATATAAACAAAACACATATCATAGTTACATCACATAATAAATATGTAAAAGTAAATGATCACAGAATAATGTTTTGTATATTAACTCAAAAGGTTTGTTACAAAATGTTTACATTGATTTCTTTAACAAACTAACAATTATATAGTTCTTGAACAAAAACTAGTAAAGCTAAGACTAAGGCTGGGCAGGCTCCTTGATGACTATCCATTTTCCAGCTATTATCTGAGCCTGAGCAGGAGGTTCTGTATCTTCCATGGGCTTCTTGCCTTTCAAATCAACTTTCTTCTGTGCATCAGCCTTGATCCTTTGTCTTTCAAAATAATGAAAGGGTTTGGGGAAATACTTACTAGGTTCCTGAGTATCAGGAGATAGCTTCCCCATCTTAGCCTTTCTCCTATGTTGAACTATGGCTTCTTGTCTGGCTTCATACTTTTGTCATTCTTGCTTATTGTACCATTTTCCCCTTTCATGTACTTGATCTTTTACAGCTTTCCAAGCAGTTAAAATGATATTCCTTGAAGTGGGGCTCCACTGCTCAAAGTCTGGATTTAATTCTGCTGCTCTCTAAATCTTTTCTTTGATAATAGAGCATCTTGCTGAGCTTTGATAACAGCATCTGGCATATCAACCTTTTCAATAATCACATTTATAATTGGTTGTGGAGGGTTGTACATTGACTGAACCTGTTCATGTATCATATCAAGATTTGTAGGAGGGTAAATAACTTGGGCAACCTCAGGTTGATTACCTTCAAGTAGAATTGGTTGTACCCCTGACTCAGCCATATTATCATCATCACACAAGGGTGGATATCAAAGAGTGGCTCTTATACTGTTAGTTACATATTTGGCATGATCAGACCCAGCATAGACTAACACCCTCTCCCCCTTTATGACTTCTCTAGCCACATACTCTCTCAAGTCATCTTTCTAAAATCTGATTTGTCCATCCAGATAGTTGATTCTATCTTTAAAGAAGGGCTTTAATTTTTTAAGCTTGTCACTAATCAACTTCTCAGATGAAGTGATAGCAGTTTTAACAGATTCTAGGGCAGCCTGTAGCTTCTTATCATATTCTTCTTTTTCTTTAGCCCTTGCAGCAGTCATTACAACAATAGTGTTTGTGAACTCAGTGACTATCACATTATGTGATTCAGTCAGATTTTCATTCATTCTTATTTGATTCTCAAGGACATAGCCTTGTTTAACAGCCATCTCATCCACTTGCTTTTTTATTTCTGCTTGTTGCTTTACAAGAAATACCACAGCATTGCCTCCCTTGTGGAAGCAATCTGTCATCTCTCTTTTATTCTGATTAACTTCAAATCTTATAGATTTTATATCTTGTGCCAGATCAAATTGAAGAGCCTTTTGGCTTTCATCCACATATTTTCTAGAAGCAATCTCTGCTCATCCATTTTGATTTGTAAATCCACCAGAAGTTTGTTGTAATCAATTGCAGGTGCTGGTTGGGAAGAAGTAGCTTGTAAAGCCTGCTTATAGCTTTGACTTCTTCTCTTAAAGACCATTAATTTTCTTTTCTTGGCCTCCCTTACTTCTTCATGCTCAGACTCTGAAGAACTTTCAATAGTAACTCTCTCTTGAGGAGTGGAAGAAATTTCTTTCTCAGCTACTTGTTGCTCTTCCTCTATATCAACCTGCTCCCCCTTAAATCTTAGGGTCTCCATTTTATCTGCTTCTCCTCCAAGATCAGGAAACAGCTCTTCAAGAGTAAATTCTTGTTGTGTGAGAGCAGGAGATTGTACTTTCTCAGCAGCAGCAGCAACTCCAGAAATATCTAGATCAGTTTGAGAAATAATGTCCTCTGATAAATTTATTCTTTCTTCCTCTTGGACCTGTTCAGACTCTGGCTCCCCCTGCAAATGTGCATTCTCAGCATTGTCCTGGACTTGTATACTTTCCAGCTCCCCTTGCACTTGTGCAATAATAGTCTCTTCCTGGACTTGGGTAGTCATAGTCAGATCCTGAACTTGTGCTCTAACTTGCTCTTCCTGGTCTTGTGCATCTTCAGGACCATGCTCTTGCCTATCCATATCAGGCATTTCTTTAGAAAGAACTCTATCCCATCTTGAGAATAACCTCATGTCCATTCTCCTCATATGATTTATCTTTGATCCTGAAATCTGTTGTAACACCTCTGGATTTATTCCAGCCAGGTATAGACTCATGATCCTAGCCAAGTTTGGCTTCTTGATTCCTTCTTTAATCTTATCAAACAATATTGCAGACCAATTTTTTTGAATCTTAAAGATCACCCTAGTCATCATGCTGAACATATAGGCTGATATCCTATCATGGCCACCTGGTTTGCAAAAGATCACCTTTCCTATTATTTCAGACAGGAATTTCCCCTGAGGATTCATGCCCTTCCTGTTGATGGCAGATCCTATCTTTATGGTTGGATCCAATCCACACCATTGAAGTGCCTCCCTGGTCCTTGATGTTGGTACCTCTTCCTCATCTTGTATTTTAGGAAGATGGAGAATCTTGCTCAACCTCTTTTGAGACAGCTTGACTCTTTATCCATGTACAGAGGATTTGATCTTCAATCCTGATGAGTCCATTGATGCAGCAGTATAGAACTCGAATACTTCCTTCTTCCATATCTTACTAGGTTCAGAGATAAGATATTCTAATCTATTGTCTGCAAGAAGTGAAATGACCTGTTTGATCTCTGAGTCGGCATCGTTGAATGCATGCCTAACCAACTCATATCCTTCATTGACGTTGTCTTCAACCTTGGGCGCCATTGGAATGAAGAGAAAGCTTGATTGGAGAGGAGAGAGATTGTCGACACAAGGTTTTTATCTCGAAACCCTGGTGAGCGTGTCGACAGAATAATTTCTTGACCTATTTATATCCTTCTAATCAAAGAAGATCAAAAGGCGGGCAAAAACTATCTAAAAGTGTCGACACTGTTGGAATGTGTCGACACAAACTTCTATTGTCTCGACCACGGCGCTTACTACTATGTGTCGACACAAATTGATGATATGTCGACACAGGAGAGACTTAGTAGTTCATCAGAAATTCTGTGTCGACTCTTATTACAAGTGTCGACACAAAATCTGTAAGTGTCGACACCATTACTCTGGTTGTGTCGACACTACATTTCTGGATGTGTCGACTCTTTGTCCCTTAGGTGTCGACACATTTTCTCTATGTCGGCACAATTTCCCTGAATTGTCGACATGAATTCTCTATGTCGACACCTTATCACTGAATGTGTCGACACCATTTTACTTAGCCAATTTTTGGTAAACTAACCTATGGTCAGCATTCCTAATTCAATTTTAAATCTATTGAATTTAGTTTCATCCAGAGGCTTAGTAAATACATCTGCAATTTGATAATCAGTTTTAACAAATTCTAATGAGATGCCTTCTTTTTCTACATGTTCTCTAAGAAAATGGTATTTTATCTTTATATGCTTAGTCCTACTATGTGAAACAGGATTGTTTGCAATAGAGATGGCACTTTTAGAATCACACAATAAAGGTGTTCTACTTACTTGAATACCATAGTCCCTTAGCTGATGTTGAATCCACAACAGCTGTGCACGGTAACTTCCTGATGCCACATATTCAGACTCAGCTGTGGATATTGCCACACTAGTCTGCTTCTTACTGCTCCAAGATATCAATCTTTCTCCTAGGAATTGGCATGTACCTGTAGTACTTTTTCTATCTTCTCTACAGCCTGCAAAATCTGCATCTGAATAACCTGTTAGTAGAAAATCTACATTCCTAGGGTACCAAAGGCCTAGATTAGGTGTGCCCTTTTGATATCTCAAAATCCTCTTGACTGCAGTATAATGTGATTCTTTAGGGCATGCTTGGTACCTAGCACAGACACATGTTGCATACATAATGTCTGGTCTACTAGCAGTGAGATATAATAGAGAGCCAATTATTCCTCTATACAAAGACTCATCTACAGGTTTACCTGCATCATCTTTGCATATAGGCATACTTGTTCCCATAGGAGTTCTCATGGTAGAGGATGATTCCATACCATACTTCTTAATTAACTCCTTGGTGAACTTAGACTGGGATATGGACAATCCATCATCAGTTTGTCTTACTTGGAGTCCCAAGAAGAACTTAAGTTCCCCCATACTGCTCATTTCAAACTTACCTTGCATAAGTTTGGCAAACTTCTTACAAAGGTTATTCTCTGCTCACTATACGCTACCCAAACTATGGCGTTGAGTGAGCTCAGCTCACTCAACGCCATCCAGATTATAGCGTTGAGTGAGCTCAGCTCACTCAACGCCATCCAGACTATGGCTTTGAGTGAACTGAGCTCACTCAACGCAATCCAGATTATGGCGTTGAGTGAGCTCTGCTCACTAAACGCCATCCAGATTATGGCGTTGAGTGAGCTCAGCTCACTCAACGCCATCCAGACAACACCAGATGGCGTTGACTGCAGTCACTGCACTCAACGCCATTAAACTTATGGCGTTGAGTGCACCCGACGCACTCAACGCAAACCCACCTGTAAGATGGCGTTGAGTGCAGTCAGTGCACTCAACGCAATTCTGATTCTAGCATTGAGTGCACTCGACGCACTCAATTCCCGAGTCCCAATCTTATTTTAAGCAAGTTTATGACCTACTGTTTGTAGACAAAGGTGATTTTCACCTTCCTTCCTAAGCTCTCTTTGTCTTTTGGGTTTCCTAGGGTTTTGTCGTGACCTAGTCATGGCAAAACCACTCACGGGGGTCTAGCCAGAAATGGGATGTTACAAATCCCAATAAACAAAACAAAGATTTCGTCCCCGAAATCAAGGTTAAGCCTACGGGGGCTCCTATCCGGGAGAAAGAAACTTGTAACATCCCATGAGAATTGAAAGATTTACCTCACGACGCCATGTTTGCTATGTGAGGTTTGAAGGCGATAGTAAGATCTAAGACCAATTCGCCCAATTGACAAAGTCTAGACCCCAATAAACAAAAGATTAGCCCATATTCTCGAAATTTCAGTCCTACTAGTTTAAAATAGGAAAGTAAATAGAACGTCCGGAGAGGTTGTGAGGTATACCTGACTGAACAGCTCCAGATACTTTTGTCGCATCAGGTCCTGCGGTTCCCAGGTATGCTCCTCCTGACCGTGGTTCCTCCACAGAACTTTGACTAACGGGAATTTCTTGCGACGCAAGGTCCGTACCCCTCTGTCATCGATCCGAACCGGCTCCAAGTGAACTGATCGGTCGGAAGCTACCGGCCCATCTATGGTCAAAATCTGCTGCTCCGGGCGTAGTAGAGCCCTCCTAAGTGAATTAAGAAATATGGAACACGTCGTGTAAACCTGCCAGTTCTGGTGGCAACTCCAGCCTGTAAGCTAGGGGCCCGATCCGCTCCAGGATCCTGTAAGGGCCCATATACCTAGGGCTGAGCTTCTTACTTCGACCACGCAACCGTAAAACTCCATGCATGGGCCGGATCTTCAATAAAACCCGGTCTCCCACCTATAACTCTACCTGACAGTGTCGGGCATCGTAATACTTAGCCTGTCGGCTCTGTGCTTCCAGCATTCGGTCCCGTATCAATCTGATCTGGGCCTTGGTGTCTTTGACAAAATCCGATCCCAACACCTTTGGATCCTCGTCCTGAATCCATGAAAGCAGAGTCCTACATCTCCTTCCGTACAAGGCTTCATAAGGAGCCATCCCTATGCTTGACTGGTAGCTGTTGTTATATGAGAACTCGACCAGTGGTAACAGCTTCTCCCAGGGTTCATTCCGATCCAAAATGCATAGCCTCAGGAGGTCCTCCAATGTCCGGTTGGTGCGTTCCGTCTGCCCATCCGTCTGGGGATGAAAAGCTGTGCTGAAGGTCAGTCGCGTGCCTAAGTAAGTCTACACGGACCTCCACTCCCTGGATGTGAACCGACCATCCTGATCCGACACGATCGTCCTGGGCACCCCGTGATAATGAATGAACTACTCTATGAATCTCCGTACTAGTACCCCAACCGAGTCATCTTTTTTGATCGGAATGAATCTGGCCACCTTCGTCAACCGATCGACGATGACCCAAATCGAGTTGTTTCCCATCTGTGATCGGGAAGTCCATGAATAAAGTCCATTGCGATGTATTCAAACTTCCACTCTGGGGGTACATGTTCTGAGATACACCATCCTTCTGATGATACAATATAGCGATTAAATTTTTACCTTCTCAGATATCCTGAATCTTGTTACCTGTCATCTAATTTCACGTGATAATAGTTAATTCTCGTAATTACTCCGTCTTATTACCATGTCATTGTCTTGGTAATGCTACGGGTAATCATTCCAAACATATTTTTACAAAATCTTATCTTCGCCTAAATAACGTTGAATTATATCGACTTCAATCTCACTATGTTTGTTACGCCACTTTCCCTAAACTAGGTCCAAAGGAACCCAAGCCAATACTAATTTGCCCAATAAACAAAAGTTTAGCCCCCAATAAACAAAAGATAATCCCCTACCTATCTTGGGCTAAGTATCTTTGATATTACCCTATTACATCTGTCCTAGCTGGGTGTACAATCCCTAGGGCATCAATCTTCGACTTGGGGTTCCACCCTGAAACTCGTTAATATACTCCATACTTTAAACTCTCTGAGTCACATTTACGACAACCTTATCCGGGTCAAAATGTTCCCAATACCAAATGGGTATCTTTCGAACTTGAATTCCTATCCGACCATCGGTGTTTGTCTTGGGGTTGTCCCCTAGTAATCTTATTACCGGTATGAGGGTTAAGACTACTTGTCTTCTACCATTTTGCTAATGTATTATTGGTCTCAATTCTCCTTAAAGCAGTCTACTGCTTTGAGTAATCCATGATTGGTACAGTAGGGACACTTGAGTTTATGTCTTAGGTAGTAATTCTCGTGCTAAACTCCTCCTTTATTCTCTTTGGGTATCTTCTTACCTTAACCAAGTTCATACCCAAGGTCTATTTTTGACTAGGGCATACTATAAGTTGTCGTGGTTAGTTATGAGTCCTAATGGGTTGAGTCTAACGTATTGACTAGAGAATTAAGATGAGATTTTTGCAGCCAGAGGTGTTCCCTGCTGGGGGCTGGGTTTGCCGCAGGCTACAAAGAAGAATTCCAGTTAATGATGAAGTGGACTTTTACATGTGATTTCCCTTATGGGCACACCACTGCTTCTGCTGCTAGTATGTCCTCAAACTAAGCTCGCGCGGGGGTGACCCAGGGTTAGTAGACTTCTACTTTTCTGATCGAGGTTTGCTTTGATACCACTTGTAAGACCCCCTTTTTTTTCTTTTTAAACACCGGGGTCTTAGGCCCTGGATCGCCGCTTTACGGTGACACCTTCACGTCCTGAAGGGTCATCACCACAAGGCGCCAATTCTGCCGGCCAATTCGATCACAGAAAGATAGCACAATAAATGAAAAGCAAGTCCACAGAAATCACATGTATAGAAATAAAAGTCTCCACTAAGGGAGAGTCCACAGAAATAATATAAAAGGTACTGAAAGTAAGGGCTTATGCCCGATACATCATAATCCTCACTACAGGTCACTCATGCAGAAGCAAACTAAAACAAATACTATAAGTCGGGACTCACAGGCCCAGCTGTCTGAACTCCTGAGCTAAACTGCCCTATCTCCAAGCAGGCCGACCTCCGGGGTTGCTCCTCCATGCTGGGCTCCACGATCCCCTAAATGATATGGTCCGAAAATCGTTAGTCTATAAGACTAATTCCTATCATCCCCTGCCCCTTCCCCCATGGCTCCTAAGTACCGAGCGGGGAGGAAGAAAGGGAAGGACACGAAGGTGGAGAATAAATCAAAAGCAGGTGATGACGGACCTATAATATCAATTTATAGTACATGTGGCAGAAAAGTAAAGTATGAAAAGTAACCTTAACTTATGTGCGGAAGCACCTAAGCCAAGGGATCTTCTGCAAGGCTCCCATCGTATAAAGTATCTCATACCACTTATACGTTGGGGTTTCGGTTATAAAACAACAGCATATATATATAGAATTTAACCTTAATTTATAAACTTGCCCACACAAGCTTATAGACCAAGGGGTCGTTTTGCAAGTCCTAATGTATAAGCGTCACATTCCACTTATACATTAGGTGTGGAGGGTTAAATGAATCGATTATGCCATGACATGCTAGTGGGTATGATGAATCATGCAAGTACAAGACACACACCCGACTCTGTGTACACAGACCTTTAGTTCCCCCTTTCGGAGCCGTTACCTCCTAGGATACCTCCGTAGTGGCAGACGGAAGCCGTGGGTTGGGCCTCGCCCACCTCTAAACCAGTAAAGCACTACTGGTCAGACCTATCGTATGCCTCAACGCTTGGTGCACGAAGCGGATTCCTGCGTACTCTTGTCGGCTAGCGCACCTGACTTCTGTTGGCGAAGTGCTAACCATACTTGCCGAGTCAGCGTATTGGCGTCGGTGCATCGACCCTCCAATACCTAAGACCCACCACCTTTTTCTTTCCTTTTTATGCACATGCAAAATTTAACGTATCAAACCAATCGAGCCGAATATCCCCGGACCATTCCGTCCGTCTCTTAACCAATCGAGCTGAAGCTCCCCGGACCCTTTCTGTCCGTCTCTTTACCAACCGAGCCGAAGCTCCTCGGACCCTTTTTGTCCGTCTCTTAACCAACCGAGCCGAAGCTCCCAACAATCTTCATTTACTAACAGTGTTTGTGAAACGTGCAACCCTAATTACTAAGTTACTCTTATCAGTTTGTTAATACAGTTTACGTTAACCCAGGACTGCCCCCGGTATTCCCTGTGAAGGGCTCTCAAAGGGCACTAGGAACTATGATGGTAGCTGAAGCCCATCGTTCCCTTTCGCAAGGCACTTATTGTTATTTGTTGATTCCCTTAACCCATTCCCTTCTCATATTACAGTGGGCTAATCCTAGGGAGATATTGACTCTTCCTCTCCTCGGGGAAGACGATCTTTTGTCGAACTCGAACACCTCTAGACTCTAGCCAAACCACTTCTCACTACTCTTCCTATCCCTCTATAGTGAAATCATTCACATCAGTCCGCCCAGCTAAAATGACTAACTCCAACAACTATCCCAGATCATGTCCTATTGCAAATAAACAATTTGCTATATGCAGACCAGCCTAGGCTTTATGTCAAAACGGATAGGAGACAATCTAAATAATCATCCAAATGCCCTAAATTATTTACTGGAGACTTATCATGACACAAATAGACTCAATCCAGAAAATTGTAATTTTCCTAATTTATCTGGCATTTAATTAATTTTCTTTAAAGCTTCTAAGGGCTACCAATTGAACATGAAGTGCACTTTTCAGGTATGTATAAAGCTTCATAAAATCATGATAAATTCTAAACAGCAATTTATTAGTAAATCCAAGATATAGCAATTTTTCCAGCAATTTAAGGACTTTTATTTAATTTTGTGAATAAATTCTATTTCCTTTCATTAATGAAGTAAGTGCAGTAGATAATCATCAAAAAATTCTTAATTAATCTTCTAGAGTAGATACTGTCCTAAAAACATCAATGGCCAAATTTCATAATTCTTCAATGGGGAGTGAGCTCTAGAATAAATAATTACCAAAATCTCAAAAGGCTATATTTGTGAAGCAAGTATTGTAAATATTCTCCTAAAAATCATGAATAAAATTATACAACTAGATGTTGATCTAAAAACATCATTGGCTAGGTTTAATAATTTTATAGTAGGTAATTTGCTCTAAATAATTTATTGACCATAATTGCCCTTTTGGAACCTGTGAAGGAAGTACTAGATATAATCAGCTAAAATTTGTAACAAAATTCAGGGATGTTTATTTAGTCATAAATCATCTGCTGTCCAAGTTCCATCAGATTCAAATGAACAGAGTAATCAAATTAATTAAAATACCAGTTTGGGCAAATTGATACCTAACAAATAAAGTACTATAAATATGATCCATAAAATTCTAATAAAATTACTAAGGGTTCTACCTAGTCTAAAACTTACTCTACCCCAGTTTCACAACTTTTGACTAAGGTTTAGTGACTGTGATTTCATAGTTGAGTTTCTACCCTAAAACTAGGGTAAGGGTTTTGAGGTGTCTTCCTACCTCCAAATCCCTTGAGATTTCTATCAGAGAACTTAGAATACACTACCTTCAACTCTACAGAGTTACAAGGTCACACAAGGGTATTTTCCCCCATGTCCTTCACAACCCCAAAAATCCCTTCCTTAGGGTTTGAGTTTGAACCCTAGGGTAAATCAACCCTAAATCACACCATTTTCCTTAATAAGGTGACAATGGTCCTACCAAGTCAATGACCAAAATTTAAGCCATTGTTGAGGTGATTTGACCACTAAAAATCCCAAGGGGATGTTTGGACCTAAATAACACTATAAGGGTCAACCTAGGGTTTGATAGAAACCTAATCAAAACATCTCTAAATGAGATGAAATTTTTACTAGAGCCTTAACATGCCCTCTAATACTAACCACCCAAATTTGGGGAGATTTTGAGGTGTGTATGACACCTAATTAATTTATACATGATTTATTAAATTTTTCCAAAAACTTTAGAAAACTATTCTCCAAAAATTCCCATTTTTGTACAGGCCCTATATATAGCTAAGGTAGACCCCCTTACCAAATTTCAGCTCATTTGGACAAGGGATGAAAAGTGGGTACTCATTTGAACCTCAGGATAGCCCTAGGTAGAGGTCCCACCAAAATGGGTACTGTGGTCAAACCACTTACCCAATCGGGTTTAAATAAATTTTAGAATAATCTAGACTCGAATGGCTACAACTTCTGTGACAGGCCATATTTCCTAAAACGGCCTCTATGTGCCTCATTTAATAGCATCGAAATGAGCTTGATAAAAGTGATAAATTGCTATATATTATATATAAATATATACCAGATTTAATATATGGCACTGTTCATCTTCTCAGAAGCCCGAAACCAGCAACCTAAAAAAAACGCTTAAAACATGTAGCCTTCAAGTGGATTTCCCATCCACCCATCCATCTCCCTGGCCGGCCACCACCACCACCTCCGTTGAGGTGAGGGCTACCGTTAGGGGGCGGCACGGCCGCCGGAGAGGCAGTTTCCGGCAAACCCGACCACCATAAATTTTGGAAAAACCATGGAAACTCTAACCTGATCCAGCTCTTTTGAGCCCGATGTCTCTCCTAATAGTTCCTAAGATCTATCCATAGAAGAAGAGGTAGAGGAGGACCTTATTCGCAGTTTGGAGTCGAGCCGATCGTCGTGATGCCATTTGCGCGGTGGTGGCGTCGCCAGAATTCCTCAACAGCAAGGTAACAAGCTATAGCTTTGTCGGGCAAGGGTGAAAATTTCCTCTCTAAGTCTAGGGAGTCTTTTAAAGGAGAAACAAGGCTGCGGGTGGGGGTATAAGTTGTCCAACCATTAATGCCTCCTTAAAAGCATGCTTCGGCCATGGTGGAGGGGAGATGAAACGGCTCAAATTAGCTGGAGAAAGACTGGAAACTCCTCCTCTCCCCATGAGGACTTGAATCCAGCCATTAAGGAGGAGGGGAAGGGGCCATGGCATCAAATGCCATCAATGGCCGTGAAAGCTGGTTCACGGCCATGGCCGTGGCTATTTACCCTCTGTTTTCAAAACTGACGGCCACGTGGCATTTTGACCGGTCAAACTTTATTTGAATAAGACTTAATTAAGTCTTAATAAAAGAAACGGCCTATTTAAGACATCCTGGCCCGCTTCCCAAAACTGACCAGTTCAACTGAACAGTCGGCCAAGCTAAAACCGCCAGGAAAATTTTCTAAGTAAAATGGCGTTGAGTGAGCAGAGCTCACTCAACGCCATCCAGGCTACGGCATTGAGTGAGCTCTGCTCACTCAACGCCAGCCAGACTATGGCATTGAGTGAGTTAAGCTCACTCAATGCCATCCAGATTATGGCGTTTAGTGAGCTCTGCTCACTCAACGCCATCCAGACTATGGCTTTGAGTGAGCTGAGCTCACTCAACGCCATCCAGATTATGGCGTTGAGTGAGCTCAGCTCACTCAATGCCATCCAGACAATACCAGATGGCGTTGAGTGCAGTCACTGCACTCAACGCCATTCAACTTAGTGCGTTGAGTTCACCCGATGCACTAAACGCCAACCCACCTATAAGATGGCGTTGAGTGCAGTCAGTGCACTCAACGCCATTCTGCTTCTGGCGTTGAGTGCACTCGACGCACTCAACGCCCGAGTCCCAATCTTATTTTAAGCAAGTTTCTGACCTACTGTTTGCAGACCAAGGTGATTTTCACCTTCCTTCCTAAGCTTTCTTTGTCTTTTGGGTTTCCTAGGGTTTTGTCGTCACCTAGTCATGGCAAAACCACTCCCGGGGGTCTAGCCAGAAATTGTATGTTACAAATCCCAATAAACAAAACAAAGATTTCATCCCCAAAATCAAGGTTAAGCCTACGGGGGCTCCTATCCGGGAGAAAGAAACTTGTAACATCCCATGAGAATTGAAATATTTACCTCACGATGCCATGTTTGCTATGTGAGGTTTGAAGGCGATAGTAAGATCTAAGACCAATTCGCCTAATTGACAAAGTCTAGACCACAATAAACAAAAGATTAGCACTTATTCTCGAAATTTCAGTCCTACTAGTTTAAAATAGGAAAGTAAATTGAACGCCCTGAGAGGTTGTAAGGTATACCTGACTGAACAGCTCCGGATACTTTTGTCACATCAGGTCCTGCGGTTCCCAGGTATGCTCCTCCTAACCGTGGTTCCTCCACGGAACTTTGACTAACGGGACTTTCTTGCGACGCAAGGTCCTTACCCCTCTGTCATCGATCCGAACTAGCTCCAAGTGAACTGATCGGTCAGAAGCTACCGGCCCATCTATGGTCAAAATCTGTTGCTCCGGGTGCAGTAGAGCCCTCCTAAGTGAATTAAGAAATATGGAACACGTCGTGTAAACCTGCTAGTTCTGGTGGCAACTTCAGCCTGTAAGCTAGGGGCCCGATCCGCTCAAGGATCCTATAAGGGCCCATATACCTAGGGCAGAGCTTCTTCCTTCGACCACGTACCCGTGAAACTCTATGCATGGGCCGAATCTTCAAGAAAACCCGGTCTCCCACCTGAAATTCTACCTGACGGTGTTGGGCGTCGTAATACTTAGCCTGTCTGCTCTGTGCTTCAAGTATTCGGTCCCGTATCAATCTGATCTGGGCCTCGGTGTCTTCGACAAAATCCGATCCCAACACCTTCAGATCCTCGTCCTGAATCCATGAAAGCGAACTCCTATATCTCCTTCCGTACAAGGCTTCATAAGGAGCCATCCCTATACTGGACTAGTAGCTGTTGTTATAGGAGAACTCGACCAGTGGTAACAGCTTCTCCCAGGGTTCGTTTCGATCCAAAATGCATAGCCTAAGGTGGTCCTCCAATGTCCGGTTGGTGCTTTCCGTTTGCCCATCCTTCTGGTGATGAAACGCTGTGCTGAAGGTCAGCTGCGTGCCTAAGTAAGTCTGCACGGACCTCCACTCCCTCGATGTGAACCGACCATCCCGATCTGACACGATCGTCCTGGGAACCCCGTGATAATGAATGAACTACTCTATGAATCTCCGTACTAGTACCCCAACCGAGTCATCTTTTCTGATCGAAATGAATCTGGCCACCTTCGTCAACCGATCGACGATGGCCCAAATCGAGTTGTTTCCCATCTGTGATCGGGGAAGTCCATGAATAAAGTCCATTGCGATGTATTCAAACTTCCACTCCGGGGGTACATGTTCTGAGATACACCATCCTTCTGATGATACAACATAGCGATTAAATTTTTACCTTCTCAGATATCCTGAATCTTGTTACCCGTCATCTAATTTCACGTGATAATTGTTAATTCTCGTAATTACTCCGTCTTATTACCATGTAATTGTCTTGGTAATGCTACGGGTCATCATTCCAAACATGTTTTTACAAAATCTTATCTTCGCCTGAATAACGTCGAATTATAACGACTTCAATCTCACTATGTTTGTTACGCCACTTTCCCTAAACTAGGTCTAAGGGAACCCAAGCCAATACTAATTTGCCCAATAAACAAAAGTTTAGCCCCCCAATAAACAAAAGATAAGCCCCTACCTATCTTGGGCAAAGTATCTTTGATATTACCCTATTACATATGTCCTAGCTGGGTATACAATCCCTAGGGCATCAATCTTCGACCTTGGGTTCCACCCTGAAACTCGTTAATATATTCCATACTTTAAACTCTCTGAGTCACATTTACGACAACCTTATCCGGGTCAAAATGTTCCCAATCCCAAATGGGTATCTTCCGAACTTGAATTCCTATCCGACCATCGGTGTTTTTCTTGGGGTTGTCCCCGAGTAATCTTATTACCGATATGAGGGTTAAGACTACTTGTCTTCTACCATTCTGCTAATGTATTATTGGTCTCAATTCTCCTTAAAGCAGTCTACCGCTTTGAGTAATCCTTGATTGGGACAGTACGGACACTTGAGTTTATGTCTTAGGTAGTAATTCCTGTGCTAAACTCCTTCTTTATTCTCTTTGGGTATCTCCTTACCTTAACCAAGTTCATACCCAAGGTCTATTTTTGACTAGGGCATACTATAAGTTGTCGTGGTTAGTTATGAGTCCTAATGGGTTGAGTCTAACGCATTGACTAGAGAATTAAGATGAGATTTTTGCAGCCAGAGGTGTTCCCTGTTGGGGGCAGGGTTTGCCGCAGGCTACAAAGAAGAATTCTAATTAATGATGAAGTGGACTTTTACATATGATTTCCCTTATAGGCACACCACTGCTTCCGCTGCTAGTTTGTACTCAAACTAAGCTCGCGCGGGGGTGACCCAGGGTTAGTGGACTTCTACTTTTCCGATCGAGGTTTGCTTTGATACCACTTGTAAGACCCCCCCCCCCCCTTTTTTCTTTTTAAACACCGGGTTCTTAGGCCTAGGATCGCCGCTTTGCGGTGTGTTGAAGTAGGCGGTCTAGCGGTCTGAAGCTGACGGGCTAAATATCCAGTTGGTGGCTGCTATGGTTCGGCGGTCTTGCGGGTTGTCTCCAGCGACTTGTATATCTGGCGGTCTGGCGGTCTGGCGGTCTGGCAGTCTTGCGGTCTCCTACGGCATCTTCTTCTGGTCTGTCCGGGCGGTTAGCCTGTTGTCTAACCGCGCGGACTGTGCGGTCTGTACATGTCAAACCGCCCAGTCTTTGTACATTTATTTAGTCCCACATTGTTAGTTTGTACTCTCCTCTATCTCCTCCATTCTATAAAAGGGAGGCCATACCTTTGTAAATGATATCTTTTTGGATAATAAAAAATTTCAATTATTCAATCTTCCGGCCTGTTTTTTCTAGTCGTTCTTCTCTTTTTACATGGTATCAGAGGCATCGATCTCTGGCTCCTGATTCTGTGCTCCTTTCTAGCCGTGCGACCTACTTCTTCTTCCCGCGGCCTGTCTTGTGTGCCTGCGCCCTGTCTGCGCGGCCTGTTTCTCTTTGTCTGCTTGCGATCTGTTCTTGTCGCAGCCTCCCTTCTTCTCTTTCTTATCGCCCCGGCCTGTTTGCCGAATTCCTCTTTCTCTCCCGTTCGTGCGGTCTGTCTTCCAACCGCCCGACCTCTTACCCTCTGTTTTGGCTCTGCGGCTTGGTCGTGGCTTCTCTAGCCGCTGGTGTCTGACATCGTGACCGCTGCAGCTTTTCCCTTCTCTCTTAACCGCCCGACTTGGTTCCTAACCGTCCGGTTTCGGTCTTCTTCTATGGATATCTCTGACAATTCCACTGCCACCACTCCTGCAGCCACTCCGGCTCCGCCTTCTATCCCTACTCCTTCCGGAAATCTGGGCACTGTTTCTAAGCTCATTGGCTCCAACTATCCGGATTGGAGCGTCTCTTTCACTTTCCTTCTTCGTTCTCAGCGCAAACGTCATCATCTTACCGATGATCCGCCTCCTCCTAATTCTCCTCTCTTTGACGAATGGGATGCGAGTGATGCGCTTGTCCGCACATGGCTGGCTAATAGCCTCTCTGATGAGTGCCTTCCAGTCATCCGTCATGATGAGACGGTAAAGGCCGTGTGGCTTCATCTGGGTGCTCTTTACTCCAAGGGGACGCAGACCTCCCGGATTTATACTCTTTATGCGGATCTCTTCGCCCGTTCATCCATGACTCCCGCTGCAGCCTATCAGCAAGTTCAGGCTCTTGGCGCTGAGATCCTCCAGAATCGCCCCTTCTCTGCGGACTTGGCTCAGCAACACAAACACTTCCAGGAACTCCTGGTTGTTTGTTATCTTCTGCGACTTCCCGAGTCTTTTGATCTCATCCGCCAGCAAATCTTGGGTGAAGCTGAGTCTCCCACCTTGGATGCCACCGCCGCTCGCGTAGCCGCCGTTACTTCTCTGCTCCAGCGCCCTCTGTTATCCTCCCCTCCTCCGCAGGACTCTTATGCTCAGTACACTCAGTGCGGCAGCAATAGTGGCCGCAGCCACTCTGGGGCGCGCGGTCCGTCCAGGTTCCTCTGTTCTCACTGTGGTCGTACCGGTCATACCATTGACCGATGTTGGCAGAAACATCCTCATCTGCGCCCGTCTGGTGATACTTCGCCCTCCCCGAACCCCTCCTCTCGGTCGTCTGCTTCGGTGGCGACGACCTCAGGTAGTGCTCATGTCGCTATCCAAGGTAAATGGTTGATTGATTCTGGTGCTACAAATCATATGACAGGCAATCCTCAGTGTTTTTCGCTTCTCAAAACGCATGATCGGTTGCCTCCTGTCCTTGTTGCAGATGGTTCTCCTTCCCCGATTCGTGGGATAGGCATGGTTCAAGTCACCCCATCGCTGCGCTTGGTGGACACTCTCTATGTCCCGAAGTTTCCTTGCAATCTTCTATCTGTTACTACTTTATGCAAGCAACTTCAGTGCTCTGTTGTATTCACTCCTACTTCTTGTTGCTTTCAGGACTCGAGAACCCAACGGACGATTGCTACTGGGACTGAGAGCGGCGGCCTCTATTTCCTCGACAACGTTTCCGCTCTGTCCGCCTTCACTTCCTCATCTACTGATCTGCTTCAATGGCATCTTCTCCTTGGACATCCTCCTGCTCGCATTCTTCGACAGCTTCTGCCCCACTTACCGCCAACCAATCCTCCGCTCAACTGTGACGCCTGCCAACTTGGCAAACATCACCGCTCCTCCTTCCCGCCCAAGCATGCTCGCAGTTCCTCTAGCCCGTTTGATCTCATCCATTCTGATGTATGGGGTCCGGCTCCTACTCCAACCATTGGTCGGGGTAGTTTGTATTTTGTAACTTTTATTGATGACTTTTCTCGTTGTACCTGGGTGTATCTGTTACGAGATCGCTCTGAACTCTTCTCTGTTTGGGAATGTTTTTATAATATGATTAAAACTCAGTTTCATGTCTCTATTAAATGTCTTCGCTCTGATAATGCTAAAGAGTATCTTAGTCATGATTTTTCATCTTTCTGTATGCAACATGGTATTATTCATCAGACCACCTGCGTTTACACCTCCCAGCAGAATGGGGTGGCGGAACGTAAAAACCGTCATCTCCTCGATGTCGCTCGCACTCTCCTAACGCAGATGCATGTGCCTCGCTCTTATTGGGGCTATGCTGTTCTCCTCGCCTGTTATCTCATCAATCGTATTCCTTCTACTGTTCTTCAGGGTAAGACTCCCTTCTCCATTCTCTACCCCGGCAAGGAACCTTTTCCCCTCCCTCTTCGAATCTTTGGCTGTACAGCCTTTGTGCATGCCCCGCCTGCTACCCATGACAAACTTTCTCCCCGTGCCACCAAATGTGTCTTTTTGGGCTACTCAGTCACTCAGAAAGGCTACTGTTGCTTTGACCCCGTTCTGCGCAAACAGTTTGTTTCTGCAGATGTCACCTTCTTCGAAAATGCAGCCTACTTCTCCTCTCCACCCCTTCTTCCTCCTGTTCCTGACTCATCACCCTCCCTGTCTGTTCCCTCTCAGCCTATCCACGTTTCTCCTCCCCCTTCCTCATCCCCTCCTCCGTCTATTCCTCTCCCCTCTCCTCCCTCCCCGTCTCCGGAGTCGTCTCTCTCTAGTCCCGGGCCAGCTTTCTCCGCTACGGACGCTCCGGTCCCTGAAGCCCCCGACGACCTGGATCTCCCCATTGCTCTTCGCAAAGGGGTGCGGGCATGCACTCAACACTCGCTTGCGGCAGTTGTGTCCTATGCTCGGCTTACTTCTTCTCGCCGGCATTTTGCTTTAGCTATTTCAGCTACTACTACTCCCCGTACCTTCCAGGAGGCGCTTGTTATTCCTCATTGGAAGTCTGCCATGGATGAGGAAATCGCTACTCTTACTGAACGGGGCACCTGGACCCTTGTTTCTCCTCCAGTGGGTACTGATGTGGTTGGATGTCGATGGGTGTTTGTTGTGAAGTTTCGCCCAGACGGGACTGTGGACCGCTACAAAGCCCGACTGGTGGCCAAAGGCTTCACTCAGACTTATGGGGTTGACTACTTTGATACTTTCTCCCCGGTTGCTCGTCTCAGCACCATCCGGGTTATTCTCTCTGTGGCTGTCAACCGCAATTGGACTATCTCCCAGCTTGATGTCAAGAATGCCTTTCTTTATGGGGATCTTCATGAGGACGTTTACATGGAGCAACCTCCGGGGTATGTTGCTCAGGGGGAGACCCGTGTATGCAAGCTAAAGAAGGCTATCTATGGCCTCAAGCAGAGCCCTCGGGCATGGTTCGACAAGTTCAGCAGCATTGTGGCTGCTGTTGGCTTTACAAGAAGTACGGCGGATCATTCCCTGTTTATTCGCAAAACCGCATCGGGCCTTGTAGTTTTGGCGGTTTATGTTGACGACATTCTTCTTACCGGTGATGATCAAGCTGGGTGGACTTGACAAAGAAGCACCTCGGTCAACATCTTGTCACAAAGGATATGGGCTCCCCGAAATACTTTTTGGTGATAGAGATCTGTCGGAAGCCCGACTCTCTGGTTCTCTCCCAACGGAAGTATGCACTTGATCTTCTACGGGATGCAGGATTGACCGGTGCCAAACCGGCACGGTATCCCATGGCTACTAGAGAAGACAAAACGTGGACAGATGACTCTCCTCTTATGTCTGATGCCACAAAGTATAGACGTCTGGTGGGTAAACTCATTTATCTCACGGTGACCAGACCTGACATTGCCTATGCTGTTGGCAAGGTAAGTCAGTTCATGCAAGCTCCCAGGGAATGTCATCTTCAGTCTGCCTTGAAGATATTAGAGTATGTTAAAGCAGCACCGGCCAAAGGACTACTCTTTCAGAAGAATGGTCATTTGAGAGTTGAAGCCTACTCAGATTCTAGCTATGCTGATGATAAAGATGACCGCAAATCTACATCTGGTTTCTGCACATTTGTTGGAGGTAATCTTGTGAGCTGGAAGAGCAAAAAGCAGTCTGTAGTTTCAAGGTCTAGTGCTGAAGCTGAATATCGGAGCATGGCGTCCACCACTTGCGAACTAAAATGGTTGCGGGCTCTCATGCTTGATCTAGGAGAGGTCTACGACTATCCTCTTCCTATGTTCTGTGACAACAAGGCCGCTATATATATATCCAAAAATCTGGTCTTCCATGAGAGAACCAAACATATTGAAGTCGACTGCCATTTCATCCGGGAAGAGATCTTGAAGAAACAGATTTGCACTCCGTTCGTCACCTCCGACAAAGAGTTGGCAGATATCTTCACCAAGCCTGTGTCTACTTCATTCTTCCACATTTGTGACAAGCTGGGCATGATCGATATCTATGCTCCAGCTTGAGGGGGAGTGTTGAAGTAGGCGGTCTAGCGGTCTGAAGCTGACGGGCTAAATATCCAGTTGGTGGTTGCTATGGTTCGGCGGTCTTGCGGGTTGTCTCCAGCGACTTGTATATCTGGCGGTCTGGCGGTCTGGCGGTCTGGCAGTCTTGCGGTCTCCTACGGCATCTTCTTCTGGTCTGTCCGGGCGGTTAGCCTGTTGTCTAACCGCGCGGACTGTGCGGTCTGTACATGTCAAACCGCCCAGTCTTTGTACATTTATTTAGTCCCACATTGTTAGTTTGTACTCTCCTCTATCTCCTCCATTCTATAAAAGGGAGGCCATACCATTGTAAATGATATCTTTTTGGATAATAAAAAATTTCAATTATTCAATCTTCCGGCCTGTTTTTTCTAGTCGTTCTTCTCTTTTTACACGGTGACACCTTTACATCCTGAAGGGTCATCACCATAAGGCACCGATTCTGCGGGCCAATTCGATCACAGAAAGATAGCACAATAAATGAAAAGCAAGTCCACAGAAATCACATGTATAGAAATAAAAGTCTCCACGAAAGGAGAGTCCATAGAAATAGTATAAAAGGTACTGAAAGTAAGGGCTTATGCCCGGTACATCATAATCCTCACTACAGGTCACTCATGCGGAAGCAAACTAAAACATCTACTATAAGTCAGGACTCACAGTCCCAGCTGTCTGAACTGCTGAGCTAGACTGCCCTATCTCTAAGCGGGCCGACCTCCGGGGCTGCTCCTCCATGCTGGGTTCCACGATCCCCTAAATGATATGGTCCGAAAACCATTAGTCTATAAGACTAAGTCCTATCATCCCCTACCCATTCCCCCATGGCTCCTAATTACCGAGTGGAGAGGAAGAAAGGGAAGGACACGAAGATGGAGAATAAATCAAAAGCAGGTGACGGCGGACCAATACTAGCAATTTATAGTACATGTGGCAGAAAAGTAAAGTATGAAAAGTAACCTTAACTTATGTGCGGAAGCACCTAAGCCAAGGGATCTTCTGCAAGGCTCCCATTGTATAAAGTGTCCCATACCACTTATACGTTTGGGTGTCGGTTATCAAACAGCAGCATATATATATATATAATTTAACCTTATTTTATAAACTTGCCCACACAAGCTTATAGACCAAGGGGTCGTTTTGCAAGTCCTAATGTATAAGCGTCTCATTCCACTTATACATTAGGTGTGGAGGGTTAAATGAATCGATTATGCCATGACATGCTAGTGGGTATGATGAATCATGCAAGTGCAACACACACACCTGACTCTGTGTATACAGACCTTTAGTTCCCCCTTTCAGAGTTGTTACCTCCCAGGATACCTCCGTTGTGACAGACGGAAGCGGTGGGTTGGGCCTCGCCCACCTCTAAACCAGTAAAGCACTACCGGTCAGACCTATCGTACGCCTCAATGCTTGGTGCACGAAGCGGACTCCTGCGTACCCTTGTCGGCTGGCGCACCGGACTTCTGCTGGCGAAGTGCTAACCACACTTGCCGAGTCAGCGTATTGGCGTCGGTGCATCGACCCTCCAATACCGAAGACCCACCACCTTTTTCTTTCCTTTTTATGCACATGCAAAATTTAATGTATCAAACCAATCGAGTCGAAGCTCCCCAGACCATTCCGTCTGTCTCTAAACCAATCGAGCTGAAGCTCCCCGAACCCTTTCTGTCTGTCTCTTAACCAACCGAGCCGAAGCTCCCCGGACCCTTTTTGTCCATCTCTTAACCAACCAAGCCGAAGCTCCCAACAATCTTCATGTGCTAACAGTGTTTGTGAAACGTGCAACCCTAATTACTAAGTTACTCTTATCAGTTTGTTAATACAGTTTACGTTAACCAAGGACTGCCCCCGGTATTCCCTGTGAAGGGCTCTCAAAGGGCACTAGGAACTATGATGGTAGCTGAAGCCAATTGTTCCCTTTCGCAAGGCACTTATTGTTAATGGTTGATTCCCTTAACCCATTCCCTTCTCATATTACAGTGGACTAACCCTAGGGTTATATTGACTCTTCCTCTCCTCGGGGAAGACGATCTTTTGTCGAACTCGAACACCTCTAGACTCTAGCCAAACCACTTCTCACTACTCTTCCTATCCCTCTATAGTGAAATCATTCACATCAGTCCGCCCAGCTAAAATGACTAACTCCAACAACTATCCCAGATCATGTCCTATTGCAAATAAACAATTTGCTATATGCAGACCAGCCTAGGCTTTATGTCAAAACGGATAGGAGACAATCTAAATAATCATCCAAATGCCCTAAATTATTTACTGGAGACTTATCATGACACAAATAGACTCAATCCAGAAAATTGTAATTTTCCTAATTTATCTGGCATTTAATTAATTTTCTTTAAAGCTTCTAAGGGCTACCAATTGAACATGAAGTGCACTTTTCAGGTATGTATAAAGCTTCATAAAATCATGATAAATTCTAAACAGCAATTTATTAGTAAATCCAAGATATAGCAATTTTTCCAGTAATTTAAGGACTTTTATTTAATTTTGAGAATAAATTCTCGCCAAATTTCATAATTCTTCAATGGGGAGTGAGCTCTAGAATAAATAATTACCAAAATCTCAAAAGGCTATATTTGTGAAGCAAGTATTGTAAATATTCTCCTAAAAATCATGAATAATATTATACAACTAGATATTGATCTAAAAACATCATTGGCTAGGTTTAATAATTTTATAGTAGGCAATTTGCTCTAAATGATTTATTGACCATAATTGCCCTTTTGGAACCTGTGAAGGAAGTACTAGATATAATCAGCTTAAATTTGTAACAAAATAGATTCAAATGAACAGAGTAATCAAATTAATTAAAATACCAGTTTGGGCAAATTGATACCTAACAAATAAAGTACTATAAATAAGATCCATAAAATTCTAATAAAATGACTAAGGGTTCTACCTAGTCTAAAACTTACTCTACCCTAGTTTCACAACTTTTGACTACGGTTTAGTGACTGTGATTTCATAGTTGAGTTTCTACCCTAAAACTAGGGTTAGGGTTTTGAGGTGTCTTCCTACCTCCAAATCCCTTGAGATTTCTACCAGAGAACTTAGAATACACTACCTTCAACTCTACTGAGTTACAAGGTCACACAATTCCCTCATGTCCTTCACAATCCCCAAAATCCCTTCCTTAGGGTTTGAGTTTGAACCCTAGGGTATATCAACCCTAAATCATACCATTTTCCTTAATAAGGTGATAATGGTCCTACCAAGTCAGTGACCAAAATTTAAGCCACTATTGAGGTGATTTGACCACTAAAAATCCCAAGGCGATGTTTGGACCTAAATAACTCTATAAGGGTCAACCTAGGGTTTGATAGAAACCTAATCAAAACATCTCCAAATGAGATTAAATTTTTACCAGAGCCTTAACATGCCCTCTAAGACTACCCACCCAAATTTGGGGGGATTTTGAGGTGTGTATGACACCTAATTAATTTATACATGATTTATTAAATTTTTCCAAAAACTTTAGAAAAATATTCTTCAAAAATTCCCATTTTTGAACAGGCCCTATATATAGCTAAGGTAGACCCCCTGACCAAATTTTAGCTCATTTAGACAAGGGATGAAAAGTGGGTACCCATTTGAACCTCAGGATAGCCCTAGGTAGAGGTCCCACCAAAATGGGTATTGTGGTCAAACCACTTACCCAATCGCGTTTAAATAAATTTTAGAATACTCTAGACTCAAATGGCTACAACTTCTGTGACAGGCTATATTTCCTAAAATGGCCTCTAAGTGCCTCATTTAATAGCATCAAAATGAAGTTGATAAAAGTGATAAATTGTTATATATTATATATAAATATATATCAGATTTAATATATGGCACTGTTCATCTTCTCAAAAGCCCGAAACCAGCAACCTAAAAAAATGCTTAAAACCTGTAGCTTGCAAGTGGATTTCCCGTCCACCCAGCCATCTCCCTGGTCGGCCACCACCACCACCACCTCCGTTGAGGTGAGGGCTACCGTTAGGGGGCGGCACGGCCGCCGGAGAGGCGGTTTCCGGCGAACCCGACCACCATAAATTTCGGAAAAACTATGGAAACGCTCACCCGATCTAGCTCTTTTAAGCCCGATGTCTCTCCTAATTGTTCCTAAGATCTATCCATAGAATAAGAGGTAGAGGAGGACCTTATTCGCGGTTTGGAGTCGAGCCAATCGTCGTGATGCAATTTGCCCGGTGGTGGCGTCGCCGGAATTCCTCAACAGCAAGGTAACAAGCTCTAGCTTTTTCGGGCAAGGGTGAAAACTTCCTCTCTAAGTCTAGGGAGTCTTTTAAAGGAGAAACAAGGCTGCGGGTGGGGGTATAAGCTGTCCAGCCATTAATGCCTCCTTAAAAGCATGCTTCGGCCATGGTGGAGGGGAGATGAAACGGCTCAAATTAGCTGGAAAAAGGCTGGAAACTCCTCCTCTCCCCATGAGGACTTGAATCTAGCCATTAAGGAGGAGGGGAAGGGGCCATGGCATCAAATGCCATCAATGGCCGTGAAAGCTGGTTCACGGCCATGGCCGTGGCTATTTACCCTTTGTTTTCAAAACAGACGGCCACGTGGCATTTTGACCGATAAAACTTTATTTGAATAAGACTTAATTAAGTCTTAATAAAAGAAACGGCCTATTTAAGACATCCTAGCCCGCTTCCCAAAACGGCCCGGTTCAACTAAACCATCGGCCAAGCTAAAACCGCCAGGAAAATTTTCTAAGTAAAATGGTGTTGAGTGAGCAGAGCTCACTCAACGCCATCTAGGCTACGGCGTTGAGTGGGCTCTGCTCACTCAATGCCAGCTATGTTGCGGCGTTGAGTGAGCTCAGCTCACTCAACGCCATCCAGGCTATGGCATTGAGTGAGCTCTGCTCACTCAACGCCATCCATGTTGCGGCGTTGAGTGAGCAGAGCTCACTCAACGCCATCCAGGCTACGGCGTTGAGTGAGCTCTGCTCACTCAACGCCAGCCAGGCTACGGAATTGAGTGAGCTCTGCTCACTCAATGCCAGCCAGGCTATGGCATTGAGTGAGTTCAGCTCACTCAATGCCATCCAGATTTTGGCATCGAGTGAGCTCTGCTAACTCAACGCCATCCAGATTATGGCGTTGAGTGAGGTCAGCTCACTTGACACCATCATATTATGGCGTTGAGTGAGCTCTGCTCACTCAATGCCACCCAGATTATTGCGTTGAGTGAGCTCAGCTCACTCAACGCCATCCAGATTATGGCGTTGAGTGAGCTCAGCTCACTCAACGCCATCCAGACTATGGCTTTGAGTGAGCTAAGCTCACTCAACGCCATCCAGATTATGGCATTGAGTGAGCTCTGCTCACACAACACCATCCAGATTATGGCATTGAGTGAGCTAGCATGCTTCGGCCATGGTGGAGGGGAGATGAAACGGCTCAAATTAGCTGGAAAAAGGCTGGAAACTCCTCCTCTCCCCATGAGGACTTGAATCCAGCCATTAAGGAGGAGGGGAAGGGGCCATGGCATCAAATGCCATCATTGGCCGTGAAAGCTGGTTCACGGCCATGGCCGTGGCTATTTACCCTTTGTTTTCAAAATTGACGGCCACGTGGCATTTTGACCGGTAAAACTTTTTTTGAATAAGACTTAATTAAGTCTTAATAAAAGAAACGGCCTATTTAAGACATCCTGGCCCGCTTCCCAAAACGGCCCGGTTCAACTGAACCATCGGCCAAGCTAAAACCGCCAGGAAAATTTTCTAAGTAAAATGGCGTTGAGTGAGCAGAGCTCACTCAACGCCATCTAGGCTACGGCGTTGAGTGAGCTCTGATCACTCAACGCCAGCCATGCTGCGGCGTTGAGTGAGCTCAGCTCACTCAACGCCATCCAGGCTACGGCGTTGAGTGAGCTCTGCTCACTCAACGCCATCCATGCTACGGCGTTGAGTGAGCTCAGCTCACATAACGCCATCCAGGCTACGGCGTTGAGTGAGCTCTGCTCACTCAACGCCAGCCAGGCTATGTCGTTGAGTGAGTTCAGCTCACTCAGCGCCATCCAGATTTTGGCGTTGAGTGAGCTCTGCTAACTCAACGCCATCCAGACTATGGCGTTGAGTGAGGTCAGCTCACTCGATGCCATCAGATTATGGCGTTGAGTGAGCTCTGCTCACTCAACGCCACCCAGACTATTGCGTTGAGTGAGCTCAGCTCACTCAACGCCATCCAGATTATTGCGTTGAGTGAGCTTAGCTCACTCAACGCCATCCAGACTATGGCTTTGAGTGAGCTAAGCTCACTCAATGCTATCCAGATTAAGGTGTTGAGTGAGCACTGCTCACACAACGCCATCCAGATTATGGTATTGAGTGAGCTCTGCTCACTCAACGCCATCCAGACAACACCAGATGGCATTGAGTGTAGTCACTGCACTCAACGCCATTCAACTTATGGCGTTGAGTGCACCCGATGCACTCAACGCCAACCCACCTGTAAGATGGTGTTGAGTGCTGTCAGTGCACTCAACGCCATTCTGCTTCTGGCGTTGAGTGCACTCGACGCACTCAACGCCTGAGTCCCAATCTTATTTTATGCAAGTTTCTGACCTACTGTTTGCAGACCAAGGTGATTTTCACCTTCCTTCCTAAGCTCTCTTTGTCTTTTGGGTTTCCTAGGGTTTTGTCATGACCTAGTCATGGCAAAACCACTCCTGGGGGTCTAGCCAGAAATAGTATGTTACAAATCCCAATAAACAAAACAAAGATTTCGTCCCCGAAATCAAGGTTAAGCCTACGGGGGCTCCTATCCGGGAGAAAGAAACTTGTAACATCCAATGAGAATTGAAAGATTTACCTCACGACGCCATGTTTGTTATGTGAGGTTTGAAGGCGATAGTCAGATCTAAGACCAATTCGCCCAATTGACAAAGTCTAGACCCCAATAAACAAAAGATTAGCCCCTATTCTCGAAATTTCGGTCCTACTAGTTTAAAATAGGAAAGTAAATTGAACGTCCTGAGAGGTTGTGAGGTATACCTAACTGAACAGCTCCGGATACTTTTGTCGCATCAGGTCCTGCGGTTCCCAAGTATGCTCCTCCTGACCGTGGTTCCTCCATAGAAATTTGACTAACGGGACTTTCTTGCGATGCAAGGTCCGTACCCCTCTGTCATTGATCCGAATCGGCTCCGTGTGAACTGACCGGTCGGAAGCTACCGGCCCATCTATGGTCAAAATCTGCTGCTCCGGGCGCAGTAGAGCCCTCCTAAGTGAATTAAGAAATATGGAACACGTCGTGTAAACTTGCGAGTTCTGGTGGCAACTCCAGCATGTAAGCTAGGGGCCCAATCTGCTCCAAGATCGTGTAAGGGCCCATATACCTAGGGCTGAGCTTCTTCCTTCGACCACGCACCCGTGAAACTCCATGCATGGGCCAGATCTTCAAGAAAACCCGGTCTCCCACCTGAAACTCTACCTGACAGTGTCGGGCGTCATAATACTTAGTCTGTCAGCTCTGTGCTTCCAGCATTCGATCCCGTATCAATCTGATCTGGGCCTCGGTGTCTTCAACAAAATACGATCCCAACACCTTCGGATCCTCGTCCTGAATCCATGAAAGCAGGGTCTTACATCTCGTTCCGTACAAGGCTTCATAAAGAGTCATCCCTATGCTGGACTGGTAGCTGTTGTTATAGGAGAACTCGACAAGTGGTAACAGCTTCTCCCAGGGTTCGTTCCGATCCAAAATGCCTCAGGAGGTCCTCTAATGTCCGGTTGGTGTGTTCCGTCTGCCCATTCGTCTGGGGATGAAACGTTGTACTGAAGGTCAGTCGTGTGCCTAAGTAAGTCTACACGGACCTCCACTCCCTAGATGTGAACCGACCATCCCAATCCGACACGATCGTCCTGGGCACCCCGTGATAACGAATGAACTACTCTATGAATCTCCGTACTAGTACCCCAACCGAGTCATCTTTTCTGATCGGAATGAATCTGGCCACCTTCGTCAACCGATCGACGATGACCCAAATCGAGTTGTTTCTTATCTGTGATCGGGGAAGTCCATGAATAAAGTCCATCGCGATGTCTTCAAACTTCCACTCCAGGGGTACATGTTCTGAGATACACCATCCTTCTGATGATACAACATAGCGATTAAATTTTTACCTTCTAATATATCCTGAATCTTGTTACCCGTCATCTAATTTCACGTGATAATAGTAAATTCTCGTAATTACTCCGTCTTATTACCATGTCATTGTCTTGATAATGCTATGGTTCATCATTCCAAATATGTTTTTACAAAATCTTATCTTCGCCCGAATAACGTCGAATTTTATCGACTTCAATCCCACTATGTTTGTTACGCCACTTTCCCTAAACTAGGTCCAAGGGAACCCAAGCCAATACTAATTTGCCTAATAAACAAAAGTTTAGCCCCCAATAAACAAAAGATAAGCCCCTACCTATCTTGGGCTAAGTATCTTTGATATTACCTGTTACATCTGTCCTAGCTGGGTGCACAATCCCTAGGGCATCAATCTTCGATTTTGGGTTCCACCCTTAAACTCGTTAATATACTCTATACTTTAAACTCTCTGAGTCACATTTACGACAACCTTATCCGGGTCAAAATGTTCCAAATCTCAAATGGGTATCTTCCGAACTTGAATTCCTATCCGACCATCGGTGTTTGTCTTGGGGTTGTCCCCGAGTAATCTTATTACCGGTATGAGGGTTAAGACTACTTGTCTTCTACCATTCTGCTAATGTATTATTGGTCTCAATTCTCCTTAAAGCAGTCTACCGCTTTGAGTAATCCTTGATTAGGATAGTAGGGACACTTGAGTTTATGTCTTAGGTAGTAATTCTCGTGCTAAACTCCTCCTTTATTCTCTTTGGGTATCTCCTTACCTTAACCAAGTTCATACCCAAGGTCTATTTTTGACTAGGGCAAACTATAAGTTGTCGTGGTTAGTTATGAGTCCTAATGGGTTGAGTCTAACGCATTGACTAGAGAATTAAGATGAGATTTTTGCAGCCAGAGGTGTTCCCTGCTGGGGGCAGGGTTTGCCGCGGGCTAAGAAGAAGAATACTAATTAATGATAAGTGGACTTTTACATGTGATTTCCCTTATGGGCACACCACTTCTTCCGCTGCTAGTTTGTCCTCAAACTAAGCTCGCGCGGGGGTGACCCAGGGTTAGTGGACTTCTACTTTTTCGATCGAGGTTTGCTTTCATACCACTTGTAAGACCCCCTTTTTTCCTTTAAAACACCGGGGTCTTAGGAACAAGATCGCTGCTTTGCGGTTACACCTTCACGTCCTTAAGGGTCATCACCACAAGGCGCCGATTCTGCTGGCCAATTCGATAACAGAAAGATAGCACAATAAATGAAAAGCAAGTCCACAGAAATCACATGTATAGAAATAAAAGTCTCCACGAAGGGAGAGTCCACAGAAATAGTATAAAAGGTACTGAAAGTAAGGGCTTATGCCCGGTACATCATAATCCTCACTACAGGTCACTAATGCGGAAGCAAACTAAAACATCTACTATAAGTCGGGACTCACAGTCCCAGCTGTCTGAACCCCTGAGCTAGACTGCCCTATCTCCAAGCGGGCCGACCTCTGGGGCTGCTCCTCCATGCTGGGCTCCACGATCCCCTAAATGATGTGGTCCGAAAACCGTTACTCTATAAGACTAAGTCCTATCATCCCCTACCCCTTCCCCCATGGCTCCTAAGTACCGAGCGGAGAGGAAGAAAGGGAAGGACATGAAGGTGGAGAATAAATCAAAAGCAGGTGACGGCGGACCTATACCAGCAATTTATAGTACATGTGGCAGAAAAGTAAAGTATGAAAAGTAACCTTAACTTATGTGCGGAAGTACCTAAGCCAAGGGATCTTCTGCAAGGCTCCTATCATATAAAGTGTCCCATACCACTTATACGTTGGGGTGTCGGTTATCAAATAGCAGCATATATATATAGAATTTAACCTTAATTTATAAACTTGCCCACACAAGCTTATTGACCAAGGGGTCATTTTGCAAGTCCTAATGTATAAGCGTCTCATTCCACTAATACATTAGGTGTCAGGGGTTAAATAAATCGATTATGTTATGACATGCTAGTGGGTATGATGAATCATGCAAGTGCAACAAACACACCCGACTCTGTGTACACAGACCTTAAGTTCCCCCTTTCGGAGCCGTTACCTCCCAGGATACCTCCGTAGTGGCAGACAGAAGCGGTGGGTTGGGCCTCGCCCACCTCTAAACCAGTAAAGAACTACCGGTCAGACCTATCGTACGCCTCAACGCTTGGTGCACGAAGCGGACTCCTGCGTACTCTTGCCGGCTGGCGCACCGGACTTCTGTTGGCGAAGTGCTAACCACACTTGTCGAGTCAGCGTATTGGCGTCGGTGCATCGACCCTCCAATACCGAAGACTCACCACCTTTTTATTTCCTTTTTATGCACATGCAAAATTTAACGTATCAAACCAATCGAGTCGAAGCTCCGCGGACCATTCTGTCCGTCTCTTAACCAATCGAGTCGAAGCTCCCCGGACCTTTTCTGTCCGTCTCTTAACCAACCGAGACGAAGCTCCCCGGACCCTTTCTGTCCGTCTCTTAACCAACCGAGCCGAAGCTCCCAACAATCTTCATGTGCTAACAGTGTTTGTGAAACGTGCAATCCTAATTACTAAGTTACTCTTATCAGTTTGTTAATACAGTTTACGTTAACCCAGGACTGCCCCCGGTATTCCCTATGAAGGGCACTTAAAGGGCACTAGGAACTATGATGGTAGCTGAAGCTCATCGTTCCCTTTCGCAAGGCACTTATTGTTATTGGTTGATTCCCTTAACCCATTCCCTTCTCATATTACAGTGGGCTAATCCTAGGGTGATTTTGACTCTTCCTCTCCTCGGGGAAGACAATCTTTCGTCAAACCCGAACACCTCTAGACTCTAGCCAAACTGTTGGGTACATTGGAAAATGTGTACCTGATTTGAAGAAGCCCAACCTAGCTCAATGATATACATCATGTTGTATTTGATGTTGTTTTGAGTTGACATGTGCAGGTAAAGAATTGTTAAAGTTTGCAGAAAAAAAATTCTAAGTCCAAGTGTCGACACAAAGGAACATGTGTCGTCACATAGAAGAAAGTTGTCGACACAACACTGGGAAAGTGTGTCGACACAGAAGGTGTAAGTCGACACTACTCTGGGAAAAAGTGTCGACACATAACATAGTCTACAACAACACTGGGAAATTGTGTCGACACAGAAGAAGTAAGTCGACACAACACTGGGAAATTGTGTCGACACAGAAGAAGTAAGTCGACACAACACTGGGAAATTGTGTCGACACAGAAGAAAAACGTCGACCTCAACATTGGGAGAATGTGTCGACACTGAAGAGTATAGTCGATCTCAAGTTTGTCGACATCATCTGAATATGTCGACACAGAAGAAAATAGTCGACACCTGAAGGCTAAGTCAACACTTACTAAAGTTATGATTCTATAACAACTGTGTCGACACACAGGACTTGTGTCGACACACTGCAGAGTCAAAGACCAAGTTAGTTTCAGAAGAAGATGTGTCGACACAAAGGCAATTTAGTCGACATCACTGAAGGCAGTGTCGACACCAAAGTCAATTGTGTCGACACAAATAGACAGATGGTCTCGACACTTTCTGACAGACTGTTTCAACACTAAGGCACAGGACTTGTTTGAAGACTTGACAGCTGTGGGTTGTCACCAGTTAACTGAAGTTGTCAGACTTGTCAGAAAACGGTTAGAAACCGGATCAGCCGGTTACCATGAAGAATGTCTATAAATAGACAGATTCAGAAGGAGAAAAATAATGAACAACATATAGAACTGACCCTTTGAAATACATTGGATCAGAAAGTGGAGAAGGATTACATTCTACTCATTTCAAGAAAGTGCTAGGCACTTAAGAAGATCTTCTCCGGGAGATCTAAGAAGACTATCTAAGGGTAGATCTAAGAAGAGTTCTAATCAGAATTCAGAAGAATCATTCAAAGTTCTGGATAGAGAGAGATCAAGTCAGAATTTGAAGAAGAAGAAAGAATCCACCAGTGGATTATCAAGAAGCTGTTTGGAATCAACTCAGCTAAGTACATTTTCAAGAAGCTTTGAAGAAGGCTAAGAAACAGTTGATTGCATCAGCTGATTAAGAATTGTCATTGCCTTTTCTCTCTCAACTTGGCAAGACAAATTTAAAAACAATCTTTTCTATATTTCTGTAGGATCTGTTTATACAGATCTGAGTTGTAAGCCTATGTTATAAAGGCTGAGTGTAGGAGTGTTGAACTCTGAGTGGTAGGGCTGATTGCCTGAGTGTAGGAGAAGGATATTCTCTGAGTTGTAGGCCTTGGGGCAAGGCTGAGGTAGGGCAGTTGTGCCTGAGTTGTAGGAACCAGTTGGGTTCTGAGTTGTAAGATCTATTGATCTGAGATAAGTGGAAGTTTGGCCGAATCTAGCATACAGCTAGATAGGTGAAGGGGGAAAGTGGATGTACCCAGACCTTGGGGAACCACTATAAATCATAGTGCAATCTGTGATGTTTTGTTTTCTGTGATTGCTGTGTTTTCATATTAATTAATAAATTGAATTCTGTCTAGAAGTTTTAGAAAGAGAAGCAGAACCTATTCACCCCCCCCCCTCTAGGTGTTTAGGCTGCCTTGAAAGTTAAACTATCAAGTGGTATCAGAGGGAGGTTCCTCAAAAAGGACTTAACAGTCTGATGTAGATCTGATAGGCAGATTCAAGAATCAAGAAGATGGGTTCTGGAGAGAATCATAAGGAGCTAGGGTCAATGAAATTACCCATATGCAAGAAGGAAATCTTTGGGATCTGGAAAGAAAGAGTCAGATTGTTTATGGAAGCATCTGACCCAAGGATTTACATCACAGTACAGGAAGGCCCCTTCATACCAATGAAGATATCTGTTCTTGATGCAAATATCCAAACACCAAAGACTTATTCTGAAATGACCAAGGATGAAATCATCTTGGCAACCATGGACAAAAGGGCACAGAACATCATTGTCAGTGCCATAGATGATTCAACATTTCAGAATCTGATTCACTGCAAGACCTCCAAGGAGATGTGGGACACATTGATTGTCTACATGGAGGGATCAGAAGAAGTAAGGCTGGACAGAAAATCTATGCTAAATCAGGAGTATGAAAGTTTTAGATAAGGAAAATCTGATAGCATAACTGAATGCTATAAGAAATTCTATAGAATTGTGAATGAGCTAATTTCCTATGGAAGAGTCTTCAGTACCTATGAACTGAATGACAAATTCTTAAGATCCTTATCAAAGGATTGGGATACAAAGATCTGTGCCATAAGAGAAGTGGCCAAATTGGCAGAGATATCTCCTCCAACTCTGTTTGGAAAGTTGCTATCCTATGAAATGCAACTTATGGTAAGGAAGGAGGAGGAAAGAAACTCAAGAGGAGAGCATAGAGAAAAGACTGTGGCATTTAATGCTGAAGCCACCAGAAAGAATAGGAGGAAATCACCATCTCCTCCTAAGGAAGTTGAAGAAGGTAGTTCTGAAAATTCAGATAAGGGTTCAGTCAGCAGTGATTCAGATGCAGACTTTGCTGCATTCACTAGGCAATTTCAAAGGTTCTTGAAAAAGAAGCAATGGAAGTCTAGGCCTTCCTCATCACAGCAAGTAGATGACTATTATCAGAAAAGAAGGTCATCTAGGAAAGAGAAAAGCAGGTCAAAGCCCAGCAAAGCCACTACTTCAAAGATTGTCTGCTATTGTTGCAATAGGCCTGGACATGTAGTGGCTGAGTGTCCTGACAAAAGGAAGGAATCTTCAGAAAAGAAGAAGACTTATCAGAAAGGCAAGAAGGAGAAATCCTTTGTAGCAAAGAAAGATAAAAGTCTGTCAGACCAGTCAACTTCAGAATCAGGATCTGAAGCTGAAGCATATATTGGATTATATGCTGCATCTGAGGAAGAGGAGTTTATGCAGTTGCTAGACTCCATCAATGAACATCAATGCATGGGTTTGATGACTAGATCAGAAGAGGACCTATGCCAGAATCAGTCTGGTCCTAATGAGGTAAACTGTCCTTCCAGTACATATGTTTGTAGTACAAGTGAAGAATCAGCTACATCTGCATCAAGTGATGAAGATGCATCTGAATCTGAAGGAGATGTCTATCAATTGATAGACAAGTATGGGGACTTGTTGCAGGCCCTTAAGAAAAGCAAGAACCTGGTTAAATCACAGGCTCAGGAAATTGCTGATCTAAGGGTTGCAACAACTGAGTTAGAAAAAGTCCTTGATCAAAAGTTAGCTGAAATTGCCAAGCTGAAGAATATAACTATTATTCAGATGGGCACAATTAACTATACTAATGATCAAGTAAAGAGTCTGGAAGACAGACTTAGAATTGAAAGGGATTTAGTGGCTAGTTACTCTAAGCCAAAATCTGTCTTACCCTTGATAGATGAGTTTGTCACTCAGAAGGGTAAGGCTGGATTAGGATTTAAGGGTAACTCCAGGGCTGGCAGATTCAAGAGGAAAGGCAAAGCCCCTATTCAGCCACTAAACCTTTCAGTCCCCATAAGGTTTGGTAAGGAGAAAGTGCCTTCTAACATATATGATCATGAAGACATTCAGGATCATATCAAGACAAATGTTCTGAAGAACAAGGGTGTTAAGGCAAGCAGGCCTACCTATGGTCATAAGCCCTATGGTTTTAAGAAACCAGTAGGAGAAGTTGCAACAGCACCAGCAATGAACAGAAATGCTTCTGACAAGGATGTATCTAGATCTAGATACAATAAGTTTGAATGTTGGTGCTGTGGCAAGAGGGGTCATTTTGCATTGGACTGCTGGTATAACACAAGTGTTATAAAGAATAAGAGTCTACCTGTTAGAAGAGGTTATGATAACTTTATTAAGGCTAACCTGAACCAAGGACCCAAGACTTACTTGGGTTCTAAGGGTAAGTAATTCTGTATTGCAGGTGAATCCAAGTTACCATGCCCCTATATGGTACTTGGATAGTGGTTGTTCCAGGCACATGACTGGAACAAAGGGGCTGCTGAAGGAGTATTCATCTGTCAAAGATGGACATAAAGTGATCTTTGGTGGATCTGAAAAAGGAGTCATCAAAGGATTTGGTAACATCTCTTCAAACCTAATTACTATCACCCAAGTGGCCTATGTAAAAGGTTTGAAACATAATCTAATAAGCATAAGCCAGCTGAGTGATCTAGGATATGACATTTCATTTGGTAAGGATGGATGTCATATCAAAAGGTCAAGTGATCAAGAGATCATATTGACTGGGTATAGGAAGAGAAATGTGTATTGCCTTAATTTTGAATGTGAGAATAAGGCATCCCCCATTTGTCTTGTAGCTGATGACAATGCTTCTCATTGTGTTAAGTGGCACAAGAGATTGGCTCATCTAAACTACAAGACAATTGGCCAACTCTTTAGTAAAGAACTAGTGAGGAATGGGCCTCAAGTTAAGTGTATAAAGGAAGGGGTATGCTCAGCTTGTCAAAAGGGCAAGCAGACAAAAACCTCATTTCAAAGCCTTGAAAACAAGGATTCTGTGAGGTGCTTATACCTCTTGCATATGGATCTTTTTGGTCCTATGCCAGTTCACAGTCTAGGTAGGAAGGTCTACACACTAGTGGTTGTAGATGACTATTCTAGATTTACATGGGTGTTCTTTCTGAGACAAAAATCTGAAACCCCAAGTGTATTATTTAAGTTTGTAAAGCAAATTCAGAATGAACTGAACAGTACAGTGGTCAAAATCAGAAGTGACCATGGTACTGAGTTTCAATCTGAAAGCATGACAAACTTGTGTATAGACTTTGGGATTTTCCAAGAGTTCTCCTCACCTAGAACACCTCAGCAAAATGGAATTGCTGAAAGAAAGAATAGATCATTAATTGAAGCTGGTAGAACTCTATTGAGTGACACCTCTCTCCCAGAATATTTTTGGGCTGAGGCAGTTAACACTGCTTGTCATGTCATCAATAGGGCTTCTATCACCAAAAGCCACAGGAAGACTCCCTATGAGATTGTGAAAGGCAGAAAACCAAATCTATCCTATTTTAGGATCTTTGGCTGCAAGTGCTATATACTTAACAATGGTAAGTCTTATTTGACTAAGTTTGCTGCCAAATCCCAGGATGGGATATTTGTTGGGTACAGCACAAATAGTAAGGCCTATAGAGTCTTCAACTTAACTACTCAAGTTGTTGAAGAATCTGTGCATATTGTATTTGATGAAACAAGATTAATCAATTGTGAATTGTCTTGTAGATCAAATGACTCAACAGGTATAAGCAAGAAGATGGACAAGCTCTCCATTGCTGAAGCTTCAAAGGAAGAGGGAGCATTGGAAAATGAAGGCTGCTGTCCAGGGGGAGTACAAGAGATAATGGAAGCTGATGAAAACCAAGAGGAACAGCAGAATGAAGAAGCTGGAGATGCTCAACCTGAAAGGAATCTACCTCCAGCTATAAGATATCTAAGAGATCATCCTACTGATCAGATAATTGGTGATCCAAGACAAGGAGTGCAAACTAGAAGCAGAAATCAAAGCATAGTTTTGCATTCTAGTTTCTTGTCTCAAATGGAACCTAAGAAGTTTGAAGAAGCTATCCAAGACCAGCACTGGATTGATGCTATGCAAGAGGAGCTGAATCAGTTCAGAAGGTGCAAGGTCTGGGAGCTTGTTCCTAAACCAAGAGGCCACAACATAATTGGGACTAAGTGGATCTATAGGAACAAGCTAGATGAAAGTGGAATAATAATAAAGAATAAAGCAAGATTGGTTGCAAAAGGATACAGGCAGGAAGAAGGGATTGACTTTGATCAAACCTTTGCTCCAGTAGCAAGGCTGGAGGCAATCAGAATGTTCCTTGCCTATGCAGCCTACCAAGACTTCAAAGTATACCAGATGGATGTAAAGTCAGCATTTCTGAATGGTGATCTTAAAGAAGAAGTATATGTAGAGCAGCCATCAGGTTTTGTAGATCCTCTTAAACCTGATTCTGTGTACAAGCTTAGGAAAGCTTTGTATGGGTTAAAACAAGCTCCAAGGGCTTGGTATGAAACCCTGTCTACCTTCCTCATTGAGAATAAATTCTCAAGAGGAAAGATAGACAAAACCCTATTCCTTAGGGAATCCAAAGGAAAGATCATCTTAGTCCAGATCTATGTTGATGACATAATCTTTGGATCTACTGAAAACAACCTTTGTAAAAAGTTTGCCAAACTTATGCAAGGGAAGTTTGAGATGAGCAGTATGGGAGAACTTAAGTTCTTCTTGGGACTCCAAGTAAGACAGACTGATGATGGATTGTCCATATCCCAGTCTAAGTTCACCAAGGAATTAATTAAAAAATATGGTATGGAGTCATCCTCCTCCATGAGAACTCCTATGGGCACAAGTATGCCAATATGCAAAGATGAGGCAGGTAAACCTGTTGATGAATCATTGTATAGAGGAATAGTTGGGTCACTACTATATCTCACTGCTAGTAGACCTGACATTATGTATGCAACATGTGTCTGTGCTAGGTACCAAGCCTGCCCTAAAGAATCTCATTATACTGCAGTAAAAAGGATTCTGAGATATCTAAAGGGCACTCCTACTCTAGGTCTTTGGTACCCTAGGAATAGAGATTTTCAACTAACAGGCTATTCAGATGCAGATTTTGCAGGATGTAGAGAGGATAGAAAGAGTACTACAGGTACTTGTCAATTCCTGGGAGGAAGACTAATATCTTGGAGTAGTAAAAAACAGACTAGTGTGGCAATTTCCACAGCTGAGTCAGAGTATATTGCTGCAGGAAGCTGCTGTGCACAGCTATTATGGATGCAGCATCAGCTTAAAGATTATGGTATTCAGGTAAGTAGAACACCCCTTTTATGTGATTCCAAGAGTGCTATTTCTATTGCTAATAATCCAGTTTCTCATAGTAGAACTAAGCATATAGAAATCAAATATCATTTTCTTAGAGAACATGTAGAAAAAGGTGACATCTCATTGGAATTTGTAAAAACAGATTATCAAATAGCAGATGTATTTACTAAGCCTTTAGATGAAACCAAATTCAATAAATTCAAAATTGAATTAGGTATGTTAACCATTGATTAATGCATTAAACAAAATCACTAACAATGCTATTGAAATGGTTTATAAGTAAGTAAAAGTAGTAACAACAATAATCAAGTGTTAAAAAGGACACATTGAAGTTACAGAAATTGGCTAAGTAAGAATGTGTCGACACATTCAGTAATAATGTGTCGACTCAGAGAAATTATGTCGACAAGTCAGAAATAGTGTGTCGACACAGAGAATATGTGTCGACACTTAAGAGTTTTATTGTCGACTTAACCAGAAATGTAATGTCGACTCAACCAGAATTATGGTGTCGACACTTACAAAATATGTGTCGACACTTGTCCTTAGTGTCGACACAGAATTTCTGTCTTTCTACTATGTATCCAAGGTGTCGACATAACCACATATTGGTGTCGACACATAGTAGGCTGAAGAAATTTCGAGTTAATAGAAGCTTGTGTCGACACATTCCGTCTGTGTCGACACATTTAGACTGTTTTTGGCGCCTTTTGAACTTCTTTCAACAGAAGCTATAAATAGGTCAAAAGCTCTTATTGTCGACACGCTTTCAAGGTTTTCGAGACTCAAACCCTGTGTCGACAATCTTTCTTTCTCTCCTCTCTCAAGCCTTCTCGACGACTCGATGGCGCCAAGGATTGAAGACAATGTTAATGAAGGGTATGAATTGGTGCGCCAGGCGTTTGCAGAGGCGCCGCCTGATGTTCAAGGAGTTATCACCCTTCTCTCTGCATCAGGGTTAGAATTTCTTGTCTCAGAACCATCCAAGATCTGGAAGAAGGAGGTGCACGAGTTCTTTATCTCAGCATCAGTCCATTCTACTGAACTCAAGATCAAGTCCATTGTTCACGGGACTAAGATTAAGATTACCCAAAGAGGTTTGAGAAAGTTTTTGCAATTACATGTAGTTGAAAATGAAGAAGAGGTTCCTAGTTCTAAGACAAGGGAAGCCCTTCAATGGTGTGGTTTGGATTCAAACATGAAGATTGGAGCTGCATTCAATAGGAAAGGTATGAATCAGCAAGGAAAGTTCTTGTCTGAAATAGTTGGGAAAGTAATTCTCTGCAAGACAGGTGGACATGATAGGATTTCTGCCTATATGTTCAACCTTATGACCAGGATTGCCTTTACAATTCCTACTGATTGGTCAGTAATCCTATTTGACAAGATTAAAGAAGGGATCAAGAAGCCTAACATGGCTAGGATCATAAGTCTATATCTCAATGGAGCAATTCCTGAAGTGATGCAGCAACTGCCAGGATCTAAAATCAATCATATGAGAAGGATGGACATGAGACTATTCTCCAGGTGGGAAAGGGTGCTGTCTAAGGATGTGCCTGAAGAGAGCAGGCCAGACACCCCTGTGAAATCCCCTTCTCCAGCTCACGAGACTGAGCAACAACAAGAGGACCCACTTAGGATACAGAGTGAAGAACAACCTGCCTCCACTATAGTTCATCAAGTAGATACATCTGCACAGATGCAGGGGGAGCCAGTTCAATCTCCTGCTCAAAATGTATCTACACCTGCTCAGGTACAAGTGGTACAGGTGTAGGGGGAGCAAATGTATTTTACTATAAAATACTTTCTAAAAGTTTTTTTTCTGCACAGGTTCAGGGGGAGCATGTGTCTTCTCCTACTCCAGATATGCAGCTGCCTGAGAATGTGCACAAGGATGCACCCATGACTTATCTTCAAGTGCTCCAGTTCAAAAAGAATACACTCTGGATGAGTTATTTCCTAATGATGACATAGCTACTGATAGAATAGAAGAGGACCAAGATGTTGAGCAGCCTCTTGACATAGAGCTAGAACAAGGAGTGGAGAAAGTTCAAGAGATTGAAAGAGTACAAGAAGTAGAGGAGGAGCAAAGAATTGAGGGGGAGCCAGTACATGTTGAAACTGAGCAACATGGCACTGAAGCAGATAGAGTTCACATTGAGAGTACTTCTGAATCTGAAACTGAAGAAGCCAGGTTGGCTAAGAAAAGAAAACTGGTTGTATTTAAAAGAAGAAGCAAGACTTATAAGCAGGCTTTACAGACAACACCTCCACCTCCACCTCCTGAAGTTGATTATAACAAGTTCTTGGTGGATTTACAGGTGAAATTGGATGACCACAGGGTGGCCATTGAGAAATATGTTGATGAAAGAAACAAAACTCTGCAGTTTGACTTAGCCCAAGATATCAAATCTATCCAATTTCAAGTCAACTTGAATAAAACTGAAATGACAGATTGCTTCCACAAGGGTGGAAATGCTGTAGTTTATCTGGCTAAACAACAGCAGGCTATCTCTACAAAGGTGGATGATATTGCTTTGAAGCAAGGTTATGTTCTGGAAAATCAAATAAGAATGAATGACAATTTAACTGAATCTCATAATGAGATCATTCTAGAGGTGCAGAAGATTGTTCCAGGGATGCCTGCAGATAGAGCCAAAGAAATGGCAGAGTTTGATAAGAATTTTCAGGCTGCAATTGCATCTGTTAAGACTGCCATCACAACCTCTCAACAGGAAATATCTGAAAAGCTTCAAAAGTTACGACCATTTTTCAAGGAGGGAGTGAATTATTTGGATGGCCAAATTCGATTCCAGAAAGAAGATCTTAGAGATCATGTCTCAAGAGAAGCCATAAAGGGGGAGAGGATGCTAATTCATGCAGGCTCTGAGCATGCCAAATGGGTGACCAATAGTATAAGAGCCACATTGGGATATCCACCATTGTGTGATGATAACATGGTGGCTGAGTCAGGTCTACAAACAGGACTACTTGAAGGTGACCAACCTGAGGTTGCCCAAGTCATATACCCCCCTCCAGATTTTGATATATTGGATCAGCAAGTGCAATATATGTATAGTCCTTCAAAGGAGGTTGTAAATGTTATCTTTGGAAAGGTTGATAAGCCTGAGGTAAATTTGCAAGAACAGCAAGATGCTCTACTGTCAAAGAAAAGATTTAGAGAGCAGGCTGAGCTGAAGCCAGATTTTGAGCAGTGGAGTCCTACTTCCAGAAATATAATACTCACTGCATGGAAAGCTGTCAAAGATCAAGTTCATGAAAGGGGCAAGTGGTACAATGAGCAGGAATGGCAGAAGTATGAGGCAAGACAAGAAGCCATTTTACAATTCAGAAGGAAAGCTAAGCTGGGAAGACTTCCAACTGATGCTATGGAGCCAAGCAAATATTTCCCAAAGCCTTTTCACTATTTTGAAAGGCAAAGGCTCAAGGAAGAAGCTAAGAAGAAAGCTGATCTTAAAGGAAAAAAGATGGCTGAAGAATCAGAAGCTCCTGTGACAGCTAAAATTAAATCTGGCCAAGGGATTGTTATTAGAGAGCCTAATCAATCCTGATAATGTTTAGTTCTTTCATAATGTTTTGTAATGATGTAATGTGATCAGTCAAAGAAAAACCATGTAATCAAACATTACCCAGTAATAAACAAAATATTGTTAAATCTGTGATAGATTGTTTTATCCATGATGTTCTTATTTATTTTGTTTATTAATTAAGTATCCCTGTGTATTGTCATATATCATCATTTTTTACTATTTATAAATGGTGTATATCATTGGCTATAAGGGTTATGACTTCTCCAAATAGGGGGAGATTGTTGGGTACATTGGAAAATGTGTACCTGATTTGAAGAAGCCCAACCTAGCTCAATGATATACATCATGTTGTATTTGATGTGTTTTGAGTTGACATGTGCAGGTAAAGAATTGTTAAAGTTTGCAGAAAAAAATTCTAAGTCCAAGTGTCGACACAAAGGAACATGTGTCGTCACATAGAAGAAAGTTGTCGACACAACACTGGGAAAGTGTGTCGACACAGAAGGTGTAAGTCGACACTACTCTGGGAAAAAGTGTCGACACATAACATAGTCTACAACAACACTGGGAAATTGTGTCGACACAGAAGAAGTAAGTCGACACAACACTGGGAAATTGTGTCGACACAGAAGAAGTAAGTCGACACAACACTGGGAAATTGTGTCGACACAGAAGAAAAACGTCGACCTCAACATTGGGAGAATGCGTCGACACTGAAGAGTATAGTCGATCTCAAGTTTGTCGACATCATCTGAATATGTCGACACAGAAGAAAATAGTCGACACCTGAAGGCTAAGTCAACACTTACTAAAGTTATGATTCTACAACAACTGTGTCGACACACAGGACTTGTGTCGACACACTGCAGAGTCAAAGACCAAGTTAGTTTCAGAAGAAGATGTGTCGACACAAAGGCAATTTAGTCGACATCACTGAAGGCAGTGTCGACACCAAAGTCAATTGTGTCGACACAAATAGACAGATGGTCTCGACACTTTCTGACAGACTGTTTCAACACTAAGGCACAGGACTTGTTTGAAGACTTGACAGCTGTGGGTTGTCACCAGTTAACTGAAGTTGTCAGACTTGTCAGAAAACGGTTAGAAACCGGATCAGCCGGTTACCATGAAGAATGTCTATAAATAGACAGATTCAGAAGGAGAAAAATAATGAACAACATATAGAACTGACCCTTTGAAATACATTGGATCAGAAAGTGGAGAAGGATTACATTCTACTCATTTCAAGAAAGTGCTAGGCACTTAAGAAGATCTTCTCCGGGAGATCTAAGAAGACTATCTAAGGTAGATCTAAGAAGAGTTCTAATCAGAATTCAGAAGAATCATTCAAAGTTCTGGATAGAGAGAGATCAAGTCAGAATTTGAAGAAGAAGAAAGAATCCACCAGTGGATTATCAAGAAGCTGTTTGGAATCAACTCAGCTAAGTACATTTTCAAGAAGCTTTGAAGAAGGCTAAGAAACAGTTGATTGCATCAGCTGATTAAGAATTGTCATTGCCTTTTCTCTCTCAACTTGGCAAGACAAATTTAAAAACAATCTTTTCTATATTTCTGTAGGATCTGTTTATACAGATCTGAGTTGTAAGCCTATGTTATAAAGGCTGAGTGTAGGAGTGTTGAACTCTGAGTGGTAGGGCTGATTGCCTGAGTGTAGGAGAAGGATATTCTCTGAGTTGTAGGCCTTGGGGCAAGGCTGAGGTAGGGCAGTTGTGCCTGAGTTGTAGGAACCAGTTGGGTTCTGAGTTGTAAGATCTATTGATCTGAGATAAGTGGAAGTTTGGCCGAATCTAGCATACAGCTAGATAGGTGAAGGGGGAAAGTGGATGTACCCAGACCTTGGGGAACCACTATAAATCATAGTGCAATCTGTGATGTTTTGTTTTCTGTGATTGCTGTGTTTTCATATTAATTAATAAATTGAATTCTGTCTAGAAGTTTTAGAAAGAGAAGCAGAACCTATTCACCCCCCCCCCCCTCTAGGTGTTTAGGCTGCCTTGAAAGTTAAACTATCACAAACCACTTCTCACTACTCTTCCTATCCCTCTATAGTGAAATCATTCACATCAGTCCGCCCAGCTAAAATGACTAACTCCAACAACTATCCCAGATCATGTCCTATTGCAAATAAACAATTTGCTATATGCAGACCAGCCTAGGCTTTATGTCAAACCGGATAGGAGACAATCTAAATAATCATCCAAATACCCTAAATTATTTACTGGAGACTTATCATGACACAAATAGACTAAATCCAGAAAATTGTAATTTTCCTAATTTATCTGGCATTTAATTAATTTTCTTTAAAGCTTCTAAGGGCTACCAATTGAACATGAAGTGCACTTTTCATGTATGTATAAAGCTTCATAAAATCATGATAAATTCTAAACAGCAATTCATCAGTAAATACAAGATATAGCAATTTTTCCAGCACTTTAAGGACTCTTATTTAATTTTGAGAATAAATTCTATTTCCTTTCATTAATGAAGTAAGTGCAGTAGATAATTATCTAAAAATTCTTAATTAATTTTCTAGAGTAGATACTGTCCTAAAAACATCACTGGCCAAATTTAATAATTCTTCAATGGGGATTGAGCTCTAGAATAAATAATTACCAAAATCTTAAAAGGCTATATTTGTGAAGCAAGTATTGTAAATATTCTTTTCAAAATCATGAATAAAATTATACAAATAGATATTGATGTAAAAACATCATTGGCCAGGTTTCATAATTTTATAGTAGGTAATGTGCTCTAAATAATTTATTGACCATAATTGCCTTTTTGGAGCCTGTGAAGGAAGTACTAGATATAATCAGCTAAAAAGTGTAACAAAATTCAGGGAGGTTTATTTAGACCTAAGTCATCTGCTGACCAAGTTACATTAGATTCAAATGAACAGAGTAATCAAATTAATTAAAACACCAGTTTGGGCAAATTGATACCTAACAAATAAAGTACTAGAAATATGATCCATAAAATTCTAATAAAATTACTAAGGGTTCTACCTAGTCTAAAACTTACTCTACCCCAGTTTCACAACTTTTGACTAAGGTTTAGTGACTGTGATTTCATAGTTGAGTTTCTACCCTAAAACTTGGGTTAGGGTTTTGAGGTGTCTTCCTACCTCCAAATCCTCTGAGATTTCTACCAGAGAACTTAGAATACACTACCTTCAACTCTACTGAATTACAAGGTCACACAAAGTCATTTTCCCCCATGTCTTTCACAACCCCCAAAAGCCCTTTCTTAGGGTTTGAGTTTGAACCCTAGGGTAAATCAACCCTAAATCACACCATTTTCCTTAAGAAGGTGATAATGGTCCCACCAAGTCAGTGACCAAAATTTCAACCTCTATTGAGGTGATTTGACCACTCAAAATAACAAGGGGATGTTTGGACCTAAATAACCCTATAAGGGTCAACCTAGGGTTGGATAGAAACCTAATCAAAACATCTCCAAATGAGATGAAATTTTTACCAGAGCCTTAACATGCCCTCTAAGACTACCCACCCAAATATGGGGGGATTTTGAGGTGTTTATGACACCTAATTAATTTATACATGATTTATTAAATTTTCCAAAAACTATAGCAAAATATTCTCCAAAAATTCCTATTTTTGTACAACCCCTATATATAGCTAAGGTAGACTTCCTGACCAAATTTTAGCTCATTTGGACAAGGGATGAAAAGTGGGTACCCATTTGAACCTCAGGATAGCCCTAGGTATAGGTCCCACCAAAATGGGTGTTGTGGTCAAACCACTGACCCAATCACGTTTAAATAAATTTATAATAATCTAGACTTGAAGGGCTACAACTTCTGTGACTGTCCATTTTTCCTAAAAAGGCTTCTAAGTGCCTCATTTAATAGCATCAAAATGAGCTTGATAAAAGTGATAAATTGCTATATATTATATATAAATATATATCAGATTTAATATATGGCACTGTTCATCTTCTCAAAAGCCCGAAACCAGCAACCTAAAAAAACGCTTAAAACCTGTAGCTTGCAAGTGGATTTCCCGTCCACCCAGCCATCTCCCTGGCCGGCCACCACCACCACCACCTCCGTTGAGGTGAGGGCAACCGTTAGGGGGCGGCACGGCCGCCAGAGAGGCGGTTTCCGGCGAACCCGACCACCATAAATTTTGGAAAAACCATGGAAACACTCACCCGATCCAGCTCTTTTGAGCCCGATGTCTCTCCTAATAGTTCCTAAGATCTATCCATAGAGAGGTAGAGGAGGAACTTATTCGCGGTTTGGAGTTGAGCCGATCGTCGTGATGTCATTTGCGCGGTGGTGGCGTCGCCGGAATTCCTCAACAACAAGGTAACAAGCTCTAGCTTTGTCGGGCAAGGGTGAAAACTTCCTCTCTTAGTCTAGGGAGTCTTTTAAAGGAGAAACAAGGTTGCGGGTGGGGGTATAAGCTGTCCAGCCATTAATGCCTCCTTAAAAGCATGCTTCGGCCATGGTGGAGGGGAGATGAAACGGCTCAAATTAGCTGGAGAAAGGCTGGAAACTCCACCTCTCCCCATGAGGACTTGAATCCAGCCATTAAGGAGGAGGGGAAGGGGCCATAGCATCAAATGCCATCAATGGCCGTGAAAGCTGGTTCATGGCCATGGACGTGGCTATTTATCCTCTGTTTTCAAAACTTACAGCCACGTGGCATTTTGACCGGTCAAACTTTATTTGAATAAGACTTAATTAGTCTTAATAAAAGAAACGGCCTATTTAAGATATCCTGGCCCGCTTCCCAAAATAGCCAAGTTCAATTGAACCATCGGCCAAGCTAAAACCGCCAGGAAAATTTTCTAAGTAAAATGGCGTTAAGTGAGCAGAGCTCACTCAACGCCATCCAGGCTACGGCATTGAGTGAGCTCTGCTCACTCAACGCCATCCAGGCTAAGGCGTTGAGTGAGCTCTGCTCACTCAACGCCAGTCATAATATGGCGTTATAGAAGAACTCGACCAGTGGTAACAGCTTCTCCCAGGGTTCGTTTCGATCCAAAATGCATAGCCTCAAGAGGTCCTCCATTGTCCGGTTGGTGTGTTCCGTCTGCCCATCCGTCTGGGGATGAAACGATGTGCTGAAGGTAAGCCGCCTGCCTAAGTAAGTCTGCACGGACCTCCACTCCCTGGATGTGAACCGACCATCTCGATCCGACACGATCGTCCTGGGCACCCCGTGATAACGAATGAACTACTCTATGAATCTCCGTACTAGTACCCCAACCGAGTCATCTTTTCTGATTGGAATGAATCTGGCCACCTTCGTCAACTGATCGACGATGACCAAAATCGAGTTGTTTCCCATCCGTGATCGGGGAAGTCCATGAATAAATTCCATCGCGATGTCTTCAAACTTCCAATCCGGGGGTACATGTTCTGAGATATACCATCCTTCTGATGATACAACATAGCGATTAAATTTTTACTGTCACAACCCGCATTTTCCCCGAGGTTAAGAAGTATCAGAGTAAGGGAAAATACGCGTTGTGATGCCACGTCGAGCAGGGGATAACTGCCGACGCTCATGCGACACACCAAAACCATAAATCACAAGTTTTAATTTAATAGAAAACCAGTTTATTTGAAGGTCGTATCCCTCGACACAGTGGATTAGCTAGTCCACGCTAAGAAAATATATATATGCTTACAGCGGAAAAATACTTTGATTCAGTTAGTTTGAAACCCTAAATGAGTATAAGGGTCCACCATAGACCACTTATAGAATACACGACGCCTAAGGTGAGTATAGTATATATATATATATTAAAAGAGGTTTTACGCTTTAAGAAAATAGTGCTTTAGTTGACAAACATGTTATGCATGAGGTGCAGATAATAGTTTAGTGTTTTAAAATACCTAACATGCAACCTAGCATAAAACCTTCCCAGAAGCAAGTAAACAACCCCAAGAGGGCAAAAACAGCAGTCTAAATTCATATTTAGAAAAACAGGTAAACCACTAGTGGGCATCGACAACCCGACACGAACCCACCGGTGGGTGTGCATGTCCATACAGAAAAGAAAATGACTACCTCACAAGGGAAAGATCTGCAACTCTGCTACCCTGGAGGCTACCAACAAGCCCCACTAAATGGAAAATCAGCCGCTCAATCGGCTACAACCTGGACCTGAGACATTCAAGAAAAGAAATGCCTCAGCAATGAAATAAACAAAAGAAAGGAGTGCCAGATTACTTAAATAAAGAAGGGTTTTCCAACCCTGGCAAAAAAGTACTAATCAATAGAAGCAGGAAAAAAAAGAATTATTGCTTAAAGGGCAATAAGGGCAAATCACACCAAGTGTGAGCACAAAAAATACCTGCTCTGGAAAGAAATCAACCTGCAGTAGTAAAGTATCAGAATAAAAGCAGGGAGAAACCAAAAGTAGATAATAGGAAACTAACAGTCCTAGGTTTGTGGGCAAATGACTGGGGTGTAAAAAAAATAAGGGGCTGGAGGGTGTGGCCACAATGTCCAACACCAACAACCAGACCCCACAAATACTCAAGGGTGAAACACAACCGGTGGTAGCTTTAGGGTCCACACACCCAAAAAGTTGGCCACAGTGTCCAAACTTAGTGGTGGCCACAGCTCAGCACACACAATTCACCCCTCAGAGTTCAAACAACAACACCCCCTCCGGTCATAGCTCGCGAGTCGGCATGCAAAAACTAGCCGATCACCCCCAACATCCCCCTTAGGAAGGTAAAACTTTTCTAATAGCCCTAAAGAAGCTCACATCCCAACGCCAGACTAGCAGAGCCTTGGAAAATTAATTCCAAGGCTCATGTTGCTCTTCCTTACTCGATCTACAGCAGCCCTAACCTTAGTTCTATAATAAATTTAGGCCAACTTCCTTGCACCAGCTACTAAGTTAAACACAAACCGGAATAATAAAAGGAAGAACAGACAAAATAAAACAAGCACAGTTTTGAGGTGGCTGATCTAGCTATTACACAGGAAATAAAATTGAGCAATGGCTAAAATAAACAATCTGGCAAGGGCAAGGGAGCCACTTGCCTTAACACCAAAGTCTAGCAGCAGCTTCACCTCACGGGCTCGGCACCGGCAGCAAGGCTACCTAGGGAAAAAGGAAATCTGGAGCTTTTTAGAGAAAATGAAGAGGGGAGGACCAAAACCCTACCTTCTAATGACGTCCCTAAAACCAAATTACATACCTAGGAAGCAAGATCTCGGCGAGAGCAGCTCAAATCCGAAATTTCCCGGGCAAATCGAGCACTAGAACGCCGGAAACCACCGGTCAAAGCTGCCGGTTTTCCGCCTCCCGCCCGAACCTTCCACTGGAAGCTACTGCTCGGGTTTTGGGGAAGGAGATAAGGGAATGAGCTTTGAATACTCAGCCCACTAGCTATATAATACTATTAACTAGCCCCACTAAGCTTAAATTATAATAAACTATTCGGCCACTAACAAGCTTAAGCTTATCCTAACAACCCTGCCTCGTTGCCCCCTAGGGCCGGGGGGCAGTAGCTCACCTCACTGAGCTGGACCGGAGAAAAGGGGACGTTGTCGAAGTCCCCCTTGCCAAAAATAAACTTCTTGAGCCAGTTGTGTCTCTTATTGACGGTTTCCCTCACCTTGACATGGCTGCTGACGAAGCAGGCGGTCCCGTCCTTATTCGCCCGGAAAGAGAACAGCTTGCGGAATACCGCGAGGCTGAACTCTATTTTCTCCTCTCGCAGGTAGCAGGCGAACCCGACGATCACTGCGATGGAGTTCAGGGTCATCTGCCCGGGAACCACCCCGTAATACTTGAAGATTTGGCAGACTTTTGGCCATAGGGGTAGCCGAAGGCCTGCCTCAAAATGGGCCACCGGGAACGCGAGCTCGCCAGCGAATAGCTCGTTCATTCGTTCCTCCTTCCTTGGTCGCCTCGCCTCAAAACCTGGCGGGATGAAGTGACCGACCGCGTCTACGAATTCCCTCTCCGTTAGGACGGCGAGAGGGAAATCATGCTCGGAGAAGGTCCAAGCGCATTTGGCCCTCCCCTCCGCCTCGCCACTACCACCACCCATCTTGCAGTTGTCTTGCTGAGCGGGACAGAGGGATTTTTCGCAAAGAGCTAGGGGGGAGAAGAAGTCTTAAATGCGGTAGGTAAGGAAGGGCCGTCAGGGGCTATTTATAGGGAGAAAGGGCGGGAAAAAAGCCTTCTTTGGCGGCAAAGTGCGGATAGCAATAAGGCCCTGACGTTTCGACTTCTGAACCCAAGTTGGGTTCTCATCAACCCGTCAGTCTGCTACAAACCGCTCGCACTTGCGCCCGCATGATTAAACAGAAGCCGCCGAGCGGGCCAGTTCTGACCCGCGCGCGAGTCACCTATCACATAACCCGGGAGCAACCGGCTCTCCTTCGCTTGTATAGGAAAAGGGCCTGGCGAGGCGACTCGGCAAGGCCGAGCCTGCGCGAAGGAAGGTCGGCCGAGCCAGGGTGTCTCGCCCGCACAGCCAACGGAGGTCTGAACGATGGCGCAACCCAGAGAAAATTGCAATAAATATTAGCTCGTGACGGGCGAAAGTAGTCATGAATTATTACAAATATTTAGACTGACGGAAGTAAAGAGATGAACACCCTGAGCATTACCGCCACATGCGGGGCGACCCGGACCCGGCGGATAATGACCGGCGAGGGGAGGGTGAACTCAACGCGGGATCCATTTCCACCTACCTCCCCTCCCCGTGCTGGTTCGGGGCGGTACGCGAGGATAGTGATACTCGCGGACCTCCGACAGCTCCCGCTGGGTCCTATTGATCTGCTCCGAGGCACGCCTCAGTCGCCCCTCGGCTCGCGTGATATGCACACCCGGAGAAGTCTCCTCGTCCTCGTTAGAGGAAAGTCTCGCTCCCTCCAAAGCTGCGAGTCGCTCCTCCGTCTCGGCCTTATCTTTATCCACTCTGTCGAAGACCTCCCGTAGCAGTAGTGTGTGCTTTTGAAACCATTGCTTTACCTGCTTCTTCATCCTCTCGGCATCACGCGGGTCTCCCAGGTACTTGGAGATGTTGTCCGCGTCCGGGGGGGCGAGTACCCTCCGCTCATCTCGGCGTCAGACGAAGAGACCACATTATAACCTGTAGAGGTAAGATTAGAAGGAGCAATGACCGTAAGCAGGCCAAAGCCATAGGGTTTACCAGGCGTCGGTACACCGCCCGCATCATTAGTAGGCCTAGAGGTGCTCGGCCGACCCTGGAAGGGTTCTCCTCTAAGAGTAACGATGGGTTTTCCCAGGCCGTGGGGCCTTGGCGACGGAGGCACCACAGGAGGGATAGGTTCCTGCGGCAAGGGACTAGCCACCCGATTGGCCGCCGCCAGAGCGGAATGCCCGGGATCTCCCTCGTCTGCCCTAACTCCCTGAGACGTCTCCTACCAAAAGGAAAGAAAAGTCAAGAAGCGAGGGAGGGAAGAATCGAGCAAGGGAAGCGCATATACCTCATGGATGACCTCGACACTGCCGGCCGAGCTGAAGGTAGGGTCGTCGCGCCCTGAAGACCGCCAGACGACCTTTGCTTTCTTTGGCTTAAAAAGGGGGCCAAGCGACCCGCGCGCTAGCCACGGGGAGGCTTCGAGAGCCGCATCCCGGACACCCTCCCTCGCAGCCGCCAAACGAGCCCGCATCTCCTCAGACATATGCATCTCGCGATTATAGATCGCGAAAGGTAGTAAAGTAAAGGAATTACCCCAGAGGTCGGACAGCTTATTTATAGCGAGGAGGTGGGCCCCACCAAAATATTCCCTCCAGCTCAGCAAGGTTTTCGCCAAATACGTGAGGGTTGGATGTTTCTTTTCGAGCCTTTTCCAAAAGCTCGCAAAGAGCGGGGATTATGTACGACCCGTGTTCGCCGAAGGGGCTCAGGTAACCAGGCGGGCCGCCCCCGACCCGCGCATCAAAGGGTTGCCCTAGCGAGCCAGCCTGGCCCGCACCCTCCTAGGCGGGCCAGCTTGCGCCCCACTAGGCGGGCCATCCTCTGGCCCGCTCCCTCCCAGCGAGCCAGCCCTGCCCGCGCCTATTTTGGCGGGCCAACCCCGCCCGCCTCTCCTAGGCGGGTCGGCCCGCGCCCTCCCGGCGAGCCGGCCCCGGCCCGCGCATCACGCCGAGTGGAAGCATTGAACGGCTGCTCACTCGATTCCCAATGGGTAGGATTTCTTACTTACTTACCCCATTGGCCTGCCCCTAGCCGGTCAAAACAGTGGGGTCTCGTTGTTGGCAGACCCAGGTGGGCTGCATATAGCTGTTTAGAACAGCGGAGTTTGGCTGTTGGCAGACCAGCCCGAGGAGCTTTCAGTAATTTCAAGGCAGCAGAGGTTAGTTATTTACAGACCATCTTCAAAATCCTATAAATAGGACCCAAGGGGTACCTCAGAAGGCGGGCTTACTTGCTCCCTAGTCTTCTAGCGCTTTCCGAGATACCTTAGCCCGACATTTGGCTAAGGAGGGGATGCGCTCAGTGATCTTCCGGGTTTGTGGTGGGACCTCCGAGCCGGGCCCTTGGTCTAGTCATTTGCTCTCTTTTCCTTGTTGTTTTTCTTGCAGGAGCGAAGTAGGTGCGCGACCACCCCTTCCCCAAGGGTGAACTCCACAAGATACCGATTTTCGGTTTCAACAAACATGGCTTTGACATCTCCTACAAGATCTCCACATTTCAATCTCAGATGTCACATCGTTGTTATGTGACAAACAAGGGTTATTCAGATTGCTTCCAATTCCGTATTTCACGAACGCAACAAACATATTGAGATTGATTGTCATTATGTCCGCCAGCAACATCTAAACAAAACTCTCATTTCCTCACATTTCTTCTATGCTTCAGATTGATGATTTCTTTACTAAGACTTATACAGTTCAGATACATGATTTCTTGATTCAACATCTCTCACTGGTTGACTCTGAAATCTTCTGCAAACAATGATGTTCCTTCTGCAAACAATGATGTTCCTTCTGCTGTCTGTCAAACTCACACCTTTACTTTAATGAGTGGGGGGGATATTAATCTATGTATATAAAAGCCAATCTATGTATATAAAAGCCCATATGTAAGGCCCAATTCTTAACACATTTAGCTATCCTCTATAGTCCAACAACTCCTATATATAAAAATGGTTGCTCTCCCTCATGTATTTATACTCCCTTATTGGGATGAATAAAGATTTAAGCTTTTTAGTCCATAGAACATTTATTCACCATCCTAATATGGAGCTCAATATGTAGTTGGATTGATCTCTCCGAGACAATCAATATTCATTTAAAGAACGATTTGATCCAACGACCAAATTGAATGTTATTGTATTAATTTGAATATAAAACATACACAAATAGTTTTGTACTGGGCTACCCCATGGCCTGACACCGCAATTTATTTGTCATTCCCCTTCTATTTTTTGTCTCGTTAAATACAAAATTTAATAAAAATACAAAGCAAAGCATAATAATATATTTTTTAAAATTAAATAAAAAACTACATAAGTTAAATTGTGTTATTAAAACATGTAAAAATGAAAATAAAATCATATAAGAGAGAAGTTATGAAAGAGATGTATAATTATATAAATATATACGAGCTTCTTCGCACGGGCTACGCCCGTGCTCGAAGCTCTCGGGCGGCCTTCGGCCGCATCTAGGAGGGCTTCGCCCGCCTGCGCACGGGCTTCGCCCGTGCTCGATGCATCGCTGCGGGTTGCGCCCGCCTATGAGCGGGTTGCGCACGCACCCAAAATCTTATTTTTTTTCATAACATATGCATATGAGTACTTAAAATGACCGCAAAAAATATGAATTATTATTCCTATTTTTATTTTATAAAATTTTACAAATTTTAATCTATAAAAAAAAATTTATTACTCCTCTCTCCCTCTCTCTTTATCACTTCACCCTCTATCTCTTTCCTTCTCTCTCTCGCCCCATCTCTCTCCAAATCCCCCCATGATCTCTCTCATGATCCAATGGCCAATATTCATTCGTTGGTGTGCCTCCAAATACCTATATTCCCATATATATAAGATATATACATATATATATATGAACAGATATATATATATATATTTATATATATACATATATATATATATACACACACAACACACACTAAGAAAAAAAAATATTTATATATACACATACATATACATTTTCAACAAAAAAATGGCTAACCACACTTAGCCTAAAACAAGCACCGGCCTTACCCAGCTCGAGCACACAAGGCCACGCACAACAAACGGGTAGCCACTACCGGCTAACAAAACGCACGTCGAAATGACGCGAAAAACGAATGATCTCGGATTTCGACAAAACTCGCACCGTAGCTAAACACCACAGCTACAAACACAACGGCGAAGTCGAAAACAACATCCGACGATCAAAACTTTGGTTAACACTGCCCGAAGCCAAAGCACAAGCATTCCCTGAGAGGCCCAACCGAGTCACCAAAACAGACTCCGGCTAGCTGGGGAATCTTGCAAATAGGCTACTAAAGGACCACTAAAGGAACCTAAAGAGCTATGACCACGCTCTAACAATGGCAAAAACCGACAACGCGTCATCGTAACGCCAAGTAATGATCAAACAAAAACACAGAAAAACCGGGGGCGTTACAGTCACTCCCCCTAAAAGAAAGTTTCGCCCCGAAACTTTACAAATAACCCTTTTAACAAAAGGGAACAAAGAACGAGCTAATCAAAAGCCATAAAAGAAAGAGTGCAACATACCAGGCACAAGTCATGGGAAAAGGTGAGGGTAAGCCTCCCTCATTGTCGACTCTAGCTCCCAAGTCGCGCTTTCTACATCATGGTTCATCCACAAAATTTTCACCATAGGAATTATTTTCTTCCGCAACACGCGATCCCGAGCATCCAAAATGCGGACAGGCACTTTCACATAAGAAAGGTTTGGCTCCAACAGTGGCACAGAATCCAAAACCTGCCTGTCACTATGCACACATTTCCGCAGTTGACTGACGTGAAAAACATCATGAACGTCAGGAAAATTTGCGGGCAAATCCATCCTATAAGCTGCCACACTGATCCGCTCAACAACCCTGAATGGCCCCACATATCTCGGGTCCAACTTTTGGTTCTTTCCAAATCTCTTGATCCCAGTCATCGGAGAAACCTTTAAGAACACCTGGTCCCCCACAGCAAATTCCAAATCTGATCTACGCCGGTTGGCGTTCTTTTCATACCTCTCCTAGGCTAATCGAAGCTTTTCCCGAATAAGCTTCACCGAAATTTCCATCTCCTCGAGTGCTTCTGGACCCAGCAAGGGTCCTTCGCCAACCTCAGCCCAAAACAAGGGAGTCCTGCAGCGCCTCCCATATAAAGCCTCAAAAGGAGCCATTTTTAAGCTTTCCTAATAGCTATTGTTATATGCAAACTCCATAAGCCGCAAACGCTCATCCCACGCCCCACCTTGTTTCAGAATGTAGCATCGGATCATATCTTCCACAATCTGATTTACTCGCTCCGTCTGGCCGTTGGTCTGCGGGTGGTAAGCAGTGGAATACCTCAAATCTGTCCTCAATCCTTCCTGAAGACTCTTCCAAAAATGAGACATGAACCTAGAGTCTCGATCCGATATGATGCTCACGGGTACACCATGCAGTCTGATGACCTCCTCCACATACAGCTCAGCTATCTTCCTCATCGGGTAATCGATCTTGAATGGCACGAAATGAGCACACTTTGTCAGTCTGTCCACGATCACCCATACGTAGTCATGCCCCCTAGGAGATTTTGGCAAGCCTATAATAAAATCCATCGAGATGCCTTCGCACTTCTTAGTTGGAATCTCCAAGGGGGTCAGCTTGCCACCTGGTCTTCCATGATCAGCCTTCACTTGCTTGCAAGTGTTGCATTCAGAAACAAATCTGGCTATGTCTCCCTTCATCCCATATCACTAGGCAATCTGCTTCAGGTCGCGGTACATCTTGGTGGATCCTGGGTGCTATGCAACGCTAGACCCATGGGCTTCCCTGCACACCATAACCCTGATATCGCAAACAGCAAGAATGCAAAACCTGCCACGGTACTTCAAGGTACCTGAATCATCTATAGAAAAATCTGGCAGCTTGCCTTTCTCAGCTCGAACATACAACCGCAGAAGGTCAGGATCATCTTTCTGATGCAATCTCGTGAGCGCGATCCATGAAGGCTCTGCCACTGCCAGACTACTCTGCCCATCACAGCTACCCACAGAAATGTCCATCAACAGAAACTCCTCTACCAATGATTCAGCTGTGAGACCAAAGATCTTTCCTGATTTCCGACTCAAGGCGTCGGCCACCACATTGGCCTTGCCCGGATGATACTGAATCTAAACATCATAGTCGGCCACGTACTCTAACCATCGCCGTTGATGCGGGTTCAACTCCTTCTGCGTGAAGACATACTTCAAGCTCTTGTGATCAGTACAAATTCTGCACTGCACACCATATAGCAAATGCCTCCACAACTTCAGAGCATAGATCACAGCAGCAAACTCCAGGTCGTGCGTAGGGTAATTCCTCTCATGAGTCTTTAGCTGTCTCGACCCATACGCAATCACCTTCTCGCCTTGCATCAACACGCATCCCAGCCCGATATGGGAAGCATCCACATATACCTCACACTCAACACCTTTAGTAGGCAAAGACAGAATAGGGGCTGAACATAGCCTCCTCTTTAGTTCCTCAAAAGCCTCTTCACACTTGTCATCCCATAGAAAGGCTACATTCTTCTGCGTCAACCGGGTCAATGACGCAGACAGGGTGGAGAATCCCTTCACAAATCTTCTGTAATAACCTGCCAAACCCAAGAAGCTTCTGATCTCACGAGGAGTAACAGGTCTCGCCCACTCCATAACAGCAGCGATCTTCACTGGGTCTACTGAGATCCCCTCCTTGTTCACCATATGGCCGAGGAAAGACACTTGAGGCAGCCAAAACTCACATTTGCTCAGCTTGGCATAAAGCTTATGGTCTCTCAGTGTCGCCAAGACTAGACGCAAATGTCGATCATGCTCTTCCGCATTCCGGGAGTACACCAAAACATCATCAATAAAGACAATCACGAACCTGTCTAAGTACTCCTTGAACACGCGGTTCATCAAATCCATGAAGGCTGAAGGCGCATTAGTCAAACCAAAAGACATGACTAAGAACTCAAAGTGTCCATGACGAGAACGAAACGCCGTCCGCGGAATATCAGACTCCCGAATCCTCAACTGGTGATAGCCCGAACGAAGGTCTATCTTTGAAAACACAGCACTACCACTCAGCTGATCAAACAAATCATCAATCCGTGGCAATGGGTACCTGTTCTTAATTGTAACCTTGTTCAGCTCCCTATAGTCGATGCATAGCCTCAACGACCCATCCTTCTTCTTTACGAACAGAACAGGCACTGTACAACCCCGTATCCGGGCGAGCGGGATCCTCCCCAAGTGGCGGGCTCGGGACGTGCTACGAGCGACGTCTTGGTGCAGCCCCGTTCGAAGACGTGCGGGTGATCGTGCGTGCGCGCGAAGGTTTCATGTGCGTAGGTGTTAATATAATATATATACTATATAATATATATTTTGTTATATATATATATTATGTTATATAATATATATTTTATATTCTATATATTATATATATCATATATATTGTATATATTATATAGAGAGATAGTAGGAGTTAAGAGAGGGGGGAGTTGGCCATCAGGAGAAAGGGGGGGAGAGAAATAAAAGAGGAAAAAAGCAAAAAAGGAAGGCAGGGTACGGGCAGCAGCAGGAAAAAACAAAGAGGAAGGAGGAGCAGGTGGGGGGGCGGGCATGGAAAAAGAAAAATCAGAAGAAAAAAAGGAGAGGAGAAGAAAAGAGGGGCAGAGCTCGGGAAAAAGGGAGGGAAAAAAGGAAAAGAGCCCTAATGGCTTTCTCCCCCGATCGGCCGCCTGAAGCTCGACGCCAGCTCGACCTCCCTCCTCCTCTCCCGTCGCCGGCAAGCCCGCGCCAGCCCCTCCCCCCGCTCCTCTCCCTCTCTCCCTCTTCCTCACGGCCTGGGACAGCACATACGCAGCGGCCTCTCTCTCCCTCTCGGTCTTCATCTTGCACGCAGAAAAGAGCTCAAGCCGGGGCCTCCCGCTCTTGATCTCGGTATGGAGCAGCACGGCCCAAGCCCGGCCTCCTCCTCTCCCGCCGCCGGCAAGCCCGAGCCCTAGCTCGGATCGGCCGCCTGGAGCAAGGTTAGGCCGGCCGGGAGCTCCTCTCCCGGCGCCGCCTACAACATGGCCGGCCGGGAGCTCCTCTCCCGGCGCCGCCTACAACATGGCCGGCCGGGAGCTCCTCTCCCGGCGCCGCCTACAACATGGCCGGCCGGGAGCTCCTCTCCCGGCGCCGCCTACAACATGGCCGGTCGGGAGTTCCTCTCCCGGCGCCGCCTACAGCAAGGACGGCCGGGAGTTTCATTCTCGGCATCGCCAAAATACGCGTGGAGATCGGATCCGTACATGGACCATTGCGACGGTCGCTAGGCATCGAGCCTCGTGTAAGACACGCGGTCGCGGCTCCGCCAAACACGCGTCAAGGGTAACGAAGTTTCTTCTTGGGCAGGTGAAGCCCTTATTTTGCATATTTGCATGGAAGCCCCTCTCCACCAATGGGTGGAGGAAGGGAGCTCTCCAACGGGTTGACATGTACGTCCCCGCTATTAATTGCATCTAGTATCCGGAAGTGTGAGTACGGGTTTAGGCATGCTGTGTGAAGCCCATTCGGACGTATGAGCCGAATTGGTGATGTGTTGTGTGAAGCCCATTCGGACGTATGAGCCGAATTGGTGATGTTCTGTGTGAAGCCCGTCCGGACGTATGAGCCGGATCGGTGATGTTCTGGGGTTCCCGGAGAAGACTCCGTGGAAGTTGGATGCTTGTCTATTTGCAGGGAATGCGCACCGTAGCCCCGAAAAAGGGGTGTACGGAATATAATTGGCCAGCTTATGCTAGCCGACTGTCGTTCAGCTGGCAGTCGTTCGTCGAGACGTTGGCGTACAGGTGTTGCAGTACCAAGCGGGGAATAGCGGGCTTAAGCCCAAGCTCGTGCCGGCCCTCGAAGGCCTTTCTTTTTATTTATATTGCCGGCCTGCGTGCCGATGTATGGAATTTATATTCCTGTAAATTTATAATCTGTGATGCTCTGTGTATGTATAGCTTACTTCTTTTTGCTTTGGGCGAGCGGCGTGCTCGTGAACCGCTCGTCCCGTGGGAGCCCCGAGGTTTATGCCGGGAAGCCCCTGTTGGCCTGTTGATAGCCTTTTAAGGCAGCGGAGTCGCGCTGTTTGCAGTCCAGTTGGGCAGCGTGTTGTATAATTGCTCGGCGATGTTGCGCCTTTAGTAGCGTGGGTGAGCGCTTTTGTATAGACCCAAGGAGATACATCTGGATAGGAGAGAGTTGGTCTTGAGACCCTCCTTAGATGTTCCGGTCGGCCAAGAGCGCCTTCCGAAAGTGTCTTAGCTCAGCTTTTGGCTTGGGAGGGGAAGAGTTCGTTAATCTTCCGGGTATGCGGTGGGTCCTCCACGCTGAGACCTTGGGTCTGTCCCTTACGTTCCTAGTCTAGAGCCTAGAACGTTCATTTGAGTGTAGTAGGTGTGCGGTCACCCCTCTTTTGGGACCCCGAACTCCACGGAAGTCAATTTTGACTTCGGTCAATTTTGGCTTCAATAGTTATGGTGCGGTGAGCGTGGAGAGTGGCCAGCACGGAAGAACTCATTCGAACGTCATGGCTATAGAAGAGGAACCAAGTGACGACCAAGGTCATGTGATGAAAGAAGTCCCCTCCCACTCCTCGTTAGTCGATCTTAACCATCCTAGCGTTTCGTCTCCCCTCTGGTTCCCAAGAGGGTGGACGTAGCGGGTAGATGTGCCTCATGTCGGACTTTGACTTGGTTGACTCTGTCAACAGTTCTTTTGAGTTATTTGATTACCTTTATTTTTGCTTATAGTTGGTTTGGAGAGGAGACCCCCGAGAAGACCCGCTGACCAGGCTCTCATCAAGCTGGCAGGGCTGTAGGCTCACTCGGGGGTTGGAGTTGTGTTGGGGAGGAGACCCCCGAGAAGACCCGCTGACCAGGCTCTTATCAAGCTGGCAGGGCAGTAGGCTCACTCGGGGGTTGGAGTTGGTTTGGAGAGGAGACCCCCGAGAAGACCCGCTGACCAGGCTCTCATCAAGCTGGCAGGGCTGTAGGCTCACTCGGGGGTTGGAGTTGGTTTGGAGAGGAGACCCCCGAGAAGACCCGCTGACCAGGCTCTTATCAAGCTGGCAGGGCTGTAGGCTCACTCGGGGGTTGGAGTTGGTTTGGAGAGGAGACCCCCGAGAAGACCTGCTGACCAGGCTCTTATCAAGCTGGCAGGGCTGTAGGCTCACTCGGGGGTTGGAGTTGGTTTGGAGAGGAGACCCCCGAGAAGACCCGCTGACCAGGCTCTTATCAAGCTGGCAGGGCTGTAGGCTCACTCGGGGGTTGGAGTTGGTTTGGAGAGGAGACCCCCGAGAAGACCCGCTGACCAGGCTCTTATCAAGCTGGCAGGGCTGTAGGCTCACTCGGGGGTTGGAGTTGGTTTGGAGAGGAGACCCCCGAGAAGACCCGCTGACCAGGCTCTTATCAAGCTGGCAGGGCTGTAGGCTCACTCGGGGGTTGGAGTTGGTTTGGAGAGGAGACCCCCGAGAAGACCCGCTGACCAGGCTCTTATCAAGCTGGCAGGGCTGTAGGCTCACTCGGGGGTTGGAGTTGGTTTGGAGAGGAGACCCCCGAGAAGACCCGCTGACCAGGCTCCCATCTAGCTGGCAGGTCCGTAGGCTCGCCTGTGGGGGATAGGTTTGGTTTGATCGTCATCGGCACCCCGAGCTCGGCTCGGCCCCAGGTAGACCCGCTGCGCAGGCTCCCATCTAGCTGGCAGGTCCGTAGGCTCGCCTGTGGGGGATAGGTTTGGTTTGATCGTCATCGGCACCCCGAGCTCGGCTCGGCCCCAGGTAGACCCGCTGCGCAGGCTCCCATCTAGCTGGCAGGTCCGTAGGCTCGCCTGTGGGGGATAGGTTTGGTTTGATCGTCATCGGCACCCCGAGCTCGGCTCGGCCCCAGGTAGACCCGCTGCGCAGGCTCCCATCTAGCTGGCAGGTCCGTAGGCTCGCCTGTGGGGGATAGGTTTGGTTTGATCGTCATCGGCACCCCGAGCTCGGCTCGGCCCCAGGTAGACCCGCTGCGCAGGCTCCCATCTAGCTGGCAGGTCCGAAGGCTCGCCTGTGGGGGATAGGTTTGGTTTGATCGTCATCGGCACCCCGAGCTCGGCTCGGCCCCAGGTAGACCCGCTGCGCAGGCTCCCATCTAGCTGGCAGGTCCGTAGGCTCGCCTGTGGGGGATAGGTTTGGTTTGATCGTCATCGGCACCCCGAGCTCGGCTCGGCCCCAGGTAGACCCGCTGCGCAGGCTCCCATCTAGCTGGCAGGTCCGTAGGCTCGCCTGTGGGGGATAGGTTTGGTTTGATCGTCATCGGCACCCCGAGCTCGGCTCGGCCCCAGGTAGACCCGCTGCGCAGGCTCTCATCTAGCTGGCAGGTCCGAAGGCTCGCCTGTGGGGGATAGGTTTGGTTTGATCGTCATCGGCACCCCGAGCCGGGCTCGGCCCCAGGTAGACCCGCTGCGCAGGCTCCCATCAAGCTGGCAGGTCCGAAGGCTCGCCTGTGGGGGAAAGGTTGGCTTTTGAGATGTTCTGGTTTAGCCACGTCATCGACACCCCGAGCCGGGCTCGGCCCCAGGTAGACCCGCTGCGCAGGCTCCCATCAAGCTGGCAGGTCCGAAGGCTCGCCTGTGGGGGAAAGGTTGGCTTTTGAGATGTTCTGGTTTAGCCACGTCATCGACACCCCGAGCCGGGCTCGGCCCCAGGTAGACCCGCTGCGCAGGCTCCCATCAAGCTGGCAGGTCCGAAGGCTCGCCTGTGGGGGAAAGGTTGGCTTTTGAGATGTTCTGGTTTAGCCACGTCATCGACACCCCGAGCCGGGCTCGGCCCCAGGTAGACCCGCTGCGCAGGCTCCCATCAAGCTGGCAGGTCCGAAGGCTCGCCTGTGGGGGAAAGGTTGGCTTTTGAGATGTTCTGGTTTAGCCACGTCATCGACACCCCGAGCCGGGCTCGGCCCCGAGAAGACCCGCTGTCCAGGCTACCATCGAGCTGGCAGGTCCGTAGGCTCACTCGGTAGTTGGAGGCTGTTTGGAGAGGAGATCCCGAGCAGACCCGCTGCGCAGGCTCCCATCAAGCTGGCAGGGCTGTAGGCTCACTCGATGGATTCGGGGAACGTGACTGGAAAATTCAGATTTTCTAATGCATAATAATAAACAATTTAAACATTAATCGTCAATAGTGACCTAGAAGAAGTACTATATAGGAGGGCAATTCATGTTTACTAATTGATGCAATGAGAAAAAAAAGATATCACATCTCTATTTTGCCAAACAACTAAACTTTTTTCTCTGTTCTAATAGCTCTGCAAATGGAGATCATCCAAATAAATCTCCATTTTTAATAACTTGATTCCTACAGTTCCATTTGCAACCCTTCATTTACCACCACTCCTTTCACAACCATCACTGTTATCCCAAGGAGATCCTAGTATGGAATTTCCTTAAAAGGTGTGGTTGGTCTAATACTTTGTGATTATCTAGAGGCACTTAAAAGGAATCATCTGGTATTTTCTCTATTTTGACACCTTGATCAACACTTATGAAAGTGACATATTTAATAGTACCTAAATATATCACTAAGTGTATGATAATCAAATTGTGATTATATTATTTTACAATTTTCAACTCAGATAGAATTTACAGATTCTCTACTATATCTAGATGCACGTGGATTGACACTACTTAAATTTTTACATATTTTAGATCTCCTTTAGACAATTTGGGGATGTATTTTCCTTTTCATGCTTGTGTTTCTGCTGATCGGTTGATTCCTGTAAGTTTGTAGATAGCCTCAGTTTTCATATTATCCTTGTATAAATCGTACCGATTGCAAAGGCGATCACCCCTCTTGAGCATAACTGAAAAGGTTCTCGTGCCTTATGTCTTGGGCAACTGCTCATTTCTTGACATAAAAGACAGGATGTTCCAGTCAACATGTATCAAGTGATGTGCATTGACCTCGAAATTCATAACACCTCATCATTACGATATGGTTGACATAAGGTATAATTCATTGACAAAAAGTGTACCAGGAAGGTTATCCTCATACAAAACCGTGTCAGGTAAAAGATGAGTAAAAAGTTGAAAACATGGGGTACACCACAATCGACCTTGTCAAAGACTTTGACGTCATGTAAGGAGTTGCTATTTGCACATCGGATTGATCACCTGTCATTACTTGTCATAAGGTCGAGCAGAGGAAGAACACGACAAGTCATCTTTACTATCTCTTTTATCAGACTAGTCCGACAGTAAAATAATTTTTGGAATTCATCAATCCTATCTAAAGCTAATTTGTAGAGGGTAGAAGTGCCTAAGGTTTATAATGTGCCAAGGCTTGATGAAGTTTTCGATTTGGGATTACGTTCTCAACACACCGTTTTCCTTGTTGGGTCTTTGACCCTTAGCATGTGGACTTCTTATTTCTTAATTGTGTGACTATGAGTGAGTCATTAGTGCTAGCCTGCTATAGCATCTTTTTTAAAGCACATGCATCCAATCTAAAACCAGTTAGTTGTGGTGGAGCGCTAGAGCCATGAAGGGATCCGGGATCTAAAAATTGGCTCACAGGGTTGGGTAAGTTTCTTGATGCGGGGCTAGCTTTTCAACAACAATGACAACATTCTTGGACAAAGAAGCTTTTCCTGAGAGCAGGGACACTTGATAATCCCACGTGATGGTAGATATGGAAAAATATTTACTTTTTGGGCTTTGACAATAGAAAAAATGTTGCATTGGGCAAAAATGGCCAATTAATTAGAATTATGTCATCTACAAAAGGCGTGTACGAGAATCTCTCTTTGGATCTAAGAATCTTCATAACAATTGCAAAAAGATGTAGACTGGGTGTTGATGTTTGATGTAAACTTACTATAATTGAAAATTCGTAGGTCACTCCACAATTACTTTCTAATGTTAGCTAATGCTTCATCGTACATATTTTTAGTAACTTCAAGATCTCTTATACACATTTTTTATTCCTGTGGGGGAGAGGATTAGCTCCGCGTGGTCAAGAGAATGCAAAAAGATACGGCCCTATTGTTTCACAATATTATGAAAAACTTCATACTTATTGTAAAAAATAGTATAAGAGCAATTGAATAGCAGGGAGCATTACATGTATCGTGTGGTTCAAAGAGATCAAAATGGGCACGAAGAGGTTAGTATCCTAAGTGCAGTTTTCAGATTTCTCTCAAAATTTTTCTTTGGGTCGGCTCCCACTCGTCGGATACTTGGGGTTGGACATTTCTTTCCGAGCTTGTACCAACCTCGCAAAGAGCGGGGATTGTGTACAACCCCGTATCCGGGCGAGCGGGATCCTCCCCAAGTGGCGGGCTCGGGACGTGCTACGAGCGACGTCTTGGTGCAGCCCCGTTCGAAGACGTGCGGGTGATCGTACGTGCGCGCGAAGGTTTCATGTGCGTAGGTGTTAATATAATATATATACTATATAATATATATTTTGTTATATATATATATATATTATGTTATATAATATATATTTTATATTCTATATATTATATATATCATATATATTGTATATATTATATAGAGAGATAGTAGGAGTTAAGAGAGGGGGGAGTTGGCCATCAGGAGAAAGGGGGGAGAGAAATAAAAGAGGAAAAAAGCAAAAAAGGAAGGCAGGGTACGGGCAGCAGCAGGAAAAACAAAGAGGAAGGAGGAGCAGGTGGGGGGGCGGGCATGGAAAAAGAAAAATCAGAAGAAAAAAAGGAGAGGAGAAGAAAAGAGGGGCAGAGCTCGGGAAAAAGGGAGGGAAAAAAGGAAAAGAGCCCTAATGGCTTTCTCCCCCGATCGGCCGCCTGAAGCTCGACGCCAGCTCGACCTCCCTCCTCCTCTCCCGTCGCCGGCAAGCCCGCGCCAGCCCCTCCCCCCGCTCCTCTCCCTCTCTCCCTCTTCCTCACGGCCTGGGACAGCACATACGCAGCGGCCTCTCTCTCCCTCTCGGTCTTCATCTTGCACGCAGAAAAGAGCTCAAGCCGGGGCCTCCCGCTCTTGATCTCGGTATGGAGCAGCACGGCCCAAGCCCGGCCTCCTCCTCTCCCGCCGCCGGCAAGCCCGAGCCCTAGCTCGGATCGGCCGCCTGGAGCAAGGTTAGGCCGGCCGGGAGCTCCTCTCCCGGCGCCGCCTACAACATGGTCGGCCGGGAGCTCCTCTCCCGGCGCCGCCTACAACATGGCCGGCCGGGAGCTCCTCTCCCGGCGCCGCCTACAACATGGCCGGCCGGGAGCTCCTCTCCCGGCGCCGCCTACAACATGGCCGGCCGGGAGCTCCTCTCCCGGCGCCGCCTACAGCAAGGACGGCCGGGAGTTTCATTCTCGGCATCGCCAAAATACGCGTGGAGATCGGATCCGTACATGGACCATCGCGACGGTCGCTAGGCATCGAGCCTCGTGTAAGACACGCGGTCGCGGCTCCGCCAAACACGCGTCAAGGGTAACGAAGTTTCTTCTTGGGCAGGTGAAGCCCTTATTTTGCATATTTGCATGGAAGCCCCTCTCCACCAATGGGTGGAGGAAGGGAGCTCTCCAACGGGTTGACATGTACGTCCCCGCTATTAATTGCATCTAGTATCCGGAAGTGTGAGTACGGGTTTAGGCATGCTGTGTGAAGCCCATTCGTGAGCCGAATTGGTGATGTGCTGTGTGAAGCCCATTCGGACGTATGAGCCGAATTGGTGATGTTCTGTGTGAAGCCCGTCCGGACATATGAGCCGGATCGGTGATATTCTGGGGTTCCCGGAGAAGACTCCGTGGAAGTTGGATGCTTGTCTATTTGCAGGGAATGCGCACCGTAGCCCCGAAAAAGGGGTGTACGGAATATAATTGGCCAGCTTATGCTAGCCGACTGTCGTTCAGCTGGCAGTCGTTCGTCGAGACGTTGGCGTACAGGTGTTGCAGTACCAAGCGGGGAATAGCGGGCTTAAGCCCAAGCTCGTGCCGGCCCTCGAAGGCCTTTCTTTTTATTTATATTGCCGGCCTGCGTGCCGATGTATGGAATTTATATTCCTGTAAATTTATAATCTGTGATGCTCTGTGTATGTATAGCTTACTTCTTTTTGCTTTGGGCGAGCGGCGTGCTCGTGAACCGCTCGTCCCGTGGGAGCCCCGAGGTTTATGCCGGGAAGCCCCTGTTGGCCTGTTGATAGCCTTTTAAGGCAGCGGAGTCGCGCTGTTTGCAGTCCAGTTGGGCAGCGTGTTGTATAATTGCTCGGCGATGTTGCGCCTTTAGTAGCGCGGGTGAGCGCTTTTGTATAGACCCAAGGAGATACATCTGGATAGGAGAGAGTTGGTCTTGAGACCCTCCTTAGATGTTCCGGTCGGCCAAGAGCGCCTTCCGAAAGTGTCTTAGCTCAGCTTTTGGCTTGGGAGGGGAAGAGTTCGTTAATCTTCCGGGTATGCGGTGGGTCCTCCACGCTGAGACCTTGGGTCTGTCCCTTACGTTCCTAGTCTAGAGCCTAGATCGTTCATTTGAGTGTAGTAGGTGTGCGGTCACCCCTCTTTTGGGACCCCGAACTCCACGGAAGTCAATTTTGACTTCGGTCAATTTTGGCTTCAACAGGCACACCTTAGGGCGACGAACTCGGCCTGATAAAACCCTTTGCCAACATCTCTTCTAGCTGGGTCCACAACTCCTCCAGCTCTCGCGGGGCCAAGCGGTACGACGCCTTAGCAATAGGACGCGTACCCGGCTCCAAATCTATAACGAACTCAACATCTCTATCGGGTGGAAGTCTGGGAAGATCAGCAGGAAAAACATCGTGGAACTCACAAACAACAGGAATCTCTTCCAACTGCGGCACACTAACATCTGCCCCTACCAGAGAGACCAAACAGGTAAAACAGCTCGGAACAAGCAAATTGCAAGCACGTACCGCGGAAACAATCGGAGACTCCTGGAGAGGGTCGACAAAAATGCTCCCGGGCTGACCGTCTTCCTTCACAAAATCCAAGCGCTTACCCTTACACTGGATAACCGCATCATATCTGGACAACCAATCCATGCCTAGGATGACATCAAAGTCCTCTAGATCAATCACTTTCAGATCTACCTTAGCTAGAAAGTCTCCCAACAAGATTGGGCAGCCCTGAATACCCAAATCTGAAATCACAGAATCACCCAAAGGAAACTTGACGCTGAAAGCTCCACCAACACGATCTAGGCCCAACTGGAATCGCTCCACGAAAGCCCTAGCAACAAAAGAGTGGGTGGCGCCAGAATCGAAAAGAATGCGCGCCCAACAGTTCTTTACCTTAAATCTCCATGAAATGACCTGGGTCGAGGTCGTCGCTTCCTCTGTAGAAATAATATTAAGCTTCCCTTTGTCTTTATTCGCACGTGGGGGTGGCGGCAATGCCTGCATAGGAACCACTGGAAGAACGGGTTACACCTGAGGGCACCTCGACTTGAGATGGCCCTTCTTCCCACACTGGAAGCAAACCTTATCTTTTGACCAACAATGGGCCACATCATGCCCCTTCCTTCCACACAAGGAACACACCACATCCCCTCTGGGAGCACCCTGGATAGCATGGACTTGTTCTTTCTTCTGCGCTGCCAATCTCTTGAAGCACTTCTCCAGGGGGTGGCCTGGCCGGCCGCAGAAGCTACATGTCCCCTTGGTCTTCTTCCTTGAAACTGCATCAGGTTCCTGGGGGCCTTCCCCCCCAACAGACTTCCGCTTATCTTTCCTCGCCTGCTGGCCTCTGTTCTTAGCATTCTCAATGGCCTCAACTTTCAAAGCAGCTTCCACCACTCCGGCATAACTGACTGCTCCATAGGCATTTGCTAACTGCTGAACGTCGCTTCTTAGCCCACTCAGAAACCGCTTAACCCGGTCTGCTTCAACACTCACACGTCCAGGAGCAAACCGACTCAGTTTGCTAAACTCAATCTCATACTCACTAACCGTGAGTTTCCTTTGCTTCAAATGCAGGAAGTCATTCATCAACCGGTCCCGCTCGACCGAGGGCAGAAATTTACCTAACAGCATCTCCTTAAATGACTCCCAGGTGCATCCTGCCACCATACTTTCCTTCTCCCTCAGCCACCAACTCTTTGCCAATCCCTTGAGCTAGTAGGCAGCGAGCATTACTTTCTGATCATCCGTAATCCCGGAATAGGAGAACATATCCTCTATAGAAATCATCCAGTAATCCAAAATCATGAAATCTGCTTGCCCGTCATAAGTAGGGGGCCTATGTCGCTAAAACTGAGATATGAAGGCCATCTCCGGGGGCACTACAACTGGAGGCACAAGAGAAGCAGGAGGGGGAGGAACAGCTACACCCCCAACGGGGTCCTGAGCTCTCTGAGCCTGCCCTGCCACTACAGCAACCAAGGTCTGGATCTGGCTCTGCAGGCCACCATCTGTCTCGATAAGGCTTTGCTACTTAGCCGCAAGCTTTCAATCAGGGCCTTGCTCTGGGATCCCGAAGACTCACCCGTAGATTGGGGAGTCGATCGCGTCGCAGGACGCTTCGCCATCCTATAATCGCACCAACCCTAATTAAAACCCATCCCAACTACTAAAACAAGCCTTCCCGGTACAGACAAGCATACTTAAATATGAATTATAACTGCAAATCTTGCTCTGGGATTTGTTTTATAATGATGATGTCATGCTTAACCTAAGATGGTTCACTACCATCGCACTGACTCATGTGTCTACATCATGGATGCATTCTTTTATATTTATTTTTGACTCAAAACCATGTGTGTACATATGTCATCATGCAAATCTTTAGCCTGGCACATTGTGCTTATGAAATATTATGTTATGCATGTTGTGCTATGCATTCTAAAAAGGCATTAATGCATGTCATGGGCGGCGTACACATGAAAATGTTATGCATCCCATACTACATAACATTCCCATGCAACGAAAAAGAAAAACGTGCTAGCCGCATTCATGTGGTGAGGTTATGCATCTCATACTACATAACCCTCACATGTTGCCTCCTATAGTGGATCCATATACGAACACATATTATGCATCACATACTACATAATATGCCCCGTATACTTCTTTATGCTTATGAGTGCAGTGTTCGTGCTTTGGCCAAGACGTGCTGATGACATATCGGTGAGTGTATGCTTATGAAGCTAAACATCTAATACAATCAAAAGGACAGGTTGCCTGACCAATTATCAAGACAACCTCCCTCTGATACCAACTATCACGACCCGCATTTTTCCCGAGGTTAAGAAGTATCAGAGTAAGGGAAAATACGCGTTGTGATGCCACGTCGAGCAGGGGAAAACTACCGACGCTCAAGCGACACACCAAAACCATAAATCACAAGTTTTAGTTTAATAGAAAACCAGTTTATTTAAAGGCCGTATCCCTCGACACAGTGGATTAGCTAGTCCACGCTAAGAAAATATATATATGCTTACAGCGGAAAAATACTTTGATTCAGTTAGTTTGAAACCCTAAATGAGTATGAGGGTCCACCATAGACCACTTATAGAATACACGACACCTAAGGTGAGTATAGTATATATATATATATATATTAAAAGAGGTTTTACGCTTTAAGAAAATAGTGCTTTAGTTGACAAACATGTTATGCATGAGGTACAGATAATAGTTTAGTGTTTTAAAATACCTAACATGCAACCTAGCATAAAACCTTCCCAAAAGCAAGTAAACAACCCCAAGAGGGCAAAAACAGCAGTCTAAATTCATATTTAGAAAAACAGGCAAACCACCAGTGGGCATCGACAACCCGACACGAACCCACCGGTGGGTGTGCATGTCCATACAGAAAAGAAAATGACTACCTCACAAGGGAAAGATCTGCAACTCTGCTACCCTGGAGGCTACCAGCAAGCCCCACTAAATGGAAAATCAGCCGCTCAATCGGCTACAACCTGGACCTGAGACATTCAAGAAAAGAAATGCCTCAGCAATGAAATAAACAAAAGAAAGGAGTGTCAGATTACTTCAATAAAGAAGGGTTTTCCAACCCGGCAACAAAGTACTAAACAACAGAAGCAGGAAAAAAAGAATTATTGCTTAAAGGGCAATAAAGGCAAATCACACCAAGTGTGAGCACAAAAACAACCTGCTCTGGAAAGAAATCAACCTGCAGTAGTAAAGTATCAGAATAAAAGCAGGGAGAAACCAAAAGTAGACAATATGAAACTAACAGTCCTAGGTTTTTGGGCAAATGACCGGGGTGTAAAAAAAATAAGGGGCTAGAGGGTGTGGCCACAATGTCCAGCACCAACAACCAGACCCAAAAAATCCTCAAGGGTGAAACACAACCGGTGGCAGCTTTAGGGTCCACACACCCAAAAAGTTGGCCACAGTGTACAAACTTAGTGGTGGCCACAGCTCAGCACACACAATTCACCCCTCAGAGTTCAAGCAACAATACCCCCTCCGGTCATAGCCCACGAGTCGGCATGCAAAAACTAGTCGAACACCCCCAACATCCCCCTTAGGAAGGTAAAACTTTTCTAACAGCCCTAAAGAAGCTCGCATCCCAACGCCAGACAAGCAGAGCCTTGGAAAATTAATTCCAAGGCTCATGCTGCTCTTCCTTACTCGATCTACAGCAGCCCTAACCTTAGTTCTATAATAAACTTAGGCCAACTTCCTTGCACCAGCGACTAAGCTAAACACAAACCGGAATAATAAAAGGAAGAACAGACAAAATAAAACAAGCACAGTTTTGAGGTGGCTGATCTAGCTATTGCACAGGAAATAAAATTGAGCAAGGGCTAAAACAAACAATCTGGCAAGGGCAAGGGAGTCACTTGCCTTAACACCAAAGTCTAGCAGCAGCTTCACTTCATGGGCTCGGCACCGGCAGCAAGGCTACCTAGGGAAAAAGGAAATCTGGAGCTTTTTAGAGAAAATGAAGAGGGGATGACCAAAACCCTAGCTCTTAATGACGGCCCTAAAATAAAATTACATACCTAGGAAGCAAGATCTCGGCGAGAGCAGCTCAAATCCAAAATTTCCCGGGCAAACCGAGCACTAGAACGCCGGAAACTACCGGTCAAAGCTACCAGTTTTCCGCCTCCCGCCTGAACCTTCCGCTGGAAGCTACTGCTCGGGTTTTGGGGAAGGAGATAAGGGAATGAGCTTTGAATACTCAGCCCACTAGCTATATAATACTATTAACTAGCTCCACTAAGCTTAAATTATAATAAACTATTCGGCCACTAACAAGCTTAAGCTTATCCTAATAGCCACTAAGCTTTTATTGCTATTAAAAAGCTAAGCCTAAGCAAACAGAAGCAGCTACCCGAGCCCCCTCCTGCTAGTTACTAAATATATATATTTATGTATATATATATATATATATATATATATATATATATATATATATATATATATATATATATGTTCATATATATATATATATATGAACATATATATATATATGAACATATATATATATGAACATATATATATATGAACATATATATATGAACATATATATATATATATAGACACACACACAACACACACTAAGAAAAAAAAATATTTTTATATACACATACATATACATTTTCAACAAAAAAAATGGCTAACCACACTTAGCCTAAAACAAGCATCGGCCTTACCCAGCTTGAGCAGACAAGGCCACGCACAACAAACGGGTAGCCACTACCGGTAAACAAAATGCACGTCAAAATGACGCGAAAAATGAATGATCTCGAATTTCGACAAAACTCGCACCGTAGCTAAACACCACGGCTACAAACACAACGGCGAAGTCGAAAACAACATCCGACGATCAAAACTTGGGCTAACACTACCAGAAGCCAAAGCACAAGCATTCCCTGAGAGGCCCAACCGAGTCACCAAAATAGACTCCGGCTAGCTGGGGAATCTTGCAAATATGCTACTAAAGGACCACTAAAGGAACCTAAAGAGCTATGTCCACGCTCTTACAATGGCAAAAGCAGACAATGCGTCATCGTAACGGCAAGTAATGATCAAACAAAAACACAGAAAAACCGGGGGCGTTACATTTACCTTCTAGAATATCCTGAATCTTGTTACCTGTCATCTAATTTCACGTGATAATAGTTAATTCTCGTAATTACTCCATCTTATTACCATGTCATTGTCTTGGTAATGCTACGGATCATCATTCCAAACATGTTTTTACAAAATCTTATCTTCGCCTGAATAACGTCGAATTATATCGACTTCAATCTCACTATGTTTGTTACGCCACTTTCCCTAAACTAGGTCCAAGGGAACCCAAGCTAATACTAATTTGCCCAATAAACAAAAGTTTAGCCCCCAATAAACAAAAGAGAAGCCCCTACCTATTTAGGGCTCAGTATCTTTGATATTACCTTATTACATCTGTCCTAGCTGGGTGCACAATCCCTAGGGCATCAATCTTCGACTTGGGGTTCCACCCTGAAACTCGTTAATATCCTCCATACTTTAAACTCTCTGAGTCACATTTACGACAACCTTATCCGGGTAAAAATGTTCTCAATCTCAAATGGGTATCTTCCGAACTTGAATTCCTATCCGACCATCGGTGTTTGTCTTGGGGTTGTCCCCGAGTAATCTTATTACCGGTATGAGGGTTAAGACTACTTGTCTCTTACCATTCTGCTAATGTATTATTGGTCTCAATTCTCCTTAAAGCAGTCTACCGCTTTGAGTAATCCTTGATTGGGACAGTAGGGACACTTGAGTTTATGTCTTAGGTAGTAATTCTCGTGCTAAACTCCTCCTTTATTCTCTTTGGGTATCTCCTTACCTTAACTAAGTTCATACCCAAGGTCTATTTTTGACTAGGGCATACTACAAGTTGTCGTGGTTAGTTATGAGTCCTAATGGGTTGAGTTTAACGCATTGACTAGTGAATTAAGATGAGATTTTTGCAGCCAGAGGTGTTCCCTGCTGGGGGTAGGGTTTGATGCAGGCTATAAAGAAGAATTCCAATTAATGATGAAGTGGACTTTTACATGTGATTTCCCTTATGGGCACACCACTGCTTTCGCTGCTAGTTTGTCCTCAAACAAAGCTCGCGCGGGGGTGACTCAGGGTTAGTGGACTTCTACTTTTCCGATCGAGGTTTTGCTTTGATACCACTTGTAAGACCCCCCCCCCCCCCTTTCTTCTTAAACACCGGGATCTTAGGCCCTGGATCGCCGCTTTGCGGTGACACCTTCACTTCCTGAAGGGTCATCACCACAAGGCGCTGATTCTGCAGGCCAATTCGATCACAAAAAGATAGCACAATAAATGAAAAGCAAGTCCACAAAAATCACATGTATAGAAATAAAAGTCTCCACGAAGGGAGAGTCCACAGAATTAGTATAAAAGGTACTGAAAGTAAGGGCTTATGTCGGGTACATCATAATCCTAACTACAGGTCACTCATGCGGAAGCAAACTAAAATATCTACTATAAGTCGGGACTCATAGTCCCAGCTGTCTGAACTCCTGAGCTAGACTGCCCTATCTCCAAGCGGGCCGACCTCGGGGGCTGCTCCTCCATGCTGGGCTCCACGATCCCCTAAATGATGTGGTCCGAAAACCGTTAGTCTATAAGACTAAGTCTTATCATCCCCTACCCCTTCCCCCATGGCTCCTAAGTACCGAGCGGAGAGGAAGAAGGGGAAGGACATGAAGGTGGAGAATAAATCAAAAGCAGGTGACGACGGACCTATACTAGCAATTTATAGTACATATGGCAGAAAAGTAAAGTATGAAAAGTAACCTTAACTTATGTGCGGAAGCACCTAAGCCAAGGGATCTTCTACAAGGCTCCCATCGTATAAAGTGACTCATACCACTTATACGTTGGGGTGTCGGTTATCAAACAGCATCATATATATATAGAATTTAACCTTAATTTATAAACTTGCTCACACAAGCTTATAGACCAAAGAGTCGTTTTGCAAGTCCTAATGTATAAGCGTCTCCTTCTACTTATACATTAGGTGTCGAGGGTTAAATGAATCGATTATGCCATGACATGCTAGTGGGTATGATGAATCATGCAAGTGCAACACACACACCCGACTCTGTGTACACAGACCTTTAGTTCCCCCTTTCGGAGCTGTTACCTCCCAGGATACCTCCGTAGTGGTAGACGAAAGCGGTAGGTTGGGCCTCCCCCACCTCTAAACCTGTAAAGCACTACCGGTAAGACCTATCGTACGCCTCAACGCTTGATGCACGAAACGGACTCCTGCGTAATCTTGTCGGCTGGCGCACAGGACTTCTGTAGGCGAAGTGCTAACCACACTTGTCGAGTCAGCGTATTGGCATCGGTGCATCGACCCTCCAATACTGAAAACTCACCACCTTTTTTCCTTTTTATGCACATGCAAAATTTAACGTATCAAACCAATCGAGTCGAAGCTCCCCGGACCATTCCTTCCGTCTCTTAACCAATCGAGCCGAAGCTCCCCGGACCCTTTCTATCTGTCTCTTAACCAACCGAGCCGAAGCTCCCCGGACCCTTTATGTCCGTCTCTTAACCAATTGAGCCGAAGCTCCCAACAATCTTCATGTGCTAAAAGTGTTTGTGAAACGTGCAACCCTAATTACTAAGTTACTCTTATCAGTTTGTTAATACAGTTTACGTTAACCCAGGACTGCTCCCGTATTCCCTGTGAAGGGCTCTCAAAGGGCACTAGGAACTATGATGGTAGCTAAAGCCCATCGTTCCCTTTCGCAAGGAACTTATTGTTATTGGTTGATTCCCTTAATCCATTCCCTTCTCATATTACAGTGGGCTAATCCTAGGGTGATTTTGACTCTTCCTCTCCTCGGGGAAGACGATCTTTCGTCGAACCCGAACACCTCTAGACTCTAGCCAAACCACTTCTTACTACTCTTCCTATCCCTCTATAGTGAAATCATTCACATCAGTCCGCCCAACTAAAATGACTAACTCCAACAACTATCCTAGATCATGTCCTATTACAAATTAACAATTTGTTATATGCAGACTAGCTTAGGCTTTATGTCAAACTGGATAGGAGACAATCTAAATAATCATTCAAATGCCCTAAATTATTTACTGGAGACTTATCATGATATAAATAGACTAAATCCAGAAAATTGTAATTTTCCTAATTTATCTGCCATTTAATTAATTTTCTTTAAAGCTTCTAAGGGCTACCAATTGAACATGAAGTGCACTTTTCAGGTATGTATAAAGCTTCATAAAATCATGATAAATTCTAAACAAGCAATTTATGCGTAAATCCAAGATATAGTAATTTTTCTAGCACTTTAATGATTCTTATTTAATTTTGAGAATAAATTCATATTTCCTTTCATTAATGAAGTGCAGTAGATAATCATCCAAAAATTCTTAATTAATATTCTAGAGCAGATATTATCCTAAAAACATTAGTGGCCAAATTTAATAATTCTTAAAGGGGGATTGAGCTCTAGAATAAATAATTACCAAAATCTCAAAAGTTTATATTTGTGAATCAAGTATTGTAAATATTCTCCTTAAAATCATGAATAATATTATACAATTAGATATTTATCTAAAAACATCATTGGACAGGTTTCATAATTTTATAGTAGGTAATTTTCTCTAAATGATTTATTGACCATAATTACCCTTTTGGAACCTGTGAAGGAAGTACTAGATATAATCAGCTAAAATTTGTAACAAATTTTAGGGATGTGTATTTAGACCTAAATCATCTGCTGACCAAGTTTCATCAGATCAAAATGAACAGAGTAATCAAATTAATTAAAACACCAGTTTAGGCAAATTGATACCTAACAAATAATGTACAACCCCATATTCGCTGGGTGGGACCCGGGGATACCACTGAGAATTGGGCTAGCCTCAGGTTAGCCTTGGGTTAACCCTAAGGCATACTTGTGAAGTTCTCGTCCCGTAGGAGCTCCCGCCAAGGGCAGGTAAAAGATGGAGAGATCGTCGACCGACCAACGCAGATAGTCGAGCTCTCGGCAGGAGAGATCGTCGACCGACCAACGCAGATAGTCGAGCTCTCGGCAGGAGAGATCGTCGACCGACCAACGCAGATAGTCGAGCTCTCGGCAGGAGAGATCGTCGACCGACCAACGCAGATAGTTGAGCTCTCGGCAGGAGAGATCGTCGACCGACCAACGCAGATAGTCGAGCTCTCGGCAGGAGAGATCGTCGACCGACCAACGCAGATAGTCGAGCTCTCGGCAGGCGAGAAGGCCCAGTTGGGGGTCCCGCCCAGGGCAGGCGAGAAGGCCCTAAGTAAGCCTTCAGTCGCGATAGATTCAAGACCGCGAAGGGCGCGCGAACCTCCCTGGCAAGGGGTCTCGCCAAGATTGGCCCAGTTGGGGGTCCAGCGAGAGCCTTCACGGCCGGGGTTCTCGCCAGGTGGGCCCACATGGTAGGGCCCAGCGCTCGTAAATGGGATTATATTATTATTATCCCGAGGTAAAATTACCCAAATGCCCTTGGGATGACAGCGGGATTCGGCTATTGGCAGACCCCTCAGGGGTAGTTCAGTATTTTCAGGCCAAAGGAAGACTATAAAAAGACCCATAGGGGCTCTTTGGAAGGCAGGACTTTTCATTACTCTCCAACTCTAGTGCCTTCTGAGGAGCTCCCAGCCCAGCATTTGGCTTTGGAGGGGAAGCTCTCAGAGATCTTTCGGGTGTGTGGTGGGACCTCCCAGCTGAGGCTTTGGGTCAGTCTTTTGACCTTAGCAGCCATTCAAGGGTCGAGATAAGAGAGAAGTAGGCATCGGCTGCACTTTGGTTTGTGAACTCTCGTTGGGGTCAATTTTGGCTTCAACAGTTCTGGTGCGGTGAGCGTGGAAGCAGTCGGTGTAAGAAAATCTCGAGTTAAGTCCCATGGCAGGAGGCGAAGGTGAAGGATCAGGCGCAGGAGGATCCCCCACCCGGGTGGACGAGGCGACGAAGAAGATGTTTGAGGACTTCAGGCGGGAAGTCATGCAGACGATCAACTTGGCCTTCTCGGCAAGGAATGAGTGGGAGACGCCGCAGGTTCCGGTGGAGGTGGTTCCGCTGCTAGGCGAGAACGCTCCAGGGCAGCGCCCCGGGAAGGAGGTCCCGGTGGAGGCAGGCGAGAGGGACGTAGCCGCGCGGGAGCTTTTCCCAGGCCAGCGTCTCGAGAAGGAGCTTCCGGCGGATCTGGGCGAGAAGGAGGCGACGGTGCGGGAACTCTTCCCTGGGCATGGTCTCGCGGATCGGTCCAGCCAACCGAGGTCGCGAGATGTGCCTTCTCACCAGGCGGGAGGCGAGACCCCCTTTAGTGAGCTCATTGTCTCGGCTCCAGTGCCGGAGGGGTTCCGGGAGCCGGACATGACCTACTACACCGGGAAGGATGACCCGGTTCAGCACGTGCAATGGTTCGAGGACGTGGTGTCCATCAGACAAATGTCGGATGCCTTCAAGTGTAGGCTTTTTGCCATCACTCTGAAAGAGAAGGCCAGGGATTGGTTCCACCAGTTGCCGGCGAGTTCCATCTACAGCTTTGAGGATCTGCGGAGGGATTTTCTGTTGAGATTCTCAACTTCGACGAAAAGGAAGAAGGAGGCTGAATGCCTGTTTGCAGTGAGGCAAGGGCCGGAAGAGACGCTGGGTCATTATGTTGACCGGTTCCAAGAGGAGATTCTCCTGGTCCAGGAGGTCCCGGGGTACGCGCTGATGCTTGCCTTCACCCTGGGGCTGAGACCAGGGTTTTTCAGCATGGAGTTGAAGAGGGTGCCCCCTCTCTCTTTTGAGGAGCTCATGGAGAGGGCGGCGAAGGAGATAGACTTTGAAAGGGCAAACCCTGCGTTTGCGAGGAAGCTGGCCAGGTTGGCCGAGGACGATGTGAGGGAGCCGGTAGTGGGGAAGCAGAGGGAGCAGAGGGAGCCGAGGGAAGATAGAAGAAGAGAAGAGCCCCGAGGGCAGGGGCAGCAGCATGGGGGGCCAGGGAGCCGAATAACCGACTGGGTTGGAGGCCTCAGGAGGGTCGCCCCCAGGGCCAAGGAGGGCTTCAGGGAAGAGATAACTTCCGGGAGCAAAGAAGGCTGGAGCAGGGAGGATGGCGACAAGGACCAAGGGGTCATTTCCCACCGCCGCAGGAGGCCATGGAGGTGGGAAGAGGAAGAGGAGGAAGAATTCGGGGAGCCGGAAGAATGGGAGGAGGAGAAGGAAGAGGGGGCAGGGTGGCGTTGCCCTATTGTGACTTCCATCAGGAGGAAGGTCACGCAACGGCCACCTGCCCAGAGTTTCTGGAGATCAGAGGGGCCAGAGGGGTCGGAAGGCAGGATCCGCCTGTAAGGATCGTCGAAGTACAGCAAGAAGAGGCTGAGGACAGGTGTGAAGACAGGGTAGACGTGGGGACCCGAGGAGGGATCGGAGTGATCCATGGGGGAGTGGGGATCGAGGCCACCCGCAAGGGGAGCCTTCAAACCATGTTCCGTCGAGGGGTCGCCTCAACCTCCCTGGCTCCCCCCCCCCAGAGGAGAAGATCACTTTCTCATCCGCGGATATGCCAGACTACGAGGATCCGTTCTGCGACGCGCTTGTGATCCAGACAGCGATAGAAAACTACACCGTCTCCCGAATACTGGTGGACAATGGGAGCTCGGTAAATGTGATCTTCAACAAGGCCTTCGATGAGATGAGGGTGGAAGGAAAAAGGGTCCTGGCTTCTGATGGACTGCTTTTTGGCTTCTCCGGAGAAAGGAAAGAAGTGGAAGGGGGAGTGGGCCTGCATGTAAGGCTTGGGGGCGTCTCACGGAACTGTCGGTTCGTGATCGTGGACGCCCCGAGTAGTTATAATGCCATCTTTGGACGTCCCCTCATCAGCGCCTTTCGCTGCGTACCCTCCTCATACCACCAATGCCTCAAGTTCAACAATGGAGGGGTGCAGGTTTAGGATCAGGGGGATCCGAAGATGGCAAGGCAATGCTATGTGACGGCGGTTAATACCGTGTCGTGGATGGCGGAGGCAGAGGAGTTGGAGAAGGAGATGGCTGAGCAGGAAGGGGTTGAGAAAGGGGAGATAAGCCTTGGAGAGGCGATGGAGGTTGTTGAGGAGATGGCAGAGGTGGAGGAGATCAGCCTAGAAGAGGCGAGAGCAGTGGTGGATGAAGAAGAGCAGAGGCAGGAGGAGAGCCTGGAGGAGGCGATGGAAGTTGATGAGGTTGGGGGAGGGGAGCTCGAGTTTGAGCAGGAAGAGGCAAGGGTAAGTTGGGAGCGGTCGGGGCTGGAACCGGCCGAAGAAGTGGTGGAGATGGAGGTGCTTACAAGAGCGGGGGAGGTGCAAAGGATTCAAATCAGCGGAGGCTTGAGCCTCGAGGATCAGGAGCGGATGCGAGCCTGCATCCAAAGCAACGTCGACATCTTCGCTTGGAACGCGGCAGACATGCCGGGCATTGACGCGGACGTGGCCTGTCATCGCTTGAACCTGGATCCCAGAGCCCGCCCCATACGCCAAAAGATGAGGGCCATCGCCACCAAGCTAGAAGCCCCCATCCGAGAGGAGGTCAAAAAGCTCCTGGACGCAGGCTTCATCTCAGAGATCCAGTATCCAGGCTGGATCTCCAACGTGGTAATGGTAAAGAAGGGAGGAGGAAAATGGCGCATGTGTATTGATTTTTCTTTATTAAATAAATCATGTCCCAAGGATTGCTACCCCTTGCCTCGAATCGACGCGCTGGTTGACTCAGCCGTCGGTTTTTCTCTTATGAGTTTTTTAGATGCATTTTCAGGTTACCATCAGATCCGGATGCACCCTCCTGATGTCAAGGATGTTTCCTTCATCACAAGAGAGGGATGCTTCAGCTATAAGATGATGCCCTTCGGGTTGAAGAACGCAGGGGCAACGTACCAGCGCATGATGGATCGAATCTTTCGAGATCAAAGGGGAAGGAACCTGGAGGTCTACGGGGACGACCTCATGGTCAAGAGCAAGTGTGTTGATTCCCACTTGCGGGACTTGGAGGAAACGTTTGCCACCCTGCGAAGGTTCAAGATGAGGTTGAATCCCTTGAAGTGCGTCTTCGGGGCTAGTCGCGGGAAATTCCTCGGACACCTCTTGACTCCCGTGGGGGTAGAACCTAACCCCGATAAGGTTAAGGCTATTCTAGACCTGGAATCACCTCGCAGTGCCAAAGAAGTCCAACGCTTGACCGGGAAGTTGGCCGGGCTAAGCAGGTTCCTCTCTCGGTCAGGGGATAGGTGTTCCTCTTTCTTTAAAGTACTCCGTGGTAACCAAGTATTCGAATGGACGGCCGAGTGTGAAGAGGCATTTCAGGGGCTGAAGAGGCAACTCTCCCAAGCTCTGTTACTTCAAAGCCCGAAGGAAGGGGAGGACCTAGCCTTGTATCTCGGAGTGGGGGGAGAGGTAGTGAGCTCCGTCTTGGTTAGGGAAGAGGGGAAGAAGCAGTTACCCGTCTATTATGTCAGCCGAATCCTAAAAAAGGCGGAGCTCCGGTACCCCATCCTGGAGAAGCTAGCGTATGCTTTGGTCATCTCAGCTAGGAAGCTTCGCCCTTACTTTCAAGCACACTCGATTAGGGTGGTAACCGACCATCCCCTTCGCAAGGTCTTGGAGGGGGTGGAACATTCAGGAAGGTTGGCAAAGTGGTCCATCGAGCTAAGCGAGTTTGACATTTCTTTCGTCCCGAGGCTCTCCATCAAAGCCCAGGCCGTAGCGGATTTTCTGGCGGATTATGTTACCGAGACCGAGGTTGAGGAACCAAGGCCGCAAGAAGCGTGGAAGATGGTGGTCGACGGGGCCTCAGGAAGGCACTCCCTAGGAGGAGGTGTGGTGTTGGTAAGCCCTCAGGGAGTTACCATAGAGCAAGCAGTGACTTTCCATTTCCCTGTAACCAATAACCAAGCGGAGTATGAGGCTGTGATCGCTGGCCTTCGCTTGGCAAAGGAGCTGGAAATCCAGGATGTGGAGGCCTTCACCGACTCAATGGTGTTAGCATCGCAGATCCGAGGCGATTTTGAGGCCCGAGAGCCTACCCTCGCAAGATATCTATCAAAGGTAAGAACCATTATTGGAGGTTTCCGTTCTTTTTCTATTCAACATGTTCCCAGGGAGGAAAGCATGGCAGCTGACCGATTAGCAAAGTTCGGGCCTCGGGGTGGAGGTACCCTGACCGAGCTATTTCGGCCAGCCATTGAAGAGGGAGAGGTGATGGAGGTGAATCGGCGGTCCTCATGGGTAGATCCGTTGGTGACCTTCTTGACCACAGGAGAACTGTCAAAAGAAGTCAAGGATGCAAAGAGCTTCAGGCACAAGGCGGCTCATTACCTGATGCTGGAGGGGAGCTTGCATCGGAAGATGTTGTCAGGGCTCCTCGCGAGATGCGTAACCGAGGAGGAAGTCCCGAGGATCCTGGAAGAGGTGCATTCTGGAGAATGCGGCAGTCATTCAGGGGGAAGGACATTGAAAGCAAGGGTGATAAGGCAAGGATATTTTTGGCGGACCTTAAGGAAGGATACAGCTGAATTCGCAAGGGGGTGTCGGAAGTGCCAAGTACATGCTCCTCTCCAGCTCTTGCCCGCGCAAAGGCTTCGAAGCATCACGGCGCCATGGCCCTTCGCCATTTGGGGAATGGATCTGGTTGGACCCTTTCCTCCATCTAGCGGGCAGAGGAGGTTCCTCCTAGTTATGATTGACTACTTCTCCAAATGGCTGGAGATCAAGCCGTTAGCCAAGGTAACCTCCCAGGTCATCAGAAACTTCGTTTGGGGGGAAATCGTTTGCAGGCACGGATTGCCCCAAGCGATAGTGACAGACAACGGTCCTCAGTTTGCCAGTGAAGAATTTATCAGTTTCTGCACCCAATTGGGAATTGACCTCAGGTTCGCCTCTGTCCATCATCCTCGGAGCAATGGCCAAGTGGAGGCGGCAAACAAGATCATTGTCAGCTTGCTCAAAAAGAAGGTGGAGAACCTGAAGGGCAGCTGGGTGGAACAGCTCCCTTCTGTCATGTGGGCCTTGCGAACAACTCCGAACACGGCCACGGGAGAGACCCCCTTCAAGCTCTCTCACGGGTGTAAGGCTGTCCTCCCGGTGGAGTTCGAGGTTCGGTCCCCAAGGGTCGCGGCCGCAGCTGAGGGAAGCGAAGCTTGGAGGTTGGAGAATGAGGAAGGGTTGCGCCTCTCATTAGATCTGGTGGAAGAGCTGCGAGATGTTGCCGCCATCAGGCAAGAAGAAATAAAACGGCGAATGGCTCGGTACTTCGATAAGCACATCAGAGTCAAGCAATTCACCGAGGGGGATCTAGTACTGAAAAAGGTCGACGCTGCAGGTAGGTCGGCCGCGGTTGGTAAGCTCAACCCTAGCTGGGAAGGGCCTTATATAGTAGAGAAGGCTCTGGTTAACGGAGGCTACTATCTCCAGGATGCGGAGGGAAGGACCTTGAGTCACACCTGGAGTGGTGACGATCTGAAGCGCTTCTACCCGTAAGAGGGGAAGAAGGATTGTAATGTTGTAAACAACCATTGCATTTTCAATAAGTTTATTTCAGAATGTTGACTATCTCTGAGTATGCAATCTTTATGTATGCAGTCTTTATGTTTTCTATTCTAATTGGCTATGACTACTCATCTCCGTGATGGAATAGGCCTGGTCAAAGGAATCTTCTACGACACCCCGAGCTCGGCTCGGCCCCAGGTAGACCCGCTGCGCAGGCTCTCATCAAGCTGGCAGGTCCGAAGGCTCGCCTGTGGGGGAAAGGTTGGCTCCTATGATACTTTGTTCTTAGCCACTTCTACGACACCCCGAGCTCGGCTCGGCCCCAGGTAGACCCGCTGCGCAGGCTCTCATCAAGCTGGCAGGTCCGAAGGCTCGCCTGTGGGGGAAAGGTTGGCTCTTGTGATACTTTGTTCTTAGCCGCTTCTACGACACCCCGAGCTCGGCTCGGCCCCAGGTAGACCCGCTGCGCAGGCTCTCATCAAGCTGGCAGGTCCGAAGGCTCGCCTGTGGGGGAAAGGTTGGCTCCTATGATACTTTGTTCTTAGCCACTTCTACGACACCCCGAGCGCGGCTCGGCCCCAGGTAGACCCGCTGCGCAGGCTCTCATCAAGCTGGCAGGTCCGAAGGATCGCCTGTGGGGGAAAGGTTGGCTCCTATGATACTTGTTCTTAGCCACTTCTACGACACCCCGAGCTCGGCTCGGCCCCAGGTAGACCCGCTACGCAGGCTCTCATCAAGCTGGCAGGTCCGAAGGCTCGCCTGTGGGGGAAAGGTTGGCTCTTGTGATACTTTATTCTTAGCCACTTCTACGACACCCCGAGCTCGGCTCGGCCCCAGGTAGACCCGCTGCGCAGGCTCTCATCAAGCTGGCAGGTCCGAAGGCTCGCCTGTGGGGGAAAGGTTGGCTCCTATTATACTTTGTTCTTAGCCACTTCTACGACACCCCGAGCTCGGCTCGGCCCCAGGTAGACCCGCTGCGCAGGCTCTCATCAAGCTGGCAGGTCCGAAGGCTCGCCTGTGGGGGAAAGGTTGGCTCCTATGATACTTTGTTCTTAGCCACTTCTACGACACCCCGAGCTCGGCTCGGCCCCAGGTAGACCCGCTGCGCAGGCTCTCATCAAGCTGGCAGGTCCGAAGGCTCGCCTGTGGGGGAAAGGTTGGCTCTTGTGATACTTTGTTCTTAGCCACTTCTACGACACCCCGAGCTCGGCTCGGCCCCAGGTAGACCCGCTGCGCAGGCTCTCATCAAGCTGGCAGGTCCGTAGGCTCGTCTGTGGGGGAAAGGTTGGCTCCTATGATACTTTGTTCTTAGCCACTTCTACGACACCCCGAGCTCGGCTCGGCCCCAGGTAGACCCGCTGCGCAGGCTCTCATCAAGCTGGCAGGTCCGAAGGCTCGCCTGTGGGGGAAAGGTTGGCTCCTATGATACTTTGTTCTTAGCCACTTCTACGACACCCCGAGCTCGGCTCGGCCCCAGGTAGACCCGCTGCGCAGGCTCTCATCAAGCTGGCAGGTCCGAAGGCTCGCCTGTGGGGGAAAGGTTGGCTCTTGTGATACTTTGTTCTTAGCCGCTTCTACGACACCCCGAGCTCGGCTCGGCCCCAGGTAGACCCGCTGCGCAGGCTCTCATCAAGCTGGCAGGTCCGAAGGCTCGCCTGCGGGGGATAGGTGGAGTCCTTGACTCTTTGATCCTTGGTCCCTGGTTGGTAGTTACTACGTTACAACGAGCTCGGCTCGAACCCCGGTAGACCCGCTGCGCAGGCTCCCTTATAAGCTAGCAGGACCGACGGCTCGCCGGTGGGGTAGGGGTTTAATTGGTCGGAAAAATATGTGAGCAGGGCCCTGGCCTAGACCGAAGGCAAGGCCCTAAAGGTCTCGGCTCAGAGGTCTCAGCCAGTAAAAGGCCTCGGTTTGGAGGTCTCGGCCAGCAAGGGTCCCGGCTCAAAGGTCTCGGCCAATAAAAGGCCTCGGTTGGGAGGTCTCGGCCAGCAAGGGTCCCGGCTCAAAGGTCTCGGCCAGCAAAGGTCTCGGTCAAAGGGGGGTTCTCGCAAAAGGAGGCTCCCGGCGGACCTGAGCAGGACGACTTAATCGACGACGCGAGGTTCCCGCCTAACGGATCTCTAAGAAAGGTTATCCTAAAGAGACTAAGGGTCTCGGCGGAAGCTCGCGCGGAAGCCATTCGGCAGGATAATATACTTTCAAGCACACACTAAAAATGAAAGATGAAACATTACTTTACATAAAATTAGTTACAAAAGTTGGAGCCTCTCGCTCATTACAAAAGAAACAAAAAGAAAGAAGAAGTTTAGGGGGACACGCTGTAGCTCCCGCTGGTGCTCTCGCTTGAACCATCGCCAGAGCTCTCTTCAGACGTCTCGCCAGCGGCGGTAGAAGTCCTCGGGATGTCTGAGGGAGGCGAGTCCGGCGCGCCCGGAGGTTTGGGAACTGGATCGTAGAGCCAAGGAAGAAGTTGGCGAGCGTCGATGGTCGCGCCGTCCTCCCGAAGCAGCTTGACGTCTCGCAGCGTCTCGAGCGTCAGCTTGACGGTTGCCTGAGCGTTGGCTTGGAGCAGCTTGTCAACGTCGTACTCCGAGAGGTAACGACTCCGCAGCCTCGCATCTAGCTCCGGAGGCGGGACCTTCGCCAGCTCTGCGCGAAGTTGTTCCCTCAAGAGGACGCTCTCGCAGCGCGCGTTGGCCAGCTCTGCGCGAAGCTCCCTGACTTGGGCAGAATCCTGTAAAAGAAGAAGAGGAGTTCAGTCTGGAAACATCGCACCATCATGACCTTGAAAAACGAAAGCAAGGGTTCGGGAGGGTCTCGCTTACCTCAGTCGCGGGGCGTAGAGACAGCGCCAGTCGAGCATCCGCAAGCTCTTGTTGAGCTTTCACGAGTTCTTCTCCCGCGGTGTGCGCTCGAGCCATCGCGTCCTCCCTCGCCTTGCGCATGTCGGTGAAATTCTTGTCAAGGGTGATGCTTCGGCGCGCACACATATGCGCAAGCTCGAACCCGCGCAATAGAGCCCGGATGGCATCGAAGGCTATAAGGCGGGTGGACATCTGGTCAAATACACTGGCATCCTCCCGGCTATAAAGGCCGTATCCAAGCGAGAAGGCCTCGCCAGTTACATCTTCCCTCTCCGCCCAGCTGGGAAGGAGCGTCGTAACTTTGATCAAGTTCGACTCCGGGTCCCACTCCATCTGAGGCTTCCCCTCCGCGTCGACGTACTTCACGCCGAAGCCGAAGTTCCTGTGCCCTCTCGGCACCTCCTGGGGTGGGGCACTAGCAGAGGTTTCGGCGGCGAACACTCCTCCACCAGCCCCGCTCGCGGCCGATGGGTTCCCGGTAGAAGCCTCGGCGCGGCTCTTGGCGGCGGCATCCATCTCGCTGGCCATCTGAAGGATCGCTTCAAAGGACCTGCCCTCGGGAGGAGGTTGGACAAGCGAGACGGCCGGGGCTTTCCCCTTCTCAAGAGCAGAAGGTTTGGGCCTCTTCAGCGCTCGGAGAGGAGGAAGGGTGACCTTCCGCCTCTTGGCCGGTGGCGGCATGGGAAGGGCTGGATCCTCTCGGCAGGCGCTGGCGCTAGCTTCCGCGAGCGCAAGGGAGCCTCTTGCGGCCAGACCCTCGACACCCCGGCCTTCAGCAAAGGGCTGGCGCAGAGGGATCTCCCGCTCTCCTGCAAAGTTAAAGCACTTCAGCGCAAGAAAATCTTTGATAAAAGAGGGAATCTGAGGCGAGACCGTACCTTCGCCCGAGTGAACAAGTGGGAGGGAGTCGACGTCCCGCCGAAGGTAGGGAACGTCGAACTCCTTGGTCCCGAAGAATTCCAGGATTGCGCTCTCGCGCGATCCCAGAGCAGGTGGTTTGTAGGCCGCGTCCTCGTACTGAACGGGCTGAAGCGGGATGTTGCCGAAGTCTCCGCTGACGTAGACAAATTTCTCGCCCCAATGATGGTGCTTATTGGCGAGACCGGTAACCTCAAGCAGTTGCCCGGAGAAGAAAACTACCCCCCCCCCCCCTTGGCGCGGAAGTTGAATAGCTTCCGGAAGATGGGCAGACTAAACTCGATCCTCTCGGACCGCATATAGCATATGAATGCTATAAGTATTGCGACTGAGTTCGGGTTTAGCTGGGCGGGAACCACCCCATAATAGCGAAGAGCTAGCCGAACCTCCGGCCAAAGGGGGAGGCGGAAGCCCACCTCGAAGTGCTCGAGGGGGATGGCAAGCTCTCCCGCCCCCGGAGTATTCACCCTATCGTGATTCCCCGGGTTCCGCGCCGAGAAGCCGGCGGGAATATAGCGGTCAACGATCAGGTTATACTCGTCTAGGGTGAGCTTGCAGGAAGGGAAGAGGTGTTTTTGAAAAGCTTCCGCGCAGTGGGCGCGACCCTTGCTCTCGCCAGGCATGGTTGGTTTGTGAGTAAGAGCGAGAGCTGAAGAGGGGTCGAAGCAAGAGCAAGAACGCGAAAGCAAGGAGGGGAGGCTGAGGTTCCGGATCGAAGAAGTAAATGTGGTTGGTAGACTTCTCTATTTATAAGAAAACGTAATCATCATGAATTCATCCGACAGAGAGAGAAAGTGACAGCGGAGTACAGCTGTCAGAATCCGGGCTAACGACGCCTCGATTCTCCCCCTCGGGATGGCAGCGGTCAACGGTCGTTTCGGGTTTCGACGCGACTACCTGGATTGGCGCAAGCCTCCTAGATTGGCGCAAGCCTCCTAGGTTAACACAAACCTCCTAGATTGGCGCAAGCATCCTAGATTGGTGTAAGCGTCTTAATTAAAAAGCCTCGCAGAGCAATAAAAAGAAAAGGAAAAGAGAGACATGGGTAGAAGCGAGATCCTCGCTAGCGCAAGCCGTGTAAAAATTAATTAGTAATAATGTTTGTTACAGATACATTGATAAAAGAGATACATTGAGATTCAAAGCAGGAGGGCTAATATGGTTTCCAGCTCCATCGTCCTCGTTCTCGCCGCCTAGTTCTTGGGGGCGCCAACGGGTTGAAGTAAGACGATAGGGTGGTACACCCAAGTTTGATCCGCCTGGCGTGATCCCGGATCTGCGAGATGCACCTCCCTGGCGAAGACTCGGCAGAAGGCCCTCCCGGACAATCAGTCTCGCCCAAGAAGAAATCCCGCTCCAGAGCCTCCAGCCTTTGCTCCACGGATTCGCGGAATGCTTTCGCCGCAGCAGTATGGGCACGGTCTCGCCGGATAAGCTTGGCCAAAATGACCGAGATCTTCCTCCTTCTCCCCTTCGCGCTCCCAGCGCTGTTCAATGTTTCCTCTATCTCGCCAGACGAAGGGAGAGGGGACTCTTCATCCTCTTCTTCCTCTTCTTCTTCTTCCTCTTCTTCTCCTTCCTCGTTGACTCCCGACCGTAAGCCAGGATCACCTGTGAAAGAAACGTGCGAGAATTTTGGTTAAAGCATGGCGATCAACGGTTTTAAAAAGGTCTCGCATACCTGCGGTTGGGCGAGAACCGTCAACCAAAGTTGGACGAGAAGGCCCGGCCCCTCCGTTGGTCCCATAAAGGAGGTGAAGAGGCTTGCCCAGCCCCGGGCGGAAGGGCTCGCGCACGATAATCCCGGCCTGGCCGGAAGCAGGAGGGGAGTTGTCTTCTCTCAAGGGACGATCAGCATCCTTGAGGGCAGCGGAAGGTTCGGAAGCCGCCCCTCCCGCCTGCAGGATAGGACTGGCCACCGCAGGAGGCACTTCAACGGTTCTCGCTTCATCTTCCCGGGTGGTTAGACCCGGGTCGGCGGGAGTTGGCACTGCGAGAAGACGGTTCAAAAAAGAAAAGGTCGGGTCGAAATACTGACAAGGGAAAATGTACCTATCGTTCCTGAGAGGTCTAAGTTGTTAGCCTAAATCACCTAGAGGGGGGTGAATAGGTGAAATGCGTGTCAAATGCGGAATTAAAAATTAACACAGCACACATCAAGCAATCACAGACGACAAGAGATTTATAGTGGTTCCCCAACCTTGGGTACGTCCACTTTCCTCACCGATCTAGCAAATCACTAGACTCGGCTACTCCACTATCTCGGATTGAAAACAATCCTACACCTCGGAACCACGTTCCTACAAAACTCGATCCAACTGGATCTACAAAACTCGGAAGAAAGATCTTCCTACAAATCTCGGAGAAAAACTCCTACAAGGAAATTTTGGTTTGAGAATAAAAAAATCAAAACAATAATCTCAGATCTGGATCTTTGACAGTCTTCTTCTTTAGGAACTTCGGCTTGATCAGAAATGGTTGAAGATGACTTGAGAGGGATCCACAAATCTGAAAACTAGAACCACCTCGATCGAGAAGATAGATCTGAAATCTTTGAGGCTCGGCGAGATCGAGTGATTCACTTTTGTCTGGATCGCTGGAGAAATAGTCGTTGAAGACGGAGATCGGCGATCCAAAGTTTCTTCCGTGAACAACGATGGCGGCGGCGGCGTGAGAATTAGGGTTCACGGAATTTTCTCTTTCTTAAAAAGAATATCTCTGTAATCTTGTTAATTAGTCAATTCTGAAATGACCTATTTATAGGTGGACTCCAACGGTCTTAATCTTAATTAAGGATGACACGTGGACCAATCAGAATTGACGGATTTAAAGTACTTATGCCGAATTCGAAATTCTGGAATAGAGATCTGCTATACTCGAGTAAGAGAAGATATACTCGAGTATGGGAATTTAGATACTCGAGTGACAAAGAGGATTATACTCGAGTATGAGAGGAGAAATTTTACTGAGTGAAAGATGAACTACTCGAGTATCAGAAGAGATATACTCGAGTATCAGAAAGATATACTCGTATCAGAAATATATACTCAGAAATATATACTCGAGTGAAAGAAAGATATACTCGAGTGAAAGGGGAAGTTACTCGAGTATCAGAATATGTATCCGGGAAACATTCACTTACTCGAGTATCAAAGTCAATTACTCGAGTATGGAAATACTTACTCGAGTATGACTACTTGAACTTGCAGAAAAGAGAGGAAAAAGATCTACTCGAGTATGATACATGATTTACTCGAGTGATTAAGTTACTTACTCGAGTATGAAAACAACTTACTCGAGTGACTAACTAACTACTCGAGTATAGAAATATATACACGAGTATTCAGACCCTACTCGAGTAAGTCTAACTGATTTACTCGAGTATGTCTAACTAACTACTCGAGTATGTCTAACTAGCTACTCGAGTATGTCTAACTAGCTACTCGAGTATTAAGTCTGATACTCGAGTATAAGAAAGGGGTTACTCGAGTATTTGGACTTGGAAATATTTTCTGAGGAAATTAGCTCCAATGCTTCTGTCCATCAATCCAAGTGCATATAGGAAGTGTATCCCAATAGAGAGGCTATACATGGGCCAACACTTTGGATCACACAATGAGGGATTACATTGTATGGTCCTGTGTTTGGTGACTCATTATAGACTGACATTGGTCTATACTTGGCATTAAGGACCTGCACACATACAACTTAAACACAGCATCAAATACACCTTAATTCATCTTAGTTCAAGGTCTGACCTCCTACAAATCTGAGGTATTGTGGAGACAAATACCAACAATCTCCCCCTATTTGTAGATGTCAGCATCCTCTATACTAAGGTGAATTATACAGAGTAAAAAGAACAATGCACATATACTTGAAAAGTAAGACATAAGCTAAAGCAGGTTAATTAATGAAATAGCCATAACCAGAATTAAATATATATATATAGAAATGTTTTAAACACAGAAACAAAAGTCCAATTCCACATTCTCAGTTCAACTCAAGATGGGGCATCCTTGTGCATCCTTTCTCTTTTCAGGTCTTGCCTCTCTAGGTAGCTGAAAGGTTTTGGAAAGTAAGTCCTGGGCCTAGGAGGAGCAGCTGGGTTGTTATGCCCCCAATTTCTGTCATGTAGCCTGATCTTTATCTGAGATGCTTCATAGGCTTTCCACTCTGAATAACTATAGTAATTATCTCTGTTCTCCCCAAGATCAGTCACTAACCTCAAAGTATCAAGAATTAGGGACTTAGAGGTAGGACTCCATACTTCAGCATGAACAATAGGTGGTCTACCTTCAGGAGCTGGCTCTTTCCTTGGTGCAGAACGGCTGGCAGAAGCGCCATCACCATATTTTCTTTTCTTCTTAGAAGGGCCTTGAGAACTGGAAGGAAAATCATCTTGTCATGCTTCAGAATAGGTGAGAGGTGGCTCAGTCACATCACCCTCAGATCTAGGTGAGAAAGCCGGCATACTTTCAGGAATGGCTGCCTGGTCTGGAGCATCTGCAGGAGGTTGAGCTTCAAGAGGATTCAAGAAGTGTGGAATGATGGCTGGGTTGAGCTGGGCATTAGGGAAATTCATGTTGTGCAGCCAAACAGCAGTATCATAGGTATAGAATTTTACAGACTGGAGCTGGGAGAGAATTTCTGCTTTCATTTCTTTTACCAGACCATCCACAGTAGCTTGAGCTTGGAGAGATAGTTTGTCAACTTGTTCTTTTATAACTGCTTGAGCTTGTTCAGATAGTTTTTCCACTTGTTCTTTTACTATCTTCTCCCCCTTGGTGATATCTACAGATAGCTGAGCTATAGCTTCATCTCTGAACTTGCCAACTTCTTCACAAATTTTCATAAGATTGGCATCAGCATTCTTGTCCAAATGGATCTGATTATATGCAACAGTTTCTTGCTGATTTCTCAGTTCTCCTATGCTTGAGATAGTGTGATCTATGGCCTTGCCACCTAGCTGGAACAATCTTTTTAGTTCATCAGTATTTGCCTGGATTTCTGCAAAGCCTCTACTCATCTCTTGTTCAAGAGTAGTGACTTTGTTATTGACTGATGCTAGAGATTCATCAAAATAGTTTCTCTGTGCAAGGAGCAACTGTGCAATCTGACTTACCAAATCTGAAGAAGAGGGGGCTGAGGTTGGTGCAGGAATTGAAGGAGCAGGAGGAGGAGCAGTCCAAGGAGGAATTTCTGTTAGGACCACTGAGCTGACAGCCCTTTTGAAGGGTTCTATTACAACAGCTTCTTCTGGATTGAGGAAGGATGGCAGGGAGAAATCCAAAGTCCTCAGAGGTGCCTCCACATGATCTGGAGACATTTCCTCATCATCAGACAAGATAACATGATCAGATTTGGTTGGCTCACTATCAGCAGACTTGGCAGGAGACTGTAATGGAGTCTGAGCTGGAGACTGTACAGGAGATTTGGCAGGAGACTTGGCAGCTGAAACATTCTGAAAAAGAGGATCATCTGAGCTTAGCTCATCAATGAATCTGTTGATGTCTTCAGCTGTAGACAGTAGGTGAGCTGTATCTGAAATTTCAGATTCAGGAATTGCTGATTGAAGATGAGCTGGAGTAGGAGAAACTGGAGGAGTAGCAACTCTGACTTCTTCTTGTGCTGGAATCACTGATTCAGAAGAAACTTTAAGCTGAGAAAGAGAAGAGGCAGGCTCCCCCTCAACTAAAGCACCAGAGGTAGCAATAGTTTGATGTAGAGGAGGAGATGGGATCCTGTCTTCAGGTAAGCTGCTGTCTTGTTGTAGTTCTGAGATGGCATCAGCCTTTGAGGCTTGGGCAGGGTTCAGGATCTTGAGGTCATACCTCTGAATGGAAGAGATAGAAACTTTCTTCATGTGGTGAAGAGGAGTCCCTTTAGAGAAGTCAAACACTGTAGGATTGATCTCATGGAGGAGGAGGGAGATAATCCTAGCAAAACTGGGATGTTTGACGCTTTCTCGGATCTTATCCAGTATCATCATTCCGAATTGGAATTTCTTCCTACAGACAATAGCTTGCATAACGTCGAATAGATTTTGGGATACATCTCTAATGGAGTAAGTCTTGCACCATAGGATTTTGGCAATGATGTCAACGAGAAACTTCCCTTCTGAATTGAACAAGGATCGATTCAAGGTTGCACCTCCACCTTCAGGATCTCGACCACAGAATAGAGAGGTGCGGTCGGCATCTGCCTTGTCTAAGTCATCTTCTTCGTTGACCACTGGCATCCGAAGCAGAGTGGCGACTGAGGTTTTATCTAACTGAATTTCAACTCCTCTTACCTTGGATTTCAGAACGGTGCCATTGTGTCTAACCTTCAGATTTTTGTAGAACTCTTCAACATCAGGAAGCAAGAGGCGGTAGGGTTCTTGAAGAACGAAGGTCAATCCGGCCGTGCCCAAGAGAATCAGTAGGTTCTTGAAGTCATCCGAAATATCTTCAATGCCATCTGTCACTAATTCAGAGCCGATTCCAAACTTGGAGGAGGGAGGAGCCATCAGCGATTCAGAAAACTTGCAGCGAAGGAAGACGAAGAACAGGAGTCGGGAATACGAAAAGTCGGCGGCTACTCGAGTGAATGAGAAGTGGAAAGGACTTTTTCGTTTTGAATATATATATAAATAATCCTAATTAGGTTTAGAGAGAATTAAGTATAATGACATACCTGAACGAGGCGGCAATTTGCTGGGTGCGAGTAGAGATTTTGAAAATCAAAAAGAAATCCGAGTACTCGAGTAGAAGATGACAGCATACACGAGTATGAGGTTTAGTATACTCGAGTAGGCACAACATACACGAGTAATCAATAATTCATACTCGAGTATGTAACCAGCATACACGAGTATTAAGTTCTTAACGAATTTTCATACTCGAGTATAAGAAGTTCATACACGAGTATCTTTTGGATTACTCGAGTATATGAAACTTTTTACTCGAGTATTAGCCGTTTACTCGTGTAAGTGTAACGATGCTCCAGTCTCTAATACTTGAAGGAATTGCCCTGGTAGATGTCTATTTCCACTGAAAAGTTGTACCTCTGAGCAGCCAACATTACTGATATCTTCTTAATTTGAGAGTCCATCACTGGTCTTCTTTGTTGAGCAGTCCAAGCTCAGTTTTGAAGAACGAGAACTTGGACTCGTCCAGCGGCTTTGTGAAAATATCTGCAACTTGCCTGTCTGTGGAGACATACTGTAGATCTATATCTCCATTTTCCACATGCTCCCGGATGAAATGATAGCGAAGCTCTATATGCTTGGTCCGGCTGTGGGAGACTGGATTGTTGGCTATTGCTATAGCGCTGGAAGAGTCACAGAACAGGGGAATGTTCTGGAACTTTATGTTGTAGTCTTCAAACTGATTCTTGATCCATAAGAGCTGTGCACAACAGCTGCCTGCAGAGATGTACTCTGATTCAGCCGTTGAGATGGCTACACAGTTTTGTTTCTTACTGCTCCAGGAAATGAGTCTCCTTCCGAGAAATTGGCAAGTCCCGGAAGTACTTTTCCTGTCATCTTTGCTACCTGCAAAATCTGCATCTGAAAAACCAATTAGTTCACTATCATTACTTCTTGGGTACCATAAGCCAAGATTTGGTGTACCTTTGAGGTATCTCAAGATTCGCTTTGCAGCGATGTAGTGAGATTCCTTAGAGTTCACCTGAAATCTAGCACATACACATGTTGAGAACATTATATCTGGTCTACTCGCAGTAAGATAGAGCAAGGACCCAATTATGCTTCTGTACTTGGTTTCATCAAAAGGTTTCCCTTTCTCATCCTTGTCCAGAGACATAGCTGAGGCCATTGGAGTCCTCATAGAGGTTGCATTCTCCATTCCGAATTTCTTAAGTAGCTCTTTGGTGAACTTGGTCTGTGAGATGAAAATCCCATCTTCAGATTGTTTCACCTGAAGCCCTAAGAAATACTTTAGCTCTCCCATACTGCTCATTTCAAACTTCCCTTGCATAAGTTTAGAAAACTTCTTGCAGAGGTTGTTATCCGTAGAGCCGAAAATAATATCGTCGACATAGATCTGCACTAGCAAAATCTTGCCTTTTATTTCCCTAAGAAATAATGTTTTGTCTATCTTTCCTCTTGTGAACTTGTTCTCAAGAAGGAAGCTAGACAGAGTCTCATACCAAGCTCGAGGAGCTTGTTTAAGACCATATAGTGCTTTTTGTAATAAATATACATAATTAGGATGGGTTGAATCAATAAAACCTGGTGGTTGCTCTACGTACACTTCTTCCTTTATGTCACCATTCAGGAAGGCGGACTTTACGTCCATCTGATAGACGGTAAAGCCCTTAAGTGCAGCGTAGGCAAGAAATAACCTGATCGCCTCCAGTCTTGCTACTGGAGCATAAGTCTGATCGAAGTCGATTCCTTCTTCTTGACGATATCCCTTGGCGACAAGTCTGGCCTTATTCTTTACGATTATCCCATCTTCATCCATCTTATTCCGGTAGACCCATTTTGTCCCAATGACATTCTTACCTTTGGGTCTAGGAATAAGTGTCCAAACCTTGCATCGTTTGAACTGATTCAATTCTTCTTCCATGGCTAGAATCCAGGATGCGTCGGAGTTGGCTTCCTCAAATTTCTTTGGTTCAACCTGTGAGAGAAAACTTAAGTGTAAATTCTCGTTAGTTGTACCTCGACGAGTTCTGACGCCATCCCGAGGATCTCCTATTATTTGGTCAACAGGATGATCCTTCAAGTGTCTGAACTCTAAAGTCCTTGCATCTGGGATCTCGTCAGCCACTGGAGTTGCATCTTCAGCTGGGATGTCTTCTTCATCTTGATCATCCACCTCTCCAGTGGTGGTGGTAGAGGGGACCTTGATGAATGTCTCATCTTTATCTTCACTAGGTTCATCCAAGCTAAGTTCTTTCAACTTTGTACCTGCATCTACAATAGGCACACTAGACGAGTTGCTTTGCAACAGACTCGTCTCATCAAATACAAGATGTATCGACTCTTCCACCACCAGAGTTTTTCTATTGAATACTCTATAAGCCTTACTATGGCTACTATATCCTACAAAAATACCTTCAAAGCTTTTCTCGCTAAACTTGGTAGAGTGATACTTGCCGTTGTTAAGTACGAAGCACTTACAGCCAAAGATTCTAAAGTATGAAATGGTTGGTTGCCTGCCTTTTAGAAGTTCGTAAGGAGTCTTATCATGGTTCTTGTTGATGAGTGCTCGATTTTGCACGTGACAAGCGGTGTTGACGGCTTCAGCCCAGAAATACTCCGGAAGTGAGGCATCACTCAACATGGTCCGACAAGCCTCTATGAGTGTTCTGTTCCTTCTCTCAGCTACTCCATTTTGCTGTGGAGTGCGAGGAGAGGAAAACTCATGAAAGATACCTTGACTTTCACAAAATTCTGTCATGGCTCCAGATTTGAATTCCGTTCCATTGTCACTTCTGATTTTGACTACGGAACAGTTGTATTCATTCTGGATCTGCCTCACAAAATTAGTGAAAATACCGAAGGTATCTGACTTGTGTTTCAGAAAGAACACCCACGCAAAGCGCGAGTAATCATCCACAATAACCAACGTATATTCCTTACCTCCCAAACTTCTAACCTGCAGTGGACCAAACAAGTCCATATGGAGAAGCTGTAAACTTCTATTGGAATCCTTGCCTATTATGCTTTTAAACGAACTTCTTGTTTGCTTGCCTTTAATACAAGCGTGGCAAGGGCTGTCCGTAACGCACTTGACATTTGGCGCATCACGTACTAAGTTTTGAGAGAATAATTTATTAATAGTTTTGAAATTAATGTGTGCTAGTCTCTTGTGCCATTGGTCAGCAAGAGATGCACTACTTTTTGCCAAAAGGCACACTGGTGTCGAAGAGTCTATACAAATAAAATTTAGACAGAAAATATTTCTGCTTCGAGTGCCTGATAAAATAGTTTCCATATTGTTAACCGATTTTATCAAACACTTGTCAGCATGAAATTCAACTACGTATCCTTTGTCGCATAGTTGGCTTATGCTAATGAGATTGTGTTCCAATCCTTCAACATAGGCTACATCCGAAAAGGATACGCTACCGTTAGAGATCATACCATAGCCTTTAGTTATTCCTCGATCTGAACCTCCAAAGATGACCTTTGGTCCGTTGCAGACTGAGGTGTAATTCTATAGTAGGCTCCTTGTCCCGGTCATATGCCGAGAACATCCACTGTCCAAGTACCAGATTGGCATTTTGGTGGCCTTTGGACATACCTGCAATTACAATCATTTAGCCTTAGGAACCCAAACAATTTTGGGTCCTTGGTCTCGAGTTAGAATACTCCCCCTACGAGTATTAGCCTCATGAGTGGTCACTCTCACGTTGCTAACTTTAGGGGTTGCAGCATTTTCAGGATTGAACCAACAATCACTGGCAAAATGACCAATTCTGCCACAGCACCAACAGTTGAACCTGTTGTATCTTTGCCTTGTGTAGTCCTGCTTGACTTTCTGGAATGAAGGTCTAGCAGGAGCTTTACTCTTGGAGGAGGAGGCTTCATGATGATGGCAGTTACATGAGGTCTTCTCCTTCATAGGCTTTTATACAATGGGTTTTACTCTTGGTGTCTTTTTGAAATTATGACCATGAGCATAGGGTCCATAGCTTTGAAGCTGAATCTCCTCATAAGGTGCCTTGAAGACACTCTCGCCAAAGTTACGAGGACGAGTCCAACCTTGGTATCTTGACTTAGGCTTCTCAGGGATCGGCCTAGAAAAGTGTCCGTAGGTGGACTCAAAATCGAGTTCGTTCGTGGGAAAGATAACTTTCTTGAACACAACAGGTTCCAAGGGAGCTTTCCCTTTTTCTTCAGCTAGAGCCTTCCGGGCAGCCTTATTCTTTCTCTTGGCCTTGTTTCTCCTAGAGGATTTACTAGAAGAGACAATGTGGCCTAAACCAGCACCCTTGGCCTTAGCAGAGAATTCAGCAACGATTGGAAGAACTGTCTTAGGCTTAGAAAAACTCTCAACAAGCTTCTTTTCAGCCTCGAGTTGTCGTTCCAATTCTTTGATGATTTCCTCTTTAAGGTCGATGTGCTTGAGAGCTTTATTGTATCCCTCCATAGCTGCATTGAGGTTCTCTTGAAGAGAGTTAGTCTTATCGACTTCTTCTCTCAAGCTGCTCTCACTAGCTCGTAGAGAATTTATCTCTTTGGCTTGAGTTTTCATTAATCTACGACATTTTTCGTAAGCGGTGAGTAACTCCTTATACTGACCCATGAGCTCAGTTTCATCTTCAGAGGAATATCCCTCTTGCTTATTGTCATCATCAGAATCAGAGAGAGGAGTGTGAGATTTTACCTCCCCAGTAAACTGGGGGACTTGTTCATCATCCGAATGAGCCATGAGCCCAAAGTAAGCTTCCTCTTCTTCACTCGACTCAGATGAGTCAGAGTCGCTGAGAGTTTTGCTCTTCTTGGCTACTAAGCTTTTCTCTTTCCTATTCTTATGGTGTGAGGATTTCTTTTCCTCTCTTCTTCCACCCTCTTTCTTTTTGTGAGGGCAATCGGCGATGACGTGACCTGGCTTATTGCAACAATAACAAATGATGTCAGTTGAGATCTGTTTGTTCTGTTTAGAATTATACCTGTCATGGCTGCTTGAGCCTTTATTCCGATGATCACCGTCATGTCGTGATCTTCTATATGAGGCATCCTTGCCTCTCCATTGCTTCTTCTTGTTCAAGAACTTCTTGAACTGCCTTGAGAGTAGGGAGAACTCTCCATCAGATAGTTCTGAGCCAGATGAGCTAGGCTCAGATGATTCTTCTTCATCAGCCTCAGGAACTGGAGCAGGAGAGCTAGCCTTTATCTTCCTTGAGCTATCTGCCTTTAGAGCGACAGATTTTTCCTTGGATGCAGACCTGCTTGTCTCTTCTTCAGCTTTTCTTGAGTTGATTTGCAGCTCGTAAGACATAAGCTTTCCGAACAGATTCTGCGGGTCCGTCTCAGCTAACCTTCCAAACTCCCGAATGGCACATACCTTATTGTCCCATTCCTTGGTTAGGGATCTTAAGAATTTGTCATTGAGTTCCCCGTTGGTGAAGACTCGGCCATAAACTCTTAGGCCGTTCACTATCTTGAAGAAGTTCTCGAACGTGTCAGCTATAGCTTCCTTGTGACCTTGCCGGAAGGCTTCATACTTTTGATTCAGAAGGGATCTCCGATCATCCCTCACTTCCTCTGTACCTTCCATTAGAGTCACTAGGGATTGCCACATCTCCTTGGCAGATTGGCAATGAATCAGATTTTGCAGCATTGAGTCATCGACTGCACTTGCTATGATATTCTTTGCTTTCTTGTCCAGAGAGACAAGTGCAATCTCATCCTTGTCTAGATCCATCAATTTCTTTGGTACCTTTTTGGTTGGATCTATTGTTGATGCGGTCATAGGAACATGAGGACCTTCTTCAACAATCATGAAGATCCGAGGGTCTACAGCTTCCATGAAGAATTTGACCCTTTCCTTCCACATAGGAAAGTTGTTCTTGGTGCAGATAGGGAGCTTGGCAAAATCCTTAGTCTTACTCATGCTTGATACTCAACTTAGAAGGATACGATCAAGGTGTTAACCTTTTAATGATCAACCTCCCTCTGATACCAATTGAGAGGTCTAAGTTGTTAGCCTAAATCACCTAGAGGGGGGTGAATAGGTGAAATGCGTGTCAAATGCGGAATTAAAAATTAACACAGCACACATCAAGAAATCACAGACGACAAGAGATTTATAGTGGTTCCCCAACCTTGGGTACGTCCACTTTCCTCACCGATCTAGCAAATCACTAGACTCGGCTACTCCACTATCTCGGATTGAAAACAATCCTACACCTCGGAACCACGTTCCTACAAAACTCGATCCAACTGGATCTACAAAACTCGGAAGAAAGATCTTCCTACAAATCTCGGAGAAAAACTCCTACAAGAAAATTTTGGTTTGAGAATAAAAAAATCAAAACAACAATCTCAGATCTGGATCTTTGACAGTCTTCTTCTTTAGGAACTTCGGCTTGATCAGAAATGGTTGAAGATGACTTGAGAGGGATCCACAAATCTGAAAACTAGAACCACCTCGATCGAGAAGATAGATCTGAAATCTTTGAGGCTCGGCGAGATCGAGTGATTCACTTTTGTCTGGATCGCTGGAGAAATAGTCGTTGAAGACGGAGATCGGCGATCCAAAGTTTCTTCCGTGAACAACGATGGCGGCGGCGGCGTGAGAATTAGGGTTCACGGAATTTTCTCTTTCTTAAAAAGAATATCTCTGTAATCTTGTTAATTAGTCAATTCTGAAATGACCTATTTATAGGTGGACTCCAACGGTCTTAATCTTAATTAAGGATGACACGTGGACCAATCAGAATTGACGGATTTAAAGTACTTATGCCGAATTCGAAATTCTGGAATAGAGATCTGCTATACTCGAGTAAGAGAAGATATACTCGAGTATGGGAATTTAGATACTCGAGTGACAAAGAGGATTATACTCGAGTATGAGAGGAGAAATTTTACTGAGTGAAAGATGAACTACTCGAGTATCAGAAGAGATATACTCGAGTATCAGAAATATATACTCGAGTATCAGAAATATATACTCGAGTGAAAGAAAGATATACTCGAGTGAAAGGGGAAGTTACTCGAGTATCAGAATATGTATCCGGGAAACATTCACTTACTCGAGTATCAAAGTCAATTACTCGAGTATGGAAATACTTACTCGAGTATGACTACTTGAACTTGCAGAAAAGAGAGGAAAAAGATCTACTCGAGTATGATACATGATTTACTCGAGTGATTAAGTTACTTACTCGAGTATGAAAACAACTTACTCGAGTGACTAACTAACTACTCGAGTATAGAAATATATACACGAGTATTCAGACCCTACTCGAGTAAGTCTAACTGATTTACTCGAGTATGTCTAACTAACTACTCGAGTATGTCTAACTAGCTACTCGAGTATGTCTAACTAGCTACTCGAGTATTAAGTCTGATACTCGAGTATAAGAAAGGGGTTACTCGAGTATTTGGACTTGGAAATATTTTCTGAGGAAATTAGCTCCAATGCTTCTGTCCATCAATCCAAGTGCATATAGGAAGTGTATCCCAATAGAGAGGCTATACATGGGCCAACACTTTGGATCACACAATGAGGGATTACATTGTATGGTCCTGTGTTTGGTGACCCATTATAGACTGACATTGGTCTACACTTGGCATTAAGGACCTGCACACATACAACTTAAACACAGCATCAAATACACCTTAATTCATCTTAGTTCAAGGTCTGACCTCCTACAAATCTGAGGTATTGTGGAGACAAATCCCAACAGTTCCAGTTTCGGCCGGAGGAATCCTCTCCAAGACCCGCATTTGGTCCTTGGGAGAATGAGCGGGCAGGTTCGAAGAACTTGGCGGGATCTCAGCGCCATCGTTAGGAGCGGCTTCCTGCGAAAGCTTACGTTAACTGTCGGATCCAGTGCACAATCAGCTCGACGGGAACGGTTGAAAGGCTTACCTTCTGCGGAGAAGGATCCCCCGCAGGATTAGGAGTGGGGGAAGGAGGATCCCTGTTCTCGCGAGAAAGGTCCCGCCGGACCACCTTCGCCCTTTTCTTTTCCTTCTTCTTCGGCTCGGACGGCCCGGCGGTGGAAGTCTTTCTCGCTAACCATGGAGCCACCGCCGCACAGTTAGCCAAGGCCCGCGCTTGGGCAGCGGCCAGCCGGTCTTGGAGGTCTTGCGGAAGCGGTTTGGCGGCGCGTTTGGGATGCATGGTAAGCTCGCGCAAAAATCCCTGAGGCGAGAGCTCAGTTGGAAAACCGTACTTCAAGGGCAGGGCGTATGGACGCCTATCAGTGCATATTTATAGCCGCAGTAGGACCCACCAAAAGATTCCCTTGGTAGGCGGGCACGTGTCCAGCGAATATTTCGGGGGTTGGACTTGTCTTGTCGAGCGCAGGGCTAGCTCGAAAAGAGCGGGGATTGTGTACAACCCCATATTCGCTGGGTGGGACCCGGGGATACCACTGAGGAATTGGGCTAGCCTCAGGTTAGCCTTGGGTTAACCCTAAGGCATACTTGTGAAGTTCTCGTCCCGTAGGAGCTCCCGCCAAGGGCAGGTAAAAGATTGAGAGATCGTCGACCGACCAACGCAGATAGTCGAGCTCTCGGCAGGAGAGATCGTCGACCGACCAACGCAGATAGTCGAGCTCTCGGCAGGAGAGATCGTCGACCGACCAACGCAGATAGTCGAGCTCTCGGCAGGAGAGATCGTCGACCGACCAACGCAGATAGTCGAGCTCTCGGCAGGAGAGATCGTCGACAGACCAACGCAGATAGTCGAGCTCTCGGCAGGAGAGATCGTCGACCGACCAACGCAGATAGTCGAGCTCTCGGCAGGCGAGAAGGCCCAGTTGGGGGTCCCGCCCAGGGCAGGCGAGAAGGCCCTAAGTAAGCCTTCAGTCGCGATAGATTCAAGACCGCGAAGGGCGCGCGAACCTCCCTGGCAAGGGGTCTCGCCAAGATTGGCCCAGTTGGGGGTCCAGCGAGAGCCTTCACGGCCGGGGTTCTCGCCAGGTGGGCCCACATGGTAGGGCCCAGCGCTCGTAAATGGGATTATATTATTATTATCCCGAGGTAAAATTACCCAAATGCCCTTGGGATGACAGCGGGATTCGGCTATTTGCAGACCCCTCAGGGGTAGTTCAGTATTTTCAGGCCAAAGGAAGACTATAAAAAGACCCATAGGGGCTCTTTGGAAGGCAGGACTTTTCATTACTCTCCAACTCTAGTGCCTTCCGAGGAGCTCCCAGCCCAGCATTTGGCTTTGGAGGGGAAGCTCTCAGAGATCTTCCGGGTGTGTGGTGGGACCTCCCAGCTGAGGCTTTGGGTCAGTCTTTTGACCTTAGCAGCCAGTCAAGGGTCGAGATAAGAGAGAAGTAGGCATCGGCTGCACTTTGGTTTGTGAACTCTCGTTGGGGTCAATTTTGGCTTCAACAAATAAAGTACTAGAAATATGATCCATAAAATTCTAATAAAATTACTAAGGGTTGTATCTAGTCTAAAACTTACTCTACCCCAGTTTCACAACTTTTGACTAAGGTTTAGTGACTGTGATTTCATAGTTGAGTTTCTACCCTAAAACTAGGGTTAGGGTTTTGAGGTGTCTTCCTACCTCCATATCCTCTGAGATTTCTACCAGAGAACTTAGAATACACTACCTTCAACACTACTGAGTTAAAAGGTCACACAAGGGCATTTTCCCCCATGTCCTTCACAACCCCCAAAAGTCCTTCCTTAGGGTTTGAGTTTGAACCCTAGGGTAAATCAACCCTAAATCACACCATTTTCCTTAAGAAGGTTATAATGGTCCTACCAAGTCAGTGACCAAAATTTCAGCCTCTTTTGAGATGATTTGACAACTCAAAATCCCGAGGGGATGTTTGGACCTAAATAACCCTATAAGGGTCAACCTAGGGTTGGATAGAAACCTAATCAAAACATCTCCACTTGAGATGAAATTTTTACCAGAGCCTTAACATGCGCTCTAAGACTACCCACCAAAATTTGGGGGGATTTTGAGGTGTTTATGACACCTAATTAATTTATACATGATTTATTAAATTTTTCCAAAAACTATAGAAAATTATTCTCCAAAAATTCCCATTTTTGTACAGGCCCTAGATATAGCTAAGGTAGACCCCCTGACCAAATTTCAGCTCATTTGGACAAGGGATGAAAAGTGGGTACCCATTTGAACCTCAGGATAGCCCTAGGTATAGGTCCCACCAAAATGGGTGTTGTGGTCAAACCACTTACCCAATCGAGTTGAAATAAATTTTAGAATAATCTAGACTCGAAGGACTACAACTTTTGTGACTGACCATTTTTCCTAAAACGACCTCTAAGTATCTCATTAATAGCATCGAAATGAGCTTGATAAAAGTGATAAATTGCTATATATTATAGATAAATATATATCAGATCTAATATTTGGCACTGTTCATCTTCTCAAAAGCCCGAAACCAGCAACCTAAAAAAATGCTTAAAACCTGTAGCTTGCAAATGGATTTCCCGTCCACCCAGCCATCTCCCTGGCCGGCCACCACCACCACCACCTCCGTTGAGGTGAGGGCTACCGTTAGGGGGCGGCACGACCGCCGGAGAGCCGGTTTCCGGCGAACCCGACCACCATAAATTTCGGAAAAACCATGGAAACGCTCACTCGATCCAGCTCTTTTGAGCCCGATGTCTCTCCTAATAGTTCCTAAGATCTATCCAAAGAAGAAGAGGTAGAGGAGGACCTTATTCGCGGTTTGGAGTCGAGCCGATCGTCGTGATGCCATTTACGCGGTGGTGGCGTCGCCGGAATTCCTCAACAGCAAGGTAACAAGCTCTAGCTTTGTCGGGCAAGGGTGAAAACTTCCTCTCTAAGTCTAGGGATTCTTTTAAAGGAGAAACAAGGCTGCGAGTGGGGGTATAAGTTGTCCAGCCATTAATGCCTCCTTAAAAGCATGCTTCGGCCATGGTGGAGGGGAGATGAAACGGCTCAAATTAGTTGGAGAAAGGCTGGAAACTCCTCCTCTCCCCATGAGGACTTGAATCCAGCCATTAAGGAGGAGGGGAAGGGGCCATGGCATCAAATGCCATCAATGGTCGTGAAAGCTGGTTCACGGCCATGGCCGTGGCGATTTACCCTCTGTTTTCAAAACTGACGGCCACGTGGCATTTTGACCGGTCAAACTTTATTTGAATAAGACTTAATTAAGTTTTAATAAAAGAAACGGCCTATTTAAGACATCCTGGCCCGCTTCCCAAAACGGCCCGGTTCAACTGAACCATCGGCCAAGCTAAAACCGCCAGGAAAATTTTCTAAGTAAAATGGCGTTGAGTGAGCAGAGCTCACTCAACGCCATCCAGGCTATGGCGTTGAGTGAGCTCTGCTCACTCAACGCCATAGCCTGGATGGCGTTGAGTGAGTTCAGCTCACTCAACGCCATCCAGATTATGGCGTTGAGTGAGCTCTGCTCACTCAACGCCATCCAGACTACGGCGTTGAGTGAGGTGAGCTCACTCAACGCCATTAGATTATGGCGTTGAGTGTGCTCTGCTCACTCAACGCCACCAAGACTATGGCGTTGAGTGAGCTCAGCTCACTCAATGCCATCCAGATTATGGCGTTGAGTGAGCTCAGCTCACTCAACGCCATCCAGACAACACCATATGGCGTTGAGTGCAGTCACTGCACTCAACGCCATTCAACTTATGGCGTTGAGTGCACCCACGCACTCAATGCCAACCCACCTATAAGATGGCGTGGAGTGCAGTCAGTGCACTCAACCCCATTCTGCTTCTAGCGTTGAGTGCACTCGACGCACTCAACGCCCGAGTCCCAATCTTATTTTAAGCAAGTTTCTGACCTACTGTTTGTAGACCAAGGTGATTTTCACCTTCCTTCCTAAGCTCTCTTGGTCTTTTGGGTTTCCTAGGGTTTTGTCGTGACCTAGTCATGGCAAAACCACTCCCGGGGGTCTAGCCGGAAATGGGATGTTACAAATCCCAATAAACAAAACCTTGATTTCGTCCCCGAAATCAAGGTTAAGCCTACGGGGGCTCCTATCCGGGAGAAAGAAACTTGTAATATCCCATGAAAATTGAAAGATTTACCTCACGATGCCATGTTTGCTATGTGAGGTTTGAAGGCGATAGTCAGGTATAAGACCAATTCGCCCAATTGACAAAGTCTAGACCCCAATAAACAAAAGATTAGCCCCTATTCTCGAAATTTCAGTTCTACTAGTTTAAAATAGGAAAGTAAATTGAACGTCCTGAGAGGTTGTGAGGTATACCTGACTGAACAGCTCCGGATACTTTTGTCGCATCAGGTCCTGCGATTCCCAGGTATGCTCCTCCTGACCATGGATCCTCCATAGAACTTTGACTAACGAGACTTTCTTGTGACGCAAGGTCCGTACCCCTCTGTCATCGATCCGAACCGACTCCAAGTGAACTGACCGGTCGGAAGCTACAGGCCCATCTGTGGTCAAAATCTGCTGCTCCGGGCGCAGTAGAGCCCTCCTAAGTGAAGAAATATGGAACACGTCGTGTAAACCTGCCAGTTCTGGTGGCAACTCCAGCCTGTAAGTTAGGGGGCCGATCCGCTCCAGGATCATGTAAGGGCCCATATACCTAGGGCTGAGCTTCTTCCTTCAACCACGCACCCGTGAAACTCCATGCATGGGCCGGATCTTCAAGAAAACCCGGTCTCCCACCTGAAACTCTACCTGACGGTGTCAGGCGTCGTAATACTTAGCCTGTCGGCTCTGTGCTTCCAGCATTTGGTCCCGTATCAATCTGATCTGGGACTCATTTTCTTCGACAAAATCCGATCCCAACACCTCCGGATCCTCGTCCTGAATCCATGAAAGCGGAGTCTTACATCTCCTTCTGTACAAGGCTTCATAAGGAGTCATCCCTATGCTGGACTGGTAGCTATTGTTATAGGAGAACTCGACCAGTGGTAACAGCTTCTCCCAGGGTTCGTTTCGATCCAAAATGCATAGCCTCATGAGGTCCTCCAATGTCCGGTTGTGCGTTCTGTCTGCCCATCCGTCTGGGGATGAAACGTTGTGCTGAAGGTCAGCCCGGGGCCTAAGTAAGTCTGAACGGACCTCCACTCCCTGGATGTGAACCGACCATCCCGATCCGACACGATCATCCTAGGCACCCCGTGATAACGAATGAACTACTCTATGAATCTCCGTACTAGTACCCAAACCGAGTCATCTTTTCTGATCGGAATGAATCTAGCCACCTTCGTCAACCGATCGATGATGACCCAAATCGAGTTGTTTCCCGTCCGTAATCGGGGAAGACCATGAATAAAGTCCATCGCGATGTCTTCAAACTTCCACTCCGGGGGTACATGTTCTGAGATACACCATCCTTCTGATTATACAACATAGCAATTAAATTTTTACCTTCTCAGATATCCTGAATCTTGTTACCCGTCATCTAATTTCACGTGATAATAGTTAATTCTCGTAATTACTCCGTCTTATTACCATGTCATTGTCTTGGTAATGCTACAGGTCTTCACTCCAAACATGTTTTTACAAAATCTTATCTTCGCCCGAATAACATCGAATTATATCGACTTCAATCTCACTATGTTTGTTACACTACTTTCCCTAAACTAGGTCAAAGAGAACCCAAGCCAATACTAATTTGCCCAATAAACAAAAGTTTAGCCCCCAATAAATAAAAGATTTGCCCCTACCTATCTTGGGCTAAGTATCTTTAATATTACCCTGTTACATCTGTCCTAGCTGGGTGCACAATCCCTAGGGCATCAATCTTCGACTTGGGGTTCCACCCTGAAACTGGTTAATATACTCTATACATTAAACACTCTGAGTCACATTTACGACAACCTTATCCGGGTCAAAATGTTCCCAATCCCAAATGGGTATCTTCCGGACTTGAATTCCTATCCGACCATCGGTGTTTGTCTTGGGGTGTTCCCCGAGTAATCTTATTACCGGTATGAGGGTTAAGACTACTTGTCTTCTACCATTTTGCTAATGTATTATTGGTCTCAATTCTCCTTAAAGAAGTCTACCACTTTGAGTAATCCTTGATTGGGACAGTAGGGACACTTGAGTTTATGTCTTAGGTAGTAATTCTCGTGTTAAACTCCTCCTTTATTCTCTTTGGGTATCTCCTTACCTTAACCAAGTTCATACCCAAGGTCTATTTTTGACTAGGGCATACTATAAGTTGTCGTGCTTAGTTATGATTCCTAATGGGTTTAGTCTGACGCATTAACTAGAGAATTAAGATGAGATTTTTGCAGCCAGAGGTGTTCTCTGCTGGGGGCAGGATTTGTCGCAGGCTACAAAGAAGAATTCCAAATAATGATGAAGTGGACTTTTACATGTGATTTCCCTTATGGGCACACCACTGCTTCCGCTGCTAGTTTATCCTCAAACTAAGCTCGCGCGGGAGTGACCTAGGGTTAGTGGACTTCTACTTTTCCGATCGAGGTTTGCTCTGATACCACTTGTAATGTAACACCCCTATCCGTCGTATAGCATATAGCAGTAGGTCCGGCCGGGGCCCGACGCCATATACTACGGACAGACCGATTGGTTACGCGTTGAACCCATTCAACCAATTGCACGCCCTACACCAACTAGCGGAAGCATTAAAATTAAGTTGCACAACTAAGAACCCTGCCAACAGCATGAATGTCCACTACAAAAACACCCGCAGGAATGTTCCAATACACATAAAACAGAAATGGCCTTAAGGCCTTACATAGTTTGCTTGATACAAAAGTGTTTTCATACATCGGCTCGCAGGCCGGCCACACATGGTCACAATGAAACACTCAAAATTAGGCCTTCGAGGGCCGGCTCAGCAACTTGGGCTTTAGCCCGCTATTTTCCGCTCGGTTCCGCAGCACCTGCAAGCACAAACCACCGCCCGGTGGCAAACAAAAGCAACGGTCAGCTATGCTGACCAAATTATAACGATCCCGCCCCAAAATCGGGGCGACGATGCTCTTTCCATGCACTTTATTAGTATAGGCAATTTATTAGCATTAACACACATCATCACAGGCGTAGGCTCGCACGGCCACACACCTCGTGCACACAGGGCACATTCACGGCGAACCGGTCAACGTCACGTCAATTCAAGCCATAGACGTTCCCGTTCCACCACCACCCCCTGGAAGGCCAACCATGTGAGCAATTTGTCTTCTTGGCCTTAGTCACGACAATTTAAGCCATAGACTGCCGAAGACTCTCATCCATGCCAACGGTCCCACCGAACGACATAGATCGGGTACGGTTTCGCCTGACCCGTGCTCATATCGCAACGACAATTTAAGCCATATGCGCAGGTCAAGACTCACCGAGTCCCGTTTCCGCCACCACAATCACATAACCCGGTTATGTTCACGTTGGCACCCCGGCCATCGTGTTGGCAAAACTCGCCTTTGCCCAGTTTTTCGGGTGCACCTTGGAGTTAATCTCCAAGGCTCCCTGTTGCAATCTACCACGTAGAAAACCCGAAAAACGCCCAAACACCCGGAGTCTTCCCCGGTTCATATGCAATGCAACATCACCGATCAGGCTCTACTTGTCCGGATAGGCTTCACACACAATGCCTGTGTCCGTTTTCGCATACGGACTCTATACAAGGGGGACTTTACATATCTACCCCAAGGAACGCTCCAACTCTTCGCTCACTCGCGAGAGAGGGCTTCCTATGCAAAAGGGAAAAAAGGGCTTCACATGCCCAAGGATGAGAAATCGTTACCCTTGCATTCTTCCGCGGCGCCATGAAAAACTATGCGGTTGGAAAGCACCGCAACGACGTCACCTCCGCGGATCTGGACTCGGATCGCAATTCGGAGCTCCGACGCTCCACCGGCGGCCGGATCTTGGTCTCCAACCTCTCACCTTGCTCTCCCCTCTCTCTAGGATTTAGAAAGAGAATGGAAAAAGAGAATGAGGGTTTTGAAACCCTTATCCTAGCTAAAACCATCCAGGAGCAGCCCCCCACCGTCAGATCCAAAGCCAAGGAAATGAACGACCACGATTAGGCCTCAAATTATAAAATCTGGGCCGAACACGGGTTGCAACACGGCCGTGTGCCTGGCTGTGTCACCCATTCGCCGTCTCGACCGACTCGAAAACCATCACACGGCATTCGACACGGCCTCTAACACGCCCGTGTCACATGTGACACGCCCGTGTCGAGACCCGTGTCATGCCCCCCGTGTGCAATCGGCCAGCTTTCCTAACCCGAGAAGGACACGGCCTGCGACACGGCACCCGACACGCCCATGTCGAATTCGGCACGCCCGTGTCATGGCCCGTGTCATGGCCCGTGTGCCTTCCTCAGAAAACAGCCCAAAGTGACACGCCCTGGGACACGCCTGTGTCCCAGGCCGTGTGCCTCAACTCGACGATCTCCGACCATCAAAACGTCGACCACATGACCCGTGGTCGAACACGCCTGTGTCACGCCCGTGATACGCCCGTGTCATGCCCGTGACACGCCCGTGACACCTGCTCCAAACTTCAGACTGGGCTTAAAACATCACCCGTCCCTCTTTTGAGTTTCGGGGTGTTACAACTCTCTCCCCCTTAAAAGAATTTCGCCCACGAAATTTACTAAAGGAAAACCATAGGAACTTAAAACTTTGAACGGTACCTGAGCGGAATAACTCTGGGTACTCCTCCAGCATGGTTTGCTCCCTTTCCCAAGAGAGCTCCTCCCGACCGCAATTATCCCACCGGACCTTAACCATCTGAATCTCCTTGTTACGGAGTCTCTTGACCTCAGCATCTTCGATACGAACGGGCTTGACCCTAGTCGTCAACTCTTCGTCCACCAGTACTTGATCCACTGCGATCACTAGCGAAGGCTCTTGCACCACCTTCCGCAACACAGAGATGTGGAACACATCGTGTAGCCCACTCAACTCCACCGATAGCTTCAAACGGTAAGCGGCTTCGCCGACTCGCTCCAGAACCTCAAAAGGTCCAAGGTATCTTGGGCTCAGCTTCTTCAAGCGTCTCACCCGTGAAACCCCCTTGAACGGCTTCACTTTCAAGTATACCCAATCGCCTACCGCAAACTCCACGTTCCGGTGCTTGGCATTGTAATACTTCGCCTGCCTGTCCTGAGCGATCAACAAGCGCTCCCGAATGATCCGCACTAACGAGGTAGCACTCTCCACCTCCTGCTTCTTGTACAACCTTGCCTCGCCCGTTTCTAACCAAGACAACGGCGTGCGACATTTTCTACCATATAGGGCCTCAAAGGGCGCCATTTGGATACTCGTCTGGTAGCTGTTGTTGTACGCGAACTCCACCAAATACAGGTGGTCCTCCCAATGCTTCCCGAAGTCTAGAACACACATGCGGAGCATGTCCTCCATCGTTCTATTGACTCTCTCGATCTGCCCATCCATCTGCGGATGGAAGGCTGTGCTGAACTTCAACTTTGTCCCCAGCATCTGCTACACCAACCTCCAATCATTGGACGTGAAATGCCCATCGCGATCACTCACAATACTGCGAGGCACACCATGCAGTCTAACTATATTGTCCACATATAGCTTTGCCAACTTCTCCACCGAGTCGTCTTTCCTATGCGGAATGAAATGCGACACTTTAGTTAACCGATCTACGATCACCCAGATGGCGTCGTTCCCCTTCTGCGACCTTGGCAACCCATGCACAAAGTCCATAGATATGTCGTCGAACTTCCACTCCGGTATAGGCAAGGACTTCAGAAATCCTCCCGGCTTTTGGCACTCCGCCTTCACCAAGGCACACGTTTGGCACTTAGCCACAAACAACGCTACGTCTTTCTTAAGCCCTGGCCACCAAAACAGCTTCTTGAGGTCACGGTACATCTTTGTGCTCCCTGGGTGGATCGAGTACTTGGTATGATGAGCCTCATACATCAACTCTGCCCATAGGTTACTCCTGCTTGGGACGCACAACCGATGATCCTTCCTTAGCAACCCATCTTCCACTAAAAACTGGGAATTTGACCCATCCAACACTGCCTCCATAAGCTCCTTCATGGAGTCATCTAACTCTAATGCCTGCCGAACCCGATCAGCCAGGTCATACTGGACCTCTGTCCAGTTCAACATTGCTTTGGCGCTCGTCTGCTTGTCAACGCAACAGATCTCAAGCTCCTCCAACTCCCGTATCAGCCGCTCATCATGCACCGACAACCAGTTGGCTTGGGTGGGAGCCCTGTGACTCAACGCATCAGCAACCGCATTGCCCTTCCCGGGTACATAATGAATCTTGAAGGTGTAGTCCCCCAGGAACTCCATCCACCTCCTCTGCCTCATGTTAAGATCCTTCTGATCCAATAGGTACTTCAGGCTCTTGTGATCGGTGTATATATCGACCCTTACGCCGTATAGGTAGTGCCTCCACAGCTTAAGTGCAAATATCACGGCCGCCAACTCCAAGTCGTGGACCGGATAGTTCCTTTCATGCACTTTCAGCTGACGCGATCCATAAGCTATCACGCTCCCATGCTGCAACAATACGCAGCCCAAACCACTACCCGAGGCGTCACTATACACCTCGAAGCCCTCGGTCCCACTCGGCGAACTAAGCACTGGCGCCGTGGTCAACCGTCTCTTCAGCTCCTCAAACGCTTGCACGCACTCCTGTGTCCACAAGAATCTCTGATCTTTCCTTGTCAACTTCGTGAGAGGTAGCTCTATCCGCGAGAAGTTCTCTACGAAGCGCCTGTAATATCCGGCAAGCCCGACAAAACTACGGACTTCCGCGACAGAAGACAACGCAGGCCACTCCCGTATCGCAACGATCTTCACCGGATCCACCACTATACCTTCCCCACTAACAATGTGACCAAGGAACGCTACTGAGGGTAGCCAGAACTCGCACTTGGAGAATTTCGCATAAAGCTCATTCCTCCTCAAAGTCTCCAACACCAGATGCAAGTGCTTGAAGTGATCTTCTTCGCACTGCGAGTACACCAATATATCGTCAATAAAGACGATCACAAAGCGGTCCAGGAAATCTCGGAACGTCCTGTTCATCAAGTCCATAAACACTGATGGCGCATTCGTCAGTCCAAACGGCATGACCGTGAACTCGAAATGCCCATACCTTGTGTTGAACGCCATCTTCGGGATATCACATTCTCTTATCCTCAACTGATTGTACCCCGATTTCAAGTCCAACTTAGAATATACCGACGATCCGACCAAATGATCGAACAGATCATCAATCCTCGGGATCAGGTACTTGTTCTTCTCCATCAGCTTGTTCAACTCTTTGTAGTCGATACACAGCCGCATACTCCCGTCCTTCTTCTTAACGAAGAGGACCAGTGCGCTCCAAGGCGACGAGCTTGGATGCACATAACCTTGCTCCATCAGCTCCTCTAGCTGAACTTTTAACTCTGCCATCTCCTTAGGTGCCAACCTATACGGAGCACGTGACACCGGTTTGGCCCCCGGTACGAGCTCGATGGTGAAATCAATCTCTCGTCGCGGTGGGGCCCCGGGAAGACTATCCGGGAACACATCGGGGTATTCACAAACCATGGGGATGCTATCCAACGTTGACTTTGGCTCCACAGCCCCCACTATTGCGAAGAACAGCTCTGCACCAGCACGAACTGCCTTTACCACTTGAAGAGCAGACATCAGCGTCTTGCTCGACCCCTTGAGTCCCTCGAATGTTGTCCCCCGCCCAACACCCAGCTTGACCTCCTTCCGGTCACAGTCAATCCAAGCTTTCTGCTCCGAAAGCCAATCCATCCTAAAGATAACGTCGAACTCTACTAGCGGCAGCAATGACGCTAGCAAGTCAAACTCTTGGCTCCCAATGTGAACCTTTACGGCGCACACTCTGTCCGCACGCATCGAGCACCCATTCGGTAGCAGCACATCCAACTTGTCCTTCGCCATCGAAGAAGGGACTCCGATGCGTGATATAAAATTTTCGGACAAGAAGGAGTGTGAAGCTCCCGTATCGAACAGTGCCTGTGCCGGACTATCGCTAATCAAAACAAAGCCTATGCAAACCATATTAGGCTAACAAGCAATAAACAACAGTATCTAAGTTAACTTGCTAAAAATTAACTCGTACTTGTCACCACATCCGCTTGTTTAATGGCCTCTTGCTGCCCCAAGTTGTAGACTCTAGGCTGAGTCGGAGCATAGTAAGACGCGGTTGACTCCACCGACTTGCCCTTCTCTTCGTAAGTAGCTCCTTGCTTCCTCTCGGATTTTGGGCGTCCGCTCCAGCAATCGCGGGCAAATTGCCCCGTCTTTCCACACGTGAAACAAGCGCCCGGGGTTCGGTTGGTAGTTGCCCCCGAGTCACCTGTAGAAGAAGCTGGACCTGACGTCCTAGTCTTCTTGAAGAATTTTTGATAGCCCGACTTCGACGTAGTCGGCGCTTTGAACTCCGATTTCTTACCGCCAGATTCATTCTTAGCTTGCAAATTTCTTATGTCCTTCTCCAAGGACCGGGCCGAGTTGACCAAGGTTAGGAAACCCTACGCCATGGGCCCTGACAGTAGCAACCTCAGCTCATCTCTTAACCCTTCGTAGAAGCGGTTAGTCTTTCGCTCCTCGTCGGCAAAGGTAGCGCTAGCATATCTCCCCAACCGAGTAAACTCGTGGAGGTACTCGTCTACAGTGCTATCTCCTTACACCAACTTTTGGAACTCGTTCTCCAATGCGATCCTCTGCGTTGAGGAGAGGTATCGAGCCATGAACAATCTTGCAAACTCCGCCATAGGAACTTCGACCAACGGCCTTCCCCTCAACTGGTGTAGCTCTAGGCCTTCCCACCATAACCTTGCGTCCCCATCCAAAAGGAACGTCGATATCGTGGTCTTCTGCCACTCTTCCGTTTCTGTCGTTGTCATCACCCTATTGACTCTTGAGAGCCAATCCTCAGCCTGGGTCGGGGTTCCCGTTCCCGAGAACACCGGTGGGTGGAAGCCCATCACATGCTTAAGCTGTCTCTCAGTTGCTCTCCGAGGCAACTCCGGCTCCACCGCCACCTGCTCAACCCTTCTAGGCTCCGCCGCTTGGAGCGGCACTTGCTCCTCCGCAGGAGCAGGCTACTGCACCTGTCTTGCAGGTTGCGCATTAATCATAGCAAAGACAGCTTCTGCCACCAATCTAATGGTCTCGGCATACAGAGGTGTGGCAGGCGCTTCACTTGGCGCACTGCTTGCCTCAGAACCTGGCCGTTCTGACGGCCCAACACCACTTCTGGTCACCTATAAACGTGCAAAACACCGATAAGCGACCAAATACTATTGCAAACAGCAATTACAGGAACACGCAGGTTCCTCAAACATGTGTATTTTCATTCCTAAGTGGACATTCATGGGTTCTTTTCATGTTATAATGATGACACACACATGTGCTCACCACCCCTTAAAGTGAATTCGCTCACGAATTCATTTAAGTTTGACCGAAACCAGTAGTCTGATACCAATTTGTAACACCCCTATTTCCGTCGTATAGCATATAGCAGTAGGTCCGGCCGGGGCCCGACGCCATATACTACGGACAGACCGGTTGGTTACGCGTTGAAACCATTCAACCAATTGCACGCCCTACACAACAACTAGCGGAAGCATTAAAATTAAGTTGCACAACTAAGAACCCTGCCAACAGCATGAATGTCCACTACAAAAACACCCGCAGGAATGTTCCAATACACATAAAACAGAAATGGCCTTAAGGCCTTACATAGTTTGCTTGATACAAAAGTGTTTTCATACATCGGCTCGCAGGCCGGCCACACATGGTCACAATGAAACACTCAAAATTAGGCCTTCGAGGGCCGGCTCAGCAACTTGGGCTTTAGCCCGCTATTTTCCGCTCGGTTCCGCAGCACCTGCAAGCACAAACCACCGCCCGGTGGCAAACAAAAGCAACGGTCAGCTATGCTGACCAAATTATAACGATCCTGCCCCAAAATCGGGGTGACGATGCTCTTTCCCTGCACTTTATTAGTATAGGCAATTTATTAGCATAAACACACATCATCACAGGCGTAGGCTCGCACGGCCACACACCTCGTGCACACAGGGCACATTCACGGCGAACCAGCTAACGTCACGTCAATTCAAGTCATAGACGTTCCCGTTCCACCACCGCCCCCTGGACGGCCAACCATGTGAGCAATTTGTCTTCTTGGCCTTGGTCACGACAATTTAAGCCATAGACTGCCGAAGACTCTCATCCATGCCAACGGTCCCACCGAACGACATAGATCGAGTACGGTTCCGCCTGACCCGTGCTCATATCGCAACGGCAATTTAAGCCATATGCGCAGGTCAAGACTCACCGAGTCCCATTTCCGCCACCACAATCACATAACCCGGTTATGTTCACGTTGGCTCCCCGGCCATCGTGTTGCAAAACTTGCCTTTGTCCAGTTTTCCGGGTGCACTTTGGAGTTAATCTCCAAGGCTCCCTGTTGCAATCTACCACGTAGAAAACCCGAAAAACGCCCAAACACCCGGAGTCTTCCCCGGTTCATATGCAATGCAACATCACCGATCCGGCTCTACTTGTCCGGATAGGCTTCACACACAATGCCTATGTCCGTTTTTGCATACGGACTCTATACAAGGGGGACTTTACATATCTACCCCAAGGAACGCTCCAACTCTTCGCTCACTCGCGAGAGAGGGCTTCCTATGTAAAAGGGAAAAAAGGGCTTCACATGCCCAAGGATGAGAAATCGTTACCCTTGCGTTCTTCCACGGCGCCATGAAAAACTATGCGGTTGGAAAGCACCGCAACGGCGTCACCTCCGCGGATCTGGACTCGGATCGCGATTCGGAGCTCCGACGCTCCACCGGCGGCCGGATCTTGGTCTCCAACCTCTCACCTTGCTCTCCCCTCTCTCTAGGATTTAGAAAGAGAATGGAAAAAGAGAATGAGGGTTTTGAAACCCTTATCCTGGCTAAAACCATCCAGGAGCAGCCCCCCACCGTCGGATCCAAAGCCAAGGAAATGAACGGCCACGATTAGGCCTCAAATTATAAAATCTGGGCCGAACACGGGTTGCAACACGGCCGTGTGCCTGGCCGTGTCACCCATTCGCCGTCTTGACCGACTCAAAAACCAGCACACGGCATTCGACACGGCCTCTGACACGCCCGTGTCACATGTGACACGCCCGTGTCGAGACCCGTGTCACACCCCCCGTGTGCAATCGGCCAGCTTTCCTAACCCGAGAAGGACACGGCCTGCGACACGGCACCCGACACGCCCATGTCGAATTCGCACGCCCGTGTCATGGCCCGTGTCATGGCCCGTGTTGCCTTCCTCAGAAAACAGCCCAAAGTGACACGCCCTGGGACACGCCCGTGTCCCAGGCCGTGTGCCTCAACTCGACGATCTCCGACCGTCAAAACGTCGACCACATGACCCGTGGCCGAACACGCCTGTGTCACGCCCGTGACACGCCCGTGTCACGCCCGTGACACGCCCGTGTCACGCCCGTGTCACGCCCGTGACACCTGCTCCAAACTTCAGACTGGGCTTAAAACATCACCCGTCCCTCTTTTGAGTTTCGGGGTGTTACATGTAAGACCCCCTTTTTTTCTTTTTAAATACCGGGGTCTTAGGCCCAGGATCGCCGCTTTGCGGTGACACCTTCACGTCCTAAAGGGTCATCACCCCAAGGCGCCGATTCTGCCGGCCAATTCGATCACAGAAAGATAGTACAATAAATGAAAAGCAAGTCCATAGAAATCACATGTATAGAAATAAAAGTCTCCACGAAGGGAGAGTCCATATAAATAGTATAAAAGGTACTGAAAGTAAGGGCTTATGCCCGGCACATCATAATCCTCACTACAGGTCACTCATGCGGAAGCAAACTAAAACATTTACTATAAGTCGGGACTCACAGTCTGAAAGAAAAGGGATAGATACTACTCTAGAGGGGGGTGAATAGAGTAATCAAAAATTGCCCTAGCAAAGTTGACTGTCTACTCAACTCCCTTGGAGTTAATTGCGGAATGAAGGTTATAGATATTTGAGATGAAATCCTAAAGCCTAACACAAGTGTTGTGCACAAAGGCAGCCAACTGTAATTACAGTTAAGGCTTGGAATCCTAAACAGCAACTAGCAATCCTAGTTAAAATCTAATCACAGCCAATCAACACAGAGAATTAAATAAACAATCCAGACGACACAAGGAATTTATAGTGGTTCCCCAAACAACTTCGGTACGTCCACTCTTCTACCAACAAGGTAGGAATCCAGTCAGGTTTTTGATCAGGTGCCCTGCCACCAACAAGATCTGCTGCAGGTAGATCTAGAGACCCTTTAAACTTTTGATCAGGTGTCTAAAAACCAACACAGGTTTTTGATCAGGTGCCCTGCCACCAAGGTATACTTTTGAAGGGAGTAATAACCCTTTACAGGAGGGGGAAAGTAGGTTAGAATGTCTTCTCTATTTTACAATAGATTAGAGAAGCACAAGAACTTGCACTGAGCTAGAAAGCTCTAAAGAATCAAGGCTCCCCCTTGCTAAAAGAATATCCAGGTGAAGTCTTGCTTCAGTGCAGAAACACTTCAGAAAATCTGAAGGAAAAAGCTACAAGAAGATAAATAATATGAAATAAAATTTCTTCTTTAGGCAACTATCTTCTTCTTCTTCAAAAAAAAACTCTGAATGCAAATCTTCCTGGAGGCAGGAGAACTTAGGTTGAAGAAGAGTGAAGAACTAAAATTTCTTCTCAGTTGAATATGAATGAGCTGAGAGTAGTTGAAAACTGTAAGCTTTAAGTTTGAATGCTGCAGTTAGCTTTTGAATATCAGAGAACTAGTTTATTTCTTTCTCCAAAGAAGTCTTTATATAGCAGCAGCAGCAACGGCTCTCAAAAGAGTTTGAATCTTGTTTTCTACTGAAATCTGCAAGCTGGGCTGCAAAAAGCATAAAGCAAAACAAATACTGCATGCAGATATCCTATAAAAGGATAAAGCTTTCTAAGAAGCTGCAAATAACTCTGATAAAATAATACAAGAGAAAGTCACATCAGAAGAGACTCTTTACGGCCAAGGAAGACTTTTTGAGTCTAACGGCTATAAAGGACAGCCTGGCAGATCAAGCAGAAATCATATCTCAGCTAATAAGACAAACAACTTTGTGAGAAAAAGATTAGCTCATGCATAAGAAATGGAGCAGATATCGCATGGAAATAATATCACAATTTATTCAAATAATCTTTTATAAAATATGCTAAGATAAATATGAAATGAATCACATCATAGAAGACGACAAAATTATTCAAAACATACAGCAAAACATCGAACGATCTTCGGAGATCGTCGAATGAGGCACAGAGATCGTCGACCTATCAGACAGATAGTCGAACGATCCAGATAGTCGAACTATCAAAGAAGATAGTCGAACTACCTCAGCAGATAGTCGAACTATCAGGACAGATAGTTGAGCTATCAGATAGTCGATCTATCAAGACAGATAGTCGAACTACCAAACAAAACAGATAGTCGACCTATCAACAGATAGTCGACCTATCAACAGATAGTCGAACTATCACAGAAAACAGATAGTCGACCTATCAACAGATAGTCGAGCTATCACAGAAAACAGATAGTCGAGCTATCAACAGATAGTCGAGCTATCAAAACAAAACAGATAGTCGACCTATCAACAGATAGTCGAACTACCAGATAGTTGAACTATCCAAGCAGATAGTCGAACTATCAACCAAAACAGATAGTCGACCTATCAACAGATAGTCGAACTATCAAAGCAACACAGATAGTCGACCTATCAACAGATATTCGAACTATCAGATAGTTGAACTATGCAAGCAGATAGTCGAACTATCAAGCAAAACAGATAGTCGACCTATCAAACAGATAGTCGAACTATCAAACGAAGACAGATAGTCGACCTATCAAACAGATAGTCGAACTATCAGATAGTTGAACTATCCAAGCAGATAGTCGAACTATCAAACAAAGCAGATAGTCGACCTATCAACAGATAGTCGAACTACCAAAGAGAATAGATAGTCGACCTATCAAACAGATAGTCGAACTATCAAAGACAGTCGATAGTCGACCTATCAAGCAGATAGTCGAGCTATCAAGAAGACGATCGTCGAATGGCTGATCGACGATAGTCGAGCGACGATCGTCGAACGGCTGATCGACGATAGTCGAGCGACGTTCGACCATAGTCGAACGAAAAACTACTTAACCAAATATTCATCTAGAAAAGCAATTCTACACAACTAGAGAATCTAACCTATCAACTAACCTTTGACCATAGATAAATCTTGGGTCAAGAGATAGAAAGAGAAGACTGAACTCAAATCAAAACTAGGGTACCAACAATCTCCCCCTATTTGAGTTAAGTCTCTCAACAACTAAAACATACAAAACTAATTACTGAAAGTAAATAAAATGCATGAAAAGAAATAACTAAGCAGATAACATCAATCAAACAGATAAGCAATAAACTGTCAATCAATGAAATATTAAGTAGCTTCAGAGTTAGGTTTAGGATCAGAAGAGCTAGAAACAAAATTAATCTTTCTAGAAGGATCTTGGGCTTCTTTCCTTGACAGCTTCAGGTCTTGTTCTCCAATGATTTTCAATTCTAATGCTCTTGGGACAACTGCCTCAGGATGTTTTTCCATGTACTTTGAAGGATCAAATACCTCAGGTCTGACCTAGAATTTATCGAGCTCCTTCATTCTGAATTTTGACATCGTGGTCAATCCTACAGTGTCTTTTCCTTCTGCTTTAGCTTTCTTAATTTGAGCTGCTCCAACAAGTTCAAGAAAACGAGCCATCCTAAAATTAGGATCAAGCTCTGGGCTTTCATAAACAATTTCAGAAGATGTATCAACTGGTTCTTTATCCTGAATAACTAGATAAGAAGGAGGAGCAGACTTAACAAATATCTTGCTAGAATTTTTAGATAAAATAATTTTCTTACCTTTTGAAACAGCCTTCTCAGAATGATCTGGCTTTGGAGAGGTTGAGCTTTTGAGTTCTTTAGAATGAGGAGGGGAAAAGGTTGGTCTTTGATACATCACCTCCTTTATTTGTTCCTTAACAACATCAGGTCTTTGATAGCCAGTTTGAGTTTTACCTTGATATCCTTGAGAGCTTCTCCTTTGAGATGACTGAGATGGATTGAACCTTTCAGACTGAGCAGCTGGATTTGTAGATAAGTTTCCTGAGGCTTCTGCACTAGGAGGCGGAGGAGGAGGACCTCTGGGAAGTCCATCTTGGAACAGGACTGTCATACCTCTTTGACTTCTTTCTTTGCTTCTGCTGATTTTTAGAGAAAGCCATCCAGTGTTGGAAATCTTTTGACTTAGGATCAATGCCTTTCAGAATATAATAAGGAGTATCATTATCTGGATTAGGAGGAGGAGGAGCCACAGCTTTCCTTTTCTTTTTAGCAATTCTTTTTCTCTTAGACTCATTAGATTCATCAGAATCAATTTCATCCTCAGAATTTGAAGAAATGGACAGATCATATGGATCAACTGCCTCTTGCAAAGCTCTTTCCTTTTCTTTTAGAGCAGCTTTTTCTATTTCTTCTTCCATGGCATCCTGTGCCAGGAGAGCATCTAAATCCAAACCGGGGGAATCATCCCATACAGTAGACTTTTTAATTTGAGCATCTGAATCTTTTTCTTGTCGATCAGAAACTGTCATGGTGTTAGGTACATTGGAAAATGTGTACCTAATTTGAAGAAGCCCAACTTAGCTCAATGATATACATCAAGGTGTATTTGATGTTGTTTTAAGTTGACATGTGCAGGTGAAGAAGTGTTAAAGAATGCAGAAAAATATTCTAAGTCCATGTGTCGACACCTGAATAAACAGTGTTGACACTTCAGAATATTTGTGTCGACACTTGAAGGAAGCTGTGTCGACACAGAGAAAGATAGTCGACCACATTTGTGTCGACACTGGGAAGCAGTGTCGACTCACAGAGAAAGATAGTCGACCACATTTGTGTCGACACTGGGAAGCAGTGTCGACTCACAGGAAGATAGTCGACCACATTTGTGTCGACACTGGGAAGCAGTGTCGACTCACAGAGAAAGATAGTCGACCACAATTGTGTCGACACTAGGAAGCAGTGTCGACTCACAGGAAGATAGTCGACCATATTTGTGTCGACACTGGGAAGCAGTGTCGACTAACTAAAAGATAGTCGACCTCGACGCAGAAGGAGATAGTCGACACAATGAGACAGAGTCGACACATGATGGCAGAGTCGACAATTGATGTGTCGACACCTGAAGGCTGTGTCGACACATACTGAGTTCTGAATCTACAACAACTGTGTCGACACACAGGACTTGTCTCGACACACTGTAAAGTCAAGACCAAGTTATTTTCTGAAGAAGCTGTCTCGACTTAAAGGCAAACTTGTCGACATCATCAAAGGTTGTGTCGACACCAAAGTTACTTGTGTCGACACATATAGACAGTTGGTCTCGACACTTCCTGACAGTCTGTCTCAACACATTGCTGACCAAGACTAAGGCACAGGATCTGTTTGAAGACTTGACAGCTGTGGGTTGCAGCCAGTTAACTGATGTTGTCAGTCTTGTCAGAAGACAGTTATAAACCGAATCAGCCGGTTACCATTAAGAAGGTCTATAAATAGACAGATTCAGAAAGAAGAATATCATGAGAAAAAGATTGAACTTTGGCAATCAAATTGAGAAATCAAATCAAGAAGGAGTAATACTCTAAAAGTAGATCTTCATCAGAAGATCTAAGAAGACGATCTCAGGATCGATCTAAGAAGAGTTCTAACAAGAATTCAGAAGTATCATCAAAGGTATTGGATAGAGAGGAATCCACCCATTTTGAAGAAGAAGAAGGAAGCCATCAGTGGTTTCTCAAGAAGCTGTTTGGAAATCAACTCAGCTAAGTTCAGATTCAAGAAGCTTTGAAGAAAGCTCAGATTCAGTTGATTTCATCAGCTGATCAAGAATTGTCTTGTCCTCTTCTCTCTCAACAAAGGCAAGACATTAAAACTTCTTTTCTAAATTTCTGTATGATCTGTTTTAGACAGATCTGAGTTGTAAGCCTGTGATATAAAGGCTGAGTGTAGGAGAGTTGATCTCTGAGTGATAGGGCTGTTTGCCTGAGTGTAGGAGAAGGTTCTTCTCTGAGTTATAGGCCTTGTGGCAAGGCTGAGATAGGGCTGTTGTGCCTGAGTTGTAGGAACCTATCCAGGTTCTGAGCTGTAGGATCTGAGGATCTGAGAATAGTGGAAGTTTGGCCGAATCTAGCATACTGCTAGATAGGTGAAGGGGGAAAGTGGATGTACCCAAACCTTGGGGAACCACTATAAAACATTGTGCAATCTGTGATGTTTAGATTTCTGTGATTGCTGTGCTGAATGTTTTAATTCTGTGATTGAATTCTGCCCAAAAATATAAACAAGCAATTAGAACCTATTCACCCCCCCCCCCCTCTAGGTGTTTTAGGTAGTCTTGAAAGTAAAACTATCAAGTGGTATCAGAGGGAGGTTCCTCAAAAAGGACTTAACAGCCTGAGGTAGATCAGAAAGGCAGAATCAAGATTCAAGAGGATGGGTTCTGGAGAAAATCACAAGGAGTTAGGGTCAATGAAGTTACTCATCTGCAGGAAGGAAATCTTTGGAATTTGGAAAGAAAGAGTCAGATTATTCATGGAAGCATCTGACCCAAGAATATACATCACAGTTCAGGAAGGACCCTTCATTCCAATGAAGGTATCAGTTCTTGATGCTAATATTCAAACTCCAAAGAGTTATTCTGAAATGACCAAGGATGAAGTCATTTTGGCAACCATGGACAAGAGAGCTCAGAATATTATTGTGAGTGCCATAGATGATTCTACATTTCAGAATCTGATTCACTGCAAGACCTCCAAAGAAATTTGGGACACCTTGATTGTCTACATGGAGGGATCTGAAGAAGTAAGACAGGATAGGAAGTCTATGCTCAACCAGGAATATGAAAGTTTTAGACAAGGAAAAACTGATAGCATAACTGAATGCTATAAGAAATTCTATAGAATTGTGAATGAGTTAATGTCCTATGGAAGAGTCTTCAGTACCTATGAACTGAATGACAAATTCTTAAGATCCTTGACAAAGGATTGGGACACAAAGATCTGTGCCATAAGAGAAGTGGCTAAATTGGCAGAGATCTCTCCTCCCACCTTGTTTGGAAAGTTGTTGTCCTATGAAATGCAACTTATGGTGAGGAAGGAGGAGGAAAAGAATTCAAGAGGAGAGCATAGAGAAAAGACTGTGGCATTCAATGCAGAATCCATCAGAAAGAATAGGAGGATATCACCATCCCCTCCTAAGGAAATTGCAGAAGTTAGTTCAGAAAATTCAGATTATCAGGATTCAGAAAGCTGTGATTCAGATGCAGACTTTGTTGCATTCACAAGACAATTCCAAAGGTTCTTGAAGAAAAAGCAGTGGAAGTCTAAGTCCTCCACTTCACAGCAAGTTGATGACTATTATCAGAAGAAAAAGTCATCAAGGAAAGATAAGAGCAGATCAAAGCCCAGCAAAGCCACTACTTCAAAAGATTGTCTGCTATTATTGCAATAGGCCTGGACATGTAGTGGCTGACTGTCCTGATAAGAGAAAGGAGTATTCAGACAAGAAGAAGACTCATCAAAAGGGCAAGAAGGAGAAATCCTTTGTTGCAAAGAAGGATAAGAGCCTAACAGATCAGTCAACTTCAGAGTCAAAATCTGAAGCAGAAGCATATATTGGACTATATGCTGTATCTGAAGAAGAGGAGTTTCTGCAGTTGCTAGACTCCATCAATGAACAAAAGGATCATCAGTGCATGGGACTGATGGAAGGATCAGAAGAGGACATATGCCAGAATCAGTCTAGTCCTAATAAGGTACAATGTCCTTCTATGAAATCTGTTTGTAGTACAAGTACTACATCTATATCAAGTGATGTAGATGCATCTGAATCTGAAGGAGATGTCTATCAATTGATAGATAAGTATGGGGACTTGTTGCAGGCCCTTAAGAAAAGCAAGAACCTGGTTAAACTTCAGGCTCATGAAATTGCTAAACTAAGGGTAGCTGCAACTGAGTTAGAGAAAGTAATTGATCAGAAGTTAAATGAAATTGCCAAGCTAAAGACTATAACTATTATTCAGATGGGCACAATTAATTATACCAATGATCAAGTGAAGAGTCTGGAGGCCAGACTAAGAATTGAAAAAGATTTAGTGGCTAGTTACTCTAAGCCAAAGTCTGTCTTACCCTTGATAGATGAATTTGTGAATCAAAAGGGTAAGGCAGGATTAGGATTCAAAGGTAACTCCAGGGCTGGCCAATTCAAGAGGAAAGGCAAAGCTCCTATCAAGCCACTGAACTTTTCAGTCCCTATTAAGTTTAGAAAGGTGGAAGTGCCTTTTAACCTATATGATCATGAAAATATTCATGGTCATATTAAGTCTAATGTTCTGAAAAATAAGGGTGTAACTGCCAACAGACCAACCTATGTTCATAAACCCAATGGTTATAAAAAATCAGTGGGTGAAGGAGCTGCAGCACCAGCAATGGACAGAAATTCTTTTGTCAAGGATGTATCTAGAACTAGATACAATAGGTTTGAATGTTGGTGTTGTGGCAAGAGAGGTCATTTTGCACTAAACTGCTGGTATAACACAAGTGTTAGAAAGAACAATAGTCTACCTGTTAGAAGAGATAATGGTAGCTTTGTTAATGCTAACTTGAACCAAGGACCCAAGACTTGCTTGGGTTCTAAGGGAAGGTAAATCTGTGTTGTAGGTGTATCCAAGTAGTCATGCCCCTATATGGTACTTGGATAGTGGTTGTTCCAGGCACATGACTGGAACAAAGGGGCTGTTGAAGGAGTATTCATCTATCAAAGATGGACCTAAAGTGATCTTTGGTGGATCTGAAAAAGGAGTCATCAAAGGGTTTGGTAACATTTCTTCTAACCTAATTACTATCACCCAAGTGGCTTATGTAAAAGGTTTGAAACATAATCTAATAAGCATAAGCCAGCTGAGTGATTTAGGATATGACATTTCATTTGTTAAGGATGGATGTCATATCAAAAGGTCAAGTGATCAAGAGATCATTTTGACTGGGTATAGGAAGAGAAATGTATATTGTCTTAATTTTGTATGTGAGAATAAGGCTTCTCCCATCTGTCTTGTAGCTGGTGACAATGCTTCTCATTGTGTTAAGTGGCACAAGAGATTGGCTCATCTTAACTACAAGACAATTGGCCAACTCTTTATCAAAGAATTAGTGAGGAATGGTCCTCAAGTTAAGTGTATGAAGGAAGGGATATGCTCAGTTTGTCAAAAGGGCAAGCAGACAAAATCCTCCTTTCAAAGCCTTGAAAACAAGGATTCTGTGAGGTGATTATACCTCTTGCATATGGATCTTTTTGGTCCTATGCCAGTTCATAGTCTAGGTAGGAAGGTCTATACTTTTGTGGTTGTAGATGACTATTCTAGATTTATATGGGTGTTCTTTCTGAGACAGAAATCTGAAACCCCAAGTGTCTTACTTAATTTTGTAAAGCAAATTCAGAATGAACTGAATAGTACAGTGGTCAAAATCAGAAGTGACCATGGTACTGAGTTTCAATCTGAAAGCATGACAAAGTTATGTAAAGACTTTGGGATTTTCCAAGAGTTCTCCTCACCAAGAACACCTCAGCAAAATGGAATTGCTGAAAGAAAGAATAGAACATTAATTGAAGCTGGTAGAACTTTATTGAGTGACACCTCTCTACCAGAATATTTCTGGGCTGAGGCAGTAAACACTGCTTGTCATGTGATCAATAGGGCTTCTATCACCAAGAGCCACAAAAAGACTCCCTACGAGATTATGAAAGGTAGAAAACCAAATCTATCCTACTTCAGAATCTTTGGTTGCAAATGCTATATACTTAACAATGGTAAGTCATATTTGACTAAGTTTGCTGCCAAATCCCAGGATGGGATATTTGTTGGGTACAACACAAATAGTAAGGCCTATAGAATCTTCAACTTGACTACTCAAGTTGTTGAAGAATCTGTGCATATTGTGTTTGATGAAACAAGATTAATCAACTGTGAGTTGTCTTGTAGATCAAATGACTCAACAGGTATAAGCAAAAGAATGGATAAGCTCTCCATTGCTGAAGCTTCAAGGGAAGATGGAGTATTGGAAAATGAAGGCTATTGTCCAGGGGGAGTACAAGACACAATAAAAGATGAAGAAAACCAAGAGGTTCAGCATAATGAAGGAGCTGGAGATGTTCAACCAAAAGGGAATCTTCCTCCAGCTACAAGACATTTAAGAGACCATCCATCTGATCAGATAATAGGTGATCCAAGACAGGGAGTGCAGACTAGAAGCAGAAGTCAAAGCACAGTTCTGCATTCAAGTTTCCTGTCACAAATGGAGCCTAAGAAGTTTGAAGAAGCCATCCAAGACCAGCACTGGACTGATGCTATGCAAGAGGAGCTGAATCAATTCAGAAGGTGCAATGTCTGGGAGCTTGTTCCTAAACCAAGAGGCCCCAATATAATTGGGACAAAATGGATCTACAGGAACAAGTTGGATGAGAATGGAGTAATAGTGAAAAATAAAGCAAGATTGGTTGCTAAAGGATACAGGCAGGAAGAAGGGATTGACTTTGATCAAACCTTTGCCCCAGTAGCAAGGCTGGAGGCAATCAGAATGTTCCTTGCCTATGCAGTCTATCAAGACTTCAAAGTATACCAGATGGATGTGAAGTCAGTATTTCTGAATGGTGATCTTAAAGAAGAAGTATATGTAGAGCAGCCATCAGGTTTTGTAGATCCTCTTAAACCTGATTATGTGTATAAGCTTAGAAAAGCTTTGTATGGGTTAAAGCAAGCCCCAAGGGCCTGGTATGAAACCCTGTCTACTTTCCTTATTGAGAATAAATTCTCAAGAGGAAAAATAGACAAAACTCTATTCCTTAGGGAATCCAAAGGCAAGATCATCTTAGTTCAGATCTATGTTGATGACATAATCTTTGGATCTACTGAAAACAACCTTTGTAAAAAGTTTGCCAAACTTATGCAAGGGAAGTTTGAGATGAGCAGTATGGGGGAACTGAAGTTCTTCTTGGGACTCTAAATAAGACAGACTGATGATGGCTTGTCCATATCCCAGTCAAAGTTTACCAAAGAATTAATTAAGAAGTATGGTATGGAGTCATCCTCCATCATGAGAACCCCTATGAGAACAAGTGTGCCTATATGCAAAGATGATGCAGGTAAACCTGTTGATGAGACTTTGTATAGAGGAATAGTTGGTTCTCTACTATATCTCACAGCTAGTAGACCAGATATTATGTATGCTACATGTGTTTGTGCTAGGTACCAAGCCTGCCCTAAAGAGTCTCATTATACTGCAGTCAAAAGAATTCTGAGATATCTTAAGGGCACACCTAATCTAGGCCTTTGGTACCCCAGGAATAGAGATTTTCTACTAACAGGTTATTCAGATGCAGACTTTGCAGGCTGTAGAGAAGATAGGAAGAGTACAACAGGTACTTGTCAATTCTTGGGAGGAAGATTGATATCTTGGAGTAGTAAGAAGCAGACCAGTGTGGCTATTTCTACAGCTGAGTCAGAATATGTTGCTGCTGGCAGCTGCTGTGCACAACTATTGTGGATACAGCATCAGCTTAAAGATTATGGTATTCAAGTAAGTAGAACACCTCTTTTGTGTGATTCTAATAGTGCAATTTCTATTGCTAATAATCCTGTTTCTCATAGTAGAACTAAGCATATAGAAATTAAATACCATTTTCTTAGAGAACATGTAGAAAGAGAAGACATCACATTGGAATTTGTTAAAACAGATTATCAAATAGCAGATGTATTCACTAAGCCTCTGGATGAAACAAAATTCAATAAATTTAAAATTGAATTAGGCATGCTGACCATTGATTAGATTATCAACAAACTTACAAGTAATATATTAGATTATCAAATGGTCTCAAGTGGTGTTGACAAAAACAGAAATTGGCTAAGTGAAATAGTGTCGACACATTCAGTGATAATGTGTCGACTCAGTGTAGTAATGTCGACAAGTCAGAAATATTGTGTCGACATAGAGAATATGTGTCGACACTTAAGAATTAAATTGTCGACTTATCCAGGAATGTAGTGTCGACTTCATCAGAATAGTGATGTCGACACTTCCAAATTTTGTGTCGGCACTTATCCTAAGAGTCGACACAAAATTTCTGATTCTCTACTATATCTCTCAGGTGTCGACATATCCACAATTGGTGTCGACACATAGTAGACAGATTTGTTGTCGAGACAATAGAAGTTTGTGTCGACACATTCCATCTATGTCGACACATATAGACTGTTTTTGCCCGCCTTTTGATCTTCTTTCAATAGAAGGTATAAATAGGTCAAGAAATTATTCAGTCGACACGCTTACAAGGTTTTCGAGACTGAAACCCTGTGTCAACTTCCTCTCTCTCTCTCTCTCTTCTCTCAAGCTTTCTCACCTGAACAATGGCGCCGAAGATTGAAGACAACGTCAATGAAGGTTATGAGTTGGTAAGGAATGCCTTTGTCGAAGCCCCGACAGATGTTCAACGAGTTATCACTCTTATTTCCGAATCCGGATTAGAGTTTATAGTTTCTGAACCTTCCAAGATATCGAAGAAGGAGGTGCATGAATTCTTTAACTCTGCATCAATAGGTTCAGATACACTCAAGATAAAATCCACTGTGCATGGGTCGACAGTGAAGATTACCCCAAGAAGTCTAAGGAAGATTCTACACTTACCAATAATTGAGAATGAAGAAGAAGTCCCTGCTTCTAAGTTAAGGGAGGCTATCCAATGGTGCGGATTGGATCCCACACTGAAGATTGGAGCTGCTTTCAACAGGAAAGGGATGAATCAGCAAGGGAAATTTCTGTCTGAAGTAGTTGGCAAGGTGATTCTGTGCAAACCAGGGGGACATGATAGGATTTCAGCCTATATGTTCAGCCTCATGACCAGAATTGTGTTTACAATTCCAACTGATTGGTCAGCTGTAATCTTTGACAAGATCAAGGAAGGAATCAAGAAGCCAAATCTGGCTAGAATTATGAGTTTATATCTGAATGGAGTAATCCCTGAGATAATGCAACACCTGCCAGGAACAAAAATCAATCACATGAGAAAAATGGACATGAGATTGTTCTCTAGGTGGGATAGGGTGCTGTCTAAGGATGTGCCTGATGAGAGCAGGAAGGACACCCCAGTGAAATCCTCGTCTCATGCTCAAGATACTGAGCAGCTTCAAGAAGAACAAGAGAGGAAGCAGGATGAAGATCACCCTGCGTCTACTCCTGCCCAGCAAGACACTATACCTGCACAGATGCAGGGGGAGCAAGCTCATTCTCCTGCCTAGAATGAAACTACTCCTGACCAGGTACAGTAGCAGGGGGAGCTGGTGTATTTTCTTATAAAAGACATTTCTAATATTTCAATTTCTGCACAGGTGCAGGGGGAGCAAGTGTACTCACCTGCCCAGGACATTACCAATACTGAACAAGTACAGGGGGAGAAGATGTCAGACCCAGTGCAAGAGGCAGTACAAATTGATATCTCCAGAGATCTGAATATAGAAGATCTAATTGATACATCTTATGTTCAAGCTCAGAAGGAATATACTCTTGATGAGTTATTTCCAAATGTTGATATTGCTACTAATAGAGTAGAAGAGGGGCAAGATAATGAAAAGGCCCTTGACATGGAGATAGAACTTGAGAAGGAGCAAATGGTTGAGGGGGAGTCTGTGCATGTTGAAGCTGAACAACATGGCACTGAGACAGATATTCCTCCTCCTCAAGAAAGAGTTCAAGTTGATAGTTCATTTGAATCTGAGACTAAAGAAGCCAGAATGGCTAAGAAGAGAAAACTTGTTGTCTTCAAGAGAAGGAGCAAAGGTTATAAGCAGGCTCTACAGACTACAACTCCACCATCTCATTCTGAATTTAATTATAACAAGTTTATGGTTGATTTGCAAGTTAAGTTAGATGACCATAGAGTGGCTGTTGAAAAATATGTTGATGAGAGCAATAAGTCCCTTCAATTTGACTTGGCTCAGGATATAAAGTCAATTCGATTTGAAGTCAATATGCATAAGAAGGAGATGACGGATTGCTTCCATAAGGGAGGTAATGCTGTGGTGTATTTGGCTAAACAACAGCAGTCCATCATCCCTAAAGTGGATGATATTGTTTTAAAGCAAAGTTATGTTTTGGAGAATCAGCTGAGGATGAATGACAATTTAACTGAATCTCATCAAGAAATTATTAATGAATTGAAAAAGACTACTCCAAGGCTGACTGAAGCTAGAGCAAAGGAGATGGGAGAATTTGATAAGAAACTTCAAGATGCTATTGAATCAGTTAAAACTGCTATCACTACCTCTCAAAAGGACATATCTGACAAGCTTCAAAAGTTAAAACCATTTTTTAAAGAGGGTGTGAATTATCTGGATGGACAGATCAGGTTTCATAAGGAAGATCTAAGAGATCATATTACCAGAGAAGCCATAAAGGGGGAGAGGTTGTTGGTTCATGCTGGCTCAGAGCACACCAAATGGGTGACAAATAGTATTCGAGCCACATTGGGATATCCACCTTTGTGTGATGATGCTATGGTGGCTGAGTCAGGAATACAAACAGGTCTACTTGAAGGCAATCAACCTGAGGTTGCCCAAGTCATTTACCCTCCTCCAGATTTTGATATGATTGATCAGCAAGTTCAAGATATGTATAGCCCTCCAAAGGAGGTTAACATGGTTGTTATTGAGAAAGTGGATAAGCCTGAGGCCAATTTGAAAGAACAGCAAGATGCTCTACTATCCAAGAAGATATATAGAGAGCAGGCTGAACTTAAGCCAGATTTTGAGCAGTGGAGCCCTACTTCAAGAAATATTATACTCACTGCATGGAAGGCTGTGAAAGACCAAGTTCATGAAAGAGGAAAGTGGTATAATGAAATAGAATGGCAAAAGCATGAAGCTAGGCAGGAGGCAATAGTACAGTTCAGAAGAAATGCCAAGCTGGGAGGCTGCCACCAGATGCTCAGGAGCCGAGCAAGTACTTTCCAAAGCCCTTTTATTACTTTGAAAGGCAAAGGCTCAAGGAAGAAGCAAAGAAGAAGGCTGATCAAAAAGGCAAGAAGCCAGCTGAAGATGCTGAAGCTCCTGTGAAGGCTCAAATCCAATCTGGCAAAGGGATTGTCATAAGAGAGCCTAATCAGTCTTAGTTTTAAGTTCTTTCAAATGTGTTTTGTAATGTTTTGGTTAAATCATTCAATGTAAAACTCTGTAATCAAACATTATCAAGTTATAAACAAAATTTTGTTTGGAATCATATAATGTTCACTCTGTGATGGATTGTTCATATTTTGTTTATATTAAGTATTCCTGTTATGTCATATATCATCATATTATTTTTTTTTAATGGTGTATATCATTGGCTATAAGGGTTATGACTTCTCCAAATAGGGGGAGATTGTTGGGTACATTGGAAAATGTGTACCTAATTTGAAGAAGCCCAACTTAGCTCAATGATATACATCAAGGTGTATTTGATGTTGTTTTAAGTTGACATGTGCAGGTGAAGAAGTGTTAAAGAATGCAGAAAAATATTCTAAGTCCATGTGTCGACACCTGAAGAAACAGTGTTGACACTTCAGAATATTTGTGTCGACACTTGAAGGAAGCTGTGTCGACACAGAGAAAGATAGTCGACCACATTTGTGTCGACACTGGGAAGTAGTGTCGACTCACAGAGAAAGATAGTCGACCATATTTGTGTCGACACTGGGAAGCAGTGTTGACTCACAGGAAGATAGTCGACCACATTTGTGTCGACACTGGGAAGCAGTGTCGACTCACAGAGAAAGATAGTCGACCACATTTGTGTCGACACTGGGAAGCAGTGTCGACTCACAGGAAGATAGTCGACCACATTTGTGTCGACACTGGGAAGCAGTGTCGACTAACTAAAAGATAGTCGACCTCGACGCAGAAGGAGATAGTCGACACAATGAGACAGAGTCGACACATGATGGCAGAGTCGACAATTGATGTGTCGACACCTGAAGGCTATGTCGACACATACTGAGTTCTGAATCTACAACAACTGTGTCGACACACAGGACTTGTGTCGACACACTGCAAAGTCAAGACCAAGTTATTTTCTGAAGAAGCTGTCTCGACTTAAAGGCAAACTTGTCGACATCATCAAAGGTTGTGTCGACACCAAAGTTACTTGTGTCGACACATATAGACAGTTGGTCTCGACACTTCCTGACAGTCTGTCTCAACACATTGCTGACCAAGACTAAGGCACAGGATCTGTTTGAAGACTTGACAACTGTGGGTTGCAGCCAGTTAACTGATGTTGTCAGACTTGTCAGAAGACAGTTATAAACCGAATCAGTCGGTTACCATTAAGAAGGTCTATAAATAGACAGATTCAGAAAGAAGAATATCATGAGAAAAAGATTGAACTTTGGCAATCAAATTGAGAAATCAAATCAAGAAGGAGTAATACTCTAAAAGTAGATCTTCATCAGAAGATCTAAGAAGACGATCTCAGGATCGATCTAAGAAGAGTTCTAACAAGAATTCAGAAGTATCATCAAAGGTGTTGGATAGAGAGGGATCCACCCATTTTGAAGAAGAAGAAGGAAGCCATCAGTGGTTTCTCAAGAAGCTGTTTGGAAATCAACTCAGCTAAGTTCAGATTCAAGAAGCTTTAAAGAAAGCTCAGATTCAGTTGATTTCATCAGCTGATCAAGAATTGTCTTGTCCTCTTCTCTCTCAACAAAGGCAAGACATTAAAACTTCTTTTCTAAATTTCTATAGGATCTGTTTTAGACAGATCTGAGTTGTAAGCCTGTGATATAAAGGCTGAGTGTAGGAGAGTTGATCTCTGAGTGGTAGGGCTGTTTGCCTGAGTGTAGGAGAAGGTTCTTCTCTGAGTTGTAGGCCTTGTGGCAAGGCTGAGGTAGGGCTGTTGTGCCTGAGTTGTAGGAACCTATCCAGGTTCTGAGCTATAGGATCTGAGGATCTGAGAATAGTGGAAGTTTGGCCGAATCTAGCATACTGCTAGATAGGTGAAGGGGGAAAGTGGATGTACACAAACCTTGGGGAACCACTATAAAACATTGTGCAATCTGTGATGTTTAGATTTCTGTGATTGCTGTGCTGAATGTTTTAATTCTGTGATTGAATTCTGCCCAAAAATATAACAAGCAATTAGAACCTATTCACCCCCCCCCCCCCTCTAGGTGTTTTAGGTAGTCTTGAAAGTAAAACTATCACATGGTGACCAGTACTACTTGCACTTCTGGCTGAGCTGACTGATTAGCTTCAGAAACTTGAATAGCTGGTTCTGGTGGAACTTCTGGAGCTGGTTGGATAACAGGCTCTTGAACATCTAGAACTTCTTCCATATTATCTGTAGTATTATGAATAAAATTTTGCTAAATGACATCTAATCATCCCTTCCAGGTATTCCCATACAAGCATATCAGTTATCAAGTCTAAAAAGTGAGTAAAGGGAATACCTTCAGAATCGACCTTTGCGTGTCCTAACTCCCATAAATCATCTAGAAAGGAGGTGATAACTCCTTCTAGGTATAGGGCGACCAAGGGAGTAGAACATTCTTCCAGGCACGCTTTGACAATAAATTTAGACTTTAATAATGCATCAGAAATTTCTTTTTCAGATAAACTTTGAGGAGGAGCTGATTCTTCTAATTCTTTCTCTGCCACTGCAGGAGGATCTTCTGGAGGGGAGGCCAAAGGCTGCTCAGAGACATCTTCATTAAGCATCTCCCCCTGCCTGATTTCAGTAGAGACTGAAACCAGGCCCCTAGAGGAAGAGGGCTCAGCAGACTTTGAGAGTGCTAGAATAGCAGCAGTCAAAGAAGATATGGAGGAAACAAGAGGGGCAATTGCCTCTTCAATCATAGTTTTGATTGAGGGGGTAATTAGCTCCAAGATGCTAGATATGAAAGCTGGAGAGATTTCAGATGATGAAGATGATGGGGGAATCTCAGAGGATGGAAGATCAGCAGGAATGGTGAATTCCTGATGAGCTGGAGAATGAACTGGAGATGGAACTGGAGATGGAACTGGAGATGGAGAGTGATGGGGAGTTGGATGAGAAGATGCAGGGTGATCAACATGATCTGAAGAAGGAATTGGAGACTGAGGAGAAGCAGAAATCTCAGAAACCAATAAATCAAAACTGGGATGAGAGATCCCAGCAAGATGAGACGGGAGAGGAGATGCAGGAGGGGATGCAAGGTGAGAAGCAGAAGGTCGTACTTCAATTGAAGTTGATGGAACTTCAACTGAAGTAGACGGCAATGCAGATGAAGAAGATGGAAGGGAGAGGTTTGCTGAGCCAGCTTCTTGAAGGGGAGGAGTGACTGAGATAGTCCTGGTGCTCTCAGATGTAGCTGGAGCAACCCCTGCGGGAGCGGGCTTCAGAAAGGTCCTTTTCCATTTGGTGAACAAGGCTGGATCCATCTTCTTGCTGGCGTTTATGGAGGTAGCAGCTGAGACTAGCAGATGGGGATATTTCTCCTTCAGAAAAATCCCAACTACCCTACCCAGGGTAACTTCTTTCTTGCTGTTCTTTTTCCTGATCAAATCAAAAACAACTCCTGCCCAATTAATCTGTTTCTTATTCACAATTGCACACATCAGTGCAAACTGCTGCCTTATAATGTTGTCATGGGCAGAGTGCTTTCCCAGTAGCACTTTTCCGACTATTTCAGCAAGAAACTTAATCTTAAATTGAAAATTTACTTTAAGCAGCTTAGAGGGAATGCCTTCTGCATGTCCCAGCTCGGTCAGCATTCTCCCAAACTCTGGGGTATCTTGCTCGTAATCTTCTTCCCCATTTATCAATCCAAATATTTCAGTTAAAATAGCAGGAGTCAATGTTACCTCTTCTCCGCCAACTGTTCCGGTCATAGAATCATCATTTGAAGAAGAAGTAAATGCCCATTCTTTGATCTCTGGAATATTTATCTTTATTCGGGAGGACATAAGCTTTTCTAAACCTTGATCTTTGCACAGATTAAGAATTTCCACAATTCCAGATTCGCAGCAACTGAACGACTCGAAATCGACACTGAATCCTGCATCGAACTTCACTACTGCCAGGAGCACTGGAGCAATCGTCATCGAAAGAGCTGGAGAAGACGAGGGAGAGACGACGAGGACGAAGCGGCAGAAATCGCAAGACAAAGAGCAAGCGGGAAGACGGAATGCGAAAAAACGCTCTCCGTCGACGATAAAAACAACGATCTTTTAACCTAGGTCGACTATCGGCTTTATATTAAAACAATGATCGTCGATCTATTTAAAAGATGCTGGAGACGATGGTCGAAAGGTCGTTCGACGATCGGTCCTGAAGCAGAGTAGTCGATCAATCATTCGACTATTTCTGTCTTCACAAACAACAAGCTGTCGTCAACCATAGATCGACGATGAGCTCGACCTGTTCGACGATCTTCGAACGCCGGTCGACGATCTTCAAGCAGATAAGCTATCTTCAACCATAGGTCGACGATAGGCTTGATCCGATCGACTATCGTCGAACGCCGTTCGACTATCTTCGAACAAGTTTCAACAAGGCAGACGTCACACTTAGTCTCTTCCATTAATCATGCCTAGTTGAACTAAAAAGAACAGATGCTTCTGTTCATCTAAGGGCTTGGTGAATATATCAACTCTCTGAAGGTCTGTGGATATGAACTCAAGGCTGATCTTGTTCTTTTCCACACAATCTCTAAGGAAATGGTGTCGGATCTCAATGTGTTTCGTTCTAGAGTGGTGCACGGGATTTTGTGTAATAGAAATAGCACTGGTACTATCACACATGATTTTTGTGTTCTTGTGTGTGTACCCATAATCCAAAAGTTGGTTTTGTATCCACAGGATCTGTGAACAACAACTAGCAGCTGCTATATATTCAGCTTCTGCAGTTGAGGTTGATACAGAGGCCTGCTTCTTACAGAACCAAGAGACCAATCTCTCTCCCAGGAACTGGCAAGTTCCTGAGGTACTTTTCCTGTCAACTCTACAGCTAGCATAATCAGAATCAGAATATCCAATTAATTCAAATTCTGACTCAGCTGGGTACCAAAGTCCTAGATTTGGACATCCCTTTAGGTATCTCAAGATTCTCTTGAGAAGAATCAGATGAGATTCCTTGGGGTTGACCTGGAATCTAGCACAAAGGCATGTAGCAAACATTATATCTGGCCTACTTGTAGTTAAATACAATAGGGAACCAACAATGGCCCTATAATTCTTTTGATCAACAGGCTTTCCCTGATCATCAGAATCAATAACTACATTAGTAGCCATAGGTGTATGCATTGCTGAAGCATCAGCCATCCCAAACTTCTTTACCAATTCCTTGGCATATTTGGATTGGGAGATGAAGATGCCATCAGCATCTTGCTTTACTTGGAGACCAAGAAAGTAAGATAGCTCACCCATACTACTCATCTCAAACTTGGAATGCATCAAGTTAGAGAACTTTTTGCACAGTTTGGGATCAGTGGAACCAAAAATAATGTCATCCACATACACTTGAACTAACAGGATTGTGTCCTTGTGGTGCTTGACGAAGAGGGTTCTATCAACTACTCCCCTAACAAAGTTGTGCTCTAACAGGAAACTAGCTAGAGTCTCATACCAGGCTCTTGGTGCTTGTTTGAGTCCATAAAGAGCTTTTTGCAACTTGAATACATGTGAGGGCTGAGTTGAAGAAACAAACCCAGGTGGCTGTTCAACAAAAACCTCTTCCTTTAGCTCACCATTTAGAAAGGCACTTTTTACATCCATCTGAAAAACTTTAAACTTCATATAGGCTGCATAGGCTAAGAAGATCCTTATTGCCTCTAGCCTTGCAATAGGAGCAAAGGTTTGGTCATAATCTATACCCTCTTCCTGTCTGTAGCCCTGAGCTACAAGCCTAGCTTTGTTCCTTACAATGATTCCATTTGCATCCAACTTGTTTTTATACACCCACTTGGTGTCTATGATCAGTTGGCCTTTAGGTCTTGGAACCAAAGTCCACACCTTACATCTCTCAAACTGATTGAGTTCCTCTTGCATAGCAATGATCCAGTGGGGATCTAGCTCAGCATCTTTAATGGTGAGGGGCTCAATCTGTGAGAGGAAACAAGCGTGCATCACATCCTGTCTTAACTGATGTCTTGTTTGAACACCAGCTGATATGTCTCCTATCACTTGAGATGTAGGATGATCTCTAAGTGTGACAATATCAGCAGGTGGGATGTGATCTTCAGCAATAGTTGGGATTAATTCCTCAGGAGGAATTTGATCTACTGTTAGTGGAACAACAACAGCTTCTGCAATGTCTTCATCACTGTCTGATTCAGTGATATGAAGAGTTGAAAGATGAAGAATTTCTTGAGTAACATCTTTATTAGATTCTTGTACCTGTAATGAACTAGAGGAAGGGGAAGTTTCCTTCTCCTTGTAAAACATTTGAGATTCATCAAAGGACACATGAACAGACTCTTCAATTTTAGAAGAAGTTTTATTAAAAACCCTATAAGCTTTGCTTACTTGGGAATATCCAAGAAAAATTCCCATTGAAGCTTTTGCTTCAAATTTTCTAAGGTATTCTTTATTATTGTTATGAATATAAACTACACAACCAAATACTCTAAAATAATTTATTTTAGGTTTCTTTCCTTTAAGCAACTCATAAGAAGTTTTACACTTAAGTTTGTGTATCAGACTTCTATTCAAGACATAGTTGGCTGTACTAACAGCTTCTACCCAATAGGAAAGAGGCATATTAGCATCTGCCAACAATGTGCCAACAGCTTCAATCAGGGTTCCATTCTTCCTTTCAACTATCCCATTTTGTTGGGGAGTTTTAGGAGCTGAGAAGCTATGTTTGATACCTTCTCTCTCACAGAATTCTTGCATAAGAAGAGAGTCAAACTCAGTACCATGATCACTTCTAATCAAGGCCACATGAGTAGAGTACTCAGTCTGCACACATAATAGAAAATCTGTAAGGGCTTTGAAGTTATCAACCTTAGTTCTCAAAAAGAACACCCAAGTGAATCTAGAGAAGTCATCTATAATGACTAGGGTGTAATACTTCCCTCCTAGACTCTGTACATTTATTAGGCCAAATAGGTCCAAATGTAATAAATACAGGATTCTAGGAGAATCACTTTTATTTACTGATTTAAATGAATTCTTGGTTTGCTTGCCTAATTGACAAGCCTTGCATAGGCTCTCCTTCTTGTAGGGGCAAGAAGGTAAGCCTCTAACTAGGTTGTGCTTAGATAACCTAGATATATTCTTGAGGTTAACATGGCTAAGCCTTTTATGCCATAAAGTATTGTTATTTGTTACTTCATTAAATAAGCAGATTTCAGAGTGAGTTGAGTTAAAATCTACTAAATAAATGTTACCTTGTCTAATACCTACTAACACAACATTATTATTTAAAGTAATATTACAAAGAGAGTTAGAGAATGATACCTGGTATCCAGCATCACATAACTGACTTACTGAAATTAGATTATGCTTCAGTCCAGTTACATAAGCAACTCTCTTGAATGTTACAGCTCCAATTGTCATCCTGCCATAGCCTTCAGTTTGACCACAGCTTGAATCTCCAAAGATTACCTTTGGACCAAGCTTGGCTTTGAACTTTGACAGATGTTCTTTATTTCCTGTCATATGCTTAGAGCAACCACTATCCAAATACTACTTATTTTAAGTGATAGGATAGGTCTTCACCTGCAAATAAATCAATTAAACATTGTGGACCCAGGTAACCTTGGGTCCCTTGTTTTTCACATAAGAAAAACTGGAAATAAATGAATAAGCAGGCTGAGGGTGATAACCTAACGGGTAAAATCTCCTAGGATTCTCTATGCAGATGATGGGTCAATGAACCTAGGGTTTCTATTTTCATTCTGGTTTCTAAAGTTCTGGGTGTAGTTTTGAAATTCTTGTTGAAAGCGTCGATCGACGTTCGACGATTGGTACCCAGATCGTCGGTCTCCGTTCGACCACTAGGCCTGCGATCGTCAAGCTGCGTTCGACGCTCTTTATAATTCCTTAAATTTTTGTTTTGTTTTCTCTCTCTTAGCTTTATTTAAAGCTTTATTAACCTGATTAACTTGCTCAGTGTTTTTTATTCCACTAGATGAAATAAAATTCACTGGAGTTGAAAGATGGTTTTTAAGAACAATTGGGGGTTCACTAGAAGATGCTTCTAAGCCTAATTTATTATTGCCTGACCTAGTGTTAGACATGTTGGTTATTTTAAGCAACTTAAGGCTTCTACCATTCAGAGACTATTCTAACCTTTTGGACTTAGCTAATTCATTCTTAAGGAATTTTATTTCTTCACTAGCATTAGTGAGTTCTGTTATTAACCTAATGTTTTCAATAGAAATTAATTCAGATTCAGCTAGGTTATTTCTAAGTTCTTTTATTTCCTTTTCAGAACTAATTAAATCTAAACATAAAGATTTAAAATCTGATTTAAATTCATCAGATGTAAAGTCGTAAGAAGACAATACCTCATCTTCAGTTGACATTTCTTCATCAGAATCTGAACTCTCTGCAGCTGAGTGATTGCTGCAGGCATCAATTGCCATCAGGCAAACTTCCTTTGCCTTCTTTTCTTCCTCATCCTCACTGGAGCTTGAGGAGGAAGATTCCTCATCAGAATCGCTCCAGGTTTCAGCAACAAAGCCTCTCTCCTTCTTTTTGTTCTTGTAGGAGGATGGCTTGGAATGCTTCCTGTGCTGATCCTTGTCTTTTCTTTTCTCTTTATTCTTTTCCTCTGGACAATCTGGAAGAATATGTCCAGGCTTCCTGCAACCATAGCAAATTATTTCTTTAGAAGGAGTACGATCATACCTTGGTTTATCTTTATACTTTGAAGACTTCTTTCTGAATTCTTTCCTTCCCATCTTGAGAAACCTTTTGGCAAATAATACCATCAGTTCCTCATTGGAACTGGCTTCCTTCAGAAGCATCAGCAGCTTTGAGAGCAAGGGTTTGCTCTTTTCTTGTAGGAGTTGGGGTCTTTGCCTCAGCCTCATCTTCCCTGGACTTCAGCACTTGCTCAAAGGACTTGAGCTTGCCGAGAAGGGCTTCTGTTGAGATTTCTGTTGTACTTCTGGCCTCCTTGATAGGCCAGATCCTCAGATCCCATGTGCTAGGGAAGCACATAAGAATCTTATCATTGACCTCTGTCAATGAAATATCCTTATCAAGAGTCCTCAGCTCATTGATGATTGAGCTGAGCCTTGTGTACATAGCTTCAACTGATTCAACATCAGTTTTCTTGAAGTTCTCATACTGTGAGATAAGGTTGGACCTCCTGTCCTTCCTTTCATCAGCTGAACCAGCTACAATCTGGTTCAGTGTATCCCACATTGCTTTTGCTGAGGAGCAGTCAGCAACCTTCTGGAATACTTCATCAGACATTGTTTGAGCCAGAATGTTCATTGCCTTAGCATCTGCTATCTTTGCCTTTTTGTATTCATCATTGTAATCTGGAGGAGGCACTGCACTCATATCAGTTGATGATGAGGCAGTAGCTGCAGCAGGTGCTCTTGGTGGTCCTGTCAAAATAGAAGCAAAGATACTTTCATCAATAGAGTTCATATATAATTTAATCCTTGCCTTCCAGATGCTAAACTTAGCTAAGTTGCATGCTAGAGGTCTGGTGCTAGAATAATCCTTGGACTGGGCCATGATAGTGAAAGTGAATATCTATAATCCTTGGTATCTATCAGGATCTTGTGACTTAGGTGTTAGCCTATACAGTCAGCCAACCTCCCTCTGATACCAATTGAAAGAAAAGGGATAGATACTACTCTAGAGGGGGGTGAATAGAGTAATCAAAAATTGCACTAGCAAAGTTGACTGTCTACTCAACTCCCTTGGAGTTAATTGCGGAATGAAGGTTATAGATATTTGAGATAAAACCCTAAAGCCTAACACAAGTGTTGTGCACAAAGGCAGACAACTGTAATTACAGTTAAGGCTCGAAATCCTAAACAGCAACTAGCAATCCTAGTTAAAATCTAATCACAGCCAATCAGCACAGAGAATTAAATAAACAATCCAGACGACACAAGGAATTTATAGTGGTTCCCCAAACAACTTGGGTACGTCCACTCTTCTACCAACAAGGTAGGAATCCACTCAGGTTTTTGATCAGGTGCCCTGCCACCAACAAGATCTGCTGCAGGTAGATCTAGAGACCCTTTAGACTTTTGATCAGGTGTCTAAAAACCAACATAGGTTTTTGATCAGGTGCCCTGCCACCAAGGTATACTTTTGAAGGGAGTAATAACCCTTTACAGGAGGGGGAAAGGAGGTTAGAATGTCTTCTCTATTTTACAATAGATTAGAGAAGCACAAGAACTTGCACTGAGCTAGAAAGCTCTAAAGAATCAAGGCTCCCCCTGGCTAAAAGAATGTCCAGGTGAAGTCTTGCTTCAGTGCAGAAACACTTCAGAAAATCTGAAGGAAAAAGCTACAAGAAGATAAATAATATGAAATAAAATTTCTTCTTTAGGCAGCTATCTTCTTCTTCTTCAAAAAAAAACTCTGAGTGCAAATCTTCCTGGAGGCAGGAGAACTCAGGTTGAAGAAGAGTGAAGAACTAAAACTTCTTCTCAGTTGAATATGAATGAGCTGAGAGCAGTTGAAAACTGTAAGCTTTAAGTTTGAATGCTGCAGTTAGCTTTTGAATATCAGAGAACTAGTTTATTTCTTTCTCCAAAGAAGTCTTTATATAGCAGCAGCAGCAACGGCTCTCAAAAGAGTTTGAATCTTGTCTTCTACTGAAATCTGCAAGCTGGGCTGCAAAAAGCATAAAGCAAAACAAATACTGCATGCAGATATCCTATAAAAGGATAAAGCTTTCTAAGAAGCTGCAAATAACTCTGATGAAATAATATAAGAGAAAGTCACATCAGAAGAGACTCTTTACGGCCAAGGAAGACTTTTTGAGTCTAACGGCTATAAAGGACAGCCTGGCAGATCAAGCAGAAATCATATCTCAGCTAATAAGACAAACAACTTTGTCAGAAAAAGATTAGCTCATGCATAAGAAATGGAGCAGATATTGCATGGAAATAATATCACAATTTATTCAAATAATCTTTTATAAAATATGCCAAGATAAATATGAAATGAATCACATCATAGAAGACGACAAAATTATTCAAAACATACAGCAAAACGTCGAACGATCTTCGGAGATCGTCGAACGAGGCACAGAGATCGTCGACCTATCAGACAGATAGTCGAACGATCCAGATAGTCGAACTATCAAAGAAGATAGTCGAACTACCTCAGCAGATAGTCGAACTATCAGGACAGATAGTCGAGCTATCAGATAGTCGATCTATCAAGACAGATAGTCGAACTACCAAATAAAATAGATAGTCGACCTATCAACAGACAGTCGAACTATCACAGAAAACAGATAGTCGACCTATCAACAGATAGTCGAGCTATCACAGAAAACAGATAGTTGAGCTATCAAGAGATAGTCGAGCTATCAAAACAAAACAGATAGTCGACCTATCAACAGATAGTCGAACTACTAGATAGTTGAACTATCCAAGCAGATAGTCGAACTATCAACCAAAATAGATAGTCGACCTATCAACAGATAGTCGAACTATCAAAGCAACACAGATAGTCGACCTATCAACAGATAGTCGAACTATCAGATAGTTGAACTATCCAAGCAGATAGTCGAACTATCAAGCAAAACAGATAGTCGACCTGTCAAACAGATAGTCGAACTATCAAACGAAGACAGATAGTCGACCTATCAAACAGATAGTCGAACTATCAGATAGTTGAACTATCCAAGCAGATAGTCGAACTATCAAACAAAGTAGATAGTCGACCTATCAACAGATAGTCGAACTACCAAAGAGAACAGATAGTCGACCTATCAAACAGATAGTCGAACTATCAAAGACAACCGATAGTCGACCTATCAAGCAGATAGTCGAGCTATCAGGAAGAAGATCGTCGAACGGCTGATCGACGATAGTCGAGCGACGTTCGACCATAGTCGAACGAAAAACTACTTAACCAAATATTCATCTGGAAAAGCAATTCTACACAACTAGAGAATCTAACCTATCAACTAACCTTTGACCATAGATAAATCTTGGGTCAAGAGACAGAAAGAGAAGACTGAACTCAAATCAAAACTAGGGTACCAACACAATCCCAGCTGTCTGAACTCCTGAGCTAGACTGCCCTATCTCCAAGCGGGCCGACCTCCGGGGTTGCTCCTCCATGCTGGGCTCAACGATCCCCTAAATGATGTGGTCTGAAAACCGTTAGTCTATAAGACTAAGTGTTATCATCCCCTACCCCTTCCCCCATGGCTCCTAACTACCGAGCGGATAGGAAGAAAGGGAACGACATGAAGGTGGAGAATAAATCAAAAGCAGGTGGCGGCGGACCTATATTAACAATTTATAGTACATGTAGCAGAAAAGTAAAGTATGAAAAGTAACCTTAACTTATGTGCGGAAGCACCTAAGCCAAGAGATCTTCTGCAAGGCTCCCATCGTATAAAGTGTCACATACCACTTATACGTTGGGGTGTCGGTTATCAAATAGCAGCATATATATATATATAATTTAACCTTAATTTATAAACTTGCCCACACAAGCTTATAGACCAAGGGGTCGTTTTGCAAGTCCTAATGTATAAGCGTCTCATTCCACTTATATATTAGGTGTTGGGGGTTAAATAAATCGATTATGTCATGACATGCTAGTGGGTATGATGAATCATGCAAGTGCAACACACATACCCGACTCTGTGTATGCAGACCTTAAGTTCCCCCTTTCGGAGTCGTTACCTCCCAGGATACCGCCGTAGTGGCAGACGGAAGCGGTGGGTTGGGCCTCGCCCACCTCTAAACCAGTAAAGCACTACCGGTCAGACCTATCGTACGCCTCAACGCTTAGTGCACGAAGCGGACTCTTGCGTACTCTTGCCGGCTGGCGATCCGGACTTCTGTTGGTGAAGTGCTAACCACACTTGCCGAGTCAGCGTATTGGCGTCGGTGCATCGACCCTCCAATACCGAAGACCCACCACCTTTTTCTTTCCTTTTTATGCACATGCAAAATTTAACGTATCAAACCAATCGAGCCGAAGCTCCCCGGACCATTCCGTCCGTCTCTTAACCAATCGAGTCGAAGCTCCCCGGACCCTTTCTGTCCGTCTCTTAACCAACCGAGCCGAAGCTCCCCGGACCCTTTCTGTCCGTCTCTTAACCAACTGAGTCGAAGCTCCCAACAATCTTCATGTGCTAACAGTGTTTCTGAAACGTGCAACCCTAATTATTAAGTTACTCTTATCAGTTTATTAATACAGTTTACGTTAACCCAGTACTGCCCCCGGTATTCCCTGTGAAGGGCTCTCAAATGACAATAGGAACTATGATGGTAGCTGAAGCTAATCGTTCCCTTTCACAAGGCACTTATTATTATTGGTTGATTCCCTTAACCCATTCCCTTCTCATATTACAGTGGGCTAATCCTAGGGTGATTTTGACTCTTCCTCTCCTCGGGGAAGACGATCTTTCGTCAAACCCGAACACCTCTAGACTCTAGTCAAACCACTTCTCACTACTCTTCCTATCTCTCTATAGTGAAATCATTCTCATCAGTCCACCCAGCTAAAATGACTAACTCCAACAACTATCCCAGATCATGTCCTATTGCAAATAAACAATTTGTTATATACAGACCAGTCTAGGCTTTATGTCAAACTGGATAGGAGACAATCTAAATAATCATCCAAATTCCCTAAATTATTTACTGGAGACTTATCATGAAACAAATAGACTAAATCCAGAAAATTGTAATTTTCCAAATTTATTTGGCATTTAATTAATTTTCTTTAAAGCTTCTAAGGGCTACCAATTGAACATGAAGTGCACTTTTCAATATAAAGCTTCATAAAATCATGATAAATTTTAAACAATAATTTATCAGTAAATACAAGATATAACAATTTTTACAGCACTTTAAGGACTCTTATTTAATTTTTAGAATAAATTCTATTTCCTTTCATTAATGAAGTAAGTGCAGTAAATAATCATCCAAAAATTCTTAATTAATCTTCTAAAGCAGATACTGTCCTAAAAACATCAGTGGCCAAATTTCATAATTCTTCAATGGGGATTGAGCTCTTGAATAAATAATTACCAAAATCTCAAAAGGCTATATTTGTGAAGCAAGTATTGTAAATATTCTCTTCAAAATCATGAATAAAATTACACAACTATACATTGATGTAAAAACATCATTGGCCAGGTTTCATAATTTTACAGTAGGTAATTTGCTCTAAATGATTTATTGACCATAATTTCCCTTTTAGAACCTCTGAAGAAAATACTAGATATAATCAGCTAAAATTTGTAACAAAATTCAGGGATGTTTATTTAGACCTAAGTCATCTTCTGACCAAGTTCCATTAGATTCAAATGAACAGAGTAATCAAATTAATTAAAACACCAATTTGGGCAAATTGATACCTAAAAAATAAAGTACTAGAAATCGGATCCATAAAATTCTAATAAAATTACTAAAGGTTCTACCTAGTCTAAAACTTACTCTACCCCAGTTTCATAACTTTTGACTAAGGTTTAATGACTGTGATTTCATAGTTGAGTTTCTACCCTAAAACTAGGGTTAGGGTTTTGAGGTGTCTTCCTACCTCCAAATCCTCTGAGATTTCTACCAGAGAACTTAGAATACACTACCTTCAACTCTACTGAGTTACAAGGTCACACAAGGGCATTTTCCCCCATGTCCTTCACAACCCCCAAAAGCCCTTCCTTAGGGTTTGAGTTTGAACCCTAGGGTAAATCAACCCTAAATCACACCATTTTCCTTAATAAGGTGATAATGGTCCTACCAAGTCAGTGACCAAAATTTCAACCTCTGTTGAGGTGATTTGACCACTCAAAATCCCAAGGGGATGTTTGGACCTAAATAACCCTATAAGGGTCAACCTAGGGTTTGATAGAAACCTAATCAAAACATCTCCAAATGAGATGAAATTTTTACCAGAGCCTTAACATGCCCTCTAAGACTACCCACCAAAATTTGGGGGGATTTTGAGGTGTTTATGACACCTAATTAATTTATACATGATTTATTAAATTTTTCCAAAAACTATAGAAACATATTCTCCAAAAATTCCCATTTTTACAGGCCCTAGATATATCCAAGGTAGACCCCCTGACCAAATTTCAGCTCATTTGGACAAGGGATGAAAAGTGGGTATCCATTTGAACCTCAGGATAGCCCTAGGTATAGGTCCCACTAAAATGGGTGATGTGGTCAAACCACGTACCCAATCGAGTTGAAATAAATTTTATAATAATCTACACTCGAAGGGCTACAACTTCTGTGACTGGTCATTTTTTCCTAAAACGGCTTTTAAGTGCCTCATTTAATAGCATCAAAATGAGCTTGATAAAACTGATAAATTGCTATATATTATATATAAATATATATCAGATTTAATATATGACACTGTTCATCTTCTCAAAAGCCCGAAACCAGCAACCTAAAAAAACGCTTAAAACCTGTAGCTTGCAAGTGGATTTCCCGTCCATCCAGCCATCTCCCTGGCCGGCCACCACCACCACCACCTCCGTTGAGGTGAGGGCTACCGTTAGGGGGCGGCACGGCCGCCGGAGAGGCGGTTTCTAGCGAACCCGACCACCATAAATTTCAGAAAAACCATGGAAACGCTCACCCGATCCAGCTCTTTTGAGCCCGATGTCTCTCCTAATAGTTCCTAAGATCTATCCATAGAAGAAGAGGTAGAGGAGGACCTTATTCGCGGTTTGGAGTCGAGCCGATCGTCGTGATGCCATTTGCGCGGTGGTGGCATCGCCAGAATTCCTCAACAGCAAGGTAACAAGCTCTAGCTCTGTAGGGCAAGGGTGAAAACTTCCTCTCTAAGTCTAGGGAGTCTTTTAAAGGAGAAACAAGGCTGCGAGTGGGGGTATAAGCTGTCCAGCCATTAATGCCTCCTTAAAAGCATGCTTCGGCCATGGTGGAGGGGAGATGAAACGGCTCAAATTAGCTGGAGAAAGGCTAGAAACTCCTCCTCTCCCCATGAGGACTTGAATCCAGCCATTAAGGAGGAGGGGAAGGGGGCATGACATCAAATGCCATCAATGGCCGTGATAGCTGGTTCACGGCCATGACCGTGGCTATTTACCCTCTGTTTTCAAAACTAACGGCCACATGGCATTTTGACCGGTCAAACTTTATTTGAATAAGACTTAATTAAGTCTTAATAAAAGAAACGGCTGTGTCTAGTAAGAACTTGTTAATTGCCTATATTAAAAAAAAAATTAGAACCTATTCACCTCCCCCCCCCTCTAGGTGTCTAGGCTCTTGAAATAAGTCTTCCACTTAGGTCAGGTTGTATGTTAGATTTATTTGTTTAGCTTTCAAGATTCACTACAACATACAATAATTTATAATGATTCTTTTATATAGGATACATCCACTTTTTCCTTTCACCTATCTAGTAGTAAGCTAGATTCGGCTAACTCCTCCTTTTACTTGGCTCCTTAAGCTTACACCTTAGATCCATCGGGATCCTACACCTCAGAGTGAAACTCACTCCTACACTCAAAGTATAACAACTCCTACCTCAGACTAAGTAGCCCTACACTCAGAGATTCACAGATCTCCGACCTCAGATCTACACAAAGAACCTACCTCAAGAACATGCCTTACCTCAGATTTTAAACAGGATCCTACAACTCAGAGACATAGCTCATACACTCAGCCTTTATAACTCAGGCTTACAGCTCAGATCAAACAATGATCTTACAAGTTGAGTAATAAGTTTGAGATTGTTTGACTTAAGAGAAATGGTCCTCTGAGTCATCTTCCTGAACTGAGTAATCTTAGGCTCCATTTGTTTGGGCGTTTCGTTGCTCCGTTTTGACGAAACGCCGCCGGAAGGAGGAAAAACAAATGAACCTCTGGCGGCGTTTGCTCCGTTTCCACCCGCCCCCCTTGAGAAATGCCCTCAAAAAGCTCCGTTTGGAGCAGCCATGTTGGGTACATTGGAAAATGTGTACCTAATTTGAAGAAGCCTAACTTAGCTCAATGATATACATCAAGGTGTATTTGATGTTATTTTGAGTTGACATGTGCAGGTTAAGAATGTACTAAAAAAAGCAAGAAAATTATTCTAAGTCCATGTGTCGACACCAGAAGAAGCTGTGTCGACACTTCAGAATAATTGTGTCGACACTTGAAGAAGGCTATGTCGACACAAAGAAAAAGAGTCAACAACATCTGTGTCGACACCGAGAAGGCTATGTCGACACACTGAGGTAGAGTCGACACCAGAAGGCTGTGTAGACACACTGAGGCAGGGTCGACTACATTTGTGTCGATACCAGAAGATTGAGTCGACACATATAGGCAGAGTAGACAACAGTTGTGTCGACACCTAAAGGCAGTGTCGACACATACTATGTTCTGAATCTACATCAACTGTGTCGACACACAAGACTTGTGTCGACACACTGCAAAGTCTAGACCAAGTCATTTGCTGAAGAATGATGAAGTGTTTGAGTCGACACAAATACTCAGTGTCGACTCATTCTCAAGATGCAGTATGAAGAAGCTGAGTCGACTTAAAGGCAGACATGTCGACATCATCAAAGGCTGTGTCGACACCAAAGTTACTTGTGTCGACACATATTGACAGTTGGTCTCGACACTTACTGACAGACAGTCTGGACACTTTGCTGACCAAGTCAAAGGCATAAGATCTGTTTGAAGACTTGACAGCTGTGAGTTACAACAGGTTAACTGAAGCTATCAGACTTGTCAGAAGTTAGTTAGAAACCGGATCAGCCGGTTACCATGAAAAAGGTCTATAAATAGACAGATTCAGAAGTAGAATAAATGAGAATTTGATTTTTGATTAAGAAGCAACACACATAGAAACTGATTGAGTAATCAAATCAAGAAAGTGCAAGGCACGGAAGAAGATCTTCATCAGAAGATCTAAGAAGACATTCTGAAGGGTATAACCTCTCAGGATCTGTCTAAGTAGAATTCGTCCAAGAATTCTGAAGTATTATCAAAGGTATTGGATAGAGAGAGATCCATCTATTTGAAGATCAAGAAGGAAGCTGTCACAGGTTTCTCAAGAAGCTGTCAGGAAATCAACTCAGCTAAGTTCAGATTCAAAAAGCTTTGAAGAAAGCTAAGGTTCAGTTGATTTCATCCATCAGCTGATCAAGTGTTATCTTGTCCCTTCTTTTTCATCAAAGGCAAGATATAATAAAACTCTTTTCAAATTTTGTAGGATCTATTAATATAGATCTGAGTTGTAAGCCTATGTTATAAAGGCTGAGTGTAGGAGATTTGATCTCTGAATGGTAGGGCTGTGTATGCCTGAGTGTGGGAGAAGGTATTTCTCTGAGTTGTAGGCCTTGTGTCAAGGCTGAGGTAGGGCTGATTAGCCTGAGTTGTAGGAACCTTTCCAGGTTCTGAGCTGTAGGATCTGAGGATCTAAGTTAAAGAAGGAAGTTAGGCCGAATCTAGCACACTGCTAGATAGGTGAAGGGGGAAATTGGATGTACCCAAACCTTGGGGAACCACTATAAATCTGTGTGCAATCTGTGATGTGTGAATATCTGTGATTGTTGTGCTGTGTTTGCTGAAGTATATTCTGCATTTTATTTTATTCAGTAGTTATATTTTGCCTAAAGTAAAAACAAGCATTAGAACCTATTCACCTCCCCCCCCCCTCTAGGTGTTTTAGTAGTCTTGAAAGTAAAACTATCAAGTGGTATCAGAGGGAGGTTACTCAAATAAGAACTTAACAGTCTGAGTTAGATCCCTAAAGGCAGAATCAAGAATCAAGAAAATGGGTTCTGGAGAGAAATCTTTGGAATCTGGAAAGAAAGGGTTAGGTTGTTTATGGAGGCTTCCGACCCAAGGATATACATTACAGTACAGGAAGGCCCCTTCATTCCAATGAAGGTATCAGTTCTTGATGCAAATATTCAAATTCCAAAGAGTTATTCTGAAATGACCAAGGATGAAATCATATTGGCAACTATGGATAATAGAGCTCAGAATATCATAGTGAGTGTCATAGATGATTCTACATTCCAAAATCTGATTCACTGTAAAACCTCCAAGGAAATGTGGGATACTTTGATTGTCTACATGGAGGGGTCTGAAGAAGTTAGACAGGATAGGAAGTTTATGCTCAACCAAGAGTATGAGAGTTTCAGACAAGGGAAGTCTGATAGCATAACTGAATGCTACAAGAAATTCTACAGGATAGTAAATGAATTGATGTCCTATGGAAGGGTCTTCAGTACCTATGAACTGAATGACAAATTCATAAGGTCCTTGACAAAGGATTGGGACACCAAGATTTGTGTCATAAGAGAAGTGGCTAAACTGGCAGAGATTTCACCTCCAACCTTGTTTGGAAAGTTGCTATCATATGAAATGCAACTAATGGCTAGGAAGGAGGAAGAAAAGAATTCAAAAGGAGAGCATAGAGAGAAGTCAGTGGCCTTCAAGGCAGAAGTCACTAGAAAGAATAGGAGGATATCTCCATCACCTCCTAAGGAAGTTGCTGAAGTTAACTCAGAAATTTCAGACAATCAGATTTCAGAAAGCAGTGATTCAGATACAGATTTTGTTGCTTTTACAAGGCAGTTTCAGAGGTTCTTAAAGAAGAAGCAGTGGAAGTCAAGGCCCTCCACATAACAGCCAGCTGATGATTACTATCAGAAGAGAAAATTATCAAGACAGGAGAAGAGCAGAACTAAGCCCAGCAAAGCTACAATTTCAAAGATTGTTTGCTATTACTGTAATAGGCCAGGACATGTAGTGGTTGAATGTCCTGATAAGAGGAAGGAGTCAACAGACAGAAAGAAGACTCATCAAAAGGGCAAGAAGGAGAAATCCTTTGTTGCTAAGAAGGAGAAGAGCCTTACAGATCAATCTACTTCAGAGTCAGAATCTGAAGCTGAAGCATACATTGGGTTGTATGCAGCCAATGAAGAAGAGGAGTTTATGCAATTGCTGAACTCCATCTATGATCAAGAAGACTATCAGTGCATGGGACTGATGGCTGGATCAGAAGAAGACATGTGGCAGAATCAGTCTGGTCCCAGTAAGGTACATTGTCCTTCTATAAAATCAGTTTGTAGTACTAGTGCAGAATCAGCTACATCTGCATCAAGTGATGTAGATGGATCTGAATCTGAAGGTGATGTTTATCAGTTGATAGATAAGTATGGGGACTTTTTGTAGGCTCTTAAGAAAAGCAAGAACCTAGCCAAAACTCAGGCTCAAAAAATTTCTGATCTTAAGGTGGCTGCAACTGAGTTTGAAAAAGTAATGGATCAAAAGTTAAATGAGATTGCTAAACTAAAAAATATAATCTTTTTTCAGATGGGCACAATCAAATATAACAATGATTAAATTAAGAGTCTGGAGGCCAGACTAAGAATAGAGAAAGATTTAGTGGCTAGTTACTCTAAGCCAAAATCTGTCTTACCTTCAGATGAGTTTGTGGCTCAAAAGGGTAAGGCAGGATTAGGCTTCAAAGGTAACCCCAGGGCTGCCCAATTCAAAAGAAAAGGCAAAGCTCCTGTCCAGCCTCTAAACCTTTCAGTCCCAGTTATGTTTAGAAAGGTGCAAGTGCCTTCTAACAAATATGATCTTGAGAATATTCATGGGCATATTAAGACTAATGTTCAGATAAACAAGGGTGTAAATGCCAATAGGTCTACCCATGTTCATAAACCCCATGGTTATAAGAAATCTGTGGGTAAAGATGCAGCAGCACCAGCACTGGATAGAAATTCTTCTGTCAAGGGTGTATCAAGACCTAGATACAACAAGTTTGAATGTTGGTGTTGTGGCAAGAGAGGCCATTTTGCCTTAGACTGCTGGCATAACACAAATGTAAGGAAGAACAATAGTCTACCAGTTAGAAGAGCTGCTGGTAGTCTTAATATGAATGGTGCTAACCAGAACCAAGGACCCAAGACTTACTTGGGTTCTAAGGAAAAGTAATTATGTATTGCAGGAAAGTCCAAGTTGTCATGCCCCTATATGGTACTTGGGCAGTGGATGTTCCAGGCACATGACTGGAACAAAGGGGCTGCTGAAGGAGTACACATCTGTCAAAGATGGACCTAAAGTAATCTTTGGTGGATCTGAAAGAGGAATCATCAAAGGATTTGGTAACATTTCTTCAAACTAAATTACCATCACCCAAGTGGCTTATGTAAAAGGTTTGAAACATAATCTGATTAGCATAAGTCAGCTGAGTGATCTTGGATATGACATTTCATTTGTTAAGGATGGATGTCATATCAAAAGGTCAAGTGATCAAAAGATCATATTGACTGGGTATAGAAAGAGAAATGTTTATTGTCTTAATTTTGTATGTGAGAACAAGGTTTCTCCCATCTGTCTTGTAGCTGATGATAATGCATCTCTTTGTGTCAAGTGGCACAAGAGGTTGGCTCATCATAACTACAAGACAATTGGTCAACTCTTTAGCAAAGAGTTAGTGAGGAATGGTCCTCAAGTTAAGTGTATAAAGGAAGGGATATGTTCTGCTTGTCAAAAGGGCAAGCAGACAAAATCCTCCTTTCATAGTCTTGAAAACAAAGATTCTGTGAGGTGCTTGTACCTCTTACATATGGATCTTTTTGGTCTTATGCCAGTTCATAGTCTAGGTAGGAAGGTCTACACTTTTGTGGTTGTAGATGACTATTCTAGATATACATGGGTGTTCTTTCTGAGACAAAAATCAGAAACCCCAAGTGTCTTACTTAGTTTTGTGAAATAAATTCAGAATGAACTAAACAGTACAGTGGTCAAAATCAGAAGTGACCATGACACTGAATTTCAATCTGAAAGTATGACAAAATTATATGAAGACTTTGGGATTTTCCAAGAGTTCTCCTCACCTAGAACACCTCAGCAAAATAGTACTGCTGAAAGAAAGAATAGGATATTGATTGAAGCTGGTAGAACTCTATTGAGTGACACCTCTCTTCCAGAATATTTCTGGGCTGAGGCAGTAAACACTACATGTCATGTGATCAATAGGGCTTCTATCACCAAGTGCCATAAAAAGACTCTATGAAATTATGAAAGGTAGAAAACCAAATCTATCCTACTTTAGGATCTTTGGTTGCAAGTGTTATATACTTAACAATGGCAAGTCATATCTAACTAAGTTTGCTGCCAAATCCCAAGATGGGATATTTGTTGGGTACAGCATAAATAGTAAGGCCTATAGAGTCTTCAACTTGACTACTCAAGTTGTAGAAGAATCTGTACATGTTATATTTGATGAAACAAGATTAATCAACAGTGAGTTGCCTTGTAGATCAAATAATTCAACAGGTATAAGCAAAAGGATGGACAAGCTTTCCATTACAGAAGCATCAAATGCAGATGAAGCATTGGAAAATGAAGGCTACTGTCCAGGGGAAGTACAAGACTCTATAGAAGCTGATGACAACCAAGAGGTACAGCATGATGAAGGAGCTGGAGATGTTCAACCTGAAGGAAATCTACCTCCAGCCATAAGACATCTAAAAGATCATCCAGCTAATCAAATAATAGGTGATCCAAAATAAGGAGTGCAGACTAGAAGCAGAAATCTGAGCACAGTCCTGCACTCAAGTTTCCTATCTCAAATGGAGCCTAAGAAATTTGAAGAAGCCATCCAAGACCAACACTGGATTAATGCTATGCAAGAGGAGCTTAATCAATTCAGAAGGTGCAAGGTCTGGGAGTTAATTCCTAAATCAAGAGACCACAACATAATTGGCACAAAGTGGATCTATAGGAACAAGTTGGATGAGAGTGGTGTAATTGTGAAGAATAAAGCAAGATTGGTTGCTAAAGGATACAGGCAGGAAGAAGGCATTGACTTTGATCAAACATTTGCCCCAGTAGCAAGACTGGAGGCAATTAGAATGTTCCTTGCCTATGCAGCTTATCAAAGATTCAAAGTATACCAAATGGATGTGAAATCAGCATTTCTGAATGGTGATTTAAAAGAAGAAGTCTATGTAGAGCAGCCATCAGGTTTTGTAGATTCTCTTAAACCTGGTTATGTTTATAGACTTAGGAAAGCATTGTATGGGTTAAAGCAAGCCCCAAGGGCTTGGTATGAAACCCTGTCTACTTTCCTTATTGAGAACAAATTCTCAAGAGGTAAAATAGACAAAACTCTATTCCTTAGGGAATCTAAAAGTAAGATCATCTTAGTTCAGATCTATGTAGATGACATAATCTTTGGGTCTACAGAGAACAACCTTTGCAAAAAGTTTGCCAAACTTATGCAAGGGAAGTTTGAAATGAGCAGTATGGGGGAACTTAAGTTCTTCTTGGGACTCTAAGTAAGACAGACTGAAGATGGCTTGTCCATATCCCAGTCTAAGTTCACCAAGGAATTAATTAAGAAGTATGGTATGGAGTCATCCTCCACTATGAGAACTCCTATGGGAACAAGTATGCATATATGCAAAGATGATGCAGGTAAACCTGTTGATGAGTCTTTGTATAGAGGAATAGTTGGCTCTCTATTATATCTCACTACTAGTAGACCAGATATTATGTATGCTACATGTGTCTATGCTAGGTACCAGGCTTGCCCTAAAGAATCTCATTATACTGCAGTCAAAAGAATCTTGAGATATCTTAAGGGCACACCTAATCTAGGCCTTTGGTACCCTAGGAATGGAGATTTTCTACTAACAGGTTATTCAGATGCAGATTTTGCAGGCTGTAGAGAAGATAGAAAGAGTACAACAGGGACATGTCAGTTTTGGAGAGGAAGACTGATATCCTGTAGCAGTAAGAAGCAGACCAGTGTGGCAATATCCACAACTGAGTCTGAATATGTTGCAGCTGGAAGTTACTGTGCACAGCTATTGTAAATTCAGCACCAGCTAAAGGACTATGGTATTCAAGTAAGTAGAACACCTTTATTATGTGATTCTAAGAGTGCTATTTTTATTGCAAACAATCCTGTTTCACATATTAGAACTAAGCATATAGAAATTAAATACCATTTTCTTAGAGAACATGTAGAAAAAGAGAACATCTCATTGGAATTTGTTCACAGATTTTCAAATTGCAGATGTATTTACTAAGTCACTGGATGAAACTAAATTCAATAGATTTAAAATTGAATTAGGAATGCTGATCATAGGTTAGTTTATCTAGTGGTTTCCAAAAATCAAATTTTGACTAAGTCTAATGGTGTCGACACATTTAGAAATAAAGTGTCGACACAGAAAAGTCATGTCGACTAGCCAGAGAAATTGTGTCGACACAGAGAATATGTGTCGACACTTAAGGGTCAAATAGTCGACTCATCCAGAAATGTAGTGTCGACTTCACCAGAATAATGGTGTCGACACTTACAGATTTTGTGTCGACACTTGTACTAAGAGTCGACACAGAATTTCTGATGCACTACTATGTATCTAACGTGTCGACTTATCCTCAATGGGTGTCGACACAAAGTAGTCAGCATTGATGTCAAGACAATAGAAGTTTGTGTCGACACATTTCATCTGTGTCAACACATTTAGACTGTTTTTGCCCGACTTTTGACCTTCTATCTTTAAAGGGTATAAATAGGTCAAGAACGTATTCTGTCGACACGCTCACAAGATTTTCGAGACTAAAACCCTGTGTCGACAATCTCTCTTCTCTTCTCTCAAGATTTCTCATCTTTCCAATGGCGCCCAAAGTTGAAGATAATGTTAACGAGGGGTATGAGTTGGTGCGCAATGCTTTTGAGGATGCACCAACAGATATACAAAGAGTTATCACTCTAATTTCCGAGTCTGGATTAGAGTTTCTTGTTTCTGAACCAACAAAAATCTGGAAGAAAGAGATAATTGAATTTTATACTTCAGCAACATTGGACTCTTCCGACCTCAAGATCAAATCCACTATTCATGGGACAACAGTGAAACTTACTCCAAGAAATTTAAGAAAGATTCTTCAACTACCTAGCATACAAGATGAAGAAGAGGTCCCAGCCTCTAAGACAAGGGAGGCTCTCCAATGGTGTGGATTGGATCCAACCATAAAGATTGGAGCAGGCATCAACCGAAAAGGAATGAATCAACAGGGCAAATTTCTATCTGAAATAGTAGGAAAAGTAATTTTGTGTAAACCAGGAGGCCATGATAGGATTTCGGCCTTAATGTTTAATCTCATGACAAGGATAATCTTCAGGATTAACACAGACTGGTCAGGAGTTGTGTTTGATAAAATCAAGGAAGGTATTAAGAAGCCAAATTTGGCTAGGATTTTGAGTTTATACCTGGCTGGAGTCATTCCAGAAGTCATGCAACAGATACCAGGGTCCAAAATCAATCATATGAGAAAAATGGATATGAGATTATTCTCAAGGTGGGATAGAGTTCTGTCCAAAGAGATGCCTGCTGTGGACAGGCAGGACATAACTGAGATGTCACCTGGCCATGAACAAGGCACTGAATAACATCAAGAAGAACAAGTTCGAGAACCAGCTGAGGACCAAACAGGGTCTACTCATGCCCAGGAAGAAACATTACCTGCACAGGTGCAGGGGGAGCCAATTCATTCTCCTACCCAGCACATTTCTAATCCTGAACAATTGCCGGGAGATACCATTGTGGAAATAGTACAAGTGGAAGAAGGAATAAACTTATCAGAATATTTAAACACTGCAGATATTGATGTATCATCTCCTGCACCAGCACAAAAGGAATTCACTCTAGATGAGTTATTTCCTGATGATGGAATTGCTACTGCTAGAATAGAGGAGGAGCAAGAACTTGGGAAGGAGCAAGATATTGAGAAGGAGCAAGATATTGAGAAGGAGCAAGATGTTGAGGGGGAGCAAGTGAATGTTGAAAAGGAACAACATGTCACTGAGACAGAAATTCCTCCAACACCTCCTGAAAGAGTTCAGATTGAAAGCTCTTCAGAATCTGAGACTGACAAAGCCAGAGAGGCTAAGAAAAGGAAGCTCATGGTCTTCAAGAGAAGAAGCCATAGCTATAAGCAGGCTCTACAGACTTCAACTCATCAATCTTCTTCTGCTTTTGATTACAATAAGTTCATGGTAGATTTACAGGTAAAGATGGATGAGCAGAGATTAGCCTTGGAGAGATATGTTGATGAGAGTAATAAATCACTTCAATTTGATTTGGCTCAAGACATTAAGTCCATCAGATTTGAAGTAAACCTGAATAAAAAGGAGATGACAGATTGCTTCCACAAGGGAGGTAATGATGTGGTTTTTCTAGCTCAACAACAGCAAACTATCCTTACAAAAGTGGATGACATTGCATTGAAACAAGGATATGTTCTAGAAAATCAGCTGAGAATGAATGACAATCTGACTGAATCTCACAATGAAATTCTCACTGAGTTAAAAAATACTGCTACGGGGCTGACTGATGCAAGGGCTAAAGAGATGGAAATTTATGATCAGAAACTCAAGGATGTCATAACTTCAGTTCACACTGCTATCACCACCTCACGGAAAGAAATATCTGACAAGCTTCTTAAATTAAAACCATTCTTTAAAGAGGGTGTGAATTTTCTTGATAATCAAATAAGGTTTCAAAAGGATGATCTTAGGGATCATGTTGCCAGAGAAGTCCTAAAGGGGGAGAGGGTACTTATTCATGCTGGCTCAGAACATGCCAAGTGGGTAACCAACAGTGTAAGAGCCACATTGGGCTATCCACCATTATATGATGATGATATTGTTGCTGAGTCAGGCATTCACCAAGGTCTACTTGAAGGCAATCAACCTGAGGTTGCCCAAGTCATTTACCCCCCTGCTGATTTTGATATGATTCAACAGCAAGTGCAGGCTATGTACAGTCCTCCAAAGGAGGTTACAAATATTGTTATTGAAAAAGTTGATAAGCCTGAAGCAAGTTTGAAAGAACAACAAGATGCTCAATTGTCCAAGAAGAGATTTAGAGAGCAAGCTGAACTTAGACCTGATTTTGAGCAGTGGAACCCCACTTCAAGAAACATTATACTAACTGCCTGGAAGGCTGTGAAAGATCAAGTCCATGAAAGAGGAAAATAGTATAATAATATTGAATGACAAAAGTATGAGGCTAGGCAGGAGGCCATAGTTCAGTTCAGAAGGAAAGCTAAGATGGGGAGGCTACCACCAGATGCTCAGGAGCCCAGCAAATATTTTCCCAAGCCCTTTCATTACTTTGAAAGGCAAAGGCTCAAGGAGGAAGCTCAGAAGAAAGCTGAACTGAAAGGCAAGATGCCTGCTGATGTTGCTGAACCTACTGTGAAGGCTCAAATTCAACCAGGCAAAGGAATTGTAATAAGGGAGCCTGATCAGTCTTAGATTAAGCTTATCAGTTCTTTCAAATATTTTGTAGTGATTTGTTTGTTTTACCAATCAATGTAAACAAGCTGTAACAAACATTTCTAAAATGTATAAACAAAACTTTGTTCTGTAATCAGTTCTTCATATTCATCTTTATTCTGTGATGAATCTGTTGCTTAATGTTTTGTTTTTAAATGTTTCCTGTTATGTCATGCTTATATACATCATCATGTTAAATTTTTATAAATGGTGTATATCATTAGCTAAAAGGGTTATGACTTCTCCAAATAGGGGGAGATTGTTGGGTACATTGGAAAATGTGTACCTGATTTGAAGAAGTCTAACTTAGCTCAATGATATACATCAAGGTGTATTTGATGTTATTTTGAGTTGACATGTGCAGGTTAAGAATGTACTAAAAAAAAGCAGGAAAATTATTCTAAGTCCATGTGTCGACGCCAGAAGAAGCTGTGTCGACACTTCAGAATAATTGTGTCGACACTTGAAGAAAGGCTATGTCGACACAGAGAAAAATAGTCGACAACATCTGTGTCGACACCGAGAAGGCTGTGTCGACACACTGAGGCAGAGTCGACACCAGAAGGCTGTGTCGACACACTGAGGCAGGGTCGACTACATTTGTGTCGACACCAGAAGTCTGAGTCGACACATATAGGCAGAGTAGACAATAGTTGTGTCGACACCTAAAGGAAGTGTCGACACATACTATGTTCTGAATCTACATCAACTATGTCGACACACAGGACTTGTGTCGACACACTGCAAAGTCTAGACCAAGTCATTTGCTGAAGAATGATGAAGTGTTTGAGTCGACACAAATACTCAGTGTCGACTCATTCTCAAGATGTAGTATGAAGAAGCTGAGTCGACTTAAAGGCAGACATGTCGACATCATCAAAGGCTGTGTCGACACCAAAGTTACTTGTGTCGACACATATTGACAGTTGGTCTCGACACTTACTGACAGACAGTCTGGACACTTTGCTGACCAAGACAAAGGCACAAGATCTGTTTGAAGACTTGACAGCTGTGAGTTACAACAGGTTAACTGAAGCTGTCAGACTTGTCAGAAGTTAGTTAGAAACCGGATCAGCCGGTTACCATGAAGAAGGTCTATAAATAGACAGATTCAGAAGTAGAATAAATGAGAATTTGATTTTGATTAAGAAGCAACACACATAGAAACTGATTGAGTAATCAAATCAAGAAAGTGCAAGGCATGGAAGAAGATCTTCATCAGAAGATCTAAGAAGACATTCTGAAGGGTACAACCTCTCAGGATCTGTCTAAGAAGAATTCGTCCAAGAATTCTGAAGTATTATCAAAGGTATTGGATAGAGAGAGATCCAGCCATTTGAAGATCAAGAAGGAAGCTGTCACAGGTTTCTCAAGAAGCTGTCAGGAAATCAACTTAGCTAAGTTCAGATTCAAGAAGCTTTGAAGAAAGCTAAGGTTCAGTTGATTTCATCCATCAGCTGATCAAGTGCTGTCTTGTCCCTTCTTTTTCATCAAAGTCAAGATATAATAAAACTCTTTTCAAATTTTGTAGGATCTATTAATATAGATCTGAGTTGTAAGCCTATGTTATAAAGGCTGAGTGTAGGAGATTTGATCTCTGAGTGGTAGGGCTGTGTATGCCTGAGTGTGGGAGAAGGTATTTCTCTGAGTTGTAGGCCTTGTGTTAAGGCTGAGGTAGGGCTGATTAGCCTGAGTTGTAGGAACCTTTCCAGGTTCTGAGCTGTAGGACCTGAGGATTTGAGTTAAAGAAGGAAGTTAGGCCTATCTAGCACACTGCTAGATAGGTGAAGGGGGAAAGTGGATGTACCCAGACCTTGGGGAACCACTATAAATCTGTGTGCAATATGTGATGTGTGAATATCTGTGATTGCTGTGCTGTGTTTGCTGAAGTATATTCTGCATTTTATTTTATTCAGTAGTTATATTCTGCCTAAAGTAAAAAACAAGCATTAGAACCTATTCACCCCCCCTCTAGGTATTTTAGTAGTCTTGAAAGTAAAACTATCAAGCCACCTCCCCCCTCCATTTCGAACACTCCGTTTCCACCCGCTGGATCGACCCGCCACCGCCGAACCAAATGAAGCCTTAGTCATAACTCTTCACAGCCACAAGATTATTGATCTTCAGAGTAGTTCTGCTTGTGCTGAGAAGTCCTAATGCAGAGCTCTATTTTTTCAAGCTTAATATATCAGTGTTGAAAGTAGTAGCCTTGAAGATGAACATCAACTTCCTTTGAGTGCTCTGTTACACCTTTTATAAAAATCTTGGTTTCCTGTTCTTGCAGAATATGACTTTCAGATATCACTTTTATTAGCAAGCAACTTACTTTCTTCGTATCTCTTCTGTAAAAACCAGAATAATTAATTTTGAAGACTACTCAGGAGGAAGAAGAAGTTTTTTTAAAATTTCTCTATAAAGTCCATTTTATATTCTGCCGTCCAACGACTCTTTGATCTGTATAGGCAAGCCAAAATAGCAACTGTAAAGTTGCTTTAGCTTTAACTACTGTTCAAAAAGTGTTCAGTGTCCTTTGGCTTCTAATGCGCAAATCCCGCTTAATTTGAATTTTGGTGATGTCAGCATGACTCAACACTTGTGGACTTAGCAGTTTTCATAGTTAATCAGCACAGGCGTTGAGTGAAGCTATGTGACTCAACGCAAAAACTCTTAGTAGAAAATCTACTTCTTGAGGCATTTAGTAAGCCTTCATCTTTCAACGCTTTTGTCTCAGATAGTTAAACTGATAGGGCGTTGAGTGAACCTTCGTCACTCAACGTATTTATACTTGGCAAAATTCTTCTGTTTGAAGGCATTAAGTGAAGCTCCTTTACTCAACGCTTCTGGACTTGACAGTTATTCTGACTGTAAGCGTTGAGTGAGCCTTCATCTCTCAACGCTTTTGACTCGCACTGAATTACTGAATGAAGACATTGAGTGAACAACCTTCATATACAACCCCGTATTCACTGAGTGGGCCCCTCAGGCAAGCTCAGGGCTTTGCAAGGCATTCAGGTCCAAGAGGGCCAAAGTGGGCGAGTGGGGTAAGCAAACGTGCACTCGCCCAAGAGGAATGAGGGTCCCCGCCCATAATGGGCGGGGAGGGTCCCGCCCATAGCAGGCGGGAAGGCTCTCGCCCATATAGGCGAGTGACATATTGATCTAGCATCCGCCCTTTTAGGGAGCCGTGGAGGCGAGTGTCGAGCTCACTCAGCACTCACCCTTTAGGCGAATGGTGCCTTCATGGACCACTCGCCCGGTGGGGTCTAGAGGCAGAATTGCCTAGATGCCCTTGAAGGGCTGCAATAACCTTCAGGAACAGCAGAGCTACGATGTTGGCAGACCCAATTGGGCTACGTATAGCAATTCTGAACACTGGTATTACGATGTTGGCAGAACAAGGTTGGAAATATATAAATAGAACCGAGGGGGCACCTTTGGAGGGACAGTTCAACAGTTCTTTTTTGCCTTCTTCATCTCTTTAGGCTCTCTCTAAAAGTGCCCAAGCTCAGCATTGACTTGAGAGAGGAAGAGTTTCTTGATCTTCTGGGTGTGTGGTGGGATCTCCTGGCTGAGACCTCAGTTATGTTCCTGAGTTCCTGAATCTTCGGTATGGAGTGCTAGACAGAGGGAAGTAGGTGTGATACCATATCCTTTTGGGACCCCGAACTCCATAGAGACCGATTTCCGGTTTCAACACTTCACTCAATGCTTCTAGACTCTGCTAAATTATTGATAATGCGTTGAGTGAGCCATCTTCACTTAACGCTTCTGTACTTAGATAGACTCCCTTTTGAGTAGGCATTGAGTGAACAACCTTCACTCAATGCTTCTGGACTTAGCCAAATTTGAGTCCAGCAACCCTGAGGCTTTGAATGCTTGATGTTCTGTCAATGCTTTTAGCCTCCTGGCATTGAGTGAAGTGAACTCACTCAACGCTTCTGCACTTAGCCAGATTTCTGCTTTCTAGCATCCTGTCTTGGGTCCAAATGGTATTCTGACCCTGATAACCTGTCAATCATGAAATAGTAGACATTATGCAAATGTTGAACTTGAACATATATCAAATACAATCATGTATATACTATTGACTTGTGGGCCTTCTTCAAATCTAGGCCATTGTGATCAATGGACCCAACAAAGCTAAATATTTTCTACTTGTACATGGTACTACAATGCGCTCGGGGCACTTTGGAGTCTTCTGTTCTTGCTCAGTAGCTAGAGTAGTGCATTTGGCGCGATTTGGAGTCAGTGGCCAGTCTCCGGTTGCGAGCGGAGAAGACTGAAACGATGTGCTCGTTGCAGCAGCAGGGCGCAATGTGTAATGTGCTCGGAGCGCAATGCACACCTGGTGAAAAGTATGGAGAGTGAAATATAGCAGGGGCGAAATGTGTGCTGGCCGCAACGTGTAGAGTTAAATCCCCAAGAAGTCTTTGAAGGCCTCTTGGAGACCTCTGAGGGATCTTCGAAGGACTTTGAAGATCTTTGAGGATTCCTTCAAGTAAACAGGAAGATCTTTGAAGGATTTTTCGGGAGCTTTCTCATGCGTATTGAACAACCCCGTGTTCGCCGAGTGGGTTCCCCAAGCTAGTGGAGTGGACCAGGGCAGTCCGCCCGTATCAGAACAACAAGCGAGCTCTGAGCGACCGGCTCGCCCTCGCCAAGGCTAGGCGGACGAGTCGGGCGAACAGGTCTGCTCATACTGCACCCGCCCAGAGTTTGTCGGGCTGAGCTCGGCTTTCGCCGAACTTAGCCCCAGGCGGGGGTTGCCGGCCTAAGCTCGTCGTTCGTCGAACGGAGCCGGAGGGGAGCCAGGATTTCAGCGCCCCCGGTTCGTCAGAGGGGCGAGTGGGGAGGGCTGGCTCGCATTCGCCTTAGGGGAGCTCGGCCGGAGGCCGGCAAGCAGGGCCAGCTAGGCCCATGCTCGCCAATGTCCGGGTAGAAGCGGCGAGTGTCAGCTCCATCGAGCACTCGCCGCCCATTTTACCCCCGCTCTCGGCGTCCTCCTGGCGATAACGTCAAGTTATGCCGTCCTACTCGACGCCCGCGTCGCCCTCCTGGTCAGGGCGTTGAGTAATCATTCTCTACCAGCCGCCCTTGGGTTCCTTAGCTCCCGCCCGAGGTAGGTAGGCCTGCTCACACTCGCCCGGTCTTCCATGAGGTACTTTTTACCATTTTGCCCTTGTTGGTCTGCCCCTAGCCGTCCAGAACAGCGGAGTTACGCTGTTGGCAGGCCAACCTGGACTGCACATAGCTGTTCAAAACAACGGAGGTTGGCTATTTGCAGGCCGTCTTCAGAATCCTATAAATAGACCCAAGGTGGCACCTCAGAAGGCAGACTTTCTTGTCCTCTGATCTTCTTGCGCTTTCTGAGGGAGCCTTAGCTCGGTTTTTGGCTAAGGGAGGGGAAACGCTCTGAGATCTTCCGGGTGTGTGGTGGGACCTTCGCACCGAGCCCTTGGATCTGTTCCCGGTTCTTCTTGCTCAGTCCTTTGGCTTGAAGGAGAGAAGTAGGTGTGCGATCATCCCTTCCCCAAGGGTGAACTCTACAGAGACCTAACTTTCATTTTCAACACGTATGATACACAATGAAATGAAAGGAGGGTCTGGAGCCTCTTTTATAATTTTTGAGGGTGACATTTTTGTAAATAACATGGTAGAGTGGCTATGCGATTATCTGCACATCATAACGAATTTATGTACATATTATGTACAATTTTATTGGTTTTCGCACACCAACTAATTTATGTGCTACACGAACATCCGTTACGAATATGACAATGTGCACACCGTAATTATATTATTAGCTATACACAAACCATTATGCGAATTTCCGCTATCTGCACCCTGATATCTTATATTTTATTATACACATATTTAAGAAACTAGTTACGCGCACACCCATTATGAGATTCAGTTATACACAGTCCTATAATGGATAGTTACACTGATGGTGGGGAGCAGACAGTTACGCATCCAAGGTGGTTGGACGACGAAGGTTATGCGGCAGCCGAGGGGCCGACTGACAGGAGGAGTTGGTGACGGGGCCCGACCGGTAGAGGGCCGGCTGTGCGCCCCCATAGGGTGCGACGGCCGGCCGGTTGCACCATGCGAATTTGTCGCGCAGCCTCACGGAGCGCGGCCGGGGGGGGGGGGGGGGGGGGGGGCTTGCGACGGAGTGCGGTCGGCCGCGCACGAGGAGCGTGCGACCTTGTGGCCGCACAGTGGAGGTGTGGCGATGCTTTGGTGCCGTGGTGCGCTGGGGCGATCGCCCGCGGTGGAGTCGCACACACACAGCTGTCATGTGGTTTATAGGATTGACTTTGATCAATCTCCCTTAGCGTACATGTTTCTCACTAAATTAGCAGGAATACGAATTGTTATAAATTGAGGGTGCTAAATTTTTTTTGGTACGATTACAGATTATGTAAATATCAAAATAATTTTATGGTAGATACAAACGTAAAATGTTACAATGTACACTTATGAGTTGGTGTGAGTAGGGCGGCGGCTGATCCTGCGGCTAATAGTTAATAATTTTCCGCTGGAGAGGGCCACAAACAACTCCACCAACGAACCGGGTTCAGTTTCGGTAGTAGTATATGTACATCGCTTCATTCTCGCAAGCTAGGGTTTCTTAGCAGGCTGCGTAAATCCTTTCGAGGTTTTTTTGACGGATCGACGGCGCGGCGAGGATGGTTGAGAAGGGCGGCAAAGGGAGGAAAGAGGAGGTGGTGACGAGGGAGTACACCATCAATCTCCACAAACGCCTTCATGGATGGTATCTTCTTGATCATTCCCTCTCTGTTTTCTCAACTCTTCGGTCTTTCTCCTTTCGATGAAAGAAAGGATCCCTACGTTGTTGGAATTCTATGTAGTTCGACTGCTTTATATTTATCTCTTCGATTCATTGGATCAACCTGACTCAACGCGCTGTTATTTGTTATTTTTTTTTTCATTTTGTATCATCTAGAATCTAACGTCAACAAGCGTTTTCACCTTTTTTAATGTATTAATACTAGGGTTCTACGTTTTAGAGGTTTTTTTCTGCTCTGCATGGATATGGATTTGTTCTTCGCCTTATTTTCGTTCTCCCTGTGATACGTTCCTCCTACTGCAGGATAAAACCAGTTCACACAGCACAGCCCAAGAGGAGCTCAGGCAATGAAACAGTCCATCTTCATATATTAAAAATAGGAAAGATTCAAGAGTTCATAAGCACACTGGAATAATAAAAGAGAGGGGTACTAGAGAACAACAATCAATCCTAAGAAATCGACAAGGAGCGATCTCTGAACGGATGATCCACGCAAGAAGTAACTGGGGTTCCTCCCTGCACTTCCGCCACAACACAACACACAAAACGAGTTCATAAAATAGATGTCCTACTTAGGGCAGCAACAACACCTTAAATAGTTAAGCTAAAAGATTACAATATGCTCCCCCAATATTCTTGTCTACCGGTTCACGTTTAGGGATGTATCATTTCCTCCCCCATTGCTAGTTCCCTGTCCTCTAGAAACTTGAAGTGTGGGTAGCGCTGTTGTAAGAGACAAAGACCTTCCCATGTTACTTCGTTGCGAAGCTGTTGTGCCACTAGATTAGTAGTTGTGTGGGGGTCTTGTCGGCCCACTGCACAATCCTCCGGTCTAGCACCTTCATAGGATCCACCAACAAGTTACCCTCCCTAGTCACGGCGGATGGCAGGGGTAGATGTTACGTTGGTGAGTCCCCCTTGTGTTCTCTCAGCTGAGAAATGTGGAAGGTGTGGTGGATTTTGGCATCGTGTGGTAAAGCATCACGATAGGCAACTTCTCTTATCTTCATCATAACCTGAAATGGACCAAAAAATGTGGGTGATATTTTATGAAAACCACTTGTTCATTGTTAGCCCCAAATCCTACGAAGATGGAGGAGAGCATCCAAGGGAGGCAAACATCTCGCTCTGTACAATTTCCTTAGGGTGTGCCGACCTCTCAGGTGGATACTTCGGAGGCCTCACGAACACCTCTGGGAACATGACAACGTTCATATGCATCAAGCAACCTCACAAAAGTACAATGCAGGAGCTCCAGTTAGGTGTGCGCGCGGGTGCTTTAGTCAAGTCTGCGCGGACTCCTCTTCCTCGGTTCCAGCTCAGGTGGCACCGCGCGGTCTTGTGAGGTCTCTTCTTTAGTTTCCGCCGCCCAACTTTTCATGTACCTCGGGCGGCTGCGCGTTTAATGTTGCGATTTATAAGACATTAAACGCCCGTCGGTTCGTCAACCATTCGCGCAACCTACCTCTTAGTATAAAAAGGGGATCATGAGTGTTTGGAGGGACACACGAACTTAGCCCAGAACCTGCCCCGTTGTACGTGCGAGCACTAAGTTTCAGTCTTTCCTTGTTTCATCCATTGTACGCGCACATACCCCTCGGGTGGCCGCACCCCACAATTGTAACCCTTTTAGAAAATAATAAAGAGAGGCCCGTCGCCGCGGCGAGTCCAGTCGGGTGTACGCCGCTGCCAGCGGTCTCTTTTGTTTTGTCCTCCCACTACCACTCTCAGGGCTAGTAACCGGCCGCTCGTGAATCACGTTCTTTCCTCTGTCGAGCATCCTACTCAGGGATAAGTGCGCGGAGAGTTTGTGACAATTTTTTGCTCCAATAGAATTTGGTGTGGTGAGCGTGGACCAACGATTGTGAAATCTCCCTTGCCGTTGTAGGATAGCAGTAGTGTAGTGACCTCAGTACTCAGCTGGCTGTCAAAGTTGCCCGGAACTCACAAAAACCACGGGATGGCTTCAAAGGAAGTGCTGCTGACCGAGATTTTAGGCAAGCGAACACTCGCAGAGGATTGGGAGATCGGCGCGAACGCTCAACGGGGGTTTGTAACCCATGAGGGCGGAGTGCACCTCGAGCCCGCACAAGAAGTTTAGGAGATACCCATTCAAGGAGGAGATGGAAGCAGGACCGTCTCAATCAATGCCGAGTTGGAAGGAAAAAACAAAATGCTTTTCGTTTAATGCTTACTCAATAACCTCGATATCTTCGCATGGCCAGTCTCTGACATGCCTTACTTCAGCCCAGAAGTTGCATGTCATCGCCTCAACATCGACCCGGGCTTCAGGCCAGTTAAGCAAAAGAAACGAACGGTAGCCTCTGTCCTCGCCGGTCCCATTCACGAAGAAGTCTCTAAATTGTTGGAAGCAGGGTTCATCCGGGAAGTTCAATACTGGAATGGATCTCCAATGTGGTAATGGTTCGCAAGTCCAATGGAAAATGGAGAATGTGTGTCGACTTTACCCGTCTCAACAAGGCGTGCCCTAAGGATTGTTATCCACTGCCCCAAATAGATTCATTAGTTGACTCTGCAGTAGGGTTTTCAGTAATGAGATTTTTGGACGCCTTCTCGGAATCTCGGGATACCACCAAATCAAGATGCACGAGAACGATGTTCCCCATGCCGCGTGTATCACAGTTGAAGGATGCTACTGTTATTGGGTCATGCCCTTCGGACTAAAGAATGCCGAAGCAACTTACCAGGGGATGATGGACTACGTTTTTAAGAATCAAAAAGGCCAGAACTTGGGAGTTTACGTGGACGACCTTCTCGTCACACAATATGGACGATCACCTAAGGGACCTAGCAGAGACATTTGACACGCTTTGCAAGTTCAACATGAGGCTTAATCCCACCAAATGTACTTTTGGGGCAAGCAGGGGGAAGTTCCATTGGCACCTGTTCACCCCTCAAGGCCTGGAGCCTAATCCCGACATGGTAAAGGCCATCTTGGAAATGAAACCCCCCAAAAGCCCAAAGGAAGTTCAACAGTTGGCAGGGAGAGTGGCGGAGTTCAGCCGCTTTATCTCCCGATCCGGGGATAAATGCGCCCCCTTCTTTAGGACCCTTTAGGGAAAAGAAGAATTTTGAGTAGACCGAAGAATGCAAACATGCTTTTGAAGAACTAAAGCACCAGTTGACCACGACTTCTCATCTACAGAGTCCCCGCCCACTGGAAGATTTTTTTCTCCGAGTGTAGGAGCGTTGTTCTCCGAGTTGTAGGAAGTTTTCATCTTCCGAGTGTAGATCCATTTGGATCGAGATTGTAGGAACTTGGTTCCGAGGCGTAGGATTGGTTTTCAATCCGAGATAGTGGAGTAACCGAGTCTAGTGATTTACTAGATCGGTGAGGGAAAGTGGACGTACCCAAGGTTGGGGAACCACTATAAATCTTCTTGTCGTCTATGATTGCTTGATTGTTTGTGCAAGTTTTTTAAATTTTTATTCCGCAAATAGACGAACAATTCACCTATTCACCTCCCCTCTAGGTGATTTAGGTTGACAACTTAACACTTTCACCAGCTAACTGCCAGTCCTGTCCGCATAAACCGCGCGGACAGGTCATCCAATCACCCACTTTCACTTCACCATTTTCAACACTCCCCCTTGTAGTGAGAAGTGGTGAACAACCCCAGCAGTTCCCGTAACCTTGCACCTGGTCCTTCCAAAAGCACCTTCGAGAAGATGTCCGAGACATAGTCCCCGCCCCGCATATCCTAGACCATAAGGGATCCCTTCAGCATCTCCCAAAGGGAGCCATGCTTCCCTCCGCCTTCTTCTTCAGCTTCGACCTCCACTTGTGCGTCACAGGAGTATCACCAACGATCTTGGGCACAAGGTCCTAAGCCTCTATTCCTCTGAGGGTAGTCACCTCCTCAACCTTGGCGTCATCCACCTCCTTGACTCTAGTGGTGTCATCACAGCTAGAAGGTACTCGCTCGATCAGAGGGCTTGCAAGAAAACATGAGACCAAGCTCACCGCGTACACTGGAAGATTTGCTCCTATACTTGGGGGTTGGGAAGGAGACCCTCATTTCGGTTCTGGTGCGAGAAGAAGGCAAGAGGCAATTCCCTGTACACTACGTTAGCCACATTTCGAAGAGCGCAGAGACCCGATACCCAATCCTTGAAAAGCTAGCGTTAGCCCTAATCACCTCAACACGCAAGCTACGACCGTACCTCCAGGCTCACTTCATTTGAGTCGTGACCGATCATCCCTTAAGGGCAGTCTTGGAGAAGCCAGATCGTTCGGGACGATTGGCCAAGTGGGCCATCGAATTCAGCGAATTCGACATTTCATACATCCCAAGGGCAGCCATCAAAGTGCAGGTCTTGGTCGACTTCCTTGTTGACTTCACATTCGCGGACGACGAGAAAGATGTCCTAGGACCTTTAAGTTGGAAGATGTTCGTAGAAGGTGCCTTAGGTTCGAAATTAGTGGGAGTAGGAATCGTTCTAATGAGCCATTGTTGGAGTAAGACCGAGCAAGCCGTGAAGTTTCACTTTCCCGTAACCAAAAACCAAGCAGAATATGAAGCCCTGATAGCAGGATTGATCTTGTCCCGAGAAATATGCATCGAAGATCTAGAAGTGAAGACTGACTCCCTAGTCATGGCATCACAGATCGACAGAGTCTTCGAGGCAAGAGAACCATTTCTGCAACGATATTTGTCCCTCGTTAAGCAGTACGTGGGGCGCCTACGCACATTCAACATATGCCACATTCCAAAGGAAGAAAACACGGAAGCTGATGAATTGGCTAAATTTGGAAATACAGTCGGGGGAACCCTTACAGAGCTATTTTGTCCGACAATGGAAGAAGCAGATATCATGGAAATATACCAACATTCTTCATGGATAGACCCTTTTGTTTACTACTTCATGACAAGGGAGGTCCACCCTTCGGTAGGTGATAAGAAAAGTTTTAAGCTGAAGGCGGCTCACTACGTTCTAGTGTCATGAATCCTCTATCAGAAGACCCTTCTTTCCCCCCTGACAAGATGCGTGACAGAAGTTCCCTGAATCCTGCAAGAGGTACACTTAAGAGAGTGCGACAACCACTCAGGACCCAGGATCCTTGAAAAGAGAATCCTTCGTCAAGGATATTTTTGGCCAACGATCAGGAGGGATTGTACAGATTTTGCCAAGAAATGTGTGATGCCAAAAGTTTGCTCCCCTTCAGGTCCAGTCGGCGCAGTAGCCGAAGACTATTTCAGTTCCCCGACCTTTTGCCGTCTGGGGATGGATCTGATTGGTCCGTTCCTGATGGTTAGGGGGCGGCGTCGCTTTATTCTTGTGATGATCGAATATTTTCAGCAAATGAATAGAGGCCAAAGCACTTGCTCGACCACCACTCAGGTTGTGAAAAACTTCATCTGGGCAGAAACTATTTGCCGATACGGGGTTCCAGCTGCCATAGTGACTTACAATGACCCCCAATTTGCGAGTGAAGAATTGGCTGACTTCTGTAATCAGTTGGGAACCGAACTCCGATTCTCGTCCGTTCATCATCCGCGAAGTAACCGTCTAGTGGAGGTAGCCAACAAGCAAATCTCAAATTTGCTTAAGAACAAGGTGGACAATGCTCATGGTAATTGGGCAGAGCAATTGCCAGCTATTTTTTGGACCCTTCGTACTACTCCTTCCTCAGCAACTGGCGAGACCCCTTTTAAGTTTTTGCGTGGGTCCAAGGCTCTCATTTCAGTGGAATTCGACGTAGAGAGTCCACGAGTACTGCTGGACAAACATGGCGATGACGATTGGATGCAGATCAACGATGAAGATCGGAGATGCAATCTCGACCTGATCAAGGAACTTCGAGATTAGTCAGTAATCCGACAGGCAGAAAATAAACAAAGGATGGCTAAATACTTCGACAAAAACGTTCGGGTAAAACAATTCGTGATAGGAGATCTCGTGCTAAGATAGGTGGATGCAGCCGGGAGAGCGACCTCAGTGGAGAAACTCTAACCTAATTGAGAAGGACCTTTTGTCGTCAAGGAAATTCTCAAGAATGGAGCCTATAGGTTGCAGTCATGTGAAGGCGAGGAGTTGTCCAACACCTGGAGCCGCGACGACTTGAAGAGGTACTACTCCTGAAAGAGAAGGTGCGTTTCTTTCCCCTCGAAGTCTAACTCGTTCTACGGAAGCCCGATTTACCCCTCTTTTCCTGTGAAGAACCCGTAGCTCGGTGCAATGAAACGTCATAGCAGGCACACACGGCGTACACGACCTCTAATCCGGTGAGTCCCGTAACTCGCATGCTCCCCCTCGAACGAATTCGGACGTTCGCAGCAGGAGGCGAACATCGATCCTTCGACCCTCCGGTCGGTATCGGTCACTTCCCACACCATAAGTCCGCGATAATTGCTCTCCGGAAGATACTCTTGAGAGACATACGTGGCAAGTCCGAATGTGTTGACCTGCCACACATTTATTGAGGCGTTGTCATAGTTAATGACCTCCTCTCCAAGTATGAAATCCGAGCAACAAACACTTATTCCCCTCCAACATTTTTCAACGTTGCGTGCGGACGAGAGCCTTGCGGATGCTTTGTTCTGGTGTCGGCGACCATAGCCTCTGACAGCGAATCAATCGATAAATTTCCTAAGGATATTTTTGAACGGACACTCCAAACACCCTAGGACGCGCGAACGAATAAAGTAACCACAGATGCACAGATATGCCTATCAATGCCGGGCAGGTTTTCAAGCAATCGAAGAATAATACAAAAAAATATATCAAACAGAGCATATATCTACTATGGCATCGAGGATTGCGGGGAAAAAAATAAAGTGTTTTTGTACAAGAGGAACACGCGGGCGCACAAATAGAAATAATGAAAAGAAAAGAAAAAGATCTAATGCCTGTCTTCTGCAGAGTCATCTGAGGAGCTGGAAGACTGAGTCCGCTTTCCTGAGCCCCTTGGGGGAGTGAACCCGCAAGATGTATACTGCTGCGAGAAAACATTCATGGAGTCGGACTCCGCATCCTCTAGAAATAGTTCCTCGTAACGAATGTTCGCGGCCTCCGGCCTAAGGAGCTTCAGTTCGCGCACACGTTTTACGACGATCCTCCCGGAAACTTTTCCCGCCCTCAGGATTTCCCGCACAAAGACTGGGTTCTCCACGAACAAGCTCCCTTGGTCAAAGAAGGACTGGTCAGAGAGTTGAGTTCAAATTATGCGGACCTAAAAAAAGAGAAGAAAAGAGTCTGATCTTGTAAGTGGGCGACCTCATCTTGGTGTTGTCGGAGAGCTTGTCGCGTCTCCCCCAGCTCCCTCCAGCAAGTGTTGTATGACAACACTCTTAGCGAGGCAGTGTCCGCCCTCTCCGTCAGCAGGTCCTGTAGGATACCCCTCATCACTTACCTCCTCGTCCCCCACGAGCGCGTATCAGACCTCCTGAGCGTGTCGTGTCATCTCTGATCTTTCCCTCCAAAGCTGGGTTCAGAGCCTGCAATTTGTTGGTTCCTATGTAGAGTTGTCCTTTCGAATACGTACGAACATAGAATCATTGTTTTAAATGTCCTCCGATATGTCCGACATGTCATTTTTAAAGGCAAAACAATATGTTTTATAAAAATATAAATTATGTTATTTTGTAAAATATAGGTTGACATGTCCGATATATCGCCCGACATGACTTTTAAATATATCGCACACTATTTTATTATGTTATATTAGCATATTAACAACACATGTTTAAATCGTATATATATATTATATTAAATCAATTAAACTTTTTTCTTTCGATTTTTTAATATTTTATTTTTACAACCAATTTTGTATAATTATTTTATACTTTTTTTTAATTTCATATTACAAAAAATATGAAAACATTTAATTCATTTATTAGTTGATTGTTTGCATGTCTTTAATATAAATTTATAAGTTTGAAAAGACTTGTAATCAATCAAAGATTTTTAGTTTTTAAATTTTCTTTATTTGTAATAAATTTATTGTTATCAAACTTAAATTATTGTATATTATTAAATATTTTTTACAATATATCATTTTATATTTGTTAATAATATTTTATCTTAAATACTATTCGATTTTATTTTGTAATATAAATTGCTCATTTTTTATCTATTTGTTATATTATTATTTTTATTTTTATTACATATAAATTTAGTTAGTACACATAAAAATAAAAATTTTATTTATAAGAAATGAAAATCCGATATTTTAAAATATCTCCGATGTCTTCGACTTCTGACATCCGTCATTTAAAAACTCAATCTGATATGTCATCGCCATCCGATATTTACAACATTGCATAGAGTAATCACCTGAAAACAGTCAGGCTGAAGCGGATCCTTTGAAAGCGAAGATAAACGAAGAAGATAGTAGCTAGCCCTATGGAATTTTGAGTAAGCTGTGCGGGGATGCAACCGTAGTGACTCAATACTTCCACCATCTCCGACAGGATGGGGAAGGTTCGTCCCACCTCGAAATGCTCGAAGGGGAGAATGAGTTCGTTGGTGAACACCGTGTGCAGGTGTTCCCCGGGCTTAGGGAGTCGCACGACGTATCTGTCAGGAGATACGCAATGGAATTTAGGTGGTTGGCGAATTCTTCATTAGAGAGCCTGATTATTGGGGGATCATGCAACATGAAGGCTATGGCCGAGTCCGCGCGGGTAGATTCGACTTGGGGAGCCTGCACGTTTTCCATGGTGTTCGAAGGTGTTTACTTGAGAGAAAGCTCTGCAGGCCTATTTATATGAATAACCTTGCTTATCTCGAAATACGAAGCAACGCTGACGCTTGCTGACCGCAGGGAATGTCCGTGGCGGCCACTTCGCGTCATCATTACCTACAAAAAGAAAAGTTTGGGGTGATTGCTCGCGACCTTTGTTATTAACGGCGCAAGGCACACTACGACACAAATGAGTCTTGGAGCCCAGATACAAGACTCAAGGTGCATGCGCGCGCCTGATGAAGGCACGACACAACCACATTCATTTTTAAAAATAAGCATCAAATATGAGTTCATCTTCTTTATCAAATTTTCCATCTATTCTACTCATTAATCATTCATTACTATTATTTATATCTCATAAAAATAGAATTGTGGTCACTTGCATCATATCTAAGTCGTAACACTTGATTATTTTTCACAAACACTAAATCATGCTAAAACTATTGAGTTCTTACATTATTTCTTTCTTTCGTTTGGAAAGAAAAAGTTTGCAACAAAAATCACACCAAAAAGTAAGTGCCTTTTATGCTCCAAATGCGCAAAAGGCGTACGAAGACGCAAACCTCTGAGCCTGTTGGCTTGGAGCTTTAGGCGCGCTTGAGGCACGTCTTTAACAACACAACTCGCGATCAACTAAATTTTAAGATATTAGTTCACCACAAAAATAATAGACCACAAGGCTGCATTTCAAGTGCGGTAAGCACATAGTGTTCGCACACGTGCGTGACTTCAACTCGCAACCTGTTTATTACAAACATTTAAAAATTAACTCCCTCACTCCTAAGAAACTTCCTCGCCAGATATCCACTCCATGCCCATGAACGCTAGGTTGTCAGTAATCTCGGCGAGCACGCTTGACGCGCCCACATGGTACTTGTTTAGCTTGGCAATCAGAGCATGGATGGAGCGGACATCCTCCCCGGCCTTCTGCGCGTACTTCTGGACGACGTCCTCTTGAAGCATTGAGCACTGTGCCGCGGTTTGGGCCTCAGCCCGCGGACCAAGCGTGTGATCCTGTGCGGCGCTCTGCTTTAGCGCCTCGATCATTTCCTCTAGATGAGCTATTCGGGCTATGGCGTCTTCAAGTTTTTTTCGAGGGCTGCAATCGCTGAGGCATTCTCTGTAAAGACAAAAAGGGTTAAATCTTTTATTGTTATTCAATTCTAACCCAGGCAGTGTGGCGAGTTGCTTTGGTAAGTACCCACAAACAGGCCATTCTCTAAGAAAGTCGGCTCCTCCGGCTCGTCTTCTCCTCTCTTCCTTTTCTCCAGCTGAGTATTCGCAGCAGGTGCCAACAAATTCTACACTCCGGTCATAAAGTTTGTTTTCAGCTTAGACACCTCGCTGTCGAACTCGTCGTCGACATCTTTGTTGTTGAACTCATCATCAGCATCGACCTCCTCGACCGGTTTCTGTCGGCAAGCTTCATTTAATATGATTTGGCGACGGAAGGGGTATGGATCCCTTGGGTTGCTCGACTTCTCGAGAGGGTCCTGCGGCCTATTCACCACTTTTTTTGTGATCTTCGGAGAGGGGGTGGCGTCCGATGGAACGATGGCCTTTCTGGTTTTAAGCCTCTGGCTGCTGGGCTCCTTTCTTTTTTGAGTACGGGAAGGTGTGTGTTGATGGCTATCCTCCAGTGGGTTCGCGTGGTCAGAATGTCCGGTCTCAGGATTATCGTCCAAAAATTCAAGGGCCTCAGAGACAGGGGGACATAACTGATTTTTCTCACTGAAATTTTCTTTGGGGGTGCCTGCTTGGAGGAACCTCCTGGAAGTTCGGGTTGGGCTTCATCGTCCTGTTCGGGTCGGGCTTTTTGGTGGAATTCGAGTTGATGCCTAAGCCTGTGAGCAAGGTTTGGTTCATACTCATGGCGAAAGTATGCAGGAAGAGGCTAGTGGATTATGAGGAATGGTTCATTCAGGAGGGGGTCTACGCTATTTATTGACTCCTTGGGGCATTAAGTGCGGGTCTCAGTTTGTGCGGACACCAGTCTACTTTTCCTGAGCAGCCCATGCGGTCTACTGAAAAAGTGCGGGAATTATGTTAGCCCCAAAAATCCTCGACGATAGAGGAGAGCGTCCAAGGGAGGCGAACATCTCGTTCCATACGATTTCCTCAGGGTGTGCCGACCTCTCGGGCGGATTCTCCGGAGGCCTCGTGAACACCTCTGGGAACATGGCGGCGTTCAGATGCATCGAGCGACCTCACAGAAGTACAATGCGGGAACTCCAGTTTGACATGCGCGCGGGCGCTTCAGTCAAGTCCGCGCAGACTCCCCCCTCCTCGGTTCCGGCTCAGGTGGCACCGCGCGTCTCGTGCTGTCTCTTCTTTAGTCTTCGCCACCTGACTTTTCATGTACCTCGGGCGGCTGCGCGTTTAATGTCGCGATTTATAGGACATTAAATGCCCGTCGGTTCGTGAACCGTCCACACAGGCTACCCTCTAGTATAAAAGGGGGACCATGGGTGTTTATAGGGGACACACGAACTTAGCCCCGAACCTGCCCGTTGGAGGTGCGAACACTAAGTTCCATTCTTTCCTTGTTTCATCCGTTGCACGCGCGCATACCCCTCGGTTGGCCGCACCCCACAATTGTAACCCTTTCAGAAAATAATAAAGAGAGACCCGTTGTAAGAGAGGCATTCACCGCGGAGGGTCCAATCTGGTGTACGCTGCTGCCAGCGATCTCTTTTGTTTCGTCCTCCCGCTACCACTCTTAGGGCCAGTAACCCGGGTAGCTGGAAGACCTAGTCCGCTTTCCTGAGCCCCTTGAGGGAGTGAACCCGCGAGACGTATACTGCCGCGGGAAAACCTTCATGGAGTCGGATGCCGCGGGAAAACCTTATGCGCGTACTTATGGACGGCGTACTCTTGAAGCATTGAGCTCTGCACCGCGGTTTGGGCCTCAGCCCACAAACCAAGCGTGTGGTCCTGTGTGGCGCTCTGCTTTAGTGCCTCGATCCCTTCCTCTAGACGAGCTATATGTGCTATGACGTCTTCAAGTTTTTTCTCGAGGGATGCAATCGCTGAGACGTTCTCTGTGAAGACAAAAAGGGTTAAATCTTTTATTCTTATTCAATTCTAACCCAGACAGTGTGGCGAGTTGCTTTGGTAAGTACCCACAAACAGGTCATTCTCTATGAAAGTCAGCTCCTCCGACTTGTCTTCTCCTCTCTTCCTTTTCCCCAGCTGAGTATCCGCAACAGGTGCCAACAAATTCTACACTCCGAACATAAAATTTGTTTTCAGCTTAGGCACCTCGCTGTCGAACTCGTCGTCGGCATCTTCGTTGTTGAACTTGTCGTCAACATCGACCTCCTTGGCTGGTTTCTGTCATCAAGCTTCATCTAATATGATTTGGTGACGGAAGGGGTCTGGATCCCTTGGGTTGCTCGACCTCTCGAGAGGGTCTTGCGACTTATTCACCACTTCTTTTGTGATCTTCGGATAGGGGGTGGCGTCCGAAGGAACGATGGCCTTTATGGTTTCCAGCCTCTGGTTGCTGGGCTCCTTTCTTTTCTGAGTACTGGAAGAAGCTGTGTGTTGATGGCTCTCCTCCGGTGTGTTTGCGTAGTTGGAATGTCCGGTCTCAGGATTATTGTTCAAAAATTCAGGGTCCTCAGAGACAGAGGGGGCAGAGCTGGGTTTTCTCACTGAAATTTCTTTGGGGGTGCCTGCTTGGAGGGACCTCCCAGACGTTCGGGTCGGGCTTCATCGTCCTGTTCAGGTCAGGCTTTTTTGTGGAATCCGAGTTGATGCCTAAGCTTGTGAGCAAGGTTTGGTTCATACTCATGGCGAAAGTATGCAGGAAGGGGCTAGTGGATTATGAGGAAGGGTTCATTCAGGAGGGGGTTTACGCTATTTATAGACTCCTTGGGGCATTAAGTGCGGGTCTCAGTCTTTGTGGTCACCGGTCTACTTATCCTGAGCAGCCCGCACGGTTTGCTGAAGAAGTGCGGGGATTATGTTAGCAGCCCCAAATCCTCGATGATGGAGGAGAGCATCCAAGGGAGGCGAACATCTCGTTCCATACTGTTTCCTCAGGGTGTGCTGACCTCTCAGACAGATACTCCGGAGGCCTCGCGAACACCTCTGGGAACATGGCGGCGTTCAGATGCATTAAGCGAGCTCATAGAAGTACAATGTGGGAACTCCAGTTAAGCGTGCGCACGGGCGCTTCAGTCAAGTCCGCGCGGACTCCCCCTCGGTTCCAGCTCAGGTGGCACCGCGCGGTCTCGTGCGGTCTCTTCTTTAGTCTTCGCCGCCTGACTTTTGATATACCTCGGGTCAGAAATAATAAAGAGAGACTCGTCGCAAAAGAGACATTCGCCGCTGAAGGTCCAGTCGGGTGTACGTCGCTGCCAGCGATTTCTTTTGTTTCGTCCTCCCGCTACCACTCTCAGGGTCAGTAACCAGGGGAGCTAGAAGACCTAGTCCGCTTTCCTGAGCCCCTTGGGGGAGTGAACCCGCGAGATGTATACTGCCGCGGGAAAACCTTCATGGAGTCGGACGTTGTGCGAAAACCTTCTGCGTGTACTTATGGATGGCGTCCTCTTGAAGCATTGAGCCCGCCGCCGTAGTTTGGGCCTCAGCCCGCGAACCAAGCTTGTGGTCCTGTGTGGCGCTCTGCTTTAGTGCCTCGATCCCTTCTTCTAGACAAACTATCCGAGCTATGACCTTCAAGTTTTTTCTCGAGGGCCGCAATCGCTGAGGCGTTCTCTGTAAAGACAAAAAGGGTTAAATCTTTTATTGTTATTCAATTCTAACCCAGACAGTGTGGCGAGTTTCTTTGTTAAGTACCCGCAAACAGGTCATTCTCTAAGAAAGTCAGCTCCTCCGGCTTGTCTTCTCCTCTCTTCCTTTTCCCCAGCTGATTATTCGCAGCAGGTGCCGACAAATTCTGCACTCCGGACATAAAATTTGTTTTCATCTTAGGCACCTTACTGTCTAACTCGTCGTCGACATCTTCGTTGTTGAACTCGTCATCAACATCGACCTCCCCGACTGGTTTTGTCGGCAAGCTTCATCTGATATGATTTGGTGACGGAAGGGGTCTGGATCCCTCGGGTTGCTCGACTTCTCGAGAGGGTCCTGCGACCTATTCACCACTTCTTTTGTGATCTTCGGAGAGGGGGTGGCGTCCAAAGGAACGATGGCCTTTCTGGTTTCCAGCCTCTGGTTGCTGGGCTCCTTTCTTTTCTGAGTACTGGAAGAAGGTGTGTGTTGATGGCTCTCCTTCGGTGGGTTCACGTGGTTAGAATGTCCGGTCTCAGGATTATTGTCCAAAATTTCAAGGGCCTCAGAGACAGTGGGGGCAGAGCTTTGTTTTCTCACTGAAATTTTCTTTGGGGGTGCCTGCTTAGAGGAACCTCCCGAAAACTTGGTGGGCTTCATCGTCCTGTTCGGGTCGGGCTTTTTGGTGGAATCTGAGTTGATGCCTTAGCCCGTGAGCAAGGTTTGGTTTATACTCATGGCGAAAGTATCCAAGAAGAGACTAGTGGATTACGAGGAATGGTTCGTTCAGGAGGGGGTCTACGCTATTTATAGACTCCTTGGGGCATTAAGTGCGGTTCTCACTTTTTGCGGTCACCTGTCTACTTATCCTGAGTAGCCCGCGCGGTCTGCTGAAAAAGTGCAGGGATTATGTTAGCCCCAAATCCTCGACGATGGAGGAGAGCATCCAAGGGAGGCGAACATCTCGTTCCATACTGTTTCCTCAGGGCGTGTCGACCTCTTGGGCGGATACACCAGAGGCCTCGCGAACACCTCTGGGAACATGGCGGTGTGCAGATGCATTATGCGATCTCACAGAAGTACAATGCAGGAACTCCAGTTAGGGGTGCGCACGAGCGCTTCAGTCTAGTCTGCGCGGACTCCACTTCCTTGGTTCCAGCTCAGGTGGCACCGCGCGGTCTCGTGCGGTCTCTTCTTTAGTCTTTGTCGCCTGACTTTTCATGTATCTCGGGCGGTTGCGCGTTTAATGTCACGATTTATAAGGCATTAAATGCCCGTCGGTTTGTGAACCGTCCGCGCAGCCTACCCCCTAGTATAAAAGGGGGACCAATGGTGTTTGGAGGGGACACACGAACTTAGCCCAGAACTTGCCCCGTTGTAGGTGCGGACACTAAGTTCCATTCTTTCCTTGTTTCATCCATTGTACACACGCATACCCCACGGGTGGCCGCACCCCACAAGGCCACAATTGTAACCCTTTTAGAAAATAATAAAGAGAGACCTGTCACAAGAGAGGCATTCGTCGCGATGGGTTCAGTCAGGTGTACGCTGCTGCTAGCGGCCTCTTTTGTTTCGTCCTCCCGCTACCACTCTCAGGGCCAGTAACTTGGGGAGCTGGAAGACCGAGTCCGCTTTCCTGAGCCCCTTGGGGGAGTGAACCCGCGAGACGTATACCGCCGCGGGAAAACCTTCATGGAGTTAGACTCCGCATCCTCTGGAAATAGTTCCTCGTAACAAATGTTCGCGGCCTCCGGCTTATGGAGCTTCAGTTCGCGCACACGTTCTAGGACGATCCTCCCAGAAACATTTCCTGCCCTCTGGATTTCCTGCACAAAGACCGGGTTCTCCGCGGACAAGCTCACCTGGTCCAAGAAGGACTGGTCAGAGAGTTGAGTTCGAATTATGCGGACGTAAAAAAAGAAGAAGAAAAGAGTCAACAAGTTACCCTCAGTTGATCTTGTAATTGGGCGACCTCATCCTGGTGTTGTCGGAGAGCTTGCCGCGTCTCCCCAGCTCCCGCCAACAAGTGGCGTTGTATGACAACACTCTTAGGGAGGCAGTGACCACCCTTTGCGTCAGCAGTTCCTGGAGGATGCCCCTCATCCCTTACCTCCTCGTCCCCCACGAGCGCGGAGCAGACCGCCTGGGCGTGTGGAAACGTCTTCGATCTTTTTCTCCAAAGCGGGATTCAGAGCCCGTAATTTGTTGGTTCTTATGTAGAGTTGTCCTTTTGAATATACACGAACAAAGAATAACCACCTGAACATCGTCAGGCTGAAGCGGATCCTTTGAAGGCGCAGATAAACGAAGCAGGCAGTAGCTAGCCCTATGGAATTGGGAGTAAGCTGCGCGGGATGCAGTCGTAGTGACTTAGTACTTCCACCATCTCCGACAGGATGGGGAAGGTCCACCCCACCTCGAAATGCTCGAAGGGGAGAACGAGTTTGTGGGCGAACACCGAGTGGAGGTCTTCCCTGGGCTCAAGGAGTTGCGCGATGTATCTGTCAGGAGATACGCGGATGGCATTTAGGTGGTTGGCGAATTCTTCATCAGAGAGCCTAATTATTGGGGGCTCATGCAACATGAAGGCTATGACCGAGTCCGCGTGAGTAAATCCGACTTGGGGAGCCTGCACGTTTTCCATGGTGTTCAAAGGTGTTTACTGGAGAGAAAGATTTGCAGGCCTATTTATAGGAATAACCTCGCTTATCTCGAAATGCAAAACAACGCAGACACTTGCTGACCGCATGGAATGTCCGCGGAGGGCACTTCGCGTTATCATTACCTACAAAAAGAAAAGTATGGGGCGATTGCTCGCGACCTTAGTTATTAACGACACAAGGCACACTATGGTGCAAAAGGGTCTTGGAGCCCAGGTGTAAGGCTCAAGGTGCGCCTGCCGAAGGCACGACACAACCACATTCATTTTAAAAAATAAGCATCAAATATATGTTCACCTTCTTGATCAAAATTTTCATCTATTGTACTCATTAATCATTCATTACTATTATTTATATCTCATAAAAAATAGAATTAATGTGGTCACTTGCATCATATCTATGTCTTAACACTCGATTATGTTTCACAAACACTAAATCATGCAAAAAATATTGAGTTCTTACATTATTTCTTTCCTTCTTTTGGGAAAAAAAGTTTGCAACAGAAATCGCACCCAAAAGTGCCTTTTATACTCCAAAGGCGCAAGCCTCTGAGCCTGTTGAGCCTGGAGCTTTAGGCGCGCGTGCGGCGCCCCTTTAACAACACAGCTCGCGATCGACTTAATTTTAAGATATTAGTTCACCACAAAAAAAAGCCCACAATGCTGCATTTCAAGTGCGGCAAGCACATAGTGTTTGCGCACGTGCGCAACGTCAGCTCTTTACCCGTTTATTACAAACATTTTAAAATTAACTCCCTCTCACTCCTAAGAAACTTCCTCGCCGGATATCCTCTCCATGCCCACGAACGTCAGGTTGTCAGTAATCTCGGCGAGCACGCTTGACCCGCCCACGTGGTACTTGTTCAACTTGGCAATCAGAGCGTGGATGGCGCGGACACCCCCTCGACCTTCTGCGCGTACTTCTGGACGACGTTCTCTTGAAGCATTGAGCCCTGCGCTGCGGTTTGGGTCAGCCCGCGGATCAGGTGTGTGGTCCTGTGCGGCGTTCTGCTTTAGCGCCTCGATCCCTTCCTCCAGACGGGCTATCCGGGCTATGACGTCTTCAAGTTTTTTCTCGAGAGCCGCAATCGCTGAGGCGTTCTCTGTAAAGACAAAATGGGTTAAATCTTTTATTGTTATTCAATTCTAACCCAGACAGTGTGGCGAGTTGCTTTGGTAAGTTCCCGCAAACAGGTCATTCTCTAAGAAAGTCAGCTCCTCCGGCTCGTCATCTCCTCTCTTCCTTTTCCCCAGCTGAGTATCTGCAGCAGGTGCCAACAAATTCTGTAGTTTGGACTTTAAATTTTGTTTTCAACCTAGGCACCTCGCTGTCGAATTCGTCATCGACATCTTCGTTGTTGAACTCATCATCAACATCGACCTCCTCGACCGATTTCTGTCGGCAAGCTTCATCTCATAAGATTTGGCGACGGAAGGGGTATGAATCCCTTGGGGTGCTCGACTTCTTGAGAGGGTCCTTCGGCCTGCCTATTCACCACTTCTTTTGTGATCTTCGGAGAGGGGGTGGCGTCTGAAGGAACGATGACCTTTCTGGTTTTCAGCTTCTGGCTGTTGGGCTCCTTTCTTTTCTGAGTACTGGAAGAAGGTGTGTGTTGATGGCTCTCCTTCTGTGGGTTCGCGTGGTCAGAATGTCCGATCTCAGGATTATTGTCCAAAAATTCAAGGGCCTCAGAGAATGGGGGGAGTGCTGGGTTTTCTCACTGAAATTTTCTTTGGGGGCGCCTGCTTGGAGGAACCTCCCGGAAACTTGGCAGGCTTCATCAGCCTATTCGGGTCGGGCTTTTTGGTGGAGTCTGAGCTGATGCCTAAGCCCGCGAGCAAGGCTTGGTTCATACTCATGACGAAAGTATGCAGGAAGAGGCTAGTGGATTATGAGGAATGGTTTGTTCAGGAGGGGATCTACGCTATTTATAGACTCCTTGGAGCATTAAGTGCGGGTCTCAGTCTTTGCGGTCACCAGTCTACTTTTCCTGAGCAGCCCGCGCGGTCTGCTGAAAAATTGCGGGGTTTATGTTAGCCTTAAATCCTGCGATGATGGAGGAGAGCATCCAAGGGAGGCGAACATCTCGTTCCATACGGTTTCCTCAGGGTGTGCCGACCTCTCGGGCGGATACTCCGGAGGCCTCGCGAACACCTCTGGGAACATGGCGGTGTTCAGATGCATCAAGCGACCTCACAGAAGTACAATACGGGAACTCCAGTTAGGCGTGCGTGCGGGCGCTTCAGTTAAGTCCGCGTGGACTCCCCCTCCTCGGTTCCAGCTCAGGTGACACCACACAGTCTCGTGTGGTCTTTTCTTTAGTCTCCCCTGCCTGACTTTTCATGTACCTCAGGAGGCTGCGCGTTTAATGTCGCGATTTATAAGGCGTTAAATTCTCGTCGGTTCGTGAACCGTCCACACAGCCTACCCCCTAGCTTAGTTGTCAAGGCGCGCGTCTGAGGTGCCGGGCGCAGCCCACCGCGCCTCAGCACGGCTGAGGTGAGCGATGTGCCCTAGGCGCGCCCAGGCATGCGCCTTACATGCTCCCAGGCGCGCCTGGGCCTTTCAAGTTTTTTTTAAAAATTTTGATATGGGCAAAACATGATCTTAGACGCACCCCTAGGCGCACTTGGGCGCCCAATTCGCTCAATTTCCTTTTTCCCCCATTTTTGCTCGTGCCTCAGATGCGCGCCTGCGCCTGCGCCTCAGGCGCGCGCCTGTGCCTGCGCCTTGCGCCTCGGCTTCAGGGGCCCTTTGCGCCTCTGTGCGCCTTTGATAACTTAGCCCCCTAGTATAAAAGGGGGACCAGGGGTGTTTGGAGGGGACACACAAATTTAGACCATAACCCGTCCCATTGTAGGTGTGGACACTAAGTTCCATTCTTTCGTTGTTTCATCCGTTGTACGTGCGCATACTCCTCGGGTGGCCGCACCCCACAATTGTAGCCCTTTCAGAAAATAATGAAGAGAGACCCGTCGCAAGAGAGGCATTCGCTGCGGCGGGTCCATTCGGGTGTACGCCGCTGCCAGCGGTCTCTTTTGTTTCGTCCTCCCGCTACCACTCTCAGGGCCAGTAACCGGCCGCTTGCGAACCACGTTCTTTCCTTTGCCAAGCATCCTACTCAGGGATATTGCGCAGAGAGTTGGTGTCATTTTTTAGCACCTTCATAGGTTCCACCAACAAGTTACCCGCCCTAGTCACGGTGGATGGCAGAGGTAGATGTTGCGTTGGTGAGTCCCCCTTGTGTTCTCTCAGCTGAGAAATGTGGACAGTGTGGTGGATTTTTACATTGTGTGGTAAAGCATCACGATAGGCAACTTCTCCTCTCTTCATCATAACCTGAAATGGGCCAAAAAACTTGGTTGATATTTTATGAAACCATGTGTTCACATACTAGTTTGCCTGCAGGGTTGGATGTGGATGCGCACCCATGTCCCAATGGTGAGTGATCGTTCACGCCATTTAGTGCTAGCAATCACTCTCATGCGGTTTTGCGCCTCGACCAAGTTGAATTTGAGAATTATGAAAACCATGGGTTCACATACTAGTTTGCCTATAGGGTTGGATGTGGTCACATACTAGTTGGATCGTTCATGCCGTTTCGTGTTAGCAATCACTCTCATGCGGTTCTGCGCCTCGGCCAAGTTGAATTTGAGAATGGAGATGGTGCGCTCCCGAGCTTTCAAGGAGCGGTCGACTTCGTCGTTGATGGTTGTCTCTTCAATGTATGTCAAGTGGAGGGTGGGATCTTGCCCGCACAACACCTTATAAGGAGTCTGTTTCGATGTGATGTGAAACGTCGTGTTGTACCACCACTCTTCACGGGTAACCATTCTGTTCAGCTCTTCGGTCGTTCAAAGCACATTCACCGCAAGTAGCTTTCTATGCACCGATTTAACACTTTTGTCTAGCCATCTGTTTGAGGGTGGTAGGCCGTTGATACTCGCAGCTGTACTTTTAGGAGATGGAACAACTCTTGCCAAAATTGGCTAAGGAACATTGTGTCCATATCACTCACAATTGTGTCCGGTAATTTATGATGACGGACAACTGAGTTCAGGAAAAATACATCAATTCCGTGAAGTGTGCTTGCTGCTCAATCTGTCCATGACCACCAAAATAATCATTTTCCCGTTGCTTTATGGTAGGCCATCAATGAAGTCGAGGGATATGTCTTGCCATATACACTCAGGAACTGAGTGTGGTTGAGTCAAGCCCATTGGTTTTTGATGATCAGATTTGCACCTTTGACAAACCTTGTTGCGCTGGATGCATGTGTTTTTATGCCATTTTAATAAGACATTCGCTTCATTCGTTGGTGTGTGGCCGTGATACCTTAATGGCCCCCAATGGCGCCATCGTTATAAAGTTGTAATAATTTTGATTCAAGGAGGTTGTCCTTGCCAATGACTAACCACCCCTTCCTCTTAAAAATGCCATTCAGCCATTGTTTGTTAGGCTTGCAGGCGAGTTCAACTTCGATGGCCTTGATAATGCGCTGTATTTGTTCATCCTGGACCCAAGCGGCCTTGATCATTTGAAGCATATCTGATTGTAAGGAGACCACCATGACGGATAACTCGTGCTGTCGAGAGATCATCGGTGCAGACATTTTCCTTGCCCTTGCGGTATTGTATTTGGAAGTCATATCCCATGAGTTTCACCATGTGTTTCTGTTGAGTGGGGGTAGCAGTTTTTTGGTCTAGAAGGAATCGTAGGATTAGATGAACCGTATGAATAGTAAAGGGATGCCCCACCAAATAATGGTGCCAGTGCTGCAATGCCATCACGATGACTAAGAGTTCCTTCTCGTATGCCGATAGGAGAGAGTTCCGAGTGCCCTATGCCCTGCTGAAATAAGCAATTGTTGCCCCTCCCGGGACAAAACTTCCCCCACGTCGGAGTCTACTGCATCTGTCTCAACGACAAATGTCTTGTGAATCTGGTAGTCGCAATACTAGGGGGTGCGAGACTGCTTCCTGTAATTGCTTGAAGGCTTCTGTCGCCAACCTTGTCCAGTGAAAGGAACTTTGCTTAAGTAACTTTGTGAGGAGTTTAGCTATAACCCCGTACCCCTGGATGAACCGGCGATAATAGCCGGTAAGGCCCAAAAATCCCCGCAATATTTTGAATGTTGTGGGATCCGGTCACTCGAGCATCGCCTGAATTTTCAGAGGTTGCCACTCCTTAGAAGAAAATGCGGTGGCCCAAGTAATGAATCTGCTGCATGACAAAACTACACTTACTTCGCTTAAGATAGAATTTGTTGTCTCGCAACACTTGGAAGGCGAACTGAAGCTCTTGGATGTGTTCCGACCATGAGTGACTGAAGATTAAGATATCATCGAAGAACAGTAGGCGGAACTTCCGCAGTTGATGCTCGAACAATTTGTTCATAAAACTTTGAAACATGGAGGGTCTGTTCGTCAAGGCAAATGGCATGACCAAGAAATCATAATGGTCCTGGTCAGTAGGTAAGACTGTCTTATGCATGTCATCCGCTGACATTCTTACTTGGTGGTAACTGTACCTTAGATCTAATTTCGAGAAGAAAATGGCTCATGCAATTCATTCAGCAGCTCTTCAATTATTGGAATGGGATATTTGCCCCTGACTGTGTACTTGTTTAACTGCCGGTAATTTATACAGAGTCGCCACGTGATGCCACTCTTTTTGACCAACAACACCGGGGATGCATACGAACTTGTGTTGTGGCTAATCATACTCGCCGCTAGCATCTCCTGAATTAACCTCTCAATATCTGTCTTTTGCGGGGGGGGGGGGGGGGGGGGGGGGGGGGGGGGGGACATCCACATGTACTTTGATGGGGATTCGATGATCATGCACTCAGGCTGGTGGCAGCCCCCTCTGTTCCTCAACGAGATCGGCATAGTTCTTTAACCGGTCATGCAATTGCCGATTTGATTTCACGGGCAAGGCCTGCCCGGTTAGGGTGCAAGCCAGTTTAAGGGCTGGAAGGGAGTTAGGCTCTGATGGTGTGAACTCCTGAATGTTACAAAGTGCCATCATGTTCAATCGTCCTGGCTTTGCTAGCAATTTTTGTATCTGTTGTTATTGTTTCATCCATGCTCCGTCTAGGGTCTTCGACCCTCCCAATGCAATATTTTTTCCTTGACTAGTGAACATCTTCAAATTTTAGAAACTCCCCTGAATCATCCCAAGTGTCACCAACCATTGGCTCCCAAAGATGATCTCGCACCCTTCTAATGGAAGGAGCAACATTTCTGACTCAAACATGACGCCTTGGATGCGCCAACAAAAATCAGCTACCTTATGGGGGTTGGTGATGTTCTTGTCGTTGGCCACCGCCACACTAAAAGATGAGATTTGCGTCAACTTGCATTGGAGTTTGTTCGCCGTCGTGACGTCAAGGAAGTTATGAGTATTCCCGGTGTCAATCAGGACGCTGGTGGGTTTCCCTTTGTAAGATGTCGTGACCTTCATTGTATAAAAATGGGAAATTCCCGTTAGGGCATAAACCAAAAGTTGTGGTGCGAGTTGATCTCCCTCTTGCTCCTACCCCAAACACTATTTCTTCGTCCTCCAAAAAAACTTCCAAGTCTTCTTCTTCCGGCTGAATCTCGGTCGCATATGATTGCCTCCTGTTGGAACATTTGTGCCCCAGAATGAATTTACTTTCGCACCAAAAAACAAAGGCCATTATTATACTGTTCATCCATCTCGGCTTATGATAACCTTACCTTGTCGTGAGCCGATCCCCCCGGAGCAACCACAGGAAGAATCGATGTCGGGGAGCTGTTTGTCGGTCTAGTCAGAATTTTGAATGGAGGTGATGGAGAGCGATCACCTTTGTTGCTAGAATTTGAGAGTGAGAAGGCTGATGAGGCAAGGTTACCCATTCGATTCCCCAGCGCGTCCTGGTGTTCTTGCAACCATGCCAATGAGAAGACGTCAAGTAGGGTCTTGGGTTGAAACATTCGAACCCCATATTCGGTGTCATTTTTGAGACCCGCCAGGCAAAAGCTAATGGCGTGTTCCTCTGGAATGTCGACCCGATTCAAGAGGAGATCAAACTCGTCAAGATAAGCTTGGATGGAAGATTGCTGTCTTAGATTCTTCAACTCTCCCATGGGGTCGTCGAATAGCATAGACCCTAAAAGATGATGCAGTACTTGGCTGGCTTTCCAACTAGGCCATTCTCGTGGTAGTCTCACCTTCATATAGGATTGATGCCAATATCGAGCTTTACCCTCCAGATGAACTGAGGCCACCTTCACCTTAAGGTCTCCCGGTGCACCGTCGATCTTGAAAACTGATCACATTTGTAAATCCATTCTAGCAATCATTCGCCACTGAAACTTGGGAACTCCAGCATTGCGAGCCGGGTTGCTCTTTGCATAGGACCTGGCGGGGCACTGCGGCCCTCTGAGGATGATGCAAATCCTGTGGATTCCACTGCGTGCATGCTAGCAAACATTGACTGGATTTCCTCTAAGGCCCGATTTTGTTGTTGCTCCAGCATCACCTTGACTTCCTCCCAATTTCTATGTTGCTGGTCGGTGAGTGTCTGGATGGTTTGCACCGTGGTTTCTTGGTGTTGTTTCAGGGCTTCCATTTCATTTTGAAAATCCTTCGAACGGGTGGAATCTGGGGCTGGCATGCTTGCCAGAAATGCCGATTGAAGCTGGTTGCAGGATGATGCTTTGATACCAGCGATATGTTCCTCCTACTGTAGGATAATCCCAATTCACACGGCACAGACACAGCCCAACAGGAGCTTAGGCAATAAATCAGTCCATCTTCATATATTAAAAAGAGGAAAGATTCAAGTGTTCACAAGCACACTGGAATAATAAAAGAGGGGTACAAGAGAACAACAATCAATCCTAAGAAATCGACAAGGAGCGATCTCTGAACGAATGATCCACGCAAGAAGCAGCTGGGGTTCCTCCCTGCACTTCTGCCACAACATAGTACACACAAAACAAGTTCAGAAAATAGATGCCCTACTTAGGCCGCAACAACACCTTAAATAGTTAAGCTAAAATACTAAAATACCCTCCCCAATATTTCTTATGTACCGGTTCAAGTTTGGGGACGTATCACCCTGATCATGAGGTGGCCTATAAGTTCCACTCGTGCCAAAAATGGACTCCAAAAATGCTTGTTTAATGTGCTTGTTGAATCCTGATTTGTCCAGAGATAACATTACCGAGTGCACAACATTGCGAAAGAAAGGGAGGGACTCTTGAATTGATGAACTGTGAATTACAAGATTACTTTCAAATAATAAATACAAAACAATCATCCTATCAGCTTCATCCTCACTTTTGAACATGGCACGTGCCCTCTGAATAGGAGGTGCACTTTAGTCCAAGTGTCTATTTCAGTGTTGCATTCCTTTATCTTATCCTGCATAGTAGATAATTTGAGATCTTTATGTTTAGTGCTTGTTGTTGCCGATGTTCTTGATATCTATTATTGAAATCTGTGTTAAATAATTTTCATCAAGGTCTCTTTGTACTGCAAATGTCAAGTATTCATTCGGTATTTGCTGCCGAAATTTGGTGCTTCATATTTGGGTGTAGGCTTATCTCTATTTTCCAAGTATTTTAACCATTTAAATATATCATTACATTAACCATCACCCAGCATTTTATAATACTAGTGATAATAGCCTGACACGCATAGACAGCTGCTGCGATGTATTCAACTTCATAGGTAGACGAGCATCTTCGCACGGGCTACGCCCGTGCTCGATGCTCTTCGCATCGACAGTACCCCACCTGCGACGGTACCCACGCCCAAACTCAGCCCCTCTACGACACTCGATCATTTAATAGCACACATGGAGCCCCCGTGCCCTACGCGAGACTACCCCCGCCACGGCAGTGCCCCCGCACGACGGCGCTTCTGCAGCTCGCAAACCCCCATGCAACCGACCCCTATGTCCAGTGCTCTCCCATGTACCTATTTTATCATGTGCACCAGACACGGGTCCTGTGCACGGGGTTTGCGAGATGCAGAAGCGCCGTTGTGCGGGGGCACTGCCGTGGCGGGGGGTAGTCTCGCGTAGGGCACGGGGGCTCCATGTGTGCTATTAAATGATCGAGTGTCGTAGAGGGGCTGAGTTTGGGCGTGGGTACCGTCGCAGGTGGGGTACTGTCGATGCGAAGAGCATCGAGCACGGGCGTAGCCCGTGCGAATACGCCCGTGCGAAGATGCTCGTATATATATATACTTTCCAAATTGAGATAATGTGTATGTAAAACATTTCTCACTATATCTCAACGGCTTTGAGTGCACTTAAAGCCGTGCTCACGGCTTTGAGTGCACTCAAAGCTCGTATTCTAGTGCACTCAAAGCCGTGCTCATGGCTTTGAGTGCACTCAAAGCTCGTATTCTAGTGAACTCAAAGCCGTCATGTTAATGGCGCAAAGTACACTCAAAGCTGTCATCTCGACGACGTTGAGTGCACTGAAAGCCGTCATCTCCATGGCTTTGAGTGCACTCAAAGCCGTCATCTCCAAGGCTTTGAGTGCACTCAAAGCTCGTATTCTAGTGCACTCAAAGCCGTCATGTTCATGGCGCTAAGTACACTCAAAGCTGTCATCTCGACGGCGTTGAGTGCACTGAAAGCCGTCATCTCCATGGCTTTGAGTGCACTCAAAGCCGGTATCTCGACGGCGTTGAGCGCACTCAAAGCCGTTGTCTCCACGGCGCTGAGTGCACTCAAAGCCGTCGTCTCGACGGCGTTCAGTGCACTCAAAGCCGTCATCTCAACGGCGTCAAGCCGTCGTCTCGACGGCGTTGAGTGCACTCAAAGCCGTCGTCTCGAATACACTCAAAGCCGTCATCTCGAAGGCGTTGAGTGCACTCAAAGCTGTCATCTCCACGGCAAGCCGTCCTCTCGACGGCGCTGAGTGCACTCGAAGCCGTCGTCTCGACGGCTTTGAGTGGCTTTGAGTGCACTCAAAGCCGTCGTCTCGACGGCTTTGAGTGCACTCAAAGACGTCGTCTCCACGACGTTGAGTGCAGTCAAAGCCGTCCTCTCCACGGCGTTGACTGCATTGAAAGCCGTCCTCTCGACGGCTTTGACTGCACTGAAAGCCGTCCTCTCGACGGCTTTGACTGCACTGAAAGCCGTCCTCTCGACGGCTTTGAGTGCAGAGTCTTCCTCTCAACGGCGTTGAGTGTACACAAAGCCGTCGTCTCCACGGCTTTGAGTGCACTCAAAGCCATCGTCTACACGGCTTTGAGTGCACTCAAAGCCGTCCTCTCGACGGTGTTGAGTGCACTCAAAGCCGTCGTCTCCACGGCATTGAGTGCACTCAAAGCCGTCGTCTCCACGGCATTGAGTGCACTCAAAGCCGTCGTCTCCACGGCTTTGAGTGCACTCAAAGCCGTCGTCTCCACGGCGCTGAGTGCACTCAACGCCGTCGAGACGACGGGTTTGAGTGCACTGAACGCCGTCGTCAAACGGAGCTCCGTGAGAGAATTTTGCCTTGCCATTTTTTCTCCTACATTGAAACGCCGGCGATTCGAAACGAAGGTGGCAATCCAAATGAAAAAAGGGTGTCGCGTCACGTTTGACAAAAACGCACCCGACAAAAAGGGCGCGCCAAATGAGGGCTTAAGATTTTGAGAAACTTTTATTGGAAAAATTTACGTTTAATAATTCCCAAAGGTGTAAACCAACATTTGATTGCTTAAAAAATATTAAGGCTTACCCAAATAATTGTTAATTATGACAGTATGTTAAAAATCTGATGATGATGACCAGGTCAAGGGCCTTGGTCATCATCATGAGATATTTAAAAAAAAATTGCAATCATTTAAAGACCTCAGGAATAAATCTTATTTTAATTATTCAAAATATCCAAAAAACCCTCGGAATATTACCAAATTTTTTTAGGGAGTAGCCATTGACCTGGTGAACAATTTTTATGTTCAAAATATTTTGATTGACACATATTTTGGCTTCAAGAAATTAAAAACCCCATTGTGTTAAGGTTTGCCATTAACACTAATCTTACAGCTCGGAAATGGCTGCCTTAAGCTGCATAGAAGTTGACCCTGCTTCCACACATTTCACGGCGTTGAGTGCACATATTTTGACAGGAAAATAGCACAGTAATAATGGCTCCAAATCTGAAGTAAAAACTGAGACGAAATCAAATTTCATAACAACTGAATTGTCTATTACGCAGCTTCAGTCCCAATTGTGCACATATAAGCACACATTAAGGAGTTGGGAATTATCCGTAGGCCTAAAATTATTTCATAACAATTTAATTGTGTATTACGCAGCCTCAGTCCCAATTGTGCACATATTTTGACAGGAAAATAGCACAATAATAATGACAAAAGCTAACTAAGGCAACCATGCTGTAGAGTGGCTCAAAATCTGAAGTAAAAACTGAGACAAAATCAAATTTCATAACAATTGAATTGTCTATTACGCAGCTTCAGTCGCAATTGTGCACATACAGTAATAATGACAAAAGCTAAGTAAGACAGCCATGCTGTAGAATGGCTCCAAATATCAAGTAAAAATTGAAAGCAAATCAAAAACTGAATTTAAAAATGAAATTCAAACTGAAATCATAATGGGAAATAGGTTTGGGATAAAACGATAGAGAACCTAAATCTGAAATTTAAACTGAAAAAAATCTGAAATCAAAAGTAAATCGAAGCTGAGATGAGAATCATATATTTTAATTTTGATTTTAAAAAATGACCTGTAAACTGCATAAAGCACGGTTTCAGAGAAGGGTGTTATACTCAGAACAATTTCAGAAATGAATTAACTAACTTAGTTGAAATAAACAATAAACGAAATCATAAAGGAATAGTTAGAATGAAATCGAAGAGAAAATCAGAATAGGAGAAGATAAAGGCTATGTTTGGGAGCCCGTTTTGACTCCATTCCGTTCTAAACGGACCGGAGGAGAGTTGTTTGGAAACAACTAACATGTTGTCATTTTAAAATGGCCGTTTTAAAACTTACTTTTTTCTCCGTTTTGAAAAGGTCAGGGAGACCTCCATTCACCCTTTCAAAACGGTCGTTTGAGATATTTTTTTAATTTTATTTAATCAATTTAACCCCTATAAAAAATATAATTATATCCATAAATTTGTAAAAAAATCGCACATATAATACATAATTTTGTTTTTAAAAATTCAGAAAAAATTGACCCGAAATAAATAAAATTCATGTGAAGATAATTTTGAAAATAATTTAAACCGTCACCGAAACGGAGATTATCCAAACAAAATCTCAGTTTTAAAACCGCAGTTTTTAAAATACAGTTTAGCATCTCCTTTTTGAACTTCTCCCTTTTAAAATGACACCGATATGCCAAACAGAGCCAAAATAAAGTAATTACCTAGATGTAACGATGCACCCCGACGCAGAGCAAACAGTGGCGTGAGGATGAAAGCTATTTTTAACCAGACAGCACTATGCGGAGACGAAATACAGAAACAGTTCAAAATTAGGATCAACCTTCAAAATTGGGAGGATAAATCAGAAGAACAACCTAGGTGTAACGATGCAACAAAAGCCCCAAATTAGTAGAAGAAATAATTACATACCCCTGCCGTATGTCTTGCTGGAGTGAGGTCGGGTGGATGAAAACCTGTACGGCTGTTGGTGGCGTGAGCAGAGGCGCGGAGATTCCCTGAGCAAGAGAATCGAGAGAGGAGAAGATGGCACTATTGGGGGAAGTTAGTCAGCGGAAACAGCGGCAGCACATGCAGTGCACGCGGCACGCGGCGGATGCGCCAGGAGACAGCTGCGGCAGGCGGCGCCTGCGGCACGCGTGGAGAGCAATGAGTCGAAGGGAAGTGCAGTGGTCGCGGCAGCTTGCAGGAGATGATTGGTCGTACGCAAGAGCGGTGGAGAGGGTTTTTCCGGGTTTTCAGGCGCCATAGCAGGCTGCGAAGGCGAAGCGAAGGGCGGTGGAGAGGGTTTTTTGGGATTTCAGCGTGACCGACGGCTCCTCCACAAATATCCTTATTAATATAGATAAGGCAATCATTGCCTGCTTCTTTGAACTCCAAGAGAACACAAATGTTCCCTCATGAAAAACATACTCTGAAGTGATCTCTCGGTCATTTATATCTCCTCCATAATCACTGTCGGAGTACCCAACCAACTTCAAATCTTCTCCAGTAGATATATCAAACCATGATCTCTCGTCCCATTCACATACCTCAAGATACTCTTCGCTACTGTGAAGTGATTTTGCTTCAGCTCCATTTATTTGCTGACCACTCCAACAACATACATGATATCATGTCTAGTGAAAGTTAGGTAGCGTAGACTTTCAACTCCACTCTTGAATAGCGTATAGTCGACGACCTCTTCCTTTGAGTCCTTCCTCATCTTAACTTTCAGATCTATAGGAGTAAAGATAACCTTGCTATTCTCTATTCGGAACTTCTTTAGTATCTCCTCCACATACTTCTTGTGAGAGATGAAGATCACATTCTTCTTCTGCTTTACCTCAATGCCTAAGAAGTAAGTGAGTTCACCCAGGTCAGTCATCTCAAACTCCTTCATTGTCTTCTTAAACTTCTCAAACATAAGAAAGTTGTTAGTAATTATCATGCCGTCAGCATACAAGCAGACAATCATGATATCTCCATTTTTCTTTACCTTTGTGTAGAGTGCATACTCATGTAGGCTCTTCCTGTACCCGTTCTACTGAAAGTATGCATCAATTCTTTTATTTCACACTCGAGGCGCTTGCTTCAACCCGTACATCGTCTTCTTCAGCTTGTAGACCTTCTCTTCATAACCAGTCACCAAATATCCAGGCAGCTGCTGGACATACACTTCTTCTTCCAAGTACCCATTCAAAAAAGCCAACTTGACATCCATCTAACAGATCTTCCACTTATACTGAGCTGCAGCTGCTATAATCAGCCTGATGGTGTCAATCCGTGCTACAAGGACAAAGATCTCGTCATAGTCCACACCTTAGACTTGTCTGTAGCTTTTCACGACGAGTCTTGCTTTATGTTTCTCCACTTCTCAATCTTTATCTGTCTTCACTCTGTACACCAATTTCATACTTATGGACTTGTGACCTGCCGACAGAGTGACCAACTCCTAAGTATTATTCTTCTTAATAGATGCCATTTCTTCATCCATTGCCTTCCTCCAGGTCAACTCCAGAGCAGCTTTCTCATACGAGTACGCCTAACAATGTGTTAAAAGATAATATAAAGAAATGTTAGCATTCATTAGCTTTGTCTCCTCATAGATCTCCTTTAACCTTCTCATCCTAGGTTGCGGTCTCTCAGAACTGTTCTGCTGGTGCTTATTCCACTGGAGTAGGGGTAGAAACTCCCCCGGATCTCTGCTCGATGGTGATGGTGGTTCATCTCTATCATTTTCAGCTTCAGCTTCATGACCACCATCATCATCCTCTTTGTCAAAGAACATCCTTTTGACACTTCTCTCTTCCTCATTCCAGCTCCAACTGTTATCTTCTTCGAACAGGGCATCTCTTGAGATGACCACCTTTTTCGTCACTGGGTTGTATTATTGACGTGTTATCTCAGCTGTCCGTTATATATTTACCCCTTGTATTCAAGTTTATGTGTGTGGGTGGTTTTTCCCTTGTATCTCCTATATATATACCTATTCCCCCTAAGTGGATGAATACAACAATAATTATTTTTACTCTAATTTGATTTGGTATCAAAGGAAAAGCCGAACCCGACCTTGCGCCTTCGCCCTCAATTCCCTATCTCGCATCGTGCGACTTCGCCGATCCCATCGCTTAGCCGCCTTCACCGTCTTCACTGGTCGGTGCGCCTTTGATGCAGTGTTCACGCGATGTGAGGGCATCGTCGATCCTGCAGCTGCCGCCGATCTCGCCCCTTCGTCGACCCCGCATCGTCAATCCTGCTGCTTCGAACTCGTCGATCCTGTTGTCGGTTTCTCTTTTTTTTCTTCCCTTCGATTGTTTCTTTCGCCGCCGATTTGGTTGGTGTTAACCGCCCCTTCCTCACTTCTTTTCTTTTCATGACCTAGATCTGTGATCTACAGTCTTCCTTCCTTTTTGGGATGGGTTTTTCCTCTTCTGTTTAAAGGTTTCCTTCCTCTTGGAGGGTTCTTCTTGTTCCCATCCCATGGATTCCTCCCACTTTGGTTCGAATGATCGATTTGCTCGACACATTACTACCGTCCTTCTCAATGAAAAAACTTTATTGCTTGGTCCAACTCCGTGCGAGTCTATCTTGCCGGACATGACAAGCTTGATTGGCTTGAACCTAATGGTGTTCCCAAGCCTTCCGACGAAGGCTATAGTCAATGGCGCACATAAAATTTCAAGATTCTCGGGTGGCTTCAGTGCTCCATGGAGCCCCGTATTTACGAGCAGTTCATGCGATTCGATTCGGTGCCATCTCTCTGGGCTGCCTAGCCTACCTTGACGCGTACCTACGGTCACACGCGCGTTGATACGCAGATTTATTCTTTCTTCCAGGAGATTTCTACTGCTCGTCAGGGGGACCGTTCTGTGCACGAGTACTTTACCTTTCTTTCCGGGAGATTTTAGGAGCTTTCTTACCTTGAGTCGCTCAGTGCTTTTCCACATTTAGAGGATCTACTTGTTGCCAAGCGGCGGCAGGAGAAGCGGGAGACCTATCAGTTCCTGATGGGGCTTGAGGCCCGAGTTTGAGCATATTCGGGTTCAGATTGTCAGCATGAACCCTCTACCTGATATCTTGGATGCTTATTCCATGGTGGAGGAGCATGAGCGTCGTGCCCGCCACACTGCTGTTTCTCCCGTTCCAGCTTCTGTTCCTATTCCATACCAAATTGCTCTGGCTTCAGGTCGTCCTTCTTCTGTGCGCGGGGGCGTACTTCTACCTATAAAGGTCGTGGGGCTGGCCGTGGCAGCGCATTTACCTCTGTTTAGTGTCAGCACTGCCTCCGGAATGGTCATGAGAAGGTTCGATGCTGGCTGCTCTTTCCTCACCTATGCCAGCAGTCCCCCGCCATGCGTGCTGCTGCCGCTACTTCAGACTTTGGGGGCCTACCTGATTCCAGTGCCTCTTCCAGTGCTCCTTCCACCGATTGGAGTCAGCTTATGGCTCAAGTGCAGCAGCTCCAGTCTCAGCTTCAGCTGCACTCTCCGTTTCAGACTCCGCACCAGCCTCTTCCTGCTCCGCCGTTACCTGCCTCCTCGTCGTTCTCGTCGACTTCAACATCTGCGTCAAGTACCCTGATGGCCTTTCATGTCACTCAAGAGGGGTCTTCTTCTCCCTGGGCGATTGACTGTGGGGCCACTGATCACATGACTGGTGAGACGCGCTTGTTCTCTTCTCTTGAGTCTCCGAGCGTCCATCTACAGGTTCATCTTGTCGATGGCTCTGTGACCCCCATCCTTCACCGGGGCACAGTTCCTCTGACTCCCTCTTTCTCCTTGGGTTCAGTTTTTCATGTTCCCAAACTTGTTTTAAATCTTCTTTTTGTTAGTCAATTGACTCGTTTGTTGCACTGCTCAGTGATATTTTTTTTCTTCTGGCTGTGTTTTTCAGGACCTGACCACGAGGAGGACTCTTGGCTACGACCGTGAGCGCGACGGGCTATACCAGCTGGATCTTCCACCCCCTTCGCCCTGTCTCTCATCCCCATCCATCGTTGCTGCTACTACTTTACCTGCTCTTTGGCATGCTAAACTGGGGCATGCGAGTCCTCAGATCATGTCGTCTCTTTTTCCGAGTGTCTCATTTGAGAACTCTTTTCAGTGTGATGTGTGTCAGCTTTGCAAACATACACGCACTACCTATCCTGTTTCTGTTTCTCGTAGTTCTGCATCGTTTGATATTATTCATTCTGATGTTTGGGGGCCTGCCCCGGTTATTTCTTATGATGGTTTTTGGTTTTTTGTTACTTTTATAGATGATTTTACTCGTTACTGTTGGGTCTATCTTATGTGTGCCAAATTTGATGTTTTTGATTTATATACCTAGTTTATTAATATGGTTAAGACTCAGTTTTCCTTTCGTATTTGGGTCCTTCGCTCCAATAACGGGGGGGGGGGGGGGGAGTACACATCTTCCTCTTTCACAGCTTTCCTTGCTACCTAAAGAATCCTTCATCAATTCTCCTGTCATACACCAGAACAGAACGGCGTGGCGGAACGCAAGAATCGTCATCTTTTGGAGTGCCGCCTTTCTTACGAGGACCTTCTTGGTCAACTGTCTGCCTTGTCAGCCTTTAGCTGGTCGGGTACCCCTTAGTCTCCTATCTCCCCGCCGCCCTCTATTTCCCGTCCCTCTCCGGGTGCTTGGGTGTGTGTCTTGTCCATGACCGTCGTTTGACTCGGACAAAGCTTGATGACAAATCTATCCACTGCTTATTTTTGGGATATTCCTCCTCTTACAAGGGCTATCGGTGTTTTGACCCCTCTTCTCGCAAGACTTTTCACTCCTTGGATGTCTCCTTCTATGGTATCTCCCCTGTCCCTGTTGCTCCTCCTGCTCCGCCACAGCCGGCTCCGGTTTCCCTTGCTCCGCTGCATGACTCTCTTTCGTTGCAGACATACACTCGTGGCCCACGCGGGCCCTCCCATGTCCACCTCATTCTTTGGGATCCACTGGTTACGCTCAGCTCACAGAACCTTGTGCCACATCCTCTGGCAGGTGATGTTCTTCCCTCCTCTGACTTACCCATTGCACTTTGCAAGGGTAAGCGTTCTTGTGTTACTGATCATCCTATGACAAGCTATGTGTCCTACCAACGTCTTTCTCAGGGTTACCCGGCTTTCCTGACTGCTACCGACTAGATCAGAGTTCCGAGTTCGATGATTGAGGCGTTCCAGCACCCTGAGTGGGTGGCGGCCATGGATGATGAGATGTCCGCACTATAGAAGGCGGACACCTGGCGTTTGGTCCCTCTTCCTACAGGTCAGAAAATTGTTGGCTGCCGGTGGGTTTACACTGTCAAGTATAATGCCGATGGTTCTCTTGACCGCTACAAGGTCCGTCTTGTCGCGAAGGGATTCACTCAGACTCCTGGGGATTACGGCTTGACCTTTGCCCCGGTGGACAAGCTCTCTACTGTCCGTCTGCTTGTCTCTCTCGCTGCCTGCCATGGGTGGCCTCTTCATCAGATGGACGTGAAGAATGTCTTCCTCAATGACGATCTTGCTGAGGAAGTTTATATGGATACGCCCCCTGGTTACAAGCTTCATGGGGAGTATTTGGGCCGTGTTTGCCTTTTGTAAAGTCCTTGTATGGGCTGAAGCAGTCTCCTCGTGCGTAGTTTGAGCGGTTTGGTACTGTTGTGCTTCAGAGTGGGTTCACCAGATGTCATGCCGACCACACATGCTTTGTTCGGACTGTTGTGGATGGTCGTAGGGTTATTATTCTTGTCTATGTGGATGATATAATTCTTACCGGTGACGATAGCTCGGACATATTTCAGATCAAGGGGGTTCTTCAGAAGTCATTTGAAGTGAAAGATTTGGGGCATCTGAAGTGCTTTCTCAGGATTGAGGTTGCCATATCTCAGCGGAGAATCTCTTTGTCACAGCGCAAGTATACACTCGACCTCTTAAGTGATACTGGCCTTCTTGGGTGTTCTTCTGTGCTTACACCCATGGATCTGAACCACCCCCTTCATGCCGAGTCTGACGATCCTCTCCCTGAACCAGTCAGATATCAACGTCTTGTTGGTAGACTTATCTACTTGACCAATACTCGCCCTGACATTAGTTTTGCTGTGAGTGTGGTCAGTGAGTTCATGCATGCTCCCTGGACTTCTCACCTAGGTGCAACATTTCGAATCCTCCACTACTTGAAGGGTTCTCCTGGCCTAGGGCTCTTCTACCGTTCATCTCCGACCCTTGATCTCACTTGTTACACAGATTCTGACTATGCTGGTTCCCTTACTGATCGACGTTCTACCTCGGGGATGTGCACTTTCTATGGTGACAATCTTATTTCCTGGAAGAGCAAGAAGCAGAGTGTTGTCTCCCACTCGCCTGCTGAGGCTGAATATCGGGCTATGGCCCATGGCGCCACTATGCTCCTTTGGCTGCGTACTCTCTTGACCTAGCTTGGCTCTCCTCCCTCTGGTTCTTCAACTCTTGTGTGCGACAACAAGTCCGCTCTCATGCTTGCTTCCGACTCAGTTCTGCTCGAGCGGACTAAGCATATTGAGGTTGATATTCACTTTCTCAGGGAACACATTCGTTCAGGGACTCTTAAAGCGTCCTATGTTCCCTCCGCAGAGCAGATTGCCGATGCCTTCACCAAGGCAGTTGGACCTTCCAGACTTCTTTCTACATGTGGCAAGCTAGGTTTGCTTGACCTTTTCGCTTCAGCTTGAGGGGGAGTATTGACGTGTTATCTCAGCCGTCTGTTATATATTTACCCCGTGTATTCAAGTTTATGTGTGTGAGTGGTTTTCCCCTTGTATCTCCTATATATATACCTATTCTCCCTAAGTGGATGAATACAACAATAATTATTTTTACTCTCTAATTTGATTTGTATAACTTATAAGCTTTGATCATCGGAGCATAGCCTACAAATATACATTTCTCATTCTTATCATCAAGGTTCTTCCTCTTTTGGTCAGGAATGCGAGCATATGGTACACGTCCAAATACCCTCAAGTGTTGCACACTTGGATTCCATCCTCCCCATGCCTCATATGAAGTCTTGAACTTTACATTGTACTGCCTTTGCCCATAACATATATTCAGCAAGTACACTACACATTGTATTGTCTTTTTCCATAACATCTTTAACAACTTGTTTCTCTTGATCACACTCCTCGACATGTTCAAAATTGTTAGATTCTTTCTCTCCGCAACTCCATTCTACTGAGGTGAGTATGGTGTTGTCAACTGATGAGCAATTCCATGCTCTTTGAACAAGGCATCAAATAATTGTGGTGCACTCCCCCCTCAATCAGTTTCAAGCATTTTTAGTGTCTGTCCACACTCCTCCACCATCGCCTTGAATTCCTTGAACATATTAAGGTCCCCAAACTTCTCCTTTAGGAAGTATATCCAACACTTCCGACTGAAGTCATCAGTGAAAGTGATGTAGTATCTGTTTTCACCAACCGAGGTTATGTCAAACGGACCAGCAATGTCCGAGTGAACCAACTAAAGCTTCCACCATTTTTGCTTGTGATAGAAGCTTCAACCCACTGAAGCCTATGTGGCCCATTCTGAGGTGCCACAACCAAGAATCTTCATTGGTTGTTGCTAAACATGTCATCTCCTCGACATCCATCCTTAACGTAAATAGAGGATTCATCGTCATCTTCACCTTCACTACCTCTCTTCTTTGTGGGTTCCGTATAACCAATGTTTCATCCTTCAACTAGATGCAGTAGCCTTTCTCCACTAGTTGTCCAAGGCTTAAGATGCTGCTCTTCAAGCCTGGAATATAGAACACAGCCTGGATGTGCACCTTCTCACAATTTAAGGTGACCACTATCACTCATTTATCATCTACCGAGATCTTTGGAGCATCACCAAAACTAACCTCACCAATGCTCGGTTCAAGGTCATTGAATTGCTTTTTCTCATCACACATGTGGTTGTTGACTCCAGTGTTCAAGTACCTGACTTCATTCCTGTCACCTTCAGTTCCTTTGTAAGTCAAGAACATCATTGGACCACCACCAGTGTTGCTTGTTGCCGCATAGTGGTTAGTCTCCTCTGCCCTCCTTGGACGTTTGCAGTCACAACTCATGTGCCCAAATCAGTTGTAGTTGTAACACTGGACATGTTCTACTTTTCTCTGGAATTTGGAAGTTCTGATTTCTTCCTCCACTGCGTTTCATCTCACTTGCAATCGTCCACAAACGAGTTACATAGTCTCCAACTTTCTCAGAGTTTTGCATCTTTAGAACTTCGAACTCATCTCAGAGAGATTGTAGCTTCACCTTCTTTGTCTTGTCAACACCTTGCATGGAGTGATGCAAGGTCTCCCATGCTTCTTTTGAGGTTCTGACGTCTGAGATCTTCTCAGGTTGCTTCATCAATCCCTTGATACAACAAAAAAAGAGCTTTCTTATCTCATTTTCTTTCCTCTCTTAGTGTCGTCTTCTGAGCGATAGTTAACGTCGCCTCTGCTTCACTAGTTGGCTCTTCATAACCATCTTCCACTATCTCACACCACTCCTTTGAAGCTATTAGCACTCTCATCTGGATGCTCTAGTTCTCATAGTTTGTCTTAGTCAGCTCTTCGGAGTTTCTTCCAAGGTTCGTAACCTCGCTTTTGATACTAATATTGGAAATGCTAACAATGGGCACAAAGGCAATTATAGAGAAGAGGCAAACAACTTCTTATATATAACACTAAGAGATTATCACGAAGAGTACAAATCATCTTCACAATCATACAACTCAACACATGCAAACTACCTACACTTGTGTATTACAAATTGATGTAGACTTGAGTCTCGAGTCAATTTTAGCTAAAATAATTTTGAATTCTCTTTTAAATTTGCGTTGCAAGAGAAATTTCCTCGCATGATTGTAAGTGACGTTTGATCTCGGGCTCACATACATGCATAAAACTCCACATTTAAACGCTGGATAAATATGACGTAACGTTCCACAATCAAAAAATTAGGGAAAGATATGTGCGGATATGAAAATTAACGACAAATAGGTTCAATGTTAATTAAGGGCAAGCTTGCTCTGAATTTTAAGACCAAATAAATAAAAGCATATCATAAAACTAACACGAAACGAGCTCGGAGATGAGTATGGAAGTATACCATAAGATAGCAACAACAGATGTCCAACTGGTACCAAACTAGACTTGTAAATTTGTCCTGCCCATGGCTGTAGAGACGGGACTATTGCAAACTACATTTCTGTTTGATTGAACTCTGGGTGGAGCCGAACAGGAGATGCTCACGCATCGATGGCAACCCTAGAATGGGAGTCGCATCCGCTGAAGGGAGCGGTCAACAGTGTTATAGTGAGTCACGGAAGTGGCGCCTCTGGTCACCGGATGGATGTATCGCAGTCGACGGTGACAGGAAGGCTCAACAATAGCGGCAACAAGGACAAAGGTCGGCGCTGCAAAAAGGCGGGCGTCGTTTTCCGGCGGAGGACATCGTGGGAAGACTCTCCATAGCCTTAGGAGGTGGAGGCTAGCGGAGGATAGTCCATCGAGGGTGCCAGGAGGGAGGAAGAAACCAGGCGGCAGGACTCAGGAGGAGGTGTTGCCGGGTTACCAGGAACTGAGAAATTACTGTCCTGATTTCTTTTCCAGCCCTCTTTCATGGGAAGGAGGGGGGGGGGGTTATAAAATGGCTTTATTTATTTATTTTAGGCATTTGACTAAATAGGGAAGTACATGACATATTATACATATTTCTTATTTGGCCTATCCAACAATCAAGGGTGGGATTGAAAATTTTTATTTTATATTTTATCTAATAAAAATCTTTCTTTTATTTGATCTTAACTTTTGAGCATGCTTGCCTTAATTAACTTATCCTCTAATATGACGGATCTTTTTATTCAGGGATTTATTGGACGATCATCTCAATAAACCATATGAGTGCATGAAATAAAATACACATGCTCTAATACATGCACTACAAATAACAAAATAAAAATGCATGAAATAAAATATGCATGCGCTAATACATGCGCTACAAATACCAAAATAAAATTGCGCGACATAAAATAATACACAATGCGACGCAGGTTGCACCGATTCTCTCGGGGTTGAAAAACCTCGACCCCGTCGAGAGTGTAATGTAGCCTGCAACCAAGAAGTCCGGATGTCGATATGAAAATGCTCTGATATTGTTATGCTATGGAGTAAGGCCAAAGAAAGATCATTGACTACAACCTATGAAGTACAGATACTTCCCTGATGGCAGCGTACCCGTACCGGATATGTATCCGGTACCGGTACGCACCAGATACACCTATGTGGACACACTTGGACTTAGCACATCATTTTGCATATTGTGATATGAGTCTGTTTTTCTAGAGTAAACAAAAGTTGTCTCTATGCTAGGAAGCGTTGGTATTCTAGTTAAGTTGTGTATATGTATCGAGTATGTTTATGGTACTGATACGTTTTTGTTAGAAGAAAAAAAGATTGAGTAAACATAAGTTTAATTTTATCTCTCTTGATTAAACACATGAGATGCTAAATTTTGTAATATTTACGTATGCTTAATGTTTAAAAACTTCATGTTATGTTGCATTGATTTGTGGACTTGTACTTGAAGTTATGATTTATGTTTGATATTTCGATGTTTTGAGAACTATTTATTGCACTTGTGATATATATATATATGTCTGTGTTATAAACTTATAACATATTATGCCGTACCCGTATCTTTGTTTTTTAAATTTTGTCGTACCGCCGTACCGGGTACGTATCGTATCCGGTACTCGTACCCGTACCGGTGCTTCCCAGACTACAACTCATGACCTGTAGGTAAACTCCCTTTCCTGAAAAATGCTGGAAACCAATCTCATTCGAAAAATTATAATTCCCGGTGATAGAATCAACCATGGAATTATAGATTTCCGAATATGCTCGCAAATAGTTAGTCAAAATTTTATGCATGATATTTAAATGATAAAAAAATAAGAGCATAAAAAGGGATGATATCACAGGGTCGGAAGCAAATAGGCTCGACTTGTGGAACCATTAAATCACATTGCATCATTCGTTCTCCTGTCCTACACATACGAGAATCTACTAGACCAAAATCAACTATCCTAAACATATCACCCGATCCAATCTGACTAACGGTACCAAATTTAAAATTAATCTCAAATTTAGCATATAAAATTTTCTAGAGAAATCCTTTTAATCATGTATCTTTGTTTGGTGTGAAATTTTTTGGGGTTCTTATTATTCTTAAAACACAATTTTTTTTAATTAATCGATAACTGGATAATATAATTTTTCAGACATATTTATAATTACGAGATAATGTAATGACACAAAAATAATGTTCTCCAAATATAAAATTAAAATATGGCGAGTGTTCTAATTTTAAGTTTAGGTGATCATCAGACAATGTTTGTGGCCTCCAGTACTGGTGATTGCAATGAACTTAGAGAATTGAGATATACGTAGATCGAGCCCATGTCACCTAAGTTGAGTGACACACCACTAGTACATTCTATTTCTTGAAGCAGGGGCTCAGGGATAGACTTGATGGCTAAGGGTTGTGATTCACTTGATGGCTAAGGATGAAATTCCTCTTCTTGGGGCTGGGGCTTTGGAAAGAACTCCTCGACTGAAGGGAGTGTTATAGCGGAACTAGTGGGGCCATGGTGCTAGTGGGGAAAGAGGATTATTAATAATTCGAAGTTCGGGTTCCCCTAGTTGATACGTAGTCGGGACGTAACCAAAAAAATATTTTGCTTGCACATTGTCATTTCAAGGTTGTGTACAACCCATGTAGATTCTCCTTGAATTCGACAGTGACGATCTCAATGTTTTTCATTAATATTTTCATGCACTCCTCAAGTGTCTCCATTTTTACCGAAAGATTAAAAAAAAAATATTTTTTTATTTAAAAAAGGCTCATGTAAATTTTTTTTGATTAAATGACAATAAAAACAAATTTACTTAAAATACCGGATCGACCGATTCACGGTAGGAGTGAATCGAAGCCCTATGATACCAAACTGATGTAAACCGGAGTTTTGAGTCAATTTTAAATAAAATAAATTTGAGTTCTCTTTTAAATTTATGTCACAAGAGAAATTTCCTTGCATGATCGTAAGTGACGTTTGATCTCGGGCTCGCATACACGCATAAAACTCGACATTTAAACGCTCAATAAATATGAAGTAACGTTCCACAATAAAACAGTAAGAGGGAAAGAAATGTGCGGATATGAAAATTAACGACAAATAGGTTTAATGTTAATTAAGCGCAAGCTTGCTCTGAATTTTAAGACCAAATAAATAAAAGCATATCATAAAATTAACACGAAACGAGCTCAGAGATGAGTATGGAAGTATACCATAGGATAACAACAACAAATGTCCAACTGGGACCTAACTAGACTTGTAAATTTGTTCTGCCCATGGCTGTAGAGACGAGACTGTTGGAATCGTGGAACAGGAGATCTGGATTGGACTGATTTTTGTCTGATTGAACTATGAGCAGAGTTGAGCAGGAGATGCTCGCGCATCGATGGCAACCCTAGAACGGGAGTCGCATCCGCTGAAGGGAGTGATCGGCGGTGTTATAGTGAGTCACTGAAGTGGCGCCTCCGGTCACCAGATGGATGTATCGAAGTCGACGGTGACAGTAAGGCTCAACAATGGCGGCAACGGGGACAAAAGTCGGCGCTGCAAATAGGCGGGTGTCGTTTTCTGGCGGAGGACATCGTAGGAAGACTCGCCAGAGCCTTAAGAGGTGGAAGCTAGCGGAGGAGCGTCCGTCGAGGGCGCCAAGAGGGAGGAAGAAACCAGGCGGCGGGACTCCGGAGGGGGTGGTGCTGGGTTACCGGGAACAGAGAAATTTCTCTGTCCAGATTTTTTTTTCAGCCGTCTTTCACGGGAAGGAGGGGGAGGGTTTTATAAAATGACTTTTTGATTTATTTAGGCATTTGACTAAATAGGGAAGTACATGACATATATATATATATATATATATATATATATATATATATATATATGATATTTCTTATTTGGCCTATCTGGCAATCAAGGGCGGGATTGAGAATTTTTATTATATATTTTAACTAATAAAAAATCTTTCTTTTATTTGATCTTAAATCTTGAGCATGCTTGCTTTAATTAACCTATTCCCTAATTTGACGGATCTGTTTTACTTAGGGACTTATTGAACGATCACCTCAATAAGCCATACAAGTGCATGAAATAAAATATGTGCGCTAGCACATGCTCTACAAATACCAAAATAAAAATGCTCGAAATAAAATATGCGTGCTCTAATACATGCGCTATAAATACCAAAATAAAATTGCGTGACATAAAATAATACACATGATGCGACACAGGTTGCACCACAAATTCACATTTAGACACCTCTAACCACAAGTCGCACACTTGAACTATTATCTTCTGCTGGAGGTCCCCAAGTGAAGTCAATACTGCTAGCCGCAGTTATTGCCAGGCACTTAGTTTTACCCCCGGGCGCTAGCCGCTGAGTTTGCCTATTGAAGATCGCACAGATCACTGGAGCTATTGCCGGGCACTTGCTGCGTTACTGTTGGCGCTAGTCGCAAGATGCTAACCACAACCTTTACCCATGAACTACTGTTTTGTAGTAACGAGAGGGGTATGGACCCATATTTATAGGGTAGGGGGGAATCTTCCATAAACCGGGCTACCGCGACGCGGTAGCTCTACCGCCGGGCAGTAGTTCTCATTTTAGCTTTGTCCTACTTGTCGCTGAGTGATTTTCCCTCATTCGGCGTGGCTTCCTGTGATTGAGTTGCACTGTTATTAGATTTCATCCCACGTAAGAGGCTTCTTGTCTAGATTTATGCCTTCTTTTCGGGGTATTTCTCTGGTTTGAGCTATATCGTCGTCGTCGACTTTCTTCCAGCATAATAAGAGGCTTCCCAAATCTTTCTTCTTTTGGATCTTCTTTCAAAGGGGTTCTCGTGTTTGAAGTATGCTGTCATCCACTTTCCTCTCATGGAAGACGTTTCTCACATTGAGTTATGCCTTATTCTTGCTCTTATTTTCAGGGGGTTTCTTGTGTTTGAGCTATAGCTTAGTCGGTTTTATTCATGTGGAATAGGGTTCTCTCCTTGAGTTGTCTTCTTCCCGGTTATTGTTTTGGGTTTGTGTTTGTATTGCTAATGTTAGATGTCTTGTTTATGTTAGTTTTAGCTTGAAATGTTGGATTATGGGGCATATCACGGGACATTTGAAAATGTTGATTTCATTTTTTTATATAATTATATAGAGCATATTATATTTGAGCAAATTTTTTATGTGCTTCAACGTATATAAGCATGGTGCGCGGGATGCATCCGCGCCATCCATCAATGTGTGTTTTTGTTTGATGGACGGCGCAGATGCATCTTGCGCTCCATGCTCCATATACGCTTCACGCACAGAATATTTTTTCATTATATTTACATGTATATATATATATATATATATATATATATATATATATATATATTTGTGTAAGGGAAAAAGATTCTTTGGCAAAACATCCAGATTTCTTATTTTACCGGCTCTTTATTAAGTTGTTATAAATGTACATCTGGCTACCCATCATGAATTGTATCTGTGTTCGGTATGTGGGTCCTTGTGGACAATACCCAATGAGAACAACGCCCATCATGCATAGTATTTGATGGAGGCAATGCTCCAAGATGTATTTATATTCTCCCGTGCACTTATATCAAATCCAATACTTTCAAAAGAGTAGCATAAATCCCCCGAATGGCTCTTAACAAATTATTTGAGACACATCTTGGAGCAGGAGATAATCCATTATCTATTACTTACGAAGTACACAATTTTAGTCAAATGATTGATAAGAAGCTACTTGAGCTTAAAAAAACAAAAACATAAGCAGAACAGATTTTTTTATCAAGCATGTTAATTTGAAGGTTTTCATTAAATATGCTGTCATTGACTACAATGGCTTTATTTTGGAAAACATTCTACCATGCTATAAAGCATTTGATTATTTTATTTAGACTGATTTTTTTCTCTATTATCAGTAGACTAGCCGTTCATGGAGGAATTTTATTCTCTATTATGTTGAAAACTAGCAGCTGACCATTATGTAGCTCTCAACGAATCATCTATTGGAGTTTGTGTAAAATTAATTTCAGGCTTGCGAGCTTTATTGTTGAAAGTTTAAGGCTCCGTTTGGGGGGACTTATTTTCACCGGTCAAGCGGTTACGACCGCATGAACCGGACCCAAACGGAGCCTAAGTTTTTTTAAACACCCAACTAAAAACGATATTTATATTTGCCTGGAGTTTGATCTCTTATATATTTTTATGGATAAGCCTATTTGATATTTCACAGCACTTTTAAGAAGAAGGCGCCGAAGGCCATTAAGGAAATAAAAAAGTTTGCTCAGAAGGCCATGGGAACAACGGACGTGAGGATTGATGTGAAGGTAAACAAGCAAATCTGGAGCAGGGGAATCAGGAGTGTGCCGAGACGAGTTCGTGTGAGAATTGCTCGCAAAAGAAACGAAGAAGAGGATGCGAAGGAAGAGTGGTACTCACTCGTCACTGTTGCTGAGATTCCTCCGGAGGGTCTCAAAGGACTGGGAACAAAGGTTGTTGATGAAACGGAGTGATTCAATCATCCTCTCGTACTTTTGAGATTCACTTTCTAGCTTCAGTCTCTGTTTTAGCGTTTCACCGCATTTCCATCCCGGATTATACTTTTCTCTCAGTATTGTGTTTGATATTTAAATGCTTTGGTCTCGGCACATCATTTTAATTCTATTATGTGGGTTTCAAATCCTATTATTTTATTTAACCTTTGGGCAAAAAATTCATTAGGTATTTTTTTGTTCTGGAAGAGCTTCATTATTATTTTATGTAGTTATTCATATTTACCGACAAGCGTTTGCCAAATATTAATTTAACCAAATTATGAAGTGTATGCAAGTGTATGCAAGGTAGATTCAGGAGAAACGATGGTAAATTCTTTGAATATTTTTTTCTCGAAACTTTGATTACAAGTGCATGATATGTGTGTGAAGGGAAATATAGCATCAACAACAAATTATGTTGAAATGAAAGACTAGTGAACAAATCATGTGATAGAGCAGAAGATAGCATCCGAGAATTGGTGCAAAGAAAATTATAGATGGGATTTGGTAATCATTCAATTCCTGATCTCCACACCTCAAAGCTCCTCCACAGTTTTTATGTAGGGCTAAACTGCTCACAACAAAAATTTCTCCCATTAACTACTGCAAACCAGTAGAAGAATAGCCAATAGCCCAAAATAGTTGTGCAAGTTTACACCTTAAAACTGCAAGAAAATTTTTTGGAGGATGGTGCCCGCGAATTGCGAGCCGTCCGATAGTTTGTATTCTTAAAACTGCAAGTAAACACAGTTCAACACCGAAAATTTTTACATACACGCGGGTATATGGAGGATGGTGCCCGCGATGCATTGCGAGCCGTCCGATCAACAAAAAGTTCTGTTTTTTTTTAAATATTTTTTACTCCATTTAATGCTGACGGTTAGATCTCAAATCCGATGGCAAAAAATGTATTGCACCTACCTCTACGTACCCGTGTGTACCTAAAAATTATTCGTTCAACACCAGTTTGCAGATGTAAATCTCGAAAAATGAAAATAAGAAAAGTTAGATGTGGATTATAATATATTATTCCTCGAACAAAAAATGCTTTTGCTAACTTCTCTTTCATGGCTTATCAAACCCTGTTTGTTTTATTACAAATTTCTGTTCTTTGATCTCATTTCTGGAGGATTCCAAGCTTTGTTATATTTTAGCAGACATGGTTTGATAGTCAATAACAAATTTTAGCGTCGAAGCATGTAAGCTTAGAATTTGTTGAAACAAACAAAGCATATATTTTAATTGATATGCAATTTAGAATAAAATTAAGAAGTCAAATATATTAAAATAACTTATGGACATATATTTTAAATAATTCACAAGTGTTCGGGTCATAGTCATGTTTATAGAATAGATTTGTTGCGGGTAACCCGGTTTTTTCACGGCTTGGAAAATCAGAACGTCTTAGCTCAGAATTGGACCAGACGTGCAAATAGTCAAAGAAAAATAGCAGCAATTGTCAAAAGGTTTTCTCTTGACATGAAATATCTGGAAAGGGTGAAAAACCATGCAGTCGAATCTATGCCCAGCCAAAATTCACTATTTCGCCGGAGTTTTACAAGAGTTACGATAATTTCTCAGAGGGTGACATGCCTCCTCTCCGTTACAAGTACAAAGTACAAAATCAACAAAAAAGAAACTAAGTCCTCAGAGCCTGAGTGGAAGCTTTCCGGTGGTGAAAATCATCACGTCCACAGAGCCTCGGTGGAAGCGCTCCTGTTGAGCTGGATGTGAGCGCTCATTTGGAGAAGGAAAAACCGCGTTTTTGGAGTCTTGAGACGTCTTCGTGCTAGAGAGAGAGCAGAGAGAGTTTCGAATAGAGGAACGATCTAAGTCTCACATTCTCGCCAGAAAACCTCAGAGCTATTTCTAGCCTCTGGAGTGGCTTGTCTTCAATTGAAGGCCTGTGGGCATTTTTATAGTTTTTTGGAGGGATATGCTGGTAATTGCGTCGGGCCAGAATTTGTGCTGGCGAATGACGACGCTACGTTTCGGTCATCTGGATCACCAATTTTAGCTAGATGACGAAAGAGCCTCCCCGGGTGGTTCGGGCGGCCCGGGCAAGTGTCCGACGACGGTCACCGGCAGGCGCACTCGTGCAGGGAGCACGCGCTCGTGGGGCGCACACACTGGTGTCCAGCGCGTAGCACGTCCACACCCGCGCGTTGCGTCCGCACGCAGGGAGCACACGCTCGTCAACTGCGCGCGTGCTCGCTCGTGTAGAGGGAGTGCACGTGCTCACGTGTGTTGCGCACGCGCTTACGTAGAGCGCGTGCTTGTGCACTGCGCACGAACTTATGTAGCGCGTGTAAAATCCCTCTCCCCAAAAACTAGAGAGCAGATTTTATGCCCAGTGTAACCATCCCGCGGTGATATCATGGAACAAGACAACTCTATCACCACGTGACGCTTACCCTGCTAGCTAAATATCTCAAACCACATCAGAGTATAAATAAGAGTACAAATGTACAACGAAATTCTAAACAGGAAGTATAACCAACATAAGTAAACACAGTCATCACAGATACACACATATCAAGACCCAAAAAATACAAAAAGTCTAAAAATAAGGGCTACATAAACATTTGATCCCAAATAAAGATAACATCAATCTAGAACGATAGTCTCCATGCCACTCACAGCCACTGGGTCATCAGACAAGTCGGTATAAGAGTTTGGTAATGGTGGTGGTGCTGGTGCAGTCTGAATAACTCTCCTTCTATCTCGATACAGGTTGAACCTCAACAAAGGTTCCCGCTATTGGTTTGCTAGATCCTGCTCCTATTGTGTTTAATTTTAAAATATTAGTCATTGATGTCACAACCCACATTTTCTCAGCAATAATAACATATCAGAGCAAGAGAAAATACGAACCGTGTGATGCCACGTCGTGCAAGGGATAACTGCACACGTTCAGACAAAACTCCAGACTCAAGATTTTAAGAAGAGATCATAGTTTAATATGAAAGAAAACCAGTTATATTAAATGACCGTATCCCTCGGCACAGTGGATCAGCTAGTCCACAATAAAAATATATTTATGCGCAGCAGAAAATACTTTAATTAAGTTGATTTAACATCCTAAATGAGCATAATTGTTCTCGAGGGACGACTTATGGTAAGCACGACTCTAAGGGTAATATAGTATATATAAAAAGATAGTCTTTACGCTTAAGGAAAAAAAGTAGTGCTTTAGTTTTGTAAACATGATGTGCATGAGATACATATAGTAATATTTTAGGGTTTTAAAATACCTAACATGCAACCTAGCATAAAACCTTCCCAAAAACAAGTGAACAACCTCAAATAGGCAAAAGTAGCAGTTTTAGTTCATACCCAGCAACAAAAGTAAGCCACCAGTGGGTGTCAACAATCTGACACGAACCCACTGATGAGTATGCATGTCTATACAGAAAGGAAGAAAAACTACCTCACCAGATGAGGAACAACAACCTCAGCTACCCAGGAGGCCACAAGCAAACTCCACCAGAGAACTAGTCGTCTAACTGGCTACAACCTGGACCTGAGGTATTCAAAAAGAGAACACCTCAGCAACAAACCAAAAAAAAAAAGCAAAGGAAGTGGAGCGTTAGGTTCAAGTAATGAAATAAGGGGTTTACTAACCCTACAACAAAAAAATGCTATCAGTAGAAGAAAAGCATGACAGTAAGAGAAAACACTGTCCAAAGAGTAATAAAAGCACACCAAGTGTGAACATAAATAGCAACATGCTCCGCTAAGCACCTGTAGCAGCACTAAGGCATACCTATGCCAAAAGCAATAGCCACTAGAAAGGGAAGGAACTAATAGTCCTAATCTTTGTGAATTATTGGCCGTGGTGAAAACCTTAGGTCGGAGTGGGCGGCACAGCCCTCACCAACAACCAGACCCAAAAATACTCCAGGGTGGAAACAAACGGTGGCAGCTACAGAGTCCACACACCAAACCATGCCAGCCCAACACGGCCTAAGTGGTGGTGGCCACAGCTCAGTACACACAATTCACCCCTTACAGAGCCCACAAAACTACACCACCTGCCATAACTCACGAGTCAGCATGCAAAAACTAGTCGATCACCCAACTCCCCCCTAAGAAAAGAGCCATACTAACAATCCTAAAGAAACACATCAAACCCAAGGCAAAAGCGTCGAGTTCACTCGATACGGCGCTGAGTGGGTTACTCAACACCAAGCACTAACCTCAGCGTTGAGTGATGCCACCCACTCATCGCAAGGAACACGGCCGCAAAAAGCCTAGCCATGGCGTTGAGTGAATCCACCACACTCAACGCCAAGACAGCCACAACGTTGAGTGAGGTCAACTCACTCAATGCCAAAAGCGCCACGGCGTGAGTGAGGTTGCCACACTAAATGCCAAAACAGCTACGGCGTTGAGTGAGGTCGACTCACTCAACGCCAAAACACTTAGCCGCAGAAACGGCCACGACGTTGAGTGAGTCCACCACACTCAATGCCAAAACAGCTACGGCGTTAAGTGAGGTCGACTCACTCAACGCCAAAACACTTAGCCGCAGAAATGGCCACGGCGTTGAGTGAGTCGACCTCACTCAACGCCATAGCTGTTTTGGCGTTGAGTGTGATGGACTCACTCAACGCCAAAACACTTAGCCGTTGGGAAAAGCTGCGGCATTGAGTGAGTCCACCACACTCAACGCCAAAAAAGCTACGATATTGAGTGAGGTCGACTCACTCAACGCCAAAACACTTAGCCGCAAAAACGGCCACGGCGTTGAGTGAGGGAACCACACTCAAAGCCAGAAGCCTAACAGTCTAGGCGTTGAGTGAGGTACACTCACTCAACGCTTTTGACTTAGCCTAAAAACTAGTTATCCCGACCCCAGCCCACTCAACGCCACGCAACCAGAGAGTTGGAAAATTAATTCCAACTCCCTCTCCTATCTCTTCTGCCCAACCACAATAATTTAAAACTTAACTAAGCCTAATTAAGCCCACATCCTACTTCCTGCTACTATCTGGACATAATAGAGAGTACAAGAGGAGAGGAAAAAAAAGATAAATTAAAGCTCGGACACTTGAGCAAGCTCTAGCTGGAATGAAACCGCAGCTACCCTAGCTTCTAGGAAGGGAGAAACACTATTACAACAAGTTTAAAAGGTGTAAAATCAAGCTTGGCAAGGGCAAGGAACGCCACTTGCCTCTACCTCCAGGAAATCACAGCCAGCTCCCAAGCTCGGCACCAGTGGCAAGAGAATCGACCACCTGCACCTCCAGCTACCTATAGAGGAAAACCTGGAGCTTTTAGATAAGAAGAAGAAGAAACCACTGAGACCCTAGCTCCTATAGACAGCCCGAAAAACTAAATTACGTACCTAGGAAGCAAGATCTCGGCGAGAGCAGCTCAAATCCGCTGCTACCCGAGCGAAACAACCCCTAAATCTACAGCTATCCGGCGGTCAAGGCAGCAGCTCCTCCGCCTCCCGCTTGCTCCCTTCCGCTGGAAGCTAACAAGCTGTAGCTAGCTTGGGAAATGGGGAAGAAATGGGGAGGAGGAGAATTGCTGGAGCTTTTAATGCAAACCCTCCCACTAACTCATCTTATAGCAAATAAAATAATAACCTAGCATAAGCACTAGCTGACTTTATATATAACCTTGCTTATATAGAATCATCCACCAGCTGTTATAATAATACCTAAGCTTGTAAAAACCCCCCACTCAGCTAGATTTAGAAAATAAATTAATCCTGATTGATCGGCTACTAGTCAATGCTTTAATAAGTATAATTATATAGTTATATACTTATATATAAACATATACACAGATATATATATATATAAACATATATATATACTTATAAATAAACAAGGCATGAGTCTCATCAAGCTCGGTCAAACAAGGCCATACACAGCAATAGCAACCGCTACCAGCTCGCATAAAAAAAACAAAAACAACGTCGAAACGATGCAAAAACAAAAGATCTCGGAATTTGATGAAACTCGCACCGTAGCTAAACACCCATGTTGCGAAAACAACGGCGAAGTCGAAAATAACATCTGACGATCAAAACTCGGGCTAACACCTCCCGAAGCCAAAACACAAGCATTCCCTGAGAGGCTCAGCTGAGTCACCAAAACAGACTCCGGCTAGCTGGGGAATCTTGCAAAAAAGCTACAAATAGGTCACTCAAATAACTTAAAGAGCTAAGACCACGCTCTAACAACGGCGAAGGCCGACAACACGTCATCGTAATGCCAAACAATGATCAAACAAAACACAGAAAAACCGGGGGCGTTACAGCCACCCCCTAAAAGAAAGTTTCGCCTCGAAACTTTACACAAACACTTCTATCAAGAAGGAAAAAGAAATAGCTAAGCCAGAGCTATAAAAGAGTGCACAAAACATACCAGGAATAAGGTCAGGGAAACAGATGAGGGTAAGCCTCCCTCATCGCCGACTCTAGCTCCCAAGTCGCGCTTTCCACATCCTGGTTCCTCCACAAAATCTTAACCATAGGAATGGTTTTCCTCTGCAACATGTGATCCTGAGCATCCAAAATGCGGACAGGCATCTCCACATAAGAAAGATCTGGCTCCAGCTAGGGCACAGAATCCAAAACTTGCCTGCCACTCTGCACACATTTCCACAGCTGACAGACGTGAAAGACATCATGCACGCTAGGAAAATTTGCGGGCAACTCCAACATGTAAGCTGATACACCAACCCGCTCAACAATAGAAAACGGCCCCACGTACCTCGGGTCCAACTTCCTGTTCTTGCCAAACCTGTTGACTCCAATCATCGGGGAAACCTTTAAGAACACTAAGTCCCCCACAACAAATTCCAAGCTAGATCTACGCCGGTTGGCGTTCTTCTCATACCTATCTTGGGCTATCTGAAGCTTCTCCCGAATAAGCTTCGCAGTAATTTCCATCTCTTCGAGTGCCTCTGGACCCAACAGCGGTCCCTCGCCAACCTCAGCCCAAAACAAGGGAGTCCTGCAATGCCTCTCATAAAATGCTTCAAAAGGAGCCATTTGCAAGCTTTCCTGATAACTGTGGTTATACGCAAACTCCATAAGCCGCAAACACTCATCCCACGCTCCTCCTTGGTATAGAATATAGCATCGGATCATGTTCTCCACTATCTGATTGACTCGCTCTGTCTGGGCATTAGTCTGCGGGTGGTAGGCAGTAGAATATCTCAAATCCGTACCCAAACCCTCTTGCAGGCTCTTCCAAAAGCGAGATGTAAACCGGGAGTCTCGGTCTGAAATAATGTTGACTGGCACACCGTGCAACCGGATGACCTTATTCAAATACAGCTCAGCTATCTTCCTCATCGGATAGTCGATCTTAAATGGTACGAAGTGAGCACACTTCATCAATCTGTCCACGATCACCCAAACTGAATCATGCCCCCTAGGAGATCTCGGTAAGCCTGTAATGAAATCCATCGAGATGCTCTCCCACTTCCAAGTTAGAATCTCCAAGAGAGTCAGCTTGCCACCAGGCCTTCCATGATCGACTTTCACATGCTTGCAAGTGTAGCACTCTGAAACAAATCTAGCTATATCCCCCTTCATCCCAATCCACCAGGCAATCTGCTTTAAATCATGATACATCTTAGTATATCCTGGATGGTAGGCAACACTAGATCCATGGGCTTACCTGCACACCATCGCCCGGATATCTCCAACGACGGGGATGCAAAATCTGATGCGGTACCACAAGGTACCCGCATCATCAATAGAAAAATATGACAATTCACCTTTCTCAGCTTGAAGATACAAATGCAGAAGATCAGGATCATCCTTCTGATGCAGTCTCGTAAGTTCAATCCAAGAAGGTTCTGCCACTGCCAAGCTACTCTACAAATTGTAGCTTCCCACAGAAATGCCCATCAAAAGAAACTCCTATACTAAAAGCTCGGCAGTGAGACCAAAAATCTTCCCTGACTTACGACTCAGGGCGTCGACCACCACATTGGCCTTGCCCGGATGATACTGAATTTCAACATCGTAGTCGGCTACATACTCCAACCATCGCCGCTGACGCAGATTCAATTCCTTCTGGGTAAAGACGTACTTTAAGCTCTTGTGATCAGGAAAAAAGCTTGTACTGCGCGCCATAAAGCAGATGTCTCCACAACTTCAGCGCATAGATCACAGCCGCAAACTCCAGGTCATGCGTAGGGTAGTTCCTCTCAGGAGCCTTTAGTTGTCTCGACCCGTACGCAATCACTTTCCCGACTTGCATCAACACTCAACCAAGACCAACATGCGATGCGTCCACATAAACATCATAATCCACACCCTCAGTAGGCAGAGTCAAAACGGGAGCAGTGCACAGTCTATTCTTGAGCTCAAGGAATGCTTACTCACACTTATCATCTCAAACAAAAGCCACATCCTTCCAAGTTAATCAAGTCAAAGGTGTAGCTAGGGTAGAGAAACCCTCCACAAATCTCCTATAGTAGCCGACTAACCCCAAGAAGCTCCTAATCTCCTTGGGTGAGCCCGGCCTTCTCCAACCCATCACAGCAACAATCTTTTCTGGTTCAACTGAAATCCCACTCTTATTCACTACATGGCCTAGAAATGAAACCTGAGGCAACCAGAACTCGCACTTACTCAACTTGGTGAACAGCTTGTGGTCCCTCAACGCAGATAAAACCAAACGCATATGTTGGTCATGCTCCTCTGCATTGCGGGAATAGATCAGAACATCGTCGATAAACACGACCACAAACTTATCCAGGAAGTCTTTGAACACCTGGTTCATCATATCCATAAAGGCTGAGGGCGCGTTGGTCAAACCAAACGACATAATTAAAAACTCAATATGCTCATGCCTGGATCGAAAAGCAGTCTGCGGAATGTCGGACTCACGGATCCTGAGCTGATGATAGCCAGAACGAAGATCAATCTTAGAAAACACCATGCTACCGCACAACTGATCAAACAAATTGTCTATCCTGGACAGGGGATACCTATTCTTGATAGTAACCTTGTTCAACTCTCTATAGTCGATGCAAAGCCTCATCGACCTGTCTTTCTCCTTTACAAACAAAACAGGCGCACCCCAGGGCGACGAACTCGGCCTGATAAAACCCTTTGCCAACAGCTCATCCAGCTGGATACGCAACTCCTCCAGTTCTCGGGGGGCCATCCGGTACGGCGCCTTCACAATAGGATGCATACCTGGCTCCAAATCTATAAAGAATTCGACATCTCGATCAGGTTGAAGACCAGGAAGATTGTCAGGGAAAACATCCGAAAACTCACACACCGCAGGAATCTCCTCCAAACGCGGTATACTAACAATAGCCCCCACTACTGAGAAAAAACAGGCAAAGCAATCAGAACCAAGCAGCTTCTGAGCACATACCGCAGAAATGACTGGAGAATCCTGGCGCGCAGCAACTATCACAACCCGCATTTTCTCAGCAATAATAACATATCAGAGCAAGAGAAAATACAAACTGTGATGCCACGTCGTGCAGGGGATAACTGCACACGTTCAGGCAAAACTCCAGACTCAAGATTTTAAGAAGAGATCATAGTTTAATATGAAAGAAAACTAGTTATATTAAATGGTTGTATCCCTCGGCACAGTAGATCAACTAGTCCACGATAAAAATATATTTATGCGCAGCGGAAAATACTTTAATTAAGTTGATTTGACACCCTAAATGAGCATAAGTGTCCCCGAGGGACGACTCATGGTAAACACGACTCTAAGGGTAATATAGTATATATAAAAAGATAGTCTTTACGCTTAAGGAAAAAAAGTAGTGCTTTAGTTTTGTAAACATGATGTGCATGAGATACATATAGTAATATTTTAGGGTTTTAAAATACCTAACATGCAACATAGCATAAAACCTTCCCAGAAACTGTAACGTTCTGATTTGCGCTAGGCCCCTTGTGTGTGCTTTTAGTGTCAGGAGAGCTGGTGTAGGCTCAAGGGGGTGCAGGTGTTCAGGTGCGCACTCGAGGGGGAAAAGGAGTTAGGCTAAAAACTAGTTTTGAGCATGACACGAGAAGGGACACGGGTGTGTCCCTACCCGTGTTCAGTGGCGCTGAGTGCTAAGGTGCTGAGTGGTTTCAGAATGGCACTGAGTGCCTTGTCCCGAGAAGGACACGGGTGGGGACACGGGCGTGTTCCTACCCTTGTTCGGTGGCGTTGAGTGACTTGGTGCTGAGTGAAACGGTTCTGAGTGCTGTCCCGAGCAGGACACTGGAGGGGACACGGGCGTGTCCCTACCCGTGTTCCGGGGATTTGAGTGCCACGGCTATGAGTGAAATGGCGCTGAGTGCTATGTCCCGAGAAGGACACAGGTGGGGACACGGGCGTGTCCCTACCCGTGTTCTGTGGCTTTGAGTGCCACGACTATGAGTGAAACGACGCTGAGTGCTTTGACCCGAGAAGGACACGGGCGTGTCCCTACCCGTGTTTTGTGGCGTTGAGTGCCATGACTGTAAGTGCATGGCATTGAGTGATCATCCCGTGAAGGACACAGGTAGAGACACGGGCGTGTCCCTACCCGTGTACTTCAAACCCAGGTCGACGAAATCTGTCCCGAATAGAACACAAGTCCCGACACGGGGAGTGTCACGGCCGTGTCACTTGGACACGGGTACTGACACGGGCGTGTCTGTACCCGTGTAGGGTTATGAACCGCCAGTCAAAGGCAGGACACGGGTATGGGCACGGGCGTGTCCCTACCCGTGTCAGCTCTGTATAAAAAGGAAAAGTGAAACCCTAATGTTTTCATCCTCTAACCAAGTTCTATTTTCTGGAGGGAGAAGTTCTGATGGAGGAGTTATTGCTGGAGCAAACTTTGGAGGAGGAGAAACGCCACCGCCGTCAAGGAAGAAATGATGCCGCCGAGAAGGATGATAAGATCTATGGCCGGAAATGGTGTTACTGCTGGAAATGAGGTGAGCTTCCTCCCCTCTCCCTCGGTGCTAGATCTGTAGATATCTAGGTGTGATGTCAACTCAATAGAGTCTAGACATGGAGATGGTGATTTCTCTAGGAAAGGCCTTGCTAGAACTTTTGTTCTAAGGACTAGTCATCTTCAACCCCCCCCCCCCTTTTGCTCTGCTCACTCAACGCCATCCATACTATGGCGTTGAGTGAGCTCAGCTCACTCAATGCCATCCAGATTATGGTGTTGAGTGAGCTCTGCTCACTCAACGCCACCCGGACTATGGCGTTGAGTGAGCTCAGCTCACTCAACACCATCCAGATTATGGCGTTGAGTGAGCTCTGCTCACTCAACGCCATCCAGACTATGGCGTTGAGTGAGTTCAGCTCACTCAACGCCATCAGATTATGGAGTTGAGTGAGCACTATGGCGTTGAGTGAGTTTAGCTCACTCAACGCCATCAGATTATGGTGTTGAGTGAGCTCAAGCTCACTCAACGCCATCCATATTATGGTGTTGAGTGAGCTCAGCTCACTCAACGCCACCCAGATTATGGCGTTGAGTGAGCTCAGCTCACTCAACGCCACCCAGATTATGGCGTTGAGTGAGCTCAGCTCACTCAACGCCATCTAGACAACACCAGATGGCGTTGAGTGCAGTCACTACACTCAACGCCATTCAACTTATGGCGTTGAGTGCACCCGACGCACTCAACGCCAACCCACCTGTAAGATGGCGTTGAGTGCAGTCAGTGCACTCAACACCATTCTGCTTCTGGCATTGAGTGCACTCGACGCACTCAACGCCCGAGTCCCAATCTTATTTTAAGCAAGTTTCTGACCTACTATTTGCAGACCAAGGTGATTTTCACCTTCCTTCCTAAGCTCTCTTGGTCTTTTAGGTTTCCTAGGGTTTTGTCGTGACCTAGTCATGGCAAAACCACTCCCGGGGGTCTAGCCGGAAATGGGATGTTACAAATCCCAATAAACAAAACAAAGATTTCGTCCCCGAAATCAAGGTTAAGCCTACGGGGGCTCCTATCCGAGAGAAAGAAACTTGTAACATCCCATGAGAATTGAAAGATTTACCTCACGACACCATGTTTGCTATGTGAGGTTTGAAGGCGATAGTCAGATCTAAACCAATTCGCCCAATTGACAAAGTCTAGACCCCAATAAACAAAAGATTAGCCCCTATTCTCGAAATTTAAGTCCTACTAGTTTAAAATAGGAAAGTAAATTGAACGTCCTGAGAGGTTGTGAGGTATACCTGACTGAACAGCTCTGGATACTTTTGTCACATCAGGTCCTGCGGTTCCCAGGTATGCTCCTCCTGACCGTGGTTCCTCCACAGAACTTTGACTAACGGGACTTTCTTGCGACGCAAGGTCCGTACCCCTCTATCATCGATCCGAACCGGCTCCAAGTGAACTGACCGGTCAGAAGCTACCGGCCCATCTGTGGTCAAAATCTGCTGCTCCGGGCGCAGTAGAGCCCTCCTAAGTGAAGAAATATAGAACACGTCGTGTAAACCTTCCAGTTCTGGTGGCAACTCCAGCCTGTAAGCTAGGGGCCCGATCCGCTCCAGGATCCTGTAAGGGCCCATATACCTAGGGCTGAGCTTCTTCCTTCGACCACGCACCCGTGAAACTCCATGCATGGGCCGGATCTTCAAGAAAACTCGGTCTCCCACCTGAAACTCTACCTGACGGTGTCGGGCGTCGTAATACTTAGCCTGTCGGCTTTTTGCTTCCAGCATTCGGTCCCATATCAATCTAATCTGGGCCTCGGTGTCTTCAACAAAATCCGATCCCAACACCTTCGGATCCTCGTCCTGAATCCATGAAAGCGGAGTCCTATATCTCCTTCCGTACAAGGCTTCATAAGGAGTCATCCCTATGCTGGACTGGTAGCTGTTGTTATAGGAGAACTCGACCAGTGGTAACAGCTTCTCCCAGGGTTCGTTTCGATCCAAAATGCATAGCCTCAGGAGGTCTTCCAATGTACGGTTGGTGCGTTCCGTCTGCCCATCTGTCTCGGGATGAAACGATGTGCTGAAGGTCAGCCGCGTGCCTAAGTAAGTCTGCACGGACCTCCACTCCCTGGATGTGAACCAACCATCCTGATCTGACACGATCGTCCTGGGCACCCCGTGATAATGAATGAACTACTCTATGAATCTCTGTACTAGTACCCAAACCGAGTCATCTTTTCTGATCGGAATGAATCTGGCCACCTTCGTCAACTGATCGACAATGACCCAAATCGAGTTATTTCTCATCCGTGATCGGGGAAGTCCACGAATAAAGTCCATCGCGATGTCTTAAAACTTCCACTCCGGGGGTACATGTTCTGAGATACACCATCCTTCTGATGATACAACATAGCAATTAAATTTTTACCTTCTCAGATATCCTGAATCTTATTACCCGTCATCTAATTTCACGAGATAATAGTTAATTCTCGTAATTACTCCGTCTTATTACCATGTCATTGTCTTGGTAATGCTACGAGTCATCATTCCAAACATGTTTTTACAAAATATTATCTTCGCCCGAATAACGTCGAATTATATCGACTTCAATCTCACTATGTTTGTTACGCCACTTTCCATAAACTAGGTCCAAGGGAACCCAAGCCAATACTAATTTGCTTAATAAACAAAAGTTTAGCCCCCAATAAACAAAAGATAAGCCCCTACCTATCTTGGGCTAAGTATCTTTGATATTACCCTGTTACATCTGTCCTAGCTGGGTGCACAATCCTAGGGCATCAATCTTCGACTTGGGGTTCCACCCTAAAACTCGTTAATATACTCCATACTTTAAACTCTCTGAGTCATATTTACGACAACCTTATCCGGGTCAAAATGTTCCCAATCCCAAATGGGTATCTTCCGAACTTGAATTTCTATCCGACCATCGGTGTTTGTCTTGGGGTTGTCCCCGAGTAATCTTATTACCGGTATGAGGGTTAAGACTACTTGTCTTCTACCATTCTGCTAATGTATTATTGGTCTCAATTCTCCTTAAAGCAGTCTACCGCTTTGAGTAATCCTTGATTAGGACAGTAGGGACACTTGAGTTTATGTCTTAGGTAGTAATTCTCGTGCTAAACTCCTCTTTTATTCTCTTTGGGTATCTCCTTACCTTAACCAAGTTCATACCCAAGGTCTATTTTTTACTAGGGCATACTATAAGTTGTCGTGGTTAGTTATGAGTCCTAATGGGTTGAGACTAACGCATTGACTAGAGAATTAAGATGAGATTTTTGCAGCTAGAGGTGTTCCCTGCTGGGGGCAGGGTTTGTCGCAGGCTACAAAGAAGAATTCTAATTAATGATGAAGTGGACTTTTACATGTGATTTCCCTTATGGGCACACCACTATTTCCGCTGCTAGTTTGTCCTCAAACTAAGCTCGCGCGGGGGTGACCCAGGGTTAGTGGATTTCTACTTTTCCGATCGAGGTTTGCTTTGATACCACTTGTAAGACCCCATTTTTTTCTTTTTAAACACTGGGGTCTTAGGCCCAGGATCGCCGCTTTGCGGTGACACCTTCACGTCCTGAAGGTCATCACCACAAGGCGTCGATTCTGCCGGCCAATTCGATCACAGAAAGATAGCACAATAAATGAAAAGCAAGTCCACAGAAATCACATGTATAGAAATAAAAGTCTCCACGAAGGGAGAGTCCATAAAATAGTATAAAAGGTACTGAAAGTAAGGGCCTATGCCCGGTACATCATAATCCTCACTACAGGTCACTCATGCGGAAGCAAACTAAAACATCTACTATAAGTCGGGACTCACAGTCCCAGCTATCTGAACTCCTGAGCTAGACTTCCCTATCTCCAAGCGGGCCGACCTCCAGGGCTGCTCCTCCATTCTGGGCTCCACGATCCCCTAAATGATGTGGTCCGAAAACTGTTAGTCTATAATACTAAGTCTTATCATCCGCTACCCCTTCCCCAATAGCTCCTAAGTACCGAGCGGAGAGGAAGAAAGGGAAGGACATGAAGGTGGAGAATAAATCAAAAGCAGGTGACGGCGGACCTATACTAGCAATTTATAGTACATGTGACAGAAAAGTAAAGTATGAAAAGTAACCTTAACTTATGTGCGGAAGCACCTAAGCCAAGGGATCTTCTACAAGACTCTCATCATATAAAGTGTCCCATACCACTTATACGTTGGGGTGTCGGTTATCAAACAGCAGCATATATATATAGAATTTAACCTTAATTTATAAACTTGTCCACATAAGCTTATAGACCAAGGGGTCGTTTTGCAAGTCCTAATGTATAAGCGTCCCATTCCACTTATACATTAGGTGTCGGGGGTTAAATGAATTGATTATGCCATGATATACTAGTGGGTATGATGAATCATGCAAGTGCAACACACACACACGGCTCTGTGTACACAGACCTTTAGTTCCCCCTTTCGGAGCCGTTACCTCCCAGGATACCTTCGTAGTGGCAGACGGAAGCAGTGGGTTGGGCCTCGCCCACCTCTAAACCAGTAAAGCACTACCGGTCAGACCTATCGTACTCCTCAACGCTTTGTGCACGAAGCGGACTCCTGCGTACTCTTACCGGCTGGCACACCGGACTTCTGTTGGCGAAGTGCTAACCACACTTGTCGAGTCAGCGTATTGGCGTCGGTGCATCGACCCTCCAATACCGAAGACCCACCACCTTTTTCTTTCCTTTTTATGCACATGCAAAATTTAACGTATCAAACCAATCGAGTCGAAGCTCCCCGGACTATTCCGTCCGCCTCTTAACCAATCGAGTCGAAGCTCCCCAGACCCTTTCTGTTCGTCTCTTAACCAACCGAGCCGAAGCTTCCCGGACCCTTTTTGTCCGTCTCTTAACCAATCAAGCCAAAGCTCCCAACAATCTTCATGTGCTAACAGTGTTTGTGAAACATGCAACCCTAATTACTAAGTTACTCTTATCAGTTTGTTAATACAGTTTACGTTAACCCAGGACTGCCCCCGGTATTCCATGTGAAGGGCTCTCAAAAGGCACTGGGAACTATGATGGTAGCTGAAGCCCATCGTTCCCTTTCGCAAGGCACTTATTGTTATTGGTTGATTCCCTTAACCCATTCCCTTCTCATATTACAGTGGCTTAATCCTAGGGTGATTTTGACTCTTCCTCTTCTCGGGGAAGACGATCTTTCGTCGAACCCGAACACCTCTAGACTCTAGCCAAACCACTTCTCACTACTCTTCCTATCCCTCTATAGTAAAATCATTCACATCAGTCTGCCCAGCTAAAATGACTAACTCCAACAACTATCCCAGATCATGTCATATTGCAAATAAACAATTTGCTATATGCAGACCAGCCTAGGCTTTATGTCAAACCGGATAGGAGACAATCTAAATAATCATCCAAATGCCCTAAATTATTTACCGGAGACTTATCATGACATAAATAGACTAAATACAGAAAATTGTAATTTTCCTAATTTATCTGGCATTTAATTAATTTTCTTTAAAGCTTCTAAGTGCTACCAATTGAACATGAAGTGCACTTTTCAGGTATGTATAAAGCTTCATAAAATCATGAAAAATTCTAAACAGCAATTTATCAGTAAATCCAAGATATAGCAATTTTTCCAGCATTTAAGGACTCTTATTTAATTTTGAGAATAAATTCTATTTTTTTTCATTTATTAATTAAGTGCAGTAGATAATCATCCAAAAATTATTAATTAATCTTCTAGAGCAGATACTGTCCTAAAAACATCAGTGGCTAAATTTCATAATTCTTCAATGGGGATTGAGCTCTAGAATAAATAATTACCAAAATCTAAGAAGGCTATATTTGTGAAGAAAGTATTGTAAATATTTTTCTAAAAATCATGAATAAAATTATACAACTATATATTGATCTAAAAACATCATTGGCCAGGTTTCATAATTTTACAGTAGGTAATTTGCTCTAAATGATTTATTGACCATAATTGCCCTTTTGGAACCTGTGAAGGAAAACTAGATATAATCAGCTAAAATTTGTAACAAAATTCAGGGATGTTTATTTAGACCTAAATCATCTGCTGACCAAGTTCCATCAGATTAAAATGAACAGAGTAATCAAATTAATTAAAACACTAGTTTGGGCAAATTGATACCTAACAAATAAAGTACTATAAATATGATCCATAAAATTCTTATAAAATTACTAAGGGTTTTACCTATTCTAAAACATACTCTACCCCAGTTTCACAACTTTTGACTAAGTTTTAGTGGCTGTGATTTCATAGTTGAGTTTCTACCCTAAAACTAGGGTTAGGGGTTTGAGGTGTCTTCCTACCTCCAAATCCTCTGAGATTTCTACCAGAGAACTTAGAATACACTACCTTTAACTCTACTAAGTTACAAGGTCACACAAGGGCATTTCCCCCATGTCCTTCACAACCCCCAAAAGCCCTTCCTTAGGGTTTGAGTTTGAAACCTAGGATAAATCAACCATAAATCACACCATTTTCCTTAAGAAGGTGATAATGGTCCTAACAAGTCAGTGACCAAAATTTCAGCCTCTGTTGAGGTGATTTGACCACTCAAAATCCCAAGGGGATGTTTGGACCTAAATAATCCTATAAGGGTCAACCTAGGGTTGGATAGAAACCTCCTCAAAACCTCTCCAAATGAGATGAAATTTTTAACAGAGCCTTAACATGCCCTTTAAGACTACCCACACAAATTTGGAGGGATTTTGAGGTGTTTATGACATCTAATTAATTTATACATGATTTATTAAATTTTTCCAAAAACTATAGAAACATAATCTTCAAAAATTCCCATTTTTGGACAGGCCCTAGATATAGCTAAGATAGACCCCCTTACCAAATGTCAGCTCATTTGGACAAGGGATAAAAAGTGGGTATCCATTTGAACCTCAGGATAGCCCTAGGTATAGATCCCACCAAAATGGGTGTTGTGGTCAAACCACTTACCCAATCGAGTTGAAATAAATTTTAGAATAATCTAGACTCGAAGGGCTACAACTTCTGTGAATGACTATTTTTTCTAAAACGGCTTCTAAGTGCCTCATTTAATAGCATCAAAATGAGCTTGATAAAAGTGATAAATTACTATATATTATATATAAATATATATCAGATTTAATATATGGCACTGTTCATCTTCTCAAAAGCCCGAAACCAGCAACCTAAAAAAACGCTTAAAACCTGTAGCTTACAAGTGGATTTCCCGTCCACCCAGCCATCTCCCTGGTCGGCCACCACCACCACCTCCTCCGTTGAGGTGAGGGCTACCGTTAGGGGGCGGCACGACCGCTGGAGAGGCAGTTTCCAGCGAACTCGACCACCATAAATTTCGGAAAAACCATGGAAATGCTCACCCGATCCAACTCTTTTGAGCCCGATGTCTCTCCTAATAGTTCCTAAGATCTATCCATAAAAGAAGAGGTAGAGGAGGACCTTATTCGCGGTTTGGAGTCGGGCCGATCGTCATGATGTCATTTACGCGGTGGTGGCATCGCCGGAATTCCTCAACAGCAAGGTAACAAGCTCTAGCTTTTTCGGGCAAGGGTGAAAACTTCCTCTCTAAGTCTAGGGAGTCTTTTAAAGGAGAAACAAGGCTGCGGGTGGGGGTATAAGCTGTCCAGCCATTAATGCCTCCTTAAAAGCATGCTTCGGCCATGGTGGAGAGGAGATGAAACAGCTCAAATTAGCTGGAGAAAGGCTGGAAACTCCTCCTCTCCCCATGAGGACTTGAATCCAGCCATTAAGGAGGATGGGAAGGGGCCATGACATCAAATGCCATCAATGGCCGTGAAAGCTGGTTCACGGCCATGGTCGTGGCTATTTACCCTCTGTTTTCAAAACTGACGACCACGTGGCATTTTGACCGGTCAAACTTTATTTGAATAAGAATTAATTAAGTATTAATAAAAGAAATGGCCTATTTAAGACATCCTGTCCCGCTTCCCAAAACGGCCCGGTTCAACTGAACCATCGGCCAAGCTAAAATTGCCAGGAAAATTTTCCAAGTAAAATGGCATTGAGTGAGCAGAGCTCACTCAATGCCATCCAGGCTACGGCGTTGAGTGAGCTCTGCTCACTCAACGCCATCCATGCTACGGCGTTGAGTGAGCTCAGCTCACTCAACGCCATCCAGATTATGGCGTTGAGTGAGCTCTGCTCACTCAACGCCATCCAGACTATGGCGTTGAGTGAGGTCAGCTCACTCAACGCCATCCAGACTATGGAGTTGAGTGAGCTCTGCTCACTCAACGCCATCCAGACTATGGTGTTGAGTGAGCTCAGCTCACTCAACGCCATCCATATTATGGTGTTGAGTGAGCTCAAGCTCACTCAACGCCATCCATATTATGGTGTTGAGTGAGCTCAGCTCACTCAACGCCACCCAGATTATGGCGTTGAGTGAGCTCAGCTCACTCAACGCCATCCAGACAACACCAGATGGCGTTGAGTGCAGTCACTGCACTCAACGCCATTCAACTTATGGCGTTGAGTGCACCTGACGCACTCAACGCCAACCCACCTGTAAGATGGCGTTGAGTGCAGTCAGTGCACTCAACACCATTCTGCTTCTGGCGTTGAGTGCACTCGATGCACTCAACGCCCGAGTCCCAATCTTATTTTAAGCAAGTTTCTGACCTACTATTTGCAGACCAAGGTGATTTTCACCTTCCTTCCTAAGCTCTCTTGGTCTTTTGGGTTTCCTAGGGTTTTGTCATGACCTAGTCATGGAAAAACCACTCCCAGGGCTCTTGCCGGAAATGGGATGTTACACGGTTTGTCTAGCGGTCTTGGGATATTGGTCGGCTGTCTTCCTCTTTGTAGTGGCCGTGCGGTTAGTCTAACCGTGCGGCTTATGCGGCTTGTATAGTTTCTTGTTCTTGTAATTATTAGTCCCACATTACTTATTTTTAATCTCTTTTCTCTCATTCATTCTATAAAAGGGAGGTCATACCTTTGTAATAGTTATCTTTTTTGATAATAAAACTTTCAATTATTCAAAGTTCCGGCTTATTTTTAGTTGTTTGTTCGCTACTTTCACAATCTTCTTCAGAAAGAGTCATCAGCCCTTTACAACAGTAGTCTTCACCTCCATTTATGGAATCCAGCATTTGCAAGAATTCTGATTCCATAGAATCCTCTTTTGTAGTAAACAGCCCAATATAAGCTTCTGCATCATCTTCTTCTCCAGATTCTGAGGATGAAGAGTCAGTCCAACTCTTCTGCTTTTGGGAAACCAAGGATTTCTCCTTCTTGCCCTTATTTTGAGGCTTCTTCTTATCCTTAGTCTCCTTTCTCTTTTCAGGATAGTCAGCTATGACATGTCCAGACCTGTTGCAGCAATAACAAATAATTTTAGAGGTAGTTTGTTTACTAGGATTAGAGGCATACCTATCCTCCTTAGAAGTCTTCTTCTTCTTATAATAATTATCCTTGAAGGAGGATGAAGATGGCTTGATTCTTCATTTCTTCTTCTTTATGAACCTTTGAAACTGCCTTGTAAAGGTAACAAAGTCTTCATCAAAATGGTGGATGTCTGATGTACTGATGTCATGATTTTCTTCTTCAGCCTCAGCACTTCTTTTGGGTGGAGAAGGAGACTTTCTCCTACTCTTCCTTGTGGCTTTAGCTTTGAAGGCTACTGACTTGTCTTTATACTCAGACCTACTGTTTTTCTCCTCCTCCTTTCTGGTAGTGAGCTGCATCTCATAAGATAGCAGTTTTCCAAATAAGGTTGGTGGAGGTGTATCAGCAAGCATGGACACCTCTTTGATGGCACATATTTTTGTATCTCAGTCCTTAGTCAGTGACCTGAGAAACTTATCATTCAATTCATATGTGCTAAAGACTCTTCCATAGGTCATCAGCTCATTTACAATTCTAAAGAACTTCTTGTAACATTCTGTTATGCTGTCTAACTTAGCTTGTCTGAAGCTTTCATATTCTTGATTCAACATAGATTTCATATCCTCTCTAACTTCTTCAGTTCCCTCCATGTAGACAATCAAGGTGTCCCACATCTCCTTGGAGGTTTTGTAATGCACCAAATTTTGAAATGTGGCATCATTTATAGCACTCACAATTATGTTTTGAACTCTCTTGTCTAAAGTTGCAAGAATGATCTCATCCTTAGTCAATTCAGAATAGCTCTTAGGGATTTTGAGATTAGCATTAAAAGCTGATATATTCATTGGAATGAAAGGACCTTCTTGTACTGTGATGTAGATTATACTATCAGATGCTTCCATGAACAATCTGACCCTTTCTTTTCATATCCCAAAGTTTTCTTTCCTGCAGATGGGTAGTTTTATGGATCCAAATTCCTTCTGATTCTCATTTAAACCCATTCTGGCTAATTGATAATTGCCTTGGAGATTTACTCAGACTGTTAGGTCTATTTTTGAGCAACCTCCCTCTGATACCACTTAAAAGATTTGATTTCAAGAGTCTAGACACCTAGAGGGGGATTAATAGGTTCTAATCTTTTAACTATTTAGGCAATTAACAAGTTCTAACACAGCATATAAAATCACAGTTCTCAGAAAAATAAATACAGCACAGCACAACAAGATTTATTGTGGTTCCCCAATTTATGGGCACATCTACTTTCCCCCTTCGCCTATCCAGTAGAGAACTGAATTAAGCCAAACTTCCTTCCACTATATTAGATCCACAGATCTTATAACTCAGAACCTGAAAGGTTCCTACAGCTCAGACTTCTTCAAGTCCTACCTCAGATTCTTCCCAAGAACCCGACCTCAAGCAACAACCCTACCTCAGCCTTTTTCTTCAGGTCTTACAACTCAGAGTTTAACAAGTCCTACACCTCAGGCACTCATCCCTACCTCAGCCTTTATAAATACAGGCTTACAACTCAGATCTATATAAGATCTTATAAGGAAAAGTTTATTTAAAGAAATAGAAATTTCACCCAGATTGAAATCTAAATAGGTGAGAGCTTCTTGATCATTTCTTGAATGACTGAATACTTCAGATCCAACCTGACTTAGCTTCTTCAAAGCTTCTTGAATTTGAACAAAATATGGTTGATCTTTTCTTGGTGTTGAAGTTGATCTTTAATCAGCTTTCTTCTTAAATTCAAAATCAGATCTGAATCTTTCTTGCAGATTTTTTCAGGATCTGCCTTCTTTTGGGTCAGTCGCTTGTTCTTCAATAATTGTTGTTAGTTCTATATAATTTGTTCTGTTGGATTGATTATGGTTGTTATGGATCAGCCCTTTATATAGAGTTCATCCATGATTATCGGCTGATCCGGTTTATAACGGCCTTCTGATAGCACTGACAGATGTGTCAGTCTTGTTACTTATGATAGTTGTCAAGTCTTCAGTCATGACAACTGGCCCTTCATTGAAATTCTTTCTCAGCAGGACACTGTCAGCAAACTACTTCAAATGTGTCGACACAAATAGACTAAGTGTCGACATAATTCTTGAAGATGTCGACACAGCTTCCAATGTGTCGACACAGTCATTTTTTATCTTCTCGACACAGCTTCTGTTGTATGTGTCGACACAAGTCCTGTGTGTCGACACAACTGCTCCTGGTCTCGACATAGCTGATGCTGACATATGGCGTTGAGTGTATGTCCAGACGTCGTTGAGTGTGTGTCGACACAAGTCTTGTGTGTCGACACAAGCCTTTCAGACTTAGTATAGCTGTTGTTGATAGATGGCGTTGAGTGTGTGTTGACACAAGCCTTTCAAACTCAGTATAGCTATTGTTGATAGATGGCATTGAGTGTGTGTTGACACAAGTCATGTGTGTCGATACAAACCTTCTTCAGGTGTCGACACAATTCTTGGGTGTCGACACATGCCTTGCTTCTGGTGTCGACATAACTCTTGGGTGTCGACACAACTCCTGCTTCAGGTGTCGACACAATTCCTGGGTGTCGACACATGCCTTACTTCTGGTGTCGACATAACTCATGGGTGTCGACACAGCTCCTGCTTCAGGTGTCGACACAATTCCTGGGTGTCGACACAACTCCTGTTTAGGTGTCGACATAATTCCTTACAAGTGTCGACACTTGTACTTAGAAATTTTCCTGCATTTCTTAAACCTGCACACTGAAACTCAACATCCCATCAAATATAAATTGATGTATATCATTGAGTCCAGAGAGGCTTCTCAAAATCTGGTACACAATTTCCAGTGTACCCAACACTTCTGTGTAGCACGGAAATGGAGGAGGGTGTTGTTGGTGATGATGTCTTTGAATATGATGGTTTTTCTTCGGGTGGATGTCTGAGAGAAGCTGCTTTTCTCCTTTTTTGAAGAACTCGTTGGCAAACTCCCACCTGTCGGCAACTATCTTTCTGAATCCCTGAAGTCATTGAAGAAAGAGGATGAGAGTTTCACAAAGTTGAAGAACTCGTTTGGAACGGCTTATTTGCTCTAGTGAGTTTGATCAAAAACATCATTATCATAGAATGTATGTTTGACAAGACAAAGGTTGTGCCCACTTCAAACAAAATAAAGTTGTTTTGAGCATAAAATACATGTCTTTTTTAGGTGAGGTCGAGCATTCACAAACGAGGGTTCATGACCGCCACTACCACGCCAAACGATATGAAATTTCATCTAATTTTATGTTCAAAATTAGTTTTTTTTTGCTGTCATGTCATAATTATTGTGATGCCAAAAATGCTTTCAATAATTGTGGTGTTAACACTAAAAGAACGCTTGATAAACCTCCAATTCCGAGTATTGCTCAAAAGCGTCATTTTTGACCTTTTTGGCCCTGTTTGTTTAGCAATTAGCAATGGCATTTTGAAGTTAGCGTTGGACATGTGAGCGGTGGGAATGGAGGAAGTGGGCAGTTTTTACATTAAGTCAAAAATAGCTTGTTTTAGAGTGTTGTTAGGTTTGGCCTAACTCAACTTGAAAAACCGGCTCAACAAGTGAGGGTTACCTTGCCATATAAATAGATCAGAACATAGTGGATTGGCAATGTGGGACTATTATTAACATCCCCCTCCCCCATATCATGGATTGACCGGATGGAACCGGGATATAAACAACTCATGGGCGGACCGGACGGAACTGAACAAAAACTGGGTGAAACCTGTCTTTGATACCATGTTAGGTTTGGCCTAACTTAACCTGAAAAACTGGCTCAACATGTGAGGGTTGTCTTGCCATATAAACAGATCAGAATAGAGTGAATTAACAATGTGGGACTATTATTAATAGTTGGAATGAAAAAATGAGTTTCATTAAACCGTTTTTTTTTTGCATTGACGTTTTCCCCTCACCGTCAATAGAGAAAAAAAGTCTAAACAAACAAAGTTTTTAAGTCCACCCATTCTCACAGCGCAAACAAACAAACAGACTTTTAATACAAAGCTCTAGTTCCCTAGCATATATATATGTATATGTATGTATGTATACATATGTACGCATATTAAGGTTTTTCCTTATGCTTACGTAGGTGTTGAGCTGCTGGACAAAGGTGGAGAAGTTGCCGTGCTTGAAGTATTTTGGGAGAACATCTTTCGTGAAATCTGGCGGCCTCCATTCAACGAAGGTGGCACCGCCATCCACTCCCCATAAGACAATGTCGTCAGTGCGGTGATCATCGACGATATCTGTAGAAATAGCTTCAAGCATTTACAGGTAGCAGACAGCAGGTGAAAGCAAAAAAGATAACTGGCAAGAGCAAGAAAACGGGAATAAGTTCAACCATACTGTTATTACAAGCCAAGGAGAATATATCTCCTATAAGTCCTCCAGTGGGGGATAAGAAAAGATAGATGATGGCACACATAACTAAGTAGAAAAGTCAAAAGATAAAGAGAGAGAAGTGGGACCCGGGACTAGATTATATATATTCTAACACCCCCCCCCTAATCTAGGTCACCGGGTTTCTTTCTTATCCCCCTTTGCCGACGACGTCGAGCTCTGTTCGAAACTTTAAGAACTCTACCGAAAGGGGGTCATTCCATCCGCAATCTGTTCTAGGGTGCTGCAATATTTTATTTCGATCTTCTTTTCTTCAAGCAATTCTCTCACAAAGTGATGGCAAATCTGGGTATGTTTCGTCCGATTGTGAAATACTGGATTCTGACTAATGGGGATAGCAGAGGTTCTATCAACCATTAATATGATGATTTCCTTTTTCTTTCCCTTTATTTCTCCAAGAAGACTGTTGAGCCAAACTTCTTCCTTTGCGGCTTCTCCCATGGCCACATATTCTGCCTCCGCAGAGGAAAGAGCAACGCTCTTCTGTTTTCTTGAGTTCCAGGAGATGGACATTCCTCCTAGTTGAAAAATGAATCCGTTGGTGCTCTTTCTGTCATCACTGGAGCCTGCCCAATCATTGTCTGAATATCCAACTAAGCTTTCTTCTTCTTTATTCCTCTCAAACAGAATACCATTGTCTTTAGCCCCTTGCAAGTAGCGCAATATTCGTTTTACTGCTTTCATATGGATCGTGTTGGGATTACTTGAGTATCTTGAAACAATGCCCACCGCATACTCGATATCGGGTCTGCTTTTTGTAAGATAGATAAGGGTGCCAACGATACTACGATATTTTTCTGCATCCACCTTCTCTTCCTCATCCTCTATTTGCAATTTATCTCCTGTTGCTATTGGGGTTGCTACAGATTTACATTCTTCCATGTTATACCTTTTAAAAAGTTCACAGGTGTATTTCTGTTGGTATAGAAATATAGATCCAGGTGTTTGATCAATTTGCAAGTCGAGAAAGTATTTCATGATTCCAAGATCACTCATTTCGAATTCTCGCTTCATAGTGCATTTGAATTATTCAATGAGATGATTGTTTGATCCAATTACAAGCAAATCATCTATATATATGAGGACTATCACAAGACTGCCATCAACATAGTGTTTGATATATAAGGCAGCCACAAATGGACTTCTTTCATATTTACACTGCCTTAGATAAGAATCAATGCATTCATTCCAAGCTCTGGGGGCTTGTCTCAAACTGTAGAGTGCTTTTCTCAATTTGTATACTTTCTCTTCTTCTCCCTTCTTAACATATCCTTCAGGCTGTTGAACATATACCTCTTCGTGCAGTTCTCCATTTAGGAACACCGACTTTACATCTAACTGGTGGATTTGGAGTTTGTGTTGGGTTGCAAAGGCTATCAGAAGACGAATGGTTTCCATACGGGCCACATGAGCAAATGTTTCTGTGAAATCTCTCCCCGGTTTTTGGGTGTAACCTTTTGCGACTAGTATGGCCTTATGCTTTTCTATTTCTCCTTTATCATTGAGCTTCGATTTGTAGATCCATTTGACTCCAATAACTTGCTGATTATGGGGTCGAGATACAAGTTCCCATGTGTTGTTTTTTTCAATCATATTGATTTCAGCATCCATGGCATCAATCCATTGGTGTTGTGAGATGGCTTCAGAAAATGTGGTGGGTTCTTTGCACATGAAGGCTACATTGCATGCTGTATAAATGTCATTTAGTGAACAAAATCTTTTAGGCGATGAGGACCCATACCTGGTGTGATCTGAGCCATCTAAGGATCCTTGGGGAGATGATGAGTCGTATATAAACCTTCTGATTTGTCAGTGAGAGGTTGAGGATTGGGCGGCTGTGTAGACACATGCATAGAATGATCATTCACAGCATCCTCCTCATAAATTCCAAACATCAAAGGACTCTGATCCTCTACCTTCCCCCAATCCCAGCAGTTGTTCCATTCAAATATAATGTCTCTGTTGACAACAAGTTTCTTAGTTACTGGGTGACACAGACGATAACCTTTTGATTCCTTGTAGTAACCCACAAATATTAGTTTTTCTCCCTTTGCTTCCATTTTATCTCTGTTTACATGCGGTGGAAGAGCATAAGCAATGCTTCTAAAGGTTTTGAGGTGTTGTAAGTTTGGCTTTCTCTTGTGCCACATTTCATATGGAGTGGATTTTGTGAGAGCACGTGTAGGTGCTCTGTTAAGTAGAAATACAGCAGTACTTATAGCTTCCCCCCAAAATTCTTTAGGTAGCCTTTTGTGTTGGAGCATATATCTCCACATTTCCACCACTGTTTTGTTTCTTCTCTCAACCACCCCATTCTGTTTGGGGCACTGTGGAATGGTTAGCTGACGCTTGATCCCGTTTAGCTCACAAAATGAGTGGAATTCTTTACTAGTGAACTCCCCACCCCTGTCAGTTCTAAGCCATGTAATCTTATAATTTGTCTCCTTTTCTATCATGTACTTATATTGTTTGAAGATGCAGAAAGCTTCAAATTTGAAGGTGAGAAAATACACCCACATCATACGGGCATAATCATCCACAATCAGTAAATAGTAGAGATTTCTTGACCATGTTGGGGTTGAAGGAGGACCCCAAATGTCCATATGAATGAGCTCAAGAGGTTTTGTTGCCCTCCATGTGTCGAAGCTTGGGAAAGGTGACTTGTGAACTTTGTTGAGAGCACATACTTCACATACCCTGTTGTTGTTGGTTATGCAACCTTGCATTCCATTCGACAGGTATTGGAGTTTTTGCAGATCCGTATAGTTCAAATGTCCACAACGGTGATGCCAAAGATCTGATGCTTCAATGCTCCTGGTGGCATGAGCTTGATAACTATAGGATGGATTTTCTTTTCCTGCTTCCATAGACAATGGAAAAATTTTATTTTGTGACATTTTCACTATGGCAACAACTCTCTTTGTCTTACCTTCTTTTATGTGGCACTGCTCTCCCTCAAAAGTTAATTTGTATCCTTTGTGTATCAATTGTCCTACACTCAGCAAATTCTAAGTTAAATCAGGTACAAATTGAACATCGTGGATATGGTTAACTGTACCATTCCTTAGCTTAACAACAACGATTCCCTCTTCCTTCTATAACTTTTGTGTTACCATCCCCCATAATCACTTCTGCCTTGGTTGTTTCATTGAGCTGTATAAATGCATCTTTATTGTTGCACATGTGGTTTGAACATCCACTATCGAGAAACCAAACATTGTTCTCCTGAGTTTCCGCTTTAAGACATGAAAGGAAGAGTGATTCAGGTCCAAAGGTAAAGTTTACTTCCTCTTTTGATCGAGGCTCTTTATACCAACAATCTCTCTGTAAGTGCATATGTCTTTTACATTTCTTACATCTTGAATAGCAATCCTTGGTGTGATGCGTATTCTTGTTGCAAAGTTTGCAGTAGGGAATAACTTCTTTTTCTTCACCTCCTTTCTCTCTTAAGCCTTGACTAAACAGATTTTCAGGGTTGAGAAGCATCTTACTCTAGAAAGCCTGTTCTAGAGCCGGTTCCTTTCTTCTTCATGCGGGCTTCATGCCCCAGCAGTGAACTCATGAGGTCACTGACAGACATTTTATAAATATCTCTTGCTTCCTCAATGGCGGCGACAACATGTTCAAATGTTGGAGACAGACTACTGAGGATTTTAGATACAACTCTCTTCTCTGGCAAATCATCACCATAGGTTCTAATTTGATTCACTAGAAGAGTTGTCTTGGATATATATTTTTGAATGTTGTCTCCCTCTTTCATATTCAGGTTATCAAACTCTCGCCAGAGTTGTGTTAATCTCATCGATATCACTCTTACATTTCCTCTGTATTCTGTTTTCAAAATTTCTCAGGCATCCTTTGAGGTTTCTGCATCTATGATGAGTGGTAGGATCGACCTTCCAACGCCCTGTTGGATACAGAGGATATCTTTTGCGCCCTTCTTCTGATTTTCCAAAAAAGTTTGAAGCTCGCCTTGCTCACTCGTCACAGCGGTAGATTCTTTTGTAAAGATTGGGTATCCGTCTTGAACCAGATCCCGTAAACCTTGAGAGATGAAGTATACCTTCATCTGTTTACTCCAGTAGTCGTAAGCATCTCCTTCAAATATTGGAATACTCGTGGAAGTATACAGAAAAGTCTGATTGCTCAAAGAGGAAGCCATATGATGAGGATCAAAGAAAGAGAAAAGAAAAACAAACGTGAATGATACTACACAGATCTTCTGATGGCTGATGGCGTGAGCCGATTCCTCTGATACCAAATGTAGAAATAGCTTCAAGAATTTACAGGTAGCAGGCAGCAGGTGAAAGCAAAAAAGATAACTGGCAAGAGCAAGAAAACGGGAATAAGTTCAACCATACTGTTATTACAAGCCAAGGAGAATATATCTCCTATAAGTCCTCCAGTGGGGGATAAGAAAAGATAGATGATGGCACACATAACTAAGTAGAAAAGTCAAAAGATAAAGAGAGAGAAGTGGGACCCGGGACTAGATTAAGAAGAGGAGATTATATATTCTAACAATATTGTAGTCTTGGTGAGGAAGGGGGCGGGAACCGGCTTTTGAGAGTTCACCGGCGCCACCGCCTCCTCACCGCTTCCTCTCTCTGCAAAGAAATCCATGGCCAGATCAGGTGAAAGAGAAAGGAAGACCAAAACTCCTTATCTCAGCCTTTCTAGTGGCTATTACTCTCTCTCTCTCTCTCTCACTCCCCCCTCTCTCTCTCTCTCTCTCTTTCCATCTCCTCTCTCTTATTTTTGAATACAATGATGAGGTGTGACTCTAACACAAATTTTTCACATATGATTGATCATTAGTGCGCGACTCCCGATCCAATCGTATATTTTCAATTTACGCATATGATTGATCTAAAATACCGTATTATACAAATACACTCATATATTTTTTTGCAAACAATCTATAGCAGCTCTGATTGCTCTCGTACGGTGATCTATTATGATTATTGTGTGTTACACGCACTTAAAAAGCACCCATGAATCCATTACTCTAACCCTTTCATCAATCATGTTCATGAGCTATCGTTCAATAATGCCCGACATTACCTAAAAAAATCATGTATTTTATGATAATCTTTGTCTTGCCAAACATACATTCTATAATAATGACGTTTTTGACCAAACTCATCGAAGCAAATAATTCGCGCCAAACAAAGCTTAAGTGTCTGCCTAGGTGGAAAGCGACGGTTAAAATGAAGATATACACGGTGATTATGAATCATCGTTCATATATGTTTGACCTAACCTAAGTAGGGGCGAATCTAGAGGGAGGGTCAAAGGGACACACCAACACTCTCATTTTTTACGCTTAGCTATAAGCAGACCAAAAATTGTCCATTCGTAAAACAAATTTGATTGTTCGCAGACTAAATTTAGTTATTTGCAAACTGAGCCTATAAATCAGCATGTCCACTACAATTTTTTAACTGTAATTAGTATGACTAAGTTAGATCTCATAAGTAAATTAACATTATTTAACTAATGGTAATTGCCTTGATATATTTAATTAAATAATAATATTTTAAAGGTAATTGCGTTGATATTATCTTGCACACACATAGTGCAGACATTTTTTCCGGAGTGGAAGCAGACATAAAACAAGTGTAATAATAACACAAGTATCACAGAAAAAGTTACTTGTCCTTCGTATCCTGCCACTTTAGGAGGGTTACTCCTATGTAGTTTCAGGTGGGAGATACGGCCGAGATCTGCAGTCAAATATGGATTAACGGCCGAGATACGGCCGCATCGATGCGCGGTACATACGGTTGTATCTCCAACAGATACGATCGTATCTCGGCCATTGAATGTTCGATCCTACGGTAAATACACATCTCCCACCTAGAACTACATGAGAGTAACCCACCTATAATTTTCTCCTTGCTTTAACCCATGCATGTACTTTTTGGTCATATCAAGGCAAGGCCGTGAACTTATCTATATATAGAAATAATTATCCAAACCTCCCCTGTAAACTAGCATAATTAGTGAGAGCACACCTCTTATTTTCGAAATTATAAAAAACTCCCCTTAAGTTTTCATTTCATTACCAAAGCCTCCCCTAGTCTTTTCATTTTATTGCATCCATGAAGAAAAATACCCTCTGAACACTGTTCAACGAGGGGAGCGTTTTTGTGCATGGATGTTATGAAATTAAAACTTCAAGGGAATTTTTTGTAATGAAATGAAAACTTTAGGAAGAGTTTTTGTTATTTCGAAAATAAGAGGGGTGTTGTCAGTAATTTAGCAAAATTAGAGGGGAGATCCGGTAAATGGCCCAATTATTTATTATATAATAATATCATTGTATTTTTTTTATATCATTAGAAGATTCGTTTAAATCTAAATTTTTATTAATTTCTTCTATAAAATTTTTCACGCCGTCTACACCCATTAAAGGGTTTAACGCAGCCGCACAAGAAAACATAGGTGGCATATGCGTATAATATTTTAAAAATTTTGCCTCCATTAAAAAAATTAACGGACGCCACATTGGGTTAATTTTGTAAGTTTTAAATGTTTCTGTAATTAATAAAAAAATTTCAATGACGAGCGAGCTTGTAGGATAGTAAACTCCTGATAAAACAGTTGTCGCCCTATAAAAACTCTCTAATAAATTAACGTAATCTTCGATTACAGCCCAATCTGACGCATTTAAATCGTGTGCTTCTTCTACGCTATTATAAAATTCGGTTAATAGTGATTTTTGTGACAAAGCCCGTTTTAACATTGTACGTGGAATTCCATCGTACAGGCATATCATAAGATGGACCCAAAAATTTTTTACCTTGTGCAATAACAAATTTTTTGAAATCTTGTTTTCTTCGTTTTGAACTATAAATAACACGTAACATAGTACGTATTTTAATAACGTAATCGTTCATAAAATTTAAACTATCTTGCACAATTAAATTCAACACGTGACAAACGCAACATGTATGAAAAAAAATATCATCTAACATAGGTTCTAGATCATTAATTAAATATTTAATAGTCATATTATTATTAGAGGCGTTATCAAATGAAATACTTAAAATTTTATCTTTTATTTTGAAATCTCGAATACACTTAATAATCACCTGGTAAATTGCTTTACCGGTGTTGCGGATATTCAAAACCTTCAAAACAAATAATACGTTTATTTAATTCCCAACTATCGGGATCGACCCAATGACAAGTTATGCAAATATAAGAAAGCCTGTCTACTAAACCGCTAGTCCAAACATCGCTCGTTAAACTAACTCGTCCCTCGAATGTTTCAAAATAATTTTGTAAAAAAATTTTGGATTACATGTAGGCGTGTAAAGCATCACGCCGAGTTGTAGTACGACTTACCTGTTGATATTTTGGTTGGAGTGCTTCGTGTATGTACGACGTCATTTCGTCGTTGTCGTAGTGGTTGAACGAGAGACCGCTTTTGATGACATTCTCCATTTGTCGCTCCCGTTGCCGAGCTTGGTCATACGTCCAAATCTGCCCGGTCGTTGAAATCTGAGCTTGGTTGGTCTCCGACGGAGCTTGTTTGGATAGACACGATTTGTTGTGTCGGACGAGAGTTGTGTTGCTGCTGTTAGCCGCCATAAGCTTGCCGCAAAGTTTGCACTTCGCCTTAATTTCGCCGCCGATCCGCACCTTCTCGAAGTTATCCCATACCGCCGCTTTATGTCGATGCTCGACAATCTCATGTCCGACGGATGCTGAGGAGGACGCCGGCATGGAGGAGGAGGAAGCCATTTGAATGAGTGAGAGAGGTGAGAGAGAGAGTTAGAGAGAGTGAGAGAGAGTGAAAGAAAGAGGGGGGGGGTTATAGATTTTTTTAAAAAAAAATCAAAAAATTTAAAAATATAAATATATATTATTAAATATTATTTTATAATATTATTAATAATATATATTAATATATTATATAATATTATAAAATAAAATAAAATAAAGAGCCAAACGGCTCTTTAGAAAGAGCCGTTTGGCTCTTGTTATGAGAGCCTAACGGCTCTCATTAAATGAGAGCCGTTAGGCTCTCATAACTGGTCCCGACCGGTCCCGGAACCGGTCCTTTTACCGGTCCCGGTCCGGGACCGGTTTTGGTCCCTAAAACAGGGACTGTCCGGGACCTGTGGAGTGTGGATCGGTCCGGGACCGGACCGGTCCTATCCGGGACCGGTCTCTGACCGGTCCCGACCGGTCCGGTCCCGACCGGTCCGGTCCCGACCGGTCCGGTCCCGACCGGTCCGGTCCCGACCGGTCCGGTCCCGACCGGTCCGGTCCCGACCGGTCCGGTCCCGACCGGTCCGGTCCCGACCGGTCCGGTCCCGACCGGTCCCGACCGGACCGGTCCCGACCGGACCGGTCCCGACCGGACCGGTCCCGACCGGACCGGTCCCGACCGGTCCGGTCCCGACCGGTCTTTTTGTGCACCCCTACTTGATTAAACAAACATTTGATTTTTCGATTTTACTTTTTTTGTTACTTTAAAAGGAGCTTAGCTATAAGATCTGGCCCCATGATTTCTTCTCCTTTATGAGACTTTTTCGCTTCAAAAATCTTTCTGTCATTTGCTGGTTCAATCCATGACTCTTTGCGCGCTCATGTATAAGATCTTATAAGATGTTTTTTTTTATTTGGCGACAAAGGAGCCTAGCTATCTAGATAGCACACATGCACGCAAGTCTAATGCGCATTTAAATGTTCTTTTTTTAGTCAAATGATATTTTTTTCATGATTATATGAAAAAACAATTTGAAACCATTTAGACTCATGTATGTGTTTTTTCAATTTAAATGTGAAAAATGTCTAATTATATTAAAAGAAAAAAATGCTTTTGTAAGGACTTCAAATGAAAATAATTGCATCATTTTTGAGGGGCCCAATATGGTGATGTGAAATTGTGAAGAAGAAGAAGGTGAAGGAGAAATTTATAGCCCAATGAATAAGGAGACTATCATTTTCCATGATACTTTTTTCAAGCTGTTTTTTTTGCCATCTTTTTTGTTTTTTTGCCCTTGTAGGTGAGGAAGCATCAACTTGGTACATCTCATCACATGGACGCTTCAAATAGACAAAGTAACTTACCAAAAATAAAAAATTTGATCTTCCGGATGCTCGCAAACCCTCATGCAAATGAAAAAATGAAGGAAAGGCATAGTATAGTGCTCGGGGGTTTGCGAACGACGAGAGCAACGCCACACCGGGGCAATGTCGTGACAAGAGTACCGTCGTGCCCCGACTATCGTTGTCGGGGTGTTGCCGCGATCAGGGTACTGCTACGGTTGAGATACTGCCGTAGTTGGTCATAACTATCACTTGTGTATCTTTTTGTCATGAGAAAAGTAAAAGGGGAAAAGACTGTCCAAATAAGTATTGAGAGCTTTGGTAGACAAAGGAAACTTTACAGAGAACATTTCCATTTTTTGTCCAGTAAAAATAGAGAGTTAGGTGGGGCCGGGCAGCAACCTCGGAGCATTTAGGGAACTTATTAAAGTGTCTGCACATAAAGGAGATGTGTAGATGCAAATTCATATCCAACTCAAATGGGTGCGTTTGGCGCGGCTTATCGTATTTGCTCCGGTGAGGTTGGACAAAAATGGTATTGTGATATCAAAATTTTATGCCTCAAACTAATTTCTTTTTTGTAACATTTGTGACATCAAACATACATTCTATGACAATTACGTTTTTGTCCAACCTCATCGGAGCAAATAAACTACAATAAGCTGCTCCAAACGCAGCCTTAAGCACACACTGCAACTCAAAAACCTGATGCAGAACTTCAATTGTAAAATGTCAATCTACAAGGGCTAAGCTATAAGATCCTTCGCAATCCTCGTAAAAATTATGCTATTTACATGAGATTTAAAGCACCAAACATATATATATATATATATATATATATATATATATATATATATATATATATATATATATATATATATATATATATATATATATATATATATATATATATATATATATATATATATATATATATGTTTGGTACGCGCCCATCTTCAATTTTTGCAATATTGGCAACCATGTGCGGAGGACCACGACAATGTTTAGCGTCACCGTCCCAAAAGTTCATCCCTAAAGAAAATAGATTCCCTGCACTCGTAGCATGCATCCAAACACGCTTAGAAGAGTGCACGACTGCACGTCAGGCCCGCGCATGCGTAAAAAAGTTTTTCATTAAAATAAAATAAACTAATGTCGTGCCCACGCCGCCGCGGCACAACCACAGGCGAATAATATATAGGGCATGAACCAAATCTACACAATTTCCAAATGTTGATCGCAATAGCCTACCAAAATCAGCCATTAAAAGCTGCTGCTTCTTGAAGCACATGTTGGAATCAAGTCAGCATCGCGATGAAACCTGATGGATATTACACTCTGTTTGATCCGCATGGATTGTCGCAGGGGCGAGTCTTTGGTTTCGAAGCAAGGGTGAATGCCTATTCTTATAGACCTGATAGTACTCAATACTGATACCAGAGTCCATGGTTCAACAATCTTTGTGCATGATGAATTGATGATGATCTGCAAACCTAACGAATCAAGTCAACATCATGATGTAATCCGATGGATATTACGCTCCGTTTGATCCGTATCGATTGTGGCAAGGGCAGGTCTTTGGTTTATATAAGTGTGGGTGAATGCCTATTCTCATAGAGCTGACAGTACTCAATACTCATACCAGAGTCCATGGTTCAACAATCGTTGCGCATACCGATGATCTGCGAACCTATGGTCTGATCTGTGAGGAGATTGTTGGGTCCGTCGCATATTTGTCTGCGGAAGGGTGTGGACGCATGATTTATAAGTGCGAATGAATGTCTCATCCTAAAGTTAGCAACTTCTGAGAAGAGGAGAATCAACATCTCCCAACAAAGAATATCAAAGTCATGGCTCAGCAGTCTCTCCCCAATACAACTCGAGAATTTAGGTCGGCATAGATTGAGAAATGGGCTGGATAATTGAAGTGTATGCGTGGAGAAAATCCTTGTCCTAGAACTAACTTTTGAGAACAGATTATAAGTCTCATCACAAAGGGAGAAAGTATTATTTGATATAATTCGGCAAAGAGATGCAAACATCATAAATATGAGCAGGGGAAGAACGATAGGGTTGTGGCAATCTTGTCACTAAATTATGCAACAAAAAATACAAAAATCAGAAGAAAAACTAGTAATACACAGAAAATCTTCACCATCAACCACCTGTTTGAGGATATGCTGCTGAGGTACTTCAGCAGCTGGCCCTGTGCCCCTTCAACATTAGCTAATGTGTCCTCTATGTTCTCATCAATCCTGTGAAGTAAAACAGCATATCAGTTTTACTGGGAAGTGTCAGAAATAAGAGACTCATAAAGGCATGCCGAAGTTAAAAACATATAATTTTTATGAACCAAGTCAAGGGGTCGCATGCTGGGAGATGGTCAGAAGATGATCATGCAGATCGTATGTTGCGGGAGCATCTAGCGGTTCGATTATTATACTTATAGTTTTTTTATTATACTTGCACTCAGATTTTTGGGAAGCTAATTTTTATAATCAAAATGAATAAAAGAATTATGATTAAGAAACTTAACAGAATATTTGAATTAAGCTAACCAATTTTTTTTAAAAGATAATGAATCAGGGAAGAAATATTTAAATTTTGTATATTAATAGGGCGCAGCTTTGTGACCTTGAGGTCACGGGTTCGAGTTTTGGAAGCAGCCTCTTGCAAAAATGTATGTAAGGTTTGCCTATATTTCACCCTTGTGGTGGGATTCTTCCCCGGACCTCGTTGCGCAGAGATGCTTTGTTCACCGGCCTGCCTTTTTTTATGTTTCTAGGGCGCACTAGTAGAAACTAATTTCTAAGAAAATATAAACTTTGTTTTTGTTCTTTAGGAAAAAAGGAAAGAACCTTATAGCTATCTCTCCTTGCTCTGAAACCATGGTGGCTAACTGAGTGAAGATGCTGCTCAGCTCATGAATGGTAGATTCAACAGTTTGGAGGGCCTCTGCTCTGCTCTGCATATAGCTATCCTGCAATGGAACCATCTGCTGTTGCTGTTGATGTTGCTGTTGCTGCTGTTGATGCAGTAAAGGCTGAGTTGATGACGATGGATCCCCATTTGTTTTCTTCCTGAAAAATCAAAGCATTAATGGGGAAACTTCAGTACCTGCAAATCTATTATATACTATAAAATTAGTTTTTTTTTGTCAAGGGACGGGAAGAGAGCTAACTTTGAAATTATATTTGAAGTTCTTTTATATTTGCAAATCAATTTGACGAAAGAAAATCATGATTAAAAGATATTAATTTTTCTTTAGCATTTTCAAAACATTATTCCAGTTGAAACCTTCTTCAGATTTGATATCTTCAGTTAAAATAGATTTTTTTCTATTTTGCATCTAAATGTAAGGAAAATTGATAGCGATATTAACGCAGGGCGAATCTATAGGCGGTGGGTAAACGGTGACCTAACCTTACATGCTATGCAAAGCCCGACAGATTAAATCATAATTAGATAATAAAAATAACATCTCACGCAGTTAATTCACAGCAAGGCAAAATAATTTACTGGTGGCGGTGGGGCTTGGGAGTGAAATCAGCAGCTGGGGAAAATTTGGCCGGCTGCTGGGAAAGAGGAGGAGAGGGGCGGCGGTGGTTCTAGGCTATGGAGGAGCCGGTGGTGGAGGGAGAGGGCGGTGGGGGCTGGTGGCGGTGGGTTTGCTGGGAGAAAAGGGCGCGGCGGTAGGCTATGGAGGAGCCAGCGGTGGAGGGAGGGCAAGGGCCGGCCGGTGGCGGTGGCTTTTTGCTGGGGGGGAAGTTTTCAGGCCGGTGGTACAACAAGGGGGATACTATAGAGTTAAATAGTAAATTTAATTTTTGAACAATGAATAGGGGATGGAATTATGGCAGCGGGGTGGGCTGAAATTGGGGGTTGGGAGTTAGCGGCAAGGGGGAATTAAAGGGGGGAAAAGGCCTAGGGTTAGGGAAAACCTTGGGGAGGGAGATACACACGTAGGAGTCGTCACCTAGGGTTCCATGGAGTCGGCACTGTGGTGGGATCGCGGGATTTCAGGAATAAGCTCTCCAAAATCTGCAATGAAGATGACGGTAGCCCTACATATCTTATTTATAAGAAATAAAATTAAAGCATTCGAAATCAACGACTATGATTGGTCGTTGGTCTCGGGGCCAAAACTACATGAAATAAAACCCGAAAAGTACAAAAAACTATATATGAAATTGATTCGCAACGCAAATCCGGACGCATTCACGGAGTCGGATCGTCGATCAGGACACGTCATATATGGTAAGTTGCCAAAACAGCCCCGAATAGGCCCAAAGCTCGTCCTCGCCTCTGCTCCGCATCAATCTCTCCGACTTGAAAGAATTCATCTCCCGATGAATAGGGGTCAGAATTCTCTCGTCGTATGTCAGGTAAAACTCGAAGAGGCCCACCAGAGGTTGTCCAACTGTCATCGCTGAAAAAGTGTCCTCGTCAATCAACTCCTCCAGACTAAAAGCTTCCATCTCTAATGAATGGAGACGGTCGTACTGAAGTCGAAGTCCAGAGGTGAGTCGATCAAGCTCTGGTGGTAGCATCCAGGTGTCGTCGGTGAAAAGTCGTCCGCGCCTACGAACCAAGGAGCGGCACTCAAGATTGTCCGTATAGGGGGCGGACTCACGCGTAATGATCTCAGTGATAAGCTCATCTCTAGTAGAAGGAGACGATGGGATCCGAGGTGCCAATGGTGAAACCGTTGAGGACAGGATCTCAGGTAAGTGGAGGTCAAAAATGAGTTGAGCATGGGGCAATGAATGTGGTGGCAAGGGCTCGTGGATAGAGTGAGTGGTGGGTGGTAAAAAGGGTGGCAAAGGCTCGAGAAGGCAGCCAAGTTGTGAGCATGAATACTCGTGAGGTGCAAAGTATGGCATCAGGTCCTCGACATTGAACACAGTATGGGTACTCATGCTCGCGGAGATGTCCAACTCATAAGCGTTTGTCTTGATACGTCTCAGGACTGAGTAGGGACTCATTCGCCGAACACAAACTTTTATCAAGTCTCGCATGGAGTCTCACAACGCAGATTCTCACCATCACAGCATCACCTGCTCGCATTCATGAAGTACCTGCACTTGTCAATGAACATCTGCATGTGACTTACAAAATTCATTTTCATTTTGGATTCTTCGTCGGACCGACTCATGACACACATGCAAACGATGAACATACAACACAACAGACTCATGCAAATGATGAAGAAACGACTCAACTGGCACATGCAAATGATGCAAATAAAACATGACAGACACTACATGCTTTTTATGGGAAAATCTAGAAAAAATCGGGGTGTCTCTAAAATGTTGTGGCCGATCAGGTGATTCTCTCGGTGGAGTGTAAAAAAACTCATCCCGTGTGTGACGAGTGTTAAGATGATCTGGGGGCTCACCAGGAGACGTGTACGAAAATTCATTGCGAATGAGATGACCACCTGGGTGAAAATCGTGTACACGGACTAGAAGACGTGTACGATCGTGCTCGCGGGTGAACGTAATCCCTATGAATGGGCGACAACGGGAGAGGATGATCAACACGTTCCGCTCGCGTGCAGGGGATATGAACGATGACAATCATCACACTAATCGTCTCTAGTGTGGTGGGGTCGTGTCAGTGAGTCAACACAACCTCTAAAAGTGGCGTGCTACAATCGAGAATAATTGTCGTAGTAACGTGAGGATCTACCAGACAAGGCTCTATGAGAGCGGGTGTAAGTGGACTCAAAACCTTCAAAGTAAGGAAAGGAATAATTGTGACACCTAGAAAAAAATGAAAAAACTATAGACTCTACGATTGCGTATCGAAGAGTGCGAGAAACCTGGCTCTGATACCAATTGACGCAAGAGGGATCTATAGGCGGCGGGAAATTTGTGACCTAACCCTACATGCTATGCAAATCTGACGGTTAGATCACATGTTAGATAATAAATTTCAAACATCTCACACAAAAAATTCAAGACAAGGCAAAATAATTTATTTAAGCGAAGCAAGCTCAGACTTTCCTCCGCGTGGAGGGCCAAAGAGAGAGCGCACAGCGAATCTGTCCTTCCTGCAGTTAGAGATTTATCCGAGAGCAAAATACTATTATGAACAGAAAATCTCAACAAACATGTAATGATACAAAACCATCACAATGTCTACAACTAAATACCAATACAAAACACCATACGAATATAAGGGTTGCTGCCAATGAACTAGATTTGAACGTTGGAGGGCTCAAAAGAGGGGTTCCGGTGGGTGGTGGACCAGATCAGGTAAGGGGAGGGCAGGTTGTGGGGATTAGGAAGGCTGGATCGAAGGGAGAAGTGGCTGGATCTGGGCTGAAATGCCAAGATCTGGACAAATATGGTGATGACCGGCTGTTGGGAGGTGGATCCACGGGATGAGGAGTAATGACAGCAAATAAGGAAAGACTGGGCGGTTGGTTATAGCTGAAAAAACCCAGATCTGGTTGTTTGGGGTTGCACACAGCCAAGCAACTTTAAGGGGGGAGAGGGGGCAGTGGCGGTTCACTGGAAGGTATAGGCAGCGGATGGAGAAGACGGAGGTTGCTGGAAACCAGAGGGGAAGGGCTGCCTTAAGGTTGAGAGGAGACGGTGGTTGGGTCCAACGGGGACTCGCGGGTGGAGATTTGATGAGGGGAGTGCTACCAGGCTGGAACAGTGAAGGAGGGGACAATTCCGGGGTGTTTGGGCTGCTCTATGGGTGGCGACCTGAATGGGAGGGGTGGCTCAGAGGTGGCCGGCTGGCTGATTTGGAAATACAGCCAAGCTGGCGGCTTGGTGAGGGAAAAGTGGGTTAGATAGGGGGTGGCTGGGGAGAAAAACAAGGGAGGCTGGCGGCTGATCTGGGTGGTGGAAGAGGGTAGTGCGGTGGGTTGGCGGGGCGGGACAGCAAGGAGAAATTCCTGCAGGGGCTGGCGGTTGGACAACAAAATAGGAAAGGTAGAGGGTGGGGGGAGGAGGAAAAAAAACAAAGATACACGGACCTTACCCAAGGAGTCGTCACTCAGGAGTTCCACGGAGTCGACGCCGCGGAGAGATCACCGCAAATGAGGAAGAGAAAACTCCAAATTTCAACAATGAAGATGACAGCAGCCCTACATATCCTATTTATAAGAAATAAAATTAGGACACCCGGAATCAACAGCTATGATTGAGTGATTGACCGTTGGTCACGGGACCAAAACTACATGAAATAAAACTCAAAAAATACAAAGTTATATATGAAATTGATTCGCAACACAAATCCGGACGCATCCACGGAGTCAAATTGTCGATCCGGACACGTCATATACGGTAAGTTGCCAAAACAGCCCCGAATGGGCCCAAAACTCGTCCTCGCCTCTGCTTCGCATCAGATGTCTGACTTGTTAGAGCACAAATTTCTATGGCCGTTTAGGGATGATTTGTCACTTGTCGTAATTGGCATATCCGGATGGATGATCCGAGTCTATAGTCACGTCCAGAGCGATGATGACATGTTTTTACGCATATTTATTTATTTATGTTTTAATATAGAGAGAATTGGCAACCATCATGATGTCGTGATCCGGGCCATTCATGATGGTTGCCCTAGTGCATTTGTCTATTTTTATGTGTGTGAGCCTATTTTGGCCTCATTGCAGATTTGAGGATTTCTTCCTCGATTTGTTGGTCATCTGTTGTGTCAATTTCACAAACCATATGTGTTGACTCTGCAAACCCTAGGTACTGACTCATGCGTATTATCTTCCATTGATGGTTTTCTTTGTTTCTCAAATTGTCACCCCTTTCCTTCACCTCTCCTCTCAACCACCCTGTATATCTGCTATAGCAGGCGTCAAGCATCTCCAAAGCACCCCTACAGACACCGCCCACTCCCAATGCCTCACCCCACTAGCCAGTCGCCAATACCACTCAGCCTCACCTTCCAATGCCTGACCATCCCCTCTCAGGCCTCTCCCAGGCCTGGCCGAGACCCATCCAGACAATTCCTGCTCCAGCTGACCTTCACAGGCCTACTCCAAGGCCTGACCACAATTCCCAATCCTCCAACCCTAGCTGACACTTCCCAGTCCCCTCCCATCCTAGTTGAATCTTAACCAACTTTCCTCCACCCATTCCAACCTCATCCAGTACCTTCACCTCATAAATCACACCTAAACAGCCCCTCCACAGCCGTCGAGTGCCACCCCAGTAGCACCCATTACTCCAAGGCCACCGGGTTTATGTTATGTGTTATGATCATCCGTCAGTTATCTTATTATCTCGTTGTGTGTATTGAGTCATTGTTATTAGACTCGTCTTAATGTTTTAGTGTTTTAATATTTTATGCATCTTATGTAATTACGGGGTATGCTCGGGGTCTTATAAATAGGCCTTGTCTTGTATTTGGGAAGTTAAGCAATGAAAAAATGAAGGTTCCTTTCCCTCTCTAAAATTCCTCTCTCTCTCTCTCTAAGTTCTTCTCTCCTTCCTCCACCCTCTAGGGTTTCTTCCTCTCTCATCTCCTCCATCATTCTAGGGCTTGCCCCTTGTATCTCCGCCGCCAACACCCCATCAACGAAACAAGCCCACAACAACTTGGTATCAGAGCCCACTCGATCCTCCTTCCCCGACGCACGTCATTCCACTCATCGTCCAGCATCGACTATTCCAGAGATTCCAGCACCGACTGCTTCGGCTATTTCCGCAATCCGGGACGATTCAGAGCCATCCAGTCCGTCGATCGATCTTCCCGTGCCAGCCACGGGTTTCCGTCGCTCCTCGCAGCCGAGCACAAACACGTCGCTGCTTCGTCGACCAGATCCGCACGTCCGACGCGCCTCCCCGTCGCACCTTCTTCTGTGCACCTATCGCAACCAAAGACTTGCTCGACGCACTCGCACGCGTCTTCTGCGTCAATTCCTCCCCGAGCCCACCGTTGCACGCGTTTTCCCCCTCCAAATCGACGACGGCCTTTACGCATCGAGCGCCCAACCGCAGCAGTAATGGCAATGGGTTTCCAACCTCGGGACATAAAAATGAGTGTCGCGGACGAAGCCGCCCTTTGTTCAATGTTGTGGAAAAGTTTGCAAACATTTCAGGCTTCCACATCTCGACTCAACACCACATTTGACAAATTAGCAAATTCCGAACACTTTGGCGTTTCGTCTCTCCCAGTGTCGGAGCCCTCTCAGCTCGCGCAAGCTACTGCCGCTTCCACCCCATCTGGACCACCGACGAGACTGCCAATTACGCCAGCTGTCCTTCCAGCCACGTGGCATTCCGCTCTGTCGGCCACTACTCTGCAAGCCCCTTCGACCGCATTGTCGTTGCTGCCTCACAACGCACCACCGTCTCTGCCGGAACCGGGCCTTCCGCCTACCATGGTTTCTCCAACCCTCTTCTAACCGTTGTTCGCCGCCGCATCGCCAGTTCCACCGGACCCCTTCATTCGGCCAGCTGTTGTTCCCTCCGCGATCCTGCCATTTTTGCCTCCAGTTGCTCCGCCGGACCAGCCAGACTCTTTGTTTAAGCCGCGCGTCCTTCGGAAGATGTCGTCGCTACAACTCGCGGCCCACGCCACCGCGACACGCTATCGGGCGCTATTTTGGCGCGAGATAAAGGAGCCCGACGAGCCGATCATCATACTGGACTACGAGCTTGGGGAAAAGCTCAATCTCAAGGACGGGTGGGGTGTTATGTGTTATGATCCTCCGTCAGTTATCTTATTATCTCGTTGTGTGTATTGAGTCATTGTTATTAGACTCGTCTTAATGTTTAGTGTTTTAATATTTTATGCATCTTACGTAATTACGGGTATGTCGGGGGTCTTATAAATAGGCCTTGTCTTGTATTTGGGAAGTTAAGCAATAAAAAATGAAGTTTCCTTTCCCTCTCTAAAATTCCTCTCTCTCTAAGTTCTTTTTTCCTTACTCTCTCATCTCCTCCACCATTCTAGGGATTTACCCTTGTATCTCCGCCGCCAACACCCCTTCAACGAAACAAGCCCACAACAGTCTACTTTCTCCATCACCTACGAACCCTACACTCATTGAGTTTGTTATTTGACTTCTTTTCTTTGCATGTTGTGTCGATCGAAGGCTATAATGTTATGGATGTGTACTTTCATGGTTCATATTGTTCCTTGATCTCGCTTGGCATGCAAGGTTTATTCGACTGTGTATTTAGATTTCTAGCACCTCACACACATGAATTAAATCTTGCAAGTTATCTTAAAATTGATTGTGATTAATTGTGACATTTGAAATAAGCATTGTTTGAATTATTACTACAAGCAATCTATTGTAGACTTGTTTAAGCTTGCATCATCCTAGGTTTTAGTTAAGATTTACCCCCAACACTGTACGTTAGGGTTTGCATTGTCTAAAGTCACACCCACCTCCCTACCATGTGTCAGAAATGCAAAAAAAAAACTCTTTGAGAAGGAATGAAGTAGGTAGGTGAAGATTTTACAGTAAAGTTCATGTTGCACAAAATATTTAAAGAGAAACAACTTTCAAAATCAAAGAATTGAGGTTTGATGCAATCTAAGTCGTATCTATATTTTGTGCGCAATTTTATTTTATTCGAACTGTATCTCGCATGATTTTCGTATATGTTTCTTTTCATTTGCACCCATGTTATTAATGTCTGTGGGTTTTTAAATTGCGCATATCGCTCGCACTTGTCGCTATGGCTTATTGGCATAACCAATCAATAGGCTCTTGAATGCAAAGGTCCGTCAAATTAGATTAATTGCCGATTAGGACATGACTAAGAAAATATCTTTACCTATACTATATTAAACGGAAAAACACCCTTTGTTGAAACGTAAACTTTCCAAATTTACCCCTCTTTATTACAAAATTTCCAATGGCTTTAATTTATGTGTTTTTGCTTTAATTTTAAAAATTGTGCTCTCATATAGTCAAAATCTCTTAACTACAATAAAAAATGTGTTCTTCCCGCAGTTCGCGAACCCTCCCTATGTAAACGGAAAAAAAGAGCGACGGGGAAGTATAGTGCTCAGGGGTTTGCGAGCGGCGAGAGCGGTATTGCGTTGAGACAATGTTGTGGTCGAAGTACTGTTGCACGGGGCACTAGGGTCCTCTGTGCACTGTAATGATTGGGGTACTGCCGAGTTTGGTCATAGGGCGGAGCCCCGTGCCTATCACTTGTAAGCGCGCGCGCGCGCACACACACACACACACACACACACACACACACACATATATATATATATATATAGGGAATAACATATATAAGCTCAAGCTTTTTTAAGCCTAAAAAAGCTTGAGCTGGTTCTCCCATTATACATGTCGAAATTAGACATATAATATATGCATTTTGTAGCCAAGAACGAGATCTAAAACTTTCATGTTGAACATTTTTCCAAAATTTGCATGGTTTAGCCAGAATTTGCCCCGAAAGCTTGCTGGCTCGAAATGAATATAATAATAATAAATTTTAAAATTCGAGCCAGCCACCTTTCGGGGCAAATTCCAGCTAAACCATGCAAATTTTGGAAAAATGTTCAACATGAAAGTTGTAGATCTCGTTCTTGGCTACAAAATGCATATATTATTTGCCTAATTCCGACATGTATTGTGGAAGAACCAACTCAAGCTTTTTTAAGCTTAAAAAAGCTTGAGCTTATATATTCCAAACCCATATATATGTATATATATATATATATATATATATATATATATATATATATATATATTCAAGTATATATTTATAATGAAGTATTTTAGAAATGAGTATTTCCGAAATTTAAAATTAAAATTTTTCATTTTAGAATTTCCTTGCCCTTTGAAATCCTCGAGAATTAAAACTTCTTTTATTATATCTATTTATTTATATCAAGCCTTTCACACGATTAACCTGCCAAGAATAGAAGTTGAATAGAGATTACTCTTCTCTGTTTTGATTCTCCAGTATGATCCTTGCATGTTCTCTCTTCCAGTCATCAGGCGAGAAACAACTAGTCGCATCGTCAGGTGGCTACTTGGGGTCCAACAACCCTTCCTCCTGCAATCGTTGCACCTCCACGCTATGTTGGATTCAACAAACTAGTCACTGGATCTAAAGTCCGATGCAGTAAATCGAGCCAAGCTTCCCTTCCAATTGCCATTTCAGACCTTTCTCCAGCTTCATTCGACCGCCAGCCCCTTTCCTTACCCATCTCGGGCTATTTGCTACTCTTCATTGTCAGTTAGTTGATTTTGATCCAGATCTCAGGGCTCTTCTTTCTAAAGTTCTTGCTCGAGCCACAATATTATTAAGTCAAAGTGTCATAACTGGGCTTCCAACCTTGAATCTATAGAGAGCGGATTCTACATTGTTCTGCAACCTTATGGTATACCCTTTATCCCCCTCTTGTTTATATCATGATAGTATAACTTTATGTTCAGTTTAATTTGATCATTTAAAAGTTCAGAGCTTGTTCTAGTTATCTCATTATTTGTTTGTCATTAGTTTTGAAATTTTTACGCGTTTCCATTTTTCTTACTGTTGTTTTCCTAATATATCTGTGGATGACTCGTTTCATGATGTTGATTGTGTTCGACTATTAGACGTCTTATCGAGTCATATGAAACCCTGAGTTGGTAATATCTTTTTCTTGCTCATTGAGTTGAGTCACACACGACATAATTTAGTTTGATCACAAATTACTTTACTATCAAGATCGCATCTACAGGTTACATCAGTTTGGTCTCAGAGAAATTTGAGTCACTCCTACCGTGAATTAGATGATCCCATAAAAAACGATTGAGTTAGAAATTTCCTTTTAAACTTTTAAAAAAGAATAAAAAATGTTTTATTTTAAAAAGTTTTCTTTAAGTTTAATAGTTAAATATTTTAAAAATAAAACTTAAAAAAGATTAATATTTATATTCAATGGTAAATTGTGTTGGACGTTTGGAGACTAGCATAGGCGGCCTAGATCAACGAATTAGAAATTAATGAAGAGGGTTGAGACCCTCTCCACCAACATAAAGCAAGACATAAAAAAGGTTGTGCACCTCGGTAAACAACATTGAAGCACCCGAACCTATACATGAAGAGAACCCTAATCCTTGGCACCTAGAGTCTACACACACAAATGATTTTGATGGACATCTAGACCCCGAGGAATGTTTAGATGGGTGGCATAGTATCGAACAATTCATGAGTTATAACAAGGCACCCTAGATTTGAATAGACAAGTCAAGTATGCGATCCGTGTTACTTTGGTGGAGTTAGCTAGATTACAATAGATTCATGTTGGTGATGTCTTCCATCGCTACTTGGGTCAAATTTAAAGCACAACTACGCAAGCCCTACATTTTATCTAACTAACTCCAGACCCGGTATCGTAGAGTAAAGTTTGGGCTTAAGTTTACTGATAGGCCTTCGTCTAATGTCACACTGCCGCCACTTCTATAATTGCAGATCCTCCTCGTTCAATCATCCCTACTAATATCCCGACTCCACATGTCTCCTCTATATCACCCTCGTTAGCCGTCGAGTTTCTTAATAATCCCCCTGCTTCAGGAAGAAAACTATGATAACGACTTGTCACTCACCGTGGATGACATCATGACACATACTCTTCTCAGTATTTTCTGACACTCGAGCTACTGTAGTGTTATACACCTTAGCCCACATATAACATGACTGATGACCACTTGCTCGTAGAACGAGACAAGTCACATAACATTAACTTTATATTCGGTTACCACACTCTTATTATACTTAACTATCCTCTGGGTCTAGACACGAACAACAGAATTTATCATCAAATTATATATTTGTTTAAGAAGATGTATTAGGAGGATGGCGAGCCCATATGGCCTTCACGCCCTAGAGGGAAACACACTTTAATAAGAGTTTTCTTGGGAAAATCCAAAGGGGTAGTTTTTGGGTCGTATTAAAACTGTGGCACTAGTCAAGTTCTAGTGGGTGATATAATTGATGTGATTAATCTAGGTTTACTAGACATTCGTAGATGGCTAACATAATAACATATGATGCAATATTATTGATGATTTCACAAGTCGACCATGCTTGCCTCGTACCAAGCTTATTTACTCGTCACTCCCTTCCACTTTGTGATACGGATACCTGACTTTTTGATACTATAAGTTATACTAACTATTTAAAGATTATGCATAATATTATCAGTATCAATTTGCGAGCATCTCCGGAAAACTATATCTCTAAGATTGAATTTATCACCGAGAGTTATATTTTTTTGAAGAGATCGGTTTCCTGGATCTTCTAGAAAAGAAATGTTACTTATAGGTCATGAGCTGCAACGAATGATTCGTCCTTTATCCTATCACCTAGCAGCAGGACGGTAGAGGATCATTTTCAGATCGATGTTCGAATAATCTAATAATTGGATGCATCGCATTTTTGAAGGGATCGAGATCTTTCAACCCTGAGAGAAATGATGCAACTTGAGTCGCATCTATATTTTTTCTGTGAATTTTTATTTTATTTGCACATGTATGGCACATGTTTTTCATGCTTAAATCTTTTTATTTGCGCACATGCTATTTGCGCATGCATGTTTTGTATCGTGCATATTGCTCGCGATTGTTGATATGGACTTATTGATGTGATAGACTGAAAAGATATTGAACGCAAAGGTTTGCCAAATTAGATTGTTGGTGGTTGTTGATATGACTTATTGATGTGATAGACTGAAAAGATATTGAACGCAAAGGTCTGCCAACTTAGGATATGTGACGATTAGGACAAGCATGAGAATATATCTTTATACTATAAGCAAGGAGCAAATCAGCTATGGTGTAACATTTATTGGACCAAAATGCCCTTGGTGTAACATTCAAGCTCCCGAAAATACCCTTTATAACCACTTATTTTCTTCAAAAACAGTGGGTTTTTTGGTCTTCTCCTATTTCCCGCGTGCTTTCCCTCTAAAAATGAATCTGTGGCTCAAAACTTTATATTGTCATGTTCTTTCTTTTCTGCGGCTCTTTAAAGCATCGCCATCATTCCACTTCCCGGAATCCGCTGCCCTACCCTCTCCTTCTTTGCACCCCTGCCGGAGCTCTTCAACATCGCCTCTGCCATCGCGAAGCTCTCCGGCATCGCGGAGCTCTCCGACACCGCCTCTGCTTCTCCGGCATTGCATATTCTGCTTCATTGGAAATATCATCGCCTCTGTTTTTCCTTGGCCTGGGGTTGCAAGATGATGAGAACACCTAAAACCATCACAAAAAGTAGATGATCTCTCCCCTTTTTTTCTATTCCTATAATCTTAGTAAACTTATTGTTAATTTTGTTGTTTCTTGGAATCTTCCACGTGGCCTCACACCGACAATATTGCTCATGTATCTCTGCGTGCAACAAATGCCTGCCGCCTTCTCTTCCTCGCTTGAAGGTTGATGTTATGTTTTTAGTTTGTTGTTGTCCTGATTTCAGTTTGTTCTTTTCTTGGTTTTAATTGCTATGTTTAATTTTTCAACTTCTCCTGTGTTTCCTATACAGAAAAGAAATGAATCCATATACACTTGTCTATATTTTTAATGATTCTGTATAGATAAAATAGAAGGATCATTGCTCTATTTTTTAATATACATACCGAACTTGAATGATTAAACCTATCATCACAATCATCCTAAATAAATAACTTGAATGTTCAGGTTATGGTAACTAGCGGAAGAACTAGCTTGAAGGATTATATCAAGCTTTTGTATCAACCTGCCCACTTAATTGTCGGAACACCTGGTCGAATCCTAGATCAATGCTGTTAATATTTTTTTGCAAAATTGATTTAAACTTCATTTTGGTGGTATGCTACTTTTCTCAAAGTACGCGCTCCACAATTATGATCTTTCTGGGAAACACAGCATGGTATTTTGTATATGTATATATTTGTGGATAGTGCACTGATCTGTTAGACGGATAGAAACACTTAGGCTCTGTTTGGCACGGTGGTGGCGGTCATGAACATGGGGGTTAAATTGTCATTCGTTAATGTCCGCCTAAGGAACTTCATCCACTTTTATGTTCAAACGGATGATGTTTGATAGATGACCCTTAACGAATGACGATTTAACCCATGCGTTTACGACCGCCACCACCGTGCCAAACGGAGCCTTAGTCACACACACCTTCTATTGTTTATTTGCACGTTGAATGGTTATTATTTAAAGTAGCTCCTTTCACCCCCATTATAATTCTAAATGTCTTATTTAATTAGTAGAGTTTAATTTAAGTTTGAACTGTTCAAAGATGTAAACAAATGGTATAAGATATGTGTGCAAAACAAGCTCCTTCAACAGATCAGTACACTTTTAAGATCAAAAAAGGTTTGCCATATTAATCTTGGGGGAACCAAACCAAACTCTAGGTGAAGACTCAACTTGGTGCCAAAACCTTTTTCCAGATTAATTATTTCTATTTTCCAATTCCTAAAATCCTTCATTCTTCATTTAACGTGTAGTTGTTTGTAGCTCTCTGCCTTTTTCTCTTTCTTTTTCTTAAACTGGTTGTAAGATGGATGATTAATTTAGGAATGTAAAAATTTCTATCCAAGGTATCAATTGGCATGATGTTTAGGATTGACTGTTGCTTTCACCTCCACTAACATTGATGAAACAATTGACATGATGTTTATGGTATTTTATCTTTTCAGGAAAAGATTTGTATTCAAGTTTAGAGAATTCAGCTTATGTGAATGGAATATGGATGCAGTTTGCTCTAAATTCCAATTTAAGCATAAATTGGATAGATATGAAGATGGTGAAATGTATAGTGTAGCAGTCCAGGTAAGAGTAATTTTTTTCTAATAATTTGAACTCTGTAATAGGTCTTTTTTCTTCTTTTTAGGCAGGATTGTGCTTCTCTTTTATGAAATCCAACTTTTACCCATCCTAGGTTTATATTAATAGAACTACTAGATGGCAGTGGGTTTTGAATGAACTTTGTATGTGGATAGTTGAATTAATTTGTTGTTTTTGATTAGAAAATCAAGCCCTTGCCGATTGTTGCCTCCTCCGCCAAATGTTGCCTCCCCCGCCGAATCTCGCCGCCTTGCCTAATGTCACCGCCCCAACCGAACCTCGCCACCCCCGCAAAATGTTGCCACCCCCATTGATTGTCGCCGCCCACGCCGAATGTCGTCTCCCTTGCCGAGTGTCATCGCCCCCGTCGAATGTCGCCTCCCCCGCCGAATGTCGCCTCCCTCGCCGATTGTCGCCGTCTACGACCAATGTCGCCGTCCACGACCAATGTCGCCCCGGCCAACTAAATTTTGCCACCCCCACAAAATGTTGTCATCCCAGCTGATTGTCACAGCCCCTGCCGAATGTCGCCGCCCTTGCCGATTGTCCCCTCCCCCGCCGAATGTCGCCTCCCCCGCCGAATGTCGCCTCCCCCGCCGAATGTCGCCTCCCTTGCCAAATGTCGCCGTCCACGACCAATGTCGTCGTCCACGACCTGTCTCCGTCCACGACCAATGTCGCCGTCCACGACCAATGTCGCCGCCCACGACCAATGTCGTCACCCCCTGACCAATGTCTCCGCCCTCGACCATTGTCGCCCTTCTACGACCAATGTTCCCCCCCGACAAATGTCGACACCACGACAAGTGACGCCCCCACAATAAGTGACGCCCCCACGACAAGTGTCCCCCCACGACAAATGTCGCCTCACATGACGAATGTCTCGCCCACGATGAATGTTGCGCCCATGACGAATGTCACCCTCACGACAAATATCGCCCCCATGACAAATGTCGCCCCCACGACAAATGTCGCGCCCACGAAAAATGTCACACCCACGACAAATGTTGCCCGCACGGGGTCCCCCGTGCACGACTGCTTGTATATATATAATGAAGTATTTATAAATGAGTCTTTTGGAAATTTTAAATTAAAATTTTAATTTTAAAATTATTAATGTTTGGGAATACTAAGAGGTGAAAACCTAAAGTCTAAATTCATTCCAATGCCTTTTGAAATCCTCTAGAACTAAACTCCTTTAAATTCCTGCTAATTATGTCTGTATATCTGTATATTTATATCAACCCCTTCCCACGCTTAACCTGCCTTGAATAGAAGTCGAATAGGGGATACTCCTCTCAGTTTCGATCCTCCAGCGCAATTCTTGCCCATTCTCGCTTCCAGTCGTCAGTTGAACCATGCCTAGCATTGCAGTTGCCTCCAAGTAGCTACTTGGGGTCTGACGACCCTTCATCCTATGATCATTCTACCATTACGCTTTGTCAGATTTGACAAACCAATCAACGGGTTTGATGTCCATTGCCTCTGTTCAAGCCTAGCTCCCCTCCAGCTGCCATTTCAGACCTTTCCCCAGCTTCTTCTGGCTGCTAGCCCCTTTCCTATACCCACCCCGGACTGTTTGCTAATCTTCATTGCCAATTAGTTGATCACAATCCACATCTCAGGGCTCCAGTCCTCCTGAAATTCATGCCCGAGCCACAATAGTGTTAAGTCAAAGTGTTCTAACTGGGCTTCTAGCCTTGAAGCGACAGAGAGCAAATTCGACATCATCTTGCGACCTTGTGGTATACCTTTCACCCCTCTCATGTTCTTATTATGACAGTATACATTTATGTTTAGTGCACTAGTTGTCTCTACATTTTTGTCCTTAATTTTGAAGTTCTGATGTGTTTCCATTTTTCTTAGTACTATTGTTTGACAAATATAACCATGGATGAATCATTTCATAATGTTGACTGTATTCGAATGTTAGACGCCTTATGTGAGTCATTCGAAACCCTGAGCTGATAATATCTTTTCCTTGCTTATTTAGTTGAATCACGCGCCGCATAACCTAATTTGACCACAATTACTTTAGTATCAACATTTACCATATCGTGTTTCCATTTCAAAATGATGACTCCACACCCTTCAAAATTGTAACCTTAAATGAAGAGAGACGTGCATATATCTCTTAAAGTTTCTGTCCTCTAGAAGAAAAAAGAAGGAATTGTTTATTAAAGGTAAAATCATGGGAAAAAGTGAAATTACATCTATACAATCTTTATTTTTGACATATATCTACTACTATAAGGAAAGATAAGTCTTCCATGTAACATTAATTATACCAATTTTACCCACCTTTTTAATCTCTGTATTTGCCAGATTCAAAAAAAAAAACAAGAGCGGAGCATGTTCACGCAAGGGTGGAGCCCATGCGCGAGCAATCAGGCGCAAGGCAAAGCCCCGTGCACGAATGCTAGTGTATTATATGCTAAAAGATAGTATTTCCCTTCTTCTAATTCTTTGAAAATTTATAAAGATATACTAAACTTAAATATATTACAACTTTTTCTTTCTAATAAAATCCTGTGAAGCGATGCAATAATCCAACCTCATGGATTGTAATTGATCAATCAACACATCAATCATGTCAATTGATCTAGTCTACTCTACTTTCCTAATATTTTTTAACAACTGATAAATTTTATTAAACGAAATCACCATATTTGTAAAGTAGCTTCACATGCAAAATGTAATCTATTGCCAAAATAATTTGAGGAAAAGTAATGGCGATGCCAATCACATTTTATTATTCGACAAACTTATTTGACTATATATTCATTATATTATAAGGAAACATGGTTGATCTGCGGTTCATAAATAGTATAATTAAATGAATCTAAGCTCTTCAATTTCAATCGCAATGATCTAACAGAACACACTTTTTTTAATAGATAGGCTCTATTTGGCGCCGCGTTTTTGCAGCAAGGTGTCGCTGATTACTGTGCCGCTCCGCCAAACAAATATTACGCCCCTGATTCTACAGTCGCCGCCGTCCTGAAATCGCGAAAAATCAGCGATCTGGGGTCGCAATATTTTCTCATGACTCCAAATCGCAATTTGCAACTCACCTGTTGCTTCTTCAACCTAACCCGCGATCCGCCGAACCCGAACTCCATCTCCGGCGAGGAATCTGCGCCTGCACTTTTCCACTCTGACGATCGTTGAACTTCTCCACTCCGGCAACGCGTATCACCTTCTCCTCCTCCTCCAGAGTCGCTGCCTATCACTTCCCAGACGATCTTCTTCTTCATCCTTCTGCACTCGTTGTTGCTTCTTCTTCATCCTTCAGGCGATCGAGCCTAGTGCCGCCACCTTTCCTCCTCTCTGGCGACCACTGCGAGGAGTATCTTCCTCTACGCCTACTACGGTTCATTCTCAGGCTGAACATTTTAATCCGGCAAGGTATAATTTTTTCCAAATTTTTGTTCCTGCAAAGAGATAATTAGCACTAGTATATGTGATTTTATTTTTGTGTATGTGTGTTTGATTTGTGTGTGTGTGTTTGATTTGTGTGTTTGTATGTTTGTGTTTGTGTGTGTTTAGGGTGTTTGTGTCTGTGTGTGTGTATGTATGATTGTGTTTGTGTATGTTTGTGTGTGTGCTTGTGTATGTGATTGGTGTTTGTGTATGTTTGTGTGTGTAAATGTTTGTGTGTGTGTGTGATTGTGTAAGTGTATGTTTGTGTGTTTGTGTGTTTGTGTGTGTTTAGGGTGTTGTGTGTATGTATGATTGTGTTTGTGTATGTGTGTGTGTGTTTGTGTGTGTGATTAGTGTTTGTGTATGTTTGTGTGTGTGTAAATGTTTATGTGTGTGTGTGTGATTGTGTAAGTGTATGTTTGTGTGTGTGTTTGTGTGTGTGTGTGTTTCTGTGTGTGTTTGTGTGTGTGTGTGTGTGTGTGTGTTTAGGGTGTTTGTGTGTGTGTGTGTGTGTGTGTGTATATGATTGTGTTTGTGTATGTGATTGGTGTTTTTGTATGTGATTGGTGTTAGTGTGTGTGATTGTGTAAGTGTATGTTTGTGTGTGTGTGTGTGTTCGTGTTTGTGTTTGTTTATGGTGTTTGTGTTTGTTTAGGGTGTTTGTGTATGTTTATGCATTGATGTTAATTTTTTCCCATATATGGGTAAATCAAAGGAAGGTGGCATTTCTGCAAATTGGGAGACATCGCATGTTCTCCTATTTTGCGATTTTTGTAGCCGAGAGACAGATTTAGGGAATAGACCTACTACCCATTTCAATAAGGCAGGCTGGAGCAATTTGGTGAAAAACTTCAAGGAGAGCACAGGTTTGGAATACAGTCGCGCACAGATGAAAAACAAATGGGATCACTTGAAGCGTGATTGGAAATTATGGCGTGAACTCAAAAGAGGTGAGACCAGTCTTGGTTGGAATCCCACTAGACGGACAATTGACGTGTCCGATGATTGTTGGAAAGAATGTATTGAGGTTAGATTTTTTTTATATAATTTTATTATTATACTAATGGACAATTGATTTGGATGTGCATTTATTTTCAATCTTCTTTTAATTTTCTTTGTAGATGATTCCGAATGAGAAGAAATTCCGTTTTGGTGGAATAGCGCCCGAGCTTGAGGAAAAACTAGACAAAATGTTTAGTTTGGTTGTTGCGACAGGAGAAAATATATGGATGTCTTCTTCTGGAGAACTTCCTGCATTTTTTTCTCAGTCTGACACCTTATCTGAAGAAGCTAAAGACCACATAAATGAGAGCAATAATACACAGACTTTTGGTAATGAAGATCTTGACTCGGCTACACCTGGGCAAAGTTCGCAAAGTGGCGCAGCTTCAAAACGAAAAAGGAGGGGGAAGAGGCATGAAATGAGAACTAAACAGGTTTTGTTGACACATGTAGAGAAGTTATTTTCCTCCTCAGAAGCAATTATGCAGCGTGTTACAGCACCAATTGTTCTGCCTAGTATATATCTGCTGCGAGAGGCGATTCAAGAACTCGAGAAGTACCCTGAAATCTTTGAGGACTGGTTGTTGTACCATTTTGCCACGATTCATTTTCAAACACCAGTGAATAGCGTGACATTCCTGAGTACCAGAGGATAGGAGGGTGGAATGGCTGAAGACCCACTACATGAATTCACATATATGATATCTTTTAGTTTATGAATTTCTATTTAATACTTGTATGATGTTGAAGTCTTGCCTCTTATGTGTTTTATGTATTAATGTGTAGCACTTATTTATTATTGGAAGCTTATTTTATTTAAGATTTGCTGATATCTCTCATGCAGTGATTTATGTTACATTGTTATAATGTTTGTTGTTTCATATTTATAGGTCGCTATAATGTCAAACGTAAATGTTTGTTCTTTTTATGTTATTGTTGATTGTGGTTGAGTTCCAGAAAAATGAACTGTGCACCGCACATCTGTTTTGTCAAACAGATTAAACAGCTTCTCCGTTTGAAACAGCTCTGCAAAAGCTGTTCATCCAAACAGTTTCACAAATTCTGTCACCACTCTACAAAACAGCTGATTATTCCACCACTGCTTCTACAGCCGCTGCAGCTGAGCCAAACAGAGTCATAATGCTAGTATAAATGTTGTTTATAAATACTAGGGGGTCATGGACAGGGTGCCTCAACCCCAATGTTAACGGCGGCACTCGGTCATCTCATGAGTGGCGGTCAGGTAGTGTTGTATTCGCACACGGAGCAAGGGAGACACAAGTAAGGTAACTAGTTGAACTATATTAAATTGTAATTTTTTATAATATCCTGCATCGTGTTTCCAGTAACCAACAGGCAATGAACACAAACCAAAACACAATACAGTCATATAAGCCGCAATGGATTACACTTCTAGGTGACAATTAAAACCAGTATAAAGTTAGAGAACACCTAAAAGAGAATAAATGTATACAGAGAGCAAAAGAGGGCTTAATAAATCGAGTGGACTTAAATGAGGGATTATGGCCCCAAAAGAATAAAATCTGATTACTCAAGAACAGAAAATTTGTGCCTTCTACTTTATCTAATATCACAAAATGTTCAAAAACATTAGCTAAGTTCTTTAAATGTGTGCCATTAAGGGGATGAGGTTACCTCGGAAACAGCTGAGAAGTAGATTCCGAGTCATTTACCCAAGGTGCTGGAGGTGCCGCTGAGTCAGATGTGACTCTTGAGATTAGAGGCCTTTGTCGAATGAAGGGATTACTAGCATCCTTCGAAGTTGAAGAAGAGAATAATTGTCTCCTATTATCATGAACCTTCAAGTTCTGTATAAAGCAGAAAAGATATAATAAACTTCCACAATCCTTTTTGGGAATATTTATCAGGAAGCAGGATCAGAAGTAAAAATAAAAAATTAAGCTGGATTTCTAGGGAAACCTCAGTCCTCATTGTCAAAATTTCTTTGAACTCTTTTGCGGCGCTCATCAAGCGATTCTTTAGGTTGTCAACCACAGTGGTGGAATGGATAGATGTGTCATTGGAAATATTTCCACTATCCTTTTGTGAATTGCAGAGAAATTGCAAGTCTACAAATGCAGAGTTTAGAGCAGTGATATCCTGCTTAATGACTGAAGTTAGTTCTTGTATCTCCACTGTTGGGTCATCAAAAACTGATGTTCTCTTTGCCACTGAAGAATATAGAAGAAGGTAAACAATAAGAATATGTCAAAAATAGAAGCAATCTGAAAGATGGTAATTAATTTCATCTGCTACTTACAAAAAGGGTATATTATGATGTCATCTATAATCAAAATCATAAATATAGACGGAGCTAATATAGTCTCGCACATGATAATACAAACTGGTAATACCAAAATGCCTTGAATAAGCTTCTTTAAAATCAGATAGAAACAAGTATTTCCCATTTTCCCCAGGATTATCATCTAGTCAAGGGCAAGATTGACAGGCCGGCAGCTCGCTAGTGCCCCATCGAAGAAAGCAAAACGGGGAGTACCCAAATATTTTTGTGGTTCAGTGTGAAATGCCTGCAGTAAATTTCAGCGTTTTGTGCTCCGTCTAGAACTGGACACAGGATCTCCAGAGGCATTCTGCCATTCAGTATCTGGTGCGAGCCGGCCCTCCAAACATGCCCAATATCTATTCTATTCAATTATGTTTCCTTGGCAACATATCTAATCTCAGTACTCCTGTATTAAAAGTATATCATTGTGAATTATGATGTTGACTTAAGAATACACTAATAACTGTCCACGATTAACATCTCAAATAATTCAAAAAAAGTGCCAACACCATTAGGATGCCCACATTTAACACTGGATTAGCACACCTTTGGTTAGACATTGAATAAAAAAATAATAATAAATGGAGATGAAATGCATGTTGAAACCCTGCATGGATGATTGAGGATTTAGAACAATTCTTGATCAATCCAGAGGTATGTACCAAGCAAACATAATAAGATAAAGATGAGGACATCAAAGAGAGAAGAAACTGCTACTTTAAGGAATCATCAAGTGACACTTAAAAGGACAAAAGTAATTTGGAGGAGCATCCGAGCATGATGAATAGAATGATGATGTATATCACAGATTATAATACTCAGACAATTAGTAGAGGAAAAAAACTGTTCTAAATTTCTGATGTATAAGATGTTATGAGTTCAGAGAAACCTCTATATAATTGTTTTTTTTTCAGATCATCTTCACAATCTACTTAAGACAATTAGTAGAGGAAAACTGGCAAATAAGAAGGAACAAAAATTCAGGCCTGGATCTTACATTTTGCAAGTTTGGTGAGCTTCTGTGACATCTGGTAAATCCCAAGCCCAATCCTTGAAGCTCTCGCGCTAAATTCCGACTGTATGTTAACTGCTGATTTCAGACCCTCCTGCTTTGATCCAACATTGTTGCTGCTCTGCGCATGTGGCGAAGAAGATAATGGCTTCCTTAGCCTCTCGGCTACAGTGAGAAACTCCTGCGTTCGATCGCGGTAGGAATATTGGCCTGATCTGGGGTGCATCTTCGAACCCTAGATTTATCCGATTCCACGATAAGAAGAGCAGATCTATCGATAAATCCCACACAAACAAGTACAAAATCAAACGCCGATGGAATTAATTCAACTACCTGTTGATGTCGATCCGAGCTCTCTGAGTCGTGTCGATTAATTTGAACTACAAAACCAAGTGCACGATGCGCCTGTCGCCGTCGCTGCCGCGTCCCCACCGCAACTCCACGAATCTGGATAAACCGCCGGCACTGGGGCTAGCCTGCCCCGAGATTTAGGCTCTGTTTGCACAAACCCTAGATGCACAGCGGAAAGAAACCAAAGATCGAGTATAGGGTTTATACCTCCAGCCATTAGGGCTGACTTTTGCACGAGCGGCTTTAATCAAGACTTGGCCGGGGACGAAGCCCCAAATTCTGACCGTCGAGCTTGGCTCTTGCGGGAAGAGTGGCGACGGGATCCGTTGGCGCAGCGAGCGGCGGACGGCGTCGGGATGAAGCTGAGCACAGCACCGGCCTTCAGAAGAATACGCCTGAAGAGGAGGTCGCCTGTGGAAGGATACGGCCCCGATTTGGCACTTAACACCCTCCAAATGGGGAAATTATTGGAACCGGAGCCGTTTCCAAATCTATGTCCGGGTTGCATATTACTTTGCCGCGTGAATGAAAGAAAGGTGGAGATTAAGGGCCTGTTTGGGAGGGCTTTTTAGCTCCTTTTCGTTTTCGTGAAAACGCTACCACACTTAATAGACCGTTTGGATTGTCTATCGGTGGGAAAATCTACCGCAAAAAACTCCATTTGCTCATCTTTTGGAAAAGTCACATGTCACCTACTTTTCAACCTTTTCGAAAAGCAATTTCTCATCAGAAACATTTATCTCTTAAAAAAATATACAACTTGATTTTTTTGTCTTTACGCGAGTTTTTTTCCCGAACGTAATTTTTTTGGCCGGGTGTTTTTTTTGCCCGGCGCGAATTTTTCGCCCGTGGGCGAATTTTTAGCCAGGGCGCGAATTTTTCGCCCGGGCTGGAATTTTTCGCCCGGGCGCGAATTTTTCGCCCGGCGCGGATTTTTCGCCTGAGCTAGCATTTTTCGCTCTGGTTGGCATTTTTCGCCCGGGCTGGAATTTTTTGCCCGGGCGCGCGGTTTTTCTCCCGGGTGAGTTTTTTTCGCCCGAGTGCGGTTTTTTGCCAGTGCATGATTTTTTTTTCGCCTGAGCGTGTATTTTTCGCCCGAGCCAGTTTTTCGTCCGTCGTGATTTTTTCGCTCGGGTGCGTTTTTTTTCATCCGGGTGCCATTTTTTGTCGTTGCACAAATTTTTTTCGCCCGAGCCGATTTTTTTGCCCGGGGGCGATTTTTTTGCCCAGACGCGCTTTTTTCGCCCGGGCGTGATTTTTTTGCGCCGGCGCGATTTTTTGCCCGGGCGTGATTTTTTTACACCGGCGCGATTTTTTCGTCATCGCATGATTTTTCTCCCGCGGGCGATTTTTGCGCCCGCATGCGTTTTTTTTTCGCCCGGGGCCGTTTTTTTTTTGCCCGGTCGCGATTTTTTCGCCCGGTCGCGATTTTTTCGCCCGATCGCGATTTTTTCGCCCGGTCGCGATTTTTCGCCCGGGCGCGATATTTTTGCCCGGGCGCGATATTTCTGCCCGGACGCGATATTTTCGCCCGGGCGCGATTTTTTCGCCCGGGGGCGATATTTTCGCCCGGGCGCGATTTTTTCGCCCGGACGCGATATTTTCGCCCGGGCGCGATTTTTTCTCCCGGGCGCGATTTTTTTGATCGGGAGCGGTTTTTTGCCCGGGCACTATATCTTTCGCCCGGGAGCGATTTTTTCGCCTCGACGTGATTTTTTGTCCGTTCGTGATTTTTTTGTCCGGTCGTGTATTTTTTTAGCTTGTAAGTTATTTTTTTCAATTTCGAGCGGAAATATCGCGTCTGTGCAAAAAATTCTCGTCCGTGCAAAAAATTCGCGTCCGAGCGAAATTTTCCCGCCTAGTCAAAAAAATAGTGTCCGTCCGAAAAATTCGCGCCCGTCCGAAAAATTGGCCGTCATCCGAAAAAATTCGTGCTCATCCGGAAAATTCGCGCCCGTTCAAAAAATTATCGTCCGTCCGAAAAATTGGCACCCGGCCGAATATTTGGGGCCCGACCGAAAATATAGGGTTTAGCCGAAAAATTGGCGCCCAGGCGAAAATATCGCCCACGGGCGAAAATATCGCGCCCAGGCGAAAAATTCACGCCCGGGCGAGAAAAACCGTCATCCGGTGAAATATTCGCTCCCGGGCGAAAAAACCCTGCCCCGGCGAAATAATTGCGTCTTTTTCCCCGGACGCACATTTTTAATAAAAAAAGTTACCGCAACGGAGATTTGTCAAACGATTTATAAAGTGTCTCATTTTTGAAAAGTTTTGCAAAAGAAGTTCACCCAAACAGCTCTTCTTTTCTAATAGACATTTTCCAAAAGCTCCTTTTCCTACCATCCTTTTGTCACCGCTCCTTCTCCTTTCTGAAAAGCCTTCCCAAACAGGCCCTAAATCATAAGAAGGTATTTTTTGATCTCCTATGAGAGATCATATTTGATCTCCTAGGAGATTATATTTGATCTCCTAGGAGATTATTATTGATCTCTCACATTTGATCTCCTAGGAGATAAGAAAATAAGGTATGTTTGATCTCCTAGGAGATCAAATTTGATCTCCTAGGAGATCACCCGGAGTCCGGAACCCGGACAGAATAATCTCCCCTCCAAATGGGGGGTGTTTGGCACATTGCACCCTATGTTTTATTTTTTGGTACTTTGCACCCTCCAAATTAAAATTTGGAGCACTTTGCACCCTATTGTATTTTTCATTTTATTTTAACTGTTTAAAATCATTTATTTAAAACTGATAAGGTACAAATTTTAGGAATCAGATTGCATTGATAGAAAAATAATAATACCTTAAATTATAACCTATTAATCCATGCTATATTATATACCTACCTAGTAATATTTTGCTAAACAATAAAATGAAACATGGAGTGTTAATCTGACTTAATCAACTAACAATAATACATTAAAATGAGCTATGCTAAATCCTGAAAAATCCTATTTAAAAATCCTGTAAGCCGATCTTGACTTTGCTATGCAAAATTAGAATAATGCTGTAAGCCGATCTTGACAAATGAGCACTTGCACCCTATGTTTGGCAAAATCCTATTTAAAAATCATTCTGTAAGCCGATCTTTTTAAAAATAATAATCCGGGAGAGGAATGAGAAATCCTAAAACCTATTTAAAAATCCTGACAAATGAGCACTTGCACTTAAAAATAATCCTGCAAACTCCTAAAACCTATTTATAGTTCAATTAACTTTGCTATGCAAAATCCAAGTGCGTGCAAACCATTCACTAGGAGATGAATGAGAAAGAAAGATGGAGATTTTTGAACAAAATCTACAACCATTTTTATCGGACATGAGCTATGCAAAAAACGGAAAAAAAATGGTAAGATTATTGAAGATTTACCTATCCTGTAAGCGGATCTGGACAAATGAGCACTCGAAGATCGAGAACGACGGAAATACCCGATGTCGGGTGTAGATTCGCCGCCGGGAGACGAATCGCAAAGTTACGGTGTCGTCCGGGAGATCGCAAGCTGTAGAAGTGGCCGCCAGTTGTCGTTCGGGAGAAAACCTAGCCGGGAAGAACTCTGCTCGCGGAAGACTTGAAGAGGGGCGGCTCAAATGAAACGGGTAGGATAGGATGAAACCAAAAACGTGATATTTATGTTAGAAATAAATTTGTAATCCCCAAAATACCCCCTATCAGTTTTAAATAAATGATTTTAATTGGTTAAAATAAAATGAAAAATACAAGAGGGTGCAAAGTGCTCCAAAATTCAATTTGGATGGTGCAAAGTGCCAAAAAATGAAACATATGGTGCAATGTGCCAAACACCCCCATTTGGAGGGTGTTAAGTGCCAAAAATCCGGATACGACTTGCGGCTTCTTGATTTTGGGGAGGAGAGTGAATCAGACAACTTAAACCACGACCGATAGAATCCTTATATACCCCAAATCCAGGGCCTCAAGCAAACCATGAATGATCGGGGCCGTCCATCCTCCCATCTAGAGGATCGTGACTAGAAAACCCCGATCTAACTTAAACCACGGGTCACACTTGAGCTTATGGAGTCACCTCTATATACTAATCACCCTATCGGACCCTTACACGTTGAATCATATAGGTAATTTAACATTCTCCCACTTGATTCAACAGGTCAGAGTTCCTCTTATCATTTGAAAAAATAATTTGTAGGTTCTATGATAACAAAATAACTAGACTCATAGACCATACAACGAGAAAAAATCGTATGGCCATACAAACTTGCAGAAAAAAACAACAGTGACTCATAGACCCAAACTTTATGTGACGTCTTTATACTTGTATAGAATGTTACAACTGCATGAACTGTGACGGTTGTATCTGAATAATGGATATTTCCCTTCCACAATTACAGTGTAATCATAAGACTCTATCAAGTGCTTTATGTGGTGTCATTCCTTATGAGTGGATGCTCCCACTCTTTAACGCAATATAGCATCTTTATCATTACTTCAGTGTGCACAAGAGATAAAGAAAAAACTGAAAAATACTGCATTAATCAAAAGGAGAGCTACAACGAAAAGTCATGACCACTTAACCATCAATTGAGTCCACAAGTCTCATTCGGTCAACATGACTTTTGAACAACTTAGGTGGGAGCCCCTTAGTCATGGGATCTGCTATCATGAGCAGTGTGCCTATATGCTCAATGATGATCTTGCTCTTCCTAACGTTCTCTCTAACCACCAAAAACTTTATATCAATGTGCTTGCTGCGACTCTCACTTTTATTGTTCTTAGCAAAGAACACTTCTGCAGCATTGTCACAAAGAAGTTTCATTGGCTTAGGAACTGTATCCATCACCCTAAGCCCTGAAGTGAAATTCTTCAACCATAACGCTTGCTTGGTTGCTTCATAGCATGCAATAAATTCTGCCTCCATAGTCGAGGATGCAATAAGTGTTTGCTTGGCACTCTTCCAAGCCACTGCACCACTAGCCAACATAAAAACGTAGCCAGAAGTGGATTTCCTCGAATCTTGACAGCCTGCAAAGTCTGCATCTGTGTATCCGACCAAGTCCAGATGGTCGGACTCTCTATATGTAAGCATGTAATCTTTGGTCCCCTGGAGATATCGCATAACTTTCTTGGCAGCTGTCCAGTGCTCTATCCCAGGATTACTTTGATATCTACCCAACATCCCCACGACAAAAGCAATGTTTGGTCTAGTGCAAACCTCTAAATAGACCAAACTGCCCACCGCAGATGCATATGGAATGTTTTTCATGGATTCCGCTTCTAGAGAATTTTTGGAACACTATGACAAACAAAATTTGTCGCCCTTCACAATATGAGCTATTGAGCTAGAACAATTTCTCATATTAAACCTTTCCAGAATTTTGTTGATATAGGCTTTCTGAGATAACCCCAAGATCTTTCTAGATCTATCTCTATGTATCTCAATTCCTATAACATAGGAAGCTTCCCCTAAATCTTTCATATCAAAATTCTGAGAGAGAAATTCTTTAGTCTCTCATATCATTCCCAAATTATTACTTGCTAACAAAATATCATCAACATATAAGACTAAAAACATGAATCTGCTCCCACTGACCTTAATGTATATGCATTGGTCCACAATATTTTTCTCGAATCCAAATGAGGTAATAACGTTGTGGAACCTTATATACCATTGTTGTGAGGCTTGTTTAAGCCCATATATTGATTTCTTTAGTTTGCATACAAAGTTAGAGTCGTTCTCTGAAACGAAACCTTTAGGCTGACTCATGTATACTTCCTCTTCAAGCTCCCCATTTAAGAATGCGGTTTTGACATCCATCTGATGTAACTCCAGGTCAAAATAAGCTATGAGGGCCATGATAATCCTTAATGAGTCCTTCATTGATACCGGAGAGAAGGTGTCATGGTAATCTATGCCCTCCTTTTGAAGAAACCCTTTGGCAACAAGTCTTGCTTTATATTGTTCGATGTTACTAGAGGTATCAAATTTTGTCTTGTAGACCCATTTGGATCCAACAACACGAAAACCTTCTGGTAATTCTACTAGATCACATACTTGATTGTTTGCCATTGAGTTTAATTCATCTTTCATAGCTTCATACCATTTTTCAAGATCTATACGGCTTACGGCCTCTGAAAAGATGATGGGATCTTGATTGAGTCCAGACATGTAGTCGGTCTCTTGCAAATATACAACATAATCAGCCGGAATTGCCGACCTTTTGACTCTTGAAGATCTCTGAAGATCTGATTGATCTAGTGGTTGTGATGTAGTCTCCACTGGTGGTTGTTCCTGAATGACTGATTCACGAGCCACATCTTCATGAGAGCTTTGGTTAGGAGGATCACTGATCACTTCTTCATAAGTTGGGATCCGAATAGGTAGGTGTTGAGCCACAACAGGTATGCCCCCACCGGGTTCAACACTACAACTACCTGAAGGTGTAGTCTCCTACACCTCTTCTATTACAACTTTATGAGTATGACTCTCACCAGTGCTAAATTCCTCAAGAAATCTGGCATTCCTGGCTTCTACTACTTTAAGCGTGTGAGAGGGACAAAAAAATCTATAACCCTTGGATTTTTCTGCATAACCAATGAAAAAACCAGTGACTGTCCTTGGGTCTAATTTCTTTTCATGTGGGTTGTACACCCTAACCTCTACTTGACAGCCCCAAATGTGCACATGATTCAAACTGGGTTTCCATCCATTCCATAACTCAAAGGGTGTTTTATGAACCGACTTGGATGGAACCCTGTTTAAGACGTACACGGCAGTTTTCAAGGCTTCACTCCACATACTAGGAGGGAGAGATGAGACACTGTTCATGCTCCTTACCATGTCCATCAAAGTACGATTCCTTCTTTCGGCTACACCATTTTGTTGTGGCGTGCCAGACGTCGTATATTGAGCTATGATTCCATGTTCCTGAAGGAATCTAGCAAATGGACCAGGTCTTTGGGTTCCATCTATGAACCTACCATAATATTCACCGTCTCTGTCAGATCTTACAATTTTGATACTCAAACCAGATTGTTTCTCTACCTCTGCCTTATAGACTTTGAAAGCATCGAGTGCTTCAGATTTGTCATTCAGGAGGTAAAGATACATGTATCTTGTAAAATCATCAATGAAAGTAATAAAATACTTTTGACCATTCATACAGAGGGTGTTAAATTGTCCACAGATATCAGTGTGAATTATCGTTAATTTAGCATCACTTCTTCTAGCTCCTTTACTGGACTTACTTGTATGCTTTCCCTTTATACATTGTATGCAAGTCCCAAAATCAGTGACGTCAAGTGCCTGAATGACACCTTCTTTCACTAATCTTTTAAGGCGCTCTATGGAGATATGACCTAATCTTCTATGTCATAAGCTAGATTAATTGATGTTTTTCACATTATGAGTACTACCGTTATCAAGCACTGTAGTGAATGATTGCATATAATTTAAATCTAAATCAAGACTATATAAACCATCAATTAATTTCCAAGAGCCAATAGGGAATGAATATTTAATAATCAGAATTGAAAAATCTTTAAACTGAAAATTGAAGCCCTTAGGCGTTAGTCTTGATACAGATAATAAATTTTTAGAAAAACTAGGAATGAAGAAGGTCTTCTCTAACTCCAAAATGTGTCCGGTTTGAAGGACGAGCCTGTATGTCCCAACACCTTCAATAGAAGACGACATCTTATTTCCTGAATAGACGCATAGTTCCCCATCACTAGGTTTCCTTAGTCTTTGAAACCCCTGCATAACAGTAGAAACATGGATTGTAGAGCCTGAATCAATCCACCATGTGTTATGAAAATCATGAGAATTTATGAAATTTGATTCATAACACACTAAAGACGTCATACCTTCCCTTTTCGCGAGCCAAGTTTTGTACTTGTTGCAATCCTTCTTCATGTGACCACTCTTTTTACAGAAGAAAAAAGTTGATAGCTTCATGTTCTCCGGTTTCTTTATGGGAACAACTATCCCCTTGCCCTTGCCTTTTGGGTCATTTTTTGTTTTGCTGGATTGCCCTTTCTTTTGGTGCACAAAATTCACCGATTTCAGCTTCTCTTGCTTCAGCATGCCTTGCTCTTGAACACACATGTTCAATAGCTCGTTCACTGACCATTTTTCCTTATGTGTCATATAAGACACCTTGAAGGCAGTGTAGTCAGCAGGCAAGGAAGTCAAGATGAAGTGGACCAGAAATGACTCCGAAAAATCAACGTCCAATGTCTTTAGCTGAGCATCTATGTCTCTCATTTCCATTATATGTCCCCTTACGCTTTCTGTCCCCTTCAGCTTCATGGAACAGAGCTTTGCCATCAGGGTGCTGGCTTGGGCTTTATCCGAGCTGACGAACTATTCGTCAATGGCACCCATCAGTTCTTTAGCAGTTTTGCACTCAGGGATAGATCCCCTAATGCTCTGACTGACGTGGGTCTTGATCACCATTATACTGAGACGATTGGATCTCTCCCATCGCTCGTATAAGGTACGGTCAGCTGGTGTTCTCTCCTACGTGGGGAGAGCTGGCTCATCAGTATGAAGAGCCAGATCTAAATCCATGCACCCTAAGGCTAGAAGCACCTTATCTTTCCATATTTTATAATTATCCCCGGACAGAGTGAGGATGAATTGAGTTGGGTCGATTACAGTGTTAAAAACTGCAATGAAAAGCATGAAGACCACTTACAATTAAAAGCAACGAAAGAACATTATTTAATGAGCAATGAACGTTATGAGAAACTTTATTTTATCAATTAACTTAAGCTAATTTTAAGGATGAAAATCCAGTCTCCCTTTGGGCAAAGACTGCTATCGCATTGGATTTTATCTCACATTAATGATATATAGCTAGGAAGAGATATATTATGGTTAATGAAAACTCGTACCCGTGGGCATAGAGACCGTTAATCTTGATATATGCTTCCTACTATAAGCCAATTATTATTCTACCATGTTATTTATTACTTCCCTGTGGGGCCGGGTAATAAGTAACAAAAGAACATATAATCGCAATGTGCAAAAATTAGATCGAGTGATTTAAACACATCCCATGATGTGTTCCCTGTCTATCATTTTATCGGGCTTATCAGGATGCTTTGGCTACTCCTGAAAAACTCGATAAACATTATTCTAATTGGTGCGCTGGAGAAAATTTGGAGCTCAAAAACAAAGAACCCGAATCCAATCACCAAACAATGCCTCCAGAAACTATAACTCTGCATTGCCAAAAGGTTGATGTGGAAGGGTAGCTCTCCTTTCTTTATCCTTGCACCTCCATCGCCATGGGAAAACCAAATCTTCAACACAAGAGTACTCCCAAAAGCACATGACAACGACGAGTATGGTGATTGGATTCAGATCAAGAGTGCGAGATAGTTTGTTGCCACAAAATACATTCCAAACATAGAATTAATATTACATAACCACGAAAAAATATTACATCCATCACAGAAAATGACAACAAACAATCGCCACAATCTCTAGCCACAACCAGAGCAATCCAAACTAGAAAATTACGTAGTTTTGGAAGGAATCGCCACAGATTTTCAAAGAGAAAAACAACATAATTTTAGGAAGAAATATTCTCAGATTTTTAGAAAAACACATCACAGATTTTTTGAAGAAATCTCCACAGATTTTAGGCAAAAACGGATGTGAAACCCCTATAGATGCCTCTGATACCAAATTAAGAACAATAATTAGATCTAGGGCACAAACCCTAGATGCACAGCGGAAAGAAACCAAAGATCGAGTATAGGGTTTATACCTCCAGCCATTAGGGCTGACTTTTGCACGAGCGGCTTTAATAGAGGCTTGGTCGGGGACGAAGCCCCAAATTCTGACCGTCGAGATTGGCTCTTGCGGGAAAAGTGGCGACAGGATTCATTGGCGCAGCGAGCGGCGGGCGGCATCGAGATGAAGCTGAGCACAGCGCCGGCCTTCAGAAGAATACGCCTGAAGAGGAGGTCGCCGGTGAAGGCTCCAGTGAGCAGCGACAAGGACGACGGTAAAACCTTAATGTCGGAATCGCGAAATCGCACATGTGGAAGGATACGGCTTGCAGCTTCTTGATTTTGGGGAGGAGAGTGAACCGGAGATTCTAATAGATGGGTTAGAATCCTTATATACCCCAAATCCAGGGCCTCAAGCAAACCCTAAATGATCGGGGCCGTCCATCCTCCCATCTAGAGGATCGTGACTAGAAAACCCCAATCTAACTTAAACCACGGGTCACACTTGAGCCTATGGAGTCACCTCTATATACTAATCACCCTACCGGACTCTTATACGTTGAATCATATAGGTAATTTAACAGAAACTGCTACTTTAAGTAATCATCAAGTGACACTTAAAAGGACAAAAGTAATTTGGAGGAGCATCCGAGCATGATGAATAGAATGATGATGTATATCACAGATTATAATACTCAGACAATTAGTAGAGGAAAAAAACTGTTCTAAATTCCAATTACAATTCAATAATTCATACAATAAATCAATGATTATAATACTCAGACAAAAAGCTGTTCTAAATTTCTGATGTAAAAGATGTTAGGAGTTCAGAGAAACCTCCATATAATTGTTTTTTTTTCAAATCATCTTCACAATCTACTTAAGATAATTAGTAGAGGAAAACTGGCAAATAAGAAGGAACAAAAATTCAGGTCTGGATCTTACATTTTGCAAGTTTGGTGAGCTTCTGTGACATCTGGTAAATCCCAAGCCCAATCCTTGAAGCTCTCGCGCTAAATTCCGACTGTATGTTAACTGCTGATTTCAGACCCTCCTGCTTTGATCCAACATTGTTGCTGCTCTGCGCATGTGGCGAAGAAGATAATGGCTTCCTTAGCCTCTCGGCTACAGTGAGAAACTCCTGTGTTCGATCGCGGTAGGAATATTGGCCTGATCTGGGGTGCATCTTCGAACCCTAGATTTATCCGATTCCACGATAAGAAGAGCAGATCTATCGATAAATCCCACACAAACAAGTACAAAATCAAACGCCCATGGAATTAATTCAACTACCTGTTGATGTCGATCCGAGCTCTCTGAGTCGTGTCGATTAATTTGAACTACAAAACCAAGTGCACGATGCGCCTGTCGCCGTTGCTGCCGCGTCCCCACCGCAACTCCACGAATCTGGATAAACCGCCGGCACTGGGGCTAGCCTGCCCCGAGATTAAGGCTCTGTTTGGCTCGGCTGTAGTGATGGGAGAATCAGTAGTGTAGTGGGAAGAAGTTGCGAGAAAATCTGCTTTTTTGCAGAATGGTGGGAAAATCTGTGAAATCGTTTGGAAGTGCAGATTTCTTAGTGCTGTATAGAAATAAAAAACCATTTCAACTGTTTGGAAGCAACAATGGTGGGAAAACCTATGGTCTAAAAAAGTGGATCTACCACCATCGATCTACAAAAATCTGTGAAAGCTATGGATATACAAAAATCTATCACCATGGATCTACACAAATCTGTGAATATCACAAAAATAGGAAGGAGTAAGGTATACCAAATAAAATCAGCGAGAGAGGAGGCTGGAGCTTCGTCGGCGAGCGATGAACCTGCTGCTTCGTCGACGAGAGAGGCGGCTTCAGGATGTCGTCGGCGAGAGAGGAGGTTTCGGGTGTCGTAGGCGAGAGAGGAGGCTTCCGGGTGTCGTCGGCGTGAGAGGCGACAGCTGCTCAGTAGTTGTCCTGATTCACTGGCGAGAGAGGAGAAGCCCGCAAGGAGGAATGTCGCGCGCGGAGAGGGGAGTAGCGGAAAGCCCTAATAGCCGAAAATCTATTTACCTACTATTGGACGGGAATTGATGTTTGGTGGAAAGAAAATGCAAAATATGAGAAACAAAAGTCAATGAGGCCAATTTTTTGAAACCGAATCTGTTCAGAAATATCTGTGCCAGAGCCCCGCAATTTTGCATGGATTGAGGGGAGGGAGGGAGGGAGGGAGGAAGGAGAGGAGTTCTTTGTTATTTCCCCTTCTCTAAAATTTGTATGTATATTTTACATAGGGCTGTAAGTCGGAACTAGCCGAACCTCCGAATTGAACTAAACTAAACCAAACCGCACAGTTCGGTTCGGTTTTAGTACCCTGGTTCGGTCACGGTTTCATTTTGTGAAAAATCATGTGTTTCGGTTCGGTTCACGATTCGGAATGTCAAACCGAATCAAGTCGAACCGAATTGAACCATATTAACTATAATACTATTCTATTAAATCTGTGAAAGCTATGGACATACAACAATCTATCACCATGGATCTACACAAATCTGTGAATATCACAAAAATAGAAAGGAGTAAGGTATACCAAATAAAATCAGCGAGAGAGGAGGCTGGAGCTTCGTCGGCGAGCAATGAACCTGCTGCTTCGTCGACGAGAGAGGCGACTTCAGGATGTCGTCGGCGAGAGAGGAGGCTTCGGGTGTCGACGGCGAGAGAGGAGGCTTCTGGGTGTCATCGGCGAGAGAGGCGACGACTGCTCAGTAGTTGTCCTGATTCGCTGGCGAGAGAGGAGAAGCCCGCAAGGATAAATGTCGCACGCGGAGAGGGGAGTAGCTGAAAGCCCTAATAGCCGAAAATCAATTTACCCACTATTGGACGAGAATTGATGTTTGGTGGAAAGAAAATGCAAAATATGAGAAACGAAAGTCAATGAGGCCAAGTTTTTGAAACCGGATCTGTTCAGAAATATCTGTGCCAGAGCCCCGCAGTTTATCAAGGATTGGGGGGGGGGGAGGGAGGGAGGGAGGAAGGAGAGGAGTTCTTTGTTATTTTCCCCTTCTCTAAAATTTGTATGTATATTTTACCTAGGGATGTAAGTCGGAACTAGCCGAACCTACGAATTGAACTAAACTAAACCAAACCGCACGTTTCGGTTCGGTTTTAGTACCCACGGTTCGGTCACGGTTTCATTTTGTGAAAAATCATGTGTTTCGGTTCGGTTCACGATTCGAAATGTCAAACCGAATCAATTTGAACTGAATTGAACCATATTAACTCTAATACTATTCTATTAAATCTGTGAAAGCTATGGATATACAACAATCTATCACCATGAATCTACACAAATCAGTGAATATCACAAAAATAGGAAGGAGTAAGGTATGCCAAATAAAATCAGCGAGAGAGGAGGCTGGAGCTTCGTCGACGAGCGATGAACCTGCTGCTTCGTCGACGAGAGAGGCGGCTGAAAGTCAATTTAGTGTCAACTACCTTCACCTATGGGGGGGATAGGTGATTTGCAGTCTTTTTGCGGAATTAAAAATAAACCTGCACAAGAAAAAAAAACAAGCACAACACAGAAACACACAGACAGTTATAGTGGTTCTCCGATTTGGGTACGTCCACTCTCCCCCTTCGATCTATCTCCCAACAAGGGACGACTCGGTCACTTCACCAACATGATTGAAATCAAATCCTCTCACTATGTAAAAAACCCTTCCACCCGAAGGAGTCACTACTCCTCCACCACGGGTTGCACCCAACCCTTACAATGAGGAAACAAAGTTCCTTTACAACAAAAGTAAAATAGAATGTACTAGAAATACAAACTACGTATGGAGAGCTCGGTGTCCCTCTTCGTTCGATGAAGCGTTCTTGTAGAAGACGAAGAGTCCACGACCGGAGCACTCTCTTGGAGAGGATCTTCCCGAGATCGGCGGCGGCAAAGGGTTGCGGCAGCGATGCTTTGTAGATCCAAACTTCTTGACAAAGCTAGTAAGGTCTACCAACGATCTTACTTGGATCGATCGTCTCAATCGATTCGGAGGGGAGAAATATTCCCGCTCAATAAATCAAGAGACAAAGGATCTCAAGATAGACACGTGAGACGCTAAGATTAGCCTCGGTTCTATCGCCGGACGATCAAAGATGACCTCTAAGATCAGCGGCGGCGACTGTCTTTCGAGCGGCGACGGTGACGGAACGAGCTTCGCGATCGGCTAGGTTACGGTCGGCGGCTTTGATTTCCCGTGAATGATTACTGTTGGAGTTCGAAATACGCGAGTATTTATACTATAAACCTAACCTTCATGAACGTTGTGGGACCCACCAGACGAAACCCTAAGCCCGATTCAAACAGCGCCTGATAATTTTGTTCGGTCCAACGAGCCGACAAAATTCGCCTAAGGCAAATTCGGCATGAATCATTGGTGATTCTCGACGAATCGGCGAGAATCACTTATGATTCCCGTCGAATTCTACTTAGAAGAATTCCTGCTAAAAAGCTTGCCATCCGGAGTGAATCGGCGAGAATCACAACTATTCTCGACGAATCGGCGAGAATGCAGAGTCATTCTCGACGGTTCGTCGAGAATCACTAAGTGATTCTCGACGATTCTGACTTAGCAGAATTCTTGAATGCGTTGAGTCAGCCGGATACAGTCGGCGAGAATCGGCGAGTGATTCTCGACGATTCGACGAGAATCACTAGTGATTCCCGTCGAATCGGCGAGAATCACTTGGTGATTCTCGTCGAATATAACTTAGACGATTTTTCGTCTTTCTTCCCGTGAGTTAGTCTTTGACCCATCCTTGCTCCTCTTCTGCTCTTGATCTATCTCAGCCCTGTACTTTAAAATAAGTACCCTCTAATAGAGAGAGTACACGTGAGCCAACACACTGATCTGCTCAACGAGGGATTACGTTGCGCAGACCCGTATATATTGACCCATTGTACCCTGACATTGGTGTGTACTTAGCATGGAATAGCTGCAAGCATATCTTGAAGAAAATCATCAAATACATTATCTATTCACCTTAGCTTGTTCAGGGACTTCTTCAAATCAGGTACATTGTGGATACAATACCCAACAATCTCTCCCTATTTAAAGAAGCCTAAACCCTATAAGCTAAGGTGAATAGAACATATGAGAATGAAAATCATAACCGAAGAATTCAGTTGAGAGTGAGATTCATTACCATTTTCCTGAGAGCATACTTAACATTGACAGCCACCTTAGCCTTAGCTGAGAGGGTAATCTCCCCTTTTTCGGCTTCTGTAAATCTGGTACTTCACTTGGAGCCACATGCTCCCCCTCAGATCTTGCATCCATGCTCGAGCTTGAGTTCCTTGCTGATGCTCCCCCTTGATCCAAGAGCCTTGAGCCGTACAGTCTTCACTCTTCATAGTTGAGCATGCCGAGTTCAGTTTTGAAGAAACTGAACTTGGCCTCGTCTAGGGGCTTTGTGAAGATATCTGCAACCTGCTTATCCGTGGGGACATAGCAGAGAGATATATCTTTGTTTTCCACATGCTCCCGAATGAAGTGATAGCGCACTTCAATATGCTTCGTTCTACTATGCGACACCGGATTGTTCGCAATTGCTATTGCGCTCGAGGAGTCGCAATACATCGGAACCTCTCTGAACTTCAAGTCATAATCCTTGAGCTGATTTCTGATCCATAGAAGTTGTGCGCAACAGCTGCCTGCTGAGATGTACTCAGATTCAGCCGTAGAGGTTGCGACACAATTCTGCTTTTTACTGTTCCATGAAATAAGCCTTCTTCCGAGGAATTGGCACGTCCCGGAAGTGCTTTTCTTATCATCCCTACTTCCTGCAAAGTCAGCATCTGAAAAGATCAGCTCGACATAATTACTTCTTGGGTACCACAAGCCGAGATTTGGTGTACCTTTAAGGTATTTAAGAATTCACTTTGCAGCGATATAATGAGATTCCTTAGTGTTCACTTGATATCTGGCACATACGCATGTGGAGAACATATTATCCGGTCTACTAGCAGTAAGGTAGAGCAGGGATCCAATTATGCTTCTGTATTTGGTTTCATCAAAAAGTTTCCCTTTCTCATTCTTGTCCAGAGACACAGTGGATCCCATTAGAGTCCTCATATAAGTTGCATTCTCCATTCCGAATTTCTTGAGGAATTCATTTGTGAACTTTGTCTAAGAGATGAAAATTCCATCCTTAGACTGTTTCACTTGAAGTCCCAAGAAATACTTTAGCTCTCCCATGCTGCTCATTTCAAACTTTCTTTGCATAAGTTTAGAAAACTTTTTGCAAAGAGTGTTGTCCGTAGAGCCGAAAATTATGTCATCGACATAGATTTGCACCAGCAATATCTTGCCTTTGACTTCCCTAAGAAACAATATCTTATCTATTTTTCCTCTCGAGAACTTGTTCTCAAGAAGGAAACTATACAGTGTCTCATACCAAGCTCGAGGAGCTTGTTTCAAGCCATATAACGCTTTATTAAGAAAATAAACATGATTAGGGAATGTAGGATTAACAAAACCTGGGGGTTGCATGACATATACTTTCTCTTTCAATTTTCCATTGAGGAATGAAGATTTCACGTCCATCTGATAGATAGTGAAACCTTTGTGCGAAACATACGCTAGGAACAATCTGATCGCCTCGAGCCTTGCAACTGGTGCAAAGGTCTGGTCGAAGTCAATCCTCTCCTCCTGTCTGTAACCTTGAGCCACCAGTCTGGCCTTGTTCTTTATGATGACACCGTGTTCATCCAGTTTGTTTCTAAAGATCCACTTGGTGCCGATCACATTCTGGTTCTTTGGTCATGGAATAAGCGTCCAGGCGTTGCATCGTTCGAATTGATGCAGTTCATCTTGCATGGCCAGTATCCATGCTGTATCTTTGTTCGCTTCGTCGAACTTTTTTGGCTCAACCTGTGACAGGAAACTAAGGTGCAAAATCTCGTTAATTGTACCTCTTCGAGTTCTGACACCGTCACGAGGATCTCCGATGATCTGATATCTAGGATGATCCCTCACGTGTCGGAGCTCTAGGAGTCTGGCATCTAGAGCTCTGACATCTTCTCGGGTTCCTCCCTCTTCTAGGAGATTTTCTCCATCCTGATCGTCAACTTCTCCAGTTGGCGTTGAGGTGGAAACCTTGACGTACTTGGGAGTTACATCCTTAGCAGTCTCATCGAGACTTAGCTGTTCAAGTCTTGCACCTGCATCTTCAATAATGCCACTGGAAGAATTGTTGTTAAGCAAGCTTCCTTCATCAAATACAACATTAATGGATTCCTCTACCACTAGGGTTTTCTTATTAAAAACCATATATGCCCGACTTTGGCTACTATAGCCCATGAATATGCCTTCGAAGCATTTTTCACCAAACTTAGTATCCGGGTACTTCCCGTTATTGAGTACATAGCATCTGCAGCCGAAGATCCTTAAATAGGACATGGTTGGTTTCCTGCCTTTCAGTAGCTCATAAGGCGTCTTACGATGATTCTTGTTGATCAATGCTCGGTTTTGTACATTACAAGCCGTATTGACAGCCTCTGCCCAGAAGTATTCTGGGAGATAAGCGTCATTCAACATTGTCGTGCAAGCTTCAATGAGCGTTCTATTTCTCCTCTCCGCAACTCCATTTTGCTGAGGAGTACGCGGGGAGGAAAACTCATGAAAGATATCATGTTCTTCACAAAATTCTGTCATAGCCCCGGATTCGAATTCTGTTCCATGGTCACTTCTGATTTTTACCACTGAGCAGTTAAGTTCGTTCTGAATTTGCTTGACAAAGCTAGTGAAGATTTCAAACGTATCTGACTTTCATTTTAAGAAGAACACCCATGTAAACCGAGAGTGATCATCAACAATCACTAGTGTATATGACTTGCCTCCCAAGCTATGAACTTGCACTGGACCAAACAAGTCCATATGCAGAAGATAAAGACATCTAGAAGAGTCTTTGTCTGCAATGCCCTTGAAGGTAGCCCGAGTCTGTTTGCCCTTTTGGCACGCAGGACAGGGGCTATCTTTGATGTACTTAATAATGGGAGCATCCCTTACTAAATTTTTAGAAAACAGCATATTAATAGTCTTGAAATTAATATGTGCCAATCTCTTGTGCCATTGTTCACAAAGAGATGCACTGCCTTTTTCTACTAGGCACACGGGGGTAGAAGAATCTATGCTAAGAAAATCTAAACAAAATATATTTCTGCTCCTAATGCCAGTTAATACCGTCTCCGAAGAGGCACACGATATTATCAAACATTTATCCTTGCAGAACTTAACGTAATAACCTTTATCACACAACTGACTTACACTGATCAGGTTATGATTTAACCCTTCAACATAGGCCACGTCGGTGATAGAGATTATACCGTTGGAAATCATACCGTAACCTCTGGTGACTCCTCGATCTGATCCTCCAAAGATGACTTTGGGTCCATTTTCGACTAGAGAGTAATCACGCAGCAGGCTTCTTGTCCCGGTCATATGCCGGGAACATCCACTGTCCAAGTACCAGATAGGCGTTTTGGTGGCCTTTGGACATACCTGCAAAACAGAATCAGTTTCCCTTAGGAACCCAATCGAACTTGGGTCCTAGATTCCTTGTTAGCATACTCCCCTCGGGTGGTTAACCTTACGAGTGGTCGGCCTCGCATTGCTAACATGAGGAGTCTCGTTGAAACTTGGATTAAACCAGTAATCCACAGTAAAGTGACCAACTTTGCCATAACACCAACAGTCGAACCTGTTGTACCGCTTCCTAGGCTCCAGCTTCACCCTGGAACGGTGGGTCCAGCTGGGGCCTTGGATCTGGAGGTGGAGGCATCATGATGACAACAATCACATGATTTCTTCACTTCCTGTTCCTTCAGTATAACAGGCTTGGCTTTTGGTGCCTGCTTCCTATTATGGCTGCTAGAGAAGTGGCCATAATTTTCCACTTGGATTTCCTCATAAGGTGCCTTGAAGACACTCACGCCGTAGTTATGGGGGAAGGCCCAACCATCATACCGGCTCTTGGGCTTTTCAACCAAGGGCCGGAAGAAGTGGCCATAGATTGACTCAAAGTCCTGTTCATTGTAGGGAAAGCCAGGCTTCCTGAATTCAATAGGGTTGAGTGGGGCCTTTCCCTTTTCTACAGCAGATGCCTTCTTAGCAGCCTTATTTTTCCTCTGCTTTCTGTTTCTCCTGGATGATTTACCAGGCACACCCACATGCCCCAAGCCAGCCCCCTTAGCCTGAGCAGAGAAGGTATCAACCAGTGGAAGAACAGTCTTTGGCATAGAGAAGCTTTTGACAATCTTCCTTTTTGCCGCAAGTTGTTCTTCCAACTTGTTGACTTCTTCCTGTTTAAGGTCAAGAAGCCTTAGAGACTCTGAGCTCTCAGAAGTCAGGTCTAGGTGTTCCTGTCGGAGAGAGATCAAGCTAGTGATCTCTTCTCTTAGAGACACACCCTCAGCCTTAAGGAATTTGACTTCCTTTTTTTGAGCCCTCAACCTCTTACGGCATTCCTCAAAGGTATTGAGCAGAAGCTCATACTTTTCGAGGAGCTCAGCTTCACGGGCAGATGGGCTGTCCTCGAGATCATCATCAGGAGACTCATAGTCAGAGTCAGAGAGGGGGGTACGAGCTTTTACCTTCCCAGTAAATGGGGGGCAGTCTCCTTCTTAGTCAGAGCGACCCACTAGCCCGAAGTAGGCTTCCTCATCATCACTGGAGTCTAGGAATCAGACTCACTCAGTGTCTTTGGCTTTTTGGCGATGTAGCTCCTCTCCTTCTTCTTATCCCTAGAGGACTTGTGCTCCTCTCCCTTCCCCTTATCTCTCTTGTCTTGGTGGCAGTCAGCGATGATGTGACCTGGCTTATTGCATCCAAAGCAAATAATGTCATTAGAGCGATGTTTGTTCTGTTTGGATTCATACCTGTCAGAAGAATGATTCTTCTTCTGATGTTTGGAGGAGGAGCCGTCTCTCTTTCTTTGATTCCTCAACTTGAGGAACTTCTTGAACTCCCGAGTGATGAGGGAGAAGTCTTCTTTAGATAGCTCTCAGCCGGAAGAGCATGACTCAGATTCATCTTCCTCATCCATTTTCCGAGAGCGGGATGAGGCTGCACCCTTGCCTTTCCTTGAGTGATTGACTTTTAGGGCCACAGTCTTCTCTCTAGCAGCGGCTTTATCGGCTTCTTCTTCAGCTTTTCTGGTGTTCAGCTGAAGCTCATAGGACAAAAGTTTCCCAAACAGAATCTGGGGATCTGTTTCTGCCAGTCTGCCAAATTCTCTGAAGGCGCAGATCTTGGTGTCTCATTCCTTAGTAAGGGATCTAAGGAACTTGTCATTAAGTTCACCATCGGTGAACACTCTGCCATAGCCCTTCAGGGCATTGACAATCTTCAGGAAGTTCTCGAATGTCACTCCGATTTCTTCCTTGGGACCTTGCCTGAAGGCCTCGTACTTCTGGTTCAGAAGGGATCTTCGATCATCGCTTACTTCATCAGTGCTTTCCATCAAGATGATCAGGCAGTGCCAAATGTCCTTGGCAGTCCTGCAGTTGCAGAAAACCTGCATCATAGAGTCATCGACGGCCCTTACCAGTATGTTCTGAGCTTTCTTGTCAAGTCCGACAAGCACCATCTCATCCTTATCCATTTCAGAAAGTTTCTTGGGCACTTTCTTGGTAGGATCAATGGTGGAGGCCTTAGTGGGGATGTAAGGTCCCTCCTCCACTATCATGAAGAGTCGTGGGTCGATTGCTTCCATGTAGTACCTGATCCTTTCCTTCCAGATTGGAAAGTTCAACTTGGTGCACACTGGGATCTTCCCTGAATACTTGAGTCCTTCCATTTCAGAGAGCTTCTTTCTTCTTGACACTATATGCGGGAACTTACTCAAGGTGTTAAACTTATTGACGAGTAACCTCCCTCTGATACCACTTAAAAGTCAATCTAGTGTCAACTACCTTCACCTATGGGGGGGGGATAGGTGATTTGCAGTCTTTTTGCGGAATTAAAAATAAACCTGTACAAGAAAACAAAACAAACACAACACAGAAACACACAGACAGTTATAGTGGTTCCCCGATTAGGGTACGTCCACTCTCCCCCTTCGACCTATCTCCCAACAAGAGACGACTTGGTCACTTCACCAACAGGATTGAAATCCAATCCTCTCACTATGCAAGAAACCCTTCCACCCGAAGGAGTCACTACTCCTCCACCACGGGTTACACCCAACCCTTACAATGAGGAAACAAAGTTCCTTTACAACAAAAGTAAAATAGAATGTACTAGAAATACAAACTACATATGTAGAGCTCGGTGTCCCTCTTCGTTCGATGAAGCGTTCTTGTAGAAGACGAAGAGTCCACGACCAGAGCACTTTCTTGGAGAGGATCTTCCCGAGATCGGCAGCGGCAAAGGATTGTGGCAGCGATGCTTTGTAGATCCGAACTTCTTGACGAAGCTAGCAAGGTCTACCAACGATCTTACTTGGATCGATCGTCTCAATCGATTCGGAGGGGAGAAATATTCCCGCTCAATAAATCAAGAGACAAAGGATCTCAAGATAGACATGTGAGACGCTAAGCTTAGCTTCGGTTATGTCGCCAGACGATCAAAGATGACCTCTAAGATCAGCGACGGCGACTGTCTTGCGAGCGGCGACGACGACGGAACGAGCTTTGCGATCGGCTAGGTTACGGTCGGCGGCTTTGATTTCTCGTGAATGATTACTATTGGAGTTCGAAATACGCGAGTATTTATACTGTAGACCTAGCCTTCATGACTGTTGTGGGCCCCACCAGACGAAACCCTAAGACCGGTTCAAACAGCGCCTGATAACTTGGTTCGGTCCAGCGAGCCGACAAAATTCGCCTAAGGCAAATTCGGCGGGAATCATTGGTGATTCTCGACGAATCGGCGAGAATCACTTATGATTCCCGTCGAATTCTACTTAGAAGAATTCCTGCTGAAAAGCTTGCCATCCGGAGTGAATCGGCGAGAATCACAACTATTCTCGACGAATCGGCGAGAATGCAGAGTCATTCTCGATGGTTCGTCGAGAATCACTAAGTGATTCTCGACGATTCTGACTTAGCAGAATTCTTGAATGCGTTGAGTCAGCCGGATACAGTCGGCGAGAATCGGCGAGTGATTCTCGACGATTCGACGGGAATCACTAGTGATTCCCGTCGAATCGGCGAGAATCACTTGGTGATTCTCGTCGAATATAACTTAGACGATTTTTCGTCTTTCTTCCCGTGAGTTGGTCTTTGACCCATCCTTGCTCCTCTTCTTCTCTTGATCTATCTCAGCCCTGTACTTGAAAATAAGTACCCTCTAATAGAGAGAGTACACATGAGCCAACACACTGATCTGCTCAACGAGGGATTACGTTGCGCAGACCCGTGTATATTGACTCACTGCACCCTGACATTGGTGTGTACTTAGCATGGAATAACTGCAAGCACATCTTGAAGAAAATCATCAAATACATTATCTATTCACCTTAGCTTGTTCAGGGACTTCTTCAAATCAGGTACATTGTGGATACAATACCCAACAACGGCTTCATGATGTCAGGGTTTTTTGTAGTGATGGGAGAATCAGTAGTGTAGTGGGAAGCAGTTGCGAGAAAATCTGCTTTTTTGCAGAATGGTGGGAAAATCTGTGAAATCGTTTGGAAGTGAATATTTCTCAGTGCTGTATAGAAATAAAAAACCGTTTCAACTGTTTGGAAGCAACAATGGTGGGAAAACCTATGGTCTAAAAAAGTGGATCTACCACCATCAATCTACAAAAATCTGTGAAAGCTATGGATATACAACAATCTATCACCATAGATTTACACAAATCTGTGAATATCACAAAAATAGGAAGGAGTAAGGTATACCAAATAAAATCAGCGAGAGAGGAGGCTGGAGCTTCGTCGGCGAGCGATGAACCTGCTTCGTCGATGAGAGAGGCGGCTTCAGGATGTCGTCGGCGAGAGAGGAGGCTTCGGGTGTCGTCGATGAGAGAGGAGGCTTCCGTGTGTCGTCGGCGAGAGAGGCGACGGCTGCTCAGAAGTTGTCCTGATTCGCTAGCGAGAGAGGAGAAGCCCGCAAGGAGAAATGTCGCGCGTGGAGAGGGGAGTAGCGGAAAGCCCTAACAGCCGAAAATCAATTTACCCACTGTTGGACGGGAATTGATGTTTGGTGGAAAGAAAATGCAAAATATGAGAAACGAAAGTCAATTAGGCCAAGTTTTTGAAACCGGATCTGTTAAGAAATATCTGTGCCAGAGCCCCGCAGTTTTGCATGGATTGGGGGGGGAGGGAGGGAGGAAGGAAGAAGAGGAGTTCTTTATTATTTTCCTCTTCTCTAAAATTTGTATGTATATTTTACCTTGAGCTGTAAGTCGGAACTAGCCGAACCTCCGAATTGAACTAAACTAAACCAAACTGCACGGTTCGGTTCGGTTTTAGTACCCACGGTTCGGTCACGATTTCATTTTGTGAAAAATCATGTGTTTCGTTTCGGTTCACAATTCAGAATGTCAAACCGAATCAATTCGAACCGAATTGAACCATATTAACTCGAATACTATTCTATTAAATCTGTGAAAGCTATGGAAATACAACAATCTATCACAATGGATCTACACAAATCTATGAATATCACAAAAATAGGAAGGAGTAAGGTATACCAAATAAAATCAGCGAGATAGGAGGCTGGAGCTTCGTCGGCGAGCGATGAACCTGCTGCTTCGTCGACGAGAGAGGCGGCTTCAGGATGTCGTAGGCGAGAGAGGAGGCTTCGGGTGTTGTCGGCGAGAGAGGAGGCTTCCGGGTGTCGTCGGCGAGAGAGGAGACGACTGCTCTGTAGTTGTCCTGATTCGCTGGCGAGAGAGGAGAAGCCTGCAAGGAGAATTGTCGCGCGCGGAGAGGAGAGTAGCGGAAAGCCCTAACACCTGAAAATCAATTTACCCACTATTGGACGGGAATTGATGTTTGGTGGAAAGAAAATGCAAAATATGAGAAACGAAAGTCAATGAGGCCAAGTTTTTGAAACCGGATCTGTTCAGAAATATCTGTGCCAGAGCCCCGCAGTTTTGCATGGATTGGGGGGGAGGGAGGGAGGAAGGAGAGGAGTTCTTTGTTATTTTCCCCTTCTCTAAAATTTGTATGTATATTTTACCTAGGGCTGTAAGTCGGAACTAGTCGAACCTCTGAATTGAACTAAACTAAACCAAACCGCACGGTTCGGTCACGGTTTTATTTTGTGAAAAATCATGTGTTTCGGTTCGGTTCACGATTCGGAATTTCAAACCGAATCAAGTCGAACCGTATTTAACCATATTAACTCTAATATTATTCTATTAAATCTGTGAAAGCTATGGATATACAATAATCTATCACCATGGATCTACACAAATCTGTGAATATCACAAAAATAGGAAGGAGTAAGGTATACCAAATAAAATCAGCGAGAGAGGAGTCTGGAGCTTCGTCGGCGAGCGATGAACCTGCTGCTTCGTCGACGAGAGAGGCGGCTTCAGGATGTCGTCGGCAAGAGAGGAGGCTTCAGGTGTCGTCAGCGAGAGAGGAGGCTTTCGGGTGTCGACGACGAGAGAGGCGACGGCTGCTCAGTAGGGTTCCTGATTCGCTAGCGAGAGAGGAGAAGCCCGCAAGGAGAAATGTCGCGTGGAGAGGGGAGTAGCGGAAAGCCCTAACAGCCAAAAATCAATTTACCCACTGTTGGACGGGAATTGATGTTTGGTGGAAAGAAAATGCAAAATATGAGAAACAAAAGTAAATGAGGCCAAGTTTTTGAAACCAGATCTATTCAGAAATATATGTACCAGAGCGCCGCAGTTTTGCATGGAATTGGGGGAGGGCGGGAGGGAGGGAGGGAGGGAGGAAGGAGAGGAGTTCTTTGTTATTTTCCCCTTCTCTAAAATTTGTATGTATATTTTACCTAGGGCTGTAAGTCGGAAATAGCAGAACCTCCGAATTGAACTAAACAAAACCAAACCGCACGGTTCGGTTCGGTTTTAGTACCCACGGTTCAGTCACGGTTTCATTTTGTGAAAAATCATGTGTTTCGGTTCGGTTCACGATTCGGAATGTCAAACTGAATCAAGTCGAACCGAATTGAACCATATTAACTCTAATACTATTCTATTAAATCTGTGAAAGTTATGGACATACAACAATCAATCACCATGGATCTACTTAAATTTGTGAATATCACAAAAATAGGAAGGAGTAAGGTATACCAAATAAAATTAGTAAGAGAGTAGGTTGGAGCTTCGTCGGCGAGCGATGAACCTGCTGCTTCGTCGACGAGAGAGGCGGCTTTAGGATATCGTCGGCGAGAGAGGAGGCTTCGGGTGTCGTCGTGGAGAGAGGAGGCTTCTGGTGTCGACGGCGAGAGAGGCGACGGCTGCTCAGTAGTTGTCCTGATTCGCTGGCGAGAGAGGAGAAGCCCGCAAGGAGAAATGTCGTGCGCGGAGAAGGGAGTAGCGGAAAGCCCTAACAGCCAAAAAATCAATTTACCCACTGTTGGACGAGAATTGATGTTTGGTGGAAAGAAAATGCAAAATATGAGAAACGAAAGTCAATGAGACCAAGTTTTTGAAACCGGATCTGTTCAGAAATATCTGTGCAAAAGCCCCGCAGTTTTGCATGGATTGGGGGGGAGGGAGGGAGGGAGGGAGGAAGGAGAGGAGTTCTTTGTTATTTTCCCATTCTCTAAAATTTGTATGTATATTTTACCTAGGGCTGTAAGTCGGAACTAGCCGAACCTCCGAATTGAACTAAACTAAACCAAACAGCACGGTTCGGTTCGGTTTTAGTACCCACGGTTCGGTCACGGTTTCATTTTGGGAAAAATCATGTGTCGGTTCGGTTCACGATTCGGAATGTCAAACCGAATGGTGTCGAACCGAATTGAACCATATTAACTCTAATATTATTCTATTAAATCTGTGAAAGCTATGGATATACAACAATCTATCACCATGGATCTACACAAATCTGTGAATATCACAAAAATAGGAAGGAAAAAGGTATACCAAATAAAATCAGCGAGAGAGGAGGCTGGAGCTTCGTCAGCGAGTGATGAACCTGCTGCTTCGTTGACGAGAGAGGCGGCTTCAGGATGTCGTCTGCGAGAGAGGAGGCTTCAGGTGTCGTCGGCGAGAGATGAGGCTTTCGGGTGTCGTCGGCGAGAGAGGAGACGACTGCTCAGTAGTTGTCCTGATTCGCTGGCGAGAGAGGAGAAGCCCGCCAGGAGAAATGTCGCGCGCGGAGATGGGAGTAGCGGAAATCCCTAACAGCCGAAAATCAATTTACCCACTATTGGACGGGAATTGATGTTTGGTGGAAAGAAAATGCAAAATATGAGAAACGAAAGTCAATGATGCCAAGTTTTTGTAACCGGATCTGTTCAGAAATTCTGTGCCAGATCACCGCAGTTTGCATGGATTGGGGAGGAGGGAGGGAGGGAGGGAGGAAGGAGAGGAGTTCTTTGTTATTTTCCCCTTCTCTAAAATTTGTATGTATATTTTGCCTAGGGATGTAAGTCGGAACTAGCCGAACCTCCGAATTGAACTAAACTAAACCAAACTGCACGGTTCGGTTCAGTTTTAGTATCCACGGTTCGGTCACGGTTTCATTTTGTGAAAAATCATGTGTTTCGGTTCGGTTCACGATTCGGAATATCAAACCGAATCAAGTGGAACCGAATTGAACCATATTAACTCTAATACTATTCTATTAAATCTGTGAAAGATATGGATATACAACAATCTATCATCATGGATTTACACAAATCTGTGAATATCACAAAAATAGGAAGGAGTAAGGTATACCAAATAAAATCAGAGAGAGAGGAGGCTGGAGCTTCGTCGGCGAGCGATGAACCTGCTGCTTCGTCGACGAGAGAGGCGACTTCAGGGTGTCGTCGGCAAGAGAGGAAGCTTCGGGTGTCGTCGGCGAGAGAGGAGGCTTCTGGGTGTCGTCGGCGAAAGAGGCGACGACTGCTCAGTAGTTATCCTGATTCACTGGCGAGAGAGGAGAAGCCCGCAAGGAGAAATGTCACGCGCGGAGAGGGGAGTAGCGGAAAGCCCTAACAGCCGAAAATCAATTTACCCATTGTTGGACGAGAATTGATGTTTGGTGGAAAGAAAATGCAAAATATGAGAAACGAATGTCAATGAGGCCAAGTTTTTGAAACCGGATCTGTTCAGAAATATCTGTGCCAGAGCCCCGCAGTTCTGCATGGATTGGGGGGGAGGGAGGGAGGGAGGAAGGAGAGGAGTTCTTTGTTATTTTCCCCTTCTCTAAAATTTGTATGTATATTTTACTTAGGGCTGTAAGTCGGAACTAGTCGAACCTCCTAATTGAACTAAACTAAACAAAACCGCACGGTTCGGTTCGTTTTTAGTACCCACGGTTCGGTCACGGTTTCATTTTGTGAAAAATCACGTGTTTCGGTTCGGTTCACGATTCAGAATTGTTGAAACCAAAAACTTAGTCTCTCGTGGAGTTTGGGGTCCCATAAGAGGGGTGACCTCACACCTAATACACTCAGGAGAACGTCACGGACCAGAGACTTAGGAAACTATGAAAAGACCCTCGGCTCTAGCGTGGAGGTCTCACCTCACACCCAGAAGACCTTTGAGGTCTCCCCCTCCCTAGCCAATGTTGATCTAGGTGTCTTGGAAAAAGAAAGCAAGGGGATTCAAGTGATGAAGAAGTCCTCCTTCCAAGGCACCATCAAGGGTCTATTTATAGTTTTTTGGGAATGACCTGCCAATAACCAAATCCTGCTGCCCTAAAACGACCAAAATGCCCCCGGATTGTTCTGCCAACACCAAATCTCGTTGTTCTAAATAGCTAAAAGCAGTCCACCAGGGGCAGCCCCTCAAGCCGGGCGAGCATACGACAAGGCGAGACGGCGGCCTGGCGAGCTGGCGACCTGGCCTGATGAGTTGGGCGAGCTAGGCGAGCTGGGCGACCTGGCCTAACGAGCTGGGCGAGCTAGGCGAGCTGGGCGACCTGGCCTGACGAGCCAGGAGGGCTGGCCTGACGAACCGGGAGGGCTGGTCTGACGAGCCGGGAGGGCTGACCTGACGAGCCGGGAGGGCTGGCCGGACGAGCCGGGAGGGCTGGCCGGACGAGCCGGGAGGGCTGGCCGGACGAGCCGGGGGGCTGGCCGGACGAGCCGGGAGGAATGGCCTGACGATACGGGAGGGCTGGCCTGACGAGTTGGGAGGGCTGGCCGGACGAGTCGGGAGGGCTGGTCGGACGAGCCGAAGGGCTGGCCGGACGAGCCGGGGGCTGGCCTGACGAGCCGGGAGGAATGGCCTGACGAGCCGGGAGGAATGGCCTGACGAGCCGGGAGGAATGGCCTGACGAGCCGGGAGGAATGGCCTGACGAGCCGGGAGGAATGGCCTGACGAGCCGGGAGGGCTGGCCTGACGAGCCGGGAGGGCTGGCCTGACGAGCCGGGAGGGCTGGCCTGACGAGCCGGGAGGGCTGGCCTGACGAGCCGGGAGGGCTGGCCTGACGAGCCGGGAGGGCTGGCCGGACGAGCCGGGAGGGATGGCCGGACGAGCCGGGAGGGCTGGCCGGACGAGCCGGGAGGGCTGGCCGGACGAGCCGGGAGGGCTGGCCGGACGAGCCGGGAGGGCTGGCCGGACGAGCCGGGGGCTGGCCGGACGAGCCGGGGCTGGCCGGACGAGCCGGGGGCTGGCCGGACGAGCCGGGGGCTGGCCGGACGAGCCGGGGGCTGGCCGGACGAGCCGGGGGCTGGCCGGACGAGCCGGGAGGGCTGGCCGGACGAGCCGGGAGGGCTGGCCGGACGAGCCGGGAGGGCTGGCCTGACGAGCCGGGAGGGCTGGCCTGACGAGCCGGGAGGGCTGGCCTGACGAGCCGGGAGGGCTGGCCTGACGAGCCGGGAGGGCTGGCCTGACGAGCCGGAGGGCTGGCCTGACGAGCCGTGCGGGCTGGCCTGACGAGCCGTGCGGGCTGGCCTGACGAGCCGGGAGGGCCCTACTCTGCGAATACGGGGTTGTACACAATCCCCACTCTTTTCGAGGTTGGCACAAGCTCGGAAAGAAACATCCAACCCAACGTATTCGCTGAGTGGCCTTCATGGGGCCGAAGATACTCGGTCTCTCCGAGGAGTCAGCCTGTCATACCAGCTAATGATAGCCTAGGTGACGAGACTGGCTCAGGGTGAAAACACTTAGCCTCCCGAGGGGTCAATCTGTCATGCCAGCAAATGGGAGCCTTGGTGATGAGACGGCCTCGGGGTGAAAACACTTAACCTCTCGAGGGGTAAACCTGTCATGTCAGTTAATGGGAGCCTGGGTGACGAGACAGCCTCGGGGTGGAAACACTTGGCTTCTACGAGAGATCAACCGGCCTTGTCTCCTAGTGAGAGCCTGACAGCAGAATCATCATCGGAGCGGAGGAATTGAGCTTCCACGAGAGATCAACCGGCATTTTCAGCTAGTGAGAGCTTGACAGCGGAATCATCATCGAGCAAAGGAACTGGGATTCCACGAGAGATCAACCGGCCTTGTCAGCTAGTGAGAGCCTGACAACGGAATCATCATCAAAGCAGAGGAACTGGGCTTCCACGAGAGATCAACCGGCCTTGTCAGCTAGTAAGAGCCTGACAGCGGAATCATCATCGGAGCAAAGTAACTGGCATTCCACGAGAGATCAACCGGCCTTGTCAGCTAGTGAAAGCCTGACAGCGGAATCATCATCGGAGCAGAGGAACTGGGCTTCCACGAGAGATCAACCGGCCTTGTCAGCTAGTGAGAGCCTGACAGCGGAATCATCATCGAAGCAAAGTAACTGGGCTTCCACGAGAGATCAACCGGCCTTATCAGCTAGTGAGAGCCTGACAGCGGAATCATCATCGGAGCAAAGGATTTGGGCTTCCACGAGAGATCAACCGGCCTTGTCAGCTAGTGAGATCCTGACAGCAGAATCATCATCGGAGCAGAGGAACTGGGCTTCCACGAGAGATCAACTGGTCTTGTCAGCTAGTGAGAGCCTGACAGCGGAATCATCATCGGAGCAGAGGAACTGGGCTTCCACGAGAGATCAACCAGTCTTGTCAGCTAGTGAGAACCTGACAGCGGAATCATCATCGGAGCAGAGGAACTGGGCTTCCACGAGAGATCAACCGGCTTTGTCAGCTAGTGAGAGCCTAACAGCGGAATCATCATCGGAGGAAAGGAACTGGGCTTCCACGAGAGATCAACCGGCCTTGTCAGCTAGTGAGAGCCTGACAGCGGAATTATCATCGGAGCAAAAGAACTGGGCTTCCACGAGAGATCAACCGGCCTTGTCGGCTAGTGAGAGCCTGACAGCGGAATCATCATCGGAGCAAAGGGAGAAACGAGCCACCCTCCGAGGCACTCTCGACCCTGCCAGCTGGTGTGAGCCTGGTATGAGGAGATCCTCTCGGGGGTTGGGAGCTGGACATGTCACCTAAGCTTTTTTAATTCCAACATCGTCCAACGGGGAAAAAAGATGGGTTACATGACCCCCCCCCCGACTCTACTGGTCGAGGGCTGGACTCATTACATCATAAGAAAAAAGATACAAGACTCTGCCGAGACGAAGCTTCTTCAGGGGGCCTTGGCCTGATGGCCGTCGTCCAATTCCTTCCCCTAGGACACTTCCATCCTGCTCAGGCTCTCCATGATCTTCTCCATCTCCTCCGCCTTGGCCAACCAAGAGATAGTGTTGACAGCCGTGACGTAGCACTACCTCGCCATCCTCGAGTCTCCCTTGATCCTGATCTGAGTCCCCTCTGAGTTGAACTTAAGGCACTAGTGGAAGGATGAAGGCACACACCGGAAAGCACTGATGAGGGGCCTTCCGAAAATAGCGTTGTAGCTGCTTGGAGCGTCAACAATGACGAACCTGCAGTTTCTTGAGGTCCCCCCTAACTTCACTTGGAGTCCGACTCCGCCTTCCACCTCCTTTCTCTCCCCTGAAAATCCAAACAGGGGTCCGTCCGAAGCCAGCATCCTCCTTGGATCTACCTTCATCCCGTCAAACGCTTTCTTGAAGACGACGTTGACGGAGCTTCCATTGTCAATCAAGATCCGGGAGACGGTAAAGCCTTCGATGGCTGCCTGGATGACCAGGGCATCGCAGAATGGATCCTCGTGCTCCGGCATGTCTTTTGATGAGAAGGTGATCTTTTCTTCCAGGGGCAGTATCTGGGACGTCGAGGCGACACTCCAGTGGTACATGACGTGGAGGCTCGCCTTCCGAGTGGCCTCTATCCCCACCCCACTGTGGATCACTGTTATTCCTCCTCGGTGTCCTACATCGACCCGGTCCTCGCATACATCATCACCCCCTCCTTGGGGTAGAACTTCAATCCGCTCTAGCGGCGGTTGCTGGGCTGGACCCCTCGCCCCCCTTACCTCCAGGAACTCGGGGCAGGTGGCTGTTGCGTGCCCCTCCACCTGGTGGAAGTCATAGTACAGTAGTGCCCTTTCTCCCCTCTTTCGACGAGTTGGGCGATCTCTCATGTTGACTCTTCCTCCTTCACCTATTGCCAAGGCCTGTTGGGGTGGGGGAAGGAGCTGCCTAGGGGCTTGCATCTGGAAGTTATACCTCCCTTGGCCCCCGTGGAAGTTCTCTCCACCTGGGACGAGAGCTCTTCCTGGACCTTGAGCAGGTCTTCCCTGCTGCCTCCAGCCTAGTTCCGGACCCTCCTGTCCCTGGAACCCCTGAGCTCTCTGCTCCTCCCTCCTTCTTCCTTCATGATGCCTTGAACCACCTTGCTCCTTTGACACTGTCTCTGTTAGCTTCGCCAACTTCTTGACGAATGTCAGGTTAGCCGCCTCCATGGCTATCTCCTCTGCCGCCCTTTCCATCAGCTCCTCGAAGGAAAGGGGGGCCTTCCGAGTCAAGCTCATCTTGAAGAAGCCCTCCTTCAGCCCAACGGTGAAGGCCATCTGGAGAGCATACCCCGGCATCTCCTGGATATCCAAGATCTCTTCCTGGAACCTGTCAACGTAGTGGGCCAGCAACTCCTCGGCCCTCTGCCTTATCAGGAAGATGGATTCTGGACTCTTCTTCCTCTTCTTGGAGGTGGAGAAGCGGAGCTGGAAGCTTCGGCTCAAGTCCTCGAACCCATAGATCGACTTTGGAGGGAGTTGATGAAACCAGTCCCTTGCCTTCTCCTTCAATGTGATCGCAAAGAGACGACACTTGAAGGCATCCGTCATTGGCCTGATGGAGATGGCATCCTCGAACCACTGCAAGTGCTGGACGAGATCATCCTTCCCAGTATAATAAGCCATGTCCAACTCTCTGAACCCCTCGGGAACGGGAGCTGAGACGATCAGCTCGCTGAAAGGTGACCCCCTGAGGGGTGCTCTCGCCACCTCTACCCGCGCGACCTGCTCGCTTGGAGGGCTAGCACTCGCTGGGCTGGGGAACAACTCCCGGCCGAGGAGGTCTCTCTCGACCCCCTCTCCCATCCTTTCCTTCCCAGGTCGCCTACCTGGTGCACTTCCTTCTCCCCCTGCTGGGGTCACCTCGCTTGTGCCCCTAGGAAGCAGCTCGCCGAGACCATTCTGGGTCAGCTCGTCGGGACCCTTGGGAGCCAGTCCCTGGGAGGTGGGGGTTGAGCTGTCAGCCCGAGGGGCAATGCTTTTAAGCATCCCCATGATGCCTTGGATGGAAGCCAAGAACTCCTCCCTTCCCACGAAGGGTCCGGGGTTGGGGAGCTCGCCGAGATCATCACTACCTCCCTGATCTCCAGCCATGACACTCTCCCAAGATCTTCTGTGTTGGTCACTCTCCATGCTCACTGCACTAAAATGTTGAAACCAAAAAACTTGGTCTCTCGTGGAGTTCGGGGTCCTAGAAGAGGGGTGACCTCACACCTAATACACTCAGGAGAACGTCACAGACCAGAGACTTAGGAAACTATGAACAGACCCTCGGCTCTAGCGTGGAGGCCTCACCTCACACCCAGAAGACCTTTGAGGTCTCCCCCTCCCTAGCCAATATTGAGCTAGGTGCCTTGGAGAAAGAAAGCAAGGGGATTCAAGTGATGAAGAAGTCCTCCTTCCAAGGCACCCTCAAGGGTCTATTAATAGTTTTTTGGGAATGACCTGCCAATAACCAAATCCTGCTGCCCTAAAACGACCAAAATGCCCCTGGATTGGTCTGCCAACAACCAAATCTCGTTGTTCTAAAGAGCTAAAAGCAGTCCACCAGGGGCAGCCCCTCAAGCCGGGCGAGCAGGTGACAAGGCGAGACAACGACCTGGTGAGCTGGCGACCTGGCCTGACGAGCTGGGCGAGCTAGGCGACCTGGCCTGACGAGCCGGGAGGGCTGGTATGACGAGCCGGAGGGCTGGCCTGACGAGCCGGGAGGGCTGGCCTGACGAGCCGGAGGGCTGGCCTGACGAGCCGGGGGGCTGGCCTGACGAGCCGGGGGGCTAACCGACGAGCCGGGGGGCTGGCCGGACGAGCCGGGGGGCTGGACGGACGAGCCGGGGGGCTGGCCGGACGAGCCGGGGGGCTGGCCGGACGAGCCAGGGGGCTGGTTGGACGAGCCGGGAGGGCTGGCCTGACGAGCCGGGAGTGCTGGCCTGACGAGCCGGGAGGGCTGGCCTGACGAGCCGGGAGGTCTGGAATGACGAGCCAGGAGGGCTGGCCTGACAAGCCGGGAGGGCTGGCCTGACGAGTCAGGAGGGTCGGGAGGTCTGGCCTGACGAGCCGGGAGGGCTGGCCGGACGAGCCGGGGGCTGGTCGGACGAGCTGGGGGGGCTGGCCGGACGAGCCGGGGGGAGGGGGGGGGCTGGCCGGACGAGCCGGGAGGGCTGGCCGGACGAGCCGGGGTGGCTGGCCGGACGAGCCGGGGGGATGGCCGGACGAGCCGGGGGGGGGGGGCTGGCCGGACGAGCCGGGGGGCTGGCCGGACGAGCCGGGAGGGCTGGCCCGACGAGCCGGGAGGGCTGGCCGGACGAGCCGGGAGGGCTGGCCGGACGAGCCGGGAGGGCTGGCCGGACGAGCCGGGAGGGCTGGCCGGACGAGCCGGGAGGGCTGGCCGGACGAGCCGGGAGGGCTGGCCGGACGAGCCGGGAGGGCTGGCCGGACGAGCCGGGAGGGCTGGCCGGACGAGCCGGGAGGGCTGGCCTGACGAGCCGGGAGGGCTGGCCTAACGAGCCGGGAGGGCTGGCCTGACGAGCCGAGAGGGCCCTACTCTGCGAATACGGGGTTGTACAGGAATGTCAAACCGAATAAAGTTGAACCGAATTGAACCATATTAACTCTAATACTATTCTATTAAATCTGTGAAAGTTATGGACATACAACAATCTATCACCATGGATCTACACAAATATGTGAATATAAAAATAGAAAGGAGTAAGGTATACCAAATAAAATCAGCGAGAGAGGAGGCTGGAGCTTCGTCAGCTAGCGATGAACCTGCTGCTTCATCGTTGAGAGAGGCATATTCAGGATGTCGTCGGCGACAGAGGAGGCTTCGGGTGTCGTCGGCGAGAGAGGAGGCTTCCGGGTGTCGTCGGCGAGAGAGGCGACGGCTGCTCAGTAGTTGTCCTGATTCGCTGGCGAGAGAGGAGAAGCCCGCAAGGAGAAATGTCGCGCGCGGAGAGGGGAGTAGCGGAAAGCCCTAACAGCCTAAAATAAATTTACCCACTGTTGGACGGGAATTGAAGTTCAGTGAAAAAAAACTGAAAAATATGAGAAACGAAAGTCAATGAGGCCAAGTTTTTGAAACCGGATCTGTTCAAAAATATCTGTGCCAGAGCCCCGCAGTTTTGCATGGATTGGTGGGGGAGGGAGGGAGGGAGGGAGGAAGGAGAGGAGTCTTTGTTATTTTTCCCTTCTCTAAAATTTGTATGTATATTTTACTTAGGGCTGTAAGTCGGAACTAGCCGAACCTCCGAATTGAACCAAACTAAACCAAACCGCACGGCTCGGTTCGGTTTTAGTACCCACGGTTCGGTCACGGTTTCATTTTGTGAAAAATCACGTGTTTCGGTTCGGTTCACGATTCGGAATGTCAAACCGAATCAAGTCGAACCGAATTGAACCATATTAACTCTAATACTATTCTATTAAATCTGTGAAAGCAATGGACATACAACAATCTATCACCATGGATCTATACAAATCTGTGAATTTCACAAAAATAGGAAGGAGTAACATGTACCAAATAAAATCAGCGAGAGAGGAGGATGGAGCTTCGTCGGCGAGCGATGAACCTGCTGCTTCGTCGACGAGAGAGGCGGTTTCAGGATGTCATCGGCGAGAGAGGAGGATTCGGGTGTCGTCGGCGAGAGAGGAGGCTTCCGGGTGTCATCAGCGAGAGAGGCGACGGCTGCTAAGTAGTTGTCCTGATTCGCTTGCGAGAGAGGAGAAGCCCGCAAGGAGAAATGTCGCGCGCGGAGAGGGGAGTAGCGGAAAGCCCTAACAGCCGAAAATCAATTTACCCGCTATTGGACGGGAATTGATGTTTGGTGGAAAGAAAATGCAAAATATGAGAAACGAAAGTTAATGAGGCCAAGTTTTTGAAACCGGATCTGTTCAGAAATATCTGTGCCAGAGCCCCGCAGTTTTGAATGGATTGGGGGGGAGGGAGGGAGGGAGGAAGGAGAGGAGTTCTTTTTTATTTTTCCCTTCTCTAAAATTTGTATGTATATTTTACCTAGGGCTGTAAGTCGGAACTAGCCGAACCTCTGAATTGAACTAAACTAAACCAAACCGTACGGTTCGGTTCGGTTTTAGTACCCACGGTTCGGTCACGGTTTCATTTTGTGAAAAATCATGTGTTTCAGTTCGGTTCGCGATTCGGAATGTCAAACCGAATCAAGTCGTACCGAATTGAACCATATTAACTCTAATACTATTCTATTAAATCTGTGAAAGCTATGGATATACAACAATCTACCATCATGGATCTACACAAATCTGTGAATATCACAAAAATAGGAAGGAGTAAGGTATACCAAATAAAATCAGCGAGAGAGGAGGCTGGAGCTTCGTCGGCGAGCGATGAACTTGCTGCTTCGTCGACGAGAGAGGCGGCTTCAGGATGTCGTCGGCGAGAGAGGAGGCTTCGGGTGTCGTCGGCGAGAGAGGAGGCTTCGGGTGTAGTCGGCGAGAGAGGAGGCTTCGGGTGTCGTCGGCGAGAGAGGAGGCTTCGGGTGTCGTCGGCGAGAGAGGAGGCTTCCGGGGGTCGTCTGCGAGAGAGGCGACGGCTGCTCAGTAGTTGTCCTGATTCGCTGGCGAGAGAGGAGAAGCCCGCAAGGAGAAATTTCGCGCGCGGAGAGGGGAGTAGCGGAAAGCCCTAACAGCCAAAAATCAATTTACCCACTGTTGGACGGGAATTGATGTTTGGTGGAAAGAAAATGCAAAATATGAGAAACGAAATTCAATGAGGCCAAGTTTTTAAAACCGGATCTGTTCAGAAATATCTGTGCTAGAGCCCCACAGTTTTGCATGGATTGGGGGGGGGGGGTGAGGGAGGGAGGGAGGGAGGAAGGAGAGGAGTTCTTTGTTATTTTCCCCTTCTCTAAAATTTGTATGTATATTTTATCTAGGGCTGTAAGTCGGAACTAGCCGAACCTCCGAATTGAACTAAACAAAACCAAACCGCACGGTTCAGTTCGATTTTAGTACCCACGGTTCGGTCACGGTTTCATTTTGTGAAAAATCATGTGTTTCGGTTCGGTTCACGATTCGGAATGTCAAACCGAATCAAGTCGAACCGAATTGAACCATATTAACTCTAATACTATTCTATTAAATCTATGAAAGCTATGAATATACAACAATCTATCGTCATGGATCTATACAAATCTGTTAATATCAAAAAAATAGGAAGGAGTAAGGTATACCAAATAAAATCAGCGAGAGAGGAGGCTGGAGCTTCGTCGGCGAGCGATGAACCTGTTGCTTCGTCGACGAGAGAGGCGGCTTCAGGATGTCGTCGGCGAGAGAGGAGGCTTCGGGTGTCGTAGGCGAGAGAGGAGGCTTCCGGGTGTCGTCGGCGTGAGAGGCGACAGCTGCTCAGTAGTTGTCCTGATTCGCTGGCGAGAGAGGAGAAGCCCGCAAGGAGGAATGTCGCGCGCGGAGAGGGGAGTAGCGGAAAGCCCTAATAGCCGAAAATCTATTTACCTACTGTTGGACGCGAATTGATGTTTGGTGGAAAGAAAATGCAAAATATGAGAAACAAAAGTCAATGAGGCCAATTTTTTGAAACCGAATCTGTTCAGAAATATCTGTGCTAGAGCCCCGCAGTTTTGCATGGATTGAGGGGAGGGAGGGAGGAAGGAGAGGAGTTCTTTGTTATTTCCCCTTCTCTAAAATTTGTATGTATATTTTACATAGGGCTGTAAGTCGGAAGTAGCTGAACCTCCGAATTGAACTAAATTAAACCAAACCGCACGGTTCGGTTCGGTTTTAGTGCTCACGGTTCGGTCACGGTTTCATTTTGTGAAAAATCATATGTTTCGGTTCGGTTCACGATTCGGAATGTCAAACCAAATCAAGTCGAACCGAATTGAACCATATTAACTCTAATACTATTCTATTAGAGATAATTTATTTCATAAGCTCAGTTAAGCGTCTATTATTAAAAATAAATAATATATAAATTTTTAAGACTAAATGTTATTACTTATGAGTTATGACTGAGCGCCAACCAGTATAGGGGTTGACTGCTCTTTCATATCCCTTTATTAACTTTATACCAAATTTGATTGCATTCTTAAGTCTTGCAATTACCCAAAATCACTCAATTATTTTCAGATCTTTATAAAAATCAACGTTTAAAGTTACTTAAAAAACCAAATACTCTTCAATTTATGTTGTTTTAAAAAGGTCCTTCAATTGAAAGACGAGCACTTTGTTCGATTTTCCTTTATAAGTATAACAATAATTAATGAGCAAACTTCTGTTCTTTTAAGTATTAAACCACTCAAATCGAACCAAACCAAACCAAACGGTTCGGTTCTAATGGTGTTCGTGGTTGGTTCGGTTTCAGATTTTTGGAACCGCGCATGGGTGTTTCGATTAGCGGTTTTGAAAGAAAACCGAATCAAACTGAACCATTACAGTCATTTTACCTGTCAATATTGTTTTTTTTTACACTTTCCACCTGAGATTATCCTAATTTGATACTTTGCATTCCGAATTTTTAAAAGTGGCACTTTGTACTTTCAAAATACAAATTTTTGTCACTTTGCATCCCAAATTTGAAATTTTAGAGGTATTTACGTTCGGGCATGACCTAGAATGTTTATTTTGCACTTTGCAAATAAACAAAATAATATAATTTGTGATGCAAAGTGCAAAAATAAGCATTTTGGGTGGTGCACGAACCTAAATACTCCTAAAATTTCAGTCTTGGCATGCAAAGTGTCAAAATTCTGAAATTCGGGGTGCAAAGTACCAATTTTAGAAATTTAAGGTGCAAAATATCAAAATCGGGTAATTTGGAAGTGCAAAGTGTCAAAAACTGCTAATATTTTATGTATGCATAATATTATAGGTTGTCATTAGATATATGAGTGATATTTTTGAGTAAAATCATTATTAGTCATGTCAATTATATTTTTTAGGTATTATGTGGTGTTTTTATTTTAAGTTGTACTAATTAATTGATAAAATGTTTATTTTAGAAAGTAATACTTAATTCATAGGGGCAGAGTCTCGTGTCTGTCATGATTGGCAGTACGATGCCTCATGTTTTTCATTCATCAATCTATATTATTCAAAGAAAAACTTGGGAGAACCAGTGTAACATTGGAGGACCATCAAACTCATCAAAGCCATCTGATCGCTTCCGCTGGAAATATCCTCCTTTCTATAAGCCGATATCCAGCTGAATTTCCGCCCTTTCGTATCACAACTCTAGCAGTTATCAACGCCTCGTCTCCGGACTGCAATATCTCGTGGCTAGTTTGAATCCATGCCAGATCGATGACCTCGTCCGCTTGATTCCTCTCTTCTTCACAGTTATTGACGCTCTCGCAGCCATCGAGCAGGACACCGTCGATGACGTGAAAGTTATGCTAAGATTTATTATAATACTCACTTACGTCTTCATCACCGCTTCTCATTCTCCTACCACATGTACGATTTTGCATACATCTTCATCATCATCGAACTTCAGGTATTGCAACTGCATTTATTTTCCCTCCATAAATCTGCTTTGCTTCGTTAATTTTTTTAATGATTAACTAATGATTCTCCTGCCATTTGTGTTTTTGGCATCTTTATAATGATGGGAAATTATAATAGCTAAAGTGCTCTCGAGAGCCCTATCATTTCATATTCATTTACTATTCTTTCAATATTCACATTCATTTCACGTCCATTTACTGTTCATGTCAGTCGCGATTGGCCGTAGGGGCGGAGCCCACTAGGATGCGGCGAAGCTCGTCGATTGCATCGAGCACTGACAAAAGAGAGAGAGGAAGAGAGATAGCAGAGAGGGAGGGTCCAACATTGATCAAAGAGAGAGAGAGAGAGAGAGAGGGGCACATGCTTTATTAGAATGAAGGTACGGTCGTGATCGGGGTACTGTCGTATAAGGCACATGGAGCTCCTCGTACGCTGTCACTCGTAATATATATAAAGAAGTCTGATGGTGTAACCATGAAGTCCCATCAAACAACATCGGGTAGTTGTAAGTGGGAACGACCGTAAAGAAGAAGTGGCATAGGAATGGAAGATCCTATGCAATGTCTTGTACATTAAACAACTAAAAAAATACTATCTAATGATTTGGATGATGAATTTTAAATTTACTATGTTGTCAAAGAGCTATGGTTCCAGCTCTACTAAGAGGCAACAATGGACATGAAAGAAACTTGAAGGGAGTTGAGTCCACAAAGAAAATAGAGAAATACTTGGAGTAGTTGAAGGCAAAAAGATATTCTGGGATGGTGGCTAAAACTACCCGAGCTCGACGATGGCTCTAGATGGCTTTATAGAATGTCTACTATAGTGGGCGATTGCATCACTCTATCGGAAATTGTAACGCCCCAAAACTCAAAAGAGGGACGGGTGACTTTTTGTAGGCAGATCTGGGTTTTTCTAGAGGTGACTCGGCCTAGGACACGGGCGTGTCAACCACTCAGAGCCAAACACTCAACGATCGTTGAGTGAGGGGTACACGACCTGAGCCCAGGCGTGTTCGGGTCTGACAAAGGCATGTTAAATTCGACACGGGCATGTCGAATGCCGTGTCCTCCTCGGGTCGTGCGGCATTTTGTGCTAAGGAGATCATACGGCCTGGGACACGGGCGTGTCCCAGTGCGTGTCTAGCACACGGCATGTGACACATGACGTGTCCTTCTCGGGAGAATCATGGTTTTTGCACACAGGCCGTGACACGGGCCATGACACGGGCGCGTAACATTCTGACACGGGTGTGTCGGTGGCCGTGTAAGAGGCCGTGTTCTGGTCGGGAATTTCTGGTGACGGCGAATGAGTGACACGACCATGAACACGGCCGTGTTGCAACCCGTATTCGGCCCAGATTTTCTATTTTGAGGCTAAATCGTAGCCATCCGTTTCCTTGGTTTGGGATCCAACGGCTGGGGGCTGTTCCAACTGAGGTTAAACCAGAAATAGGATTTGAAAACCCTTATTTCTTTTGGGCTATCTCTCTCTAAAAGCTAGAGAGAAGGGAGAGCAAGGAGGAGGAAGAGGAGCTAGATCCGGTCACCGGCGGAGCTTCGGGGCTCCAAATCGCGAGCCGACTTCGGATCCGCGGAGGCGAGGAGATTGTGGTGCTTTCCATCCGCATAGATTTCCATGGCGCTACGGAAGAATGCTAGGGTAACAATTTTCATCTCGAGCATGTGAAGCTCTTCTTCTTGCATGGGAAAACCCTTCTCCCGCGAGTGTGCGGCGAGATTGCGGTATTCCTTGGGGTAGATATGTAAAGTCCCCCTTGTTAGAGTTCGAAATCGTAGTACGGACATAGACATGTTGTGTGAAGCCTACCCGGACAAGTTGGTCTTGATCGGTGATGTGCATTGCGTTTTAGCCGGAGAAGACTCCGTGCCCTTTGTTGTTTTCGGGTTTCTACGGGGTAGATTGCAGCAGGGATCCTTGAGGAGTAACCCTAAGACGCACCCAAAAAACTGGGCAGAAATGCATTTCCGCCATCTTGGTGGCCGGGGAGCCAACCATGAACATAACTGGGTTATGTGCTTGTGTGATCGAACTTTGGGATCCGGGAGAAGCTTGGCTCGCACGTACGTCTTAATATGACTATGTGGTGTGAGCAACGGGCAAGTGGATGCGGACCCGGGCTATGCGGTTTGGTGATAGACATCTGAAAAAGAGACCGGCCATTGGCATGGTCGTGCGAGTCTTAGGCTTAGACCGGAAAGACTAGATTGCTCATGAGATTTGTCGTCCAAGGGATGGTGGTGAGACCACGGTCACGACCGGGTTCACCGAGTTAGTGCCATGAGAGCACGGGGTGTGTGGTTGTTTGAGCCCGCACCTGTGTTGATATGCTTATTCTCTATTTGGTTGGCTAGGCTAACAAGTGCAGGGAAGAAGCTTTGCCGCCCCGAGCTTGGGGGGCGGAATCGTTATAATTTGGTCAGCATAGCTGACCGTTGCCTTTGTTTACCACCGTGCGGTGGATTGTTGCTTGCAGGTGCTGTGGAGCCGAGCGGTAAATAGCGGGCTAAAGCCCAAGTTTCTGCGCCGGCCCTCGAAGGCCTATTTTGAGTATTTTCTATTATTCTCATGTATGACCGGCCTGCGTGCCGAGGTTTGGAAGACATTATCTATTAAGCAAACTTTTGTAAGGCCTTAAGGCCATTATCTTTGTGTATCGTGCATTCCTATGGAACTTTTGTAGTGGACATTCATGTTTTGGCTGGGTTCTTTTATCTTGCAACTTAATAACTTACTTCCACTAGTTGCTCTGTGTAGGACGCTGTGATTGGTTGAATGGTCTCAATAAGTAACCAACCGGTCTGTCCGTAGTATATGGCATCGGGCCTTAGCCGGACCTACTACTATATGTTATGTGACAGATAAGGATGTTACAATTTGGTATCAGACTACCGGTTTCGGTCAAGCTTAAATGAATTCGTGGGCAAATTAAATTTAATGGGTGGTGAGCACATGTGTGTGCGTCATCGTTATAACATGAAAAGAACCCATGAATGTCCACTTAGGAATGAAAATACACATGTTTGAGGAACCTGCGTGTTCCTATAATTGCTGTTTGCAATATTGTTCGGTCTCTTATCGGTGTTTTGCACGATTATAGGTGACCAGGAGTGGTGCTGGGTCGTCGGAACGGCCAGGTTCTGAGGCAAGCAGCGCACCAAATGATGCGCCTGCAACACCTCCGTCAGCCGAGACTATTAGATTGGTGGCAAAAGCTGTATTTGCAATGATCAGTGTGTAACGCCCCAAAATGTTGTAGGAGCGACGAGGATCGCTTTTGGCCAAGATTATTTTTGTGGAGCAGGTGACACGGGTCCCGACACGGCCGTGTCGGAGGCCGTGTCGGCCGTGACGAGCTCGGTCATCGAGATGGCCGTGTGGTCGACCATGTTAAGGTCGACGATAGTCGGGTATGGAACACGGCCAGGCACACGGCCGTGTCCCAGGCCGTGTAACATCGGGTGATCGAACTTTTCTGAGGTATTGCACACGGGGCATGACACGGGTCCGGACATGGCCGTGTCCCAGGCGACACGGGCGTGTCAGGGGCCGTGTCAAAGGCCGTGTAATTCTCTGACTGAAAATGGTGAAAACGGGTGCCGTGACACGGGTCACGACACGGCCGTGTGGAGGGAGACACGGCCGTGTCGAAGGCCGTGTCAGGAGCCGTGTGCTGGTTTCGAATCGATCGAGACGACGAATGGCTAACACGGCCATGCACACGGCCGTGTTGTAACCCGTGTTCGGCCCAGATTTTCTAATTTGGGTTCCGATCGTGGCCGTTCGTTCTTTTCCTTGGAAGATCCAACGGTGGGGGCCTCCCTGGGCGGTTTAAGGCCGGGAATAGGGTTCCAAACCCTCATTCCCCACTTTCTTTTATCTCTCTAAGTTCTAGAGAGAAGGGAGAGCAAGGAGGCCAAGTTCCGGCCGCCGGCGAAGCTTTGGAGGTCCGTTTCGCGAGCGGAGTTCAGATCCGCGAGGGTGAGAGCGTTGCGGTGGTGTTCAACCGAGCAAATCTTCTCCATGGCTAGGAAGAGGGGACGAAAGGTAACGACACTTCGCCTCTCGGTTTTTAGGATTTAGGATGCATGAATAGCATCTCCTTCCTTTCGTGTTTTGAGCACCAGATCTCTCAAATGAGAGGGATTCGTGTAGCCTTGGTTCAAAAGGAACCTCCGGGTTGACGTGTTCATCCCGGCATGCTTGCATTAGAGATCCGCTCCATTAGCGGATTAGGCATTGTGAGTGAAGCCGTGGTCGCGACCGATAGTCCGACCCGGTGATGTTGCATAGCGAGCTTCGGTAGAAAATCTGTTGCGGCAATACGCCGTTGTATGTATGCGTTTTCCCCCTTATATTTGAGTGAGTACTCGTAGTCAGAACCGGACGAGGTTAGCTTCGCTTTGTGCGGTAGATGGTTTCCTTGGAGCACGGGAAAGACACGGTGCGAGTGGTAATTGGGGTGGGGAAACCTTGTTTTGTGCTGTGCAAAGGTGCGGCTAGGTCTCCGTGGTCGGCTGGCTATCCCGTGACGCGCAAGTCATGTGAGGAAAGTGTCCCGGCGAGACTAGCCCTTGTGTGAGACTGACGAGAATGCCGAGCGGAGGGCAAGCCCGGGCAATGTGGCCATGAGCGGGTGGGGTCCAGCAAGGCTTCTTAGAATCGGTAAGTGTGAGACGAAACCCTGACGTGCGATGTCAGAATATGCGGGCAAGCCCGGGGTTTAAGACCCATGTGCGGCTGGGGCCATTGCAAGGTTCTGTGTGACGGCCCGTGTGCCGTTGGGGACATGGTGTTTCCCTTTTTTTGCGGCTTTAAGCCAATGGGGAAACGGAAGTACCCAATGTTTGATGTTGTGCTAGATGCATATGAGCTAGGGTGCCTTGGGTGAAACCCGGGTTGCATTCATGTTGCATAGTAGGCCCCTTTTACGTTGTACAAAATATAGAGAACATGTATGTTGTATGAGACATCCAAGCCTGTTTACCGCTTTAATATATATGCTCTTTTGGTATACGAAGTGTTAACTTGCAGGTGGAGTGATACCCCGGGGTCCGTTAGGGACGGCCGGGAGGAGATGTGTTTGTTACACAGTAGAGGTCAGCCTTTGCTGACCCACGTTACTTCAAATCCTTACAGGGCAAGGATCGCATGCAGGAGCTAGCGCACCGGGCGAAAAGCCCTAAGCCTCATGAAGTGTTGCTGTGCTTGGCTAGTTTCTTTTCCTTGTTTTGCTGATGTTGTTTGATCATGTCCGGCTTGCATGCCGAGGTAGCCTAGGAGTGCTTGACACTTTTATATTTTTGGACTTATATTGTGTAAGGCCTTAAGGCCATTTCGATACTCTATTGATAGTGGATAACTTCTGTCTTTTAGTTTTATGTTTCCGCTGTGTTTGTCTGGAGTTTTGAGTTTGGGTAGTTTCATATCATCTTTTAATACTAAAGCTGTGGTGTCCGTATGTTGTGGGGCCCCGGCCGGACCCATATTATATGGTCTTTACAGGGGAGGTGTTACAATTTGTTATCAGAGCCAGGTTCGTGTTCCAATGAGAAGTTTCGCGGTCGAAAGTATAAGTCGAGTCGCGTATAAGAAGTTATCCACATAAGAGTATCGCGGGACCATGAGTGTCCTTGTGTTCGAGTCTTGCAATTAGAGACTGATTTGCGTTTTCTTGCTTGTGTTTAGAGTGCAAGCAACGAGGCTGGGACCTCGAGGCCAAGAGAAGAGCTCTCGGCAAGTAGTGCGACCGCGCAAGGTCTGCTAGGGATGGGGGTCACACCGGCTGACTTCTGCCGTATGCTTGTAGAAGCGATGGTGGCGGCCCAGGCTGCAGCGACAGCACAGGTAGCAGCTCCCGTTGCTCAGGTAGCAACTCCTGCTACCCCGGTCACGGCAGCGACCGTGCAGGTTGAGGAGGCCAGGCGGGCGGAGCCGCAGGCCGAGAGAGTGGTTGTCGGGCAGGGGGACCGGCAGATGAAGTACTTTCTGGGCTTTCACCCTCCAACCTTCAAGGGAATCGGCACGCCCACAGATGCAGAGGATTGGTGGGCTAGAATTCAGGAGCTTTTGAGGGCGGCAGAGGCGCCAGATGAGAAAAAGGCAGAGTTCGCAGCCTTTATGTTGGAGGGAGATGCCAAGTTATGGTGGGTGAACCACAGTGGTCAGCAGTTTCCAGGACGCACACCATCCATCGAGGAGTTTGGGAATGCCTTTCTGAAGAAGTACATTCCCGCATCAACAAGGTTAGCCCTCCAGAGGCAGTTTCTACATCTTGTGCAGTGAGACAAGACAGTGGATGAGTATGTTCAGGAATTTACTCGATTGGGTCGTTATGCGGGGACGACCATGGAGGACGATGAAGAGAGGGACAATCTCTTCTACCATGGATTGAGGGAGAATCTAAGACAACCCCTCATATCGATGAAGCGTGCGGGCTTCAACGAATTGGTGGAGGCGGCCCGAATTTTGGAGAGCGATATGGAGCGATCCCAGCACAGAAAGGGTTTCACACCCAAGCAGGGGGAAGAGAAGAAGTCGGCTCAGTCCCATGGAAAGGCGGAAGGGAGCCGATGGAAGAAGAAGCCTCCCCCGTTTAAGTCGGCGAGAAAAGTAATTGGACGTCCGGAGGGTCACGCTCTAAGGGACCATAGACGTGTTACAGTTGTGGCAAGCCAGGCCACATAGCAAGATTTTGTATCCAAGGGGGCGCTGAGCAAGAGCCAAGGCAGGAGCAGACTGTGCGCTCCGGCCCCAGTGCCGTAGAGAAAGGGAAGATGGCGGAGTCGAGTGCTTCCCGGTTTCAACCAGTGCAGCCAAGGGCCTACAACCTTGGGCAGCAGGAAGCAATCCGTCAACCCGATGTGGTGACAGGTACGAGAGTTCAACCTGCACCTTAGATTCCTGTCTTTCAAGCCTTTATGTTTGTTGCATGTGTGTAGGCTTCGTATTAGTATCTGGGTACCCCGCTAGGGTACTTTTCGATACGGGGGCGTCGCACTCCTTCCTTGCGGAAAGTTTCATCCGGAGGATTGGAGTTGAGTCCTTCTCAACGAACTCAGAGTTGAAGGTGCGCATGCCCAATGGGTCATCTATGACTACCAGGGCTAGAGGCCGGATTTGTTGGAGTCTTGAGGGGGGCGACTTCGTGTTGGTAGCGGCGATCTTGCCATTGTCCGAGTTCGATGTGATCTTGGGGATGGACTGGCTAGCGGAGCAGCGTGCCAGTATCGACTGCTTGTCCAAGGTGGTAACCCTGAGGGGCGTGGGGCAAGCGGAAGTCAAGTTTGAGGGCCTGCATGGAGTGGCCTGTTCCCTCGTTTCGGCACTTCAACTAGTGCGAGCTGTTAACCAAGGAGGTGTAGCTCTAGTAGCGTTGTTGGAGGTTAGCCTTTCCAGGTTGTCTCTTGGGGAAGTGCCCGTGGTGGCGGAGTTTGGAGACGTTTTTCCCGAGGAGCTACCGGGAGCACCTCCTCGGCGGGAGATTGATTTCTCTATCGAGTTAGTGCACGAGGCTAGACCGGTGTCATGTCCACCATTTAGGATGGCACCAAAGGAGTTGGCCGAGCTCAAGGTTCAGCTGCAGGAGCTTTTGGAACAAGGGTATATCAGGCCCAGCTCTTCACCGTGGAGTGCGCCGGTGTTATTCGTAAAGAAAAAGGATGGTAGTATGCGTTTGTGCATAGACTACCGAGAGTTGAACAAATTGACAATCAAGAACAAGTATCTGATTCCTCGGATAGACGATCTCTTCGACCAGTTGGTGGGGTCGGTGGTGTACTCCAAGTTGGACTTGAAGTCCGGATATTATCAGTTGCGGATACGTGACGAAGACATACCCAAGACAGCGTTTGGTACGAGATATGGTCATTTTGAGTTCTCGGTGATGCCGTTCGGGTTGACGAACGCGCCGTCCGTGTTCATGGACTTGATGAACCGAGTGTTTCGCGAATACTTGGACAGGTTCGTCGTCGTTTTTATCGATGACATTTTGGTGTATTCCAAGTCGGAAGCGGAGCACGAGGTGCACTTGAGGACAGTGTTGCAAGTATTGAGAGAGAATCAGCTCTATGCGAAGTTCTCCAAGTGCGAGTTTTGGTTGGAGAAGGTGGCGTTTTTAGGCCATGTGATTAGTGGGGATGGGGTGGCGGTAGATCCAACGAAAGTGGAATCCATCAGAGATTGGCCAGTTTTGAGGACTGTGGCGGAAGTCCGGAGCTTTCTTGGACTAGCCGGGTACTACCGAAGGTTTGTGGAAAACTTTTCGCGGATAGCTCTACCCCTCACTTCGCTAACTCGCAAGGATCAGAAGTTCGTGTGGACTCAAGAGTGCAGTCAGGCGTTTGAAACCCTAAAGGAGAGGCTGATGATGGCACCGATCCTAAGTCTACCAAAGGGGACCGAAGGATTTAAGATTTTCAGCGACGCATCCGGATGCAGTTTAGGGTGCGTGTTGGTGCAGCACGGCAGTGTGATAACTTTTGGGTCGAGGCAGCTGAAGCCTCATGAGAGAAATTACCCCATCCATGATCTGGAATTGGCGGCGGTAATTTTTGCTTTGAAGCTGTGGAGGCACTACGTTTACGGTGCGAAGGTGGAGATCTTCACGGAGCACAAGAGCCTGAAGTATCTCTGGATCAGAAGGACCTAAATATGTGGCAGCGCAGGTGGGTCGAGTTCCTTGGGGACTACGAGGTGGCGATTCAGTACACGCCAGGAAAAGCCAATGTGGTGGCGGATGCTTTGAGTAGGAAATACTCGGGGCAAGGAAGTTGGATTGAAGCTCACGATGAGCGGTTAAGGCGGGACTGGGAGTCCCTTGGTTTGGAATGTGTGGCAAGAGGCGAGTCTAGCGTGGCTCGGCTAAACTGGATTGAGATGCAGAATGACTTATGCGATCGTATTCGGGAAGCGACCCGTGTGGATGAGGAGTTCCAACCCTTCGTGGAGGAAGCTCTTAAGGGCGAGGGTAGCGCCTGGGAGATGGTTGATGGGGTTCTGAGGAAGGGCGGAAGGATTTGTGTACCGCAGTTCGGCAAGCTCCGCGAGGAGTTGATGTTTGAGGCCCACTTCACCAAGTACTCCATTCACCCGGGTAGTACAAAAATGTACTTGGACTTGAAGAAGTCCTATTGGTGGCCTGGGATGAAGCGGGACATGGCTTTGTGTGTGAGTCGGTGCCAGACTTGTGCCTTGGTGAAGGCCGAGTGTCAGAAGTCGGGCGGGTTCTTGAAGCCTCTTCCAATCCCCGAATGGAAATTTGATGACATCTCCATGGATTTTGTGCATGGGTTGCCTAGATCGCAGCAGGGTAATGATGCCATTTGGGTGATTGTGGACCGCTTGACCAAAGTGACACACTTCATCCCAAACTGGAAGGAGGACGGTGTGGAAAAGTTGGTGGAGTTGTACGTCCGCAATATTGTGCGACTTCATGGGATTCCGAAGAGTATAGTCAGCGACCGGGATGGGTGTTTCACGTCTAAGGATTGGCGGTTGGTGTAGAAGAGCTTGGGCACAAAACTCAAGTTCAGTACGGCTTTTCATCCTCAAACCGATGGGCAAACTGAGAGAACGAACCGTACTTTGGAAGATATGCTAAGGATGTGCACTCTCGACTTCGGCAAGAAGTGGGAGGATCACCTCTTCATGGTGGAGTTTGCGTATAACAATAGCTACCAAGCTAGCATCAAGATGGCGCCATATGAAGCTCTTTATGGGAGGCGGTGTCGAACACCGATGTCTTGGACAGAGGCGGGAGACACAAAGCTTTTGGGGAAATAAGTGGTAGCCGATGCTAGTGAGCTAGTGCGGACCATCCAAGAGCGCATAAAGGTAGCTCAAGATCGGCAGTCGAAGTATTTCAATGCTCGCCATAGACATGTGGAATTCGCGGTGGGCGACTGGGTGTATCTTAAGATCAAGCCGTTCAAAGGCGTTTCACGAATTCGCCGACTCAAGAAGCTGAGTCCGAGATTTTTGGGACCATTCAAGGTCATCGAGCGAGTGGGAGAGGCAGCGTACCGGTTGGCGTTGTCCACGGAGCTAAGCAGTTTGCATGACGTTTTTCACGTCTCCGTCTTGAGGAAAGCCTTGTTAGAGGCCAGCGTGGTGATTGAACCGGCAGCGGCGCCGGTAGAGGAAGACTTGAGGACGCGAGTACGTCCTATCGGGATAGAAGATTCGGAGGTTCGGCAACTGCGGAACAAGGAGGTCCGACTCGTAAAGGTCCGTTGGGACAATTGTGGCTGCGAGGAGCTCTCATGGGAGCGAGAGCAGGCCATGCTGGAGGAGTACCCTGAGCTTTTCTCCTCAGGTATCATTTAGAATTTGTGTTCTTTCCATGTTTTAAATTTCGGGACGAAATTCTTTTAAGGGGGGGGGGGAGAATTGTAACGCCCCAAAATGTTGTAGGAGCGACGGGGATCGCTTTTGGCCAAGATTATTTTTGTGGAGCAGGTGACACGGGTCCCGACACGGCCGTGTCGGAGGCCGTGTCGGCCATGACGAGCTCGGTCGTCGAGATGGCTGTGTGGTCGACCATGTTAAGGTCGACGATAGTCGGGTATGGAACACGGCCAGGCACACGGCCGTGTCCCAGGCCGTGTAACATCGGGTGATCAAACTTTTCTGAGGTATTGCACACGGGGCATGACACGGGTCCGGACACGGCCGTGTCGCAGGCGACACGGGCGTGTCAGGGGCCGTGTCAGAGGCCGTGTAATTCTCTGACTGAAAATGGTGAAAACGGGTGCCGTGACACGGGTCACGACACGGCCGTATGGAGGGAGACACGGCCGTGTCGAAGGCCGTGTCAGGAGCCGTGTGCTGGTTTCGAATCGATCGAGACGGCGAATGGCTAACACGGCCATGCACACGGCCGTGTTGCAACCCGTGTTCGGCCCAAATTTTCTAATTTGGGTTCCGATCGTGGCCGTTCATTCTTTTCCTTGGAAGATCCAACGGTGGGGGGCCTCCCTGGGTGGTTTAAGGCCGGGAATAGGGTTCCAAACCCTCATTCCCCACTTTCTTTTATCTCTCTAAGTTCTAGAGAGAAGGGAGAGCAAGGAGGCCAAGTTCCGGCCGCCGGCGAAGCTTCGGAGGTCCGTTTCGCGAGCGGAGTTCAGATCCGCGAGGGTGAGAGCGTTGCGGTGGTGTTCAACCGAGCAAATCTTCTCCATGGCTAGGAAGAGGGGACGAAAGGTAACGACACTTCTCCTCTCGGTTTTTAGGATTTAGGATGCATGAATAGCATCCCCTTCCTTTCGTGTTTTGAGCACCGGATCTCTCAAATGAGAGGGATTCGTGTAGCCTTGGTTCAAAAGGAACCTCCGGGTTGACGTGTTCATCCCGACATGCTTGCATTAGAGATCCGCTCTGTTAGCGGATTAGGCATTGTGGGTGAAGCCGTGGTCGCGACCGATAGTCCGACCCGGTGATGTTGCATAGCGAGCTTCGGTAGAAAATCCGTTGCGGCAATACGCTGTTGTATGTATGCGTTTTCCCCCTTATATTTGAGTGAGTACTCGTAGTCGGAACCGGACGAGGTTAGCTCCGCTTTGTGCGGTAGATGGTTTCCTTGGAGCACGGGAAAGACACGGTGCGAGTGGTAATTGGGGTGGGGAAACCTTGTTTTGTGCTGTGCAAAGGTGCGGCTAGGTCTCCGTGGTCGGCTGGCTATCCCGTGACGCGCAAGTCATGTGAAGAAAGTGTCCCGGCGAGACTAGCCCTTGTGTGAGACTGACGAGAATGCCGAGCGGAGGGCAAGCCCGGGCAATGTGGCCATGAGCGGGTGGGGTCCAGCAAGACTTCTTAGAATCGGTTAGTGTGAGACGGAACCCTGACGTGCGACGTCAGAATATGCGGGCAAGCCCGGGATTTAAGACCCATGTGCGGGTGGGGCCATTGCAAGGTTCCGTGTGACGGCCCGTGTGCCGTTGGGGACATGGTGTTTCCCTTTTGTTTGCGGCTTTAAGCCAATGGGGAAACGGAAGTACCCAATGTTTGATGTTGTGCTAGATGCATACGAGCTAGGGTGCCTTGGGTGAAACCCGGGTTGCATTCATGTTGCATAGTAGGCCCCTTTTACGTTGTACAAAACATAGAGAACATGTATGTTGTATGAGACATCCAAGCCTGTTTACCGCTTTAATATATATGCTCTTTTGGTATACGAAGTGTTAACTTGCATGTGGAGTGATACCCCGGGGTCCGTTAGGGTCGGCCGGGAGGAGATGTGTTTGTTACACAGTAGAGGTCAGCCTTTGCTGACCCACGTTACTTCAAATCCTTACAGGGCAAGGATCGCATGCAGGAGCTAGCGCGCCGGGCGAAAAGCCCTAAGCCTCAAGAAGTGTTGATGTGCTTGGCTAGTTTCTTTTCCTTATTTTGCTGATGTTGTTTGATCATGACCGGCTTGCATGCCGAGATAGCCTAGGAGTGCTTGGCACTTTTATATTTTTGGACTTATATTGTGTAAGGCCTTAAGGCTATTTCGATACTCTATTGATAGTGGATAACTTCTGTCTTTTAGTTTTATGTTTCCGCTGTGTTTGTCTGGAGTTTTGAGTTTGGGTAGTTTCATATCATCTTTTAATACTAAAGCTGTGGTGTCCGTATGTTGTGGGGCCCCGGCCGGACCCATATTATATGGTCTTTACAGGGGAGGTGTTACACAGTGCGCAGCCTGCGAGGCAGGTGCAGCAGCCTGCTCCTGCGGTGGAGCAAGTGCCGCTCCAAGCGGCGGAGCCTAGGAGGGTGGAACAAGTGGTGTTGGAGCCGGAGTTGCCTCGGAGAGCAACTGAGAAACAACTAAAGCATGTGATGGGCTTCTATCCGTCAGTGTTCTCAAGAACAGGAACTCCGACTCAGGGAGAGGATTGGCTATCGAGAGTTAAGAGAGTGTTAACAACAACGGAAACCGAAAAGCCGCAGAAGACCACGATTGCGACGTTCTTGTTGGACGGGGACACGAAGTTATGGTGGGAAGGGCTGGAGCTACACCACCTAAGGGGTAGATAGTTGGCGGATGTCTCTATGGAGGAATTTTCGAGGTTGTTTATGGCTCGATACCTCCCCTCAGCGCAGAGGATTGCATTGGAAAATGAGTTTCAAAAGTTGGTGCAAGGAGATAGCACCGTGGACGAGTACCTCCACGAGTTCACTCGTTTGGGAAGATATGCTAGCGCTACCTTTGCCGATGAGGAGCGCAAGACGAACCGCTTCTATGGAGGGTTAAGAGATGATTTGAGGTTATTACTTTCGGGGCCTATGACGCATGGTTTCATGACCTTGGTCAACTCGGCCCGGTCCTTGGAAAAGGACATGAAGAACGTTCAAGCGAAGAAGGAACCCGGTGGCAGGAAATCGGAGTTTAAGGTGCCGACTTCAAAGTCGGGCTTTCGAAGATGGAATAAGAAGGCTAGGACGTCGGGTCTAGCCCCTTCTTCAGGTGCCTCGGGGGAAACTACTAACCGAACCCCGGGCGCTTGCTTTACTTGCGGAAAGACGGGGCACTTTACCCGCGATTGTTGGAGCGGACGTCCGAAGTCCGAGAGAAAGCAAGGAGCTACTTATGAAGAAAAGGGCAAGGCGGTGGAGTCAACCGCATCCCACTATGCTCTGACTCAGCCGAGAGTTTATAACTTGGGCCAGCAGGAGGCCATTAAACAGGCCGACGTGGTGACATGTACGGTTTAATTTATAGCAAGTTAGCTTTAAATGCTGTTACCGAATGCTTGTTAGCTTAATACTGTTTGTGTAGGCTTTGCTCTGATTGGCGATAGTCCGGCACGAGCACTATTCGATACGGGAGCGTCACACTCCTTTTTGTCCGAGAGTTTTATATCGCGGATCAGAGTCCCTTCTTCGATGGCAAAGGACAAATTGGATGTGTTACTACCGAATGGGTGTTCGATGCGTGCGGATAGAGTATGCGTCGTGAAGGTTCATATTGGAAGCCAAGAGTTCGACTTGCTAGCGTCATTGTTGTCGCTAGTAGAGTTCGACGTTATCTTTGGTATGGATTGACTTTCGGAGTAGAAGGCTTATATTGATTTCACCATCGAGCTAGTGTCAGGTGTCAAACCTGTGTCACGTTCTCCTTATAGGTTGGCGCCTAAGGAGATGGCAGAGTTGAAGGTTCAGCTAGAGGAGTTGATGGAGCAAGGGTATGTGCGTCCAAGCTCGTCGCCTTGGAGCACACTGGTCCTCTTCGTCAAGAAGAAGGACAGGAGTTTGAGGCTATATATCGACTACAGGGAGTTGAACAAGCTAACGGAGAAGAATAAATACCCGATCCCAAGGATTGATGATCTCTTCGATCAGTTAGTCGGATCGTCGGTGTATTCAAAGTTGGATCTGAAGTCCGGTTATTATCAGCTGAGGATAAGGGAGTGTGATATCCCGAAGACGGCATTCATCACGAGGTATGGGCATTTCAAGTTCACGGTCATGCCGTTTGGACTGACGAATGCGCCATCAGTGTTTATGGATTTGATGAACATGATGTTTCGAGAGTACCTAGACCATTTTGTGATCGTCTTCATTGATGACGTATTAGTATACTCGCAGTGCGAGGAAGATCACTTCAAGCATTTGCATCTAGTTTTAGAGACGCTGAGAAGGAATGAACTCTATGCAAAATTCTCCAAATGCGAGTTCTGGCTACCCTCAGTAGCATTCCTTGGTCATATTATCAGTGGAGAAGGTATGGCGGTGGATCCGGCGAAGATTGTTGCGATACAGGAGTGGCATGTGTTATCTTTTGTAGCGGAAGTACGTAGTTTCCTCGGACTTGCCGGCTATTACAGGAGCTTCGTGGAGAACTTCTCGCAGATAGCGTTACCTTTCACGAAGTTGACAAGGAAGGATCAGAAGTTCTTGTGGATGCAGGAGTGTGTGCAAGCATTTGAGGAGTTGAAGGTACGGTTGACCACGGCGCCAGTGCTAAGTTCGCCGAGTGGGACCGAGGGCTTCGAGATTTATAGTGATGCCTCAGGTAGTGGTTTGGGCTGCGTGCTGCTGCAGCATGGGAGCGTAATAGCGTACGGATCGCGTCAGCTAAAAGTACACGAAAGGAATTATCCGGTCCACGACTTGGAGTTGGCGGCCGTGATATTTGCGCTTAAGCTGTGGAGACACTACTTGTACTGCGTAAAGGTAGATATTTATACCGAACACAAGAGCTTGGAGTACATGTTAGATCAGAAGGATCTCAACATGAGGCAGCGGAGATGGATGGAGTTCCTGGGAGACTACACATTCAAGATTCATTATGTACCCGGGAAGGGCAATGCAATTACGGATGCGTTGAGTCGCAGGGCTCCCGCCCAAGCCAACTTGTTGTCGGTTCATGATGAGAGGCTAGTACGAGAGTTGGAGGCATTGGAGATCTGTTGTGTTGACAAGCAGACGAGCGCCAAAGCATTGTTGAACTGGACAGAAGTTCAGTATGACCTGGCTGATCGCGTTCGGCAGGCATTGGAGTTGGATGGTAGCATGAAAGAGCTTATGGATGCAGCGTTGGATGGGTCAAATTCCCAGTTTTCAGTTATGGATGGGTTGTTAAGGAAGAACCATCGTTTGTGCGTCCCAAGCGGGGGAAATCTACGGGCGGAGTTGATGTACGAGGCTCATAATACCAAGTACTCAATCCACCCAGGGAGCACGAAGATGTACCGGGACCTAAAAAAGCTGTTTTGATGGCAAGGGCTAAAGAAGGACGTGGCACTGTTTGTGGCTAAGTGTCAAACGTGCGCCTTGGTAAAGGCGAAATGCCAAAAGCCGGGAGGATTCTTGAAATCCTTGCCTATTACGAAATGGAAGTTCGACGACATATCGATGGACTTTGTGCATGGCTTGTCAAGGTCGCAGAAAGGGAACGATGCCATTTGGGTGATCGTAGACCGGCTAACAAAGGTGTCGCACTTTATTCCGCATAGGAAGGATGATTAAGTGGAAAGACTGGCAAAGCTTTATGTGGATAATATAGTCAGACTGCACAGTGTGCCCCGCAGCATCGTGAGTGATCGCGATGGGCGTTTTATGTCCAATGATTGGAGGTTAGTGCAACAGATGCTGGGGACTAAATTGAAATTCAGCACAGCCTTCCATCCGCAGACGGATGGGCAGACCGAGAGGGTCAACAGAACTATGGAAGACATGCTCCGCATGTGTGTTCTATACTTCGGGAAGCATTGGGAAGACCACCTATATTTGGTGGAGTTTGCGTATAACAACAGCTACCAGGCGAGTATTCAAATGACGCCCTTTGAGGCCTTGTATGGTAGGAAGTGTCGCACGCCGTTATCGTGGCTAGAAACAGGTGAGGCAAGGTTATACAAGAAGCAGGAGGTGGAGAGTGCTACTTCTTTGGTGCGGATCATTCGAGAGCGTTTGCTGATCGCTCAGGACAGGCAAGCTAAGTACTACAATGCCAAGCACCGGAACGTGGAGTTCGTGGTCGACGATTGGGTGTACTTGAAGATAAAGTCGTTCAAGGGTGTTTTGCGGGTGAGACGCTTGAAGAAGCTGAGCCCAAGATACCTTGGACCCTTTGAGATTCTGGAGCGGGTCGGCAAAGCGGCTTATCGTTTGAAGCTATCGGTGGAGTTGAGTGGACTACACGATGTATTCCACATTTCTGTATTGTGGAAGGCGGTGCAAGAGCCTTCACAGGTGATCGCAGTGGATCAAGTGTCGATGGACGAAGGGTTGACGACAAAGGTCAGGCCCGTTCGTATTGAAGACTCTAAGGTCAAGAGACTCTGTAACAAGGAGATTCAGATGGTCAAGGTCCGGTGGGAAAATTGCGGTCGGGAGGAGCTCTCTTGGGAACGGGAGCAAACCATGCTAGAGGAGTACCCGGAGTTATTCCGCTCAGGTACCGCTTAAAGTTTTCCGTTATCTTTCTTTTGGTAATTTCGTGGACGAAATTCTTTTCAGAGGGAGAGAGTTGTAACTCCCCGAAACTCAAAGAGGGATGGGTGACTTTTTATAGCCAGATCTGGGTTTTTCTATAGGTGACACGGCCTGGGACACGAGCGTGTCCCAGGGTGTGTCAGCCACTCAGAGCCAAACACTCAACGATCGTTGAGTGATGGGTACACGACCTGAGCCCAGGCATGTTCGGGTCCGACACGGGCGTGTAATATTTGACACAGGCGTGTTAAATTTGACACGGGCGTGTCGAATGTCGTGTCCTCCTCTGGTCATGCAACATTTTGTGCTAAGGAGATCACACGGCCTGGGACACAGGCGTGTCCCAGGGCGTGTCTAGCACACGGCATGTGACACGATCGTGTCACATGGCCGTGTCCTTCTCGGGAGAATCATGGTTTTTGCACACGGGACGTGACACGGGCCATGACACGGGCGTGTCACATTGTGATATGGGCGTGTCGGTGACCGTGTCAGAGGCCGTGTTCTGGTCGGGAATTTCTGGTGATAGCGAATGAGTGACACGACCATGAACACAGCCGTGTTGCAACCCGTGTTCGGCCCAAATTTTCTATTTTGAGGCTAAATCGTAGCCGTTCGTTTCCTTGGTTTGGGATCCAACGGCTGGGGGTTGTTCCAGCTGAGGTTAAACCAGAAATCGGGTTTGAAAACCCTTATTTATTTTGGGCTATCTCTCTCTAAAAGCTAGAGAGACGGGAGAGCAAGGAGGAGAAAAAGGAGCTAGATCTGGTCACCGGCGGAGCTTCGGGGCTCCAAATCGCGAGCCGACTTCGGATCCGCGGAGGAGAGGAGATTGCGGTGCTTTCCATCCGCATAGATTTCCATGGTGCTACGGAAGAACGCTAAGGTAACGATTTTCATCTCGAGCATGTGAAGCTCTTCTTCTTTGCATGGGAAAACCCTTCTCCCGCGAGTGTCCGGCGAGATTGCGGTATTCCTTGGGGTAGATATGTAAAGTCCCCCTTGTTAGAGTTTGGAATCGTAGTACGGACATAAGCATGTTGTGTGAAGCCTACCCGGACAAGTTGGTCTGGATCGGTGATGTACATTGCATTTTAGCCGGAGAAGACTCTGTGCCCTTTGTTGTTTTCGGGTTTCTACAGGGTAGATTGCAGCAGGGATCCTTGGGGAGTAACTCTAAGACGCACTCGGAAAACTGGGCGGAAATGCATTTCCGCCATTTTGGTGGCCGGGGAGCCAACCATGAACATAACTGGGTTTTGTGCTTGTGTGATCGAACTTTGGGATCCGGGAGAAGCTTGGCCCGCACGTACGTCTTAATATGACTATGTGGTGTGAGCAACGGGCAAGTGGATGCGGGCCCGAGCTATGCGGTTTGGTGACAGACATCTGAAAAAGAGACTGGCCATTGGCATGGTCGTGCGAGTCTTAGGCTTAGACCGAAAAGACTAGATTGATCACGAGATTTGCCGTCCAAGGGATGGTGGTGAGACCACGGTCACGACCGAGTTCACCGAGTTAGTGCCCTGAGAGCACGGGGTGTGTGGCCGTTTGAGTCCGCACCTGTGTTGATATGCTTATTCTCTATTTGGTTGGCTAGGCTAACAAGTGCAGGGAAGAAGCTTTGCTGCTCCGAGCTTGGGGGCGGAATCGTTATAATTTGGTCAGCATAGCTGACCGTATCCTTTGTTTACCACCGTGCGGTGGATTGTTGCTTGCAGGTGCTGCGGAGCCGAGCGGTAAATAGCGGGCTAAAGCCCAAGTTGCTGCGCCGGCCCTCGAAGGCCTATTTTTGAGTGTTTTCTGTTATTCTCATGTATGACCGGCCTGCGTGCCGAGGTTTGGAATGCATTATCTATTAAGCAAACTTTTGTAAGGCCTTAAGGCCATTATCTTTGTGTATCGTACATTCCTATGGAACTTTTGTAGTGGACATTCATGCTTTGGCTAGGTTCTTTTATCTTGCAACTTAAAAACTTGCTTCTGCTAGGTGCTCTGTGTATGACGTTGTGATTGGTTGAATGGTCTCAATAAATAACCAACCGGTCTGTCCGTAGTATATGACGTCCGGGCCCCGACCGGACCTACTGCTCTATGATATGCGACGGATAGTGGTGTTATAGCAAAGGGTTCATAAGGGGTCGACAGGGAGGCCTCTAGCAAAGAGCATGTAAGATCCCAGACTTTAATTGGGTCATGATGGTTAAAACTCGCGGCACCCCGCGGGTTAGGGTTTAATGGTTTATTAAAGAAAAAGTGGTGGTTATATTTATTAGAAAGAAAGGCAGGGCGCGCGGATTTGTTTTATATAAAAAAAAGTTTTTAGACCGAGTTTTAACGAAAGGGAGGCAAGTGCATCTATCGCGTGTAGTACAGGATATTCCGGTGTGGAATATCGAGGTCGTATTGTTCTCGGGGCCGGTTTACCTATTTTTACTCTTTCCCTTAAAGTCTATTATTTTACCGATAATATTTTAGTGGTTTATAAAATGAAAATTGCAGACATAAAAATATAAATAGTTCATAAAAAATAAAGCAGAAAAAAGTGCAGGAAGCCGATGAAGAGCTTAGCGCGACGATAATAAAGAAATTGAACTAAAATAACTTTTAATAAAAAGAAATCCTAAATTTCAAATTAATTAAGGCGGAGACTTGACCGTGGAGGTTCCACAAACATAAGCTCACCTTGGTCTAGGGATATCGCTCACCTGAACGCTAAGACTATTCGACCGATCGTTAGACCGACGAAGGATTCCTCTTAACGCTCGCATTACGCTAAGAACCCCGCTATTGGGTGGGGAACCCAATCCGGTAGAGTTACGCGCCTCCTCTCTCGAGGGTTAGCGCGGAGCTCTCTTTGCCCAAGGAGGATCGGTCCATACGTGCAGCCTCTCGGCGTTGCGTATGGATAACGGAAATAGAGCCCGCACATCGATATGCGGTCCTATACGTCGTTAACCCGAGGCAAACCTTAAGTAATTTTAATTAAATAAAAAAATAGGACTTTAATTATTTAAAGCTATTTTATCTGTCCCAATGCTCTTCGATATTGAGGGCTAAGAGCGGTTAGCCACTCATCGGAATGGGGACACTTAAGCTAGAAAGCGATAAAAGAAAGCGGTAAAGGAAAGCAGTAAATGAAAGCTGTAAAAGAAAGCAGTAAATTGTGAGTCCCGGCTAAAATGAGTGGGCGGGAGTAAATCTATCACATACATGCACGTACTCTACATAAATGAAACGCACACACGCACTCTACATAAATGAAAACACTCACACACACTCTACATAAATGAAAACACACACATGCACTCAAAGTTTCCTACTCAAGTGAGTAGGAGAAAAATTAAAGCAATAAAAAGACAAGTCTCACTCAAACGAGTGGGCGGGAAATGAAAGCAATGCGCCACTTAACTCTTAACGAGTAGGCGGAAATAGATGCTCGCACGCACACACTCTATATAAATTGAAATAAAGCTATAAAATCTAACTCATACACGCACACACACTTGCAAAAAAAAAGATGCTGAAAAATTAAAACAACGACATTTCTACCGCTAGAATGCGGTAGAAATGCGTAAAAGACAAAATAAAAATTAAACGAGCGAAAAGTTTTTCAAATAAACGTAAAATGAAAATGCTCGAAAAATTAAAACAACTACTTTTTCATTCTAATCTTTTTATAAAAGAGCTAAAAAAGTGAAAATAAAACTAAAAAAAGACGAAAAGTTTTACGATCCTAAAAAGTTTTAAGTTAAAGAAAATAAAGATAATACTTCTTAAAACTCTGTTATAAATTCATAAGGATGAAAATTAGGATAAAAAGAGAAATCTAAACCTAAACAAGTGATGAACACGAAAATAAAACGGATATTACAACGGCTAGAAATGCTGAAAATTCCTAAGTCTAAACTAAGTTATAAAAGCTAAAAAGAAACATAAAAAGAAAACAAAAAAAGGAACGAAAAATTACTTAAAGTAGGGTGCATAAATGAATTCCAAGCTATGCAAAGAGAGAAAAACTAATATTTTATTAAATAGAAAACAAAGAGATTATATAAAAACAAAAACAAACACTAAGGAGGGGGGGGGGAGGAGAAATTCCCTTACATAGCATGAGAAGTCATTTGAGCAGCACCTACCCTAAGGAATTTGGACCAAAAAGTTGACAGGAAAAGCTTACAGAAAGCTTTTATTTATAGACAAAAATTCGGGTGTGACACGCCCTAGGTCACGGGCGTGACAGGGGGCGTGTCGGTCAGAGACGTGTTTGACTTGGCTAATACGGCGAGCTGGCGTCGTTCTGGAAGGTTCGGGTACGTGACACATGTCTGTCACGGGCGTGACGGGGGGCGTGTCGGGGGCGTGACTTGGACAGCTGTCAGTTTTGATGTCGGCAGTGTTGAGTGTTGAAAAAGCGTTGAGTTTCGACATCGACACGGGCGTGACGGGCTTGACATGGGCGTGACTGGATGGCGTTGAGTGTTGAACAGTAAAATCGTTGAGTGTCGACTGACGGAAGGCGTTGAGTGCTCGACACGGGCGTGTCGGTCAATGACACGGGCGTGTCAGGTCAAATTTTGACTTTTTTCTGAAATTTTCAGAAATGCAAAATAAACTAAGTTTAGAAAATATTTACAAAAAAGGAAGTATATTATTAAATAAAACAAACTAAAAATAACAAAATAAACAAAAAAGACTTAAATAAAATACAAAAATATAGGTATATTTACAACTCATCAGGTCACTAGAACCCTATTGGACCAAATAGAAGTGACTCGAACCCTTACTCGAGATCTAGAAGGTAGGAGGTGGCCCGATTTTGGGATATTGAGTTCTGTCAGTTCCTATAGACTAGTAAAGTCAATACAAGTGCAACATGATTTGTTTCATTTTAATCGGAGGTCATGTGGTGGAAATGTCTGGTTTGTTTAGTGCATCGCGACTATATAGAGTTTGGATATTGAGCGTACGAACTTCGATTCGAGTTTTGTCAGTTCCTATAGACTCGTATAATCAGCATGAGTGCAACGGGACTCGTTTCTTTTTGATCCAAGATCGTATGGTGAATATGACTGTTTTGTTTTTTTTACGACTACGTAGAATTTGAATATTGAACATATGAATTCTGATTCGAGTTCTGCCAGTTCTTGTAGACTCGTATAGTCAATATGAGTTCAATGAGACTCGTTTTATTTTAATCCGAGGTCATATGTGAAATATGACTATTTTAGGTTTCATAGCGCGCCCCGACGCATAATTTTAGAATATTGGGCAGATAAACTCGGAATTGACCTCGGCTAGTTTTATTGAACTCATGAAATCAAAATAAGACCAACGAAATTCGCTGCGGTCAACTCTGACGTCGAGTGGTCAAAAAGTGGTCAAATCAAGTTTATTGTGCACTGAAAAACGTACACACACTAATATTATATTAATACCCCAACATTGACTTGTACCCAGATGAATCAGTCTCATTTTGACCTTGACCCACATGAGGGACCCATCCTAAGTTTGACCTTGGTCAAACTTACAAAAATTACAAATTAGGTATCGCGCTAAATCCCAAGCCCAATCCTTAAAGCTCCCGCGTTAAATTCCGACTGTATGTTAACTGCTGATTTCAGACCCTCCGGCTTTGATCCAACATTAATGCTGCTCTGTGCATGTGGCGAAGAAGACAATGACTTCCTTAGCCTCTCGGCTATAGTGAGAAACTCCTGCGTTCGATCACGGTAGTAATATTGGCCCGATCTCGGGTGCATCTCAGAACCCTAGATTTATCCAATTCTACGATAAGGAGAGTAGATCTATCGATAAATCCCACACAAACAAGTACGAAATCAAACGCCGATGGAATTAATTCAACTACAATCCTTCCTGTTGATGTCGATCCGAGCTCACTGAGTCGTGTCGATTAATTTGAACTACAAAACCAAGCACTCGATGCGCCTGCTGCCGCCGCCGACGCGTCCCCACCGCAACTCTACGAATCCAGATAAACTGTCGGCGCTAGGGCTAGCCTGCCCCCGAGATTTAGACCAGCGCACTCCTTGAATCGATTAATGGTGGAAAGAAAATGAAAAAAATAAAGCGCATGATTACTTTGGATATTAATCGAAATATGAGAAACAAAAGTCGATCAGGCGAAGTTTTTGAACCGAATCTGTTCAGAAATCTCTGTGTCAGATCCCCGCGATTTTGCATGGATTGGGGGGAGGGAGGGAGGAAGGAAGGAGAAGAGTTCTTCCTTATTTTCTCCTTCTCTGAAACCTGTATGTATATTTTACCTGTCAATATTGTTTTTTTGACACTTTCCACCCGAGATTATCCTATTTTGATACTTTGCATTCCGAATTTTTAAAAGTGACACTTTGTACTTTCGAATTACAATTTTTTGTCACTTTGCATCCCAAATTTGAAATTTTAAAGGTATTTACATCCGGGCATGACCCAGAATGTTTATTTTGCACTTTGCAAATAACCAAAATAAGATAATTTGTGATCTAAAGTGCAAAAATAAGTATTTTGGGTGGTGCATGAACCTAAATACTCCTAAAATTTCAATCTTGGCATGCAAAGTGTCAAAATTCTGAAATTAGGGGTGCAAAGTACCAATTTTAGAAATTCAGGGTGCAAAATATCAAAATCGGGTAATTTGGAAGTGCAAAGTGTCAAAAAGCTGCCAATATTTTATGTATGCATAATATTATAGGTTGTCATTAGGTATATGAGTGATTTTTTTGAGTAAGATCGTTATTAGTCATGTCAATTATATTTTGTAGGTGTTGCGTAGTGTTTTTATTTTAAGTTATACTAATTAATTGATAAGATGTTTATTTTAGAAAGTAGTACTTAATTCATAGGGGCAGAGTCTTGTGTCTGTCATGATTGGTTGTACGATGCCTCATATTTTTCATTTATCAATCTATATTATACAAAGAAAAACTTGGGAGAACCAGTGTAACCTTGGAGGACCATCAAACTCATCAAAGCCATCTGATCGCTTCTGCTGGAATTATCCTCCTTTCTATAAGCCGATATCCAGCTGAATTTCCGCTCTTTCGTATCACAACTCGAGCAGCTATCAACGCCTCGTCTCCGGACTGCAATATCTCGTGGCCAGTTTGAATCCATGCCAGACCGATGACCTCCTCCGCTTGATTCTTCTCTTCTTCACAGTCATTGATGCTCTCGCAGCCATCGAGCAGGCCACCGTCGACGGCGTGAAAGTTATGCTAAGATTTATTATAATACTCACTTACGTCTTCATCACCGCTTCTCATTCTCCTACCACATGTACGATTTTGCATACATCTTCATCATCATCAAACTTCAGGTATTGCAACTACATTTATTTTTCCTCCATAAATCTGCTTTGTTTCGTTAATTTTTTTAATGATTAACTAATAATTTCCCTGCCATTTGTGTTTTTGGCATCTTTATAATGATGAGAAATTATAATAGCTAAAGTGCTCTGGAGAGCCCTATCATTTCATATTCATTTACTATTCTTTCAATATTCACATTCATTTCACGTCCATTTACTGTTCATGTCAGACGCGATTGGCTGTAGGGGCGGAGCCCGCTAGGATGCGGCGAAGCTCGTCGATTGCATCGAGCACTGACGAAAGAGAGAGTGAGGAAGAGAGAGGGCAGAGAGGGAGGGTCCAACATCGATCAAAGAGAGAGAGAGAGAGGGGGGGGGCACATGTTCTATTCGAATGAAGGTACGATCGTGATCGGAGTAATGTCGTATAAGGTACATGGAGCTCCCCGTGCGCTGTCACTCGTAATATATATAAGGAAGTCTAGTGGTGTAACATTGAAGTCCCATCAAACAACATCGGGTAGTTGTAAGTGGAACGAAAGAAGTGGCATAGGAATGGAAAATCCCATGCAATGTCATGTACAGGAAACAACTACAAAAATACTATCTAATGACTGGATCTAGTTCTTATCCCAGTTACATCAAAAATTTTGGAACTATCATGTCAATGGTTTTGGTTCCAGTTCAACAAGAATCAAAGTCAAATAGTAAGTCGCTAATAGTTCAGTCAGGTTTCATGCAGTTCAGACCGATTTCAATCGATTCTATATGTCGTAATTTTAATTTGTTTATAACTCTGTAATTGTAGTCATTATACACAATTACAAATGTTACTATCCTTTTTAAAATACATAATTATAAAGGAAAGAAGCATGAGGTGAGGATAAAAAGCTTGTCAATCGATGCTTATTAGTCTTTTACGGTGGCTGTTTCAGGGTTGAGCGGAGGAGTGAGGTGAAGAGGCAATAATGGACATGAAGAAAACTTGAATGGAGGGAGTCCACAAAGAAAATAGAGAGATACTTGGAGTAGTTGAAGGCAGAAAGATATTCTGGGATGGTGGCTAAAACTACCCGAGCTCGGTGATGGCTTTAGATGGCTTCATAGAAGGTCTACTGTAATGGGTGATTGCGTCACACTGTCAGCAAGGGGTCGATAGGGCGTCAGCAGGGAGGCCTCTAACAAAGAGCATGTAACATCCCAGACTTTTATTGGGTCACTAGAACCCTAGTGGACCCAATAGAAGTGACTTGAATCCTTACCCGAGACCTAGAAGGTAGGAGGTGACCTGATTTTGAGATATTGAGCTCTTTAACCCTGATTTGAGTTCTATCAGTTCCTATAGACTCATAAAATCAATACGAGTGCAACAAGATTTGTTTCGTTTCGATCAGAGGTCATATGGTGAATATGATCGACTTGCGTAGTGCATCGCGACTACGTAGAATTTGGATATTAAGCATATGAACTCCGATTCGAGTTCTGCCAGTTTCTATAGACTCGTATAGTCAATACGAGTGAAACGAGACACATTCCATTTCGATTCAAGGTCATATGGTGAATATGACTATTTTGTGTGACTATGTAGAATTTGAATATAGTGCATATGGACTCTGATTTGAGTTTAGTCAGTTCTTATAGACTCGTATAGTCAATATGAGTGCAATGAGACTCGTTTCGTTTTGATCTGATGTCATATGTGAAATATGACCGTTTTTATGTTTCATAGCACGCCCCAACGCACAATTTTTGAATATTGGGAAGATAAACTCGGAATTGACATCGACCAGTTTTATTGAACTAATGTAATCAAAACAAGACCAGCAAAGTTCGTTGTGGTCAACTCCGATGTCGAGTGGTCAAACATTGGTCAAATGAAGTTTATTGTGCACCGAAAAACATGCACACACTAATATTACTTTAATACCCCAACTTTGACCTATCCCTAGATGAATCAGACTCACTTTGACCTTGACCCCCACGGAGGACCCACCCTAGGGTCGACCTTGGTCAAACTTACAAAAATTACAAATTTTGAAAACTTTAAGTAGGGATATTCATACACCACTTGGGCCCCACCTTTCATGCCCCACATGGGTTTTTAAAATCAGCAAGGGCCTCATCTAGGATGAGCCTTAGCACAAGCCCAAGAGGCCCAAGAATTCCTTGCTCCCCTCTTCCTTTTCCAAAAGCCTCCTCCCCCTTTGGATGCTTGCCAAGTGGATGTACCACCCCTCTAAGATGCAAGCATTTAGTTAGACAGGTGGAGGAGCCTCCCCAAGCTTTATAAGGGAGGGTCTTTAGTCCCATATCGGGTAGACGAGGGGGAGTCCTCCCTCCCAGCCTTATAAAAGCACACCCCCCTTCAGCAGCTTTGCACAGCTCACACAAGCAACCACCACCCCCTGCCCCGAACCTCCCCTCTCCGAAAACCTAAACCTGATCTTATACCTCTTGGTCACCCTCCCATGACAAGTTAGCCAGGAACCTCCCAGAGGCCCCAATAGTAAGTGGAAACTCACCCCCTCCTCCTTCTCAATCCCCCCGACACACTGCATGCGCCGCACGGCCGTCGAAGCGCCGTCGCATCAACCTGAACCATGCTCTAAGCTCGGGTGGTGGCTATGTGTGATGAGCCCCTCCCAATGCTAGTGGTGGAGCTGGGCAGATTTTATCCCCTCGAGGTGAAAGTCGGTGATGCCATAAAAAAATGCGTCTTCGGCGGCACCCGAGCTTTATACTCTCTCAATTTCGAAATTTTGGCAGCAACCGGCGGCGCCAGGCTGCCGGACCATCGTCGGAGAAGTGTTCGACCCCCTGCGAGCTGGCCGGGAGCAGTGTCGTTGTGCAATAACGACCAGAGAGCGTGGTGGTGCGACACTGTCAGGAGTAGGGCCGTCCGCGCCACCCTGTCCTCTGTTTGATAATTTTGACGGTGGTCGGCGGTTGTCCAATGGCCTCCAGATTGTTCGCTGGCCCCGCCGAGTCTCCCGGGGGCGGCATCGTGTCCTGACAACCGATGGCTGACGATGGCAGAAGCTCGCAAGCTTCTCCCGCCCCGGGCTTACAACTGTCGTCTAATCTCTAATAGGAGATTGAACGGCCAAGGGTTCATTGTTCCCCGCCTCATATTCAGAGCCCCAGAGCGGATCTATGCTAGATTCGTTGTAGGGGAAAAAGCAGAAAACACGTCGTGTGGCTCAATCTCAGCTCCTGATTCCAAATCAGTTCTGGATATTTGCAGCTCAAATTGGACAACAAGCTTGTGAAATTATTTGAGAAAAATGTAGGCTCCTAGGGGAAAAAATTAACATGAAAGTTGTTCACCTCTGTAAGGGTTATCAGCATGAATTTTTGGGGGATATTTTAGAAAATCATTTGGTATTTTTAAAGGTTTAAATAAAGTTTATTTAGGTAAATTAAAGGCCGAAAATGTTTGAATTTTTTTGGAAAAATTCATAGGGGAAAATGAAGCTCTCATTGATACTCTGTAAAAATTTGAGGACCTTCAAAAGTGAACTCATGTTTTTACAACCTCTTAAATTAAGGATATCACCATTAAAATTATTAATTATCCAATTTATTGTGATAGAAATGAATTGGTGCGCGTTGGCGTATTTGAATCAAGAATTATTTTAGAAGAATACATCGGAATTTTATTCGAGGTAAAAATCCGTGCTCGAAACGACGTGGGCGCTTATGAAATGAATTGTTAAAATCTCGGGATCTTTTCTAACTCTTTGTAGAAATTTTCAAAAAATTGATATATTAAATGTATACTCGGAATGTATATACAAGGGTTGTGCATATCGAGAAATTAATGATGTGAGCGCTAATTAGGGCAATTCTCAACCTCGACTCAGAAGTTCTAAATTAACCTTCAAGATATTCTAAAAGTTGTCTAATTCACAAGGTCAGTGTTCGAGGATAATCGGACTCTCGTAATTGAAAATAGCCAGAATCAACCCGACTCAAGCAGTCAAGTTGGCTAACTATTTGCAGTTATTCTCTTGCAAGTATTTAAAACTTCCGATAATCAAATAATATATATACATATCGAGAAATGAGGAATTTATAATAAGCTTATATCTCTTAAATTTGATTAAGCACACATAAGAGGTGTAACGAAGATATTTATTGAATATAAATAAATGAGTGAAATCTAATAAGAAGGTGTCTATGATGAAGTGATGAACTTGCGTCATATGAATGGAGATGAAACTGAACTTGCTCCCTATGAACGAAGATGGAACTGAACTTGCCTCTTATGAATGAAGATGAAACTAAACTTGCCTCTTATGAACGAAGATGAAACCGAGCTTGTCTCCTAAAATGAAGATGAAACTAAAAACTTAACTTTTTTTCTGCTCTTTATTTCAGCATTTCAGATTACCGCATTTATTTCAGTTCAACATTTTATTACAGTTCATTTCAGTTCAGCCTTTTCTTTCAGTACAGCTCTTTATTACAGTTCCTTCGTTTTATCATTTTATTACTACAATTTGTTTTAAATACTTTATTTTAGTGCTTCAATTCTGCAGTTTATTTCAACATCATTTTATTACTACAATTTATTGTTCCCTGTATTTTGTTCGGGTCTCGCTCTAACGAGTGGCTGATTATTTGGGTGAGCATTAGTCAAACAAAACTTGGAATCGAGGAATTCCTCCGTGTCTAACCCTAAATAATTAACTCGAACGCTCGTTGTGCTCTTTGTCTAAAGTCGAGCAGCACGCTAAAGAATCATGGCCGTCTGCCCGAATTATTTCTTGTCAAGTACTCAAGTAGGGCAAGCCATCGCGGACCCAACGATGCCAATTTTATGATGCATATATTACTTGTATTGCAAATTACATGCAGTGAAAAAAGTGGCAGGTCGGTCATGCCTGTAGACTGTTCGTACCGGTGCGGGAAGGTTGACGTCTCACCGGGACAAGGAGATGTATACTACGGGTGATCGACCATATTATACCCCGTTGGATTCCTCTGCTTGTCGACCTTATTTCAAAATTCGCCAGATGCCGCTCACATCCAAGAGTACAATAGGTTGTACATTGGGGCATGTGTAGTACGGTACAACCACGCCCAGAAGTAATAGGACTGACTACTATTGTCGACGACCACATCGATGAGGCACGCAGGGTTTATTACCCTACTAGAAAAAAGCGGTCCAAACTTTGTCGATGTAACACCTCCATCCGTCACATGAAATATAACAGAGGGTCCGGCCGGGGCCCCACGCCATATGCCACAGATAGTCAGCGAGGTTACATGTTACTATCAAAAGGCCAAACAAATCTTAACTCAGAGCATTCTATCTGAAGTTTCGTGAGTTACTTGAACTTAATACATGCGAATCTACTATATATAAATATATATCTGATGAATGTTTACAAAATACACAAAATTCACGGCCTTAAGGCCTTACAAATGTTCTTCCCAAAAAAAAGTGGTTTACAGACATCGGCGCGCAGACCGACCACATATGAAAAACATTTAAAAGCCTTTGTCTGGCCTTCGAGGGCCGACATAGCATCAAAGGGTTGAAACCTGCTATTTTCCGCTCGGCTCTCCAGCACCTGCACAGGGACAATCCACCACAAGGGCGACAAAAAGGCAACGGTCAGCTTTCAACTGACCAATTTATAACGACCCTACCCCATATCCGGGCAAAGGTATTTATTCCCTGCAGGCATATCATTTATATATAGATATATCACAAGCAGGCACACTCAAGCACCATTCAATATATCACAAACAAGTGCATCAACGGCCAAACGTTCCATGCACTCAGGACACATTCTCGGTATACAGGATTGTTAGGGTCCCACCACCGTTCAGAGGTCCGAGACATGACAGTCAACTTTGAGCATTCTAGTCTTTCCGGTACGGGGCCTAAGACTCTCACTATGCTAATGACGAAATTCAATTACTTTAGGCAATTTAGTCCGAACGACATAATGCGGGTACGGTTCAGCTATTGCATGTTGCTCAATTCGTTAGTTCAAACTATACTGACGCGGGTCGGCTTCCCCTTGCCCGTTCGGCTCACTGGCCTTTAAGAGCTCACATCTCACACTAGCGACACGATCTCCGAGAGACTGGCTTCGTCAATAAAATTCTATCTGGAAGCTATCGCCAGCGATAATCACTATCGCCTAGCGTTAGCGACAGAACTCTCTTCTGATTTCAGAGTTAGCCACAACTGGAATATCTTTCCAGCCAAAACCTTGCAGCATCCTGCAGTGACAAAAAAATGGTCTTTCACAGCAATCATAGCTCACAAAGTGCTATCGTCAGCGATACTCGTTGTCGCCCGACGATATCCAATAGTTAGCAAACTGTGGTATTTTCCTGGAGCACAGCTCTAGTACTTCCTGCTACTCCCATTTCATAGGTACAACCTCACAGACCCCGTAAACTACTCGTTTATACTCGGAGTCTTCTCCAACACGCAAAATAAAACATCACCAATCCAAACCAACCTGTCCGGATGGGTTTCACACTGCATGTCTATTTCGTACTGCGATATCCGGATTCTATATGCAAAACCACCCGGGGATATCACATATCGACCCATCGGAATTCCCTCGATTCTCCACCTTTTGGTGGGGTATTCCATGCATATGCAAAAAGGAGGACTTCACTTGTCCAAGAAGGAAGATCGTTACCCTCAGAATTCGTTTTGGAGCCATTAGCAAACTTTCTATCCGGCTGGAAAGGAGCGCCTCATTTTCCTCTTCACGGATCTTGCCTTATTTCTCGATTCTGCCCACGGGATCTCTTTCACTAAGCTAGCAAAGCTTCAGCCTTCTTCTTCCTTTCTTCCAAGAACTTGATGAGAAGGATGAGAGGGTGAGAGAGAAGAGAAATGAATCTTCTCTCCACCTCTTCTCTGGTTAAGCAGTCTCGGGAATAAACTCAGCCACACGATCCTCTCATCAAAAGAAAGCAAAAGCCACAATTTCAGCTGACAAGTCAAACTTAACGCTATCGCTGAGCAATATCCGCTATCGCCTGAGCGATATCGTCGACGGCCGCTTTGACCCCAGTCAACCACCGCTCTTCGGTCGCCGTCTGGCCATCCGACGCGTGTCCATCCATATGTGGCAGTATCGCTCACTAATACTCACTATCGCCGAGTTGGTGTCCAGCCATACGTGGCAGTATCGCTAGGTGCCTTGGAGGATGAAGGAAGAAGATGAGAGTTGGTGAAAACGGATGCTCTCCAAGGCACCCCTAAAGTCTATTTATAGATTTCTGAAAATGGTCTGCAAATAGCCAACCTCCGCTGCACTGAAATTACTGAAAACACCCCGGGATGGTCTGCTAACAACCAAACTCTGGTGTTTTGAACAGCTATTCGCAGCCTGCTAGAGGCAAAATAGCAGACCCTCGAGCCAAGCGAGTACTCCAGTCGGGCAAGTACTCCAGTAGGGAGACTACTCTAGCAGGGCGAGTACCCCAGCAGGGCGAGTACCCCAGCAGGGCGAGTACCCCAGCAGGGCGAGTACCCCAGCAGGCCAAGTACTCCATCAGGGGGAGTACCCCATCAGGGCGAGTACTCCAGTAGGACGAGACTCTAACAGGGAGAGTACTCCAGCAGGGCGAGTACTCTAGCAGGGCGAGTAATCCAGCAGGGCGAGTACTCCAGCTGGGCGAGTACTCCAGCAGGGCGAGTACTATACCAGGGCAAGTACTCCAACAGGGCGAGTACTCCAGCCAGGCGAGCTGGGCGGGTGCCGGCCTCCCGCCGTACCTGCCCCCTGAAATGGGGTCGGGGCGAGTGCCGACCTCTCGCCGCCCCCGCCCAATGAAGAGTACACCAAGCACTAGCAAGCTAGGTAAATTTTTCTTCCCCCTACTAGTATATTATGCAGATCAAAAAAAATTGGCCTCGAAGAGTGCAAAACCCCCTAAAAGCTTACAAATGTGTAGCAAGTCTTACGCCTTGCTTGGGCCCCCCATTCCGCGAATACGGGGTTGTACACAATCCCCGCTTTTTTTTGGGCGAGTTTCACGCTCGGAAAGAAACATCCAACCCAATGTATTCGCTGTGTAGCACTCTTGGAGCCGAAAATACTTGGCCTTTCCGAGGGTTCAACCTGTCATGCTAGCTAACGGGAGCCTATGTGGCAAGATCCCCTTCGGGTTGGAACCTTTTCTCCACCGAGGCACATTCAACCCATCCAGCCAATAAGAGTCTGGGTGAGGAGATCCTCTCAGAGTTGGAACTTTCTCTCCACTTAGGCACATTTGACTCATCCAACTAGTAGGAGTCTGGGTAAGGAGATCCTCTCGGGGGTGGAACCTACTCTCCACCGAGGCACATTCGACCCGTCCAGCTAGTGAGAGCCTGGGTGAGGAGATCCTCTCAGGATTGGAACTTTCTCTCCACCGAGGCACATTCGACCCATCTGGCTAGTGAGAGTCTGGGTGAGGAGATCCTCTCGGGGGTGGAACCTACTCTCCACTAAGGCACATTCGACTCATTCAGCTAGTGAGAGCCTAAGTGAGGAGATCCTCTCGGGGGTGGAAATTTCTCTCCACTAAGGCACATTCGACCCATCTAGCTAGTGAGAGCCTGAGTGAGGAGATCCTCTCAAGGGTGGAACCTATTCTCCACCGAGACACATTCGACCCATCCAGCTAGTGAGAGCCTGAGTGAGGAGATCCTCTCAGGGGTGGAACTTACTCTCCTCCGAGGCACATTGGACTCATCCAGCTGGTGAGAGCCTTGGTGAGGAGATCCTCTCGGGGGTTGGAACTTGCTCTCCCCGAGGCACATTTGACCCACCCAGCTAGCGAGAGTCTGGGTGAGGAGATCCTCTCGGGGATGAGACTTGATCTCCATCGAGGCACATTCGACCCATCCAGCTAGTGAGAGCCTAGGTGAGGAGACCCTCTCGGGGGTTGGAACCTGCTCTCCTCGAGGCACATTCGACCCACCCGCCTAGCAAGATCCTCGGTGAGGAGATCCTCTCGGGGATAGGACTTGCTGTAACGCCCCCGATTTTCCTGCGTTTATCGGTATTCTCGTTGGCGTTACGATGACGCGTTCCGTGGCTTGTGCCATGTGTGGAGTATGGTTTAGCTCCTTTGAACTGAGTGCCCTGTTTGGTAGCCTGTTGGCAAGATCTCCCTAGCAAGCCGAGTCGTTTTGGGTGGCCCGGTGTGGCCTCTCGGGGGGAATGTTTGTGTTTGGCTTTGTTTGGGTATAACTCGAGTTCTGTTCGTCGAAAGTTAATTTCGACTTCGCCGTTGTGTGCGTAGCATGGGTATTTAGCTACGGTGCGAATTTCGTCGAATTCCGAGGTGATTTGGTTTTCGCGTCGTTTGGTGTGTTATTGGTATTGGTGATCAATTCATTAAATTGATTTGGCTTGTTCTGTAGCCCTTCGGTTTTGACCGATTGTTAAATTCTGCGGGAGAATTTAATTGGGCAGTTATTGTCTTGCCTTGGTGGCAGCCATATTTTTGGCTTATGCTTATTTTGGTATTTACTTAATGAAGTTAAGTAATTAGGCGTTTTAGGGTTCGGTTATGGATGAACCGGCGTTTAGCTTTTCGTATAAAAGTTTTTCTTAAGAAGTGACGGCCCACTTCTTCTTCTTCTTTTCCTGAGAGAGAAGCTGTCGCTGCCTTTTTCGCGGAGAGCAGAGGAGAAAACCGCCCGTCCTGTACCTCCTTCGGTCGGCGATTCCGGGCTTGTTCGTGGACGGAATTCGATTCCGAAAACAGCGTTGTCTTGCTCTCTCCGAGATCTTCGTTTCGACGGTAAGATATTCGATTTTCGTGGAGTTTTGATGAGATTTGGGTTTCGGTTTTGGAGTTTTCAGCCATTAATGGCCGTGAGATTTATTCTAGGTGCTGCGGCTGTTTGTTCCGTGTGAAGAGGAGGAGAGCCATCCAGGCTTCGTTGAAAGTTGAGGCAAGTGGTATTCTTGCCCTTGCCAAGTTTCTTTTGATTATTTTTGCTGAAATAGAAATCCCTGTTACCCCAGGTTAGAGACCTTATTGCTCTCATATTTATTGTTATCTATAGGAATTAGTTCTTCCTATAAACCCCCCTACTTGTGCTGATGGAACCCAACTTTGCCGGCATAATGCCGTTTATCTTTGTTCAGATTTGCTCTGGTTTGGGTGTAGCCGAGAGGGAGTGTTAGGAGGGGAGTGGGTGTTTTTCCCAAATTTGTTAAGGGTATTACTCGAGTACGGAGTATGTTACTCGTAAGGTAGAAGTGGGCTACTCGGGTATTAGTTTTAAGTTACTCGAGTAGTAGGTAACTACTCGAGTAGGGGGTTTTGAGTTACTCGAGTAGTAGGCATCTACTCGAGTGCAGGTTTATAGTTACTCGAGTAGCTGTTTGTAGATACTCGAGTAGCTGGTTGGAGTACTCGAGTAGCTGTTTGTAGATACTCGAGTAGCTGTTTGTAGTTACTCGAGTAGCTGTTTGTAGATACTCGAGTAGCTGGTTGGAGTACTCGAGTAGCTGTTTGTAGATACTCGAGTAGCTGGTTGAAGTACTCGAGTAGTTGGTAACTACTCGAGTGCTGGTTATGTTTGTATACTCGAGTAGTAGGCGACTACTCGAGTAGAGAGTTGAGGTACTCGAGTAGTTGGTAACTACTCGAGTGCTGGAATTTGAATACACGAGTAGTTGGTAACTACTCGAGTACTGGAAATTCCCTGCCTTCTTTTTGTCTTAGAATCGTTGAGCTCCGTGTTACCTTAGTGGGATTGAGGTTAGAGTTTGGTTTTGGCCTTAAGTGAGGCTAGCTCACTCAACGCCAAGGTTTAGGTAGGCACCGAGTGGGTCTCACTCAGCGCCTTGTCGTGTTGATTCTTTTCAACACTCTTCCTTTACCTTGTTTTCCGTTCCCGAGTGGTTTTCTTGTTATATTTCTGATATTTCCTTGTCGGCCGTTTTCTTTACCTTCTTAAAGGCCGAATCGTGGGTCGTGGTTAGTAGTGGTGGTTTATAGCTCTTCAGGGGGGTGGAGTTGTGTGACATAGCCAAGGCCACTCTTGTTTTCGTGCTCCAGGTACGGGCTGGGCATGTGTGGGTGGAAGGTCCCTTGTGCTTTCACGTGTAGACCCTCGAGCTTGCTGACTTGGACATGGTGGATTGGGGGACTGCGTTTGCCGTCGATCCGGTTTCTCGTTGTTTGTTTTTGCTACTACCACTCTCCACAGTTTAGGGTGTTAGAAGTTTCTTCCTTGGTAGTTTGCAGCACTTTTGGCTCTTGGTAGCCTAGTAGACCCGGCAGGATGTTGTTCCTGAGTGGGGTTGTTGCTGTTTCCTTTGCTCGTTGTGCTTTTCTGTGGTCCTGGTTTGGACAGTTCTGGCTCTTTCTACTGCATGTTTTTCAGTTACTTCTTCCTGTTGGTTGACTCCTGCATGCAGATGTTTTTACCTTGTTGCTTGCTGAGGTATTCTGTTTTCTTTTGGAATGCCTCAGGTTCGGAGTTGTAGCCGGTCTGGTGGCTAGTTAAGGCAGTGGTGCTGCTGGTGGATTCCCGGACTTTGGAGTTCCGTTTACCTTGTTAGTGAGATAGTTTCTCTGTACCTTCTTGCAGACTTACATATGTGCCAGTGGGTTCGTGTCAGATTGTTGGCGCCCACTGGTAGGTTTCTTACCTTTGTACTGGATATATTCACTTATGCTGCTACCATTTTCTGGAGATAGTCTACTTGCTCTGAAAAGGTTTTATGCTAGATTGTTAGTTACTTTTAAACTATAAATATTATTATAAATAAATCTCATGATCGACATGTTTTATAAGACTTAATCACTATTTTCCAAATCACGTATGAAAATCGTTTTCTTATATATTATATAAATCAAATGTAGTGCCTTGCATAGCATGAGTGGTTCTCTTGGGACCCTTATGCGCTCTTTAGGGTATAAAACCTAATTAAAGTATTTTTTTCTTTCCGCAGCGTATAAATATAGTTTTTCTTTTGTGGACTAGGTGATCCACTGAGCCGAGGGATACGGTCTCTAAAATATAACTGATTTTATATTCATAAAACACAGGATTTTCTTGCATAAAGTTTGTAGTTGGTTTTGCCTGAGCGTCAGCGGTTATCCCCTGCTTGACGTGGCATCATGACGCGTGTTTTCTCATACTCTGATAATTCCTATAATTGGAGAAAATGCGGGTTGTGACAGTTGGTATCAGAGGGAGGTTGCTTGACAAGTTAGTTGAGCAACCTTCCTTTGTTAGCTTTAGTAGTTCAGTATCATGTCATTCACACATCGATATGTCATCAGCACGTCTTGGCAAAAGCACGAACAGTACACTAATGGCATAACATGAAGTATACGAGGCATATTATGTAGTATGGGATGCATAATATGTGTTTGTATATGGATCCACCATAGGGGCTACATGTGAGGGTTATGTAGTATGGGATACATAACCTCACCACATGACTGCGACTAGTACGTTTCTTTTTCGTTGCATGGGAATGTTATGTAGTATGGGATGCATAACATTTTCATGTGTACGCCGCTCATAACATGCATTAGGACCCTTTTTAGAATGCATAGCACAAACATGCATAGCATATCATTACATAAGCACAACGTGCCAAGCTAAAGATTTGCAGGATGACATATGTACACGCATAAGTTTTCAAAACAAAATAAAGTCATGCATTCCCGATCTAGCCACGAGAGTTAGCAAGGTGATGGTTAACTATCCAGGTTAGGGCATGTCATCAAATTTTTTTGTTAAAAAGATAAACTCTCAGAGCAAGTTTAGCAGCTTTAAGCCTATATCTATATATGTATGGTCTGTACTTGTGTTTGTGTTCTAGTCGTTGATTGGGGATCTGATTTGGGGTGGTTATGATTATAGGATGGCTAGGCGACCTGCGACTCGATCGACTCCCCTATCTGAAGGTGAGTCGTCTGGGGCTCAGCGTGATGCGGTAATCGAGAGTCTGCGTCAGAGTAGTGAAGCTATGGGCAGACAGTTGGAGGAGGTGCAAGCCCAGATTCAATCTTTGGTGGCTGTTGTGGCAGGACAGGCTCAGGGTGCGCAAGTTCCTGCTGGGGGGTTAGCTGTTCCTCCTCCCCTGCACTCGTAAGACCTCTAGTAGTGGTGCCAGCGGAGATGGCCTTCATCTCGCAGTTTTAGAGGCTGAGCCCTCCCACTTATGACGGGAAGGCAGATTTCATGGTTATAGATGATTGGCTGATCTCCATGGAGGAGATGTTTTCGTATTCAGGGATTGCTGGTGACCAGAGGGTGATGCTAGCCACCTATCAGCTTAAAGGATTGGCTAAGAGTTGGTGGCTGAGAGAGAAGGAGAGCTTAGTAGCTGGATGCTCTTGGGGAATGTTTAAGGAGATGTTGTTGAGGAAGTTCTTGCCTTCGGTCGAGCGTGATCGTCTTATGAATAACTTTCTCTACCTAAAGCAAAGGCAACTCACGGTGGGTGAGTATGAAATAGAATTTAGTAAGTTGAGCCGTTTTGCCTCTGCCTTGGTCAGCGTTGAGGCGCGCTGATCGAGTTAAGAGATTTCTTGGTGGTTTGAGGAGCGAAGTGCAGCAGTTGACTAGTGCTTATGGGTCAATGACTTATGCTGGAGTTGTAGAGGCTGCTCTTAAGGTTGAGGCTATTGAAACGGCAAAGAGCAGAGGCCAGCAGATGAGAAAGGACAAGAGAAAGTCTGTAGAGGGGAAGAAGCCCCTGGTACCCGATGCTGTTCCGGGAAAGAGGAGCCGAGTAGTGTGCAGTTTCTGTGGCCGGTCAGGCCATCCTGTTGAGAAATGTTTTAAGAGGTCAGCAGCTCAGAAGAAGGAGCAGGTTCATGCGATCCAGGGTGCTCCTAGGAGAGATGTCTCCTGTTCAGTTTGCAAGCGGTCCGGGCATGATGCGGCCCAGTGTTGGACCAAGGATAGAGTCTGCTTTCAGTGTGGGCAGAAGGGTCATATCAAGTCGAGGTGTCCTCAGGTTCAGACAGCTCTTCCTACAGTTCCGTTGCAGGCTTTAGCTCCACCTCCGCGTGTGGACAAGGGAAAAGGGAAGCTGAACGTGATCTCTTCTGAGGAGGCTCAGACTTCGACCCAGGTTATTTCAGGTTAGTTGATTGCTGTTTTTCTAGCCTGGTAGTTTCATTTGCTAGAGTGTTGCGGTATTGCTATGGTAGTTCCTTAGTTTGTGTGTTCCTATAGGGAAGTTTAAGGTGAAGAACCGCTGGGCGCGTGTTCTGTTTGACTCCGGCGCTGCCCACTCGTTCGTGGCTAGAGCCTTTGTAGAGCATCATCGATTGACTCTAGATCGTGTTCGGGATTCCTTCTGTGTCAAGTTTCCTTCTGGTGAATCTGTGTTGTCAGATTTGGGCATTTTGGATTGCCCGGTTTTGTTGGGGGACTTTCTTGCGAAGGCGGACCTGAAAATGATTGATCTGGAGGACTTCGATGTCATTTTGGGCATGGACTGGCTCTCTCGGTATGATGCGGTCATTCAGTGCAAAGGAAAGCGCTTGGACTTCATCAGGGACGACGGTCAGCCCGGCAGCGTGTATGCTGCTCTGTGTCAGGATTTTCCTGTCATCTCTGTGGTATGTGCTCAGAGATTGTTTCATTCTAATTGTGGTGTTTGTTTAGTCTCGGCGATTGGAGCTGCTGTTAGCATGCCATGCTTGGAAGAGATTCCTATTGTTCGTGGTTTCGCCGATGTTTTTCCTGATGATCTTCCTGGTCTTCCTCCTGATCGGGATGTTGAGTTTGTGATCGATTTAGAGCCGGGTACGCGTCCTATTGCTAAGGCGCCGTACCGGATGGCCCCTCGTGAGTTAGAGGAGTTGCGAGTTCAGTTGGATGAGCTGTTAGCTAAAGGGTTTATTAGGCAGAGTTTGTCGCCTTGGGGTGCTCCTGTTTTGTTTGTAAAGAAGAAAGATGGGTCGATGCGGCTCTGCATCGACTATAGAGAGTTGAATAAGGTCACAATCAAGAACAGGTACCCTCTGCCGAGGATCGATGATTTGTTTGACCAGTTGCGTGGTAGCACGGTGTTCTCCAAAATCGATCTTCGTTCTGGTTATCATCAGCTTAGGATCCGTGAGGCGGATATTCCACGGACTGCGTTTAGGTCGAGACATGGACACTTTGAGTTTCTGGTGATGTCGTTTGGTCTGACCAACGCACCATCAGCCTTTATGGATATGATGAACCGGGTGTTCAAGGATTTTCTTGATAAGTTCGTTGTGGTCTTCATTGATGACGTGTTAGTTTATTCACACAGTGCTGAGGAGCATGAGCAGCATTTGCGTTTGGTCCTATCGGAGTTGAGGAATCACAAGTTATTCGCCAAGTTGAGCAAGTGTGAATTTTGGTTGCCTCAAGTTTCTTTTCTAGGCCACGTGGTGACTAAGGATGGGATCTCGGTCGATCCAGAAAAGATTGCAGCAGTGATGGATTGGATTAGGCCGAGTACTCCTAAGGAGATCAGGAGTTTCTTAGGGTTGGCTGGCTATTACAGAAGATTTGTGGAGGGTTTCTCTTCCCTAGCCGCACCTTTGACCAAGCTGACTCAGAAGAATGTGGCTTTTGTTTGGAGTGAGAAGTGTGAAGAAGCTTTTCTAGAGTTGAAGGAGAGATTGTGCACTGCTCCCGTCCTGACCCTGCCTACCGAGGGAGTAGATTATGATGTTTATGTGGATGCTTCGCTTGTAGGTCTGGGATGCGTATTAATGCAAGATGGAAAGGTAATTGCCTATGGGTCAAGGCAACTGAAGACTCATGAGAAGAATTATCCCACGCATGACCTCGAGTTTGCAGCAGTTATTTATGCTTTGAAGTTGTGGAGACACCTACTTTATGGGGCTCAATGCAAGATCTTCACTGACCATAAGAGCCTAAAGTACGTGTTCACGCAGAAGGAGTTGAATCTGCGTCAGCGGCGGTGGCTGGAGTATGTGGCTGATTATGATGTAGAAATCCAGTATCATCCGGGAAAGGCCAACGTGGTGGCCGACGCCCTGAGCCGAAAGACGGGAAAGATCTTTAACCTCTCCGCCGATCGTTTAGTGGAGGAGTTCCTCCTTATGGATATATCAGTGGGATGCTATAGTTTGCAGAGTAGTTTGTCAGTGGCAGAGCCGTCCTGGATTTCTTTGACTAGGCTGCACCAGAAGGACGATCCTGATCTTATGCACCTTTTCACCAGGACTGAGAAGGGAGAGTTGCCTGATTTTGCTATCGATGATGCGGGTACTTTGAAGTACCGCGGCAGGTTTTGCGTTCCCGCGGTTGGGGATATTAGGAGGATGATTTGCAGTGAGGCTCATGGTTCCAGCGTTTCCTACCATCCAGGATCTACGAAGATGTACCGTGACTTAAGACAAATTGCCTGGTAGTATGACATGAAATGAGATATAGCCCGATTTGTTGCTGAGTGTCACACTTACAAGCGTGTGAAGGCCGATCATGGAAGGCCTGGTGGTAAGTTGACCCCGTTAGAGATCCCGACTTGGAAGTGGGAGAGTATATCTATGGACTTCATTACGGGCTTACCAAAATCTCCGAGGGGATTTGATTCTGTTTGGGTTATAGTGGATAGATTGACGAAGTGTGCTCACTTCGTGCCTTATAAGATTGATTACCCGATGAAGAAGATAGCGGAGTTGTACTTGAATGAAGTCATCCGACTCCACGGTGTGCCGGTTAGCATCATTTCTGATCGAGATTCCCGGTTTACTTCTCGTTTTTGGCAGAGTCTGCAGGAGGGTCTGGGTACGGATCTGAGATATTCTACTGCCTACCACCCGCAGACCAATGGGCAGACGGAGAGGGTGAACCAAATTGTTGAGGATATGATCCGGTGCTATATTTTAGACCACGGTGGAGCGTGGGATGAGCGGCTGCGACTCATGGAATTTGCCTACAACAACAGTTATCAGGAAAGTTTGCAGATGGCTCCGTTCGAAGCCTTGTATGGGAGGCGCTGTAGGACTCCGTTGTTTTGGGCTGAGGCTGGTGAGAAGCCTTTGTTGGGTCCCGATGCGCTTGAGGAAATGGAAGTTGCTGTGAAGCTTATTCGGGAGAAGCTTCGTATAGCCCAGGAGAGATATGAAAAGAACGCCAACCGGCGTAGATCTGCTTTGGAGTTTTCCGTCGGGGACCTTGTATTCCTCAAAGTTTCCCCGATGGTAGGTGTTAAGAGATTTGGTAAGAATCGGAAGTTAGACCCAAGGTATGTGGGCCCGTTTGAGATTTTGGAACGGGTTGACGTGTCAGCATATAGATTGGATTTACCAGCGAACTTCCCGGGTGTGCATAATGTTTTTCATGTTAGCCAATTGCGGAAGTGTGTTCGCAGCAGTGGACAACTCTTGGATGTTGTGCCCCAGTTGGAGCCCAACCTCTCTTTTGTTGAGGTGTCGGTTCGTATTTTAGATACTCAGGAGCGTGTGCTGCGAAAGAAGTCCATACCGATGGTTAAGGTTCTATGGAAGAATCAGGATTTGGAGAGCGCGACTTGGGAGTTAGAGTCGGCTGTGAGGAGGGCTTACCCTCACCTGTTTCGTTGATTTAATTGGTATGTTTTCCTTCTTGTAACTCCTATTAGTTGTTTCTCCTTCTTTAGTAGGAGTGTTGTGCGTAAAGTTTCGGGACGAAACTTTCTTTTAGGGGGAGTGACTGTAACGCCCCCGATTTTCCTACGTTTATCGGTATTCTCATTGGCGTTACGATGACGCGTTCCGTGGATTGTGCCATGTATGGAGTATGGTTTAGTTCCTTTGAACTGAGTGCCCTGTTTGGTAGCCTGTTAGCAAGATCTCCCTAACAAGCCGAGTCGTTTTGGGTGGCCCGGTGTGGCCTCTCGGGGGGAATGTTTGTGTTTGGCTTTGTTTGGGTATAACTCGAGTTCTGTTCGTCGAAAGTTAATTTCGACTTCGTCGTTGTGTGCGTAGCGTGGGTATTTAGCTACGGTGCGAATTTCGTCGAATTCCGAGGTGATTCGGTTTTCGCGTCGTTTGGTGTGTTATTGGTATTGGTGATCAATTAATTAAATTGATTTGGCTTGTTCTATAGCCCTTCGGTTTTGACCGATTGTTAAATTCTGCGGGAGAATTTAATTGGGCAGTTATTGCCTTGCCTTGGTGGCAGCCATATTTTTGGCTTATGCTTATTTTGGTATTTACTTAATGAAGTTAAGTAATTAGGCGTTTTAGGGTTCGGTTATGGATGAACCGGCGTTTAGCTTTTCGTATAAAAGCTTTTCTTAAGAAGTGACGGCCCACTTCTTCTTCTTCTTTTCCTGAGAGAGAAGCCGTCGCTGCCTTTTTCGCGGAGAGCAGAGGAGAAAACCGCCCGTCCTGTACCTCCTTCGGTCGGCGATTCCGGGCTTGTTCGTGGACGGAATTCGATTCCGAAAACGGCGTTGTCTTGCTCTCTCCGAGATCTTCGTTTCGACGGTAAGATATTCGATTTTCGTGGAGTTTTGATGAGATTTGGGTTTCGGTTTTGGAGTTTTCAGACATTAATGGCCGTGAGATTTATTCTAGGTGCTGCTGTTTGTTCCGTGTGAAGAGGAGGAGAGCCATCCAGGCTTCGCTGAAAGTTGAGGCAAGTGGTATTCTTGCCCTTGCCAAGTTTCTTTTGATTATTTTTGCTGAAATAGAAATCCCTGTTACCCCAGGTTAGAGACCTTGTTGCTCTCATATTTATTGTTATCTATAGGAATTAGTTCTTCCTATAAACCCCCCTACTTGTGCTGATGGAACCCAACTTTGCCGGCGTAATGCCGTTTATCTTTGTTCAGATTTGCTCTGGTTTGGGTGTAGCCGAGAGGGAGTGTTAGGAGGGGAGGGGGTGTTTTTCCCAAATTTATTAAGGGTATTACTCGAGTACTGGAGTATGTTACTCGTAAGGTAGAAGTGGGCTACTTGGGTATTAGTTTTGAGTTACTCGAGTAGTAGGTAACTACTCGAGTAGGGGTTTTTGAGTTACTCGAGTAGTAGGCATCTACTCGAGTGCAGGTTTGTAGTTACTCGAGTAGCTGTTTGTAGATACTCGAGTAGCTGTTTGTAGTTACTCGAGTAGCTGTTTGTAGATACTCGAGTAGCTGGTTGGAGTACTCGAGTAGCTGTTTGTAGATACTCGAGTAGCTGGTTGGAGTACTCGAGTAGTTGGTAACTACTCGAGTGCTGGTTATGTTTGTATACTCGAGTAGTAGGCGACTACTCGAGTAGAGAGTTGAGGTACTCGAGTAGTTGGTAACTACTCGAGTGCTGGAATTTGAATACACGAGTAGTTGGTAACTACTCGAGTACTGGAAATTCCCTGCCTTCTTTTTGTCTTAGAATCGTCGAGCTCCGTGTTACCTTAGTGGGATTGAGGTTAGAGTTTGGTTTTGGCCTTAAGTGAGGCTAGCTCACTCAACGCCAAGGTTTAGGTAGGCACCAAGTGGGTCTCACTCAGTGCCTTGTCGTGTTGATTCTTTTCAACACTCTTCCTTTACCTTGTTTTCCGTTCCCGAGTGGTTTTCTTGTTATATTTCTGATATTTCCTTGTCGGCCGTTTTCTTTACCTTCTTAAAGGCCGAATCGTGGGTCGTGGTTAGTAGTGGTGGTTTATAGCTCTTCAGGGGGTGGAGTTGTGTGACATAGCCAAGGCCACTCTTGTTTTCGTGCTCCAGGTACGGGCTGGGCATGTGTGGGTGGAAGGTCCCTTGTGCTTTCACGTGTAGACCCTCGAGCTTGCTGACTTGGACATGGTGGATTGGGGGACTGCGTTTGCCGTCGATCCGGTTTCTCGTTGTTTGTTTTTGCTACTACCACTCTCCACAGTTTAGGGTGTTAGAAGTTTCTTCCTTGGTAGTTTGCAGCACTTTTGGCTCTTGGTAGCCTAGTAGGCCCGGCAGGATGTTGTTCCTGAGTGGGGTTGTTGCTGTTTCCTTTGCTCGTTGTGCTTTTCTATGGTCCTGGTTTGGACAGTTCTGGCTCTTTCTACTGCATGTTTTTCAGTTACTTCTTCCTGTTGGTTGACTCCTGCATGCAGATGTTTTTACCTTGTTGCTTGCTGAGGTATTCTGTTTTCTTTTGGAATGCCTCAGGTTCGGAGTTGTAGTCGGTCTGGTGGCTAGTTGAGGCAGTGGTGCTGCTGGTGGATTCCCGGACTTTGGAGTTCCGTTTACCTTGTTAGTGAGATAGTTTCTCTGTACCTTCTTGCAGAATTACATATGTGTCAATGGGTTCGTGTCAGATTGTTGGCGCCCACTGGTAGGTTTCTTACCTTTGTACTGGATATATTCACTTATGCTGCTACCATTTTCTGGAGATAGTCTACTTGCTCTGAGAAGGTTTTATGCTAGCTTGCTAGTTACTTTTAAACTATAAATATTATTATAAATAAATCTCATGATCGACATGTTTTATAAGACTTAATCACTATTTTCCAAATCACGTATGAAAATCGTTTTCTTATATATTATATAAATCAAATGTAGTGCCTTGCATAGCATGAGTGGTTCTCTTGGGACTCTTATGCGCTCTTTAGGGTGTAAAACCTAATTAAAGTATTTTTTTTCTTTCCGCAGCGTATAAATATAGTTTTTCTTTTGTGGACTAGGTGATCCACTGAGCCGAGGGATACGGTCTCTAAAATATAACTGATTTTATATTCATAAAACACAGTATTTTTTTGCATAAAGTTTGTAGTTGGTTTTGCCTGAGCGTCAGCGGTTATCCCCTGCTTGACGTGGCATCATGACGCGTGTTTTCTCATACTCTGATAATTCCTATAATTGGAGAAAATGCGGGTTGTGACACTTGCTCTCCCCGAGGCACATTTGACTCATCCAGCTAGTGAGAGCCTGAGTGAAGAGATCCTCTCAGGGTGAGATTAGACATGTCATTCAAACTATACTAAATTCAACATCCTCAAACGGGAAAAATTTTAAGATACATGACCTCCCGAATCAGCTGGTCAGAGGTAGAGCTCATTACAAAAATATGTAAGGAAAAAAGACTTTACCCAAACAAGGTTCCCTCAGGTTGCTCGGGTATGAGGGTCGTCACCCTCCTTCTTTTCCTCTGATACCTCTATCCTGCTCAGGCTCTCCATGATCTTCTCCATCTCCTCTGCCTTGGCTAACCAGGAGATGGTGTTGACAGTCATGACGTAACACTGCCTTGCCATCATGGGGTCTCTCCTGACCCTAACTTGGATCCCTCCCATGTTAAACTTGAGGCACTGGTGAAATGATGAGGGCACACAACACAAGGCGCTGATGAGGTGTCTTCTGAAGATTGCGTTGTAACTGCTCGGAGCGTCAACAATGACGAACCGACAGTTCTTTGAGGTCCCTCCCAACTTCACCTAGAGTCTGGCTCTACCTTCTACCTCCTTACTTTCCCCTGAAAAATTCGAATATGGGTCCGTCCGAGGCCAACACCCTCCTTGACTTCACCTTCATCTCGTCAAATGCCTTCTTGAAAATGACGTTGATGGAGCTCCTGTTGTAAACAAAGATCCGGGAGACGATGTAGTCATCGATGACTGCCTGAATGACCAGTGCATCACAGAACGATCCTCATGACTCGGCATGTACTTCGCTGAGAAGGTGATCTTCTCCTCTGGGGGTGGGGTCTGGGATGTCGAAGCGACGCTCCGATGGTATACTATATGGAGGCTTGCCTTTCGAGTGGCCTCGATCCCCACTCCACCGTGGATCACTCTTATACCTCCTCGGGCTCCTACATCAACCCGGTCCTCACATACGTCATATTCCCCTTTTCTGGGGAGAACTTCTTCAATCCGCATCGGCAACTGCTACTAGGTTGAGGCTCTCGTCTCTCTCACTTACAGAAATTCGGGACAGGTAGTTGTGGCGTGACCTTCCACCTAGTAGAAGTCACAATACGACAACACTCTTCCTTCCCTTCTTTGACAGGCTGGGTGATTTCTCCTGTTACCTCTTCCCCCTCTTCCTATCGCTATGACATGCTGCGGTGGGGGTAGGAGCTATCTAGGGGATTGCCTCTGGAAGTTGAACCTCCCTTGGCCTCCATGGAAGTTCCCTTCATGTCACAACCCACATTTTATCTGAATTAAGGATTATCAGAGTAAGAGAAAACACACGTCGTGATGCCACGTCGAGCAGGGGATAACTGCCGACGCTCAGGCAAAACTCTAACTACTCTAGTTTATGAAAATCATAAGTTAAATGATTTGAGATACAGTTATGATTAAAGGTCGTATCCCTTGGCTCTGTGGATCATCTAGTCCACACTTCAAAACTATCCTTATACGTAGCAGAAAAATACTTTGTTTAATTGGCTTTTTGACATCCTACGAGAGTGCATAAGTGTTCCCAGAGGACAACTTATACTATACAAGACCCTAGATTTATTTTATATCATATATAAGAAAAATAAGCTTTTACGTTGTTTGGAAAATAGTGTTTGAGTTTTATAAAACATGTTGTTTATGACGTACATATAGTAGTGTTTATAGGTTTTAAAGTAACTAACAACCTAGCATAAAACATCCCAAGAGCAAGTAGACAAATCTCCATAAAGGTAGCAGCAAAAAGATAACATATCTAGTATCAAGGTAAAACTATCAGTGGACGCCAACAAACTGACACGAACCCACTGGCAAGTATATATGTTTGTAAGAAAGAAACATAAAACTACCTCACAAGACCAAAGAACTGATCTCCACAGTACAAGAGACCACCAACAACATCACCGCAAAACTAGCCGCTTAATCAGCTACTATCTAGAACCGGAGGCATTCAAAGAAGAAAACAATACCTCAGCAAGCAAAAACAAAGAAGCTGTACAAAAGTGTTAATTTAAATGATAAGCAAAAAGAGTAAACAGGATAGTAAGAAACAAACACCGTCTAAGGTCAGACAAAAATTGCACTAAGTGTGAGGAAACAGCAACAACCCTACTAAAATCTTGCAGAGGCTACAAGGCTACTATGTGCCCAAAAACGTTGCAATCTACTAAGGAAGAAGCATCTAACATCCTAAATTGTGAGAGATGGCAGTAGCAAAAACAACGCGGATTCAGATTGGAGGCAAACTCAGTCCCCCAACAACACATTTCCAAGAAAGAAAGCTCAAGGGTCTACATGTGAAAGCACTAGGGTCCTCTCACCTCCTTGCCCAGCCTGTACCTGGAACAAGATAAAAAGGGTGGTCACGGCTAAATTACACAACACCACCCCCATTAAGAGCTTCAAACCACCACTACTAACCACAACCCACGATTCGGCATTTGGAAAAATATAGCCGAAAAGGAACCTTAAAATCAAGGAATTCACTCGGGAGAGAAAATAAAGATAAGGGGAAAGCGTTGAGATGGCTCAACACGGCGTTGAGTGAGCAACCCTCACTCAATGCCAGACAGGATCTGGCGTTGAGTGAGCATCACTCTCTCAATGCCAGACAGACTCTGGCGTTGAGTGAGCATCACTCTGTCAACGCCAGACAGAATCTGGCGTTGAGTGAGTATCACTCTCTCAATGCCAGACAGAATCTGGCGTTGAGTGAGCATCACTGTCAACGCCAGACAAAATCTAGCATTGAGTGAGCATCACTCTCTCAACGCCAGACAGAATCTGGCGTTGAGTGAGCATCACTCTCTCAACGCCAGACACATAGCCACTACTCACCGAAGGCTGGCGTTGAGTGGACCTGGTCCACTCAACGCTAAAATAGCCAGCTGTCCAAAAGGATTGGCTGCGGCATTGAGTGAGTCCACCTCACTCAAAGCCTAAACAGTCATGACGTTGAGTGAGGTCGACCCACTCAACTCCAAAATACTCAGTCGCAAGGATTGGCTGCGGCGTCGAGTGAGTCCACCTCACTCAATGCCTAAACAGTCATGGCGTTGAGTGAGGTCGACCCACTCAACGCCAAAATACTTAGCCGCAATAAATAAATAAATAAACAAACAAGCTATGGCGTTGAGTGTGTGCACCACACTCAACACCAAGCCCAAACAGACCAGGCATTGAGTGTGTGCACCACACTCAACGCTAAGCCCAAACAGACCCAGCGTTGAGTGTGTGCACCACACTCAATGCCAAGCCCAAACAGACCAGGCGTTGAGTGTGTGCACTACACTCAACGCCAAGCCAAAACAGACCAGGCGTTGAGTGTGTGCACCACACTCAACGCGAAGCCCTGAATGTCCCCAACGCTTACTCCAGCCAGAAACACTAAAACCTAATTCCTATACCCTCCTCATCTCTCCAGACCACTTCATTTAGCCCAGAAATGCTCTAATCAACTAGACTAAGGGAAAAAAGTGGGGGTTCTGATACAACCGTTACACAGGCAAGCCTAATTTCCCCCAATCCGAACCTAACCAAGACAGATTACTTTGTACAAAACCAATTTTAAGGCTACAACACAACTATCCAGCTATAATTACTGTGCAAAAAAGGAAAAACATCTCCACTCTCATCTCTCAGTTCCCAGCCTGAGAGCAATTCAAATCAACAGCAGGAAGTCCAAGAAAGAAGAAATTTTTTTTTAGCAACAAGGCCGATTCTTGAGTAAACTTGTACAGAGAGTGATCAAATAGGCTTAAGCATTTACGTGACTAAGATTAATAGACACTGAACATTAATATCCAAGCAACAGGGAGATCTATGAGCGGCAAGGTATAAAAGGAACTAAAACAAGTTACTTGGCAAGGGCAGGAGCACTACTTGCCTTGATTTCTGCAAAGGCTTGGTCGGCACTACCTCCTTGCACGGATTTGGCCGCAATCAGCACAAGCCAAGCGAACGTAGAAATGTAAATCTATGCGAGAGCAATCCAGATCTACCCTCGGAACAGAAATCCGACCGCTAGAACTCCCGAATTCGGCGGTGGAAGGCAAGGGCAGCCCGCCAGTTTTCCTCTCTTGTATAGGGAGAGCAGTTATGCTAATTCCGAAAAGATAATGAATAGCCTTTATTATAATTTAAGACTATCTATAGTCAGCGGCAAAGTCCCAAATACTTTCTATTCTTAGCCAACCCAAAAGCTGCCAGCCACCTTTTCACCATAACTGCTACTTTCTAATATATATATATATATATATATATATATATATATATATATATATATATATATATATATATATATATATATATAATATATATATAAATACAAAACGACGCGAAACCCGAACATCCTCAGAATTCGAAGAAATTTGTACCGTAGCTAAATACCCACGCTATGAACGCAACGACGAAGTCGAAATCAACTTTCGACGAACAAAACTCGGGTTATCACCACCCAAAGCCAAAACACAAGCATTCCCCGAGAGGCCTCACCGAGTCACAAAACCAGACCAGGCTTGCTAGGGAATCTTGCCTAATAGGCTACCAACAACCACACGAGGAACCTAAAGAGCTAAGACCGCGCTCTAACAAATGACATAAGCCGGAAACACGTCAACGTAACACCAAACAAGAATTAAATAATCGCAGAAAAATCGGGGGCGTTACAGTCACTCCCCCTACAAGAAAGTTTCGTCCCGAAACTTTACATACACTACTTCTACTTATAGAAGTAAGGTAACAAACAAGAGTTACAAGGAAGGAAACATACCGATCAAATCAGGGAAACAGGTGAGGGTGAGCCTCCCTCATAGCCGACTCTAGCTCCCAAGTTACGCTTTCCAAATCCTGATTCTTCCATAGGGCTTTCACCATCGGGATAGACTTTGTCCGCAGCACCCGATCTTTAGTATCCAAGATGCGGACCGACACCTCAACATATGAAAGATTAGGCTCCAACTGGGGTATATCATCCAAGACTTGCCCACTGCTTCACACACAGTTCCGTAATTGGCTTACATGAAATACATTATGAACACCAGGGAAGTTTGCTGACAAATCCAGCCTATATGCTGACACGCCAATCCGTTCAACAATCTTGAACGGGCCCACATACCTCGGGTCCAATTTCCTGTTCTTCCCAAACCTCTTAACACCAACCATCGGGGAAACCTTAAGAAACACAAGGTCCCCCACCACAAACTCCAAGTCAGATCTACGCCGGTTGGCGTTCTTCTCATATCGTTCCTAATCTATCCGAAGCTTCTCCCGAATAAGCTTCACTGTGACTTCCATTTCCTCGAGCGCCTCCGGACCCAACACGGGCCTCTCACCGACCTCGGTCCAAAACAAGGGAGTTCTGCAGCGCCTCCCATACAAAGCTTCAAACTGAGCCATTTGCAAGCTCTCTTGGTAACTGTTATTGTATGCAAACTCCATAAGTCGCAACCGCTCATCCCACGCTCCACCGTGGTCTAGAATGTAGTACCTGATCATATCCTCCACTATCTGGTTCACCCGCTTGGTCTGCCCATTGGTCTGTGGGTGGTAAGCTGTAGAATACCTCAAATCTGTACCCAAAACCTCTTGCAGAGTCCTCCAGAAGCGAGAAGTAAACCGGGAGTCTCGATCCGAAATGATGCTAACTGGCACACCGTGCTATCTGATGACCTCGTCCAAGTACAACTCTGCTATATTTTTCATCGGGTAATCTATCTTATAGGGTACGAAGTGCGCACACTTCGTCAACCGGTCCACGATCACCCAAATTGAATCAAATCCCCTTGGAGATCTCGGTAAGCCGGTAATGAAGTCTATAGAAATACTTTCCCACTTCCAAGTCGGGATCTCCAACGGAGTCAACTTGCCACCAGGCCTTCCGTGATCGGCCTTCACACGCCTACAAGTGTGGCACTCAACAACAAATCGAGCTATATCACCCTTCATCCCATACCACCAGGCAATTTGCTTCAAATCATGATACATCTTTGTAGATCCTGGATGGTAGGTAACACTGGATCCATGAGCCTCTCTGCATAACATAATCCTGATGTCTCCAACAGTGGGGATGCAAAACCTGATGCGGTACTTCAAAGTACCCGCATCATCGATAAAAAAATCTGGCAACTCCCCTCTCTCAGTCCTGAGGTATAAGTGCAGAATATCCGGATCATCCTTCTTGTGCAACCTGCTAAGTGAAATCCAAGACAGCTCTGCCACTGCCAAACTGCTCTGCATGTCACAACACCCCACAGAGATATCCATCAGGAGGAACTCTTCCACTAAACGATCGGCGGAGAGATTAAAGATCTTCCCCGTCTTCCGGCTCAGGGAGTCGGCCACCACATTGGCCTTGCCCGGATGATACTGGATCTCCACATCATAATCGGCCACATACTCTAGCCACCGTCGCTGGCGCAGATTCAACTTCTTCTGTGTGAACACGTACTTTAGACTTTTATGATCTGTGAAGATCTTGCACTGAGCACCATAAAGTAGATGCCTCCACAGCTTTAGCGCATAAATCACCGCTACAAACTCAAGGTCATGCATAGGGTAATTTCTCTCATGAGTCTTTAATTGCCTTGACCCCATACACAATCACTTTTACAGCCTGCATCAACACGCAACCAAGACCAATATGTGAGGCATCCACGTACACATCGTACTCCGCACCCTCAGAGGGTAGGGTCAAAACGGGAGCAGTGCACAACCTGTTCTTTAGCTCCAGGAAGGCTTCTTCGCACTTCTCGCTCCAAATGAAGGTCGTGTTCTTTTGAGTCAACCTAGTCAAAGGGACAGCCAGGGTAGAGAAACCCTCCACGAACCTCCTGTAGTAGCCGACCAACCCTAGGAAGCTTCTAATCACCTTGGGCGTGCCTGACCTGCTCCAATCCATCACTGCTGCGATCTTTTCCGGGTCAACCGAGATCCCATCCTTATTCACCACGTGACCCAGAAACGAGACCTGAGGCAACCAAAATTCGCACTTGCTCAGCTTAGCGAATAACTTGTGGTCCCTCAACTCCGATAGAACCAAGCGCAGATACTGCTCATGCTCCTCAACACTGCGAGATTAGATCAGCACATCCTCGATGAATACCACAACGAACTTGTCTAGAAAATCCTTGAACACCCGGTTCATCATATACATGCATGAAAGCTGATGGTGCGTTGGTCAAACCAAACGACATCACTAGAAACTCGAAGTGTCCATGCCTCGATCTAAACGCAGTCCGTGGAATATCTGCCTCACGGATCCTGAGCTGATGATAGCCAGAACAAAGATCGATCTTGGAAAACACCGTGCTACAACGCAACTGATCAAATAAGTCATCGATCCTCAGCAGAGGGTACCTGTTCTTAATGGTGACTTTGTTCAACTTCTTGTAGTCAATGCAAAGCCTCATCGACCCATCCTTCTTCTTCATAAAAAGGACAGGAGCACCCCAAGGCGACGAACTTTGCCTGATAAAGCCCTTTGCCAACAACTCGTCCAACTGGACTCTCAACTCCTCCAACTCATGAGGGGCCATCCGGTACGGTGCCTTAGCAATAGGACGCGTACCCGGTTCCAAATCAATCACAAACTCAACATCCCGATTGGGAGGAAGACCAGGAAGGTCATCAGGAAAAACATCAGAGAAGCCACGTACAACAGGAATCTCCTCCAAGCGCGGTACACTATCAGCAGTCCCAACCACCGAGACTAAACAAGCAAAATAATCAGAATGAAATAGCTTCTGAGCACATACCGCAAAAATGACAGGAGAATCCTGGCACAGACCAACATACACACTTCCAGGCTGACCGTTTTCCTTGATGAAGTCCAATCGCTTCCCTTTGCACTGAATAACTGCATCATACTTAGACAACCAGTCCATGCCCAGAATAACATCGAAGTCCTCTAGATCAATCATCTTCAAGTCTGCCTTCGCAAAAAAGTCCCCCAACAAAACAGGGCAATCCAGAATGCCCACATCTGATAACACAGATTCACCAGAAGGGAACTTGATGCGGAAGGTATCACGAACTTGATCTAGAATCAACCGATATCGCTCCACAAAGGCTCTAGCCACAAACGAGTGGGTAGCGCCTGAGTCGAACAAAACACGCGCCCATCGGTTCTTCACCTTAAATTTCCCTATAGGAGTATATATACAACTAAGGAACTACCAAAACAAAAACTATAACCATTCTAGTAAATAAAACTTTCAGGCTAGGAAAACAACTAACCTGAGATGACCTGAGTCGAAGTTTGAGCCTCCTCAGAAGAGATTACGTTCAGCTTTCCTTTGACCTTGTCCACACGCTGAGGCGGAGGTAATGCCTGAAGTGGAACTGCTTGAAGAACGGGCTGGACCTGAGGACACCTTGTCTTGATATGGCCCTTCTATCCACACTGATAGCAGACTTTATCCTTGGACCAGCACTGGGCAGCATCATGCCCGGGTCGCTTGCAAACAGAACAGGAAACATCCTTCCTAAGAGCACCTTGGATAGCATGAACTTGCTCCTTCTTCTGAGCTCCCACCTTCTTGAAACACCTCTCAACAGGGTGGCCTAACCGGCCACAGAAGCTACACACTACCTTGCTCTTCTTTCCCGAAGCAGCACCGGGTACCTGGGGGTTCTTCTCTTCAGCAGACTTCCTCTTGTCCTTCCTCATTTGCTGGCCTCTGTTCTTTGTGGTCTCAATTTCCTCCACTTTCAGAGCATCCTCCACTACTCCCGCATATGTCTCTGATCCATATGCACTGGTCAACTGCTGAACCTCGTTCCTCAAGCCACCCAGGAACCGCTTGACTCGATCAGCTTCAATACTCACCAACACAGGAACAAACCAGCTCAACTTGCCGAACTCTATCTCGTACTCACCGACCGTGAGTTGCCTCTGTTTCAGGTGGAGGAAGTCGTTCATTAGTCGGTCACGCTCGACCGAAGGCAAGAACTTCCTCAACAACATCTCCTTGAATAATCCCCAAGGGCAACTGACTACCAAGCTCCATTTTTCTCTAAGCCACGAACTCTTAGACAAACCCTTAAGCTGATAGGCGGCTATCATCACTCTCTGATCATCTACAATACCGGAGTACGTGAACATCTTCTCCATGGAGATCAGCCAATCATCAATGACCATGAAATCTGCCTTCCCATCATATGTAGGAGGGCTAAGTCTCTGAAATTGTGAGATAAAGGCCATCCCTGCTGACACCACCACTGGAGGTCTCAGGGGAGCAGGAGGGGGAGGAATAGATAACCCCCTGCAGGGTCTTGCACTCCCTAAGTCTGTCCTGCCACCACTGCCACCAGAGACTGGATCTAGGCCTGCATCTCCACCAACTGCCTGGTCAAGGAATCATTGCTCTATCACAAGCTCTCGATCACCGCATCACTCTGCGCTCCAGATGACTCACCCTCAGACAGGGGAGTCGACCTCGTCGAAGGACGTCTTACCATCTTATAATCATAACAACATTAGTCAGATCCTAGTACAACAGCTAGAACTAACTACAAGTACAAACAATACATACATAAATATGAACTTAAAGCTGCTAAACTTGCTCTGGGAGTTTATTTTTACAAGAATTGATGTTATGTCTAACCTAGGATGGTTTATCACCACCTTTCTAACTCTTGTGCCTAGATCGGGAATGCATGAACTTATATTATTTTTGACTCAAAACTTATGTGTGTACATATGTCATCGTGCCAGTCTTTAGCTTGGCACGTTGTGCTTATACAATGTTATGTTATGCATGTTTGTGCTATGCATTCTAAAAAGGCCATAATGCATGTTATGAGTGGCGTACATATGAAACTGTTATGCATCCCATACTACATAACATTCTCATGCAACGAAAAGAAAACGAGCTAGTCGCAGCCATGTGGTGAGGTTATGCATCTCATACTACATAACCCTCATATGTTGTCCCTATGGTGGATCCATATACGAACACATATTATGCATCCCATACTACATAATATGCCTCGTATACTTCATGTTATGCTATGATTTTAGTGTTCGTGCTTTTGCCAAAACGTGATGATGACATATCGGTGTGTGAATGACATGATGTTAAACCCCTAACTCTTCAAGGATGGTTGCCAAGCAACCTCTCTCTGATACCAACTGTGACAACCCACATTTTCTCCGAATTAAAGATTATCAGAGTATGAGAAAAAACGCGTCATGATGCCACGTCGAGCAGGGGATAACTGTCGACGCTCAGGCAAAACTGTAACTACTCTAGTTTATGAAAATCATAAGTTAAATGATTTAAGATACAGTTATGATTAAAGGTCGTATCCCTCGGCTCTGTGGATCATCTAGTCCACACTTCAAAACTATTCTTATACATAGCAAAAAAATACTTTGTTTAATTGGCTTTTTGACATCCTACGAGAGTGCATAAGTGTTCCCAGAGGACAACTTATACTATGCAAGACTCTAGATTTATTTTATACCATATATAAGAAAAATAAGCTTTTACGTTGTTTGGAAAATACTGTTTGAGTTTTATAAAACATGTTGTTTATGACGTACATATAGTAGTGTTTATAGGTTTTAAAGTAACTAACAACCTAGCATAAAACATCCCAAGAGCAAGTAGACAAATCTCCAGAAAGGTAGCAACAAAAATATAACATATCTAGTATCAAGGTAAAACTACTAGTGGGCGCCAACAAACTGACACGAACCCACTGGCAAGTATATATGTTTGTAAGAAAGAAACATAAAACTACCTCACAAGACCAAGGAACTGATCTCCACAGTACAAGAGACCACCAACAATAGCACCGCAAAACTAGCTGCTTAATTAGCTACTATCCAGAACCCGAGGCATTCAAAGATGAAAAGATTACCTCAACAAGCAAAAACAAAAAAGTTGTACGAAAGTGTTAATTTAAATGATAAGCAAAAATAGTAAACATGACAGTAACAAATAAACACCGTCCAAGGTCAGACAAAAATTGCACTAAGTGCGAGGAAACAACAACAACCCTGCTAAAATCCTGCAGAGGCTACAAGGCTACTATGTGCCCAAAAACATTGCAATCTACTAAGGAAGAAGCATCTAACATCCTAAATTGTGAGAGATGACAGTAGCAAAAACAAAGCGGATCCGGGTTGGAGGCAAACTCAGTCCCCCAACAACACATTTCCAAGAAATAAAGCTCAAGGGTCTACATGTGAAAGTACAAGAGACCTCCCACCCCCTTGCCCAGCCCGTACCTGGACAAGATAAAAAGGGTGGTCACAGTTAAATTACACAACACCACCCCCATTAAGAGCTTCAAACCACCACTACTAACCACAACTCACGATTCGGCCTTTGGAAAAATATAGCCGACTAGAAACCTCAAAATCAAGGAATTCACTCAGGAGAGAAAATAAAGATAAGGGGAAAGCGTTGAGATGGCTCAACACGACGTTGAGTGAGCAGCCCTCACTCACGCCAGACAGGATCTGGCATTGAGTGAGCATCACTCTCTCAACGCCAGACATACTATGGCGTTGAATGAGCATCACTCTATCAACGCCAGACAAAATCTGGCGTTGAGTGAGCATTAATCTCTCAATGCCAGACAGAATCTGGTGTTGAGTGAGCATCACTGTCAACGCCAGACAGAATCTGGCGTTGAGTGAGCATCACTCTCTCAACGCCAGACAGAATCTGGCGTTGAGTGAGCATCACTCTCTCAACGCCAGACAGAATCTGGCATTGAGTGAGCATCACACTCTCAACGCCAGGCACATAGCCGCTACTCGCTGAAGGCTGGCGTTGAGTGGACCTGGTCCTCTCAACGCTAAAATAGCCAGCTGTCCAAAAGGATTGGCTGCGACGTTGAGTGAGTCCACCTCACTCAACGCCTAAACAGCCATGACGTTGAGTGAGGTCGACCCACTCAACGCCAAAATACTCAGTCGCAAGGATTGGTTGCGTCGTCGAGTGAGTCCACCTCACTCAATGCCTAAACAGCCACGACGTTGAGTGAGGTCGACCCACTCAACGCCAAAATACTTAGCTGCAAAAAAATAAAAATAAACAGGCTATGGCGTTGAGTGTGTGAACCACACTCAACGCCAAGCCCAAACAGACCAGGTGTTGAGTGTTTGCACCATACTCAACGCCAGTCCCAAACAGACAAGACGTTGAGTGTGTGCACCACACTCAACGCCAAGCCCAAACAGACAAGGCGTTTAGTGTGTGCACCACACTCAACGCCAAGCCCAAACAGACCAGGCATTGAGTGTGTGCACCACACTCAATGCCAAGCCCAAACAAACCAGGCGTTGAGTGTGTGCACCAAACTCAACGCCAAGCCCTGAATGTCCCCAATGCTTACTCCAGCCAGAAACGCTACAACCTAATTCCTGTACCCTCCTCATCTCTCCAGACCACTTCATTTAGCCCAGAAATGCTCTAATCAACTAGACTAAGGTAAAAAAGGGGTTCTGATACAGCCATTACACAGGCAAGCCTAATTTCCCCCAATCTGAGCCTAAAGAAGACAGATTACTTTGTACAAAACCAATTTTAAGGCCACAGCACAACTATCCAGCTATAGTTACTGTGCAGAAAAGGAAAAACATCTCCACTCTCATCTCTCAGTTCCCAGCCCGAGAGCAAGTCAAATTAACAGTAGGAAGTCCAAGAAAGAAGAAATTTTTTTTTAGCAACAAGGCCGATTCTTAAGTAAACTGGTACAAAGAGTGATCAAATAGGCTTAAGCATTTACGTGACTAAGATTAATAGACACTAAACATTAATATCCAAGCAACAGGGAGATCTATGAGCGGCAAGATATAAAAGGAACTAAAACAAGTTACTTGGTAAGGGAAGGAGCACTACTTGTCTTGATTTCAGCAAAGGCTTGGTCGGCACTACCTCCTTGCACGGATCTGGTCGCAATCAGCACAAGCCAAGCGAATGTAGAAACGTAAATCTACGCGAGAGCAATCCAGATCTACCCTCGGAATAGAAATCCGACCGCTAGAACTCCCGAATTCGACGGTGGAAGGCAAGGGTAGCCCGCCGGTTTTCCTCTCTTGTACAGGGACGACAGTTATGCTAATTCCGAAAAGTCAATGAATAGTCTTTATTCTAATTTAAGACTATCTATAGTCAGCGGCTAAGTCCCAAATACTTTCTATTCTTAGCCAACCCAAAAGCTGTCAGCCACCTTTTCACCATAACTGCTACTTTCTATATATATATATATATATATATATATATATATATATATATATATATATATATATATATATATATATATATATATATATATAATATCACATTAATATAAATAACATACAAAACGATGCGAAACTCGAACATCTTCGGAATTCGACGAAATTTGCACTGTAGCTAAATACCCACGCTACCAACACAACGACGAAATCGAAATCAACTTTCGACAAACAAAACTCGGGTTATCACCACCCGAAGCCAAAACACAAGCATTCCCCGAGAGGCCTCACCGAGTCACAAAACCAGACCGGGCTTGCTAGGGAATCTTGCCTAATAGGCTACCAACAATCACACGAGGAACCTAAAGAGCTAAGACCACGCTCTAACAAATGGCACAAGCCGGAAACGCGTCAACATAACGCCAAACGAGAATTAAATAATCGCAGAAAAATCGGGGGCGTTACACCCCACCCTGGATGAGACCTCTCCTAGACCCTGAACAAGCCCTCTTTGTTGCCTCCAACCTGGCTCCGGACCTTCCTGAGGTCCCTAGAACACCTGAGCTCTATGTTCTTCTCTCATTCTTCCATCCTGATGCCTCGAGCGGCCTTTCTCCCTCGACTCTTCTTCTGTCAACTTTGCCAACTTCTTGACAAATGCCGGGTTGGCCGCCTCAGTTGTTATCTCCTCTACTGTCCTTTCCATCAACTCCTCGAAGGATAGGGGGCCTTTCGGGTCAGACTCTTCTTGAAGAACTCCTTACGCAACCCCACTGTAAACGCCATCTGGAGGGCATACCCCGGCATCTCCTGAATGTCCAAGATCTCTTCTTGGAAACTGTCCACATATTGGGCCAACGACTCCTCCGCCCTCTATCTTATCAGGAAGATGGACTCGGGACTCTTCCTCCTCTTTTTATAAGTGGAGAAGCGGAGCTGAAAAACTCCAGCTCAAGTATTCGAACCCGTAAATCGATCTCGTTGGGAGTTGATGGAACCAATCCCTTGCCTTATCCTTCAATGTGATTGCGAAGAGGCGACACTTGAATGCACCGACATTGGCTTGATAGAGACCGCATCTTCGAACCACTGCAGGTGTTGGGCGGGATCATCCTTCCCGGTATAGTAAGTCATGTCAGGTTCCCTGAACCCCTCGGGAACGGGAGCCGAGACAATCAGCTCGCTGAAGGGGGACCCCCTACTCGGCAGTCTCACGTGCTCCACTCGCACGACCAGCTCACCTGGGAGGCTAGCACTCGCCGGGCTGGGGAATAACTCCCGGTCGACAAGTTCTCGCTCGACCCCCTCTCCCATCCTTTCCTTCCCAGGTCGTCTTCCTGGTGCACTTTCTTCTACCCCTCCTGGGGTCATCTCACCTAGACCCCTATGTGTCAGCTCGCCGAGATCCCTGGAGCCTGGATCCTCGGGGGTGGGAGTTGAGCAGTCACCCCGAGGAGCAATACTTCGCAGCATCTTCATGATTCCTTGGATGGATGCCATGAACTCTTCCATCCCTACAAAGGGTGCTGAGTTAGGGAGCTCGTTGGAGTCAACACCACCTCCATGATCTCCCGCCATGAAACTTGCTCAGGAACTTCTGTATGAGCCACGGTCCACGCTCACCGCACCAAAATGTTGGAACCGAGATTCAGTTCCACCTAGAGTTCGGACCTAGGGTGCAGCTCACACCTACTTCTCCAAAGCCGTCCATTAGTAAGAGACCTGAAACTGGAAAATGACTCTTGGCTCTAGCGTAGAGGTCCCACCTCACACCCGGAAGAAGATCTCCCCCTCCCTAGCCAATGCTGAGCTAAATGCCTTGGAGGATGAAGGAAGAAGATGAGAGTTGGTGAAAACGGATGCTCTCCAAGGCACCTCTAAGGGTCTATTTATAGATTTCTGAAAATGGCCTGCAAATAGCCAATCTCCGCTGCTCTGAAATTACTGAAAACAACCTGGGCTGGTCTGCTAATAGCCAAACTCCACTATTTTGAACAGCTATTCGCAGCCCACCAGAGGCAAAATAGCAGACCCTCGAGCCGGGCGAGTACTCCAGCCAGGCGAGTACTCCAGCCGGGCGAGTACTCCAATAGGGCGAGTACCCCAGCAGGGCGAGTACACCAGCAGGGCGAGTACTCCAGCGAGGCGAGTACCCCAGCAGGTCGAGTACACTAGTAGGGCGAGTACTCCAACAGGGCGAGTACTCCAGCAGGGCGAGTACTCCAGCAGGGTGAGTACTCCAGTAGGGCGAGTACTCCATCAGGGTGAGTACTCCAACAGGGCGAGTATTCCAGCATGACGAGTACTCCACCAAGGGTGAGTACTCCAGCAGGATGAGTACTCCTGCAGGTCGAGTACTCTAGCAGGGCGAGTACTCCAATAGGGCGAGTACTCCAGCAGGGTGAGTACCCCAGCAGGGCGAGTACCCCAGCAGGGCGAGTACCCCAGCAGGGCGAGTACTTCAGCAGGGCGAGTACTCCAGCAGGACGAGTACTCCACTAGGGCGAGTACTCCAGCAGGACGAGTACTCCTGCAGGGCGAGTACCCCAGCAGGGCGAGTACCCCAGCAGGGCGAGTACCCCAGCAGGGCGAGTACCCCAGCAGGGCGAGTACCCCAGCAGGGCGAGTACCCCAGTAGGGAGAGTCCCATAACAGGGCGAATACCCCAGCAGGGCGAGAACCCTGGCAGGGCGAGTACTCCAGCATGGAGAGTACCCTAGCAGGGCGAGAACTCCAGCAGGGCGAGTACTCCAGCAGGGCGAGTACCCCAGCAGGGCGAGTACTCCAGTAGGGCGAGTACTCCAATAGGGCGAGTACCCCAATAGGGCGAGTACTCTAGCAGGGCGAGTACCCCAGCAGGGCGAGTACTCCAGGAGGGCGAGTACTCCAGCAGGGCGAGTACCCCAGCAGGGTGAGTACTCCAGCAGGGCGAGTACTCTAGCAGGGCGAGTACCCCAGTAGGGTGAGTACTGGCAAGTACTCCAGCAGGGCGAGTACCCCAGCAGGGCGAGTACTCCAGCAGGGAGAGTACTCCAACAGGGAGAGTACCCCAGCAGGGCGAGTACTGGCGAGTACTCCAGCAGGGCGAGTACCCCAGCAGGGCGAGTACCCCAGCAAGTCGAGTACCCCAACAGGGTTAGTACCCCAACATGACGAGTACTCCAGCAGGGCGAGTACTCCAGCAGGGTGAGTATTCCATCAGGGCGAGCACTCCACCAGGGCGAGCACTCCACCAGGACGAGCACTCCAGCAGGCCGATCACTCCAGCAGGCCGAGGACTCCACCAGGGCGAGCATTCCACTAGGGCGAGCACTCCACCAGGGCGAGCACTCCACCAGGGAGAGCACTCCACCAGGACGAGCACTCCACCAGGGCGAGCACTCCAGCTGGCCGAGCACTCCAGCAGGCTGAGCACTCCAGCAGGCCGAGCACTCAGGTAGGCCAAGCACTCCAGCAGGCCGAGCACTCCAGCAGGCCGAGCACTCCAGCAGGCCGAGCACTCCAGCAGGCTGAGCACTCCAGCAGACGAGCACTCCAGCAGGCTGAGTACTTCAGCCAGGCGAGATGGGCGGGTGCCGGCCTCCCGCCGCCCCCGCCCCCTGAAATGGGGCCGGGGCGAGTGCCGACCTCTCGCCGCACTGCCCCATGAAGAGTAGACCAAGCACTAGCAAGCTAGGTAAATTTTTCTTCCCTACTAATATATTATGCAGATCAACAAAAAATTGTCCTCCAGGAGTGCAAAATCCCTTACAAGCTTACAAATGTGTAGTAAGTCTTACGCCTTGCTTGGGGCCCCCATTCCGCGAATACGGGGGTGTACACTCGTAAAATGGGGCGAATGCTCTGCCCCTCATCTCGACATCACGAAAGGACCTGTGGGATGACTGCTACTAGAAGACGCAGAAGGACTTTGTGTCCGTTTCTGTGTTGTGACTTGGAACGATTCAGTGTATATTCCTTCCAGGAGCTGGGGCGGAGCTTTTAGAGGCGGAGGCCACCGATGGCATTTGTGCCTTGGGATGCTGCAATGGTGCGAGCTTTCGCGTTTGCAGAACATCAAAAGTCTCAGGGCCTTGGAGTGGAGCGAGGTCGAATAACTGAGCGGACCCTGAGATGATGGCTACGAAGGTAGGTTCGTTGTAGCAGGATGCACACACGATTAAACTTAGCCTTGTATTTGGCTGGGGCTTCATGTGTCGTGAAGGTTGCGAGAACGTTCCGTCCCTTGAGCGGGTGCTACCTTTGGCGGTCGTCGCCGAGCGTTAGTGGAGAGAGTGTGATTGGGAGGACAATTTCCCCCCTTACCTTGGTAGTGTGAATGGACTCAGGGATCTGCTTTCTTCGGAAGGTGGCGATGAACCTTGGTTCGTGCGTGCTTTGAGAGTGTCTGGTATTTAGCGAAGAGATTTTGGTTGTTTTTGTCTGGTGATGACCAGAGTCCGTTTGCGCGGTAGTGGTGAAGGACTTTTGTTCGGTCACTTTTAGGAGAACACGAGTCCGTCTGGATGAAGGTGGAGGTGTTGAAGAAAGAGAATGCTCAATTGTCCGTGGAGCTGAAGGGTGTCGAAATTATGTGAGCGTCCATAGTGGCTGAGTACAACTGGTCTCATGACCTTGAGATTGAGCAATCCCGCATCGTTGAGGAGGTCCGCTTTAGGATGATGGCAATTGGGATTGACCTGCTTGAGTGTGATGTCGCGTACCACTTAAGCTTCAGCAAGGGGTTTTGGGTTGCTCAGAGGATACCAGAGCGCGACAATCTGGGCGTGGAAGATACCTCAGATGATGATGTTGACATCGACGTTGAGGGATGATCCCATTGTGCCTGATTTTGTCTGTTTGCTTTGCTTTTGCTTTGTTGTGTGGGTGTGCCTTTACACTATCGCATGCTCTTTGTTCCTCATGATGACGTAGCTCGTGAGACTGCTTTTGTTTGAACGAAGACTCTCTTTTTCGGATCTTTCACGTTCTGGTTGTGCTCTGGTGTGCGTGCACTTTTGGCAGAGTAACGCTTAGCTTGAGCGTTGACATCTCAAACAGGTCGCTAGCAGAGGATATTAGTCTGCTTGTATTTTAGGATGACCGAAGTCCGTCCAAGTGGAGGTGGCAAAGAACTTTTGTTCGCTCGCGTCTTAGGAGAACCAGGGTTCATCTAGGTAGAGGTGGCGAGGAACCTCTATTCGATCGCACTTTGGGAGAACCAGGGTCCATTGAAGGAGATGAAGAACCCTTGTTTGATTGCGCTTTAGGAGAACCGGGGTTCACACGAGAGGAGGTGAACAAGAACCTTTTTTCGATTGCAATTTAGGAGAACCAAGGTTCATCCAAGTGAAGGTGCAGATGAACCTTCGTTAGATCACGCTTTAGTAGAACCAGAGTTCGTCCAAGTGAAGGTGCAAAAGAACCTTCATTCGATCACTCTTTAAGAGAACCGAGGTTCGTCCAAGTGAGGTGTAGATGGACCATTGTTCGATTGCGCTTTAGGAGAGCCAGAGTTTGTCCAAATGAATGTGCATATGAACCTTTGTTTGATCTTGTTTTAAGAGAACCGGGGTTCATGTAGTGAAGCTGTAGATGAACCTTTGGAGAACCGGGGTTCGTCCCAGTTAAGGTGCAGATGTGTAAGACCCCCTTTTTTTTGAAAACTCGATTCATACCTCGGGGTCTTATACCCAGAACCGCCGCTTTGCGGTGACACCTTCGCACCCGGGAAGGTCGTCACTACAACGCGCCGATTCTGCCAGCCTTTTCGATCACCATCAAGTAGCAAGTAGTAAAGAAAGAGAAATACAATCCACAATAATAAATCACATATATGTAAACTCCACGAAGGGAGTGTCCACAGTATAACATCAGAGTAAAAACAGAGTACTGAAAGGAAGAGGGCTTAAGCCCGGTACAACAACACCTCACTACATGGTCACTCAAACGGAAGCTGAAAAACAAACTGCTACTAAGGAACGGAACTCACGGTCCCGACTGTCTGAACTCCTGAGCTAGACTGCCCTGTCTCCAAGCGCACCGGCCTCCTGGGCTGCTCCTCCGGGCTGGGCTCCACGATTCCCTAAAATGATGTGGTTCGAAAACCGTTAGTCTATAAGACTAAGCCCTATCATCCATCACCCCTTCCCCCATGCCCTAAGGCACCGAGCGGAGAGGAAGAAAGGGGAGGACATGAAAGTGGAGAGTAGTCAAAAGCATATGACGGTGGAACTAACTAGCAAGTTATGACAGGGGAGCAATATAAGTGTTGTAATAGGTAAAACAGAAAGGTAAGTAAGTAAGAAATTAAACCTCCACTTATGTGAGTATACATAAGCCAAGAGATCTTCTACAAGGCTCCCATCGTTTAAATGTCTCATTCCACTTATACGTTGGGGTGTCGGTTATCACAAGCATTATATAAATATTTAAATTGACCTTAATCTATAAAACTTGCCCACACAAGCTTATAGACCAAGGGGTCGTTTTGCAGGTCCTAATGTATAAGCGTCCCATACCACTTATACATTAGGTGTCAAGGTTCTTATGGTGGGTTAATGATGTACATGCAGTGCAACTCACACACCCGACTTTGTGTACACAAACCTTTAGTTCCCCCTTTCAGAGCCGTTACCTCCCAGGATACCTCTGTAGTGGCAGACGGAAGCGGTGGGTTGGGCCTCGCCCACCTCAAAACCAGTATTTGCACTACCGGTCTGACCTATCGTACGCCCTCAACGCCTGGTGCACAAGGCGGACTCCTGCGTACTCTTGCCGACTGGACCGCCGGACTTAAGTTTGGCGAGGTGCTAGCCACCTTGCCGAGTCAACGCTATTGGTGTCGGTGCAACGAACTCCTCAATATCGAAGACCCACCACCTTAAAGTTTCCTATTTATGCACATGCAACCTTTAATATAAGAAATCAAAGTAAAGCTCCCGGACCAAACCGTCCGTCTCAACCACAAACCGAGACTAAGCTCCCCGGACTAAACCGTCCGGCTCAATTCCAAACCCCATTCCTTTGAGCACCGCGGGATGGTGCCCCTTTGAACACCTCGGGACGACTTAACCTTTTTCCAAATGTCTTTCCAACTAGTATGTGAAGTGTAAACCTATTACAACTAATTATTCTTGATTTATTTAAGATGTTTGATAGCCTAGGACTGCCTCCGGATTATACCCTGTGAGGGGCTCTCCATAGGCACTAGGAACCAAGACGGCGACATTACGGCCCGAAGTTCCCTTTCGCAAGGCACTTATTGTTATTGGTTCTTTTTCTCTTACTCTATCCCTTAATAAATTGCATCCAACTAAACTTAGGGTGAATTTGACTCTTCACTCTTACAGGGACGACGATCTTTCGTCAGATCCGTGCTCCTTCTACCACAACCACTCACTTCTCGTCACTCGTTAGAACCTTCCATGATAACCTATCTAAATCCATCCCAATCAGCACATTGAGAAAACTCCAACATTGCCCTAAGTTGTCTCCAAATGCGATCTTTTACGAAAACGCTAAATGCAGACCAGCCTACACTATATGATGACCTTGATAGGATGTCCTTTGTGTCTTTATCCGAATGACCTAAGTTATTTACTGGGGTCCTATCATGTCATAAATGAATCAATTCCAGGTTATTACCATTTTCTCAATTAATCTAATAATTAATTAATTTTCCTACAAATCCAAGGTCTACCAATTTGAACATGAAGTAGACTTTTTAGCTATGTAAAAATCATAATAAATTCATAATAAATTCTTTTATATCTAAAAAAAGATATATCCAAGGTTTGACATTTTTCTCTAAGGTCTAAGGGGCCTAATCATGTTTTATCAATAATTCATTTCTTTCATGACTAATGAATAAACTACTTCAAATCTTCATTTAAATAATTTGAATCAATTACAGGGTACTAATAATACTATGAAAACAGCACTAGATAAGTTTCATAATTTTCCTACTGGAAATTAATTTATAATAAATCATTTACTAAATTCTTAATCTAACATGCTTGTGAATCGAGTACCATGATCATAACTCCAAAAATCTTGAATAAATTGCCACTAGTAAATATTGGTTTAAGGACCCTATTTACCAAATTTCATAATTTTCCAGAAAGTATTTAAGCCATAATATATTTTATAACCATAAAGCCCTTTTATAACACTTGTGAAAGAACTACTAGATTTATTCAACATAAAATTAAACTAAAAATTTATGAGCATTCTTGCTGGCCAACAACATCTAATTCCAGAGTTTCATGGGGTTTTATTTGACTTAAAAATCTTTAATGAATAAAATATCAAAATAGGGCTATACCCACATTCATAAGTGAAGTACTAGAAATAATTATCCAAAAATTCTAATAAAATCATCCAAGGGTCCTAACTATCCTAGAAACACTCTACCCAAGTTTCATAGCTTTTAAATGAATTTAAGTTACTGTTTTGACCTAAAAGCCCTTCTACCCTAAAACTAGGGTTTAGGTTTTGAGGTACCTAGCTACCTCTACATTCTCTAATATTTCAACCAGAGGGTTAAATACCCATTAACAACCTCTCCGCCAAATCTCAAGACCATACAAGGACATTTGCCCCTATGACCTTCACAAGCCCCCAAAGTCCTCATTTAGGGTTTAAACCTGGGCCCTAGGGTAAACTCACCCTAATCCACCCCATTTTCCCCAAGGGGTTTTTAGGATCATTTCAAACCAATGATCAAAATCTCAACCTCTGTTGAGGTGAGATGATCTCTCAAGTGTCAAAAGTACATTTTCCCTAAATTTCCCTTCCCTAGGTCCAAACTAGAGTTTAGTGAATTCCTATTCAAAACTCAACCAAATGAGTTAAAATTTGAACTAGACCTAGATACCTATACCAGGGACACCTCACCAAAATTTGGGAGGGTATGGAGGTCATTTGACCCTTTAATTATCTTGCCCTAGCTTTTCTAGGGTTAGGGGAAAAACCCTAAGCTACACTATCCCAAATGGTCTCCAATTTTTACAGGGGCTGGATCTAGGTAATAATAAGCCCCTGTCCAAAATTCAGGGAATTAGGACCAAGAGTTAGGTGTGGGGAATTATTTTAAAATATACCCTACTTATAGGACCTACCCTAGAAAAATGGCCCTATAGGTCAGTAGACTTGTCCTAAAATTTTCTATTACACATCAAACTGTAGATAATAAAAATGCCTACAACATTTATGTTGATCATTTTTGATGAACATGCCCCTAAAGGGCCTAAATAATTTTTAGAAGAAATCTGCTCTAGTTGTAGGACATACCCTTACTAAAAAGGCTCTACAGTGCAGTCCCCTCATCCAATATTTCACCACTACATATCAAATTGTAGGTATTTAAAATACCTACAACTTTCATGTTATGACCTATTTCAGTAGGTGTCCATAAGGGGCCTAAATTTAATTTACAGTGAAACTGTTTTATTAAAATACAGAAAAAGAATTAATAAAAGCTGTAATTCGTGTATTTAAGTCTCGCACGCATCTTAAAGCAATCCGAGAGCAGCTGTACTTCGTCTTCTCCAAATGGCCTGAACCAGAACCATGAGAAGTGAATCTTACGGGTCTTTTCCCGGCCACCAGGGGCGGCGCCACCACCGGGAAACAACTCCTACATGTTCCCGGTGGTGGGGGCTAACCTTGCCGGCGGCTAGGGCGGCCGGAGGTGGCGGCGCCGCCCTACCCGAGCCCACCAAAACTCCATTAAAAATGATGTTTTTCTAGGTTTGCACTCCACTCGACCGGCTCGTTTGAGCCCGGGCTTACTCCTAACATGTCTAAGATCTATGCATGAGAAAAAGGGAGTGAGGGAGGACCTGAGTTCGGGCACGAATGCGGGTTGAACGGCGGGATGCCATGGTGGCGGCGGTGGTGGCGTTTCTCTCCTTGGTGGCTCCGGCAAGGGTTCTCTCCTCCTTCTCTGATTTCGAAAATGGTCTCCCCTCTCTCCTAAGTGAGTATATAAAGGGGAGAGGGGAAGAGGGGGCGGTTTCATCCAAGAGGCAAAACACCCCTTCATGGTGGGGGGTGGGTTAGAGGTGAGGAGGGGTGAAACCACCTCTTGGTGGCCGGGAAAGGGTTGGGGGGAAGAGGTGCCAGCCATTAGGTGGCTGTGGGCCCCTCCTTGGCCGAATTCATGCCTCCTCCCTCTTCAAAACACCCCTTCACCTCTCCACCACCGCCTTTTCTCTCTCCTCTATATAACCAAATACTCATTTTTTCTCTCTCCTAGTCACCCTCACGAATTTTCTTCCCCTAGAAGCCTAAAATCAGCCCATAAAATTAATATTAAAACCTTAAATGCCATATGAGAGGGGGGCTCACCATTCTACCATGAAAATACCCTTAATTCACACTTTCTCTCTCCTATATTTAGCCTATTTCTCACTTCTTTCTCTCTCCTAGTCAACATGTTGGCTAGCCTAGGGTTTAGGCTATAGGCAGCCATAATAACTCCTAATAAAACCCTATGAGTCTACATGAGGGGGCTTGAGCTTGAGTTAACCCAATTGAGCTAGGTTTGACTTGATTTGGGTTTAGGGTTGACTTGGTCAATTTGACCTTCCGAGTCAACATCAATAGACCCCTAGGGACCCATTGACCTCCCCTAAGGCCTAGGTATGGTTAGGTAGGGTAGACTTGGCATAAAGAGGGTGAGTTGATCCAGGGCAGGGTTACTTTGGCCTAACTAGGGCTTAAGTTGACTTGGGTCAACTTAGCCACTAGGTTTGCACCCAATGGGTCCTTGGTAACCCATTGATCTCATATTAGGTCTAGGAATGCCTTGGAGTCAGATTGAACCCACTAGGCCACCAAAATCAGGGTTTTAAGATTTTACTATTTGCAGCCTAAGTGAGTCTCAACTAACTAGTTGGGTCACTTGACCTCCTAGGTTCAACCTAGGACTTGTTATGACCTAGGAATGTTCAAGTCACTCCTAAGGGGGGGGGGGGTCTAATTTGAAATTGGGATGTTACAAATCCCAATAAACAAAACAAAAATTTCGTCTCCGAAATTAAGGTTAAGTCTATGGGAGCTTTTCTACCAGGTTATCTTAAGCTTGTAACATCCCACGAGGGTTGAATTGCTTAACCAAGGTTAATAAACAAGGGCTAGCCCCAATAAACAAAGGATTAGCCTCTAATCTTAGGTGATACTCCGGTAGGGAAAAATAATTACAAGCATCTTGAGAAGTTAGAAGATATTATCTGGCTAAACAACTCCGGGTACTTCTCTCGCATCAAGTCCTCGGGTTCCCAAGTATGCTCTTCTTGCCCATAATTCCTCCACAAGACTTTGACTAGCGGGATCTTCTTGCGGCGCAAGACCCGTATCCCCTGGTCGTCAATCTGTATCGGCTCCATCTGTACGGACCGATCTGTAGCTACCGACCCATCAGTGGTGGTAATCTGTAGCTCCGGGCGTAGTAGAGCCCTCCTGAGTGAAGATACGTGGAACACGTCGTGTAGGCTGGACAGCTCCTGCGATAGCTCCAGTCTGTAAGCTAATGGACCGATCCGATCCAGGATCCTGAAAGGCCCCATGTATCTCGGACTGAGCTTCTTCCGCCGACCACGTACTCGTGAAACCCCGTGCATTGGTCGGATCTTCAAGAATACCCGGTCCCCAACCTGAAACTCTACTAAACGATGCCGAGCGTCATAATACTTTATCTGTCTGCTTTGTGCCTCTAGCATTCTCTCTCGAATCAGTCGCACCTGAGCCTCGGTGTTTTCAACAAACTCCGAATCTAGCATCTTCGGATCCGCATCATGTATCCAAGACAAGGGAGTCCGGCATCTCCTCCCATACAAGGCCTCGTACGGAGCCATCCGTATACTGGACTGATGGTTGTTATTGTAAGTGTTGGGTACATTAGAAAATGTGTACCTGATTTAAAGAAGCCTAACTTAGCTTAATGATATACATCAAGGTGTATTTGATGTTGTTTTAAGTTGACATGTGCAGGTGAAGAAGTATTAAAGAATACAGGAAATTATTCTAAGTCCATGTGTCGCCATCTGAAGAAACTGGGTCGACACTTCAGAATAATTGTGTCGACACTTGAAGGAAGCTGTGTCGACACAGAGAAAGATAGTCGACCACATTTGTGTCGACACTGGGAAGCAGTGTCGACTCACAGAAAGATAGTCGACCACATTTGTGTCGACACTGGGAAGCAGTGTCGACTCACAGAAAGATAGTCGACCACATTTGTGTCGACACTGGAAAGCAGTGTCGACTCACAGAAAGATAGTCGACCTCAACTATGTCGACACCTGAAGGCAGAGTCGACACATACTGAGTTCTAAATCTACAACAACTGTGTCGACACACAGGACTTGTGTCGACACACTGCAAAGTCAAGACCAAGTTATTTTCTGAAGAAAGATGAAGTGTTGAGTCGACACAAATTCTCTGTGTCGACTCATTCTCAAGATGAAGTTCTGAAGAAGCAGTGTCGACTTAAAGGCAAACTAGTCGACATCATCAAAGGCTGTGTCGACACCAAAGTCACTTGTGTCGACAAGACAGTTGGTCTCGACACTTTCTGACAGTCTGTCTCAACACTTTGCTGTCCAAGACTAAGGCACAGGATCTGTTTGAAGACTTGACAGCTGTGGGTTATGACAGGTTAACTGAAGCTGTCAGACTTGTCAGAAGTCAGTTAGAAACCGGATCAGCCGGTTATCATGAAGAAGATCTATAAATAGACAGATTCAGAAGAAGAAAAAAAGATATACAAGAGATACACAAGAGGAAATTAATTCTTAATCAACACATCAGTTAAGAGACAAGTCCTCTCTTCAAGAAAGTGTAAGGCATTAAAGAAGATCTTCATCAGAAGATCTAAGAAGACGATCTCAGGATCAGTCTAAGAAGAGTTCTTTCAAGAATTCAGAAGTATCATCAAAGGTGTTGGATAGAGAGGGATCCAGCCGCTTGAAGAAGAAGAAGGAAGCCATCATTAGTTTCTCAAGAAGCTGTTTGGAAATCAACTCAGCTAAGTTCAGATTCAAGAAGCTTTGAAGAAAGCTCAGATTCAGTTGATTTCATCAGCTGATCAAGATTTGTCTTGTTCTTTTCTCTCTCAACAAAGGCAAGACATTAAAAACTTCTTTTCTAATTTCTGTAGGATCTGTCAATACAGATCTGAGTTGTAAGCCTGTGTTATAAAGGCTGAGTGTAGGAGAGTTGATCTCTGAGTGGTAGGGCTGTTTGCCTGAGTGTAGGAGAAGGTTCTTCTCTGAGTTGTAGGCTTTGTGATAAGGCTGAGGTAGGGCTGTTGAGCCTGAGTTGTAGGAACCTTTTCAGGTTCTGAGCTGTAGGATCTGTGGATCTGAATAAAGAGGAAGTTTGGCAGAATCTAGCATACTGCTAGATAGGTGAAGGGGGAAAGTGGATGTACCCAGACCTTGGGAAACCACTATAAAACAGTGTGCAATCTGTGATGGTTAAATTTCTGTGACTGTTGTGCTGTGTGTTTTAATTCTGTAATTGAATTCTGCCAAAAAGTGTTAACAAGCATTAGAACCTATTCACCCCCCCCCCTCTAGGTGTTTAGGTTGTCTTGAAAGTAAAACTATCAAGTGGTATCAGAGGGAGGTTCCTCAAAAAGGACTTAACAGTCTGAGGTAGATCTGAATGGCAGAATCAAGAAGATGGGTTCTGGAGAAAATTACAAGGAGTTAGGGTCAATTAAGTTACCCATCTGCAGGAAGGAAATCTTTGGAATTTGGAAAGAAAGAGTCAGATTGTTCATGGAAGCATCTGACTCAAGGATATACATCACAGTTCAGGAAGGACCCTTCATTGCAATGAAGGTATCAGTTCTTGATGCTAATATTCAAACTCCAAAGAATTATTCTGAAATGACTAAGGATGAAATCATTTTGGCAACCATGGACAAGAGAGCTCAGAATATTATTGTGAGTGTCATAGATGATTCTATATTTCAGAATCTGATTCACTGCAAGACCTTTAAAGAAATGTGGGACACCTTGATTGTCTACATGGATGGATCTGAAGAAGTAAGACAGGATAGGAAGTCTATGCTCAACTAGGAATATGAAAGTTTTAGACAAGGAAAAACTGATAGCATAACTGAATGCTATAAGAAATTCTATAGAATTGTGAATGAGTTAAAGTCCTATGGAAGAGTCTTCAGTACCTATGAACTGAATGACAAATTCTTAAGATCCTTGACAAAGGATTGGGACACAAAGATCTGTGCCATAAGAGAAGTGGCTAAACTGGCAGAGATTTCTCCTCCAACCTTGTTTGGAAAGTTGCTATCCTATGAAATGCAACTTATGGTGAGGAAGGAGGAGGAAAAGAATTCAAAAGGAGAGCATAGAGAGAAGATAGTGGCCTTCAAGGCTGAAGCCACTAAAAAGAATAGGAGGATTTCATCATCTCCTCCTAAGGAAGTTGCAGAAGTTAGTTCTGAAAATTCAGATAATCATGATTCAGAAAGTTGTGAGTCAGATGCAGATTTTGCTGCATTTACAAGGCAATTCCAGAGATTCTTAAAGAAGAAGCAGTGGAAGTCTAGGCCCTCCTCATCACAGCAAGTTGATGACTATTATCAGAAGAAAAAGTCATCAAGGAAAGAGAAGAGCAGGACAAAGCCCAGCAAGGTCACTACTTCAAAGATTGTCTGCTATTGTTGTAGTAGGCCTGGACATGTAGTGGCTGACTGTCCTAATAAGAGAAAGGAGTCATCAGACAAGAAGAAGACTTATCAAAAGGGCAAGAAGGAAAAATCCTTTGTTGCAAAAAAGGAAAAGAGCCTAACAGATCAATCAACTTCAGAATCAGAATCTGAAGCTGAAGCATATATTGGACTGTATGCTGCTACTGAAGAAGAGGAGTTCATGCAATTGCTAGACTCCATCTATGAACAAGAAGATCATCAGTGCATGGGACTGATGGCAGGATTAGAAGAAGACATGTGCCAGAATCAGTCTGGTCTTAGTAAGGTACTATGTCCTTCAATAAAATCTGTTTGTAGTACAAGTGCAGAATCAGCTACATCTGTATCAAGTGATGTAGATGCATCTGAATCTGAAGGAGATGTTTATCAATTGATAGATAAGTATGGGGACTTATTGTAGGCCCTTAAGAAAAGCAAGAACCTAGTTAAATCTCAGGCTCAGGAAATTGCTGATCTAAAGGTAATTGCAACTGAGTTTGAAAAAGTAATTGATCAGAAGTTAAATGAAATTGCCAAACTAAAAAATATAACTATTATTCAGATGGGTACAATCAATTATACCAATGATCAAGTGAAGAGTCTGGAGGCCAGACTAAGAATAGAAAAGGAGTTAGTGGCTAGTTACTCTAAGCCAAAGTCTGTCTTACCCTTGATAGATGAATTTGTGACTCAAAAGGGTAAGGCAGGATTAGGATTCAAAGGTAACCCCAGGGCAGCCCAATTCAAGAGGAAAGGCAAAGCTCCTGTCAAGCCACTGAACCTTTCAGTCCCTATTAAGTTTAGAAAGGTGCAAGTGCTTTCTAACCAATATGATCATGAAAATATACATGGTCATTTTAAGACTAATGTTCTGATAAACAAGGGTGTAAATGCCAACAGGCCTATCCATGTTCATAAACCCAATGGTTATAAGAAATTAGTGGATGAAGCTGCTGCAGCACCAGCAATGGACAGAAATTCTTCTGTCAAGGGTGTATCTAGATCTAGATGCAATAAGTTTGAATGTTGGTGCTGTGGCAAGAGAGGTCATTTTGCATTAGACTGCTGGCATAACACAAGTGTTAGAAAGAACAATAGTCTACCTGTTAGAAGAGATGATGGTAGCTTTGTTAATGCTAACCTGAACCAAGGACCCAAGACTTACTTGGGTTCTAAGGGTAAGTAAATCTGTGTTGCAGGAAAGTCCAAGTGGCCATGCCTCTATATGATACTTGGACAGTGGTTGTTCCAGGCACATGACTGGAACAAAGGGGTTGCTGAAGGAGTATACATCTGTCAAAGATGGACCTAAAGTGATCTTTGGTGGATCTGAAAAAGGAATCACCAAAGGGTTTGGTAACATTTCTACTAACTTAATTACTATCACCCAAGTGGCTTATGTAAAAGGTTTGAAACACAATCTAATAAGCATAAGCCAGCTGAGTGATTTAGGATATGACATTTCATTTGTTAAGGATGAATTTCATATCAAAAGGTCAAGTGATCAAAAGATCATATTGGCTAGGTATAGGAAGAGAAATGTCTATTGTCTTAATTTTGTATGTGAGAACAAGGCTTCTTCCATCTGTCTTGTAGCTGATGATAATGCTTCTCATTGTGTCAAGTGACACAAGAGATTGGCTCATCTTAACTACAAGACAATTTGCCAACTCTTTAGCAAAGAGTTAGTGAGGAATGGTCCTCAAGTTAAGTGTATAAAGGAAGAAATATGCTCAGCTTGTCAAAAGGGCAAGCAGACAAAATCCTCCTTTCAAAGCCTTGAAAATAAGGATTCTGTGAGGTGCCTATACCTCTTACATATGGATCTTTTTGGTCTATGCCAGTTCATAGTCTAGGTAGGAAAGTCTATACTTTTGTGGTGGTAGATGACTATTCTAGATTTACATGAGTGTTCTTTTTGAGACAGAAATCAGAAACCCCAAGTGTATTACTTAGTTTTGTAAAGCAAATTCAGAATGAACTGAATAGTACAGTGGTCAAAATCAGAAGTGACCATGGTACTGAGTTTCAATCTAAAAGCATGACAAAATTATGTGAAGACTTTGGGATTTTCCAAGAGTTCTCCTCACCTAGAACACCACGGCAAAATGGCATTGCTGAAAGAAAGAATAGAACATTAATTGAAGCTGGCAGAACTCTATTGAGTGGCACCTCTCTCCCAGAATATTTCTGGGCTGAGGCAGTTAACACTGCATGTCATGTGATCAATAGGGCTTCTATCACCAAGAACCACAAAAAGACTCCCTATGAGATTATGAAAGGTAGAAAATCAAATCTATCCTACTTCAGGATCTTTGGTTGTAAATGCTATATACTTAACAATGGCAAGACATACCTAACTAAGTTTACTATCAAATCCCAAGATGGGATATTTGTTGGGTACAGCATAAATAGTAAGGCCTATAGAATCTACAACTTGACTACTCAAGTTGTTGAAGAATCTGTACATGTTGTGTTTGATGAAACAAGATTAATCAACTGTGAGTTGTCTTGTAGATCAAATGATTCAACAGGTATAAGCAAAAGAATGGACAAGCTCTCCATTGCTGAAGCATCAAAGGAAGATGGAGCATTGGAAAATGAAGGCTACTGTCCAGGGGGAGTACAAGACTCAATAGATGCTGATGAAAACCAAGAGGTTCAGCATGAAGAAGGAGCTGGAGATGTTCAATCAGAAAGGAATCTTCCTCCAGCTACAAGACATTTAAGAGATCATCCAGCTGATCAGATTATAGGTGATCCAAGACAGGGAGTGCAGACTAGAAGCAGAAATCAAAGCACAGACCTGCATTCAAGTTTCCTGTCTCAAATGGAGCCTAAGGAGTTTGAAGAAGCCATCCAAGACCAGCACTGGATTGATGCTATGCAAGAGGAGCTGAATCAATTCAGAAGGTGCAATGTCTGGGAGCTTGTTCCTAAACCAAGAGGCCACAACATAATTGGCACAAAGTGGATTTATAGGAACAAATTGGATGAGAGTGGAATCATAGTGAAGAATAAAGCAAGATTGGTTGCAAAAGGATACAGGCAGGAAGAAGGGATTGACTTTGATCAAACCTTTGCCCCAGTAGCAAGGCTAGAGGCAATCAGAATGTTCCTTGCCTATGCAGCTTATCAAGACTTCAAAGTGTACCAGATGGATGTGAAATCAGCATTCCTGAATGGTGATTTAAAAGAGGAAGTCTATGTAGAGCAGCCATCAGGTTTTGTAGATCCTCTTAAACCTGATTATGTCTATAAGTTTAGGAAAGCTTTGTATGGGTTAAAGCAAGCCTCAAGGGCTTGGTATGAAACCCTGTCTACTTTTCTTATTGAGAATAAATTCTCAAGAGGAAAAATAGACAAAACTCTATTCCTTAGGGAATCCAAAGGTAAGATCATCTTAGTTCAGATCTATGTTGATGAAATAATCTTTGGATCTACTGAAAACAACCTTTGTAAAAAGTTTGCCAAACTTATGCAAGGGAAGTTTGAGATGAGCAGTATGGGGGAACTTAAGTTCTTCTTGGGACTCCAAGTAAGACAGACTGATGATGGCCTGTCCATATCCCAGTCTAAGTTCACCAAAGAATTAATTAAGAAGTATGGTATGGAGTCATCCTCCACTATGAGAACTCCTATGGGAACAAGTATGTCTATATGCAAAGATGATGTAGGTAAACCTGTTGATGAATCTTTGTATAGAGGAATAGTTGGCTCTCTACTATATCTCACTGCTAGTAGACCAGATATTATGTATGCTACATGTGTCTGCGCTAAGTACCAAGCCTGTCCTAAAGAATCTCATTATACTGCAGTCAAAAGGATTCTGAGATATCTTAAGGGCACACCTAATCTAGGTCTTTGGTACCCTAGGAATAGAGATTTTCTACTAACAGGTTATTCAGATGCAGATTTTGCAGGCTGTAGAGAGGATAGAAAGAGTACAACAAGTACTTGTCAATTCTTGGGAGGAAGATTGATATCATGGAGTAGTAAGAAGCAGACTAGTGTGGCAATATCCACAGCTGAGTCAGAATATGTTGCTGCTGGCAGCTGCTGTGCACAGCTATTGTGGATACAGTATCAGTTGAAAGACTATGGTATTCAAGTAAGTAGAACACCTTTATTGTGTGATTCTAAAAGTGCTATTTCTATTGCTAATAATCCTGTTTCTCATAGTAGAACTAAGCATATAGAAATTAAATACCATTTTCTTAGAGAGCATGTAGAAAGAGAAGACATCTCATTGGAATTTGTTAAAACAGATTATCAAATAGCAGATGTATTTACTAAGCCACTGAATGAAATAAAATTCAATAAATTTAAAATTGAATTAGACATGCTGACCATTGATTAGTTTATCAACAAACTTACAAGTGATATTAGATTATCAAGTGGTATTGACAAAAACAGAAATTGGCTAAGTAAAATAGTGTCGACACATTCAGTGATAATGTGTCGACTCAGTGAAGTCATGTCGACTAGTCAGAGAATATGTGTCGACACAGAGAATTTGTGTCGACACTTAAGAATCAAATAGTCGACTCATCCAGGTATGTAGTGTCGACTTCACCAGAATAGTGGTGTCGACACTTATAGATTTTGTGTCGACACTTATTCTAAGAGTCGACACAGAATTTCTTATGCTCTACTATGTCTCTCAGGTGTCGACATATCCACAATTGGTGTCAACACATAATAGACAGACTTGCTGTCAAGACAATAGAAGTTTGTATCGACACACTCCATCTGTGTCGACATATATAGACTGTTTTTGCCCGACTTTTGATCTTCTTTCCCTAGAAGGTATAAATAGGTTAAGAACTTATTCTGTCGACACGCTTACAAGGTTTTGGAGACTGAAACCCTGTGTCGACAATCTCTCTCTCTTCTCTCTCAAGATTTCTCGACTGATCAATGGCGCCAAAGGTTGTAGATAACGTCAACGAAGGATATGAGTTGGTGCGCAATGCCTTTGCAGATGCCCCGACAGATGTTCAAAGGGTTGTCACTCTAATTTCTGAATCTGGATTAGAATTTCTAGTCTCTAAACCATCAAAAATCTGGAAGGAGGTGATTGAATTCTTTACCTCTACATCAGTGGATTCAGCTGGTCTCAAGATAAAATCCACTGTTCATGGGACGAAGGTGAAACTGACACCAAGAAATTTAAGAAAAATATTTCAATTATTAAACATTGAGAATGAAGAAGAGGTTCCAGCCTCTAAGACCAGGGAGGCTCTCCAATGGTGTGGATTGGATCCAACCCTGAAGATTGGAGCAGCTATCAACATGAAGGGCATGAATCAACAGGGCAAGTTTCTGTCAGAAGTAGTTGGGAAGGTAATTTTGTGCAAACCAGGTGGACATGATAGGATTTCAGCCTATATGTTCAGCCTAATGACCAGAATTGTGTTTACAATTCCAACTGACTGGTCAGCTGTAGTATTTGATAAGATCAAGGAAGAAATCAAGAAGCCAAATCTGGCTAGAATTGTAAGTTTATACCTGACTGGGGTGATCCCTGAGGTTATGCAACAACTGCCTGGGACAAAGATTAATCACATGAGGAAAATGGATATAAGATTATTTTCAAGGTGGGATAGAGTGCTGTCTAAAGATGTGCCTGATGAGAACAGGCAGGACACCCCTGAGAGATCCCCCGCACATGATCTAGGCACTGCCCAGCATCCAGAAGAGCAAGTGAGAAAGCAGGTTGAAGATCAGCCTGAGTCTACTCAAGTTCAGAAATCAACCATTCCTGCACAGATGCAGGGGGAGCATGCTCACTCTCCTGTCCAGAATGTATCTACTCCTGACCAGGTACAAGTACAGGGAGAGCAAGTGTATTTTCCTGCCAAGGACATTACTAATATTTCTATTCCTGCACAGGTGCAGGGGGAGCAAGTGTATTCACCTGCCCAGGATATTTCAAATACTGAACAAGTGCAGGGGGAGCAGATGTCTGAATCAGTGCAGGAGAAAGAACAAATTGATTTATCAAAAGATTTGAATATTGCAGATCTGGATGATTCAACATCTGTTCAAGCTCAGAAGGAATACACTCTAGATGAGTTATTTCCTAATGTTGAAATTGCTACTGATAGAGTAGAGGAGGAGCAAGACAATGAAAAGGCACTAGACATGGAGATAGAGCAAGAAGCTGAGAAGGAACAAGGAGTTGAGGAGGAACAGGTAGTTGAGGGGGAGCCTGTGAATGTTGAGACTGAGCAACATGTCACTGAAACTAATATTTCTCCTACTCCTCCTGAAAGAGTTCAAATAGAAAGTTCATCAGACTCTGAGACTGAAGAAGCCAGAATGGCTAAGAAGAGAAAGCTCATGGTCTTCAAGAGAAGGACCCAAAGTTATAAGCAGGCACTCCAAACTTCAACTCACCAATCTCCCTCTGAATTTAACTACAACAAGTTCATGGTAGATTTGCAAGTTAAGTTGGATGAGCAGAGATTAGCAATGGAGAAGTATGTTGATGAGAGCAATAAATCCCTTCAATTTAACTTGGCTCAAGATATTAAGTCTATTAGATTTGAAGTAAATATGAATAAGAAGGAGCTGACAGATTACTTCCATAAGGGAGGTAATGTTGTAGTGTTTTTGGCTAAACAACAGCAGTCTATCCTCACTAAAGTGGATGATATTGCTTTGAAGCAAGGTTATGTTTTGGAGAATCAGCTGAGGATGAATGATAATTTGGCTGAATCTCACCATGAAATTCTTGAAGAGTTCAAAAAGGCTACTGCAGGGATGACTGAAGCAAGAGCAAAAGAGATGGAAGCTTTTGATCAGAAACTAAAGGAGGCTATAGCTTCAGTTCAATCTGCCATCACTACATCTCAGAAGAAAATATCTGACAAACTTCAAAAATTGAAACCATATTTTAAAGAAGGTGTGAATTATCTAGATGGCCAGATCAGATTTCAGAAGGATGATCTAAGAGATCATATTACCAGAGAAGTCATAAAGGGGGAGAGACTGTTAGTTCATGCTGGCTCAGAGCACACCAAATGGGTGACAAATAGTATTCGAGCCACATTGGGATATCCACCTTTGTGTGATGATGATATGGTGGCTGAGTCAGGAATTCAAACAGGTCTACTTGAAGGCAATCAACCTGAGATTGCCCAAGTCATTTACCCTCATCCTGATTTTGATATGATTGATCAGCAAGTTCAGGATATGTATAGTCCTCCAAAGGAGGTTACCAAGGTTGTTATTGAAAAAGTTGATAAGGCTGATGCCAACTTGAAAGAATAGCAAGATGCTCTACTATCCAAGAAAAGATTTAGAGAGCAGGCTGAACTTAAGCCAGATTTTGAGCAGTGGAGCCCTACTTCAAGAAATATTAAACTAACTGCATGGAATGCTGTAAAGGACAAAGTACATGAAAGAGGAAAGTGGTATAATGAAATGGAATGGCAAAAGTATGAAGCTGGGCAGGAAGCCATAGTACAGTTCAGGAGAAAAGCCAAGCTGGGAAGGCTGCCACCAGATGCTCAGGAGCCGAGCAAGTACTTTCCAAAGCCCTTTCATTACTTTGAAAGGCAAAGGCTAAAGGAAGAAGCTTAGAAGAAAGCTGAGCTAAAAGGCAAGAAGCCTATTGAAGTTGCTGAAGCTCCTGTGAAGGCTCAAATCCAATCTGACAAAGGAATTGTTATAAGAGAGCCTGATCAGTCTTAGTTCTAAGTTCTTTCAAATGTTTTGTAAATGTTTTGATCATTCAATGTAAACATCTGTAATCAAATATTATCAAGTTATAAACAAAATTTTGTTTGGAATCATATATTCATGTTCACTCTGTGATGAATTGTTAATATTTTGTTTATATAAAATATTCCTATAATGTCATACATCATCATATTATTTTTGTTATAAATGGTGTATATCATTAACTAAAAGGGTTATGACTTCTCCAAATAGGGGGAGATTGTTGGGTACATTGGAAAATATGTACCTGATTTGAAGAAGCCTAACTTAGCTTAATGATATACATCAAGGTGTATTTGATGTTGTTTTAAGTTGACATGTGCAGGTGAAGAAGTATTAAAGAATACAAGAAATTATTCTAAGTCCATGTGTCGCCATCTGAAGAAACTGGGTCGACACTTCAGAATAATTGTGTCGACACTTGAAGGAAGCTGTGTCGACACAGAGAAAGATAGTCGACCACATTTGTGTCGACACTGGGAAGCAGTATCGACTCACAGAAAGATAGTCGACCACATTTGTGTCGACACTGGGAAGCGGTGTCGACTCACAGAAAGATAGTCGACCACATTTGTGTCGACACTGGAAAGCAGTGTCGACTCACAGAAAGATAGTCGACCTCAACTATGTCGACACCTGAAGGCAGAGTCGACACATACTGAGTTCTGAATCTACAACAACTGTGTCGACACACAGGACTTGTGTCGACACACTGCAAAGTCAAGACCAAGTTATTTTCTGAAGAAAGATGAAGTGTTGAGTCGACACAAATTCTCTGTGTCGACTCATTCACAAGATGAAGTTCTGAAGAAGCAGTGTCGACTTAAAGGCAAACTAGTCGACATCATCAAAGGCTGTGTCGACACCAAAGTCACTTGTGTCGATACATATAGACAGTTGGTCTCGACACTTTCTGACAGTCTATTTCAACACTTTGCTGTCCAAGACTAAGGCACAGGATCTGTTTGAAGACTTGACAGCTGTGAGTTATGACAGGTTAACTGAAGCTGTCAGACTTGTCAGAAGTCAGTTAGAAACCGGATCAGCCGGTTATCATGAAGAAGATCTATAAATAGACAGATTCAGAAGAAGAAAAAAAGATATACAAGAGATACACAAGAGGAAATTAATTTTTAATCAACACATCAGTTAAGAGACAAGTCCTCTCTTCAAGAAAGTGCAGGGCATTAAAGAAGATCTTCATCAGAAGATCTAAGAAGACGATCTCAGGATCAGTCTAAGAAGAGTTCTTTCAAGAATTCAGAAGTATCATCAAAGGTGTTGGATAGAGAGGGATCCAGCCGCTTGAAGAAGAAGAAGGAAGCCATCATTGGTTTCTCAAGAAGCTGTTTGGAAATCAACTCAGCTAAGTTCAGATTCAAGAAGCTTTGAAGAAAGCTCAGATTCAGTTGATTTCATCAGCTGATCAAGATTTGTCTTGTTCTTTTCTCTCTCAACAAAGGCAAGACATTAAAAACTTCTTTTCTAATTTCTATAGGATCTATCAATACAGATCTGAGTTGTAAGCCTGTGTTATAAAGGCTGAGTGTAGGAGAGTTGATCTCTGAGTGGTAGGGCTGTTTGCCTGAGTGTAGGAGAAGGTTCTTCTTTGAGTTGTAGGCTTTGTGATAAGGCTGAGGTAGGGCTGTTGAGCCTGAGTTGTAGGAACCTTTTCAGGTTCTGAGCTGTAGGATCTATGGATCTGAGTAAAGAGGAAGTTTGGCCGAATCTAGCATACTGCTAGATAGGTGAAGGGGGAAAGTGGATGTACCCAGACCTTGGGGAACCACTATAAAACAGTGTGCAATCTGTGATGGTTAAATTTCTGTGACTGCTGTGCTGTGTGTTTTAATTCTGTAATTGAATTCTGCCAAAAAGTGTTAACAAGCATTAGAACCTATTCACCCCCCCTCTAGGTGTTTAGGTTGTCTTGAAAGTAAAACTATCAGTAAGAAAACTCCACTAGGGGCAACATCCGCTCCCAGGGCTCTCCGTGATCCACAATACACAGCCTCAGTAAGTCTTCTAGCGTCTTGTTGGTACGCTCCGTCTGCCCGTCAGTCTGGGGATGGAAGGCCGTACTGAAGGCCAGTCGTGTGCCAAGGTAAGACTGCACTGATCTCCACTCTCTGGATGTGAACCGACCATCTCAATCAGATACGATCGTCCTGGGAACTCCATGGTAACGAATAAACTGCTCCACGAACTTCCGAACCAAAACTCCAACCGAGTCATCCTTCCTGATCGGGATGAACCTAGCCACCTTCGTCAGCCGGTCAACGATTACCCAGATAGAATCGTTTCCCGTGCGTGAACGAGGGAGGCCATGGATGAAGTCCATCGCGATATCATCAAACTTCCACTCCAGCACTGGGAGTGGCTGCAGCAGTCCAGCGGGGTGTCTGTACTCTGCCTTCACTAACTGGCACGTCTCGCAGTGGGTCACGAAATAAGTGATGTCCTTCTTCATGCCCGGCCAGTAGAGTGTCTTCTTTAAATCCGTCGTCATCTTCGTAATCCCGGGATGTATAGAGTATCGACTATGATGAGCCTCTGTCATAATGTCCTCCCGAATCTGCCCTCCATCCGGTATTTAAGTCTGACCCTTGAAGCATAACAGATCACCTCTCATCGAATAGTCCCCAGCTGAGCCTGCCTCTATGGCCCTGAAAATCGGCTCCAATTTGGCATCCTGCCTCTGCCAATCTCTAACTCTGTCATGAATAGTGTCGGTGGCGCTCGTCGCAGCTAAATACTCCTCGTACAGATCGGTGTCTTCGGACGATACCAAGGTGATGTGCATATCTTCAAAGCTCCGCAATATCTCTAAAGACATGACCTGGTGCCCTGCTCCTGAAGTAGTAGCTCTCCGGCTTAAGGTATCGGCTACCACATTTGCCTTACCCGGATGGTAGTGTATCTCATACTGATAGTCTGCCAGGAACTCCACCCATCTCCGATGTCTAATGTTCAGCTCCTTCTGCGTATCCACATACTTCAGATTTTTATGATCTGAAAATATGTCGCAGTGAACTCCATAGAGATAATGGAGCCAGACCTTCAGCGCAAAAATAACCGCACCCAACTCCAGATCGTGCACTGGGTAGTTTTGTTCATGCTTCTTTAGCTGGCGTGAAGCGTAAGCAATAACATGCACATTCTGCATCAGAACAGCTCCCAAGCCCTGGTAGGAGGCATCTGTATACACCTGGAATCCTTCTTTCCCCGAAGGGAGAGTCAGTATAGGAGCCGAGGTAAGTCTCTCCTTCAACTCTTGAAAAGCTGCCTCGCATTTCGGGGTCCACACAAAAGGTGTCTCCTTCCTCGTCAAAGATGTGAGAGGGAGTGCAAGACTAGAAAATCCTTCTACGAACTTCCGGTAATAACCGGCAAGTCCTAAGAAGCTCCGAACATCTGTAGCTATCTTCAATCGTGGCCAATCTCGAACTGCTTGAACTTTCGCTGAATCCACTGCCAACCCAGCTCCACTGATAACATGACCCAAAAAGACCACCTCCTTCAACCAAAACTGGCACTTGCTTAATTTTGTGTACAACTGATGCTCCCGCAATCTTTGTAGTGTCAGTGCCAAATGCCTCGAGTGCTCCTCTTCCGTCCGAGAGTAAATGAGAATGTCATCGATAAAAACGATGACAAACACATCCAAGTAAGACTCGAAAACCTGGTTCATGAGAGTCATGAACGCTGATGGCGCATTTGTGAGCCCAAAGGGCATCACGGTAAACTCGTATAGACCATATTTGCTACTAAAAGCAGTCTTCGGGATGTCCTCTTCTCGGATCTGTAACTGGTAGTAGCCCGATCTCAAATCCAGCTTCGAGAAGAAGTGAGCTCCCTCCAGCTGGTCGAACAGCTCGTCTATCCTTCGCAACGGATAAGTATTTCGGACCGTCAGTCGATTCAAGGCCCGGTAATCTATACACAGTCTAAGTGTCCCATCCTTATTCTTGACGAACAATACAGGGGCTCCCCATGGCAAGGAACTTGGCCGGACATAACCGGCTTCCACCAGCTCCTATAATTTGCTCCGGAATTCCAACAGCTCCTTTGGGGCCATCCGGTAGGGGGCTCTAGATGCTGGCTTAGCCCCTGGCACCAGCAAAATCTGAAAGTCCTGCTCTCTGTGCGGGGGTAGCCCCGGTAACTTCTCGGGAAAACATCCTCGATATCTCGCACAATAGGAATCTCCGCTACAAGAACATTGGCCTCCGCCATCTCGAATAAAACCTAGTAAATCTCGTCGCCCTGTATATGGGCCTTGACGGCCTGAATAGATGACAAAAATGAAAAGGAGGCATGTCTTATACCTTCTATTATGATGGAAGAATCTCCATGCCTCAGAATAATCTTCTTGGCCACGCAGTCAATTAGGGCATGGTTCCAATATAACCATGACATGCCCAAAATCAAATCATATGAAGGCATCCTTAGGATTGCGGCTGGTGCCTCGAATGCTTTCCCGCCAATTTGTGCCTCCATGTTGCAATGCGCAGTGGTGTGTAGCTCGGACCCGTCGGCTAGTCGTACCCTTAATGCCAAGCTGATGAATCTCTCCACGCCTGCCAAGCCAGCAATGAAGGCCTCTGACACAAATGAGCGTGACGCACCCGTATCGAACAAAGTATATGCGGGCTTGCCACTGATGAGGACAATGCCTGGGGTAACAAATTTTTTGAAGTCTAGTTAAAGTTTTCTTTCCCAGTTTGTAATTTCTTATTTAGAGTCTAACTATTAAACAAAGGAAATATACAAACTTTTGACGTACCTGTGATTACCTCCTCAGGATGTCGAGGTTGGGTCAGATCTAATGCATATACCTGTTCCCTCTCCTGTCGGCGATCTTCGCCCTGATATCCACGACCTTGGCCGCGTCCTCGGCCTCCATAGTGCTGAGCCGGTGGGGCAATCTGCGGTGCTGGAGGGGGTGCTCCCCTCATAGGACAGTTCCTCTTGATATGCCCCAACTGGTGACAGTAGAAGCATTCTGGCGGAGTGTAAGCCCCACCTCCCGGTCTCTGCACGTCTCGCATCTGAGGTCTCGACAGTTCCCGCACCTGAATAGGCTGAGGGGCCAGTGTCACCTGCTCCCTCGGCTCCTGCCTCACCTCCTGTCGAGGCTGAACCTCTGTCCTCCTGCCATCTGCTGCATGGCCTCGATGCTGATCGCTCCGGGCTCCCCAGCTCTGATCCTCCGTTGGCCGCTTCCGGCCTCTGGTGGTGTGCCAATCTGCCTCTAACCTCTTTGCCATTTCCAGAATACGGGAGATAAGCCCGTCCGACACAAATAGAAGGGCATCCCTCATGTCTTCCCGCAGACCTTTGAAGAACCTCTTCGTGTACGCTGCCTCATCTAGCTGGTAAGAGTCTGCAAAATGAGCCAGATGGTTGAACTCTCGATGGTATTCCACCACCGTCCTGGTAATTTGCTTCAACTGCAAGAAACGGTCCTCCAACTCGTCTCGGGCCGACTGTGGAACAAAATGCTCCAACAACATAGGCCTGAACTCATCCCATGAAACCTCAGCAGCCAGTCTTCCAGCAAAAGTAGTATCCAGAACTGTCTTCCACCACCGCTTGACGTGAGACTCCAAGCAGGACACAACCAAAGGTACTCTCTCCTCCCACGGGCTCCGTATCCCTGTCAGCATTTCCTCCATGATGTCCAGCCACTCTTCTGTCCGTACTGCTGACTCCTTCCCCAAGAAGGACGGAGGAGAAAGTCCTCGGAAGATGCTGAGCCAGTTGGCTCCTGGTATCTGCTGTGGAGCCGGGGCCTGTTGGGCCCTGAAAGCATCCAAGATGGCAGTCAAAGTCTGCCCCATGTCAGTTTGTAGGAACTGAGCGGGAACTGAGCGGGAACTGGTGGAATCGGTGCAGTATCCGGGGTCTGCTGGGCCCCACCCTGTAATGTAGGCAGTGTTGGAGGCTGCACAACAAAACTTCATCGTTAGAAAACGTTAACTCAATCTAAAATGGACATATATTATATGATACCCATATGGGCACACCACTGCTTCCTCTGATACCACTTTGTAAGACCCCCCCCCTTTTTTTTGAAAACTCGATTCATATCTCGGGGTTATATGCCCAGAACCGCCGCTTTGCGGTGACACCTTCGCACCCGGGAAGGTCGTCACTACAACGCGCCGATTCTGCCGGCCTTTTCGATCACCATCAAGTAGCAAGTAGTAAAGAAAGAGAAATGCAGTCCACAATAATAAATCACATATATGTAAACTCCACGAAGGGAGTGTCCACAGTATAACATCAGAGTAAAAACAGAGTACTGAAAGGAAGAGGGCTTAAGCCCGGTACAACAACACCTCACTACATGATCACTCAAACGGAAGCTGAAAAACAAACTGCTACTAAGGAACGGAACTCACGGTCCCGGCTGTCTGAACTCCTGAGCTAGACTGCCCTGTCTCCAAGCGCACCGGCCTCCTGGGCTGCTCCTCCGAGCTGGGCTCCACGATTCCCTAAAATGATGTGGTTCAAAAAACGTTAGTCTATAAGACTAAGCCCTATCATCCCTCACCCCTTCCTCCATGCCCTAAGGCACCGAGCGGAGAGGAAGAAAGGGGAGGACATGAAAGTGGAGAGTAGTCAAAAGTAGATGACAATGGAACTAACTAGCAAGTTATGACAGGGGAGCAATATAAGTGTTGTAATAGGTAAAACAGAAAGGTAAGTAAGTAAGAAATTAAACCTCCACTTATGTGAGTACACATAAGCCAAGGGATCTTCTACAAGGCTCCCATCGTATAAATGTTCCATTCCACTTATACGTTGGGGTGTCGGTTATCACAAGCATTATATAAATATTTAAATTGACCTTAATCTATAAAATTTGCCCACACAAGCTTATAGACCAAGGGGTCGTTTTGCAGGTCCTAATGTATAAGCGTCCCATACCACTTATACATTAGGTGTCAAGGTTCTTATGAATGATTATGTATGCAACTATATGGTGGGTTAATGATGTACATGCAGTGCAACTCACACACCCGACTTTGTGTACACAAACCTTTAGTTCCCCCTTTCAGAGCCGTTACCTCCCAGGATACCTCCGTAGTGGCAGACGGAAGCGGTGGGTTGGGCCTCGCCCACCTCAAAACCAGTATTTGCACTACCGGTCTGACCTATTGTATGCCCTCAACGCCTGGTGCACAAGGCGGACTCCTGCGTACTCTTGCCGACTGGACCGCCGGACTTAAGTTTGGCGAGGTGCTAGCCACCTTACCGAGTCATCGCTATTGGTGTCGGTGCAACGAACTCCCCAATATCGAAGACCCACCACCTTAAAGTTTCCTATTTATGCACATGCAACCTTTAATATAAGAAGTCAAAGTAAAGCTCCCGGACCAAACCATCCGTCTCAACCACAAACCGAGACTAAGCTCCCCGGACTAAACCGTCCGGCTCAATTCCAAACCCCATCCCTTTGAGCACCGCGGGATGACGCCCCTTTGAACACCTCGGGACGACTTAACCTTTTTCCAAATGTCTTTCCAACTAGTGTGTGAAGTGTAAACCTATTACAACTAATTATTCTTGATTTATTTAAGATGTTCGATAGCCTAGGACTGCCTCCGGATTATACCCTGTGAGGGGCTCTCCATAGGCACTAGGAACCAAGACGGCGGCATTACGGCCCGAAGTTCCCTTTCGCAAGGCACTTATTGTTATTGGTTGTTTTTCCCTTACTCTATCCCTTAATAAATTGCATCCAACTAAACCTAGGGTGATTTTGACTCTTCACTCTTACGGGGACGACGATCTTTCGTCAGATCCGTGCTCCTTCTACCACAACCACTCACTTCTCGTCACTCAGAACCTTCCATGACAACCTATCTAAATCCATCCCAATCAGCACATTGAGAAAACTCCAACATTGCCCTAAGTTGTCTCCAAATGCGATCTTTTACGAAAACGCTAAATGCAGACCAGCCTACACTATATGATGACCTTGATAGGATGTCTTTTATGTCTTCATCCGAATGACCTAAGTTATTTACTGGGGTCTTATCATGTCATAAATGAATCAATTCCAGGTTATAACCATTTTCTCAATTAATCTAATAATTAATTAATTTTCCTACAAATCCAAGGTCTACCAATTTGAACATGAAGTAGACTTTTTAGCTATGTAAAAATCATAATAAATTCATAATAAATTCTTTTATATCTAAAAAAAGATATATCCAAGGTTTGACATTTTTCTCTAAGGTCTAAGGGGCCTAATCATGTTTTATCAATAATTCATTTCTTTCATGACTAATGAATAAACTACTTCAAATCTTCATTTAAATAATTTGAATCAATTACAGGGTACTAATAATACCATAAAACAGCACTAAATAAGTTTCATAATTTTCCTACTGGAAATTAATTTATAATAAATCATTTACTAAATTCTTAATCTAACATGCTTGTGAATCGAGTACCATGATCATAACTCCAAAAATCTTGAATAAATTTCCACTAGTAAATATTGGTTTAAGGACCCTATTTACCAAATTTCATAATTTTCCAGAAAATATTTAAGCCATAATATATTTTAAAACCATTAAGCCCTTTTATAACACTTGTGAAAGAACTACTAGATTTATTCAACATAAAATTAAACTAAAAATTCAGGAGCATTTTTGATGGCCAACAACATCTAATTCCATAGTTTCATGGGGTCTTATTTGACTTAAAAATCTTTAATGAATAAAATATCAAAATAGGGCTATACCCACATTCATAAGTGAAGTACTAGAAATAATTATCCAAAAATTCTAATAAAATCATCCAAGGGTCCTAACTACCCTAGAAACACTCTACCCAAGTTTCATAGCTTTTAAATGAATTTAAGTTACTGTTTTGACCTAAAAGGCCTTCTATCCTAAAACTAGGGTTTGGGTTTTGAGGTACCTACCTACCTCTACATTCTCTAATATTTCAACCAAAGGGTTAAATACCCATTAACAACCTCTCCACCAAATCTCAAGACCATACAAGGGCATTTGCCCCTATGACCTTCACAAGCCCCCAAAGTCCTCATTTAGGGTTTGAACCTGGGCCCTAGGGTAAACTCACCCTAATCCACCCCATTTTCCCCAAGGGGTTTTTAGGATCATTTCAAACCAACGAACAAAATCTCAACCTCTGTTGAGGTGAGATGATCTCTCAAGTGTCAAAAGTATATTTTCCCTAAATTTCCCTTCCCTATGTCCAAACTAGGGTTTAGTGAATTCCTATTCAAAACTCAACCAAATGAGTTGAAATTTGAACCAAACCTAGATACTTATACCAGGGACACCTCACCAAAATTTGGGAGGGTATGGAGGTCATTTGACCCTTTAATTATCTTGCCCTAGCTTTTCTAGGGTTAGGGGAAAAACCCTAAGCTACACTATCCCAAATGGTCTCCAATTTTTACAGGGGCTGGATCGAGGTAATAATAAGCCCTTGTCCAAAATTCAGGGAATTAGGACTAAGGGTTATGTGTGGGGAATTATTTTAAAATCTACCCTACTTATAGGACCTACCCTAGAAAAATGGCCCTATAGGTCAGTAGACTTGTCCTAAAATTTTCCATTACACATCAAACTGTAGATAATAAAAATGCCTACAACATTTATGTTGATCATTTTTGATGAACATGCCCCTAAAGGGCCTAAATAATTTTTAGAAGAAATCTGCCATAGTTGTAGGACATACCCTTACTAAAAAGGCTCTACAGGGCAGTCCCCTCATCCAATATTTCACCACTGCATATCAAATTGTAGGTATTTAAAATACCTACAACTTTCATGTTATGACCTTTTTCGGTAGGTGTCCATAAAGGGTCTAAATTTAATTTACAGTGAAACTGTTTTATTAAAATACAGAAAAAGAATTAATAAAAGCTGTAATTCGTGTATTTAAGTCTCGCACGCATCTTAAAGCAATCCGAGGGCAGCTGTACTTCGTCTTCTCCAAATGGCCTGAACCAGAACCGTAAGAAGTGAATCTTACGGGTCTTTTCCCGACCACCAGGGGCGGCGCCACCACCGGGAAACAACTCCTACATGTTCCCGGTGGTGGGGGCTAACCTTGCCGGCGGCTAGGGCGGTCGGAGGTGGCGGCGCCGCCCTACCCGAGCCCACCAAAACTCCATTAAAAATGGTGTTTTTCTAGGTTTGCACTCCACTCGACTGGCTCGTTTGAGCCCGGGCTTACTCCTAACATGTCTAAGATCTATGCATGAGAAAAAAGGAGTGAGGGAGGACCTGAGTTCGGGCACGAATGCGGGTTGAACGGCGGGATGCCATGGTGGCGGCGGTGGCGGCGTTTCTCTCCTTGGTGGCTCCGGCAAGGGTTCTCTCCTCCTTCTCTGATTTCGAAAATGGTCTCCCCTCTCTCTTAAGTGAGTATATAAGGGGGAGAGGGGAAGAGGGGGCGGTTTCATCCAAGAGGCAAAACACCCCTTCATGGTGGGGGGTGGGTTAGAGGTGAGGAGGGGTGAAACCACCTCTTGGTGGCCGGGAAAGGGTTGGGGGGAAGAGGTGCCAGCCATTAGGTGGCTGTGGGCCCCTCCTTGGCCGAATTCATGCCTCCTCCCTCTTCAAAACACCCCTTCACCTCTCCACCACCGCCTTTTCTCTCTCCTCTATATAACCAAATACTCATTTTTTCTCTCTCCTAGTCACCCTCACGAATTTTTTTCCCCTAGAAGCCTAAAATCAGCCCATAAAATTAATATTAAAACCTTAAATGCCATATGAGAGGGGGCTCACCATTCTACCATGAAAATACCCTTAATTCACACTTTCTCTCTCCTATATTTAGCCTATTTCTCACTTCTTTCTCTCTCCTAGTCAACATGTTGGCTAGCCTAGGGTTTAGACTATAGGCAGCCATAATAACTCCTAATAAAACCCTATGAGTCTACATGAGGGGGCTTGAGCTTGAGTTAACCCAATTGAGCTAGGTTTGACTTGATTTGGGTTTAGGGTTGACTTGGTCAATTTGACCTTCCGAGTCAACATCAATAGACTCCTAGGGACCCATTGACCTCCCCTAAGGCCTAGGTATGGTTAGGTAGGGTAGACTTGGCATAAAGAGGGTGAGTTGATCCAGGGCAGGGTTACTTTGGCCTAACTAGGGCTTAAGTTGACTTGGGTCAACTTAGCCACTAGGTTTGCACCCAATGGGTCCTTGGTGACCCATTGATCTCATATTAGGTCTAGGAATGCCTTGGAGTCAGATTGAACCCACTATGCCACCAAAATCAGGGTTTTAAGATTTTACTATTTGCAGCCCAAGTGAGTCTCAACTAACTAGTTGGGTCACTTGACCTCCTAGGTTCAACCTAGGACTTGTTATGATCTAGGAATGTTCAAGTCACTCCTAAAGGGGGGGTCTAATTTGAAAATGGGATGTTACAAGATGAACCTTTGTTCGATCATGCTTTAGGAGAACTGAGGTTCATCCAAGTGGAGGTACAGATGAACCTTTGCTCGATCGCGCTTTTGGAGAACTATGGTTCGTCCAAGTGAAAGTGAAGATGAATCTTTGTCCATCTCATCCGGGAGGTACATTCAAACCTTTATACATCTCGCCTGGGAGGACCGAGGTCTATCCGGGTGGAGGCGGCGAATAAACTTTGTTCGTTCGTGCCTCAGAAGAACCGAGGTTCGTCCAAGTGAAGGTGCAAATGAACTTTTATCCATCTCGCCTAGGAGGTGCAGACAGACCTTTGTCCATCTTGCTTGGGGGAACCGAGGTCCGTCCGGGGGGAGGTGTAGAAAAACTTTTGCCAAACTCGCCTGAGGTGCAGAAAGACTCTTGCCAATCTCGCATTTGGGGGATTCATCTTATTGAGGTGCCCTTCAACGCGTAAGCATAAATCCCTTACAACGCGGGATCAGATGCTCAACAGCACCGGGGGCATGAAGCCCTATCAGCGCGAGAGCGGATGCTCAATAGCGCGGGGGAATGATGTCCTAGCAGTGAGGGAGCGGATGCTCAACAACGCCGAGGCATGAATCCTTAGCATCGCGGGGGTATGAAGCCCAAGCAGCGCGAGAGCGGATTCTTAACAGCGCGGTAGCACGAAGGCCTAGCAGTGCGGGAGCGGATGCTTAGCAACGTGGGGGCATGAAGCCCGAGCAGCGCGAGAGCGGATGCTCAGCAGCGAGGGGACATGAAGCCCCAGCAGCACGAGAGGGGATACTCAGCAGCGCGGGGGCATGAAGCCCTAGTAGCGCCACGTTTCCTGTCACTGGCTTGTGGTATTCTCCTCAGATCTTTGCTTTGGGGAGACATGCATATCTGACGAAAGTCAAAAGTAGTTATAATATAAAAAGAGATACTTAAGTGTGCACACAAGTTTTCCCTTGCGGCTTATTATACCAAAGGAAAAATACATGAAGTTGAGACGCGGGGTTCGCCCGTGTTACTAGGGGGAGGCCCTGCTTGTACCGCCTAGCCTATTAGCGTCGAGCTATTGCTCAGCTTTTAGCTGGATCGTCTTTCCGCGATGCAGACTTGTTTGGGGGCGGAGTTTTGCACAAATCTTCCGAGGAGACCTTGTTGGGCGAGACGTTCGATCTCGTCCTTCAACCGGTTGCAACCCTCTGTCTCATGGCCGTATCCGCGATGGAAGTCACAATATTGTGACTGGTTTCCTCTCTTTGGCGCAAGCGGCTAGGCCTGCGAGCGGTGCGGTTTGAGCCCAAGCCGAAACCGCACCGCAAGGGTGCGGTTTGAACTGATTTGCGAAAAGTTGGGCGATCTCTGTGAAGTTCTTGATTTCTCCATCCTTCAGACAATGGAACCAGGTGCGAGCGGCTCCTCTTAGAGTTGTCGGGAACACTCGACACAAGAGCGGGTCTGTGCATTGTATATGCCAATGACAACTTTAAAGTGCTTGACGTGTTTCAGAGGGCCGACCGACCCGTAAAATGTCTCGAAGTCGTGGAGTTGGATCCCGAGTGGAGCAGGATGCGCCCGGACTTGCGGAGCAAGGGGGGAGATGCGCCGCACCTGTGTTACGGTGGCCCCCGCGCCCGTGTTATGAGCCGACCTTACGAGCACTTCAATGCGTGCACAAATCACGACTCATAGAATGAATGCACGAATAGAAACCGAGTTGAAGAAGACAGACATTTTTTTCGCTGCTCATGCCATTTCGGTTTGTTTGAAATGATTTAGATAGCTAGAATTTGTTTGGAAGTTTTAAATAGTTAAAGTCACTCTCCCCTATGGTGATGAAGGCGAAAAGGACAATCAAAGTTAGTTTTTTTTAATTTTCTTTAACAATCGATCTGTAGATAACAAAATTTGTGTGAATAGTAAATTTGACTTCCTTTAAATTGCGAGTAATTAAAATAGGGCACTTTTATTAGCATTGTAGTTTTGACTATGCACATTCAAAAGTTGCTTTTTTATGGTTTTTCTATTTTCTATTAGCAAGCAAACCAGCGTCTTATTCACACTTTTAGTATTCCCGATCCCGCACGACTATTCACATCCTCCTCCAGTTGTCGTTTCCTTCTTCTCCCCTACTTCATTTTTCCGGCGATTTCTCCTCCCTTGCTTCATTTTTTTCGACAATTTTTAGTCGGTCCTGGGTTCGCGTCCTCTAGTCGGCTGTTTCACTTCCTCCAGGCGTCCATTCGTGCCGGTGATTTCTCCTTTTCCAGACCCTATTTGATCCTCCAGGCAGCAGTTTATCCTCACCCAGGCGGTTTTGCATCCAATTTTCTTCCTCCGTTTCAAAGTTTCTACCATCCATTTCAGATCTCGCATAAATCCTCCTGTAGGCGGCAGTTTATATTGCTCGCGAATATCCGATTCCCTAAAAAAATACTTGCTTATATAAGATTGCTTGCCAATAATTTACATCTAAATGTTCGTATAATCAAAAGTGCAGTACTAATAAAATATGCCAATAGAAAGCAATAATATAATTTTAATTAATTATTTATAGAACACGTGTACTATGCCTGTATGTGTTAGCCAGGACAGTTGTTCCATTCCACTTGGTCGATTGGATCGGACGGCTAACTGGTTGACAGATAGACGACTCAAACCGGTTCGTGTTATAATTAAAACCGAAGCGGCCGAGCCGCCGAGCAGATCTCTCTCGCCGCCCTCTTTTTCTCCTCTTCCTTCGCTGAGCAGTGAAAAGACGGAGAACTGTGATCGGAGAAGAAGACTTGGAGCTGACCCGCCATGGTATCTATACTTTACTCTTGCAGCTCTTCATCTAGGGTTTTGATTTCCTTTCCCAGATCTTGGTTTGATCTGTATCCGATTCGATATTTATGCATCACTCGTTAGGCGCTTCCCAACCAGCAAACGGTGGAATACCCTAGCTTCAAGCTAGTATTGGTCGGAGACGGGGGCACAGGTAATCAATCTCCTCCTAATTCTGTTCGGTTAGCAGCTGCCGTTCGATTATTTCAATCCCGCCATGGCAGCTAAACTATTTCCTCAAATGTTTTCTAGGGAAAACTACTTTTGTGAAGCGACATCTCACAGGGGAATTTGAGAAGAAATATGAGCGTATGCATGCGAATTGAAACACGTTGATTGTTGAAATACGATATTTTGATGTTTTGATTTATTTATAAATCCCGATTACTGTAATTTTCTTGTGAATTATGAGCAGCTACCATTGGTGTTGAGGTCCATCCCTTGGATTTTCACACCAACTGTGGTAGGATCCGGTTCTACTGTTGGGACACTGCTGGGCAGGAAAAATTTGGAGGGCTAAGAGATGGATACTAGTGAGTCAAATTATTTGATAATGATTGTTTTAGTTTTGATTTTTTTTTTTGGGAGATGGGGGTGCATTAAGTGGTTAAAGCTGAGATATTGCTTTTATTTCTCCATTTTGTCATCATTTATATGAAATTTCAGTAATTAATTTAGCTAAATTGGTCTATATATCTATTTTTATTATGGAAGATCTACATGCATTTCACACACTAATACACTATCAATGATTCATTCTTGAGTTGTTGCATCTTATATGATTATGTGTATGACTTTGGCTATTAAGTTGATCATAGGGCTGTTTTGGAAGCAACATGGATTCATAAGGGTTCATTCGTTTGGACTGAATTGGGGCCTTAAAATTAAAATTGAAAGCCTATTTTCATTGGAATTGAACCTCTATCTCTAATTCCATGGTTTCAATTCTGTCTAACTGAACGCGTCATAAATGATTTTTTTCGTATGTTAAAAGTGAATGTACTTGTTAGACTTTAATTTGTCTCATTTTCTTTGTTTAATGGGATCACTTTTGCGAAAATATCAACAGATTTTCTTGATACACGAGTGATAGCATTTTATTCATTTGTATACTTACCTATTTGTTGTCGTGCAACTTTAAAACATAATTCCCAACTACTTCTTTCACTCCATCCACCAAATCGCCGGACGAGGTCATGTTTTCATTTTGTCGGACAATACATTTACATCCAATCCCTCCCACGTCTTGAGTTCTCGGTGCGCATCTCTTCCCGGAGTTTCCAACATCAACAACAATGCAACTTCAGGCTTTGCATCCTTCAGATGGACCTTGTGTTGATTTGGTCAGGGCACAATGCGCACCTTTGTGATAATACAAGGTAGTGAGAGAGAAGTACTACAGGGCCAAAAATATTAATGTGAGCCATCTCTCATGCCCAACACCTAGGGCTAAAACTTCATTTGGGATTCAAAGATCGCGATACTCTTTGATGATAAATGACTAATCTCCCTGAAGCTAAAATTTGTACATGACAACAACCATCAGGTTGATAACATCTTAATCTTAAGGATTAAAGTATTGAAATTGTTGTTGAAGGGAAGAGGTCAACCCCACAGCTATCTTTGGGTTTACACTTGATTTGACTAAAAATCGTGTCATTGGACAACAATCTATTGTTCAATTGTAACTTCAGTTCCAATTTGACGTGACTATGCACTAAAAGAAACACTGGAAAATGATAAATTGAAGGTTCATCACCAATTTGCTGCTTAAGTTTTTTGCATGAGTGTGATTTCAACGGAAATTGTTGATAGGGTCAAAGTTTCACGAATATCCAATCCCCCTCTGTCATAACTCTTTCACTCCTACTTATCAGCTCATGACTTCATACATCCACATACATTAAGTGATGTGCAGTGAGTTGGATGGTATCCTCCCAGGTTGGTAGACTTGCTAATTCCACACTATCAAGAACATACATTAAATGATTAAACACAAATGAGGGATACAATTATCAAGATAAACTTGACCCGAAGTCTTGAGGGCTGGTTCCCCCTAAGTGCCTCTCACGAGCCTAGCACTCGCAATGTTTTCAAGATATCAAATAAGAGACACTACCACTCCCTTATATAGGGGAGTGTGACATAAAAATTATGATAATGTCCTAGGAGGTCGTATTCGTATCAAGACTCCCCTTGCGAAAAATGACCTTGTCCTTCGGGGTCGAGGTCCGTAGGGATCATCCACGAGCATCAAAAGAGCCAAGTATCCGAAGTCAGGACCGTCGTATTCTGATCCAACAGTAGACACAAGTCTTTGAAAGCGCAAATGTGGGTGAGCGAGTACGGCTACTGGCGACAAAAGCAAAGGCCCTTGCTGCGAAGCTCGAGGCACTGCTCGTGAGATAAGCGGTGGGGTCTTCAGGGTGCCGATGGAGGCGGCGATGACGGAAATGACACCGGTAGAGGCATGCCTAACAACAGAGACCCGTGCAGTGAGAAAGAGTCGGCAGAGACTTCAGCGACAACAACCGTGCTGGCAGTGGCTGGTGTGGTGGGCAGGATGAGGAGGACGATTGGGTAGTGTAGAGTTCCTCGTCAAGAGAACGAGCTTGTTCTATGGAGTGAGAAAGAGTCGTCAGATTGTGGACCCGAATGCGCGTCCGAATTGGGGTTGCAGACCCCCAATGAAATACCCCAGGTAATGGTCAGGGGATAGACCGGGTACGTGAACGGCGACCTCGATCAACTCGTTAATGTAGGTGCCCATGGTGTTGGACTAACGCATGTAGCTAAGGAGCTTGTAGGCATTTCCCATCTGGCGGGCGTCATAGTGGCAGAGGAGTTCCTCCTTCAGCATGGACCGGGAGAGGTCAGGAACCTGCTGGCGCGTCCAACGCACCCAATGGAACACCGAACCCTCCATATAGAGAGTGACTTGAGGAACTTTTTGGTTGGTGGGGGTGAACTGAAGATCGAAGAATTGTTCGACGCAGACAATCTAACCGATGGGATCGGTACCGTTGAACACATGGGTCTCGATCTGACGGAGATGATCCGGGTGGATGTTTGTAGCGTGGTGGAGGAACCCCATGTAGTCTGGGACAGGTTGAGGGGGTTGCGGCGGTGGTGGAGGGGCCGGTTGCCGTGGTTGTGAGCTCTCGTAGGAGGAGAGTGAGATCCTTAAATTGTGCTTCGAGTTGATCAAAGCGATGCGTGTCCACGTAGTCAGAGACGGAGGCGTCCTCATCGGCATGGAGCGCCATTGAACGTGTTCAGGGCTAGAGCGGCGAGGCCGAAGGAAGGTAAGAATCAAACAGTTGTTGGCGATTAGGTGACACAAGATGGCGCCGAGGGCTGCAGGAACAGCTGCCTCGGGGCGAAAATAGATGATGCGACAATGGACACGTAAACGGAGTTGCACCGGTTGCCGGAAGGAGACAGAAGGAAGCTTTGGAAGTCCATGGAATGCAACAGAGGTGCTGTAGGTTGACAAGAGTTGGGGTGGAGTGCCGCAGGAACGTTGCTTGCAGAAAATGAACCAAGAAGCGCGGGAAGACGACTATCGAGCTGGGCAATCATGCAAGAGATGGTGCGGGGGCTGCGGCTTCTACTGTGCGTCGTGCGGCAGTGAGACGACAATAAGATGATACGACGAAGACGACATGAAAGAGGATGCATGATTCAGTGACTGGGGCTGTAGATACGTGTCGTGTGGGATCCTGAGTATGGAGGGCTCGATCACAATGTCTGGTATGGACGATGTCGGCGGAAGACAAATGAAGTTGTCTGGTGTTGGCTGGAACAAGGAATGAGATGCAACTAGGGTTTCAACCGAAATTCTAAATGAGTGGCATATCAGACCAATTGATAATTGCATACTATGAAAAATAAAAATGAAATGATTGAACACAAATGAGGGATACAATTGTTGAGACAAGCTCGTCCCGAACTCTTGAGAGTTGATTCCCCCTAAGAGCCTCTCTCACCTAGGAGAGCCTAACACTCACAATATTTTAAGATACCAAATAAGAGACACTACCACTCCCTTATATAGGGGAGTGAGACACACAAATTATGATAATGCCCCTTAGGGCTACATAAGCAGAGAGTTGCACGTCGAGGAGGTCGTATCCGTATCAAGACTTATGTCAGCTTGTTTTCACATGGAAGTGTCCGTAACTTAAATGAATCTTTGAATCTATAGCCATTTTCTCACTAATGCCCCCACTTTCTCAGTCCCCCTCCACAAGTCGTTGCCTCTCACAATCCTCCCTCGTCTACTTGCATTTGCATAACTCGTCCTTTTGACTACTATTATTGTTCCACTTAAAAGTTTAGATACCAAAAATAATTTATATATTGTTTAGCGTTCCTAGATTTGTTTAATTCTTTTGCTAAAGAGTTAGCATACTTTTAGTTCATTGTCATTTTTTTCTTCCTCCGTTGCTTTCATAGCTTTGTCGAAAAGTGACAGTTGTAGTTTTGATTAGCTTAAGCTAGTTGGGTTAATTTAATTCATTAAGATTTTGATTAGTAAATTATTTCAAAGTACAATTATGCATTATTAAAAATCCCTGATGTAATTCTTTGTCCTTAGCCGAGCATTATATCCTCTTTTATTTCAAGCTTCATTTGATAAATGTTAATTGTACTTGAGTATCTCTCAGGTCAGTGATTTATATATCCTAGTGTTATTTACATCACATATATCCATCTAATTCATCTCATCTAGATTGAGCAGTTAACATTTATTATGTGTTAATTTTTTTTAAAATTATCTGTGTTATATCGAGTGTTGATGTATATTTTTTACAGCTATACCTTGAATTTTTTTAATAAGGAAACTTGAAATTTGTCATTGAAACCTAAAGTCACTTGTACGGGTTTCCGAAGTCCTACTAACCTCGGAAAGGATTGTAAAATTCTATTATAATGCTATTTTTGGGAATGGGGTGATGCAGGACAGACGTCGTACTTACATGCCACTCAGACATCACCACTAGGGGGCCCACCCTGATATATCACCAAGACGGCTTTCATCAGAGCTGCAGCCCGTACACCCCAACCAACTCTCTGTGTCCCATCACCAGGAAACAATAGGTTTTTGAGGTCCGGGATCAAACACCCGACCTCTTAGTTAAAAGTCTTCGACTAGAGCTCTCATTATTATCTTCTCTATATACTTGAGTGACCCCTCAAGATTTTGGTATTGTACTCCATATTGTGAATTGAGAGATGCAAGGACTTTGAACTGTATTGTAAATATAATAGATAATTTTGCTTAGTGATCATCCGACTTGGCCTTCTCCGATTCAGCTAGCTTATCCTCATTCCCGATACTAATAATAATTCTAATAATATGTTATAATCTTATTAATATATATATCTAAGTAATATATAATATAATTAATATATTATAACCACCCACTGCTTCTCCTCCCAGATTGCGTACCCCTCCTCTGTTCTCTCGCCACCATCGTAGATATGAGATTGATCGTGCAACATTTTCCTTCCAGTGTCTGGGCAGGAAAGTGGTTAGATCCGTGTAGCCTATAAAAAGGAGTGTAAGCCGTAATGCTCGCCATTTTCTATTTACTTAGGTCTTCGACAATGGAGATTTCCATCCCGACCATCCTGAGGCGCTTGTTAATGTTCATCCTGGCCCGGGGCTCGGCCCGATCTAGCCCCGTTCTGGGAGCTATAACCGCAACACTCCCCCTCAAGCTGAAGAGGGAACCTTTCAGCTTAGACTTCATAATAACCGCAATGAAGGTAGGCGATGTGGGACAAAACAACAGACGAGCCACCAGGGGAAAATCTAAACCAGGGAATCAAGTCAGGGACATAGCTACACATGACGTAGACCCACACACGACATGGACTCGCTAGAAACCAACAGACGGGTGACCGGGGATACTCCCATACGATACAACCCACTGGATAGGAAGGTCAACCAACATCACCTACACACAACACGCAGAAGGAAACAAACGATGTGAAGCTAATCATCAAACGAGCAACCGAGGATAATCCATCAGGGATAATCTGTCGGGGATAATTCACACAAAGGACGGTCTCACACGACACAGTCCCGCATGACACGGTCTCACGCGACACAACCCGCCGAGACTAGAACACCAACATTAGTCGTGTCCTAACATGACCAATCGAAAGAAATATGAGGAGACACAAACAACATACGACATACGCCTAGAGGCCGTGTGGAACGAAGGCGAACGGTCGGGAAAGATCATATGAGTCGCCTTCGTTTCAAACACTACCCCTCACGTGGAAAGCACGTGCATATATGCATAACAACAACATGAAGCAAATACAATAGTAAAAATATGGACAAATGTGTGAAACACTCAAAAAAACTTCATCCTCTGTGAGAGATCAGCACCCCAAAAGCGGCTGTGGCGGTTGAAGCTTCGTCGATGGGCGGCGGTAAGAGAAAGGTGGCAACAAAAAGAGCATAAGAAGTAGAAGCAAGCGGCTAGAACTCAAGCAGCAGCAGAACAACATCAATAGTAAAGAAGCACAACGGTATGAAGAGAAACCAGAGGAAACCGATCGATATGATCGTTGTTCAGATCCGAAGTGGTGGAAGGAGACTGGAACGGGAGACGAAGCCATCAATGTTGTCCATGATAAGAGAAGCAGCTGGCAGAATCTCGACAAAAAGCGTAGACAAGAGCGGCAAAGAGGGGAAACCTTCAAGGGATTGACGACGGGCGCGACCGAGTGGCACATACGTGATGGACGATCCACAAGAAGAGGAGTCACGATCGGGATCCCATACGGGATTGATTGACAATGGAAGAGCGATGAAGATCAACAGAGCATCTTGCACAAGGAGGCGGATTGGAACCTTTGTCCAGCCGGTGGAAGGATCGACGAGACTTTGTCGATGAATCAACAGGGTCAGCACAGGAGAGCGATGACAAGGTCGTTAGCGGTAACAATGGACAAGATCAAAATTAAGAAGATGAACACTAGCATCATAGATGGAGGCCGCAAATTTGCGTCGATGTCGGCAGAGGAGACGCAATGAGAACTCCAGTCGACGGGCTCATCGAAGATAGCACAGAGCGCTGACTGTGAGGGTGGCAAATGCCACTCCCGTCGACAAAATCAGTGATAGATTGTGTCGACGGGAGCGGAGGTAGCGTCGCTCGACGGGAACGATAACAAGCGCGGTCGACTCATGAAAGAACTTATGGTTTTTGGATTCCCTCTAATACCAAGTTGAAAGAAACGAAGAGAAATAATAGTGCAAAATATGTCCAAATGGGAGTTGCGGAGATAAGAATGCTTAGGTGGATGTGTGGACACAAGAGACTGGATAAAATTAGGAATGAATGTATCAGGGATAACTGATGCAGGACGGCGCGTAGGGTTTGCGCGCCTGTCGGCTATTCTAGGAAACCCTATATGCATGCAATGAATGATTGATTTTGCGAATATTTAGAGCGGAAGCGCATAAACTTTTCGAAGAAAAGCAATTTTTGAACTTCACAAAATTACTATTTTGTTTAAAAATGAATTTTCTTAAATAATGGTTCAATTCTAAATCCGGGGAAGGAAGTTTGCAACTTTCGTTCCGTTTCCCTTGTCGCAGCAAAATGGAAATCGTGAACTCCAAATACGTTTCCGTTTGGAGTTTTCGACGTAGCGTTCGCTGACAAAACTCGGGCGAAAATCCAGCGATGAGTCTATTATCCTATGAGAAAATATAAGGACACACACAAAGGAAGAGATAGAAGCAATTACCCACAGAAAGAGTCGTCTTTCCGTATCTGAAGTCGACGACGATCTCGCGAGGAACTCCTCGTCACCATTGATTTCCCGCTCCGAGGTCGGCCGCTATCGCATACGGGCACCAAGGAGAAATTTCGCTCACTCTCTCACGAAAGTGGTTCCACGAAATCTCAAACACTCTAGAGAAGCCACAAACCTAACAATCTAACTTCACTCGCTCCTCACACTAGAGGTTCCACAAAATTAATTCACTCTCTCCCTCACACACAAGAGTGGCTCCACGAAATCTCGACACACAAGATAAATTTCACACTTGTTCACACAAAGTGGCTCCACGTAATCTCTAAGCGCTCTAATCGTTTGACCTTCCCCTCTCCAGGAAGCAAACAACAACCCTAAAAAAACTCCTCAACAGAAAATTGAATCCTGCAGCATCACTATTAACCTACAAGCACAGTAAAATTAAAATTACTGTTCCCTAACTTAGACTTCACAACAAAGTGATTAGGTCATTGTTCATCTTCCTAATCTCTCCTAACTTCTAATAGGAATTAATCACATAACAACAGGTTTTCATCTCAGAAAACACCTCAAAAATTAATCTAGCACCTACAGTCGGCCACTCTTAAACAGGGGCAAACACACAATACCCTCTTACAGGAATCAAAACAAAAACATAATTCTCAAAATATTCATGAATCACAAAAAAAAACAGTCACAGGGATCCCCTTTATATAGGGTTTCAAAAAGAGAGCTAAGAACCTCCACGAGGTAGTCTCGAACCGCCGAATGCGTGAAGGAATGACCATGGTGGAAGCAAAAACTGCCGGAGGAGAAGTCGTGCTCTGCGGTTGCAGGAGATGTTGTGGATGACGGCGTCGAGGAACGACAAGGGGCGAATGGTCCTGCGTGAATCCCGCTTTGGCTTGAGGCCGGAAATGGCGGAGCAGATGCGGCCCGCTGGGAAGAAGAACAGTGCACGGGAGACTGGCCGATTCATTCTTTGACCTATTCTTATCGTATTATATATATATATAACATAGGGAAATAAAATAAAACTCCAAACAACGTTACGCACGCAGGCATGCAATAGACATTGCTACGCGCGCAGGCATGCAATAGACATTGCTACGCGCGCAGGCATGCAACGAACTAAAATTGATAACTGAATTTTTTGCTAAATAAAATTAAAATTTCCAAAATTTAAATGCAATAAAACAATTCAGGCTGAAAGAGATCGGTCGGGTGCGACATCAGGCACTTTTGCGTCGACCCGATGGGGTTGGTCTCCATCAATTCTCCCCCTCTCGAAATCACTCATCAGTCATCTCTGGTGAGTGATCCGAGTGGTAGTACGCGAGAAGATCAACATCTAGGCCAACGAACCAAGTATCTCTGAAAACCACCATCTGTAGTGGTCACCGTCTCGTCATCCAATATCTGAAAACTGTTAGTGAAAACTGGTTGAACTGCAGGTGGTGTGTCAGTGCGGACTGAAAATAAGTGTGTTTTGAATGTGGCTCCTCACTCTCACTCACCAACCCAGAAAAATCAAATGGAGTAGAAGGCAAGGGAAAGTCTAAAGACTCATGCGAGTAATTGTAGAATTAAGTCATTTTGGCTACGTTAAAACAATATTTGCTCCCCAAACGGAAGACATTTCAAGTTCATACGCATTTCGTCCAATTCGTTTTACTACTCGAAAGGGTCCAGCTCTACAGTAACTAGCTTCTTTACGTACTAGAAGGTAACGGTTCCGGATCTAGCCGAACCATAACCAAGTCATCCATTTTGAAACTAGTAGCTCTTTTATGCTTGTTAATTTGAGTTGCATAAAAATCAATTGTACTATGCAATTTTCCGTTCAAAATTTTTTTTATGCAAATCATGCAAATGCAAAAATGACTACTAGCACGACTAAGACCACAAACAAATGGTTTAAGATACCAAGAGTAACTCCTGTGAGAGGTATATGATCAGGAGGCTCAGAGGGTGGATCATAAAAGAATTCATCGCGGGGGCGATGAACACTCAAGTGCAAATCAAAGACATCAGTGATCAGATGTAAAATTAACGAATCAGTGAGTGCACCCTCAAACTCGACTGTGCAACAAAGGATAGATACATCCCAAATGTGCGGTGAACCCATATGTGGTTCATTTGGGGGTTCACGAGGAGGGGTATAATAAAATTCATCGCAAATGCGACGCACGCAAACGTAGGCTCTAAGGACATAGGAAGTGCTCTCATATAAATGACAATGCACGTGGCGTATGTCAATCGTGAAAATTGAACTAAGGGAAAGTGAGGTATCGAGAGGCTCACTGGATGGGACATATGAAAGTTCATCGCGAATACAATGATCAACAGGTAGTACATCCCATAACTCATCTAGAGTGCGAGTCACCAAATGACTATGATCAAGCCCTAATATATAGATGTTACACCTAAAATAGTCTCGAACCGCCGAATGCGTGAAGGAATGACCATGGTGGAAGCAAAAACTGCCGGAGGAGAAGTCGTGCTCTGCGGTTGCAGGAGATGTTGTGGATGACGGCGTCGAGGAACGACAAGGGGCGAATGGTCCTGCGTGAATCCCGCTTTGGCTTGAGGCCGGAAATGGCGGAGCAGATGCGGCCCGCTGGGAAGAAGAACAGTGCACGGGAGACTGGCCGGTTCATTCTTTGACCTATTCTTATCGTATTATATATATATATAACATAGGGAAATAAAATAAAACTCCAAACAACGTTACGCACGCAGGCATGCAATAGACATTGCTACGCGCGCAGGCATGCAATAGACATTGCTACGCGCGCAGGCATGCAACGAACTAAAATTGATAACTGAATTTTTTGCTAAATAAAATTAAAATTTCCAAAATTTAAATGCAATAAAACAATTCAGGCTGAAAGAGATCGGTCGGGTGCGGCGTCAGGTACTTTTGCGTCGACCCGATGGGGTTGGTCTCCATCAATTCTCCCCCTCTCGAAATCACTCATCAGTCATCTCTGGTGAGTGATCCGAGTGGTAGTACGCGAGAAGATCAACATCTAGGCCAACGAACCAAGTATCTCTGAAAACCACCATCTGTAGTGGTCACCGTCTCGTCATCCAATATCTGAAAACTGTCAGTGAAAACTGGTTGAACTGCAGGTGGTGTGTCAGTGCGGACTGAAAATAAGTGTGTTTTGAATGTGGCTCCTCACTCTCACTCACCAACCCAGAAAAATCAAATGGAGTAGAAGGCAAGGGAAAGTCTAAAGACTCATGCGAGTAATTGTAGAATTAAGTCATTTTGGCTACGTTAAAACAATATTTGCTCCCCAAACGGAAGACATTTCAAGTTCATACGCATTTCGTCCAATTCGTTTTACTACTCGAAAGGGTCCAGCTCTACAGTAACTAGCTTCTTTACGTACTAGAAGGTAACGGTTCCGGATCTAGCCGAACCATAACCAAGTCATCCATTTTGAAACTAGTAGCTCTTTTATGCTTGTTAATTTGAGTTGCATAAAAATCAATTGTACTATGCAATTTTCCGTTCAAAATTTTTTTTATGCAAATCATGCAAATGCAAAAATGACTACTAGCACGACTAAGACCACAAACAAATGGTTTAAGATACCAAGAGTAACTCCTGTGAGAGGTATATGATCAGGAGGCTCAGAGGGTGGATCATAAAAGAATTCATCGCGGGGGCGATGAACACTCAAGTGCAAATCAAAGACATCAGTGATCAGATGTAAAATTAACGAATCAGTGAGTGCACCCTCAAACTCGACTGTGCAACAAAGGATAGATACATCCCAAATGTGCGGTGAACCCATATGTGGTTCATTTGGGGGTTCACGAGGAGGGGTATAATAAAATTCATCGCAAATGCGACGCACGCAAACGTAGGCTCTAAGGACATAGGAAGTGCTCTCATATAAATGACAATGCACGTGGCGTGTGTCAATCGTGAAAATTGAACTAAGGGAAAGTGAGGTATCGAGAGGCTCACTGGATGGGACATATGAAAGTTCATCGCGAATACAATGATCAACAGGTAGTACATCCCATAACTCATCTAGAGTGCGAGTCACCAAATGACTATGATCAAGCCCTAATATATAGATGTTACACCTAAAATCATCTCTCTGAAGCACTATTGACATCAAGGGCGAATATGGAGCAGTATCCATGTCTTAAAATTCACAAGTGCACTACTCAGATAAAGCTCAAACACACAAGGACGAGGTGGCTTATTTGGAGGCTCAATAGGAGGCTCAATATGAGGGTCGTCAAATGACCCATCAGTAGAGTGATGATCCTCCAGAAGTAAACCATCAGAAGGGGTCGTACTCCCAGATAGGGTAGGGGTGACTACCTCGAGATCGCTACTAAGCTCTCGGCTCCCTATTGTAATGTCACTCTGTGCGCCATCGGGTGTGGTGATGTGGCTCGATGCGCCATCGGGTGTGGTGATGTGATTCACTGCGCTATCGGGTGTTGTAACGTGACTCGGTTCGCCACCAGGTGAGGGGTGCAAGGAATCTACACTCAAAAGAGAGGGAGGGTTCACTAAGTGGAGCAGACTCTCGTGGAGATTGTCTCCACACATCTTGTATTAGAACATCAGACAAAGTAGGTGATGTCTCCCTGCTTTGGGCAGTGAAATGCTCTTGCTGACCCTTAATGACTATCGTCATATTTGTCTTCGGAATACTAGGAGGATCACTAGGTGTGATGTACTCTCGACGATAGTAACCTTTATAGGTATTTTGAGGGTAGGCTTGATGATCGTTCATAATATAATCATGTCGTGCTCGTGGATGATCATGCGTCCCACGAACATGTGGTGGTGATCGCACATATATAGTCTCGGGTTCCTCATATAGAGGTGACGTGTAGTATCGATAACGGGCGTCATACTGAACTCTATCCTCATAATACGATGTCGAAGGACCAATAGGATCCACTCGAGTATGAGGGTAAAAGCGACGATAGTCATCATACTGATCGTCTCTAGCATAATGAGAACGTATTGGTGAGTCAATACGTTCTCTGGCAGTGATGTACGATGATCGATGATAATCATCAAAATATCGCACAAATATCTGTGATGGGGTACCATAGGAGTGGGTGTAAGTGAAGTCGTGATCCTCTAATAAGGATTTCTCCTAAAGGTAGACCTTTCCACGTAGTGATGTGGAACACCGTAATGTGGACGGACAGAATGCTCATCTCGAATTTGAGGTGGCATTGACGCTCGAGGGAGCATTTCTAAGCTATTTATCCTAACACTAAGGTTTTCAAACCCTTCTCGTATGACCATGTTCAACTCGACTATTTGGTGGGTGAATGGTAGAATCCACGAGGGTGGTTCATTCCCTTCGTTCCCACGACTCGGTTGACCATGCTCAACTCGACGCATCCTATCACTACGCCGATGCATGCGAACACATAAGTCAAATGCAATGATGATGATAAAAAAAATTCTCTTCTTTTTTTTTGAAAAAATTAATTACTATGCAGGTTCCTTGTCTACGCAGAGCGGATGTCGAAACTTAGAAAAATTTCGGAACCTCCCTCTGATACCAAATTGATGCAAGACGGCGCGTAGGGTTTGCGTGTCTGTCGGCTATTCTAGGAAACCCTATATGTATGTAATGAATGATTGATTTTGCGAATATTTAGAGTGGAAACGCATAAACTTTCAGAAGAAAAGCAACTTTTGAAATGCACAAAATTACTATTTTGTTTTAAAATGAATTTTCTTAAATAATGGTTCAATTCTAAATCCGGGGAAGGAAGTTCGCAACTTTCGTTCCGTTCCCCTTGTCGCAACAAAACGAAAATGGTGAACTCCAAATACGTTTCCGTTTGGAGTTTTCGACGTAGCGTTCGCTGATAAAACTCGGGCGAAAACCCAGCGATGAGTCTATTATCCTACGAGAAAATATAAGGACACACACAAAGGAAAAGATAGAAACAATTACCCACGGAAAGAGACGTCTTTCCGTATCCGAAGTCGACGACGATCACGCGAGGAACTGCTCATAACCTTCAATTTCCCGCTTTGAGGTCGGCCGCTATCGCACACGGACACCAAGGAGAAATTTCGCTCACTCTCTCATGAAAGTGGTTTCACGAAATCTCAAACACTCTAGAGAAGCCACAAACCTAATAATCTAACTTCACTCGCTCCTCACACTAGAGGATCCACAAAATTAATTCGCTCTCTCCCTCACACACAAGAGTGGCTCCACAAAATCTCGACACGAGTTAAATTTCACACTTGTTCACACAAAGTGGCTCCACGTAATATCTAAGCGCTCTAACCGTTTGACCTTCCCCTCTCTAGGAAGCAAACAACAACCCTAGAAAAACTCCTCAACAGGAAATTGAATACTGCAGCATCACTGTTAACCTACAAGCACAGTAAAATTAAAATTACTGTTCCCTAACTTAGACTTCACAACAAAGTGATCAGGTCACTGTTCATCTTCCTAATCTCGCTTAACTTCTAATAGGAATTAATCACACAACAACAACAATAGGTTTTCATCACAGAAAACACCTCAAAAATTAATCTAGCACCTACAGTCGGCCACTCTCAAACAGGGGCAAACACACAATACCCTCTTACAGGAATCAAAACAAAAACATAATTCTCAAAATATTCATCAATCACACACAAAAAAAAACAATTACATGGATCCCCTTTATATAGAGTTTCATAAAGAGAGCTAAGAACCTCCACGAGGTAGTCCCGAACCGCCGAATGCGTGAAGGAATGGCCATGGTGGAAGCAAAAACTGCCGGAGGAGAAGTCGTGCTCTGCGGTTGCATGAGATGTGGTGGCTGACAGCGTCGAGGAGCGGTAAGGGGCGAGTGATCTTGCGTGAATCCCGCTTTGGCTTGAGGCCGGAAATGGCGGAGCAGATGCAGCTCGCTGGGAAGAAGAACAGTGCACGGGAGACTGACCGGTTCATTCTTTGACCTATTATTATCGTATTATATATATATATATATATTTATATATATGATTGTATATATATATATATATATATTTATTTATATATATGATTGTATATATATATATATATATTTATATATATGATTGTATATATTTATATATATATATATGTGCATTTATATATATATACATATATGTAGGTGTGTGTGTGTGTATATATATATATATAATACAGTTCATTGCCCATTGTCGTCGGTCACAAAAGCTTTTTCCCCAAATTGCCCCTCTACCGCTTTACTATTAAATCTGACAAGATCACATATATTATATTCCACCGCTTTACTATTAAATCTGACAGGATGAGATATAATAATCTGAGAAGATCACATATATTATATAGATATTTATGTAAAACGGCGGATGACAGCATAGTTGTTCATCCGCCGCCTAATCATTAGTATATATTGAGAGAGAGGGAGTGTCAGGGGAGACCAGCGATACGCGACGGAGTGCAGAAGGGGGACGAAGAGGGGGACGGAAAGAGAAAACAGAGAGGGAGAGAGGGAGGGGAGAGACTATGACGGAAGCATCGATAGCGCCATAGAAGCTGGAGGCGGCACAGGCCCGACGTCGTCCGACGCTTCTCCGGCGTGTCTCCGGCGCTTCTCCACTCATGGCTTCGCGCGCAGTCGCTGTCGGCTCTCCGATGTCGATTAGCGAAGCTATGATAAATCCAAAAGATAGGGTTTCTTTCCCCAACGCCGGGAAGCCGGGGTGAGCAGCCGACTGCGCGATCACTCTAATTTGTGGTTAACCGTCGGCTCTCCGATTGCCGTGGAGTATTTGGAGTTCACAGGATCAATTTGCGGCTTGCAGATCAATTTGCTTTCCATTTTTGTGATTTGCATTAAACGTTGCCGTCTCTGTTATTTAACCGCTGCAGAGAGTGCGGGCCAGTGATCTGTGGCCTTCGCTTTCTGAGAATTTAAATTCTTTCCTTTCAAACAATGTTTGATGTTTATTTTGTCTCTTATTTTGGAAGGCAAGAAATGATATTTTAGTTATTTGAATGCGACAATTGACTGTCAATCGACGATTTGCTGGTGTGAGTCAGACCAGATAAGGTTGGAAGAGTACTTCCATTTCACTGTAATTTTTATCCCATATACGTTTCTATTTTTGAGGATCTGTGGCAAATAGCTGTGAGATTTTGGCTCGCTGCAGGTGGCAGACGAGGATGCGGTGGGCGTTGCGGAGGTGGCGGAGGAGGACGTGGGCGCTGGAAGTGGCGGCGGAGGAGGTGGAGGACGAGGTGACGGAGGAGGATGGGGGCGCTGCATGTGGCGGAGGTGGTGGCGGAGGAGGTGCTAAAGAACTTAGGGCTTACAAAAATCTAATAAATGATTATTATAAAAATATTAAAAATAATAAATAATTAAAGTTAAATCAATATTTATTGTCATTATTTATTTAATTTCATTTTAATTGTTAATAATACATAATTGATCATATACAATTAATTATTAATATAACTAAAATTAGATAAATAAAACTTATAAAATTAAGGAAAAATTAGAGTTCTCCAAGATACGAGCATCTTCGCATGGGCTACGCCCGTGCTCGATGCTCTCGGGTGGCCTTCGGCCGCATTCAGGCGGGCTTCGCCCGCCTGCGAACGGGCTTCGCCCGCCTACGAACGGGCTTCACCCGTGTTTGATTCTCCGGGCGGTCTTAGGCCGCATAGAAGTGGGCTTTGCCCACTTCCACGTAATTCACCAACTCGGCCCCGTACCCGTCACTCGCGACCCCTGGAGCGCATGCATGCATGCAATAGGAAAATAAAATAAAACTCCAAACAACGTTACGCACGCATGCGTGCAATAAACATGGCTACGCGCGCAGGCGTGCAACAAACTAAAATTGATAACTGAAATTTTTGCTAAATAAAATTAAAATTTCCAAAATTTAAATGCAATAAAACAATTCAGGCTGAAAGAGATCGGTCGGGTACGACGTCGTGCACTTTTGCGTCGACCCAATGTGGTTGGTCTCCATCAATAAGACAAGAGTAGCATCGATTGCAGAGAAGATGCGAGAAGCTCGACTAAGATGGTTTGGACACGTACAAAGGAGACCATTAGAGTCACCTGTTAGGCGTTGTGAGAGTCTAGTCACTAGGCATGTTAAACGAGGGAGGGTTAAACCAATAAAGACTTGGAATAAAACTATAACTAAAGACATGATGTACTGAGACATTAGTGAGATTATGACAAAAGATAGGGCACAATGACGACAAAGGATCCATATAGCCAACCCCACTATAGTGGGATAAAAGCTTGAGTGTTGTTGTTGTTTGTATCCACATAGGGGTATATTTAAAGCATTACAAGAGATTCTTAAAACAGACAAACAATGTGGGACTAATATCACTCGCACATAAATATTAATACTAATAATCTCAACACTCTTCATCGAGGATCATTGTCCAACGACCACTTGCATCCTCGTCGGCGTCCAACAAAAAAGGCAACCCTCGTCAGCATCTTTCCCTTCCGTCGACGTTGGCCAAACTCGTGGATTTTTCGTTGTCGATTCAACACATTCCTCTCTCTCTGATGAAGAAGATAACATCCCTGCGCTCCAGTCACTTGGTTTCTCCCGTGTTGCCACCTGTGCCTACAATCCTTGGCCCTTTTCTCAGAGCACACCTAGTGGCTAGTACTATTGAGCCCAGGGCTCCTTTTCGAGCACTGCAACTTTTCCGTCTACTAGCAGAAGAAGCCTCGTAGAGGAGCAACCGACATGCTCCCTTTTGAGCCCTGCACCCCTCCTTTTGATCCGCCCGCATCCTATTAGAGTAATACTTTTTTTGATTAATCAATTACTTGATTAATTCATTACTTTATTATATAAATATATATTAATTGATTACTTTATTTAGTAATTAATTAATTACATTTTATTCTAATAAATGACATCTGAGATGACCCGACAATAATATCTGAGATGTCATTTATTCTAATAAATGACATCTGAGATGACCCGACATTTAATTACAAGTCGACAATGGCCTTCAACGCGCCTCCATCCTCGCCACACCTGGCGACATGATAGTTGCGCACAAATTTATACAATTGCTCATCACACGACCAACAATTCTACCCAACGAGGTGCAAGTTATTGAAATTCCAGCCAGTCCAACAATCACCCAACCACCATCACCTAGTGTTATGATCATTCAAAAGGACGCCCCTATGCCATACATCGTTTGTGCGAAAATCATCGATGACACTCCTCTTGCATACTCACACATCGACATGGTTCTAGTCATCAGACATCTGTGGATTATTCTCCGCCACTCCCAATTGCAACGGTTCCAATTCCAGTACTCCCATCATTTAAATATCACATTGCGGTCTCCTATTCCTTCATATCGTCACACAAGCTGCTCTGAGCCGCCAACAATCTCATCATCATTTGTGACATCTGCGTGCATGATGAAAGCTTGCCTCTCTCTGCAGTCCGTGCTACCGCAATCTCTACATGGAGCTGTTTTGGACGGAAATAAAGGAGACAAATGATCAAATGAGTCAAGCTTCATTCGAGCTTGAGGACTAACTTGATTCGAAGGGCGAGTGGATTGTTATTGGCCTCGGGTGTCGGTCCTAGTTATTATTATCTTTTATTTAATGTGTTTTATTATCTGTTAGTATTAATTGTTGTTAGTTGATTAGCTTTTCATTATGGGTCCGTTCGGCGCGCAGGTATTGGCTTTCTGGAATTGACTTTCGTCAGAAAACCAATATCTGCAGGAATTGGTTTTGTGCAGAAAACCAATTCTGCTGTTCGGCTGCAGGAAGGTATTCAGTGAACAGAATTGACATTGATACTTAAATGTTGTTCGGCTGTGCAAAAGAATTGGTTTTCTGGAATGGTAAATTTTAGAAACTAATATTGTTTAATTTTAAGCTATGTCCACAAAATCATCAAAGTACTAAAAATACTTGAAATGAAAGTACTACAAATTTTAAATCATCGTCCATAGAATAAAAGTTCTGAAGTAGCAACACAATTAGATAAAAAGTCATTGACTCATAAACACAAACACTAAACTAGCGATCAAACTGCATTCGCAGCCAGGTGCCCTTCAACTCGTCCGAGAGTCTCATGAATATATCGCGCTTGACACTATCATGACACAGTATATCCACCACCCTAAGAAAATCTTCCGAAGACAAGTCAGTCATCCGAGTAAGTGCGACATAGATATCGTCAACATCACTAGCAGTCATGGTCCCCACCGCTCCTTGCACCGAGTCAGCCAATTTTTCAATGGCCACTGCTACTGAGTCATTTTGTCCAGCTCGCTTTCTCCTCCTTCTACTGCTCCCTTCTCCATCAACTCTAACTGTCTCCTGTGTATTACTTGTTTTTTCCGCCATAGACTCTGCATCTATCTCCTTCGCCGACTCTGTTGCGGTCGCAACTGACCTCAACGTAATACTTGTTCCAAGTTTTAAGACGTGCCATCAACTTTTCCTTGCTTGTCTCAACGCCGCAAATATCTTTTAGCGCGATCATAGCAGCTGTGAAAGCCACGCTCTTCCACCCGTTTGGTGGGTTATTGCCCTGGTGTGACCACTCCTTCAGGTGATAACGCGTCGATCGATATGGGGCAAGAAATCCTGGACCATTCGTATAACCGGCATCAACGAGGTAATACTTCCCTATAAAGAGCAAAAAAAAATTAATTCCGTGTAATGTATGAAGCCGTAAGAGGGAAAGACCAAAATAATTACTTAAATATCAATTATATAAGTAAATAAACAAGCAAACAAATTTTTTTGGCACTAAATTGGCAAACATGATACTTATAAATCATGAACAAGCAAACCAAATTTTTTTTTGCAAAAGATACTTATAAATCATAAACAAGCATACATGATTACCATCAACAAGCAAACCAATTTATTGTTAGCAACATGATTATCAACATTCGTATCACCACCTACTCACACACACACACTCACACACAAACACACACACACTCACACACACACACACACACAGCTCTCACAAACACACTCTCACAAACAGCACTCACACACACATTTCGCCAGCACACACACACAGCTCTCACAAACACACTCTCACAAACAGCACTCTCACACACACACACATTTCACCAGCACGCACACACACACACACAGCTCTCACAAACACACTCTCACAAACAGCACTCACACACACATTTCACCAGCACACACACAGACACAGCTCTCACAAAACACACACACACATTCCCTTAACACACACAGCACACACACACACTCACACACAAACACATCTTAGGCACTCTCACAAACAACACTCAGACACACATTTCACAAGACATGAGCATCCCAAAATTAATTCAAGACATGAGCATCTTTACTTCTAAAAAAAAATTAACCCACTAAGTCTTTTAGATCTGAAGGCACAAATAAAATATTGCAAAACAAATCAATCTAAACAACAATTAAAAGTTCATAGAAAGAATTTTTGTAAAATTAATTTGAGCCCAATTGGGACAGTAAAAAATGCCCAATCGGAGCCAAAGATCACCAAATCCTGCTTTTCCAGAACTGAGTGATGAACTCAGATACTCTTCAATCTTATAAATCATGCTTGAGAGTGGCCCTTTAGGTTAATAACTCTTCTTAAGCTCTAAACACCTCCCTCTTCATCTCCAACAGGAACCAATGCATCCAAAAATGCATAAAACAAACTGTTCTTTCCACCATCAAATTACAAAACAAATCTCAGAAAAAATAAAACAAGATGGAAACGGAGTCTTCGGAGCAGATCAAAATAGCAAAAATTGAAAAAACTGTTCTCTGGCGGAGGAGTAAGAAGAAAGGCGTAGGAAGAAACCCTAGATTTGGGAAAACGGACGGACGGGGAAGGTGAAGAAGAAGAGAAGAAGAGGAGGAAGAGGGGAAGGATGTATACCTGCGCCGGGAGAAGTGCAAGAGGAGGATCGGAGGAGGACGATGGGTGTCGGGCCGCTCCTTGCTTCCGTCGCCTTCGATCAGGAAGAAACGCGGGATTCGCCGAGCTCGGGATGGGAACGAGCGAAATATAGCGAAAACCGGCGTGTGGGGGTGGGTTTTGGTGGACCGCGTTTTTAGGTTTAGTGAAAAACCTGTGTTTTCTTCTGGAAAACCAAAACCAACCAATTCCTTCGCGTGCCGAACAATGGAATTGGCTTTCTGGAGGCCAAAGCCAATTCCAGAAAGCCATTTCCTACGCGCCGAACGGGCCGTATGAGTTTTGTAAGCCTATATAAATGCATTTGTTGTTTTCTTTGTCTTCTATGTGATTGTTGTGGCACTCTCCCTGAGCACACCTCGTTTAGGCAGCCACAATTCCGGTTCCATAGTATCCTCTTCCCCTGTTATCCCCGTCTCAAGCCATCCTCCGACAACTCCACCAACTTTCTATGGCGAGCCCATAACATCTTCTTGTTCGCAAATCCAATATGCAGGTTTCTCGTCATTCTCTTTGGCCGAAGTTTTCACAACGCCAACACTCCCTTCATTGTGATGGAGTACACTCACTAGATTTCCCAACACAAGTTAGCTTTCATACACAAACATCCGCTAGCTATGAAAACAACTTTAAGCTGTCATTACAGTAAAGCTATCCATACCGACCCATGGTCTCCTCCTTCAACTCAATGATGTTGGACGAATATAGGGTGAATATGCAATTGTGCTTTAGCAGAAATCTAAAGAGTGAATGATAATGTTGTGTTGGGGTGAATTTAAGTGATACTGGTTCATACAGTTTTTCGACATTTAAGTACAATAATTTTTGAAATTAATAGAAAAATTTAAAATTCACAAATATGCACGTTAGAGATTAGACATTAGAAAACAAGCCAAATTCAATTAAATTAAAAAGTGCTCATGGGAATAAACCTGCCAAATAGTACAATTCTTGGGCAAATGCATATGAAATAGTATCTAAAAGTTGTCTGTTCTTTGACCAATTGAACAACAAGGAGTACTGTTAACTTCAACCAAAAATTTACGCGTGAAGTATAAAATCCAGGATGGAGTAGTGGCTGTCTTCTGCGGATGGACGGCAATGTTGTTGGGGTTGTGGAACACTTCCGGTCCTCTTGTTTCTCACACCGGGTTAGCCCACGTGAGCTTAGAGGAATCGAAGTGTGATCCCCCTTCGACATATCTGGCACCGACGACAGCGGGGGTCCGGGGGCAGCCGCCCCCGGCGGAGGTCCCGCTGACCGGACAGCGGGCAGGGGTCCAGGGGACAGCGTCCCCGGTGGGGGTGCGGGGGCAACGCCCCCGGCCCAAAATTTTTGGGGGTGTTTTTTCCCAAGCGTCGAACTGGGTTCGACGTTCGTCGAACTCAGCTCGACGTTCGTCGAACGGGCCAAGTTCAACGAACGTCGAGCGCAGCTCGACGAACGTCGACCGCCGCTCGACGATCTGTCGACCGGGCTGAGCTCGACGACCCGTCGAGCGCCGTTCGACGATCGTCGGCGTTCGACGTTCGACATCGCCGAACGTCGAGCGCAGGTCGACGATGCTGCTTCTGGGTGCATATATACGTTGTTTTTCCCGATTTAGGGATACGGATTCATTGCAGTCTGCGGCGGCGTATTCTTTTGGAGGCGATACGAGGTATCTCGTTGAGATCGATCCAGAAGGTATTCTTCTATGGTTGTCTTGTCCAGAAGAGAGGAGAAGAGGTAGGATCGGATTTGATCCTTGCAACCTTTGTAATCTGTTTCTTTTTGGTGAATACAAGAAGGAAGAAGAAGGGGAGAGAGGACGTAGCCCGGTTTCTGGTGAACCTCTGTAACATCTTGTGTCTGTGATTGCTCTGTTTTGTTTTGTGGTTTGTTATTCGATATTCGGATTTCTGCTTCTCGGCACCCCGGATTTCCTACAAATGTGAGGTTGGAACAGTGCATATTTCAGACAGTAGGAGGGTTTTGCAGTGAATGGGGTGGAGATTGGACCATGGTGTGGATCATAGGTGTTGGATGGTTGAACGGACAGTTTTGTTGGGCAGAAACAACAGATTTTCCATTCTAGCAGGAGTTTTTCCTGGGAAGTAGAATTATGGGTTGTGGAGTGGAGTTATGAAGGCAGGGGAAGGATTTTTGGTTAGTCTGACAGTAACTGGCAGTGGGAATCAATTCCAGGGCTACTTATAAATGAATATGAGCTTCCTCCTGCCTTAGGTTATTATCATCAAGTAACGACTAAGATTTTCCTGGAGTGGAGCTGTGGAGGGACTAGGCAAGTAAAGCGGTGAGTGGGAATTGCTGATTTTAGTTCAGTTAAGGAATTCTGTTCTGGTCAGGAAAGGGGGAGAGGGTGATGAGGGGTGATGCACGGCTAGGCTTGAATTGGTGGGATAGAGTTTCGATTTGGCAGGGTAGCCCAGTTAATCTTCTGGATGGGTAGTTATGCTAGTGGAGGGAGGTATGGAAGTTGTGGTGGTTATGAGTAGTGGGGAGGTGGTTACTGGATAGTTATGGAAGTGGGGATAGTTATCTTGGCTTCGGCACAAAAAATCTACGGAATTGACACCGTAGATGACCGCGAGAGCCCAAAATTTCTGTCCAAACTTGCGATATCTGAAACCTGCCCCTAGATCTCTATTTATACACTTAGAACCCACTACGGACGGCCAAGATCGATCGAAACATAAATGCACTAGTGTTACATGATAAAAAAAATATAAATATTACATAAAGATATTCCTTCGTCTTTCTGAACGCGCCTATTGGCTCGGATTGTCTATACGACGAGCCTATCTCCATCTCTTGTGTATGTTGACTTGTGTGGGCTCCAATGTGTCCGCTCGATCTTGATCCGGGATCTTCATCAGTTCTCTTATGCAACAACCACACTTCCCTCCACGTCACTCCATCGTCTGCGATTCTGTCAACCCACCTTCTTTCATTTCCCGATGATCCAACTCTCCCCACTGCCCAATATACACCGCTCTGGTTCACCTACAAACCCGCGCAACTACCGACTATTTCCTACCCAGCACAAAGCCTCCCATCACACTTACATCCCGAATTGACGCCGCCTACTCCTTGCTCTACTAACACTATTACGACATTACCCCCTTATCACAACCCTTCCTCTATACCAGTCTGTCTACTCTTACTATAATTCTACTCTCATCGTGCATAAGCATCCACTCCAGCTATCGTTCCCAATCCTATGATCTGTGCCTCTTAACATCATCATCCCAAAAATGTTTACATGTCTTCCTTATGATGTTCCTAGTGTCGTTGCCCAATGAACCATGGCCGACCACCGATGCCACCTTTATTCTTAGCCCCAACCTTACATGATGCCAACTGTAGCCTTCTTACCGAACCTAATGGCTCAAAGTTGTACTCCTATGATTTCATCTCATCCACACCAATCCCTAGATCTGTAACACTCCTCTTCCGATAGCCTAACGACATCTCATCTTCTACTGTTTTTGCAACCCTCGTCCCATCAACGACCCAAAACCATTAAACCATGTGCTCAACACGCTAAACGCTTTCTTTCCGACACTTTGGTTTTCACCCATGCATGTTGTCATGCCACTCTATTTCCGCACTCTAAGACCCCCATCAACGCCCCAACTCTCTTCCCATGCACAACCATCTTCCTACTCTTGGGCCCAGAAAACATTTCCCAAGGACACCTTTCCCAGGGACGCCTTTCTCTATTTCCACACTATCTGTGGTCCAAGACTCTCTAGCTTCTCAAATGCCGCCCCTTTATCACTCCTTGCCCCCCCCCCCCCCCCCCCCCCCACAGCCAGCCAAGATAACAATTTCAGCTTATCTATGTCCACCAAAGATAAGGCATTCACTGTGACCCAACTGCTCATCTAATTTCACTCAATCTCTTTTCAACTAACTGATAGTTTGCCACAAAAAGATCCGCTCACACCCACTTTGTCCCCACCTAGTGCTCTCATCATACGCATCTGCTTTGATTCTTCATCCCATTTCAGGACCACCGACCACCCATGATAGAGTTGTCTTATGGCGTCCCCATTCCACCATAGAATCTCAACGTTGACCACCGTGGCTCAACTAATTTATTTGCACCATCACATTTATTACAGTTTAGAACATATTTGGCCTATCGGCCATTGTGTTTCTGACTCTCGCTGATTCAGTTTAGCATTTCCTTCTACCAATATGGAGTATAGTTTCAAACACAGTTGCAATTAGCTGGCTACCATGAGAGTAGCCCATTAATGTACAAGTTTGCCAAGGAGTTAAGAGAGTTAAGAGACAAAATGACCGAGAGAACTGTTTTCACTAATGTTTGCGACAGGGATGTTGTAAGATTAGGTGGAGTAGAATATCACAGATGGTTAGATCATGGCTCACCCATGGCTATGCTGAGCCATTTTTGTGCACAATCCAGAGAATTGTTGAGAAGGTTACATAAGAATATGAAGACTTATAAGGGCTGGAGAAAGGTTGATACTTGTAGAGATGTATAGAATATTTTAAACGAGTGTGGATATTTTGTTAATATTGTAGAAGTCTTGGTGAATGCCTAAAAGGTTCCAAGTGGAGCATATGTATGTGATGTATTCTAGATCCATCCATTCTTCATAGGAAAAAAATTTGGAGGCCCTAAGGGCAATTGATAATCACTCCCAAATTTTAACAGTTTCACTCAAGTTTGTAATCAAAGCATAGAGTTGTTAAGTAGTTCTTTCTCTTCTTGTGTGTTTTTGTGAGAGGGCTATTGAAGTCTGAAGCAGCACGGTGAAGGATGCACATTATCATGATAAATTATGTTGACAAATGAACTAAAAGTGGGTTCTCCTAAAAGAGTAGTGACATTGGTTAACACTATTAATTGATACTCTCAACAGAGCCCGAAGCTTAGGAAGTTCACTAACAGTAGAATTTGCATAACATCCATTAAAATAAACAAGGCGGGAGAATCAGTGCAAATTGATGGAAGAACAATGCTCTCAATGGGGAGAAAATTTGATTCAGTAGAGCAATAGAAACAGCCAACAAAACCAGGTCATATTAAAGAATAACGAGAACAAACCACCAGGGTAGAGTCAGGCCAATAGCATGGCATGTATATATAAGGCATGCTTTAGTATTGTACTTTGCATGTATATAATTTAAAGCTCAAATACTCTTTACTATTCTCTTTCGAGAATCCAAGTTACAGTAAATACCGTGCCTTCTTTAAGGCATTCTTCTCTTTTGAGCTACTTGATTGTGTTTTACCACGAAGTCCATGGGATCTATGCATTTTGTATTGATCTTTATTGCAGCACCTTATTTGTCCTTTCATTAATGCTTGCTTTCTTGCCCACTACATCCTGTTATTCTTAATGTAGGTAACTATGCGACACATGACGAATCTATAGGCGACGGGTAAAGGACAGCCTAACCCTACATGTTATGCAAAGCCCGACAGATTAATCACAATTTAGATTATAAACATTAACATCTCGCATAAATAATTCATAACAAGACATGATAATTTATTAGGGCAAAACAAGCTTAGGCTTTCCTCCGTGTGGAGGGCCAAAGCGAGAGCGCGCGGAGAATGAACCATGCAAATCACAATATTTATCCAAACAAACAACTAGTATACAAGAGATCCCAAACATGGATAAAATTCATTCCAATATAAATATGCTGAAAATAATAATCCAGCACGACGAAGACTCACCAAGTAGTGGGGCTGACCAAGGCATTGAAAAATCCGGTGCCAAAGATAAATGGATGACGATCCGAGGTGGAACCGGAGGTGAGGAAAACAATGTAGGTGTCTGTCCTCGACGGTGGAAGGTAGAATCCGGCCGGAAATGGGTAGATCCTGTCACGTATGTGTAGATCTGGGCGAGTAAGGATAGATCCGACAATAAAAGGTCGGATCCGGGCTGAAAAGTCCCAGATCTGGGCTGATCCGGAGGGGGGTAGGGTTAGGGTTTGTGACTCCACAAATAGGGGGGTAGCGGCTAGGATGATGGTGCAGGATAGGGGGGGGGGCAGTGGTTGTAGATGGGGGGGGGGGGGGGGGTTAGTGGCGCTGCTGGAGGGAGGATTGGAGGCCGGCGGTGGAGGGTTCTGCTGGGTAAGATGCGGCTGAGGATGTAGTGGGAGGCGACCGGTTGTAGGATTGATGGAGGGTCGGCGGATTGGGTGGAGGAAGGCTGGACTGTTGGCAGCAGCAAGCAAGGGAGGCCGATGGTGGACAGGGGCTGGGGAAACTTTATACATGAACAGTAAATTTCATTGAATTTGTTAAACATGGATTTTAAAGTCCGGGCAGCAGGTCTATGGGGATGTATTTGTTGTTTGGGGGCTGTGGAGGTTAAGAGAGGGGGCATGGGAGGGGGAAGAAGGGGCCTAAGATTAGGGCAAACCTTGGGGAGGGAGATACACACCTAGGAGTCGTCACCTAGGGTTCCACGGAGTCGACAACGTGATGGGATCGCGGGAATCCGGGAATATTATTCTCCGAATTCTGCAATCTCTCTAATTAGCCCACAAACTACCTATTTATAATAAAAGGAGAATTAGGGCATCCCAATTCCCACCATCAACGAATATGATTGGCCGGAGGTGGGACAACTCAAATACATCAAAATAAAATGCAAAATAATGAAGTAATATATCAATTCGATTCGCAACGCGAATCCGGACACATCCGTGGAGTTCGATCGTTGATCCGGGTGCGCCATATATGAAAAGTCGTCAATTGGCCCCGAACGGCCCCAAAACTCGTCCTCTGGACCTCTACTGCAGGTTCTCGTCTCTGCTCCGCATCACTATCTATGCCACAAAGCCGTAATTTGGCTGGGATGTTATTTGGGACAGTGTATGTGTTTGTTTAAAAAAGTGTCATGCCTGAATGAAAATATTAAGATGGATAGTTGACCATACAATGAAAGATAAATAAAGTAATTACTGTATTGAAGTATAAATGTGTTATGGACTTCATACTAAGTTATTATCCTTTGGGTTTTATTATGTCATGGTTCATTAGGTGTTGATTGTTATTATGCCATATTTTTGTGTAAGTTCAAGTGTTGAGATTTATTTACATTTATACTTTTTTGTAAGTCTATTTAAAGCACCCCTTAGGTCTTGTATGTCCAATGTAGTAAATATCGGATGTCGGAGATATTTTAAAATATCAAATTTTCATGTCTTATAAATAAAAATTTTATTTTATGCAAACTAACTATAATTATATGTTATTAAAATAGAAAAATAATATAACAAATGGATAAAAAATGAACCATTTATATTACAAAATAAAATAGAATGGTATCTAAGTTGAATAATATTAACAAATACAAAATAACACATTGTAAAATATATTTAACAATATACAATAAGTTTATTGCAAATAAAGAAGATTTACAAGTTAAAAATCCTTGATTGATTATTAGTCTTTTCAAACTTATAAATTTATATTAAAAACATGCAAACAATCAACTAATAAATGTATTAAATGTTTTCATATTTTTTGTAATATGAAAATAAAAAATTGCAAAACAATTATATAAAATTGGTTGTAGGAATAAAACGTTAAAAAATCGAAACAATAAGTCTAATCGATTTAAACATACAAAATATAATGTATATAAGTGATTTAAACATATGCTGCTAGTCTGCTAATATAACATTAAATAAAATAGTGGACGATATATTTAAAAGTTGCGTCGGCCGATATTTTAAAAAATCGGACATGTTGACCTATATTTTACAAATCTATTTTTTTAGAAAAACATATCGTTTTCCCCTTAAAAATGACATGTCGGACATGTCGGGAGACATGTCCGGGACATGTCGGGAGACATGTCGGGAGACATGTCCGGAGACATGTCGGGAGACATGTCCGGAGACATGTCGGGAGACATGTCCGGAGACATGTCGGGAGACATGTCCGGAGACATGTCGGGAGACATGTCCGGAGACATGTCCGGAGACATGTCAGAGACATGTCGGAGACATGTCGGACATGTCGTTAAAACAATGGTAATGACAAGCAAGAATTAGTCCTCCCCTTGTCTTCTTTATGAGATTTTGGTGGGTCTTTAACCCTGAGCACACCCAGACATTCTGCCTAGACAGCCGCGGTTCCGGCTCCACCGTATCCCTCTGTTTCCAGCCATTCTCCTACAAGTGCATAACAAATTGTTAGTGTGAACTTGGTGTAAGGTATCAATGACAAATGTTATTCAAAATGATTTGAAAAGAATAACACCTCAAACAAAACTGGACTAGATTGAATGCAAAGTACGACAACGACAACTACACTCAAGCCTTTATCCCACTATAGTGGGGTCGGCTATATGGATCTTGTCTCCATTGTGCCCTATCTTTAGTCATAATCTCACTAATGCCTAAGTACATTCAATCTAGTCCAATGTTGTTTGAGAACATAGTTTACATTCATATTTTTTTTGTCGGTCTTCATTTGAGAACATATTGATGTCAAGTGTTAGCTTATTGTTAACTTGTCCGAAGTATTTTAAGAGGAGTTTGAGTGCATATTTTATTTTTGTAATTATTCATGTGATGCTTCTAACATTAGTATTGCTATCATTTCTTTTGATATAACGATTTCATTCCTCATGTGTCAGTATCCATGGACAATGCGCAATCATTATGTTTGATGTCACTGCTCGACTTACGTACAAAAATGTTCCAACTTGGCATAGAGATCTCTGCAGGTGAGTCACATACATTATATACTCTGCCCTTATTTGCCAGTTTAGAGTTCCAGTGTTTGCTTCAATTTTATGGTTTTACTTAAATTAATAAGATGATGGATTATTATATTATTTTATGCATATTAATTCATACAAATTTTCAACCGGAGAAGAGGAAACAAGTTTTAGTGGCCTTTCGATACATTCAAACAGATGGCCGCAAGGGCGTCATATTCTAGGATCCCAAATTATGTGATTAAATAAATTCTCCTCTATCAGTTGCGGATTGAGGGCCCCTTCTTCAAACTCCGTTCGTATTTTTCATATAGAAATCTCTGATCAACGATATAATAAGATTCATTTTGCATTATATCTAACTGATTCCTTGGTTCAGACTGAAAAAGTAATGTCACTCGATTATTATCAAACTAACTGCATTCTTTTTCTATCAGTTAGGATCCCTTCAGAGCCCATCGAAACATATAAATGTTGACTAATCTGACTAACGTGGAGTTTGGTAAATTGAAATTGCTGAATAATTGTAAAATTAGATTATTCAGGAAGACAAGAAATACACATTGAATGCTGAGATTACACATTGAATTTTTGGTTGTTGATCCATAAGCAAAATTTTTTTTGTGATTGTTCCAAAAGAAATAAACAAAAGATATTAGAAGTAGGACAGTTATTGTATGAGGTCTACTCAATGCTAGATGTTGAGTTGCATAATAGATCGATATGAACATCATGAGCTGTGTTTTACTCTCTTCCAAAACGGATAATCAAATGTTTCCAAATACTTAAAGTTGAATGAAATGAAAAGCATATTATAGTTTGTTTGTGTTAAAGACAAAATAGAATTAGCCCATTTGGGAGGCCCATGTGTATTGGCCCATGTATAGCTTCTTTAGTCTCACATGGTAAAAGTAGATATCTCTCCCTCTATCTACCTCTATATAAGTGTATGTATTCTTATACTTTGAAATATAATACAAAAAGGAGTAATTTTCTCTCTCTTACGTATCTCTTTCTACATGGTATCAGAGCCAAGTCCTCCTTCCCTGTGCTTCCTGCGGACTGCCGTCTCTATCCGCCCCTTCTCACTGACCGCCGGCCTCCTGCGGACTGCCGTCTCTATCCGCCCCTTCTCACTGGCCGTTGGCCTCCTGCGGACTGCTATTCTCTACCCGCCTCTCTCCCCTCTGTGGCTCCACATTCCTCCTTTCGGGGCTACTTATAGCCTCACCTCTCTGTCCCGTGGGGTCCACTTATTCCCTGCCTACTCGCTGCTCTGCTTCAGTCCGCCGCGGGCTCTCTTCTCACTGCTTTGCTTCTCTTCTCCAATCCGCTGCGAGCTCACTCTCATACCTTGCGAGTTTCATCTCCAGTCCGGTGCGCACTCTCTTCTCGCTCGCAACCTCCTGCTATACCTGTCGCGGACTGCTTCAGACCGCTGCAAGATCTCTTCTTGCCGGCTTCCCCAGACCGCTGCGAGCTCTCTTCTCGCTCATTGCTCCAGACCGCTGCGAGCTCTCTTCTCGCGGACTACCCCAGACTGCTGCGAGCTCTCTTCTCGCGGACTGCCCCAGACCGCTGTGTTCTCTCTTCTCGCGGACTGCTCTTTGTCGCGGCGACTTGTCCTTGGTCGCTGCGACCTCTCTCCAATCGCGCCTTGCCGAGCTCTTCTCCTTGTCGCTGCGACCTTCTTCTTGTCGTCGTGCCCGCGATCTGCTTTGTCACCCCGACCTGCTCTCAGTCGCCTCGGCCCTTTTTTCTAGTCGCCGCGACCTGCCTTAGTCGTCGCGACCTGCTCCAAGAATCTGGGTTCTTGCTTGCGCCCTCTTTCTTGCGGGCCCCGCTTCAGTCCGTTGCCGCTAGCTGCTTCAGTCCGCTGCCGCTCTCCGCCATGGCATCCAGTGACTCAACTTCCACTACCTCTTCTCTGCCTGCCCGTGCTGCTACCTTGCCTTGCGAGGTTCGTGATGAACTTCACATCACCACTATCTCTCTCAGCGGAAAGGCTAACTTTGTCAAATGGGCTCATTTCGTCATAATCGAGGCCATGTTACTGAGTGAAGCCCCGGGCCACCATACGGGCTTTGAGGCGAGCAACTGTTCCATCAGGAGCATGTTTGATTGTAAAGACTCATTTGCAGCTAACACAAGACTGATCAGGAGGGAGAGAAACAAGGTCCCAAGTCCTAGTGAATCCCATCTCGCGAACCATCTTACTGAACTTATCAAACCAAGCACGAGGGGATTGTTTGAGACCATATATAGACTTCTGGAGAAGACATACACGAGACTCCCCCGTTGTCTCAAACCTTTGTGGCTGGTGCATGTACACAGTCTCTTGATCGTCATTGAGAAAGACATTTTTGATATCCAATTGATGAAGGGGCCATTGGCGGTGCACAACAAGAGAGATCAGAACCTGCACAGTACTTAGTTTTGCCACCGGAGAGAACGTTTCGTCATAATCGAGGCCATGCTGCTGAGTGAAGCCCCGGGCCACCTTTTCTCCGGCTTTGCTCCAACAGCCCCTACTCCCTACTCCTGCTCCGTCTGGCCGGGGATCTTCTACTCGGGGAGGCCGCTTCACATCTCGTGGTCGGGGACGTGCTGGGCGCTCTACTCTCAAATGTACTTACTGCGGTCGTGATGGCCACCTTGAAGCTACCTGCTATCGCAAACATAGTTTTCCTCCTCATCTTGCTGCTCCTGCTGTTGCTGTTGCTCCTGCTCTTGCAGGCCCCTCTCCCACCGACCCCTCATCTATTGCTCAGAAGGATATCAATGACCTCCACCTACAGATACTGCAGCTTCAAGGCATGGTCAATCGTTCCTCTGGCTCGATTGCTTCATTCTCTACTGAAGGTATCTCCTGTCTCTCCTACAGCTCTCAGTGGATCCTGGACTCTGGAGCCACCCATCATATTACCTCTCAGAAACCTCCTTAGTACATGCACACTGAGTATCCCAAGTTTATCACTGTGGCCAATGACGATACTACTCCTGTGTCTGGAGCTGCTAATCTGCAACTTACTCCTACTCTCTCCTTAACCTCGGTCCTTCATGTTCCGGGATCTCCCTTCAACCTACTGTCTGTTAGTAGGCTTGCTCAAGATCTTGATTGCTTTCTGATCTTTTCTCTCTCTTCTTTTGTCATACAGGATCGTCGAACACAGGCTATCATTGGTAGAGGACGATTGTCAAACGAGCTTTATCTCCTGGACGCTCTTCCCACTTCACTCTCTGCTGTTCCCTCCATCAATTGACATCGTCGTCTTGGCCATGCTCCTCTTCAGATTCTCAAGAAGGCTCTTCCTGATGTCTCTTTACAGGAATTTTCTTGTGAGTCATGTATCTTTGGCAAGCAGCATCATATTTCTTTCCCTCCTGCATGTAACCGGAGTAGTACTCCGTTTTCTTTAGTTCATTCCGATATCTGGGGTCCTTATAAACTTCCTCAGTCTTTTTGATTATCGCTACTTCGTAACTTTTATTGATGACTATTCACGCCTCACATGACTTTATTTACTTCATGATCGTACTGAGCTAACTTCTGTTTTTCGTATGTTTATTATTGAAATACGTACACAATTTTTTACTACCGTACAAACGCTTCGCACTAACAATGCTCGTGAATACACTAGTCGCAGCTTCTCCAACTTATGCACCGACTTTGGGATAATTCATCAAACTTCGTGTGCGTACACACCCCAGCAGAATGGTGTAGCCGAGCGGAAGAATCACCATCTCCTTGATGTCACTCGGTCACTCATGCTTCAAATGCAGGTTACCGCTGAATATTGAAACTTTGTTATCTCTACTGCTTGCTATCTCATTAATCGTATGCCCTCCTCCATTCTTAACTTTGCTTCTTCATTCAGTCTCCTGTTTCCTTCCAAGTCTCCTTTTTCTCTCACGCCTCGAACATTTGGATGTGCCTGTTATGTTCACTCTCTTGGACCACCAAGTGACAAACTTGCCGCCCGCGCCACCAAATGTGTATTTGTAGGCTACTCTCGTACCCCAAAGGGGTATGTTTGCTACTCTCCCACAATCAATAAGGTGCTCGTCTCCGCGGATGTTACCTTTGCTGAAGATGAAAGTTTATTCTCTCACACCTCCACTCTACCACCTCCGACCACTATTCCTCGTCCGGCAGTCCCCGTCACATCTTTGCCTCCCACTTCTTCCGCTCCTCCAGTACCAACTTCACCACCTCTCCCTCCTCCACCTACCCGTGTCTACACTCGCCGCTCGTCCAGGATTGCAGCCCGACAACAGCCCCTACTACGGATGATCTTCTGCGCATTGACGATCAAGCACCACCCTCTACGGCTCATCCCATGGTAAACTATGTATCCCTACATCGCCTCTCTCCACCTCTTCACACTTTTACTCTTTCTCTCCACTATTTCTATTCCTAACTCCTTGCAGGATGCTTTACAACATCCGGGCTAGCGTGCGGCCATGGACGACGAGATGATCGCTCTCTGGGCTAACCAGACTTGGGACCTTGTTTCTCTCCCTCCTGATCAGTCTTGTGTTAGCTGCAAATGAGTCTTTACAATTAAACATGCTCCTGATGGAACAGTTGCTCGTCTCAAAGCCCGTCTGGTGGCCAGGGGCTTCACTCAGCAACATGACCTCGATTATGACGAAACGTTCTCTCCGGTGGCAAAACTAAGTACTGTGCGGGTTTTGATCTCTCTTGTTGTGCACCGCCAATGACCCCTTCATCAATTGGATATCAAAAATGACTTTCTCAATTACGATCTTCAAGAGACTGTGTATATGCACCAGCCACCGGGGTTTTAGACTACGGGGGAGTCTCGTGTATGTATTCTTCGGAAGTTTATATATGGTCTCAAACAACCCCCTCGCTCCTGGTTTGATAAGTTCAGTAAGGTTGTTCGCGAGATGGGATTCACTCGGAGCTCTGCTGATTTCTTTCTTTTTACTCGTCATCAAGCAACATGGACAGTTCTCCTTCTTGTCTATGTTGATGACATTCTGATTACGGGAAACGACACCATCGAGATCCAGAAAATCAAACAACATCTGAACTCTGTCTTTCAGACAAAAGATCTGGGTAATCTGCGATACTTGCTTGGACTTGAGGTTGCAAGGAGACTTGATGGACTAGTTTTATCTCAACGGAAGTACTGCATGGATCTTCTACAAAGTGCGGGCTACTCAGGATGCAAACCTACAGATACTTCGATGGATATGAATCATCAGCTGTCGAATCATGACTCTGGGAATGACCCTGTTCTGACCAATCCGGAGTACTATCGACGTTTGATGGAAAAATTAATCTACCTCACAGTTACGTGGCCTGATATCTCATTCGCTGTTGGAGTGGTAAGCCGATTCATGCATACTCCTTGGACTTCTCATTTCCGAGCCGTCGAGCGGATCCTCAGATATTTAGAGAAGGCTCCTGGACAATGACTTGTTTATAAGCCATCGTCTTCTCTATCTCTTGTTGCCTACTCTGATGCGGACTACGCAGGGTCACTTGATGATAGACACTCCACAACTGGTTTTTGCACCTACCTCGGTGGACACCTTATTACCTGGCGCAGTAAGAAATAGACTGTTATTGCTCGCTCATCTGCTGCGGCTGAATATCGTGCTATGACAGCGGTCGTATCTGAGGTCACCTGGCTAGAGGGCTTCCTCAGCGATATGGGTCTCATACTCTCCTCTCCTGCTACCCTGCTCTGTGATAGTCAAGCGGCCATACATATTGCCAAGAATCCGGTGTTTCATGAGCGCACAAAGCATATTGAAGTTGACTGTCACTTCATTCGGGAGAAGGTTCAATCAAAGAAGATAGTATTGGAACATGTCTCGGCCTCCAGTCAAATTGCTGATATCTTCACCAAGGTGCTCTCTCGGACTTTGTACTATCAGTTTCTATCCAAGCTTGACGCTTATGACTTGTACGCTCTAGCTTGTGGGGGAGTGTTAAAGACAAAATAGAATTAGCCCATTTGGGAGGCCCATGTGTATTGGCCCATGTATAGCTTATTTAGTCCCACATTGTAAAAGTAGATATCTCTCCCTCTATCTACCTCTATATAAGTGTATGCATTCATATATTTTGATATATAATACAAAAAGGAGTGATTTTCTCTCTCTTACGTATCTCTTTCTACCGTTTGAACTGAACAACTGATGAAAAAGAGAGAGTATGAAGGTAAAAAGAAAATGGAAGTAAAAAGGGTTTTTCTTAGGAATAGCCCTTACAAGTTATAAATGGCAACATTGCTGGTATCTTGACATGTAAAATGAAAAAAAGACCTAAAATGGTAGAAAGAATTGTCTGCTTATGATCCTTGTGACTTCCAGGGTTTGCGAGAATATTCCTGTTGTCCTCTGTGGAAACAAGGTGGATGTTAAGAACAGGCAGGTTAAGGCAAAAATGGTAACATTCCATAGAAAGAAGAACCTTCAATACTATGAAATTTCTGCCAAGAGCAATTACAATTTCGAGAAACCATTCCTTTATCTGGCCAGAAAACTTGCAGGGTAAAATTGTCATTCCCTAACTTTTAAATTATCTTTAGGCTGTTTTAGTATTGTTTATAAAAATATATGGTCAGACATTTTTTTAAATGTGTCCTCCAGGGACCCAAACCTTCACTTTGTCGAGTCACCTGCTCTTGCCCCGCCCGAAGTTCAAATCGACCTTGCTCAGCAACAATTGTAAGTGATGATCAAATTTATGAATTTTAAAATATCATTTTTTGTGCATTTTTCTTTTTCTACAATGCGTACTTGTTTTGTGCTTTCAATAGGATGTATTTATTTTTTTTTGGCAGCAAAAAAATCTACATTAGCCTAATCATACCTAAATTGAACCTTACAATTGTAAAATAAAATAAAAAATCTATCTCAACATTCATTTTACTGAATTCCCTGCTCTTCCTCTTCAAGTTCAAATTGACCTTGCTCAACAACTGTAGTTCATTGAATGACAAGTTGTTTTCTAAAAATTAAAAGATAGTTTAATAGAAAAAAGCTAGGTAAGAAATAGTTGAAATATGAGCATGCTAGCAAACCTACTGTAACAATAAAATAAGTGCCCTAAAATCTATGTACTATTTAAGCAAATTTTTTTAGCATGAATACCTGTAAGTAGTGTAGAATGATTAGCAACAAGATGTATTAAGCTCCGTTAGGTTGGACGGAATTGAGGCTTAAAAAATTGGAATTGGAAGTTATATTCAATTGAAAATGACCTCCAATTTTAATTGCAGGTTCCCAATTCCGTCCAAACGAACGTACCCTTATTGTTTCTCGCATATTTTATAAATGTTTTACGAATTCTCAGTTTCTAATCTAATCGCCGTCACTATCATTCTTATTAGCTGTGTATCTAGCTCTTTTCTTTTCCGGCACCACTGTTATTTTCTCCTAATTACTCGTTTTAACTCTTAACTATTATATCCGCACAGTTCCCCCGACAGTGTGCGGAGGCAACAACCCGGTACCGTCGCCGCCTCACACTGTCCACCGGGGAACCCGCACGCGATGACTAGTATCAAATATATGGGGATGAGAGTTCTCATCATTTCCATTCACATACATTCAACATGTTTCTTTAACTGAACATCAAAATTTTATCTGCTCAACAGGCATGAGCAAGAGCTTGCTGCTGCAGCTGCCCAGCCACTTCCCGATGATGATGATGAGTCTCTTGATTAAGCCAATCCCCCCCAAGTTATATCTTGAATGATTTTCCGCCAGATGCCTCTAAATGCAAGCGGAATTATTATTATCCGAAGAAATTTCTCGAGTTTTCATTGAGTTTTGCTTGCTGTCATTTCCCTTATTTAGTTATAATGAGTATACTTATGGTCTGTCTTCCACTATAATTTCATGTGAATTCCTATTTTCATATATTCTTATCAGTGTTTTGTGGGATTATACGCTGTCACATATCTCAATATTAAACCATCTTCTGCTATTTTTTTTTCATTTTAATTATTTAATGTGCATTATAGGGGTGGAACTAGGGTCGGTTCGGGTCAGTTCCACCTAAAAAGAAGAACCGATTCATGTTGGGTCGGTTCTGATTTTTGGGAATCGGAATCGGCCCACATACCTAAGATATAGAATTAGATCCAAACCAAAAAGATCTGTTTGGTTTAGGTTCCCTTCTACTCATACTTCATAAAATAGGTCATTTAATAATTGAGATGAACTGAATGATAAATTATTAGCAATGATTGGTTTCGAGATTTAGGTTCCGTTTGGGAGGACTTATTTTCACCGGTCAAGCGGTTACGACCGCATGAACCGGACCATAATTAAGGTCCGGTTCATTCGGTCGTAACCGCTTGACCGGTGAAAATAAGTCCCAAACGGAGCCTTAATTTCAACAATCGGTTTCAGGTTTATTCTTGAGTTCCCGAGAATTGGAATGAGATTCAAATCGAACTACTTGATTCTATTTTTTTATGTTGAATTGATTTGAGATCAACGCGAATTGATCGGAACTGCTCGGTTTAAATCCAGTTCTTGATCTTTAGTTTTTATTTTTTGGACATCCTCAAAACATTATATGTTCATGAGGCTCATATTTTAAACTGTGAGATTTTGTTTTTTACCACATTATGTGATATGTTAATTATTATTAGGACGGTGTTAATGTCAAATTTATTTATGTTAATGGCAGTCCATTGTTATTGACAGATCGTAAAATTATAATCACAGATCATTATGTTAATGATAAATCAAGTTAAAAAATGAAAAAAAAAATGGTTCATCGTGTTCATAAAGCTACTTTGAGGTGTACAAGAAGTAACTGAAATTTGAGAGAATTCATTTAATGTCATTGACTTTTCCTTCATAAAAAATTTTGAATCTACAAAAAAACAACAATTAGTCTCGTTTAAGTCATAAGTCAAAAAACCTTCAAGAATCCAATCCTAAATCTCGAGAAAAGGGGCATGAAATCACAAAAAATGCATGTGGGCAACATTTAGATCAAGTCAAACAATTAAAAAATTGGAATGGAAACAACTAAAATCTAAGAGAGGAAGGAAAAAAAATTCAGATTCAAAGCAATGGGGAGTTGCAAAACAGTACCTAGGTTAGGGGACAGTGGAATCGACAGAGGCAAGACAGTGGGGGGGCGTCGAGCCTCAGAGGAAAATGTCCGACGGAGCTTGCAAGGGGTGGAGGCGAACTGAAATGTGAAGGCGGCATTTGATCGTTGCCGGTAGGGACGATCCTGGTATCGCGTTAGGGAGATAAGTCCATGATCGAGAAATTAGGGTTGGGCTGTCTTTATATGTTAAAGCGGAGGAAAGAAAAATATGGGTTTTAAAATAAGCCTGAATTGCCAATATCCGATTGCGATTTGCCATTAAAATTATCCTTATTATTATATGTACATATATAATAAATTAATAATGTTGGTGTGGAGAAAATTTACTGAATTAAAAAAGGAAACTAAATTGTTTATGATAATGTTGTTTGGGTTGATAATTGGTTCAATAAACATAGTTTTATTTAGGTTTTACTATTAAATTAGATTCAATTTAATCAAATTAATAGATTTTTTTTAAAACTAATTATAAATTTACTTTTTTTAAACAAATATAAATTTGTGTCAATCAATTGCATATTAAAAAGATCTAATTTGTCTGTTTCTAAGATTTACAATAATGTAAAGTACATAAGGGTCGTGTGAGTACTCACATCCCACTGTTATCAGGGTTGTATGCAGACCAAATTATAGATACGTTTGATAAATAAAATTATTAATACAGGCCAAATTATTCGTGCTAATCAAAATAAAATTATTCAAAATCATTTAAAAAATATTAGCTAATAGTTTGAATTAATATCACTAAACATTAACTTATAGGATTGATTTCACGTAGGGGTGTGCAAAAACAACCGAAGAACTGAGAACCAGACCGGAATCGAATTGATCGGTTCAGGTCGGTTCCAAATAAGTTTGGTTTGGGTCTAGTTCCCATAATACAAGAACTGACAATTCGTTTCAATCCTCGGTTCCATAGGTCGGGTTCCCAGAACCAACACGAGAATTAAAAATCAATGCTAAAGAAATTTGTTTGCCATAATGATTAATCGTATGATTTAATACGTGAAAATGATGAGAATATAAATTTTGAACTCCAATAATTGTATTACTTCAATGTTATAAAAAGATATGATTAAATTATTATGAGATATTGGTATCTGTATAACGAAAAATCATGAAATATTCATTTTTAAATTATTTTGATAAATGGATATAATCAAGAATCGAATTGGAATTGAATGAGAGTGAATGGTTCGTATCCGGATCTTCATTTTAGGATCTTGTGTCAGTTCCAATCTCAAAAATTTGAAATTGAACTTATATGAATCGGTTCTTGAGTTTGGATGGAACCAAACCGATTAGAATTGCACCCATATTTCCCTCATTTCTCTTCCGCGCCTTCACACCATGGTCTGATCGAGTTGTTGTTGAGAATAACCAGAGCGAAGAAATAAGCGAGAAACAAAGGGGACAGGCTTTTATTTGGTTTGCACCTATCTAATTTAGAGAATTTTGTTAATTAATTTTATAATATTTTATTATTATTAAAATGATATGCACATAGAATAAATTTGCTCATACAAATCACCTATTATTATTATTATTATTATTATTATTATTATTATTGCGGCCTGACTCGTCGTTCCGGTCGGATCGGAATAACCTGCACCGTCTTAGCTCTTGGAATGGTCGATCGCGCACACAATCAATGAGATGAGTCGATCATACACCCAAAGTTTTAACGTGGAAAAATCCCTCAACCGGGTAAAAAACTACGTGACCGGATCTGTGTCGGTCAAAGTCCACTATTTATCTGTTGTTACAGCTTGTTTGTTGAATCGAGAGCGACAGACCACTCTTCGTTACAATTTGGAGATGAGAGAACACTTAGCACTCGGCGGACGACAGACCATCTCGCTCGGCGTTTGTTACAAATTGCGCATTGCAGCGATAGGCTTTGCTGGGCGTCACGCTGGCGCTGAACGCGGGAGCGGGGAACTTGAGTTTGCGATCGCGGAGGCCTCCCGGAAGCGGAGAGATCGGGTTTCTTTAGGTGGCTTGAAGGTGGCTCGAACGCGGCTTGGAGATGGCTTGAATGCGGCTCGTAGGAGAAATCTGGCAGAGCTTCGGCACGAGAAAGAAAAAAGCTCGGAGGAAAAAATACGAGAAATGAGAAGGCCTGAAGTTCCTTTTATAGCCTCCAGGAGGTGGTTATGGTAGTTACGCGGCTATCCACACACAATAACCGCCATTATAAATATTTTTGCTATAGTTTAGGGGCGTATATTAAGATAATTAATTTCGCTATTTGTACATCAATTAAATTAATAATAAAATTCCTCCACTAACCTGGCGGTTAGTGAGTGGTTACACCCAAATCGGACGACGGGAAATGACCCGAAAAGATCGGATGACGGGGACGGACTCCCGTGGGCGGCCGATGAACTTGCCGCCGAACTCGTAGGTGAGGAGGGAGACCTCCGCCGACGGTCGGGAGAGCGTGCGACAACCAAGCCGGCGGTGGAGAAGGGACGGTCGGCCGCTACCTCAGCGCGCGCCGGCGGCCGAGGAAGGGTGGCCAGCCTGGCCGCCCCTTCGGCCGCGCGCTGGCGGCCGAGGAGGGGTGGCCGGCTTGGCCGCCTTCCCGGCTGGCGGCTGAGGAGGGGAGGCTGGTTCGGCCGCCTCTTCGGCCGCCCGCCGGCGGCCGGGGAAGGGCGGCGCGGTCCGGCGACCTCTTTGGCAGCGCGCCGGCGGTCGGCTTGGCCACCACCTTCAGCGCGCGCGGGTGGTTCTGACGTCATGCGTGATGGGATCGGCGTGCGGAGGGATCAGGTTCGGCGATCGTGCGTGCGGCCACACCCATGATCCCACTAATTTTGGTGGAGGTCATGGAGGTTGTGATTATGTGCACACCCATCTTTTTTAAGAGGAATCTCATCCCTACCAATTATTATTATTATTTTTATTATTGACAGGTGCAATAAATAGCTTATTAGCTCACACTTATAAAATAAGGAAAAAAGAAAATGTAACAAATTTATAAATGTATAACAAGATTTGGTAAATTTACCATACTACTGTAATTAAATCTAAATAAATAAAAAAAGAAAATACATGGAGCATAAATAATAAAATAATCCACTACATAACAAACACGAAAGCAACCAAGCCAGCTAAACCCAACACGAACCGAACAGCCACGCCCCTTGTTGAACCGCTCGAACCGGGCAGACCGGACGGACTGAACCCCTCCGGCGATCCCGGCCAACCTTTGTCTGCCTCCGGCGACGGCGACGGCGCCGGGCTTGAAATTTCCGACTGAACCATAACCCGCACGATGAGCTTCTGCGCAGCCCGGCAATGGCCCACAGCCCCACTGATGAAGTAGTAGTAGCCATGCCGGTCGAACCGGAATGTGGTCTCCCCGTCCGTGAAGCGCTGAATCGGGTTCGTCGTGTTGCAGGCGGCGTAGTGTTGCCGGTCGACGACGAGAACCGAGTCGCCGTCCTCGTACCCAAAATCTATATACGAATTCATGTCAAAATTTATATCAAGTTAGAACCTTTTTTTGTAAATCATTGGGGAAACAAAAAGAGGAGATAGAAATTTATATAAAGTTGGAACCTTTTTTAACCATTGGAGAAATAAAACGAGAGAGATAGAGATAGGAATTTATATAAAATTAGAACCTTTTTTAATCATTGGAGAAATAAGACGAGGAGAGAGAGAGAGAGATAGATAGAAATTTATATAAAGTTAGGACCTTTTTTATAACCATTGGAGAAATAATGCGAGGAGAGAGAGAGAGAAATTTATATGAAGTTAGAACATTTGTTTAACCATTGGAGAAATAAGACGAGGAGAGAGATATACACAGAGATAGAAATAATATAAAGTTAGAACCTTTTTTAAGCATTGGAGAAATAAAACTAGAAGAGAGAGAGATAGAGATAGAAATTTATATAGTTAGAACTTTTTTTAACCATTGTAGAAATAAATCGAGTAGAGAAAGAGAGATTGAAATTTATATAAAGTTAGAACCTTTTTTTAACCATTGAAGAAATAAAACGAGGAGAGATAGAGAGAGAAATTCTTTTTTTAACCATTGGAGAAATAAAACGAGAGAGAAAAATAGAGAATAGAGAGAAATTTTTATAAAGTTAGAACTTTTTTTAACCATTGGAGAAATTAAACGAAGAGAGAGAGAGAGAATTTACAGAGTTCGTCTCCGACGTGGAAGCGGTTTCTGGTGGCCCACTGATTGAAGGTCTCCGACTCATGTCCGGTGGGCGGATGCCAGCCGGACTTGCCGCCGACTCGAAACACGACGGCCGATGCGGTGGAGCTGAGCAGGAGAGAGGAGAAGAGGAGGAGGGGGAGGAGAGAGAAATATGAAGCCATTGTGAAGAAGATGACGGTGATCGATTTGCTGCGAATTTTGTGAGGATTAGTGAGTGTTTGAGTGAGTATTTATAGGGGGGTGGGGCGAGGGTGGCGGTTAAGTTAGTTATGGCTGGGGCGGTTATGGGATTCGACGTGGTGGTTGACTGGTCAAAGCTGCACGAATTATTAGGTGGGAATGTGGGATTAGTGGGGTTGACCAGTCAGCCTCAAATAGTTTTGTACGTCTGTTGACCAAGTCAGCAAGAGAGTTTGTCGGGGTGATTGTTTTAATTTGATTATTAAAATAAAACAAAATGTACGCTATTTTTAAAAATAAAGTATGGCAGCCGTTATAAACAAAATAATTGTAACTATTTAGAAAACATTGATTGCCTCATGGGTCCGGACTTGCGGGCCCAGATCGGGCTCGGGCCTCATGGGTCCGGACTTTTTTGTTGACGGACCCTTCTTAAACTGGGCTCAAGTCGGGCCCGAGACTCGACAATAATAGGGGGCCTGCCCGAGCCTATAAAATTAGCCCCAAGCAGGCCTAAAATTGTTGGGCGGCCCAGCAATAATATGGGTTTAACACACAAATGGTAAGTAATTTGAACTGATTTAGACTCCGTTTGACACTGTGTTGGTTGTCATTGTCATGAGGGTTAAATTATCATTTGTTAACGCCCACCTAAGGAACTAGCTTCATCCATTTTTATGTTCAAACAATTGATGTTTGTTAGGCGATCTTTAACGAATGACGGTTAAACCCGTGTGTTAACAACCATCATCGTGCCAAACGGAGCCTTGGGAGTTCCACATGCTTACAGTTTGCGTAATAATTAATACATTGTCTCTTATTAGGCTCCGTTTGGGGGGACTTATTTTCACCGGTAAAGCGGTTACGACCGCATGAATCAGACCGTAATTAATGTCCGGTTCTTGCGGTCGTAACCGCTTGACCGGTGAAAATAAGTCCTCCCAAACGGAGCCTTAATATGTAATGGTGTGTTAAACCCTTCATTATTTTGTTCAGAGGGAAAAAGTTCTTTTTGCTTTGTTATTTTAATTGGAGATGAAAACAAAAGTGTTTAGAATAGTTATAAATCCCCTAAAAAAGGGGAGAACAATCATATTTTAAGGAACATTGCTTATTGTATTTGAACTTGATACATGATGACACCATAAATGTAGCACATAAATATCTGACAAAGAAACTAATGAATAGAACTAAACATTGAGCATCCAATTTTCAAATATAAAGAGATGGTCAATTTCTTTAGTGGATCAATAGAACTAAACATAGAGCATCCAATTGTCAATTTTAAAAAAAAATAAAAAACATTTCAAAGATCCACTAAAGAAATCAAAGATCCACTATAGAAATGTCATAGCATTCATAATAGCTAGTTATAGTGGTGAAGTGGAAATATAAGAATGAAAAACTGATGAACTGTTGGAATAAAAAGAACATTCAAAAAAGGGGAGGCAATGAGAGCCGTTGTCATAGACTCCTGCAAGTCTGCAACATAGCGCCCGGAATAGCAAACGTTTGGAAGATTGCTGCAAAAGGAGGACAAAATGCATGATTTATTAGTAAACTCATCACCAATTCGGTGAGTCTTTGAGGAAGTGTCTGTAATGCATTGTGACGTCACTCTTCAAAATCACACGGTTAGGGGAGGAGTGATCACACCGCTTATACACCCAGAACCAAGGAGCACGTTAGGCAGTGTGAGACTAAATCATCCATTTTAATGAGTCGCGACACACGCTCGGACTTCACCGTTCATTCCACGTGGCGCACTCAACGCCCCCCTCGCCATATGCCGCCTTGCTCTGATACCATGTAAACCATTGCGACGTCACTCCCCAAAACCATGTGGTTAGGGGAGGAGTGGTCACACTGCTTATACACTCAGGACCAAGGAGCACGCTAGGCGGTGTGAGACTAAACCACCCTTTTAACGAGTCGTGACACACGCTAAAACATCACCGTCCATTCCATGTGGTGCACTAAACAGTGTCCATGAAGAGGTTCGTTAATGCAGAGCTGATTAGAAAAAAAGTAGAAGCAAATATGAGAATTAAGTAAAAGATTTTGACAACATATTTTCAGTAACCTCACCATAGCTTAAGAATGCTTCAAGGAGGGATCCTCCTTTGGCACGATCAGAATGGAGGAACTGTCAGAGGAGGGCGACTGCTGCGTTTCGTGGAGGAGCCGTCTGCTGCGTTTCGTGGAGTGGAGTAGCTCCCTGCTCAGTTTCCTTTACCCTAATGACCGAGTGGAAGTTTCAAAATAAAGTTGAAGGGAGCGCGGTTTGAAAAAAAGTACGGTGCAAAAAAAAACAATTTATAAATCAATGGTGGAGAATTATGTAGGGCTTTGAATCAATGGACAAGATAAAAAATTTGCCTCATTTTTTATGGAATTATATAACCACCATACTTGATGGGGTCCGTCCTTGAAATTTCTACGTCAAATCAGCGAGATTCAGATTAAGTACTCATGAACCCGATCGGACAAGTCATGCATGTGAAGCCGCGCTTCCCCCAAGTACCACAGGCATCCAAGAAAGAGGTCGAATTGTCGCGCACACACAAGCAACACACACACCTCGTATGTTTTTCCATGGTGGTGAACTCGTCATGATTCACCCTGTTTGTTATTCATACAAAAAATACTCACAAGCTTTACCAAAGCACCGGTAAGTATGGACATGTATGAAAAACACCACTATTGAAAAAGGAGATGAACTAAGCGGAGGGTAGGTGTCACTTCTGACATTAGAACCTCTACGCAGAGTTTTCGTGGGCGAGCAACAAGAATGCTCGCATCTTTGAAGTCTCCAATCCCGCCTATACTCAACTATGAGCGAGTATGAAATCGCCCGTCTCTTAGAAGTCGCCAATCCCACCTTGGTGGATACCGAGCAACGCACAATTTTGTAACGGAAGAAGTTGCACAAAAACTTGGACTTTGAATGACAAAGTGTGATGGATGGCTCAAGACCGTGAATGGGAAAGCGAGACCACTTTCAGGGGTGGCTCATGACGTGGAACTCCGATTGGGGACATGGAGAGGACACATGAACTTCTTAGTAGCAGCGATGGATGATCGCAAGGTCATATTGGGCATGGACTTCTTCGACATGGTGAGTGCAATTGTCTTGCCAACTTGTCGATCTGTGTGCATCATAGAGAAAAGTGCAACTTGCATGATTCCCGTGGTAGAAGAACCGTCATGCCTTGGAGCGAAGCAAATTTCGGCTATGCAAATAGACAAGGGGGTCAAGAAAGGAGAGCCTACTTTCTTGGTAACTTTGAAGGAGGAAGCCGATTTGTTTGTGGAAGAGGTACCTCGACTTATTGCAAGAGTCTTGAAGGAAAATGAAAGAAAGGGATAGATCTTAATTTATTCTAAATTAGAGTTAACAAATAAAAAGTCGCAGCACAAATAAAAAGAAAGAAAGAAAGCAATCCAGACGACACAAGGAAATTTATATTGGTTCCCCAACCTGGGTACATCCACTCTTCTACCACCCTAGTAGGAATCCACTCAGGTTTTTGATCGTGTGACTGCCACCAATGAGCTTTTGATCAGGTGCTCAAAAACCAATTCTCAAGTCTTTTGGAAGGAGACTTGTAACCATGAATCACTTTTGAAGGGAGTAGAGAACCCTTTATACAGTGGGGGGTTGAGAGATTGATTTTGTCTTCTCTTTCTCAAAGTACAACTGAGAAGACTGTGGATTCAGTAATGTTGTCAAAGCTCCCCCTGAGAAGTTGAATGGTTCAGGAAGGTGAGAGCTTTGCTTCAGGGTGTATGCCTTCAAATTGATGTTGCTCTCCAACAAGCTTTTAGACTGATATTGTTTTTGTTGTCTCTCGAAAGCTTGGAGCAGATGAAGAAGATGAAGAGTTGTTCAGGAAGACGCTTTCTGCCGAGAGTTCTTCTTCTTTGAGAAAAAACCTTCTTTATTAATTCTCTCTCTATCTTGTCATGTGTGAGATATAATTCTCTGTATATTTATTGCCTGGAGAATTCAAATATTTGAATTCTTTCTGTCTATGGAATGACTGAATCAATTTCCAAGAATGGAATCTGCCTTGAGAAAACAATTGACATTTAATCTCTGTAATTAACTCCATATTTAATGCTGCCTCCAAACGGCTATATTCATAAGAATATATAACATTAAATCTGAGAGCTATAAATGTCTGTAGTTAAGCCTCAATAAATTCTGCCAGCTGTAAATAAATCTGTCTGAAAAACTGCACATGAATCGTTGATCTCAATTTTAAAGCTTTCTTCAAACTGGGCTCGGAGTTCGTTGACCTCAGCTCGGAGTTCGTCGAGCTCAGCTCGGAGTTCGTCGAGCTGGGCTCAGAGAATATGAATTGCAAAATTGTTGAACTGAGTTTAACAGTTTTCTTTGAGTTGAGCTCAGAGTTCGTTGAACTGAGCTCAGAGTTCGTTGAACTGAGCTCGGAGAATTTTTTCCAGCAATTTTCTGAACTTCAAATCTGACTTTCTCTGGAATTTATCTGAAGGAGCAAACCTGGAAAACATCCTATGACCCATGACTATATATTTTGGGTCAATCTAAACATCTTAATAGTGATCCTTGCCCAAATCAAAACTTGGGTTCCAACAATCTCCCCCTATTTGAGTGAGGACATTATTCACATAAAATAAAACACAAAGCAAAAATAATCTGCCTGAATTAAAAGTTTTTCAGCAGATGTACAAGGATACTTTGAGAAATAAAATACATGAAACAAAAAGCTACTGGAGAATCCTAATAAGCAATTTTCTTTACACATAAAATAGACAATCTCCCCCTATACCGCTATTGCTGTATCCTCTGTATTTCCTGAAAAGAGAGGTTAGAAGTTCTGGACCCAGATTACCTTGAGTCCTATTTTTCTTTCACAATAATAATTTGAAATAAAAGAATAAAAATTTCTGTTTTGAAATTCTGAGTTCGACGAAAAATATTTTCGTCGATCTGAGTTCGACGAAGGGAATCGATTTCGTTGATCTCGGTTCACAGAATGATAATATCTATTTTTTGTGTTCCACGATCGTCGATCTCGGTTCGACGAAGCAAATTTCTTTCGTCGATCATAATTTCCAGACAAGTCAAAATCAAAATCTCTGTTCAGAGATCGTCGACCTTGGTTCGACGAAGAGTGTAGTTTTCGTCGAGCTCCGTTCGACGAATTATGTTGAACACAAATTTTCTGAACATTTTTAATTGTTTTTGATAAAAATTCAGTAATATTGCCTAACTCTATTATCTTTTCTGTCTTTAATTGTTTCTAAAGAAACTAATTATTCAGAAACATTTTTTAAATTTTCTTTAAGATTTTTGTTTTCAGAAGATAGATTATACACTTTCTCTCTGAGAAGTTTTATTTCCTTCTCAGATTGAATTAAATCATTGCATAAAATTTTAAAATCTTCTTTAAAATATTCTAAAGTGAAATCAAAGGAAGAGATAACCTGATCCTCTTCTGATTCTTCTTCTGATTCTTCATCAGATTCAGATTCTTCATCATACTTGCTGCAAGATGCATTGATTGCCATCAAACAGAATTCTCTTGCTCTTGTTTCTTCTTCATCTTCAGTTGCACAGGATGAAGTTTCAGAATCACACCAAGTATCAGCATTATGTTTTCTATTTTTAGCTGATCCAGCAGCCATTGCTGTGAGGGAGTCCCAGATTTCTTTTGCTGAAATACATTATGCAACTCTTTCAAAAATGTCATCAGACATTGATTGAGCAAAGATGTCCATTGCTCTTGCATTAGCAATCTTTAGCATTTTTTGGGCTTCTGTACATTGAGGTGATGGAACAACATTCATGCTTGTTGTTTTCAATGGTTGATAAGGACCTGTCAAAATAGAATTGAAAATGGCTTCATCAATAGAGTTCATAAAAAGCCTAATCCTTGCATTCCATGGTGCAAGCTTATCCAGATTGCACTTAGGAGGTCCAGTGCTTGAACATTCTTCATTTTGTGCCATGAAAAACTCTTAAGAAATTTAAGATCTATCAGATCATTTTGGTTCAGGTGTTAGCCTGTACAACCAAAGAACGACCCTATGATACCAATTGAAAGAAAGTGATAGATCTTAATTTATTCTAAATTAGAGTTAAGAAATAAAAAGTCGTAGCACAAATAAAAAGAAAGAAAACAAGCAATTCAGACGACACAAGGAAATTTATAGTTGTTCCCCAACCTGGGTACATCCACTCTTCTACCCCCTGGTAGGAATCCACTCAGGTTTTTGATCAGGTGACTACCACCAATGAGCTTTTGATAAGGTGCTCAAAAACCAAACCTCAAGTATTTTGGAAGGAGACTTGCAACCAGGAATCACTTTTGAAGGGAGTAGAGAACCCTTTATACAATGGGGTGATGAGAGATTGATTTTGTCTTCTCTTTCTCAAAGTACAACTGAGAAGACTGTGGATTCAGTGATGTTGTCAAAGCTCCCCATGAGAAGTTGAATGGTTCAGGAAGGTGAGAGCTTTGCATCAGGGTGTAGGCCTTCAAATTGATGTTGATCTCCAACAAGCTTTTAGACTGATATTGTTTTTGTTGTCTCTCGAAAGCTTGGAGCAGATGAAGAAGATGAAGAGTTGTTCAGGAAGATGCTTTCTGCCGAGAGTTCTTCTTCTTTGAGAAAAAGCCTTCTTTATTAATTCTCTCTCTATCTTATCATGTGTGAGATATAATTCTCTATATATTTATTGCCTGGAGAATTCAAACATTTGAATTCTTTCTGTCTATGGAATGACTGAATCAATTTCCAAGAATGAAATCTGTCTTGAGAAAACAATTGGCATTTAATCTCTGTAATTAACTCCATATTTAATGCTGCCTCCAAACGGCTATATTCATAAGAATATATAACATTAAATCTGAGAGCTATAAATGCCTGTAGTTAAGCCTCAATAAATTCTGCCAGCTGTAAAGAAATCTGTCTGAAAAACTGCACATGAATCGTTGATCTCAATTTTAAAGCTTTCTTCAAACTGGGCTCGGAGTTCGTTGACCTTAGCTCGAAGTTCGTCGAGCTCAGCTCGGAGTTTGTCGAGCTGAGCTCAGAGAATATTAACTGCAAAATCGTTGAACTAAGTTTAATAGTTTTCTTTGAGCTGAGCTCAGAGTTTGTTGAACTGAGCTCAGAGTTCGTTGAACTGAGCTCGGAGAATTTCTTCCAGCAATTTTCTGAACTTCAAATCTGACTTTCTCTGGAATTTATCTGAAGGAGCAAACCTGGAAAACATCCTATGACCCATGACTATATATTTTGGGTCAATCTAAACATCCTAATAGTGATCCTTGCCCAAATCAAAACTTGGGTTCCAACAAAAAATGAGGATGTGATGCATGTAGAGCTACCTAAAAGGTTGCCGCCTTGCAGGGAGGTGGACCATAAGATCGAGTTAGAGAGTGGAGCAAAACCACCGGCAAAGGAACCCTATCGGATGGCTCCACCCGAGCTTGAGGAGTTAAGAAAGCATCTGCACGAACTGCTTGAAGCTGGAATGATCAGACCCTCGAAGACACCATTTGGCACAACAGTGCTCTTTCAAAAGAAGAAGGATGTGACATTGCGATTATACACTAACTATCGAGCACTTAACAAGGTAACCATAAAAAACAAATATCTTGTAATATTGAGTGCCGGCTTATTTGATCAACTTGGGAGTGCAAGGATATACACAAAGATGGACTTACAAAAGGGCTACCATCAGATACGGATCACAGAAGGGGATGAACCAAAGACTACATGTGTAACAAGGTATGTATCATTCCAGTGGTTGGTGATGTCATTCAGACTCACCAATGCACCTGCCACCTTTTGCACATTGATGAATCAAATATTTCATCCATACTTGAATAAGTTTGTGGTAGTATACTTAGACGACATTGTCGTCTATAATAACACCTTGGAATAACATGCAAAACATCTTCGCTTGGTGTTCAGGGTGGTAAGGGAGAATGAACTGATAGAATTAATTTCAAGATAACCCAAACACCTAGAGGGGGGGGGGGTGAATAAGTTCTTTTCCTTTTTTACTTAAGGCAGAATATTTTTCAGATCTTAAATTAGATTCTAAGTATTCTACAACAATCACAACACAGAAATCACAATCATACACACATCACAGATTGCACATAGGTTTATAGTGGTTCCCCAAGGTCTGGATACATCCACTTTCCTCCTTCACCTATCTAGTAGTGTGCTAGATTCGGCCTAACTTCTTCCTTCTTCTCAGATCCACAGATCTTACAGCTTAGAACCCTGAAAGGTTCCTACAACTCAAAACCCTATAAGGTTCCTACAACTCAGGCTAACAGCCCTACCTCAGCCTTGCCCCAAGGCCTACAACTCAGAGAACTAATTCTCCTACACTCAGGCTCAAACAGCCTTACCACTCAGAGATCTAAATCTCCTACACTCAGCCTTTATAGTACATGCTTACAACTCAGATCTTTGAAAAGATCATACAGAATTTGATAAGTATTTTTGATGGACTCTTACCCTTGTTGAGAGAGAAAGGATAAGAGGATTCTTGATCAGCTTCTTGATGAGACTAATGGCTGAAATCAACCTGTTCTTAGCTTTCTTTAAAGCTTCTTGAATCTGAACTCAGTAGGGTTGATCTCCTTTGAAGTTGACTGACTGCCAGCTTCCTTCTTAGAATCAGAAATAAATCTGAATCCTTCTTAGCAGATTGGTTCAAGATCTACTTCTTAGGAGACTTGTAGATGTCTCCTCCTTTACTTCAACGGCTGAAGATCTCTCTCACTCTTCAGAACTTATGAAGTTTCTTCAGAATTCTTGCTTGAATTCTCCTTAGATCTTCTCATAACTGCTTTGGCACTGCATCTGTAGAATGTGTCGACACTGCCTCTTTGTGTCGACATAGACACTTTTCCACTACACAACACTCAACATTGTTGAAACTCTGCTGTGTGTCGACACAAGTCCTGTGTGTCGACATAGTTAATGTAGACTAAGAATTCTGTGTGTCGACACTGCCTCCAGGTGTCGACACAGTTGATGTCGACTCTGCTTCTGGGTGTCGACACAAATTTACTGAAGTGTCGACACAGCTTCCTCTGGTGTCGACACATGGACTTAGAAATTTTTCTTTGCATTTTAGCCAATACTTAACCTGCACATATAAACTCAAAATAACATCAAATACACCTTGATGTATATCATTGAGCTAAGTGAGGCTTCTCCAAATCAGGTACACATTTTCCAATATACCCAACAATCTCCCCCTATTTGGAGAAGTCATAACCCTTTAGTCAATGATATACACCACTTATAATAAACAAATATTATGATGTAAATAAACATTATATGACATGACAACTTATAAATAAAACATATATCAAATTCACATCACAGAATGAGGATGCAAATTAAATGAACATGAAACATTGTTTTGTTTATCATATCAAAAAGTTTCTTAACACCTGATTCCATAGACTTCTTTTAAAAAAACAAGACTTACATAGTTCTTGAAAAATTTAGTAAAACTAAACTAAGGCTGGACAGGCTCCTTGATGACTATTCCTTTCCCTGATCTAATCTGAGCCTGCATAGAAGGTTTTGTATCTTCAATGAGCTTCTTGCCTTTCAACTCAGCCTTCTTTTGTGCTTCAGCCTTAATCCTTTGCCTTTCAAAATAATGAAAAGGCTTAGGTAAATACTTGCTAGGCTCCTGAGCATTAGGAGGTAGCTTCCCACTCTTAGCCTTCCTTCTGTATTAAACTATGGCATCCTGCCTTACCTCATACTTCTGCCATTCCTGCTCATTATACCATTTGCCCCTTTCATGAACCTGGTCTTTTATAGCTTTCCAGGCAGTTAATATGATATTTCTAGAAGTTGGGCTCCATTGCTCAAAATCAGGTTTTAACTCTGCCTGCTCTCTGAATCTCTTCTTTGATAATTGAGCATCTTGTTGAGATTTCAAGGCAGCTTCTGGTATTTCAACTTTCTCTATAATGACATTGTCAACATCCTGTGGAGGACTGTACATTGTCTGAACCTGTTGTTGAATCATATCAAAATCTACTAGAGGGTAGATGATCTGAGCAACTTCAGGTTGATCACCTCCAACATAAGTAGGTTGCACACCAGATTCTGCAACATTGTCATCATCACAAAGGGGTGGATATCCCAGAGTTGCTCTGATGCTATTAGATATCCATTTTGCATGATCTGAGCCAGCATTGACTGACACTCTCTCCCCCTTTATGGCTTCTCTTATAATGTGATCTCTTAAGTCATCTTTTTGAAATCTGATTTGTCCATCAAGAAAATTGACACCATCTTTATAAAATGATTTTAACTTTAGAAGCTGATCAAAAATTGTTTTCTGAGAAGTAGTGATGGCTGTCTTAAAGGAATCCAAGGCTTCATGTAGCTTCTGATCAAATTCCTCTTTCTCCTTAGCCCTTGCTTCAGTCATTGCAATAACTGTGTTCTTTACTTCAGTGACTATCTCATTGTGAGATTCAGTCAGATTTTCATTCATTCTAATCTGATTTTCAAGAACATAGCTTTGTTTGTCAGCAATATCATCCACTTATTTCTTGACTTCTTCTTGTTGGTTAGCTAGAAATACTACAACATTGCCCCCTTGTGGAAACAATCTGTCATCTCTTTCTTATTCTGATTTACCTCAAATCTGATTGATTTTATATCTTGTGCTAGATCAAATTGGAGGGCCTAATGACTTTCATTCACATATTTTTCTAAAAACAATCTCTGCTCATCTAATTTCACTTGTAAATCTACCAAAAATTTGCTATAATCAGTCTCAGGAGCAGGTTGTGGAGTAGTAGTTTGTAGTGCCCTTTTATAACTTTAGCTCCTTCTCTTAAAGACCTGAAGTTTTCTCTTCTTGGCATTCCTGAGTTATTCATTCTCTGAATCAGAAGTACTGGCTATCTCAACCCTTTCTGGTGGAGTAGAGGGTGGATCTTTATCAGTGCCAATTTGCTCCCCCTCAAGATTAGCCTGCTCCCCCTCAAATCTCATCTGTACCTCCTCAACCCTTATATGCTCCTTCTTATCTACTTCTCTCTCAATCTCAGGAAACAACTCTTTCAGAGTGAATTCCTATTGAGTGTGAGCAGGTGATAGTTCTTTCTCAGCAGCATCAACAACTCCATAAGTATCAAGACCAGTTTGTTAATCTATTTCACTTGCCAAGTGAATTCTCTCTTCCCCTTGTACCTGTGCAGTAACTGTCTCCCCTACACTTGTGCATTCTTAGTATTGTCCTGTACTTGTACACTTTCTTGCTCCCCCTGCACCTGTGCACTTATTGTGTCCTCCTACACATGGTCATGCACAATAATATCATGTACTGGTGATTTTGCTGCAGTCTCTTGGTTATCCAAATCAGGTATGTCCTTTGAGAGGACCCTATCCCATCTAGATATTTTTCTGATGTCCATCCTTCTCATATGATTTATTTTAGATCCTGGAATCTGATGCATTACCTCTGGAATTGCTCCAGCCAGGTATAAACTCAGCAATCTAGCCAAATTAGGCTTTTTGATTCCTTCCTTTATCTTTTCAAACAGAACTGCAGACCAATCTGTGTTAATTTTTTAGATTATCCTTGTCATCAGACTGAATATAAAGGCAGAGAGCCTATCATGTCCTTCTGGTTTACACAAAATCACCTTCCCTACCACTTCAGATAGAAATTTTCCTTATTGATTCATCCCTTTTCTGTTAATGGCTGCTCCAATTTTCATGGTTGGATCCAATCCACACCACTGTAGTGCCTCCCTTGTCTTTGAGGCTGAGACCTCCTCTTTATCCTGAATTCTAGGAAGGTGAAGAATCTTTCGTAAACTTTTCAGAGTAAGTTTCACTCTATTTCCATGAACTGACGATTTAATCTTGAGTCCAATGGAGTCCACTATTGCAGCAGCATAGAACTCAAACACTTCTTTCTTCCAGATCTTGGTAGGTTCAGATACAAGAAACTCTAATTCATTATCAGTAACAAGGGTAATGACCCCTTTAATCTCTGTCGTCGCATCATAAAAAGCATTGCGCACCAGCTCGTAGCCTTCGTTAATGCTATCTTCAATCTTTGGCGCCATTGGAATGGAGAGAAATCTTGAATTGAGAGAAGAGAGTTTGTCGACACAAGGGTTTAGTCTCGAAAATCTGGAGAGCGTGTCGACAGAATATGTTCTCGACCTATTTATACCCTTCTAAACAAAGAAGGTCAAAAGGCGGACAAAAATTGTCTAAATGTGTCGACACTGTTGAAAAGTGTCGACACATACTTCTATTGTCTCGACCACGGCGTTGACTACTATGTGTCGACACCGATTGATGATATGTCGACACTGGACATAGTTAGTAGTTCATCAGAAATTCTGTGTCAACTCTTATTGCAAGTGTCGACACAATTTCTAGAAGTGTCGACACCATTACTCTGGCTGTGTCGACACAACTAACTAAAGTGTCGACACCACTTCTCTGGTTGTGTCGACACAGATTTACTGAAGTGTCGACATCACTTCTCTGAATGTGTCGACACAGATTTACTTAGCCAAATTTGTTAGACTAATCTATGTTCAACATTCCTAATTCAATTTTAAATTTATTGAATTTAGTTTCATCTAAAGGCTTAGTAAATATATCTGCAATTTGATAATCTGTCTTAACAAATTCTAGTGAGATGTCCTCTTTCTCTACATGTTCTATAAGAAAATGGTATCTTATTTCTATATGCTTAGTCCTACTATGTGAAACAGGATTATTAACAATAGAAATATCACTAGTGGAATCACAAAACAAAGGTATTCTACTTACCTGAATACCATAGTCTTTTAGCTGATGCTGAATCCATAACAGCTGTGCACAACAACTTCCTGCTGCCACATATTCAGACTCAGCTGTGGAAATTGCCACACTAGTCTGCTTCTTACTACTCCAAGACACCAATCTTCCTCCTAGAAATTGACAGGTGCCTGTAGTACTTTTTCTATCTTCTTTGCAACCTGCAAAGTCTGCATCTGAATAGCCTGTTAGTAGAAAATCTCCATTCCTAGGGTACCAAAGGCCTAGATTAGGTGTGCCCTTTAAATATCTCAAAATTCTCTTTACTGCAGTGTAATGAAATTCTTTTGGGCATGATTGGTACCTAGCACAGACACACGTTGCATACATAATGTCTGGTCTACTAGCAGTGAGATATAGTAGAGAGCCAATTATTCCTCTATACAACGACTCATCTATAGGTTTACCTGCATCATCTTTGCATATAGGCATACTTGTTCCCATAGGAATTCTCATGGTGGAGGATGATTTCATACCATATTTCTTAATTAACTCCTTGATGAACTTAGACTGGGATATGGACAAGCCATCATCAGTCTATCTTACTTGAAGTCCCAAGAAGAACTTAAGTTCCCCCATACTGCTCATTTCAAACTTCCCTTGCATAAGTTTAGCAAACTTTTTGCAAAGGTTGTTTTCTGTAGACCCAAATTTTATGTCATCTACATAAATCTGGACTAAAATTATCTTACCTTTGGATTCCCTTAGGAATACAGTTTTTTCTATTTTCTCCCTTGAGAATTTGTTCTCAATAAGGAAAGTAGATAGGATTTCATACCAAGCCATTGAGGCTTGCTTTAACCCATACAAAACTTTCCTAAGTCTATAAACATAATCAGGTTTGAGAGAATCTATAAAACCTGAAGGCTGCTCTACATAGACTTCTTCTTTTAGATTTCCATTCATGAATGCTGATTTTACATCCATTTGGAATACCTTGAATTCTTGATATGTTGCATAGGCAAGGAACATTCTAATAGCTTCCAGTCTTGCTACTAGGGCAAAGGTTTGATCAAAGTCTATTCCATCTTCCTGTCTGTACCCTTTTGCAATAAGTCTAGCTTTGTTCTTCACAATAATTCCACTCTCATCCAATTTGTTCCTAAATATCCACTTTGTTCCAATGATATTATGGTCTTTTGGTTTAGGAACTAACTCCCAGACCTTGCACCTTCTGAACTGATTCAGCTCATCTTGCATGACATCAATCCAATGTGGGTCTAGAATAGCTTCTTCAAATTTTTTTGGCTCTAATTGAGATAGAAAGCTTGAGTACAGGACTGTGTTCAAATTCCTGCTTCTGGTTTGCAGTCCATGTCTTGGATCACCAATTATCTGAATTACTGGATGATCTTTTAAGTGTCAAACAGCTGGAGGTAGTCTTTCTTCAGGCTGAATACCTCCAGTTTCTTCAATGTGTTGCACCTCTTGGTTTTCTTCAGCTTCTAGAGAGTCCTATACTCCCCCTGGACAGTAGCCACCATTTTCCATTTCTTGATCTGCAATTGAATCTTCTGCAATGGAAAGCTTGTCCATTCTCTCATTTATTCCTGTTGGACTGCATGAACTGCAAGGCAACTCACTGTTGATCAATCTAGTTTCATCAAAAGCAACATGTGAAGATTCTTCTACAACCTGTGTAATTAAGTTGTAGACCCTATAAGCCTTACTATTGTTGTTGTACCCAACAAATATCTCATCTTGTGATTTGGCAGCAAACTTAGTTAGATAAGACTTGTCATTGTTAAGGATATAGCACTTGCAACCAAAGATCATAAAATAGGATAAATTTGGTTTTCTGCCTTTCATGATCTCATAGGGAGTCTTTTTGTGGCACTTGGTGATAGAAGCCCTGTAGATCACATGACATGCAGTGTTTACTGCCTCAGCCCAGAAATATTCTGGGAGAGAAGTGTCACTCAATAGAGTTCTACCAGCCTCAATCAATGTTCTATTCTTCCTTTCAGCAATACCATTTTGATGTGGTGTTCTAGGTGAGGAGAACTCTTGAAAAATCCCAAATTCTTCACATAGTATTGTCATACTTTCAGATTGAAATTCAGTGTCATGGTCACTTCTGATTTTAACCACTGTACTGTCCAGTTCATTCTGAATTTGTTTGACAAAACTATGTAAAACACTTGGGGTTTCTGATTTTTGTCTCAGAAAGAACACCTAGGAATATCTAGAATAGTCATCTACCACCACAAAAGTGTAGACCTTCCTACCTAGACTATGAACTGACATATGACCAAAAAGATCCATATGTAAGAGGTATAGACACCTCACTGAATCCTTGTTTTCAAGGCTATGAAAGGAGGATTTTATCTGCTTGCCCTCTTGACAAGTTGAACATATCCCTTCCTTTATACACTTAACTTGAGGACCATTCCTCACTAACTCTTTGCTAAAGAGTTGACCAATTATTTTGTAGTTAAGATGGGTCAGCCTCTTGTGCCATTTGACACAATGAGAGGCTCTCTCATCAGCTACAAGACAAATAGGAGAACCTTTGTTCTCACACTCAAAATTAAGACAGTACACATTCCTTTTTCTATATCCTGTTAAAATGACCTTTTGATCATTTGACCTTTTGATATGACATCCATTCTTAACAAATGAAATGTCATATCCTAAATCACTCAGATGACTTATGCTTATAAGGTTGTGTTTCAAACCCTTCACATAGGTCTCTTGAGTGATAGTAATCTGGTTACTAGAAATGTTACCAAACCCTTTGATGATTCCTTTTTCAGAGCCACCAAAGATTACTTTAGGTCTATTTATGATAGGCAAGTACTCCTTCAGCAATCCCTTTATTCCAGTCATGTGCCTGGAACATCCACTGTCCAAGTACCATATAGAGGTATGGTGACTTGGACTTACCTGCAATAAAGAATTACCTCTCCTCAGAACCCAAGTAAGTCTTGGGTCCTTGGTTCAAGTTAGCTTCATACTTACCAAATCTACCTGCAGCTCTTCTAACAGGTAGACTATTGTTTTTCCTGACACTAGTATTGTGCCAGCAATCTATGGCATAATGACCTGTCTTGCCACAGCACCAGCATTCATACTTGTTGTATCTATTTTTAGATACATTCTTAACAGTCTGGTTGACAGCAAATCTTGTGTATTGTGCTGGTACTGCTGCAGCTACACCCACTGTTTTCTTAAGAACATGGGCTGCCTTATTGACATAACCACCTTTGTCATTCAGAACTTCAGTCTTACTATGACCATGAGTATTCTCAAGGTCATACTTTTTAGAAGGCACTTGTACCTTTCTAAAAACTATAGGGACTTTAAAATTCAGTGGTTGGACTGAGGTTTTGCCCTTTCTCTTGAATTGGACAGCCCTGGTGTTACCCTTAAAGCCTATTCCAGCCTTACCCTTTTGAGCCACAAACTCATCTATTAAGGGTAAAACTGATTTTGGCTTGGAATAACTAGCCACCAAATCTTTCTCCTTTTGAAGTCTGACTTCCAGACTTTTAATTAGAACATTTTTGTATGTGATTGTGCCCATCTGAATAACGGTTATAGTTTTCAGTTTGGCAATCTCATTCAATTTTTGATCCAACTCTTTCTCTAAGTCAGATACAGCCATCTTAAGATCTGTAATTTTCTTAGCCTGAGTTTTGGCCAGGTTCTTGCTTTTCTTTAGTGCCTGCAATAAGTCCCCATATTCATCTATCAGCTGATGAATATCACCTTCAGATTCAGACTCATCCACATCACTTGATGCAGATGTAGCTGACTCTGTACCAGTACTATAATCTGAATTTCTAGAAATACATTGTACCTTACTAGGACCAGGCTGATCCTGGCACTTGTCTTCTTCTGATACAGCCATCAGTCCCATACACTGATGGTCTTCTTGTTCATAGATGGAGTTCAGCAATTGCATAAACTCATCTTCTTCATCAGCTGCATAAAGACCAATATATGCCTCAGCTTCAGATTCAGACTCTGAAGTTGATTGGTCTGTCAAGCTTTTCTCCTTCTTAGCAACAAAGGATTTCTCTTTCTTGCTCTTTTGTTGAGTCTTTCTTTTATCACCAGACTCCTTTCTTTTGTCTGGACACTCAGCCACAACATGTCCAGGCCTATTACACCAATAACAAACTATCTTTGATGTTGTAGATTTGCTAGGCTTAGACCTGCTCCTGTCCTTCCCAGATGACTTTCTCTTTTGATAATAATCATCAACTGGCTATGATGTGGAGGAGCTAAATTTCCACTACTTCTTCTTCAAGAATCTCTGAAACTGCCTTATAAAGGCAGCAAAATCTGTATCTGAATCACTGCTATCTGAATTTTGGTTGTCTGAATTATCTGAGGTAATTTCAGCAACTTTCCTAGGAGGAGATGGAGGCAACCTCCTATTCTTTCTAGTGGCTCCAACCTTGAAGGCCACATACTTCTCTTTATGCTCTCCTTTTGCATTTCTTTCTTCCTCTTTTCTAGTCTTTAGTTGCATTTCATAAGACAATAACTTTCTAAATAAAGTTGGAGGATAAATATCTGCAAGTTTGGCCACTTCCCTAATGGCACAAATCTTGGTGCCCCAATCTTTTATCAAGGATCTTAGGAATTTATCATTCAGTTCATATGTACTAAAGACCCTTCCATAAGACATCAGCTCATTTACTATTCTATAGAACTTCTTATAGCACTCAGATATGCTATCTGACTTCCCTTGCCTGAAACTTTCATATTCCTGATTTAGCATAGACTTTCTATCTTGTCTAACTTCTCCAGAACCCTCCATGTAGACTATCAAAGTGTCCCACATTTCCTTGGAGGTCTTGCAGTGAATCAAGTTCTGAAAGGTTGAATCATTTATGACACTTACTATGATATTCTGGGCTCTTTTATTCATAGTTGCTAGGATGATTTTTTCTTTAGTCATCTCTGAAAAGTCCTTGGGAGTTCTCCGGTTTGCATCTAAAACAGACACCTTCATTGGAATATAAGGAGCTTCTTTTACTGTAATATAGATCTTTGGGTCAGAAGCCTCCATAAATAACCTGACTATTTCTTTCTATATTCCAAATATCTCCTTCCTACAGATGAGTAATTTCATAGAACCAAGTTCCTTGTGATTTTCTCCAGAACCCATTTTCTTGATTCTTGATTCTGCCTTAGGGATCTAACTCAGACTGTTAAGTCCTTCTTTGAGCAACCTCGCTTTGATACCACTTGATAGAATTAATTTCAAGATAACCCAAACACCTAGAGGGGGGTGAATAGGTTCTTTTTCTTTTTTACTTAAGGCAAAATATTTTTCAGATCTTAAATTAGATTCTAAGTATTCTACAGAAATCACAACACAGAAATCACAATCATACACACATCACAGATTGCACACAGATTTATAGTGGTTCCCCAAGGTCTGGGTACATCCACTTTCCCCCTTCACCTATCTAGCAGTGTGCTAGATTCGGCCTAACTTCTTTCTTCTTCTCAGATCCACAGATCTTACAGCTCAGAACCATGAAAGGTTCCTATAACTCACAACCCTATAAAGTTCCTACAACTCAGGCTAACAGCCCTACCTCAGCCTTGCCCCAAGGCCGACAACTCAGAGAACTAATTCTCCTACACTCAGGCTCAAACAGCCTTACCACTCAGAGATCTAAATCTCCTACACTTAGCCTTTATAACACAGGCTTACAACTCAGATCTTTGAAAAGATCCTACAGAATTTGATAAGAATTTTTGATGGACTCTTACCCTTGTTGAGAGAGAAAGGATAAGAGGATTCTTGATCAGCTTCTTGATGAGACTGATGGCTGAAATCAACCTGTTCTTAGCTTTCTTCAAAACTTCTTGAATCTGAACTCAGTAGGGTTGATCTCCTTTGAAGTTGACTGACTGCCAGCTTCCTTCTTAGAATCAGAAATAAATCTGAATCCTTCTTAGCAGATTGGTTCAAGATCTGCTTCTTAGGAGACTTGTAGATGTCTCCTCCTTTACTTCAACAGCTGAAGATCTCTCTCACTCTTCAGAACTTATGAAGTTTCTTCAGAATTCTTGCTTGAATTCTCCTTAGATTTTCTCACAAAAATCTTCTTCAGTGTGACGTGCACTTTCTTGATCAATGATCAATACTTTAGTAGTTGTGCCTGTTGCTGTTGTTCATCATCATTGATTTGACAGAATCCATCCATATATATAGACTTCATCCATGGTAACCGGCTGATCTGGTTTATAACCAACTTCTGACAAGTCTGACAGCTTCAGTAAACTTGTTGGAATGCACAGCTGTCAAGTCTCCAGTCAGTTCTTGAACCTTTGACTTTGTCAGCAAAGCGTCGAGACTGACTATCATTATGTGTCGAGACAAACTGTCAATATGTGTTGACACAAGTGACTTAAGTGTCGACACAGACTTTAGTGGTGTCGACATAGCTGCTTTGGCACTGCATCTGTAGATGTGTCGACACTGCCTCTTTGTGTCGACATAGACACTTTTCCACTACACAGCACTCAACATTGTTGAAACTCTGCTGTCTGTCGACACAAGTCCTGTGTGTCGACACAGTTGATGTAGACTAAGAATTCTGTGTGTCGACACTGCCTATAGGTGTCGACACAGTTGATGTCGACTCTGCTTCTGTGTGTCGACACAGCCTTTTCCAAGTGTCGACACAAACTTACTGAAGTGTCGACACAGCTTCCTCTGGTGTCGACACGTGGACTTAGAAACTTTTCTTTGCATTTTAGCCAATACTTAACCTGCACATATAAACTCAAAATAACATCAAATACACCTTGATGTATATCATTGAGCTAAGTGAGGCTTCTCCAAATCAGGTACACATTTTCCAATGTACCCAACATGAACTATATGTCAAAATGCTCTTTCAGCCAAAATAAGGTGCACTTTCTTGGGCATGTCATTGGGCATGGCCAACTGCGGATGGATATGGACAACGTAAGGGCAATCATCAAATGGGAGCCACCAACAAAGTGACAGAGCTGCGGTCATTCCTTGGTCTGGTGAACTACTATAGGCGGTTCACCATGAGATATTCAAAGAGGACAATGCCACTTATAGACCTACTCAAGAAAGAGAAAGCTTAGAAATGGTCAGAAGAATGCCAAGAAGCTTTTGAGGATCTAAAGAGGGCGGTGAGCACGGATCCAGTACTCGCACTACCCGACTTTTGCAAAAAGTTTGAGTTACATACGAATGCCTCAGACTTTGCCATTGGAGGGGTATTGATGCAAGAGGGGCACCCAATTGTTTTTGAAAGCCGCAAGTGAATGAGACGGAGCGGCGCTACACAGTGCAAGAAAAAGATATGACTGCTATCATCCATTGCTTGCAGGTATGCAGACATTATTTGCTTGGGGCACAATTCATGAACAAGACTGACAACGTGTCAACTACTTACTTTTAAACTCAGAAGAAATTGTCTGCAAAGCAAGTAAGATTTCTTGGCAGAACTTGACTTTATTTTGGAACACAAACCAGACAAAACCAATGTTATAGCAGATGTACTTAGCCGTAAAGTGGAGTTGATGACCGTCTTTGGGGTAAAGAGCAACCTATTGGAGCAAGTGAAGAGTGGGTTTGAGGAGGATCCCCTTGAAAAGCAAATTTTGAAACTATCCCAAGAAGGACGAGCCAAGTGATTTTGGGTAGAGGATGAGTTACTCTACACCAAAGGGAGAAGACTATACATCCCAAAGTGGGGAAACCTACAGAGAGATTTGATCAAAGAGTGTCATGACACAGAGTGGGCTGGACATCCAGGGCAAAAGCACACCTTAGCCTTGATGGAAGATTCATACTACTGGCCGCAGATGAGGGATATCATTGAATTGTACATGAAGACATGTATTTTTTGCCAACAAGACAAGGTGGAGAACAAGAAACTGGCAGGGATTTTGGAGCCACTCCCTGTGCCGAAATTCCCATGGGAGATAGTGTCTCTCGACTTCATCAATGCCTTGCCCAAGTCTGAAGGGTGCGAATCTATCTTAGTGGTGGTGGATCATTTCTCCAAATATGACACTTTCATACCAGGCCCAAAGGACGTGACAACAGAAGAGACGATGCGACTCTTTTTCAAACTTGTGGTGAAGTATTGGTGACTACCCAAGAGCATTGTAAGTGATCGGGATCCTCGCTTTACGGGGAAGTTATGGACTGAACTCTTCAAACTACTTGGTTCAAAATTGAACTTCTCCATGAGTTTCCACCCTCAGACGGACGGGCAGACCGAGAGAGTGAATGCACTTCTGGAGTGCTACTTACAGAGTGCTAATCAAAGGGATTGAGCAAAGCTTATGGATGTGGCAAAATTCTCCTACAACTTACGGCGGAGCGAGGCTACGAGTCGTAGTCCCTTCGAACTTGCTACCGGGAGACAACCACTCACACCACACATATTGGAAGCCACGAGAGAAGACAGAAAGAGCCCAGGAGCATGGAAGATGGCCAAGTCATGGGAGGAACACACCGACTTAGCAAGTTCATATTTGGAGAAGGCTTGCAAGAAGATGAAGAAGTAGGTTGATACAAAGAGGCGACCAACGGAATACTCCGTTGGAGATAAAGTGATGATAAAGCCAATACCACTACAGTTCAAGGTCTTACGTAGTGTCCACAAAGGCTTAGTGCGGAAGTATGAAGACCCATTTCCAGTCATAGGGAAAGTGGGTAAAGTTTCTTATGGCCCTGACTTACCGAGCTTCTTGAAGATACACCTGGTGTTTCATGTAAGTATGCTCAAGCCATACCATGAAGATTACATAGATCTTCAAAGAGTGGAATCTCATAGAGCACCTTCTGTGATGACGAAGTCCTTCGACAAAGAAGTTGAAGAGGTACTCACAAAAAGAGATGTTTGAAGAAGAGGTGTGCAACCATGCACGCAATACTTGATCAAATGGAAGGGATTGTCGGAGTCCGAGACTACGTGGGAAATCCTAGAAGATTTTTGGCAATTCAAGGACATCCTTCAGCAGTACGAGGCGACGAGGGCGTCACCAGGATAGGTGGGGGAGGATGTCATGGACCTGCGTTTCGGGGTTAATTCTCAAGAGGATTCTAGAGAAATCTAGAGTTATGTACATAAGAGAAGTCTGGATCTTTCTAGAGAAATCTTGTATCATGTACACTCTAGAGATGTATAGAATAATCTAAAATAATAAGGGTCTAGAATTGGAGGGAAATCTCCTTACGGCCTATAAAAAAGGAAGGCCCTCCTCATTTGTACTCACCTTCGATTTGGACAAGCAATAAAGCTAGAGTTCTCGAGATCTTTCACTCGTGAGCATTCCCTTGAGTTGTTTTCACTCACTTTTCTTCATCGTCACCTAGTTCTTACAGGGAGAGACTGTCTTAGCTTGGCTACGCCGAGTGGCAAGGAGGAACTAAGCCCGCACGAGAGCTTATAAGAAGACAAGTCTATGACATGACGTTCGTGATCCGAACCTAATAAAATCTCCTATAAGTAAATAATTTAGGGTGCTGTTATTAGCAAACCCACTTTCGATTCTAGCAAATCAAAAAAAAACAGATTCAGTCATTTTTTGCATTTTTTTCTCTTCCCAAAAATTACTACTAGCAAACCAATCTTGTTTTTTTGGCAATTTTTGCATTTTTGAATTTTGAGCCACAAATATTTCTCATTTGAAAAAGTGATCAACATGAAAGTTGTAGATCTCATCAGTATCTACAACTTTTATGTTGATCATTTTTTGATTTGAAGTCATTTAAACCTTCAATTTGGGCCCTAAAAAAGACATGCACAGAACGTACAGATTTTCGGCGTGACTTTTTGCGGGGCCCAAATCGGGGGTCTAAACTACTTTAAATCAAAAAGTGTTCAACATGAAAGTTGTCGATCTCGTCGAGATCGACAACTTTCATGTTGAACACTTTTTGATTTTAAGCCATTTATGCCCCTGATTTGACCCCCCAAAAAAATCACGCCGATCCCGAGCGTTCGTACATATGTACGACGTAACTTTTTTCAGGGGTCAAATCGGGAGTCTAAAGTGCTTCAAATCAAAAAGTGTTCAACATGAAAATTATAGATCTTGTCGAGATCTACAACTTTTATGTTGAATACTTCTCATGAAATTGTAAGTATAAGACGCAGTTCAAAGGGACGTATATATTCGTATATACACTTAACTCGTATATACAACGCATCCTAATAGGAATTAGAAATCAAATATATTTCTAAACCGACCGATATTTTGTTTAAAGATTTTGGTGCAGATAATGATATTTTGGTGAAAAAATAGTTTTGAACATACTAAACATTTGCGGTATTTTGACTCATCTATAATGCTAACATAAGTGGTTGAATGAATACATTTGAAATCATTTGTAATGTCATTATATGCAGCGAGTTATTTTGAAAGAATGAATGTTTTAAACAAAATTTAATTTTTTTAAAAAAAACTTATGTTGGTTTGCTAGTGACAAAATGGTTTTCAAATAACCATTTGAAAAAATTAGGGTTTGCTCATTGTAATGAATTGCTAGAAATCAAATTGGATTTGCTAGTAACATCAGCCATAATTTATCCCCCTTGGATGGGATCTTGTCACAAACCTATTTAATTTTTAAAATTTTGGAAATTGAAGCAAATTATTTCACAAGCAAGCATTCAATAGCAACTTAAGTGTCACCATCGTTGCCACCCACATAGATTCTCACTCAATCCAACGGTCAGATCCCGACAATGAAATTTTAGCCGACGTGGAACGCCATCTCACCGTTGAATGCAAGCAGCGAAATGGCACCTGCGGTAGCCGGGAAACAACCCCCTAAATTTAGTCATCATTAAATATTTTTATTTCCATTTATGACGTCCCTGCCGCCGGCGACGCAGGTATCCTTTTTCTTGATCCCGGACGTAACGTTAACACTCCCATTGACCGGCTATAGCCGGTGAATCTTGCCCTCCACCGGCTATAAATATTGTATCTTCTCACCGCCCTCTCTCACTTCCCCCAATCTCCATAACATTCTCATTTAAATTATTTAAATTATTTATATATAGAGAGAGCATAGTTTTACTTATTATATTGCAATATTGAAATTAATATGATTTTTTATATAATTTTATATCAAAAAATTTCTCTTAAGATTAGCTGCATATTCTTTATTTTTTTTTTCTGGTGCTACATGATGTGATGATGAAGAGTTGAAAGGAGGAATAAAATAATAAATATAATATTATCATTTTCCTAATTATATTGCAATTATTATTATTTTCATTCCATGGCTTGTGTTAAATAATAATCTTTATATTTCTTGTCAACCTTCTTATTCTATGATTCTTATGGATTATATATCAAGATTCGATCTTTTTTGACAGGGTGGTGGTGGTCGTGAATGTGATGATGATAGAGTTTTTGTACAAATTCATCGAATAAAAAAACGCGTATCAAATGGGATACAAATTTCTCTCTCTCTCTCTCATTCATGGTTTCACATATTAGATGTTTTGTATATATACACGAACAAAAACAATTCTCTCTAGCACATAAAAATTAATATGATTTTTTTATATACTTATATATCAAAATCTCTCTCTCTCTCTTAGGGTTTAGCAATGTAATATATATTTTGCAGGGATAAGCATATGCATGAGGAGGAGTGGAAGGATGAAGATGGGAGGGGATGGACTCAATTAGAAGAGGTGACAGAAGAGAGAGAGCACAGTCCCGCAATGTCGATGGATCTCGGATTTGCCATTGAGAGTGAGTGTGCTCTCTGCTCTGTCTGTCATCTTCCTTTTATGTGTCTTCCTCTTCCTAAACCCTAACCCTAATTTACCTTCATGAAGCTGATCATCATAATTTAAGGCGAGTTTTCTTCGTATCTACGACGATACTTCTTTTTCTTCTCTATATATATGCTATGTCCAACGGAGAACCACTAGAAACCGACGAACGACAAGAGGGTGGCCGGAGCAGAAAGAGATTGGGAAGAAGAATTTGAAAAAAAAAGGAAAACTTCTTTAATTTCTTAAACAACATAAGCTGTTAATGACTCTTGATGGTAACATTCTAATATTCACCATTTATTATTTTCAAATGATTTATAAAAATGGTAAGATATTACAATTTGTTGCTTCTATTTTTGTTAGAGATGTCAAAACTAACCTTCCTTGTTAAATTTGTTGGTAATTGACAAAAGATTTTTTTTCCTTTCTAAATTTTCTTTCTAATTTGCATTTTTCTTGTAGTACAACATCTGGATGCATCTGATTTATTTGTCTGTTTTGATTATTCGATATGCTCCATTGAATGTGGAATAAGTCTGCAACAACGATTATCTCAAGATCGACGTGGGTGTAAGAACTTTTCTTTTGTATCGGCCTCCTCCTTTAGCCTTTGTCAATTAAACTCTAAACTTTAAACTCTAAATCCTAAATGTTTTATGGCTGCTTAGGGTTCCAAGTGTTCCTCAAGAGGCTGGAGATCGATGAAGAAAGACTAACATCATACATTTGAACATTAAAGTGGATGAAGTTTTCTTAGATGGACGTTAACAAATGACAATTTAACCCTCATATTCATGACCACCACCACCGTGCCAAACAGAGTCTAAGAAGGAAGCCATTAGTGGAAATGCTACATCAGATGCGGGCGACATTGTGTGGATAAATTTTGAGCAATATTTTTTTAATTTTGGAAAACTAGCTTGTGGTTTCTTTCTTCATATTTATTTTGGATATTAAATGCAAGAATATTGTCAAATTTCTTTCCAAGGAGCGCAAATTTCAAGTTATTTATGGCAATGTTTTAAAAATCAAACCGGATATCAAACCGATGAAACGAAAGATTCAAAATTGAACCAATTCAACCACGGACAAACAATTATATATACAAATATTTATAATAATAGTGTTAAGAAAAATAAAAAAATTAATATAAATAACAAATAATTATAATTAATATGATATTTGCTTATATTTATATAAATAAATATGATATATCTTATATGTACATATATAGAGACGTTTATAAGTTGATTAAATTAATTAAAATGAATAATATATTTATATTTATATAAATATGTATATTCATAATTTTATATAGTTTATTTCAATAAATTAAAAAAATACAAATGATTTGGTGGTTAACATTAAAGGCATATTTAGTTGGTTTGGGGCAGGGTTCAAATTCCACCATCTACCTTTTTTGGAGATAAAAAATAAAATTTTAAAATAAAAAATTTATCATACTTGTTATGGATAAATCTATTTTGATTATGGACAAATTTATTTTGATTAGGGACAAATTTAATTTTAAAATAAAAAATTTAAAATCATAATTAATTAATTCATCATAGAACGGATTGGGCGGTTGGAGATGGAATGAGCAGGGATTGTTGGTGTTTGAACTGGAGGAAAGAGTGCAAAGGATGAGGCAAGGGAGAATAATAGCAGAGGCGGGCAGACGAAAGGTCGAGGGAAGTGATTTACCCGCATAATTGGTTTGCACATTAAATTTCTTGGTTTGCCCGCATAATTGATTTGCCCCTATTCATAATCGGTTTACGCATAACAATGACCTAAAAATTTTGGGTTCAACGACCCACCCGATTACAGGGAACCGGCTATGATTGCTAGTTTTTCGATCAGCCCACCTACCTAGAGACCAGACCAACTGGGGCTCCGACCAATCAAACCGACTGGTCTGATTTTCAAAAACTTGATTTATAACATAGATTATATAATCGAAAAGTACTGTATTATCAAAATAATTAATTAATTATGATTTTTGATTAAGACCATTAAAATAATCTCAACCTTTCATTATTAAATTTCTAAGAAAATATTATGGGCTAGTAATTAAGTATTTTAAAAATAAAAAAGAAACTATATTATAAAAAGTAGAAATTTTAAAAAAAGTATCAATGGAGGAGATTTTGGCACAGTTGAATCCTGAAAGTGACACTACATACTGTGTGACTATCCAAGGAGAGCATCATGCATGAGAAACTTAAACCTATGATGCAAGTATTATTATATAAAAAAATTCCTATGTAGCACAATCAAATTAATCAATACGATATACAGCCACCGACCCGTAATGAGATAATGGACGCAATATTATTTTTCACCGCACACCATAACGGATATTCGAAGCGCTCCGTTTGGGGGAACTTATTTTCACCGGTCAAGCGGTTACGATCGCTTGTAACTGCTTGACGGTGAAAATAAGTCCCCCGAAACGGAGCCTAAATATTGAATCAAGATCTCCATTTGGGATCTCAAATGAATGCCCATTTCACGGTGATAGATTGATTCCCACTTTATCAAAAGATGGATAAATTTTTTATTAAAAAAAATATAAAAGGATGGGATTCATGAACAAGTCGAATCTGCCACAAGTTAATATGAACCGTTAAATGAATACTATCTATTTGGACTCAGATGGAGAGGAAACCCGCACCTAAATATGGCATCACGACACAAAGCAGATAGAAAATGTGCACACCTGCTAATTTCTAACATAATATACCTATTATACTGAGTTAATTATTAATTTACATAATAATATATTTAATAATATTCTAAGTTTAATTAAATAATTGGAGCATCTATATAATCTTTTTGCTTATTTTTATTATCATACAATACTATAAATACTAAGTATAAATAGAATATATAATTAGAAAAAACAAGAGAAAATGAGATACGAATCATATGCTCGGCGGACTACGAGTGTGGGAGTGTCATCACGCCAAGACAAAGTCGTGATCAGGGCACGACACTGTCGTTAGCAGCACGAGATGGCTGGCAAGCCTAATGGAGGCATCTCAAATGTGTAATGGCGAGTGAGTTCAAGTCAGACAACAATTTGACACCTACTTCACAGTTAAAACAAAGGCAACTCAAACATGAGAGTAAAACTTCTCTAGTGACTCAACAAGCAATTAACTAAAACCCTACAATTGAAGAAGGGGAAAATGTAAACTCGTCTCGGACAATGGGCTTTGACTTTGAGGGTGCAGTTGTCCGATATTTCGATCAAAATTGCATGATTTCGCCACGAAGATCAAAAAATCCCGCATCTTTTGCAGCAACACCAGGTAATTATAGCACAGTGAAGGATTGAGATTACCTTCTCATGCTTTGATTCTTTCCTCAACAATAAAGATTCTCTCTTTTTCGCTGCAGTCACCAGCTTTTGATTATCTTCTGGCAAATTCTTGCACCTGTAACCAAGAGAGTGGGAAAAAATGGCCTAGAGCAAAATTAGAGTGTCCATGTTAATAATAAAAAATTAATAAATAAAGGCATTGATCAACATAAGAATCTCCACACAAAAAAAAATCAGATGCTAAGAATCCCACTACTGAATCATTTCTGCTTATATATCTAGGCACATAACAAAATGTTTTTTTTTGGCAGAAATTCCATATAGTTTACCAAAAATATAAGAAAAATAAGAACTAGAGTTTTTTTTTTGTTTGTTTTACATAGAATAACAACTAGCTTACCAAAATTTCTCTAGCAATACTCAATCAAAAGATTCAAACTTAACTCCTTAATCGCAAGAAGGATATGCAACAACAAGCAGGCAGAATTGATCATATGGGGCTGAAAATTTAATCATTGGGGTGAAAATTATATTGTTGTAGAACGGAGTTCAGAATCAGCACCACAGAGAAAGGGCCACCGAGAGGAGGAGATGGAGTGGGGTGGGGTCCGCAGGATTTCTCATGCTGGCGCTGCCTCCCAACCTCACAAAGGATTCAATGTCTCTTCAAAAGAAAAAAGATGTCCACTTCGTATTTCCGAATCACTTTTACTTGAAATTCGATGTTCCGGTGCGGAAGTTTCGAGCGAGATGGGCGCTATTTTAGACTTCCGTCGGATGACGGTTGCTTCCGCTTGGTCGGCAAACAGAAACTTCGACATGGAAGAGCGGCAGATCTCCTTGTACGACTCGTAATCGGCGACACGAGTGTTTCCACCTTCCAAAAGCTTTGAAAAAGGATGCAGCACGGATATCAGGCTGTTAGGAACAAGATAGGGTTGAGTGAGAAGGGGAGATTTCTAGGGTTAGATAGGAGCCTACCTTGATAATACTCTTGCATAATTCCTCCCATAGAGGATCCGGGTATATTTATACCCGGACCAAGGCCGGCCGGCCAAGGGGGCCAGCCGGCCCCGATTGGGGCTGAACCGGGTGGGTTCAGCTCCCGAGGGCCGCCATTTAGAAAGTGGGGGCTGAACCAGTTGGTTCAGCCCCGTTGTCGCCTTCGGATCCTTACGGGGGCGTAACATTCCCCACCCCATCAAGACCCAGCTTGTCCTCAAGGTGGGAATCTGGTAGCCCCGTCTGTCCCCTCAGGCTTACCCAAGCCACGTCGCGGCCTTGTCCCTGCAGGCCGCTCCAAACAGCAAAGAGAGCCCCTTGGCACTGGTGAGAGTCGGATTCCCTGCAGACAGTACTCTCTCCCATCCTTAGCAAACTCCATAGTCAACCTCTCCCAATCCAGAGTCACCCTACCTAGCTGTCGCAACCACTGGGCCCCGAGAATCATATCCGGCCCCTGGATGGGCAATAAGTAGACATCCATGTTGTCGGTGTATTCCTGCACACTGAGTTCCATGTCCGGAAGCACTCCCTCGCACTGCAGCTCGTGTCCACCGGCCACCACAACCTGAGAAGCGGCATCCTTTATGATCTCTAGCCCCAGCTTGTGTGCCACCATCGGGCTAATGAAGTTATGTGTACTCCCACTGTCAAGCAGAATGGTCACCTGCTGTTGGCCAATCCTCCCCGCAATACTCATAGTGGGCGGAGCGGAGTCTCCTGCCATGGTCAAGGACGATACCCCATACTCGATTGTATCCAGAATGTGCTCCAGTTCCCCTCCGTCTCCATCCGGCATCAGACCTTCCTGCAACATGTAAACCTGGATTCTCTGACATTTGTGGCCTGAGATAAATTTTTCATCGCAGTTGAAGCATAACCCTGCTCTTTCCTCGCCTGTAACTCTGTCCAAGTCAATTTCTTCATTGTTGCCCGTTCTGCAACTGCTTGATCCTTTTTTGTGTCGGGAAGGTGTGTAGCGTGCCTCGGAGTGTCCCCCCTGGACTTTTGTCGCTTGATACGCTCTTCTTGAATCCGGGCCAAACTGATAGCGTGTGTCAAGCTGCGCGGCATATAGGCATGCACCTCATCTCTGATGTCCTCCTTCAGGCCGAAAATAAAACAACTTGTTAATGTCCTCTCGCCCCACTGCACCCTGTTGGTCAACCGTTCAAACTCGGTTCGGTACTCCATCACCGTCCCTTTTTGACGCAATTTCTGAAGAAGAGCCTCGAAGTCTTCATACTCAAGGGGACCAAAGCGGGCGGTGAATCAGTCGACAAACTCGTGTCATGGCGCGTGATCCCGTCCCCGGAGGAACCATTGGGTCCACTGGTATGCGTCCTCTACAAGGTGAAAGGACACCAACTTTACCCACTGTGTCTCTAGTATCTCGTGATAACTGTAAAATAACTCTGCCTTTTGGACCCATTCGAGTGCGTCTTCTCCTTTGAACTTGGGGTAGTTCATGCGGGTAACCTTCGGCGGCATATAAGCGCGTGGTAGTTGTTGCCCGGGTCCTCCGTACTCTTGTCTGTTTCCAAGCGGTGACCGTCGATCCACGGCCACGTGTGGGTACCCCCAATCCCCTCCATAGGGGTTCCCCAAGACTGGCGGCCTAAACTCCCATCCGACTCCTGCCCTTCCTGGAATAGGGAGGAGCCCATCACGAGGCGGGTACCCCATCCCGTGGGGTCGTTGGTCATCCTGGCGGTCTTCGTGGTGAGGAGGAAAATCCAAGGCAGATGCGGCGATTCCGCCAAACTGGGTGGCCTCAGACCATACATGTGGTCGTCGTGAGCCTCCTACCCTTCCACCGTCAATTCCAAGCCCCCCATTGAGGCTAGAGGCTCGATCGCCGTGCCCCGATGCTAGAGTAGGAAGGGGAAGCTGGATTGTGTTGGTCTCGCCCACAACACCGTTTCCTTTAAGGTGTTGAGTTAACATATTTTAAAGCTCGTCCATGCAGGCATCCTATTTCTCTTCGAGACGTTTTTCCGATGTCGTTAACTTATCGGCGAGGGCTGCCACGGTGTCAGTCAGACCGATGTAGTTTTCTTCGAGATGTGCGAGCCGAGTGGAGTCCTCTTGGGTGCGAGTCACCATGGGGGGTGCAAAAAATGTCAACAATTGCGACAACTGGCGGATTCAGGAGGATTCAGAAGCGGCAGCCACTGGAAGAAGCGGAGGCCACTGGAAGAAGCGGAGGCCACTGGAAGAAGCCGCAGGACCGCGGGATGGAGCCTGGAGGCAGGGCCGCGGAGGCAGCAGCAGTCGGCGGAGTTGGATGTGGTCTGCGGATGCGAGCGGAATGCGGTCGGCGGAGGCAGCAACTGGAGTCGTCGGAGAGGCCGTCTGGCTGCAAGCGGGAGTCGTCGGAGATGCCGTCTGGATGCGCGATGCGGGATGGGGTCTGCATGCGAGCGGGAGTCGTCGAGGCAGGGATTCGGCCTGGATGCACGATGCGGCCTGGAGGCGGGATGCGGTCTGCGGGTAGGGATTCGGCCTGGATGCGAACCAGAACGAAAAAAATTGGGAGGAAGAATCCTCTGATACCAATTGTTACGAACAAGATAGGATTGAGAGAGAAGGGGAGATTTCTAGGGTTAGAGAGGAGGCTACCTTGATAATACTCTTGCATAATTCCTCCCATAGAGGATCCTGGTATATTTATACCCGGACCAAGGCCGGCCGTCCAAGGGGGCCGGCCGGCCCCAATTGGGGCTGAACCGGGTGGGTTCAGCCCCCGAGGGCCGCCATTTAGAAAGTGGGGGCTGAACCAGTTGGCTCAGCCCCGTTGTCGCCTTCGGATCCGTACGGGGGCGTAACACAGGCCATCCTCTTTCTCCAAAGTGTTCTTCAACACCATGAGCTCATTCACCAATTCCTTCCTGTTGAACTGTAAAAAAGCTGCGGTTTTATCGAGAAAAAACACAGATATCACCGAATATTTGCCAAAAAACTTGTGCATGCATTCTTCAACATCCTTTGGCTTAATCTTGGAAGAGAAGCCCCACAGAAGAGCGATGTTTGCAAATTCTCTTTTAGGATATTTGCGTATGTCACCCGAAGCTGAGGTTTCGGTGCCAGTGGTTAAATCGATTACTGTTCCGCTGCTCCAGCTTGGGTATAAGATATTCAAGTAGCTCTTGAGCTTATCATTTCCTGGGAGATCCATTACGAGAGAGTTTTGCTAAAATTTAACGCCTAAATGACTGCAAGCTTGAGCGAAGACGCAGCCGGTCATGAAAGCGTCAAAGCCAGCTTCATGCTTTGCACCTGAGCTCCAGTAAGATGATCTGAATGATGAAAAATCATTGACCAATAACGAAAACCAGTAAGAGTGCATGAAAAATCTTAAATATATGAGATATATTTACATGTTTCAATAAGGAGCATGTATGTGCAGGACTGAGGAAAGATATATTTAATAGTTTGAGTCTAGTTACAATTTATAATTTGGCGCACACAACAAAATTTCCACCCTCACACTAGAATTAGGCTCTTAGGTTCTTTTTCTCATTTTAGAGTGAGAAAAATAAAAAAAATCCACCTTTTGTTTTCTCACATTTTTCTCAAAACACCCGAACTTAACTCCATAACCAACAAAGCTACACCATCAACCCAAGAGCGGTCAGCTCAAAACCAATGTTTATGCCTAATCAATCCCACAGCTCAACCTTGTCTGGTTGACTTGAATAATACCACATGCTCATGTGTGAGTCTGTACTCCATGGCTCTCTTGAAAAGAAAAATCTAGCTATACTCAGTTTTGTGCACTCAGGCCGTCCACCTTGTCAATGAGCAAGTGGGTAGGGGATATTGGACTTAATAACTTAAACAAATCAGAAAGCTTTTACAATTTCTATTTAAACATACCTATAAATAACATAGCATTACAATGCCTGTGAATCATACCACCCTGATGGGTTCCCCCTTTTTATGGAAAGTCATGGGTGGGTCCCACCCCCCCATGATCTCTCATGGAGATGATGGGGGCGAACCCCCACTCCCTCCCCTCATGGGGAAACCGCCGCCATAGGAACCGCCGCCGGCAAGAGGCCAAGCCACCTCCGGCGGCCGGCCCTCCCACGGCCACCACGACCGTGGCCGGCCTCGGCCATGGCTACCCCAGCCATGGCCGACCGGGGCCATGGCCGCCCCGGCCATGGCCGCCCCGGCCATGGCCGACCGGGGCCATGGCCGCCCCGGCCATGGCCGCCCGGCCATGGCCGGCCGGGGCCATGGCCGCCCCGGCCATGGCCGCCCGGCCATGGCCGGCCGTGGCCATGGCCGCCCGGCCATGGCCGGCCGTGGCCATGGCCGCCCCGGCCATGGCCGCCCCGGCCATGGCCGGCCGTGGCCATGGCCGCCCGGCCATGGCCGGCCGTGGCCATGGCCGCTCCGGCCATGGCCGCCCCGACCATGGCCGGCCGGGGCCACGGCCGCCCCGGCCATGGCCGGCCGGGGCCATGGCCGCCCCGGCCATGGCCGGCCGTGGCCATGGCCGGTCGTGACCTTGGCCGCCGCCGACCTCCCTCGCCGGCCGCCCGGCTGTCGCCGCCGTCATGATGGCCCGCCATCGTGGGAAGCCCCCCCGGCCGTCCGATCAAGGGGAGAGCCCTCCCTGCCGTCCGATTAAGGGGGTAACCACCCATTTCCCCACCACTAACCCACTATGTTAGTGGTGGGGCCCGCCATAACTTCCCCTGGAGCCTATAAAAGGACCCCAGGGGCTCCTCATTTCCTAACTTTCTCCTCCTACGCTTCCCCCCTTCTTCTTCTTCCTCAGGTGGGAGCTCTCCCGTTCTCTCTGCCAGCGGCCACCCCTCGTCGTCAACCACCGGTGGCCGCCTCTCGCCGCCAGCCACCGACGGCCACCCGCAACCTCCAGCGGCCACCAACAGGTATTAGCACCCGCCAACAGCCACCAGAACCCGTCATCGGTTATCGGCACCCCACCAGAGCCCAGTTACAAGGGGAACACTCCAAGGACCGAGGAAGACGCATAAAGGAAGCGGCGACAACCCCGGACACGCGTCGCCTCCAAGCACGTGCGACTGAAGTACCTCGCGCATTTCCACCATCCAAGTCCCGTTGGCGTGGCAGTCTGTTGCCCACCAACGAGCGCATATACTCTCTCTCCTAAAAATTGTAACGGGAGCGGCCTGTCGCCCCGATTTCCCCCATCAAACTGTAAAACTCCGACAAATTAGTGGATTTTGATCGGCACCGACCCGGTCACGTGGTTTTTCACCCGGTTGAAGGGTTTTCCACGTTAAAACTTCCCGTGTCCATCCCTCACTCTTCAATTGACTGTGTGCGCGCTCGACCGCTCCGAGAGCTAAGGCGGCCCAAGAATATCCGGCCCGACCGGAGCATCGAGTTAGACCGCAACAGTTTGGCGCCGTCTGTGGGAAACATTCCCAGCATTCATTCGCAGAGCAAGTTCACCATCCCTGCAACCGCGATGGCAAAAAGAAATGCCCGCACCGCTGAAGGGTCCGCACTTGGCGGACACACTGAACCAGCACGTTCTCACTCCCTGGTAGACGTGCCACTGACTGCCGAAGTAGCTCTCGCTCCCGTCGCCGCCCTGGAGGGCCGCGTCCGCCAAATGGAAGAACAACAAACGGAAATGCTTGCATTACTCCGAAACATGGGAGCACCTCCTGTTCCCTCGATGCCGCCAGCCCCAGCAAATCCTCCGCTGCAACCAAACCCGGAAAGGGTCCAGGAAGAACCCGAGGATTACTCTGACGCCGCCAACTCCACTTACCCAGCTCAAAGAGGAGTAAGAGCAGTTCATCTTCCTCACCACCTCGCCGACGACATTCACCCCCCTCCTCTCGAAAGATTTACTCGGGAGGAAATTCGAGAAGTTATAGCCGAAGAATACCGCCAGGCTGGAAGAAGAGACTTTCAGGCTCACCGACCGCTCTGCCAAGGCTCCCCCTTGACGCCGCAAATCCTCGATCATCCCATTCCACATGGATTCAAGCTTCCAAACATCGAGACATTCGATGGAACCTATGATCCACTCGAACATGTCAATCACTTCACCACCATCATGAGGATTTACAATGCTCCAGACCAGTTGCTTTGCCAAGTGTTCCCAACAACACTCAAAGGGCAGGCCCGTACATGGTTCCATTCCCTGAGAGCTGGCACTATTACCAACTTCGCAGAGCTGACCCGGCAATTTACTGACCAGTTCATCGCAAATCGGAGAATCATTCGCGATCCCTCTCACCTTTCAGGTATTCGACAAAATGAAGGAGAGTCCCTCAGGGACTTCTTTCGCCGCTTCACCTCTGAGGCACGTCAAATTCCAGGCGTCGACCCCGAGCTTCTCAGAGGCGTCTTCCTTGGCGGACTCCGCCCCAGCGGCTTTTATTCAGCACTCATGAGGGAGACCGTGCCTAGTTATCCAGAACTTGTTCATCGGGTCGAGGCCCAGATAGCAGCCGACGAAGCTATTGAAGCGCACCGACAGCAGTTTGGAGGAGGACAGAAAAGGAGGAAAGAAGAGGAACCAACCCTCACAAGACAAGAAGAGCGATGTCAGAGTGAGCGTCGCCGCAGTAGCCGTCAGCGAGACCTTCCAAGGAATGGGGGGCAACATCCATTTCAGGAATACACCCCTCTGAATACCACCCGCACTAATGTGATGTACGCCATTCAGAATGATCCAGCCTTCCAACGACCAAGAGCATCACGACCAAACCCCAAGGCAGACCAGACAAGATACTGCGAGTTCCACCGCGCAACGGGTCACAACACTGAAGAGTGTGCCGGCCTAAAAGATGAAATTGAACGTCTTGTCCGCCAGGGGCTCCTCGGGAGATTTTTGCAAGGACAAGCACAGATCCAGGCACAAGGAAGCGGTGGAGGAAGGCAGGTGATAGGCAACATAGAGACCATCGTCGGATCCCCAGCAATGAATACCTAAGACGGACGCTCTCCCCGACGCAGGACGACCCTCTACAACATACCTGCAGCCCGGAATTTGCGTCGCATCCATCCCTCCATATTTTTTATTAATGGTGTTAATCGTCTGCTTTTTCCATCATCTTGCTTTGCCACTTTAGAACAGTAAAAGACATGAGCTCAGGCTTGCACGAACCAAGTTTATTTTCAAGTACAATATCATATTTGTTTTAAGGTAAAACTGTGCTGGCAAACCGAACAAGCAAGTTCTTCAGCAACTTTGCCCCTTAAACGTCATGCCATCATCAGAGCCTGCCCCTCTCGTGATCGCACCCGGATTGAGCACCTACGTTCTCCGACGGTCGGATTGAGTACTTACACTCTCCGACGCCATCGCAAGGGCCTGCCCCCCTCGCGATCGCACCCGGATTGAGCACATACGTTCTCTGGCACCCGGATTGAGCACCTACGTTCTCCGACGGTCGGATTGAGTACTTACACTTTCCGACGCCATCGCAAGGGCCTGCCCCCCTCGCGATCGCACCCGGATTGAGCACCTACGCTCTCCGGCACTCGGATTGAGCACCTACGTTCTCCGACGGTCGGATTGAGTACTTACACTCTCCGACGCCATCGCAAGGGCCTGCCCCCCTCGCGATCGCACCCGGATTGAGCACCTACGCTCTCCGGCACTCGGATTGAGCACCTACGTTCTCCGACGGTCGGATTGAGTACTTACACTCTCCGACGCCATCGCAAGGGCCTGCCCCCCTCGCGATCGCACCCGGATTGAGCACCTACGTTCTCTGGCACCCGGATTGAGCACCTACGCTCTCCGATGGTCGGATTGAGTACTTACACACTCTGACGACACCGTGGGGGCCTGCCCCCCTCACGAAGAAGCCGCGAACATCCCTCGTGCAAACTAAGCCGCGAGCAACCATCGCGCAAACTAAGCCGCGAGCAGCCCTCGTGCAATCTAAGATGAGAACAACCCTCACGAAAGTCAAAGCCGCGGTCGCAAACCGTGCAAATCAAGCCGCGAGCCAGCCTCGTGCAAGCACGGCAGCAAACCAGCAAAGCCGCGAGCCAACCTCGTTCAAGCTAAGCCGCGGTCACAAACCGCGCAAGGCAAAGTCACACGCAAGTCTTGTGCGAGCCAAGCTCGTACGAGCAAAAGTCACGACCCAAGCCTGTGCGAGCAATAATCGCGAGTCAGTCTCGCACAAAATGACATTGCACGTCAAACTTACGTAAAACAACATCAACTTCACCAACGGAGGTATCAGTCAGCCTCAATAAAAATGGAGGCACCGTGTTTGCACCCATGCGCCTTGCCGCACCAAGTTTACCTTTTCGACCTTGTACAAAAAGTACTCGGTGATACACTCGGGGGGCAACAGAAACTCCACATCTCAGTAATCTCTTCCCTTGGGCGCTTAGTCCGCCATGCAACACTTGCTTGAGCGCGCACAACACTTGCTTGAGCGCGCACTACAAAATGACGGTGCTTCCAGAATCGCAGGGCGAGCAAGAGCCCACGTGCACAACACTTGCTTGAGCGCGCAAGATACGCGCAAAGCCCGCTCGCGCACACAAGAGCCCACGCGCACAAGCCACGCGCCAAACTTGCGCAGGCAGCCAGCACGTGCGCGCGCGGCCTGCGCGCCCGCAACCTGCGCGCGCGCAAGGCCCGCGCGCGCGGCCAGCCTGCGCGCGCGCAAGGCCCGCGCGCAAGGCAAGCCTGCGCGCGCAGCCAGCCTGCGCGCGCGCAAGGCCTGCGCGCGCGCAAGGCCTGCGCGCGCGCAAGGCCTGCGCGCGCGGCCAGCCTGCGCGCGCGGCCAGCCTGCGCGCGCGCAAGGCCTGCGCACGCGGCCAGCCTGCGCGCGCGGCCAGCCTGCGCGCGGCCAGCCCGCGCGGCCTGCGCACGTGCGGCCGCGCCCGCGGCCTGCGCGCCCACAACCTGCGCGCGCGCAAGGCCTGCGCGCGCGGCCAGCCTGCGCGCGCGGCCAGCCCGCGCGGCCTGCGTGCGTACGGCCGCGCACGCGGCCTGCGCGCGTGCGGCCCGCACGCTGCCAGCTCGCGCAAGGCCTGCGCGCGGTCAGCCAGCGCGCTGCTAGCTCGCACGGCCAGAGCCCGCCCCAGCGGCCTTTCCTCGCACGCGCTGTTTTTACACTCGTGTACCGCACCGGCCCCCGTCCGCAGGCATCCAGGCGCCCGTTCGCCAAGCCTCCACGCAAAATAATACCGCAATCCATCGCCGCCGCCTCGGATCTCTCGCCGGCACCCACCATGACAGCAAGGAATTCCAGAAATCTCTCCTCACGCTCGCTTCGTTCCCAGACAAGTAGAGATTTGGGGGGCATTTGATGGGTTCCCCCTTTTTATGGAAAGTCATGGGTGGGTCCCACCCCCCCATGATCTCTCATGGAGATGATGGGGGCGAACCCCCACTCCCTCCCCTCATGGGGAAACCGCCGCCATAGGAACCGCCGCCGGCAAGAGGCCAAGCCACCTCCGGCGGCCGGCCCTCCCACGGCCACCACGACCGTGGCCGGCCTCGGCCATGGCTACCCCAGCCATGGCCGACCGGGGCCATGGCCGCCCCGGCCATGGCCGCCCCGGCCATGGCCGGCCGGGGCCATGGCTGCCCCGGCCATGGCCGCCCGGCCATGGCCGGCCGGGGCCATGGCCGCCCCGGCCATGGCCGCCCGGCCATGGCCGCCCGGCCATGGCCGCCCGGCCATGGCCGGCCGGGGCCATGGCCGCCCCGGCCATGGCCGCCCGGCCATGGCCGGCCGTGGCCATGGCCGCCCCGGCCATGGCCGGCCGTGGCCATGGCCGCCCCGGCCATGGCCGGCCGTGGCCATGGCCGCCCGGCCATGGCCGGCCGTGGCCATGGCCGCTCCGGCCATGGCCGCCCCGACCATGGCCGGCCGGGGCCACGGCCGCCCCGGCCATGGCCGGCCGGGGCCATGGCCGCCCCGGCCATGGCCGGCCGTGGCCATGGCCGGTCGTGACCTTGGCCGCCGCCGACCTCCCTCGCCGGCCGCCCGGCTGTCGCCGCCGTCATGATGGCCCGCCATCGTGGGAAGCCCCCCCGGCCGTCCGATCAAGGGGAGAGCCCTCCCTGCCGTCCGATTAAGGGGGTAACCACCCATTTCCCCACCACTAACCCACTATGTTAGTGGTGGGGCCCGCCATAACTTCCCCCTGGAGCCTATAAAAGGACCCCAGGGGCTCCTCATTTCCTAACTTTCTCCTCCTACGCTTCCCCCCTTCTTCTTCTTCCTCAGGTGGGAGCTCTCCCGTTCTCTCTGCCAGCGGCCACCCCTCGTCGTCAACCACCGGTGGCCGCCTCTCGCCGCCAGCCACCGACGGCCACCCGCAACCTCCAGCGGCCACCAACAGGTATTAGCACCCGCCAACAGCCACCAGAACCCGTCATCGGTTATCGGCACCCCACCAGAGCCCAGTTACAAGGGGAACACTCCAAGGACCGAGGAAGACGCATAAAGGAAGCGGCGACAACCCCCGGACACGCGTCGCCTCCAAGCACGTGCGACTGAAGTACCTCGCGCATTTCCACCATCCAAGTCCCGTTGGCGTGGCAGTCTGTTGCCCACCAACGAGCGCATATACTCTCTCTCCTAAAAATTGTAACGGGAGCGGCCTGTCGCCCCGATTTCCCCCATCAAACTGTAAAACTCCGGCAAATTAGTGGATTTTGATCGGCACCGACCCGGTCACGTGGTTTTTCACCCGGTTGAAGGGTTTTCCACGTTAAAACTTCCCGTGTCCATCCCTCACTCTTCAATTGACTGTGTGCGCGCTCGACCGCTCCGAGAGCTAAGACGGCCCAAGAATATCCGGCCCGACCGGAGCATCGAGTTAGACCGCAACACACCCTAACATTTTCATGTGTCTACGTAAAGGTTGCAGATGTCGGATGTCAGGTTCATGTCGGTTTGAGTTTGAAATGTCAGATATCAAATGGCGGGGATATATCAGAGATATTTTATAATATCAGATTTAAATATTTTAATAAATTAATTCATATATATATGTGAGTGTGTGTGTACAATTATACATCTTATATATGTTTATAAATTACACAATAAACGCATGCACACAATGTATGCTTATAAGGTTTTGCGAGTTCAATTGCAGGGTTATTTAAAAAAGAAAGATATGTTAATGATAGTAAATGACATAAAGAACGTCAAACGAAAGTGAGATGAGAAAGTCGTCGAAGCTAGGCTCAGAGAGATTCATGAAATGAAGCACGAAACAAAATATTACCATTTGATCGCTTAAAAGGATTGAAAAAAAAATATCTAAAATACTCTCGCAAATATATTGGCAGCGAGATATCGCTTGATATATCGGGTAAAACTGATATAGCGGGTGATATTTTCAAAAATAACATTTTTGCTTATAATGTTAATTTTCACCTCAGAATCTTTATGTCGGCCGATATCTACAACACTGGTTTGCGTATTTATTAAAACATAAGAAATGAACACACTGATGATCAACTTGTATCACAACAAGTATTTCAGATGTTCATTATGAATTTGAGTCGGCTTGAAATAAATTGAAACAACATTTGATTTTCTTGCAGAGGAACTCACCTTCTTATGAATTCAATCCATAAATACAATAATGAGTTTCACTTTTACACATTCAAATTTAGTTCTCACAACTTAATAATAATTCTAAGTAAAATAATATTATAATCTATCATACCATTAGTCATTAGTGAGATGACAAAAGATAGGGCACAATGGCGACAAAGGATCCATATAGCAGACCCCGCTATAGTGGGATAAAGGCTTGAGTGTTGTTGTATCATACCATTGATTTAATATTATAATAGCATAAAATTGAAGGTGACTTTCCATTCCTCAAAATAAATACTCAACCCTCGCCATTTTAAAAGAAGTTTCAAGAATTAGTTACCCATTTCACCCACTTTCCACAAAACAAATATTAGAAAACCCTTTTTCAAAGTGAGATCCAACCACTTGAATATTCTTACAACAAAAACAAAGTCTACATGTGTGTGTAGATTAGTGTATGTTTAAAGATTAAGTGCAGTTTATTATGTCACCATGGTTGTCCATAGGCAGTTATGACTAATAGAAATAAATGATGATGTAAAACATAAATGGAGTCACACAAATAAAGAAAAAGAATATTACCCCTGTTCATCAGACTGAACATCAACTTTGACAAATGAATTAGAAGCAGAATTCTGAGAATCTGAATGAATTTGTGGGCACAAAACAGAGAACGCAGAGGACAACGATTTCTGCTTTGTTTCATCAAATGCTGAATTACATGATTGGAAGTTATGATGTGTTTTGTGTCAATAATATTAGGAAGCATCTTGTTGACTATAAAACAAATTCCTCCTTCGAAAAAGGAAGCGGACCGATAAATTTGTAATATATATGGGCGATATCTGTTTCATATAGAAACAATAAGGTAAAGCTTTCATAAAACATCAAAAAAATGTTACCAAAACTTAAGAAACATACCAAGAAAACAGCTGTGACCTACAATAAGCTTCTTTTCAGACATAAGAAGATCAATGACATGCCTGAAACCCACTGCTGTTTGAATCTTTAGGCTCTATTTGTTTAGGCGTTTCGCTGCTCCGTTTTGGGCAAACGCCGCCGGAAGGAGGGTAAACAAATGAACCTCCGGCGGCGTTTGCTCCGTTTCCACCCGCCCGCCTTGAGAAACGCCCCAAAAAGCTCTGTTTGGAGCAGCCACCTCGCCCCTCCGGTTCGAACACTCCGTTTCCACCTGCCGGATCAACCCGCCACAGCCGAACCAAATGGAGCCTTAATTTTTCACTCCTGAGTTTATCTTCTTGGATCTCCTTCTAAAGAAATGAAAATGGTTAAAAAGGTTTTTGCATATGTTCCTAGTTCTTGTTAAAATAAATGGATCACTATGCTAATAGATGGACCAATTTTGAAATGTTTCTTTACAATTTCCACATAAATACCTATACTAAAAAATGTATAAGGCTTAAGGGGATGTTAAGTTCCCAGACATCATAATGAGAGTGGTCTCTAAACAACACTGCACCAAACAAACCCCAAGTGTTTTTTTGCTCTTCTGTCTACTCCCAAAAATTAAGATGCCATAAAATGCTACAAATTATTTTTCGTCCCCAGTTTATAGCATTCATTTTCCAAGAAAAACATAATTATTTCATTTCAAAGAGGACACCAAATAACTCAAAGAAGTACCAGAAATCCCACAACCGAAAGAAGGGAACATAGCTTTTCTTTACTAACAATTTTCAAGGAAGAAACAGGAAAAATGTTGATAAAATTTGAGTGTAATATCAAAATTCACCTTTCATATTCAATTTCATACCATAAGAGATGCCTTATCCTCCTCAGAGTGTGTAAACTACTAGCTTTTGCAACAAACAATTTTCACCAATTACAGAAACATACAGAAATTCTTTGAGGTATTTTCTTAATACCTGCACAAGAACTGTCCATCTGTTAGTGCAGGTGCTAAATTTGAAGTTCATAAACACAAAAATCATGGTCCACAGATATATAATAGTAATAGTAAGTGATGAAAAGTTTTGAATTATCATTTTCTAGCCTCTATGGCTACCGAAAGAAGCAACGACACTCAAGCCTTTATCCCACTATAGTGGGGTCGGCTATATGGATCCTTTGTCGCCATTGTGCCCTATCTTTTGTCATAATATCACTAATGCCTAAGTACATAATGTCTTTCCTTATAGTTTCATTCCAAGTCTTTATTGGTCTATGATGGGGGCTCGGTGGACGAGGAAGGTGGGCGGCTGAATTGAGACCGTGAGAGAGAGAGTGGGGGCGAGAGAAAGAGAGAGAGAGAGGTTAGGGTCAGAAATTTAGAAGAGGGAAGAAACATACATTCATCCAACATGACGATTACAACGTTTGTGCGTCCTCTTACAGAGACGAGAAGCGAATACAAAAGGAAAACAATACAAAAAGAAAACGGGAAATACTAAAATTGCGACATCCAAATATAGAATAGAATAAATGTTAAACATAGAATAAAATAAACGTTAAATATTCTCCGTGATCTCGGTGGGCCCATGTGATATTTTCGCCTGACGGTGTAGACTTGCCATTTGGGCTCGTCCTCATGCAGATCCGTAACAATGCCGCCATCTGGAAAATGTGTTTTGTCCTCAAGACAGTAATCGGCGAACTGGCGGCGGAAGTCATCCCGAGGAAGCCACGTCGCGTCTGAGTCGGGGCGACCGGTCCAAGCCACAAGAACCTCCTCTGATGTATGGTCCCCCGGAGTGCGGCATGGGCGATCGAGGATCGAAGCGGGGTAGCAAGGCGCCTGCTTGGAAAGGTCGAGATCGGCCGGGATGTGACCCGTGGTGGCGTGCTCGCCCACCACTCGCCGTAGCTGCGAGACATGGAAGACTAGGTGGATGCGGCTCCCGCTTGGGAGGCGTAGGAGAGAAGCGACCGCCTTGATGCGGGCGAGGACCTCAAATGGCCCGAAGAATCAGGGGGCCAATTTTCGGCACGATCGGCGGGCCACCGAAAGCTGATGGTAGGGGTGGAGCTTCAAGAAGACCTTCTCTCCTACTTCGAAGGAGAGGTCCCGACGTTTCCTGTTCGCAAAGGAAACCATCTTCTGTTGGGCCCGTTGGAGGTGGTGCTTCAGATTATCCAGAATAGTGTCCCTGTCGCGAAGAGCGGTGGCCAGGCTTTCCACCAGGCATTCCCCTGGAAGGTGGCGGACGATGTACGGGGGAGGTCGACCGTAAACGATCTCAAATGGAGTAGTGTTGGCCGCCTGATGGTGGGAGGTGTTGTACGAGTACTCGGCCCACCTGAGCCACTTGGCCCAATTGCGCGGTTCCTCCCACACGAAGTAGCGGAGGTAAGTCTCTAAGCACCGGTTAAGGGCCTCTGACTGGCCATCGGTCTGGGGATGATATGTTGTACTCATGCGTAGCCGGCTGCCCTGCAGGTGGAACAATGTCGTCCAGAAGATACTCAGGAAGAGCGGGTCCCGATCGCTTATGATCGACCGGGGAAACCCGTGGAGGCGCACAACCCCCTGGATGAAGCTGTCGGTGACTGTGGCTGCAAAGTAAGGATGGCGGAGGGGAATGAAATGTGCATACTTCGAGAGTCGGTCCACTATGACCAGAATGCAGTCGTACCCCTGGGAGCGGGGCATCCTTGTGATGAAGTCCATGGCGATATCGTCTTCATACGCGGTCGGGGATCGGAAGGGGCTGAAGTAGACTACCCGAAAAAACGGCTTCGTACTTTGCCTTCTGGCAGACGAGGCAGGAGGCCATGAAGGCTTTGACCTGTCGAAACATGTGAGGCCAATAGAGCGTTGTTGCCAGCCGTCGGAACGTCCGGTAAGCACCTGCGTGTCCCCCTGTCGGGGAGGCATGAAACTCCGCTAATAGTAGGGGAATGCTGGGGGAGGATGGGGCGAGTACGAGGCGTCCCTTGAAGAGTAGGCGACCGTCCACCAAGGAGTAAGGTGGGTGGGCGGAGGCGTTTGCAAGGAGTGCTGTCCGGATACCGTTGAGTGTCGGGTCCGCTTCCACTTCCCGTTGGAGGGCGTCTACATCCTCCCAGACCGGCCGGGAGATGGCTGCAAGTATGGGGCTGAGCGAGAGAGCGTCGGCTGCGCGGTTCGCCTTCGCGGGCCGGAACTCGATGCTGAAGTCACAGCCCAATAGCTCGGCCACCCACACCTGCTAGGCGGGCGTAGCAATCTTCTGCTGCAGGAGGTAGCGGAGGCTGTGGTGGTCGGTGCGGACCATAAATCGTCGTCCCAGGAGGTAGTACCGTCAGTGCTGCACTGCGAGGACGAGGCCCATGAGCTCGTTCTCGTACGTTAATCGGCTGCAGATGGTATCCGAGAATGCGCGGCTAAAATAGGCCACCGGGCGGCCGCCTTGCATAAGTACGACCCCCACGCCCACGCCTGACGCATCGCATTCCACGAGGAAGGGCCGGGAGAAGTCCGACGTCGCTAACACCGGGGTACGAACCAGAGCTTGCTGAAGAGCAACGAAGGCGGCGGAGGCCGCTGCCGACCACACGAAGGGGCCCTTGGCTGAATTCTTCAAGAGCTGAGTAAGGGCCGGGCAATCGTGTTGTAGCCCACTAGCCCTGGATGAACCGCTGGTAGTACCCTGCCAGGCCCAGGAACCCGCGAACATCGCAGAGAGATGATGTGGTTGGCCACTGGAGAACCGCCTTGATCTTGTCACTGTCCATCGCGACTCCTGCAGCGGAAATGGTGTGTCCTAAGTAACACACCTCTGGAACCCCAAAAGCTTGAGGTGGTGGTGTCGGAGAGTAGCCAATGTCTGGCAGACAAGCTGTAGATGCTCCTGCCACGAAGAACTGTTGACCAAGATGTCATAAAAAAAACAAGTACATGCTGGCGAAGTACCGAGCGAAAGATGTCGTTCATCGTGGCCTGGAAGGTGGTCGGCGTGTTGGTCAGGCCGAATGACATAACCAAGAACTCGTAGTGGCCATCATGAGTCCAAAAAGCCGTCTTGGCGACGTCGGCTGGCCGAACGCGAATCTGGTGGTAGCCTGCACGGAGGTCCAGCTTGGTGAAAACGGTGGCGTCGTGGAGCTCGTCCAAAAGCTCCTGGATCACTGGGATCGGGTATTTATCTGGGACTGTGGTCTTGTTGAACTCCCGATAGTCCACGCAGAAGCGCCAACTGCCGTCCTTCTTCCTGACCAAGAGGATCGGACTGGAGAAAGGGCTTGCACTGGGCGGATGAGGCCCCCATAAACATGTCGTGTACGAGCCTCTCGATCTCGTCCTTCTGCATGTGCCCGGAGCAGTACGGGAGGCCCGAAACTGCCGCCACACCGGGCTGAAGAGGGATGGCATGATCGTGTGGTCGGGCCGACGGTAAGACGAACCGTGCCGTGAAGAGGTCCGCAAACCCGGACAGGAGGTCCTGCATAGCCGGTGGTGGTGATGGGGCCGGTGGCGCCGCGTCCGAGATGGACCAGAGCCATGTCGTAAAATCGATGTCCGTCATCCTCTGGATCGCGCAGGAGGAGACGGGGGAGCGGAGCAGCACAACATCTCCCATTAGGCAGCACTCTCGTCCGTCCTGGAGAAACCGCATCGTCATGGATCCCCAGTTGACCCGCACGTCGCCCAACGTGCTTAGCCATGTTATGCCTGGGATGGCGTCAATCCCGCCAATACCGAAAACGTAGAAATCTGCTATCAATGAGTAAGGGGGTCCCACTGAAATTGGAACGGATGGGCAACGACCCTGAATCGAGCGTCGACGGCCATCACCCAAGCTGACTGTGAAGTCCTACAAAGGTTCCATCAACAGGTGGAGTTGCTGGGCCAATTGAGAGGAGAGGAAGTTATGGCTCGCCCCGCTGTCGACCATGAAGACGATGTGGCGGTCGCCCAGCTTGCCCTCTAACTTCATGGTCTGTGGCCTTGAAATGCCGCCCTCGGAAAAGCACAAAAGTTCCAACTGGTGAAGGCCCGCGTCAGTAGCGTCCTCGGTGGAGTCCTTGCGGATTTCGAGGTCTTCGAAATCCGCCAAAGTGATCTCGGGTTCAGGGTCACCAATGATGGAGCGAAACCCTTAGATCGTGCAGACGTGGATCGAAGAGTAGGGCTGCCGGTAGCGGAAGCATAGCCCTTTGCGTCGGAGATCGTCGAACTCGCGGTTGGAGAACCGCTGAGGGGAGGCCGGTCGGGCTGGCCGAGCAGCTGGAGAAGGGCGAGGTGCCTGTGGCTCTGGAGTAGCGGGCTGACATGGTCGGCCCCCTACCGGGGGTCTACCTGGAGGTGGCGGGTTTTGCGACGATAAACCTGCCTCTACGAGGCGGGCCATGTCGAGGGCCTCAGACACCGTCCGAGGGTGATGAGTGCGAAGCCGGGAGCGGATGTGGGGCAGAAGGCCATGCATGAAGAAGCCGAGGTAGTGATCCGACGGTAAGCCCGAAACATAGATGACGAGGGCCACAAATTCATCAATATAATCATCCATCGCACTAGTTTGGCGTACCCCACACAGTCGTTCGATGGCGAAGCCGGAATAACGGCTGTCGTAGCGGCGAATCATCTCCTGCTTGATCTCGGGCAAGGAGATTGTTGTGTTGGACTGTCGTAACTAGCGGGCCCAATGTAGGGTGGAGCCGTCGAGTCCCACGACGGCGGTGGAAATCTTGTCCTGCTCGGGAATGTGGCGGAGGTCAAAGTACTACTCTGCCTTTGCGATCCACCCAATCGGGTCCACACCGGCGAAGGTGGGGAGGTCTAAAGCAAGTGCAGGACGGTCGGGGACAAACAGAAGGGCAGCTTCCCCGTTGTACGGGAGAGGCGGCGTCCCGAGGATGGACGTGTCGTTGGTCGGGAATGCGGATTCGCTGGCGGACGCTGAGGCAGATGGTTGGAGGGAGTCGAACTTGGCGTGAAGGGCGAGCAGGGAGGAATGCATGGAGGCCATGAGGGACTGCTTCGACACAGCGAAGGAGGGCGTCGTTGGCGCCTTCCGATGGGGTCTCGGCCGTGGAGCGGGTCGTCGAAGCCATGGTGTGGCGGGAGCTTGGCGGAACTAGTGTGGCGGTGAGCGTTTGGGCTGGTACTCTTGGCGGCCGGCGGAACCGGCAGGTCGGACCAAATTGATGGGGGCCCGGTGGGCGAGGAAGGTGGGCAGCTGAATTGAGACCGTGAGAGAGAGAGTGGGGGAGAGAGAAAGAGAGAGAGGTTAGGGTCAGAAATTTAGAAGAGGGAAGAAACATAAATTCATCCAACATGACGATTACAACGTTTGCGCGTCCTCTAATAGAGACGAGGAGCGAATACAAAAGGAAAACGGAAAATACTAAAATTGTGACATCCAAATATAGAATAGAATAAATGTTAAACATAGAATAGAATAAACGTTAAATATTCTCCGTGATCTCGGTGAGCCCATGTGATATTTTCGCCCGGGGCGTGTAGACTTGTCATTTGGGGCCGTCCTCATGCAGATCCATAACACTCTACTCCTCCCTCGTTTAACATGCCTAGTGACTAGACTCTCACAACGCCTAACAAGTGCCTCTAATGGTCTCCTTTGTACATGCCCAAACCATCTTAGACGAGCTTCTCGCATCTTCTCTGAAATTGGTGCTACTCTTGTCTTATCCCTGATACTTTCATTCCTAATTTTATCCAATCTCGTGTGTCCACACATCCACCTAAGCATTCTCATCTCCACAACTCCCATTGTTTGCTCATGTACACAATTCACTGCCCAACACTCCGAACCATAGAGCATCCGAAAGAAGGAAAACAAAATTAAGCACACAATAAAGATTGACATTAAGCTTACTTGCCATTAAATGAAATAAATTGATTAAGTACAACAGTTTTGAATAAATCGGCATAGATCACAACAAGAAATCCTGTTTAACAGATCCGTCCAGTCAAATACTCACTTATATTTGCAATTCATAAATAATAATAACAGATGAAATATTGAAGAGAACTTTCAAGCAGCAAACTATATCCTTGAAATCTATCTCAACATGTACATTATAAAAAAATTAATAGGATAAATATAGCAGTTTAAAACTAAATAATTGAGAAAAAATTTATCATTGTGATTATCTATTTTAAGTCAATTGTAGATGTAACATGACCTGTCAAACATGTCTGCCCATTTGGCTTAGGGGGGAGGAGCATCATGACACCGCCGGCTAAGACGAAAATATTGTTTTCTATTATGGTTCCCGATATACCACCAATATTTCCTGATTTATCATGAGGAATATATATTGAAAAAAGCTAGATAAACTATAAAATGTCTTATAAATCGTTATAAGTTAATGTTCTCATAATAATTATTATATCCAATACTTAATTTTGTAACTGTTATTGTTAAGAATATTTAAATTTATAAATTGCTAAGGACTTAGAAATGCCTTATTTATTACATTAGTTCATAAATTAAATCTCTCTCTCTTCTCTTTATATATATATATACAAGTGACAGGCACGGCCTTCGGCCCTAGGGGCATTCGGCGGGGGTGCGACAATCGGCGGAGTGCGACATTCGGCGGGGTGCGACATTCGCCGGGATGCGACATTCGCCGGTGGTGTGACATTTGTCGTGGCTGGGGACGACATTTGTCGTGGCTGGGGACGACATTTGTCGTGGCTGGGGACGACATTTGTCGTGGGCGGCGACAATTGTCGTGGGCGCGACATTTGTCGTGGGCGGCGACAATTGTCGTGGGCGCGACATTTGTCGTGGGCGGCAACATTTTGTCGTGGGCGGCAACATTTGTCGTGGACAGCACCTGCCCCTATGGCCTCGCGCGACAGTATCCGACCGAGGACGGCGGGCTCCGCTCGACCCGCAACATATACATATGAGTACTCAAAATGATCGTAAAAAAAAATATATCAAGAATACAATTTTTATTTTGTAAAACAAATTATATTTTAATGTTAAAACATTAATTTTTCTCTTGTAATTCCTAGCTATACACTATAGGTTTAGGGTATCTAGTGTTTTTATTTTTTGTATTTTAATATTGTAAAGTTGTGTAATTACCTAAAAGGATATTGACTTTATAATATACTAATATAAAGTTTGGTATAATTGTGTAATTATGAATACAACTATAAAGGCAATATAGGGACATCAGGCAATGTTTCACCAAAGTGTAGTTTTTGCATATTAGTAGAGATATATATATCTCTACTATTATACGAAAACTAATCTTTGGTGAAACATTGCAAATATCCCTATATTGTCCTTATAGTTGTATTCATAATTACACAAATATACATAATTTTATATTAATATATTATAAAGTCAATATATTTTTAGGTAATTACACAACTTTGCAATATTTAAATACAAAAAATAAAAATACTAGGTATCCTAAACCTATGGCCTATAGCTACAAATGGCAAAACAATGATTAATGTTTTAACGTTAAAATATAATTTGTTTTACAAAATAAAAATTATATTCTTGATTTATATTTTTTTACGGTCATTTTGAGTACTCATATGTATATGTTGCGGGCCGGTACTGTCCATGACAAATGTCGCCGCCACGACAAATGTCGTCGCCCACGACAAATGTCACCGCCCACGACAAATATCGCCGTCCACGACAAATGTCGTCCCCACGACAAATGTCGTCCCCACGACGAATGTCGCATCGTCCGTCCCGCCGAATGTCGCATCCCGCCGAATGTCGCATCCCGCCGAATGTCGCACCCCGCCGAATGTCGGACCCCGTTGATTGTCGCACCCCCGCCGAATGCCCCCAGGCCCGTGCCTGTCACTTGTATATATATATATATATATATATATATATATATATATATATATATATATATATATATATATATATATATATATATATATATATATATATATATATATATGTGATAGAGAACTAGAGGGGGAGAGAAGACTAGGGCAGAAAAAATAAATATATATATATATATATAGGGGTGATATACTGTGCGGGCGTACGGGCGTACAGGCAAGGGGCAAGGAGGCTTCAAATCGAAAAGTGATCAACATGAAAGTTGTAGATCTCGGCGTTCCGAACAACTTTCATGTTGATCACTTTTTTATTTGGAGCCTCCTTGGCCTTCAATTTGGGACCCGAAAATCGGGGCGGCGATACTGCTACAGTAACATGCGGAATTTCCGATTTTCGGGTCCCAAATCGAAAGCCAAGGAGGCTCCAAATCAAAAAGTGATCAACATGAAAGTTGTTCGGAACACCGAGATCTACAACTTTCGTGTTGATCACTTTTCGATTTTCAGCCTCCTTGACCCCCAAAAATGCGATTCCGTACGCCCACATATATATATATAGAGAGAGAGAGAGAGAGAGAAATTATACAGAGAGAACCAGTTCTCTGAACCTTATATAGAAAATCAGTAAATTGACCCCCAAATGTTTGTTTTTTCAAAAAGTGATCAACATGAAAGTTGTAGATCTCATCGAAATCTACAACTTTCATGTTGATCACTTTTTCAGAAAATACCGTTTAGACCCCCGATTTGAGCCCCGAAAAAAGTCAAACCGAACTATATATATATACATATGTTCGTGTTGATCACTGGTTTAGAGGTGGGCGAGGCTCAACCCACCGCTTCCGTCTGCCACTACGGAGGTATTCTGGGAGGTAACGGCTCCGAAAGGGAGAACTAAATGTCTGTGTGCACAGAGTCGGGTGTGTGAGTTGCACTTGCATGTTTCATCATACCCACTTGCATGTCATAACATAATCGATTCATTTAACCCTGACACCTAAAGTATAAGTGGTATGGGACGCTTATACATTAGGACCTGCAAAACGACCCCTTGGTCTATAAGCTTGTGTGGGCAAGTTTATAAATTAAGGTTAAATTCTATATATATATATGCTGTTGTTTGATAACCGACACCCCAACGTATAAGTGGTATGAGACACTCTATACGATGGGAGCCTTGCAGAAGATCCCTTCGCTTATGCGTTTTCACACATAAGTTAAGATTACTTTTCCTACTTTCTGTTATTGACATATTTATTATAGAATTGCTAGATTAGTTCCGCTGCCACCTGCTTCTTGATTAAATCTCCACCTTCATGTCCTTCCCTTTCTTCCTCTCCGCTCGGTACCCAGGAGCCATGGGGGAAGGGGTAGGGGATGATAGGGCTTAGTCTTTATGACTAACGGTTTTCGAACCGCATCATTTAGGGGATCGTGGAGCCCAGCATGGATGAGCGGCCTCAGAGACCGGTGCGCTTGGAGATGGGGCAGTCTAGCTCCGGAGTTCATACAGCCGGGACCGTGAGTCTCGACCCTGAGTAGTTTCTGTTTTTGCTTCCGCATGAGAGATTTGTAGTGAGGATATGATGTACCGGCCATAAGCCCGCATTTATAGTACTCTGATTATTGTTATTCTGTGGACACTCCCTTCATGGAGATTTTATTCTATATATGTGACTTACTTTAAGTGGACTTGCTCTTACTTCAATTATTGTGCTACCTTTCTGTGATCGAATTGGCCGGCAGAACCGGCGCCTTGTGGTGATGACCCTTCAGGACGTGAAAGTGTCACCGCAAAGCGGCGATTCTGGGCCTAAGACCCCGGGTTTTAAAAAGAAAAAAAAAGGGAATCTTACAGTAGTACTCCGCTTTTTATACATGATCTGCAGTCAAATTACTGATCCTTGCCTACCAAAGTTATAATTCTATACACATTGTTACTATAAAAGAATATAACATGTGTAAATGCTTTGCTTAATAACATTAGTATTGTACATCCCTCTAATGATACTAAAATGATACCAAATCGAGGTAACTTCAAGCATCCAATAATATTTGGTGTTGTTTTAAAGTTCATTTAAGGAATAAAAGAAATTGCCTTTGCTGCCACTCCAACACTGCCCGACCATATTGCTAAGGTCTTATGGATGTACTATGTTATTTGGAACAGTCCAACACTGAAGCCTTCATAGATGCTTTCATACTTCAAACTAAAGCTGTTTTTCTTTCTGATTGTATAACCCAGTGTTCGCCGAGTGGGACAGCCAAGCAGGCGAGACAGGCGGGCGAGCGGGTCAGGACAGATTTTCTATCACCATCTTCTAAGACGTTGAGTGAAGCTCGCTCTGTCGACGCTTTCTGAACTTAGGCAGATTTCTTCTATTTCTCTGGCTTGGACAACTCCTCTGGGTCCGCCAAGCAAGCGGGAGAGCCGCGCGAGCCAGCTTGACTAGCCCGGCTCGCGCTCGCCTCAGTGACCGCACGACCGAGATCGCCGGTTCGCCTCCGCGTGAGGGGCAGGCGAGTCGCAGGAGCACGGCTCGCGCTCGCCTAAAAAGAGGGGCGAGTCGCGAGAGCCAAGCCGCGCCCGCCCATTGAGTGGCAAGTTGACCCCTATTTTCCCCTACGAGTGAGGTGCAGGTATCATGTGGTTCAGCATAATTTGATCTACCAAATGTGGTGAGGTCTGCATTTAGCTATTCAGAACAGTGAAGTTTGGTTGTTGGCAGACCGCTTTTGCCTGCAAATAACCATTAAAAACAGCGGATTTACATTATTTGCAGGTCAGGTTCTAAAAACTATAAATAGGCTCAAGGGGGTACCTCAGAAAGCAGGCTTTCTAGTTCTCTTACTCTCTTGTCTTATAACGCTTTTTGAGGTGCCCTTAGCTCAACACTTGACTAAGGAGGGGAATCGCTCTAAGATCTTCTGGGTGTGTAGTCAAACCTCTGTACCGGAGCCTTGGGTCAGTTTCAAGTTCCGGTCAGCAAAGTTTGCTAGGCAAAGTAAGTGTGTGGTCACCCCTTCCCCAAGGATTCAGACTCCACAGAAGCCGATTTCCGGTTTTAACATTTTTGGTGCGGTGAGCGTGGAGAGTGATCAACACCGAAAACCTTAGCGAGCTCAATGACTAGAGGTGAAGGGCAAGGTTCTGGCCAGGCCGACTCGCCACCCCCTCCCCCTCTCGCCACTTTCAGCATGTTTGAGGATTTCTGGCAAGAGATGCGGAATCTCGTCATGTTCGCACTCGACACTCGCGTCGAATGCTCGACATCAGCTGTCCCACTTGTCGCAGCCCCAGCCCTGGGCGAGAACACCCCTGTCCGGCGACCTGGAAAGGAGGTAGCAGAGGAAGGCGGCGAGCGGGATTTGCCGGGGCGAGCTTTGTTCCCCAGCTCGGCAAGTGCTGGCCGAATCAGCGAGGCGGAGCCGTGAGAACGCCCGACTCGCGTAGCAGGGGCCCCTTCAGTGAGTTGGTCTCATCCGCCCCAGTTCTAGAGGGGTTTCGTGAGCCGGAGATGTCCTACTACACCGGGAGGGGCGACCCGATTCAACACATCCAACGGTTCGAGGATGTGGTTTCGATCCGACAAATGTCGGATGCGTTCAAGTGCAGGCTTTTCGCCATCACCCTCAAGGAGAAGACGAGATATTGGTTCCACCAGCTTCCGGCCAGTTCCATCTACTGCTTCGAGGATCCGCGTCGGGGGTTCTTGCTGAGGTTCACCACTTTCAAGAAAAGGAAGAGGGAGTCGGAGTCCCTGTTCCTCATCAAGCAGGGGGTGAACGCGACTCTGAGGAGCTATATGGATCGGTTCCATGAGGAGGTCCTCCAGGTTCAGGAGATGTCAGGGCACACCATCATGGTGACCTTCACCCTAGGGTTGCAGCAGGGATTCTTCATAATGGAGCTGAAGAGGGTCCCTCCTCTCTCCTTTGAAGAGCTGATGGAGAGGGCAGCGAGGGAGGTCGACGGGGAGGCGTCGAACCCAGACTTCGCCAGGAAGTTGGCCAAGTGGGCCACGGGGGAGAAGAAGGATCCAGGAGGTGGCAAGGGGCAGGAGGCCAGGACGGCCGATCCCAGGCAGAGGGAGCAACAACAACAACCAAGATGGGACCGCCAGGAGCCGAACAATTGGCTAGGCTGGAGGTAGCAGGAGTGGCACGACCAAGGCCGGAGGCGAGGTTTTTACGGAGGAGATAATCGCCAAGGAGGGCAGGGTCAGTTCAACCCTCCAGGCTGGAGGCAGGGCCAGAGACCTCCTCTCCCCGATCAACATCAGGCAATGGCGACAGCCCTGGGGAGGAGGAGGAGAGGTCAGAGGAGAAGGCAGGAAGGTAGGGTGAAGCTGCCTTACTGCGATTTCCATCAGGAGGAGGGCCATGCCACGACCATGTGCCCGGAGTTCCTGGAGTTGAGGGGAACCTTAGAGTAGCAGCAGTAGCCTCGTCGGGAGGTGCGGATTGAAGAGGTCCTGCCCGGAGGGGAGGACAGGTGCGAGGATAAGGCTGATGTAGGGGGCCGGGGAGGGATCGGGGTGATCCACGGGGTGGGGTGGTGGTGGTGGTGGGAGTTGAGTCCGCCCGCAAGGCGAGCCTCCATACCATGTATCGTCGGAGCGTTGCTTCAATGTCTCTAACTCCACCCCCAGAGGAGAAGATTACATTCTCGAGGAAGGACATGTCGGATCATGAGGATCCATTTTGCGACGCGCTGGTGATCCAGGCCGCGGTCGAAAATTTTACCGTCTCTCGGATCCTCATTGATAATGGGAGCTCAGTCAACGTCGTCTTCAAGAAGGCGTTCGACGCGATAAAGGTGGAGGCCCGGAGGGTGTTGGCCTCGGATGGGCCTCTGTTCGGATTTTCCGGGAAAAGGAAGGTGGAAGGAGTGAGACTCCATATTACTCTAGGGGGCAGTCCAGAAACTGCAGGTTCGTCATTGTGGACGCTCCTAGCACTTACAATGCGATCTTCGGACGGCCCCTCATCAACGCCTTCCGCTGTGTACCCTCTTCCTTCCATCAGTGCATGAAGTTCAACACTGAGAGCATCCAGGTCCGGGTCCGAGGAGACCCCAAGGTAGTGAGGGAGTGCTACGTGACCGCGGTCAACTCCATCTCCTGATAAGGAGGAGCCGAGGAGATGGAGCGGAGGATGGAGAAGCTGTCCAGGCAGGAGGCCAGAGAGGGAGCAGAGGAGATGGAGGTGGAGGAGGAAGAGGTCCGCACCCGTGTGGAGGTGGCGGAGGAGGTGCTGGAGGAGCAGGCCGAGGTGATGGCCGTGGAGGAAGTCGAGGAGGAGGAGGCTCCAGTCCCAGGAGAGAGCGCTGCTGGCGAGTGGGAGGAGCAGTCCCAGCTGGAGGCAGCGGAAGAGGTCGTGGAGATGGAGGTTCTTACCCGAGAAGACAGGGTGGAGAAGGTGCGGATCAGCGAAGGGCTGAGTCCAGAGGACCAGGGGAGGATGCTGGAGTGCATCAGGAAGAATGTGGATGTATTCGCATGGAGCGCGGCGGACATGCCCGGGATCGATGCGGACGTCGTCTGCCACCGCCTCAACTTGGACCCCGAGGCTCGCCCCATCCGGCAGAAGAAGAGGTCTACCGCGGACAAGCTGGCCGAGCCCATCAGAGAGGAGGTAGGTAAGCTCCTCAAGGCCGGATTCGTTTCAGAGATCCAGTATCCAGGATGGGTCTTCAATGTTGTAATGGTTAAAAAAGGAGATGACCGCTGGAGGATGTGTGTAGATTTCTCTCTTTTGAATAAATCATGCCCTAAAGATTGTTATCCCTTGTCTCGGATCGACGCGGTGGTTGACTCAGCCGTCGGTTTCTCTCTAATGAGTTTCTTAGATGCTTTTTCAGGTTATCATCAAATCATGATGCACCCTCCCGACATAAAAGATGTCTCCTTCATCACTGGGGATAGGTGCTACTGCTATAAAATGATGCCCTTCAAGCTAAAAAATGCCGAGGTAACATACCAAAAGATGATGGATCGGGTCTTCCGAGAGCAAAGGAGGAGAAATTTGGAGGTGTACGTGGATGACCTCATGATCAAGAGTCGGGACGTGAATTCTCACCTCCGGGACTTTGAGGAGACCTTCAGTACCCTGCGGAAGTATAGGATGAAGTTGAACCCCTTAAAGTGTGTCTTCGGGGCCAGCAGGGGAAAATTTCTAGGTCATCTCCTTACTCCTGTAGGGGTGGAACCTAATCCTGACAAGGAAAGGGCGATCATGGAGTTGGGATCACCACGGAACGCCAAAGAGGTCCAGTGGCTGACAGGGAAGTTGGCAGGGTTGAGCAGGTTCCTCTCTCGGGCAGGAGAGAAGTGCTCCCCCTTCTTTAAAGCGCTGAGGAGAAATCAGAAATTTGAATGGTCTAAGGAATGCGAGGAAGCGTTCCAAGCTTTGAAGAGGCAGCTGACCCAGGCTCCGCTGCTCTAGGGACCAAAGGAGGGGGAAGATCTATCCCTGTACCTTGGGGTTGGGGCCGAGGCCTTGAGTTTCATCCTAATACGTGAAAAGGGGAAGAAACAACTGCCCATCTATTACGTGAGTAGGGTCCTGAGGAAGGCGGAACTCCGATACCCGATTTTAGAGAAGTTGGCTTTTGCCTTGGTCATCTCAGCTCGGAAGCTCCGACCCTACTTCCAGGCAAACTCCATCCAAATGGCGACTGACCATCCCCTCCACAACATCTTTGAGGGGGTGGAGCACTCGGGAAGGTTGGTGAAGTGGTTGGTGGAGCCGAGTGAATTTGATATATCATTTGTTCCCCGCCTCTCGATTAAGGCTCAAGCGATGACCGACTTCCCGACTGATTATGTGATCGAGGTGGCGGAGGCGGAGCTCACTCGCCCAGTTCCTTGGAAGGTGATGGTAGATGGCGCCTCGGGCAGGCATTCCTTGGGGGTAGGAGTGATCCTGGAGAGCACCCAGGAAACAAGATCGAACAGACGGTGGTCGTTCACTTCCCCATTACCAACAACCAGGCGGAGTATGAGGCGGTGATAGCGGGGCTTCGTCTGGGAAGGGAGTTGGAGGTGGAGAATGTGGAAGTGCTCACGGACTTTATGGTGGTGGCCTCTCAGATCAACGGGGAGTTTGAGGTAAGGGAGCTTACTCTCCAATTGTACCTAGCCAACGTCAGGGGAGTTATCGGCATGTTCCAAACGTTCTCCATTCGACAAGTGCCGCGGGAGGAGAACATGCAGGTGGACCAATTGGCCAAGCATGAACCCCGGGTGGGGGGAACCATCACCGACCTTTTCTGCCCCTATATTGAAGAAGGAGAGCTGATGGAGGTAGACCATCGCCCTTCGTGGATAGACCCCTTCGCCGTCTTCTTGTCCACAGGTAAATTCCCAGAAGGCTTGGACAAGAAGCATTTCAAGCACAAGACGACATACTATCTTATGCGCGACGGGAAGTTGTAACGCAAGACCCTCTCAGGACTCCTAGCTCGTTGTGTGGCCGAGGGGGAGGTCCAGAGGATCTTGGAAGAAGTTCATGCTAGGGAATGCGGGAGTCACTCGGGAAGCAGGACCTTGGAGGGGAGGATAGTGAGGCAAGGGTACTTTTGGCCAACCCTAGGTCGGGATGTCGCCGAGTTTGCAAAGAAGTGCCAGAAGTGCCAATTGTTTGCCCCGCTCCAGCTACTACCAGCTCAAAGACTAAGAAGTATCACTGCGCCCTGACCCTTCGCCATTTGAGGAATGGACCTGGTAGGGCCCTTCCCTCAGGCTAGTGGGCAGAGGAGGTTCTTATTGGTGATGATAGATTATTTCTCTAAGTGGTTGGAGGTGAAGGCGCTGACCAAGGTGACCTCCCAGGTGGTTCGAAATTTTGTGTGGGGCGAGATCATCTGCCGGCACGGGTTGCCTCAGACCATTGTCACGGACAATGGGCTGCAGTTCGCCAGTGCCAAGTTTATCAGTTTCTGTGGACAGCTTGGGATTGATCTCAGGTTCGCGTCGGTTCATCACTCCAGGAGCAACGGGCAGGTGGAGGCGGCAAATAAGATCATTGTGAACCTGCTGAAGAAGACGGTAGAGAACTTGAAGGGGAGCTGGGTGCAGCAACTCCCTTCGGTCCTGTGGGCCCTTAGAACCACCCTCAACACAACCAATGGGGAGACCCCATTCAAGCTCTCCCACGACTGTGAGGTTGTGCTCCCAATAAAGTTCGAGATCCGGACACTTCGGGTATTCGTGGCGGAAGAAGGAAGGGAGGAATGGAGAGACGAGAATGAAGACGAGCTGCGACTCTCCTTGGATCAAGCGGAGGAACTTCAAGATGTGCCCGCTGTTAGGCAGGAAGAAATTAATCGGCAGATGACCAAGTATTATGACAAGCACATCTCGAAGTGCCCTTAGCTCAGCAGGTTGGAGCGGTGATCAGCAGTCGGGAAGATCAGCAGGAAGATCAGCAGTCGTGGGGAAGCTCAACCCAAACTGGGAAGGTCCATACATTGTCATAGAGGTATTGAGGTCAGGGGGGTATCGCCTCCAGAATATGGAGGGCGAGGCCCTCAGTCACACTTGGAGCGGTGATGACTTGAAGCGTTTCTATCCGTGAAAAAAGTATGTAACATCCTCTTTTGTAAATATGAGATATTGCGGCTTTTTAGATCTTTTTGCAAGTTTGTGTGGCAGGTGATGTCCATAAAGTAGACCCCGAGAAGATCCCACTGTCAGACCCTCACTAGCTGGCAGGCCTGGATGTCACTCGAGAGAGTCTCCCCAGACACCGAGAAGATCCCGTTGTCAGACTCCCACTAGCTGGTAGGGTTGGATGTCACTCGAGAGAGTCTGCCCCAGACCTCGAGAGGATCCCGCTGTCAGGCTCCCACTAGCTGGCAGGGCTGGATGTCACTCGAGAGAGTCTGCCCCAGACCCCCGAGAAGTTCCCGCTACCAGACTCTCACTAGCTGGCAGGGCTGAATGTCACTCGAGAGAGTCTGCCCCAGACACCGAGAAGATCTCTCTACCAGGCTCCCACTATTTGGCAGGACTGGATGTCACTCGAGAGAGTCTCCCCAGACCCCGAGAGAATCCTGCTGCCAGGCTCCCACTAGCTGGCATGGCTGGATATCACTCGAGAGAGTCTGCCCCAGACCCCGAGAAGATCCCGCTGTCAAGCTCTTACTAGCTGGCAGGGCTGGATGTCACTCGATGGAGTCTTCCCGCCTCAGCATAGCCCTCTCGGCAAAGATCGTGTCTCTCAGACCCCGAGAAGATCCCGCTGTCAGACTCCCACTAGCTGACATGGCTGGATGCCACTCGAGAGAGTCTGCCCTAGACCCCGAGAAGATCTCGCTGCCAGGCTCCCACTAGCTGGCAGGGCTGGATGTCACTCAAAAGAGTCCCCAGATCCCGAGAAGATCCCGCTGTCAGACTCCCACTAGCTGATAGGGCTGGATGTCACTCGAGAGAGTCTGCCCCAGACCCTGAGAGGATCCCGTTGCCAGACTCTTACTAGCTGGCAGGGCTGGATGTCACCCGAGAGAGTCTCCCCAGACCCCGAGAAGATCCCGCTGTCAGACTCTCACTAGCTGACAGGGCTGGATGTCACTCGAGAGAGTCTGCCCCAAACTCCGAGAAGATACCGCTGTCAGGCTCTCACTAGCTGGCATGGATGGATGTCACTCGATGGAGTCTTCCCCCCTCAGCACAGCCCTCTCGGCAAAGATGGATCTCGCATAGACCTTCTGGCGAGCTGGGCCTAGCCCCTCTTGACGAACCAGGTCCCCTCCTGGTGAGCTAGGCCTCACCACTCCCAATCCATAAATATCCTGTCTAAGCAGAGCGACCCAGGTTGCGAGGACCAATTGCGCGAGGCACTCGCAAGCCTCCAGGTCACGCCAGATGGGTCCCGGTCCGCGCAGGTCAAGCACTCAGGGGGTGGGCCGAGAGATGCCTAGACCTAAGTCTTGCAAGCACCACGAGGAAGCTCCTTGAGTAAAGGCGGTGATCGCCGCTCGCGGACAAATTACCTAAGGTGTGATCGATTTTCTAAAAACTAAGTCCTTAAGAACCGCACGATATCACTAGCGAGGCGTGGGTTAGGAGGCGGCGAGCGGGAAGGCTGAGCCGGGTCGCGAGTACACAAAAGAGAGGAAGGACTACCAAAATCAATAAGAGTTCTTGAAAAAGGGCATGTATTCTTATTCGCAAAAACTTACAAGGATGGAGTTCAGCTCGCATTTACATTATAACAAGGAAAAAAAATACATGGACTACAAAAAGAAAGAAAGTGCAGCGCGGGGGATCAGCGGGGCGAGATCTCGGGGGGCGAGCTCTCCTAAAGGGTTTGGTAGGACTCGTCGCCCGGCTTCGGTACCGGAAGGAATAGCCCTGGTACCACATCGCTAGCCGCGACCCCCGCGCCTTCGCTCGTCACTAGGCTGGCCCGCCGCATGGTCTGGAGAGTGTACGTCGCGGCCTTGGCGACGTTCTTCTGTATCATCTCTTCCAGATCGTAGTCGAAGTAGTGAGCGAGTCGGCAACTACTGCTGGAGGGCGGCGGTGGAGCGGCAGCTTCCAGCTCTCGCACCCGCACCTGCAGTGCCTCATTCTCGTTCTGGAGGGTGGCAATTTGAAGGCCGAGGCGCTAGGCCGTCACCGCGTCCTGCGAAAGGAAACAAAAGAAGTGTGTGTTAGCGGAGGCAATCTAAAGAAAGGCACCTTGTTCGAGTTCCGGGACTTACCACCCCCTTAAGTATCCGGTGAGAATAACGTCGGCCTCATCCGCTCGCTTCCTTTGCTGCTTCGCCTCCTTCAGCACGAGGCGGCGGGCCTCATCCTTGTCGTTGGCGAGCTTCTGGAGCGAGGCGGAGTTCCGCTCCATCTGCATACACCGACGACCCGTCATATGGGCCAGCTCCAGGCCGCGTAGCTGGGCCCGCACGCTCTCGTGAACGAGTTCCCGCATGGACACTTGGTCGTAGACCGCGGCGTCCTCCCGCGCGTACAGGCCGAAAGAGAAGGCGTAGGCCTCCCCGCTGGTGGTGTCCTGCTCCAGCCAACTCGGTAGGAGGGTTTGCCGAGCTCGTCCAAGTGCCGCTCGCAATAGTAAAAGTTGCGGTGCGCCCTCGACATGGGCCTGTCGGCGGGCACCTGCTCTTGCGCCCTGGAGGTGTCGACCGTCTCGCTGGCAGGACTGCCGGTCGAAGTGCAAGGAGTGACGGCCGCTTCAGGCTGTTGGCACGCTGGGGCCTTGCCTTTTTCCCGAGATGCGGGAGGTGCGCCGCCCGCGGTCTTCTGCTTCTTGGACGGCGGCGGCGGAGGAAGCTGATCGCGGGTGACCCGCGTCTGGGGGGGCGAGGGCCTGGATCTCGCGATGCGTGGCAGCCGTCGCCTCGGCATGGGCGAGCTCGCCGGGGGCGACTCGCGCACTCTCGTAAGGAGGGTGCAGGGGAAGATCTCGCTCACTTGCATTAAGAGGGTTAGAGCTGCAAAGAGAAAAGGTTAAGTAAAAAGGATTGAGAACGAGTGTCTTACCTCCCCCGAGCGAGACAGGGGCGAGAGAATCAACGTTCCTGCGAAGGAACGCGACCTCGAAGTTCTTCCCCTGGAAGAACCCGTAGAGCTCGGCTTCATGGCCCCCAGGCTAGGGGGCAGTAGCTCGCCTCGCTGAGTTGGACCGGCGAGAATGGTACACTGTCGAAGTCGCCTTTAACAAAGACAAACTTCCGGAGCCAGTTGTGGCTCTTGTTTGCTGTCTCCCGCACCTTGAGGTGGTTGCTGGAGAAGTACGCGGTGCCGTCCTTGTTCTTCCGGAAGGAAAACAGCTTGCGGAAGACCGCAAAGCTGAACTCGATCCGCTCTTCCCGCAGGAAGCAGGCAAACCCGACCACGACCGCCACCGAGTTGGGGGTCAGCTGCCTCAGGACGACCCCGAAGTACTTCAATATTTGCCAGACCTCGGGCCATAGGGGAAGCCGGAGGCCCGCATCGAAATGCGCTAAGGGGATGGCGAGCTCCCCGTCAGAGAGGTCGTTGATCTTCTCCTCCGCCCCTGGTCGCCCCGCCTCAAAGCCAGGCAGGATGAAATCGCCGACCACCGTGATGAGCTCGTCCTCGGTGAGGGTGGCGAAGAAGAAAGGGTGGTCGGAAAAGGTCCATGAGCAATTGCCTCTCGCCTCGGCATCTCCACCGCTGCCTCCCATCTCGCGATCTGCTAAGCGGGTGGGACGCCGAAGTTCTCGCGAGAAAAGGCGGGCTGAGAATCGCAGGAGTGGAGAAGACGCAGAGGGTTTTAAATGCGATAGATGGGAAGAAGGGTCGTTGATGCAGGACGACGCATAGGGTTTGCGCGCCTGTCGGCTTTTTCTAGGAAACCCTAATCGAATGCAACGAAATATGTTTTTGTTTTTAAAAAAGATTTGAGCGGGCGTTGCACAGAGTTTATGAAATTTAGCAACGTAATTTTGTAAAGCAATAAATTCACTATGTTGTTAGAAAAATGAAATTTTCTTAATAAAATGGTTCAATTTTAAATCCGGGAAGGAAGCTCGCAACTTTCGTTCTGTTCCCTTTGTCGTAGCACAACGGAAATCGTGAACTCCAAATACGTTACTGTTTGGAGTTTTCGACGTAGCGTTCGCTAACAAAACTCGGGCGAAAACCCAGCAAAGAGTCTATTATCCTACGAGAAAATATAGATGCGCACACAAGGGAAAATAAAGAAACAAATACTCATGGAAGAGGCGCCTTCCGTATTCGAAGTCGATGGTGATCACGCGAGGAACTCCTCGTCACCTTCGATCTCCCACTCCGAGGTCGGCCAGGTCGGCCGCTATCGCACACGAGCACCAAGAAAAAATAGCTCACTCTCACACGAAAGTGGTTCACGGAATTTCATTCACTGTAGAGAAGCCACAAACCTAACAATCTAACTTCACTCGCTCCTCCCACTAGAGGCTCTAACGAAATCTCAAGTACAAGAATTAACTGTCACCCACACTCACTAGGTGGCTCCACGAAATTATCTAATTCCCTCCTAATCTCACTAACAAGCACTTCCTCTCGGAAGATAAAACTCACACAGTCGCAAAGAATTTATAACTCTCACCTACAGCAAGCAATTTCAATTTCCTATTACTATCTCACAGGAGGGCAATCACAAAACTTCACAAATCACTTTTCTAATATGTAAACATTAAGGGAATAAATAAACAAGCACAGTAAAATTACTTTACTGTTCATCTTCTTCTCAACGGAAGAAGACATCAAGCAAACCTCTAAATCTACAGGAATCAACCTAATCTCCTGATTCAAAGTAATCTCACTAATCGCACCTAAACTTCACTAACTACTCTCAATCTCACAGCAGCACTCCACCGGGAAGCATAAAACACAAGCAACAACCACAATTTCATTCAATATTTTCCAATCACTCTGCCCAAAAATTACAGACACCCACATCCTTTTTATAGGGTTACATCGATAGCAACAAAGAAACGAAATACCAGTTATCCCAAACCGTCAGAGGAGAGGTGGAGAAAACGCGGGCATGGTCGGAGCTTCGATATGTGCGGGAATGGCGGAATGAAATAGCAGTTGCGCGGGACGTGGCCGTGGCTGTCGTGGGCGTGCGTGAGCTCCTTTGCGAGCCGCAGCGGAATCGGAATAGGGGCGCCGATGTGAGGAACGCAAGAATCGGAGCCCTAGCCGCGTGTTGTTGATGAACCGGGGAAACTCCTGTGACGGGCGGATTTGGAAGATGAACAGTGTTGAGCCGTAGCTTTGAACAGACCCAGCTAATTAAAATGACAGGTTATATATCTATATCTATCTATACTATTCTAAAAAGAAGCATGGTGGTCTGCCAATAAAAAAGAGTTCGAAAATAGGCTTAATTATATGAGCTATCGGACTAGAATGTTTTGTTCCTAAACCGCTGGATCTGAGACTGCAAATAACGAATCTGGTTTGCCAATAAAAAAACCCAAAAAAATCACTCTCTCTCCTAAGTCCCGATTCCCATTTCTGCTCCCACCCAAACTCACGGACTTCTCTGCCGCCGTCGGTGGCCTGACTGGAGACCCCCGTCGGGTTCGCCGAGAGCGCCACCGGAATACCACAGGCAGGTTCGCCAGCTCCCGACCTGGGCCTCACGGTCAGGGCCACCGTCGGCGGTGGCCCCGACGGAGCGCCACCGGAATACCGCCAGCAGGTTCGCCGGCTCCCGGCAAATCCGCCGGGGGTCTGCGGTCAGGCCGCCGTGGCTCCGCCGCCGGCAACAGAGAAGTCCGTGAGTTTGGGGGGTTTTTTAAAAAAAATAAAAATTCTGGGCCTCACGGTCAGGGCCACCGCCGGTGGTGGCCCCGCCGGAGCGCCACCGGAATACCTCCCGACAAACCCGTCGGGGGTCTCTGGTCAGGCCGGCGGCGACGGAGAAGATCGTCAGTTTGGTTTTTTTAAATTTTAAAAAAAATCAAAATTTTTAATTAATATATAAATCATATTTAAAATATTAATAAATCATTTAAAATACATAAATATAATACATAAAAGGTGACACGACCGCGGGCCGAGCACTGTCGCGCGGGGCCGTAGGGTTGGAGACGGGCAAAGCCCGCCGGGGAGGGGGGCGACGTCGGGGTACTGTCGTCAGGAGGCGGGCGAAGCCCGCCGGGGGGGTGGGGGGTGCGGGGGGGCCAGGTGAAGCCCGTCGTCGCCGGCTGGGTACTGTGGCGCGTAGCCATCGGGCCGGAGGCCCGTGCCTGTCACTCGTATATATATATATATATATATATATGCGCATCGGGCCGGAGGCCCGTGCCTGTCACTCGTGTATATATATATATATATATATATATATATATATATATATATATATATATATATATATATATATACGAGTGACAGGCACGGGCCTCCGGCCCGATGGCTACGCGCCACAGTACCCGGCTGGCGACGGCGGGCTTCGCCCGCCCCCGTCGGGCTTCGCCCGACCCCGTCGGGCTTCGCCCGACCCCGTCGGGCTTCGCCCGACTTTCCCCGATGGCTTCGCCAGACTTTCCCCGATGGCTACGCGCCACAGTACCCGGCTGGAGGGCTTCGTCACAGTACGCAACCATCAGTTTGTTATAATTAATTTAAAAATAAAAGTGATATTAAATTTAATAAAACAATTATTTTAAAAAGAAAACATTAAATATAATAAAATATTTAAATAAAATAAATTAATAAATGTAAATATATAAAGCATGTGGGTGAACAGTGCGCGCGAGCACTGTTCACCCGCGTGCTTTATAACAAACATTTAGTTTTAAAATATAATATATATAAAATATAATAAAAACTTTTATAATAATATTAAAACAGGCGGGTGAACAGTGCACCCGCCTGTTTTAGTCCCACACCGCCTGTCAAAAGTAATATTTCGGGTATATATTAAACATTCCGCTGTAATAGGTTGAATAATATGGGCTGGTGGGCTTGCAGGCTGTTGATGGCCTTTCTTAATTTCTATTTGGCGGGCTACGCAGAGCTTGCGGGCTGACCTGTTGTGTGTTGGCTCGCTATTTTCAAATTTTTAATAAAGTTTTAGGACGTTCTAATATAGTTTTAAGACGCCCCTAGTAGGTTTAGGAGAGCTATGAAAAAATGTAGAGAGGGAGTAATTAAAATCAGATGGCTGATGATTTATGTAATAAAATCGGACGGTCCTGATGATCTCAATGAATTTATATTTCATGCCCTACCATATTTCTTTATATATGGTAGAGATATACACTTAAATTTTAAAATACATAAATTGCAAACATAAAATGCCCAAATACGACTCAAATAAAATATGCAAGACTCAATGCCGATAAAGGTCCGGTCGAGTGCGACGTCGGGCACTTGTTGTCGACCTTACCTAGGTTGGTCTCCACCAGTCGTGGCCTATTTATAGAAGGAAAAAGGGCGGGAAAAAGTTTCGTCGGCTGGAAAGTGTTCGGATAGCAAAAATGCACTCTGACGCTTCTATTTTCGAGTCCGCCACTAATTCTCGCCTACTCGTCGCGCCCCCTTTGGAGCTTATGCGGAAGCGAGCCACGCTGGCTCGCGTCCGCCCAAGTAGCGAGCGAGCCACGTTGGTTGGCGTCCGCCAGAGTTGCGAAGCGAACCACGCTGGCTCGCGCCCGCCAGAGAGGCGAGCAAGCCGGTAGGCTCGCACCCACCCAAGAAAAGCAAAACGCTGCAGAGATAATATGCAACAAGCATGGGCCCTTCAGCAGGCGAGCGGTGTCAAATGTTTACAAACAATAAAGTCTGGTACTCCAGGAAGAGAAATAAGTTCATGGTTATAACCTATGTTATCAAGGCGCGCGCCTGAGGCGCCAGGCGCACGGGGCGCAAGTCGATGCGCCTTAGAAAGCCCAAGGCGGGTGATGTGCCTCAGGCGCGCTTCAGGCGCGCGCCTCATGCGCCTGCAGGGCGCAGTTCTGGCGCGCCTGAATGCATGAACCGGTTTTAAACCGGTTCAGGCAATAGGCGCGGCCTTATATAATATCGCGATTAGGCGATTCATTCATTTCTGCAATCTTCTAGGGTTAGCCATCGCTCATCTCGCCGACTGCCCATTCCCGTCCCGATTCCTCCTCTCTTCTCCTTGCTTCTCGCCGGAGTCGCCATCGTTCATCTCGCCGGAGACGCAGAAGGAGTAGCCGGTCGTCGACGTTGTTCTCCTGCACCGATTTCTCGCCGGAAACTCCTTCATCCTCTCATCTCCTCCTTTAATTGTAAGATTCATTCTCCATTTCTCCTCTTTTATCTTTTTTTCTTCCTTTAAGTGTAAGAACATTCAATAAGGATTTAGGGCCTTTGGTTTTGACAGAAATTTATTTCTAAATTTTTCTAGGTAGCCTCCATCTTCAACACCGAGTGCTTTACTAGTAGCGTCCAGTATAAGGTGATTTTTTGTAATCATTCTTGAAGTTTTGTGCTATTCATTAAGCCCATTTCTTGTAATCATTCATAAAGATGAACTCTTCATCCAGTTCACTGTAAAACAGTGAACTGGATGAAGCCCAGTTCACTGTTTACAGTGAACTGGGCCTCATCCAGTTCACTGTAAACAGTGAACTGGGCTGTGTTTAGTTTCTGCTTCTCTTTTTCTACCTTCTACTTCAATATATATATATATATATATAATATACTATCTTTACTAGCTTATTTTAATCTAACATCATAATAATTAATCTAGTCATCTTATGTTAACTCAAGTATTCAGATATGTTATTAATTCTGCAAACTTTCAAAATACACAGAGAGGCAATGAGAAACATAACACAGTTCACTGTTTACATATTGCTATTGTTTTCAAATTCTAGGCTTAATTACATCTAAAAGGTTTTGCTTGTTTATGCTTGTTCATATTGTTTTCATATTGCTATTGTTTTTAGAGGCTACCATCACTGTTTACATATTGTTATTGTTTTCAGAGGCTACCATCATTGTTTACATATTGCTATTGTTATACTTATGCTTGTTAACTCAAGTATTCAGATATGTTATTTTATACTTATGCTTGTTCATATTATTGTGTCTTGTAGCCATAAATGATACAACGTGATATTTTGTCTATTCTTTTTTTTGCTTAATTACTCCTAAAAGGTTTTTTTGTTTATGAGTTTGCTTCGTATTATTAGCTATTTAGCTCTGAAAATTAGTTTAGCATCCAGCTCTGAAAATGGATGCAAGTGGTTCTGGTTCATCCTCCATCCAATCAAGGATTGATCCATGCTGGAAGTACGTGCGCCAGATTTCTTCCGCCAAAAAAACGACTTGATTTGCATTTTTTGTGATAAAGTCACGAAAGGTGGAATTTATCGTGCTAAACAACATATTGTTGGAGGATTTAGAAATGCAAAAGCTTGTCTCAAAAGCCCCCCACATGTGCGCAACGAAATTCAAGAATATATAGAGAAAAAAGCAAGTGCAAGCAACACGGACAACCAAGCATTGCCTGACTTTGCAGATATCGACACATTTGGCAGTGATGAAGAAATGGAAGCCAATGTGGGCAAGATTATTAAAAGAGAAGGCTTCTCCAAGAAGCCTCGAACTAAAGGACCAATAGATGTGTTCTTTGCTCCAAAGGTTGGCAATGTAGGGGCCAAAAAAGGAGCTGAACAAAAGATGAAACAAACTTCTATTAATGAAGCATGCAAGAAGGAGTTGAGAGGGCGAGCTTGTAAACATATAGCTCAATGAATGTACGATGCAGCTATCCCATTCAATACTGCAAAACATCCTAGTTTTGCGATAATGGTGGAATCCATTGGACAGTTTGGAGTTGGATTGAAGCCACCGAGTTACCATGAAGTTCGTGTCCCTTTGCTAAATAATGAAGTCACTGAAGTAAAAGACATGATGAAGACATACGAGGATGAGTGGAGGGTCTTTGGATGTTCTATTATGGCTGATGGATGGACAGATCGGAAACAGAGAACATTAATTAATTTTTTAGTCAATTCACCAAAAGGTACATTTTTTTCTAGAATCTGTTGATGCATCTAACTACTCGAAGACGGGAGAAAAATTATTTGAATTGCTGGATAGAGTGGTTGAAAGGGTTGGAGAGGCGAATGTGGTGCAAGTTGTTACGGATAGTGCCAGCAATAATGTGTTAGCAGGTAAATTAGTAATTATTCATTACTATTTTTAATCATCTTCAATTTTTATTTTTTGTGTATACGATTGTATAATAATTTCATACCTAACAAATACTCTAACAGGTAAATTATTGGAAGCAAAACGTCCAAAGTTATATTGGACGTCATGTGCAGCGCATTGTATTGATCTAATGCTGGAGGATATTGGAAAAATGCCCAACATTAGCCGCACACTAAAGAGGGCAATGACCGTAAATGGCTATATTTATGTACGGCCTGAAGTTGTGAACATGCTAAGGACCTTTACGGGGCAAGTGGAGCTTGTTAGGCCCGCTGTGACGAGGTTTGCAATGTCTTTCTTAACTATTCAGCACATTCATAAGCAGAAAAACAATCTAAGGAAGATGTTTACCTCACCTGAATGGTCTTCGAGCAAGTGGGCAAAAGAAAGCGGAGGTAAACAAGTGCAAAGTATTATATTAATGATTTCTTTTTGGAGAAGTATAATAGATATTTTAAAGATATTTGGTCCTTTAGTCCGCGTATTAAGATTAGTGGACGGTGAGAAAAGACCTGTCATGGGTTATTTTTATGAAGCGATGGATAGAGTTAAAGAGGCGATCATTAGTTCTTTTAATGAGAAGGAGGACAAATATATGGATGTCCTAAAAATTATGGATAAAAGATGGGAAAGCCAACTCCATCAACCTCTTCATGTCACGGGTCACTATTTAAATCCAGAATATTTCTACTATAATCTCACTATTACAGAAGATGGAGAAATTATGGAGGGCTTATACAAGACAATGCAAAGACTCATTCCAAGTCATGAAGAGCAAGATAAAATTATTGACCAATTAACTCTATATAGAAATGCTGAAGGATTGTTTGGAATGGAGTTTGCTATTCGGCATAGAAAAATTAAGTCCCCAGGTAAATTACACAATATTTAAACAAGTTTGTTTTGATTTTTCAATTTTTAAATATTTACTATCTTTACAGCTGACTGGTGGCAATCGTATGACGCTTCAACTCCAAACCTAAGAAGATTTGTCATAAAAGTGCTTATCCTTACATGCAATGCATCCAGTTGTGAGCAAAATTGGAGTTTTTTTGAACATGTAAGCTTTTAAAATTTATTATCAGTATTTTATATTTTATATATTAAATATAACTTATTTATACGGTTATTGTTTATTGCAGATACATAGCAAAAAAAGAAACAGATTAGCTCAACAACGCTTGAACGATTTAGTATTTGTGAAGTATAATCGAGCGTTGAGACGTCGATATGATGCACGTGATCGCATAGATCCAATTTCGTTGGCAGATATTGATGATAGCAATGAATGGTTGATGGGTAGAATGGAAGAAGATGATGATGTTGAGGCTGAGCGGGAGGACTTGGTGTTTGACGATGAGTTATTAACTTGGGACACAGTTGCTACTGCCAGTGGAGTTGAAGAAGAAATTTATCGCACACGACTATCGAAAGGAAAAAATGTGGTTTCTACGAAGACACTTGAAAAAAGGAGCATTTCAAAGATGAAAACAACTACTTCATTATTCATTAGAGAGCCTACTACACCGTTAGTCATTAGAGAGGATAATACTTCATTAGTCCTCAGAAATGCTGATGATATCGATGAAGAAGAAGTTGAATACAACGAAGAAGAAGAATATAACGATAGTGAAGAAGATGATGAAGACATAGTCTTTTCAGAGGATGAGTAGACATGTGAGTAATAAATTATTTAAATTTCAGAGTACTTTAATTATTTTATTTAAAAGTAGTGCATATTTGATTCAAGTTTTATTTATGTTATTGAACTTTGGTGTGCTTATTACATTGTCCTTCCTTTTGTTGTGATTTTTCAAGCTAGCATTTTACTCTCGTTTTGCTCAATATAAATTTGGGTGTGTTATTACTTTTTCTATAGTAAGGGTGTTTGATTCATGTTGTCTTTCTGATGCCACGTTTTGAAAGAACATTATAATTTTATTTAGAGGTAATCTAGATGTTGGCCTAAATTGGTGGATGAGTTAGTTCAGTTTTTTGTTCTCAATTTGATGTAAAAAACAAAAATAGGAAGAACACGTGTTAATTGGGCGCCCAATTCGCTCAATTTCAGCGAATTGGGCGCCTAATTCGCTCAATTTCCTTTTTCCCCACTTTATTGCGCCTCACGTGCCTCAGGCGCGCTCCTGCGCCTTGCGCCTAGGCTCCAGGGCCCCTTTGCGCCTTGTGCCTTTGACAACATAGGTTATAACGCGCGAGCTGATCCAGAGACAGGTGCGACCCAGGCCTGCGGGCCGACGACGAGGAAGGGGTGGGTGGTTCAGTATTGAATCCACTTCCACCTACCCCTCCCTCGCACCCCGGAACGAGGCGGCAAGCGAGGGTAGAAGTACTCGCAAACCGCCAGCAGTTCCCGCTGGGCCAGGTCGACCTATTCCGTGGCATGCCGGAGTCGCTCCTCCGCTCGCGTAATGTGAGCTCCAGGGGAAGTAATCCAGTCTCCATCCTCTGGGCGCCTCATGTCCTACAGGACCGTGAACCGCTCCTCTACCTCAGCCTTGTCCTCGTCCACCCTATCGCAAACTTCCTGCAGCATCAGAGAGTGTTTCTGGAACAGCCGGGTCACCCGCTTCTTCATCTCTTCGTCATCCTGCGGATCGCCCAGGTATTCTGAGACGTGGTCCGCGGAAGGGGGAGGAGAGCACCCCCCACTGATGTCGACGTCGGAGGAGGAGATTGCGTTAAAGCCTGCAAAAATAGAAAAGGTCAGAGAAGAGCAAGCGGACGGTCATAAGCAAGCAACCACGCAAACTCACTAGGGGTCGGCACGACCCCTGCGCTGGTATGCGAGCGGGAGGTACCTGGCTGACCCTGGAAGGGCTCTCCTTCAAGAGCCGCGAAAGATTTTTCTAGCCCGGGGCGGGTTAGAAACGGAGGAACCGCGAGAAGGGCAGTCCCTATGGTCGAAGGGCTGGCGACCCGCTCAGTTACCTGCAGGGAGGAGTGCCTCGGCTCCATTCCCTCACCTCCGCCCTCGCGAGACATCTCCTGCGAAGAAGGAGAGATCAAAATCGGAGTGGCAATAATGTCAGGCAACCGGCCCGCGTACCTAATGGATGGCCTCAACACCGGCCGCCGAACTAGACGCGGGGGCGTCGTTCGAGGGAGATCGCCTGACTATCGTCGCCTTCTTCGGCCCAAAGGCAGGACTGGGCGACCCTCGTGCGAGCCAAGGGGCAACATTAATAACATGCGCCCGCGTACCCTCCCTCGCGGCCGCTAGGCGAGCTCGCGTTTCTTCTGATAAGGGCATCGCTCAGCTACAGGAGTTCGCAAAGAAAAGAAAAGCAGAAGGACGGGGATTTTTCCCTTGAGCCTGGTGGTGTATTTATAGCACATTGGTGGGACCCACCAAAAGATTCCCTCCAGCTCAACAATCACTCACCAAACACGTGGGGTTGGATGATTCTTTCCGAGCTGTGTCAAGCTCAAAAAGAGCGGGGATTGTGTACAACCCAGTGTTCGCCGAGTGGGACCGTCAGATAAGCGAAACAGGCGGGCGAGCGGGCCAGGACATATTTTCTGTCACCATCTTCTAAGGCGTTGAGTGAAGCTCGCCCTGTCGACGCTTTCTGAACATAGGCAGATTTCTTCTATTTCTCTGGCTTTGACAGCTCCTCTGGGTCCGCCAAGCAAGCGGGCGAGCCGCGCGAGCCAGCTTGACCAGACCGACTCGTGCTCGCCTCAGTGATCGCCCGGCCGAGATCGTCGGTCCGCCTCCGCGTGATGGGCAGGTGAGTCACAGGAGCCCGACTCGGACTCGCCTAAAAAGAAGGGCGAGTCGCGAGAGTCGGGCTGCGCCCGCCCATTGAATGGCGAGCTGGCCCCGATTTCCCCCTGAGTGAGGTGCAGGTATATCATGTGGTTAAGCATAATTTGATCTGCCAAATGTGGTGAGGTCTGCATTTAGCCATTCAGAACAGTGGAGTTTGGTTGTTGACAGACCGCTTTTGGCTGCAAATAGTCATTCAGAACAGCAAAGTTACGTTATTTGCAGGCCAGGTTCTAAAAACTATAAATAGGCCCAAGGGGGTACCTCAGAAGGCAAGCTTTCCAGTTCTCTTACTCTCTTGTCTTATAGCGCTTTCTGAGGTGCCCTTAGCTCAGCACTTGGCTAAGGAGGGGAAGCGCTCTAAGATCTTTCAGGTGTGTGGTGGGACCTCCGTGTTGGAGTCTTGGGTCAGTTTCAAGTTCTAAGTCTTCGGTCAACAAAGCTTGTTAGGCAAAGTAAGTGTGCGTCACCCCTTCCCCAAGGGTTCGGACTACACAGAAGCCGATTTCCGGTTTCAACACTGATGTATGGAAAAAACTTCATCCAGACAACCCAGCTGACTAACCCCTTGACTTAGGTCACCACCACCATTAAATAGTCTTGTGCCCATCTTCACTTAGACCACCTTCTACGAATTCTCCAGGACGAGTTACTGATAGCTAAGGGGAATTGCGCAATATAGCAGTATCCTTTTAATGCACATCATAAGCATTATTTTAAATTTCAGTGAATTGAATCAATGCTCCACACCCATGGACTTGGACCTCATTTGGGAGGCCGAACCACATAATTCTGTGTTCACATCTATGATTGACCTCATTAATTTTTACTTTATGTTCATCATATTTCACTCCTACGTGCATAAAATGGGCATCCTTCAAAACACATGCTTAGTTAACAAAGAATGGGTAGAAATTTGGGAATTTTCAACAAATTCATTTATTTTAAGTGCTTAAAATCCTTAGTAAATGATAGTTAAAATATAAAATTAATGCTATCACATGTAAAACGATGGTAGAATAGAAAGTTAGAAATATTACACCAAGAAACAATCATTCATACAGGATAGATAAATTTTCATCAGCAAAAAGAATATGAGTTGCTAAACCATAAAGTAAAGATGCAGAGAATTAAAATTAATATCATAAGAGGACAAGTAATTGTCAAAATAACAGACAATTTTAAAAGGAAACTAAAGCAAAGGGATTGAATTAAAAAGAGTTACTGGGACAAAAGGATTGAATTAAATAAATACAATAATATGTCCTTTGAAAGGCATTTCTACATGGTAAAATGCTTACAAAACACAATTACCAGTTGAATCAGTTTTATCTGGTGGGAGGTAAATCCATTCAAAATGATAGCTGGGCGCATCTTGAAGAAAACCATGTTCAATTCTGCATCAGGGCCACACTTATTTCCTTCTAATATAGGATCTTTTGGATATTTTAACACACTCTCACGCCATTCACGAAACCTTGTTATCATTCTTTCTGTAAAAAGAATATCAGCGGTTCGAACTGCAAGAATTTAAGTATATTCTTCACAATCTCCAGAGAAATCGCCCAAACAATTCTCATAAGCCGAACACAGGTTTTGTAGAGCAACTTCTTCTTGTGTTTTGGATAAATAAGAAATTCCTGAAATTAACCCAAATTAGCTACCATACATAGACATGGCCATTTAAGTGCCTCTTTAGTTTTAAAAGACATCCCAAAATGGGAACTAAGCAAGTGAGGCATTTGCAGATGTTTAGAGGAATGAAAGAGAATTTTTCACATTAAATGATAAATAAAGAATTGTTCACCAAAGATATTTAAAGGAAAAGTTTTTCCACTCAAATTGCCAAGGTGCTTTCTAGAGTTTTGATCATGCCATTTGGATATCAGAGTCAATATCCTCAGAAGGTATGTGACATAGAGTAGAGGTCAAGTGACTACTTAACTAAATGGAATAAGAACAACAAGTAACAAGTAGGGTTGTAGTAAAAGAAATTTATAAATAAAATTACAACCACAAGAAAGGAAAACTTTTATGTAAGGGAACAAAGTACGGGTGTGTACATTAAAGAGTACAAAAATATTTAAGTAAAACAAACACTGCAAATCATAACAATAATACGAGTTCAACGAAGTCGTCCTTTTGCAATTCCGGCATCGTTAAGAGAATTTTTGATACTTAACCAAATTGGGCCGTAAACACTCCGGGAAGCGTAAAACGAGCAAATGAACTCTGAATTGACATTGGATCATTTCTATGGGTGTGTATTGACGAAACGGTCATAACGAACCCGTTCGGGACAAATTCTGAGGCCCTTGAGGAATCTACGCGTGTTTGAATGTAAAGGTGAATGAGCCTCCTAATATTTAAATCAAATATAAATGAGTATAAATATTAGAGAACTTTAGGTTAGAGATCTATTATGGGCAAAGTGCCCAATCAATTGTATTTTATTTAATATTCCTATATTTATGCATTTTGTCTTTTAGTGTCGGACTATTTATAGAAACGTCCATGTATCCTCTATTTAAGGGACCCAGGGGGTCTTGTATGAGTATGAATGAAATGACCGGTTTTCTTGTCCTCTTATTGTTAAATATTAGTAGCTCTCTCCTATAATGAGCAAGCCCAACATAGACAACCGCGGTTCTGGCTCCACGGTATCCTCCACCATCGTCATCTTCCCTGACTCCGACCACTACCCCGACGAGTTACCGTTGCTAGGGAAGTAGGCTCATAACAACTTTGGTATCAGAACCTCGGCCCATTCTGCACGTCATCACTGGATTCTCTCCATTCTCACAACTCTGAGCATCTTTTCCAGCCAGACACCCTGCCAGTAGCCAGCTGCCACCACATTTTCACCCAAAGCCAACCCCTGCTCTGCTCCATTGTGTTCAGCAACAAACCTTGCCTCATCTAGCCGAAGACACCGTACTGTTTTCTACACTTGCGTTGGCCATCCCTCAATCCAGTACCGTCGACGCCCTCACCCAACTCCGGCATCCTCAAGTCGCGGCCCACATCTCCCTACGCCAACAACTCTACAACCGGAGACCATTTCGCCGCGTCTACCCGCGTCTCTACCAGCGCACGTCTTTAGTGTCACCGAGCCCCACGCCCCGACACGTGTGTTCTGCAATTTCGAGTCCTGCACCCTCAAGCCCGTGCTTTTGTCTCCCTCGTGTGACAGTGAACCAGTTCTGACAGGCCCTGCTTTCAGAACAAGTTTCCTGAAGCTGCAACATCTTATTATTTCCTCGAGCCCACCCCGCCCAATCCAGAACAACGACCAATGATTTATTTCCTCCATCCCGTGCTTTTTTATTCCTCTCATTTTCCCCTCTATTTATCTCCCACACCTACGCATATTTTTGTTATCAATATTGGGCGGCGACGCGGCTCCCGCGGTAACTCCCAACCAGCCGCTTCAGAGGACTTTAGTCGTCCCAACACCCGTTCCTTCTCTCACACTAGTTCCACTCGCATGACCAACACTTCAGAATTTATTACGGCTCTCCAAGATTTCAAGACCTCCATCGAAACCCGCTTTCAGACTGCTGAAACACGTTATCGGGACGATATGACCACCGAACACCCTCACCATCAAGCTTAATGAGCTAACCGCCGCACTTCCCGTGGCCACCACTCCACCTATGGATCAAGCCGGTAACAGTCATGCGCCGCTGCCGCTAATCTGTCACGAGCTACCGGCCTTCATCGGCCCAGAAGTGGCTATGCCGTAGCGCTACACCAGGTTGGATTTCCCCACCTACGAAGACAAAATTGATCCATTATCCTGGCTCACCAGGTGCGAGCAATTCTTCGACCACCAACAAACTCCAGTCGTTGATCGACTTCCTCTAGCCTCTTTTCACCTACACGAATCAACTTTGCTTTGGGTCAATCGTCTCCTCACCGACCAACTAGGCCTGACATGGGACGACTTCAAGCGGTATTGCAACCTGTATTTTGCCCTCCCATCCGCAACAACCCCCTCAGCAATGTTTTAAAAGTCGTCTGACATGTCGGCCTACAAGTCTGATTTTAAGGGAAAACGATTTATTTTTTCAATTTAAGCAAAATATTTTGTTTTTAATAAATTCGGCCGAAATTTCGGTAAAAATCTGAAATTTCGGCCGAATCCAATAAGCAATGTATCGGCCGAATTTGATCCATTTCGTTTTCTTTGTTTTCGTATAAAATGTTATGTTTGCCCTAAAATTTTGCTAAATTCTTTCAGCGCCTCGTAGATTTGTTGTGTTGTGTAGCGCTGAGCATAGAACGAATCCGCTTCTTGCTCCTCCCTCTATCGGCGGTGAGCAGCGAACGAAGCCTTGCTCCTCCCTCCTCCTTCGTCGGCGGTGAGCAGAGAACGAAGCCCTGCTCCTCCTCCCTCCTCCGTTGTCGGCGGTGAGCAAAGAACGAAGCCTTGCTCCTCCTCCCTCCTCCTTCGTCGGCGGTAAAATTTTCAGACGGATTTACTGGCTTTTCATTATGCTATACGCACCGAGGATGGCATGAGAGTTATCTTCCGCAACCCATGAGATTTGTATTCTACGCTTTTTTCTTAGTTTCCTGGTCCTCCCCGCTCTAGAGTTTTGTTTTATGGCAAGCTTTTATGAGTCAGATATAAAAAGGATTTTGGTATTCTCCTTCTCTTTTCTAAACCTTCTATGGCCGATCTTCCATTCTTAAGTTTTGGATACTGTTTCAAAAAGGAGAGGAGGAGGTTGATCATATGAGAAATGGAAACAGTGAATAAAGAGAAAGCTACGGCTTAAGACCACAACTTCAGCATTGTTAAGTTTGGGTAATCGCTTATTTCTTCATCTGATTGGTTAAAAGCATTCTTCTACTAAGCTAAGCTAGAGTTCAAATTATTTGAGATTTTCAATAAGATATTTATATAATTCTGATTGGTGGGGAAAGTAGAGATAAGCTGGAAATCTTCTTGCCACCTTGAGAGAAATTGTTTACTTTATGATGCTTTATATGTATTGCCTTATTAATCTGTTGGGAATCCTCAATGTATTACAGGGCAGCAGAACTCATGTTTGAGAATTATAAAGTTCCTGCTTTATTTGTAGCAAAAAATGTTGTATGCTATTCATCCATCAAGGACTGGTGCAATTAGAATCCTTTGTTGAACCTGCTCTATAGCTTTAATACTTATTCCAGCTTGAACATATTTTTTTAACAATTTATATTTTCACCAACAGGTTCTCACATCCTTTTCTTATGGCCGATTTTATAGGAGAAACTGCCAGTAAAAGTCGAGCTCAGGAAGCAGTTGGAGAGCTCAAAGTCAAAAGAGCAGGTGTTTATTTGTAAGTTATAACTTATGCTATTTTAGAATATTACATTTTTACTTATATTTCTATCGCTTAACAACTCAAAATTAACTTTGTTCGAAATACATTCTCTAGTGGCTATTTTTTCAACGTTGTTTTACCTATTAAAATCTCAACATTTTGCCTCATATGAGAAAAAACAAAATCCAACACCTTATTGTCATCGTTTATAGGAGTAGGGAAGGGATTAATGTGTGATTCATAATATTTTTTACTTTTTATTTTGCTTTATGCATGAAATTTTATTCGTCCTTATGTATTTTGGATTGTTGATCTTGATCAAGGGGTGGAAGCCCAAAGCTAATCTCCTGTCAGCTATTCAAAAGTATTTGGAAAACTTTATTAAACAATTTCTCCAAAAAAGGGCAGGTATTGTTTTATTTATTGCTTAGCTCAATCTACTTGAATATTTATTGTTCTACTCAATCTGCTTGAAATATTTATTTGATGGTCGAACTAACCTGCAAATAAAAAAGATGTCAAAGACATGTCATTTATCATTGTTTGTCAATATAAATAATAAAAAAGAGCTTATAAAACAAATTGTAATATATTATGTTAGATACATAAAAACATGATAGATGCATAGTTATAATATATAAACATACTAATAATATATTTTTTAATTTTGAAACCCGGCATTTTCAAATGTCCCCGACATGTCTCTGACATCCAACATTTAAAAACTCAATATGATATGTACCCAACATTTAAAACATTGCCCCTCGGTACTCTTACGACACTTCGTCAATCGGGCATAGTGGATGATTACTTGGAACAGTTTTAGCTCCTCCTGACACATGTCATGCTTCCTCCAGCAATGCAAATCGTCATCTTCACAGTCGGACTTCAAGATCGCCTACAATTGGACGTCGAATTTGAGGCCCCTCCAGACTTAGTGATTGTTATGAGTCTGGTCAAGCTATGCAAACGCCGCCTCGAGTTGGCCAGAGAGGCCTACTTGCCCACCGACATCGACACTCAACAAGAGCGCACCAAGGGTCCTCTCGCCCTGCCGGTCCGCCACTTATCACAGACCGAGATGTTGGACCGCCGCGCTCATGGCTTATGCTTCAATTGCGACGAGCAGTACATTCGTGGACACAGTTGCAAAAAGCTTTTTCTACCTGCACATCGAGGACTCAGACGAGGAAGGCATTGGATGACGCTCGACCTAGCGTGATCTCCCTCGAGCTTGGGGACAAGCTCATTTTGGAAGGTAGGAGTGATGTTATGGGCAACAATCCCAATCAATTGTCACATTTTATTTAATATTCCTATATTTATGCAATTTGTCTTTTAGTGTCGGGCTATTTACAGTAACGCCCTTGTATCCTCTATTTAAGGGACCCAAGGGGTCTTGTATGGGTATGAATAAAAAGTATAGTTTTCTTGTCCTCTTATTGTGAGATACTGCTAGCTCTCTCCTTTAACAAGCAAGCCTCGCATAGGCAGTCGGCCAGTCGCGGTTCTGGCTCCACGATATCCTCCACCATTGTCATCTTCCTCGACTCAGGCAACTACTCCAGGGAGTTACTGCTGTTACGGAAGTAGACCCATAAAAAGAACATACCTCTCAGCCCGATCCACGCTCCTTGCAACCAGACGACAAAAACGAGCCAGCCTTCCTCCTTAACAGAGCTTTCCCTCAAGCGAGAACCTCCATCCAAGAAGAAATCGATTAGCAATCTCCAGCTTTAGTTCTGGACGGCTTCCACCACTGGTTCCGTCTAGCCACCTCCTCATGGCAAGATCTCAATTTGGTCTCACTCTCTCTGTAGCAGCGGAAAGCAAGTAAAGGACGGAGCAATCTGCATAATCCCCTGTTTAGCCAATATAGGCTTATCTTTTGTAACAGTCATATAACGGCTAGTAAGGAAGTATCCAGTATAAATACAAGTACTGCTGATGTATTATGTAAGAAATGATTAAGTAAATCTAGTTTCCTTTTGTATATCTAGTGTAGTCCGTAGGCTCGCCGGAATACTTCGCCGGAGAGGCTACATTTGGTGCTCTCGTTGACCTCTCGCCATGACGGGGAATGACCCTCCACCCAATACACGGTTGAAGGACCTCTTAACCGGCCAACAGGACCTTTGGAAGGCCATGGAATCCCGGCAAGGGGAGCAGACGCAGACTTTTGCCCGATTGGAAGCCGAGATCCTCAAGCTTACGCGGGTAGTCCAACTCTCCACGGAACACTCGGCGCAAGAAGTTCAGTTGCTACGTCAGGAGATCGGCGCACTACAGCACCAGCAAGCCGCCAGTCCGCTAACTGGGGGGCCGGACACCGCCCCATCTCCGGCGGAGGGCTATCATCCGGCGATCTCCTCCTCGGCTGGGACACCTCCACCCCGTACCCCGTCGTCCACCCTCCCTCCGGGCTATGGCACGTCTTCCGCTCCTCTGCCATCTTCCGGCCTCATTGACGGCAGCACCCCACAACCGCGCGGCGGGTTGCCCGTTCTTCCCGGCGGGCCCCGAGGGCCATTTCTGCCGACCACCATGGACCAGTCGTTCCCCGCCGGGCGGTCGCCTCAGAACCCGTGGCCTTCGACGCATCACCATCAGCAACTCTGGCACCCCGGTACAGCAGTCGGCGGTCCTCCTGCTCCTTTTCCTCACAGACAGGCGTATGGTCAACATCAGGCCTTTCCCTCCACTCCACACCAACCTTGGTCTGCCCACCTTCCGCAGCGGGATGGGACCGACCATCCTGCACTGTCAATGCCAGGTCACCCCTCTATCACCCCCTTTCCTTCTTATGGACAGGTAAAACTCCAGTTTCCCCGTTTTGACACTGGCGATCCTATTGATTGGGTTACCAAGGCTGAACACTATTTTCGTTTTTATAATATTCCATATTCTGCTTACATGTCAATCGTACCTATGTACTTAGATCCACCAGCTTCGCGGTGGTACGAAGCTTTAAATCCTGATGGGGCGTATTATAATTGGAATGAATTCAAATTTGCGCTTTTTAATCGCTTCGGCCCATCAGCATTTGAAGACCCCATGATTAAGCTCACGTTATTGCGACAATCACACACAGTCATGGCTTTTAAAGACAAATTTGAAGAACTCGCCACTAAAATTAATGGGGTGCCACCAGACTTACTCAAATCTATTTTCATTGCTGGATTAAAACCAAGTATTCAACGCAGTGTTATCACACAACGGCCTTATACTTTAGACGAAGCATTCAACTTAGCCAAACTTTATGAGGACCAATGGCTAGAAGATACTAAAGCAAACCGGACAAATTACCCAACTACGCCTATTTCTCAACCGACAAAACCATCAACTAATTTCAAACCTAGCTATAAACGTTTATCACCCACGGAACTTCAACATAAACGCGACAAGGGATTGTGTTATACGTGTGATGAACGCTATTTGCCGGGCCATAAATGCAAGAATAGAGTGTCATGTCTCTACATGGACGACGAAATACCGGACACAATCGAACCAATCACACACACAGACTCCGGGGACACTGCAGAATTACACGCTCCTCCTGACCAAGGATTGAAATTGGCTACCATGCGCTTATCGGGACATTTTTGAGCCAATCCATCCGGTTCGAGGGTACCTTATTACACCAACCAGTACAAATTCTTCTGGACTGCGGCAGCACGACAAATTTTATCTCTAACCGGGTTGCAAAATATTTAAATATACCACTCACCATCATTAAGCCCTTTAAGGTACACGTGGGGAATGGCGAATCTTTATCATGTTCGGGCATCTATTTGAATGCTGTTATTAGTATTTGTTGGGATTTGTCTCCACAATACCTCAGATTTGTAGGAGGTCAGACCTTGAACTAAGATGAATTAAGGTGTATTTGATGCTGTGTTTAAGCTGTATGTGTGCAGGTTCTAATTGCCAAGTGTAGACCAATGTCAGTCTATAATGGGTCACCAAACACAGGACCATACAATGTAATCCCTCATTGTGTGATCCAAAGTGTTGGCCCATGTATAGCCTCTCTATTGGGATACACTTCCTTCATGCACTTGGATTGATGGATAGAAGCATTGGAGCAAATTTCCTCTTAGAATTTTCCTAAGTCCTTTATACTCGAGTATTTCCTTGTAATACACGAGTAAGTGTTTTCTGATACTCGAGTATATATTCTGATACTCGAGTATATCTTCTGATACTCGAGTAAGTATGTTTATACTCGAGTAAGTGTTTTCTGATACTCGAGTATATATTCTGATACTCGAGTAAGTATGTTTATACTCGAGTAAGTGCTTTCTGATACTCGAGTATATATTCTGATACTCGAGTATATATTCTGATACTCGAGTATATATTCTGATACTCGAGTAAGTATGTTTATACTCGAGTAAGTGCTTTCTGATACTCGAGTATATATTCTGATACTCGAGTAAGTATGTTTATACTCGAGTAAGTGCTTTCTGATACTCGAGTATATATTCTGATACTCGAGTAAGTATGTTTATACTCGAGTAAGTGCTTTCTGATACTCGAGTATATATTCTGATACTCGAGTAAGTATGTTTATACTCGAGTAAGTGCTTTCTGATACTCGAGTATATATTCTGATACTCGAGTATATATTCTGATACTCGAGTAAGTATGTTTATACTCGAGTAAGTGTTTTCTGATACTCGAGTATATATTCTGATACTCGAGTATATCTTCTGATACTCGAGTAAGTATGTTCATACTCGAGTAATTGATTTTTGATACTCGAGTAAATTCTTCCATACTCGAGTAATTGACTCTGATATAAACGTTTCTCAGGTATATTTTCTGATACTCGAGTTTAGCCTTTTGATACTCGAGTATATCGTCTTGATACTCGAGTATACCTTTCTATTACTCGAGTATACACTTCTGATACTCGAGTATACCATTTTTGATACTCGAGTAATTCATTCTTCTCTCCTGTAATTCTCTCTTTCTATACTCGAGTATACTGCTTCTTGCTACTCGAGTAATCCATCTCTCCATACTCGTGTATATCCTCCATTACTCGAGTATCGCAGTCAACTTCTCCAGAATTATTCTAAGTCCATTTTCATCATAAGTACTTTGAATCTGTCAATTCTGATTGGTCCACGTGTCATCATTAATCAATGTTATGACCGTTGGAACCCACCTATAAATAGGTCTTTTCAGAAATGACTTTTCAAGCGTTATTACAGAAATATTCTTTTTAAGAAAGAGGAATTCCGTGAACCCTAATTTCACGCCGCCGCCATTGCCGTTCACGGAAGAAGAAGAAAAGTTTGGATCGCGACCTTCGTTTTTCATCGATCTTTTCTCCAGCGATCCAGAAGAAAGAGAATCACTCGATCTTGCCAAGCCTTGAAGATTCCAGATCTACTTTCTCGATCGAGGTGGTTCTAGATCTCAGATTCGTGGATATTTCTCTAGTCGTCTTCTACATTTTCTGATCAAGCCGAAGTTCCTAAAGAAGAAGACAGATCCAGATCTGAGATTGTTGTTTTGATTTTTATTTTCAAACCAAATTTCATTGTAGGAGATTCTTCTCCGAGACTTGTAGGAAGTTTTGTCTTCCGAGTTTTTGTAGATCCGTTTTGGGATCGAGATTTGTAGGAACGTGGTTCCGAGGTGTAGGATTGTTTTCAATCCGAGATAGTGGAGTAGCCGAGTCTAGTAATTTGCTAGATCGGTGAGGAAAGTGGACGTACCCAAGATTGGGGAACCACTATAAATCTCTTGTCTTCTGTGATTGCTTGATATTTGCTGTGTTAGTTTTTAATTCCGCATTTGACACGCATTTCACCTATTCACCCCCCTCTAGGTGATTTAGGCTAACAACTTAGACCTCTCAATTGGTATCAGAGGGAGGTTGATCGTTAAAAGGTTAACACCTTGATCTTATCCTTCTAAGTTGTTTTCTGAAAAGTATCAAGCATGAGTAAGACCAAGGATTTTGCTAAACTCCCTATCTGCACCAAGAACAACTTTCCTATGTGGAAGGAAAGAGTAAAGTTCTTCATGGAAGCAGTAGATCCCCGGATCTTCATGATTGTTGAAGAAGGTCCCCACATTCCTATGACTGCATCCACCATAGATCCCACCAAGCAAGTTCCCAAGAAGCTGATGGATCTAGATAAGGATGAGATTGCACTTGTCTCTCTGGACAAGAAAGCCAAAAATATTATAGCAAGTGCAGTGGATGACTCAATGCTGCAAAATCTGATTCATTGCCAGTCTGCCAAGGAGATGCGGCAATCCCTTGTGACTCTAATGGAAGGCACTGAAGAAGTGAGGGATGATCGGAGATCCCTTCTGAATCAAAAGTATGAAGCCTTCCGGCAAGGTCATAAGGAAGCCATAGCTGACACCTTTGAGAACTTCTTCAAGATAGTAAATGGCCTAAGAGTGTATGGCCGTGTCTTCACCAACGGGGAACTCAATGACAAATTCTTAAGATCCCTAACCAAGGAATGGGACAATAAGGTATGTGCCATTCGGGAGTTTGGAAGGTTAGCTGAGACGGACCCGCAGAATCTGTTCGGAAAGCTTATGTCTTACGAGCTGCAAATCAACTCAAGAAAAGCTGAAGAAGAGACAAGCAGGTCTGCATCCAAGGAGAAATCTGTCGCTCTAAAGGCAGATAGCTCAAGGAAGATAAAGGCTAGCTCTCCTGCCCCAGTTCCTGAGGCTGATGAAGAAGAATCATCTGAGCCTAGCTCATCTGGCTCAGAACTATCTGATGGAGAGTTCTCCCTACTCTCAAGGCAGTTCAAGAAATTCTTGAACAAGAAGAAGCAATGGAGAGGCAAGGATGCCTCATATAGAAGATCACGACAGGACAGTGATCATCGGAAGAAAGGCTCAAGTAGCCATGACAGGTATAATCCTAAACCGAACAAACAGATTTCTACTGACATCATTTGTTATTGCTGCAATAAGCCAGGTCACGTCATCGCCGATTGCCCTCACAAAAAGAAAGAGGGTGGAAGAAGAGAGGAAAAGAAATCCTCACACCCCAAGAAGAGGACAGAGAGAAGCCTAGTAGCCAAGAAGAGCAAAACTCTCAGCGACTCTGACTCATCTGAGTCGAGTGAAGAAGAGGAAGCTTACTTTGGGCTCATGGCTCATTCGGATGATGAACAAGTCCCCCAGTTTACTGGGGAGGTAAAATCTCACACTCCTCTCTCTGATTCTGAAAATGACAATGAGCAAGAGGGATATTCCTCTGAAGATGAATCTGAACTCATGGGACAGTATAAGGAATTACTCACCGCTTACGAGAAATGTCGTAGAATGGTGAAAAGTCAAGCCAAAGAGATCAATTCTCTACAGGCTAGTGAGAGCAACTTGAGAGAAGAAGTCAGTAGGACTAACTCTCTTCAAGAGAACCTAAATGAAGCTATGGAGGAATACAATAAAGCTCTCAAGCACCTCGACCTTAAAGAGGAAATCATCAAAGAACTGGAAAAACAGCTCGAGGCTGAAAAGAAGCTTGTTGAGAGCTTCTCTAAGCCTAAGACAGTTCTTCCAATCGTTGCTGAATTCTCTGCTAAGGCCAAGGGTGCTGGTTTAGGCCACATTGGGTCTTCTAGTAAATCCTCTAGAAGAAACAAGGCCAGGAGAAAGAATAAGGCTGCCCGAAAGACTCTAGCTGAAGAAAAAGGGAAAGCTCCCTTGGAACCTGTTGTGTTCAAGAAAGTTATCTTTCCCACGAACGAACTCGATTATGAGTCCACCTACGGACACTTTTCTAGGCCAATCCCTGAGAAGCCTAAGTCAAGATACCAAGGTTGGACTCGTCCTCGTAACTTTGGCGAGAGTGTCTTCAAGGCACCTTATGAGGAGATTCAGCTTCAAAGCTATGGACCTTATGCTCATGGTCATAACTTTAAGAAGACACCAAAAGTAAAACCCGTTGTAGAAAAGCCTATGAAAGAGAAGACTTCATGCAACTGCAATCATCATGAAGCCTCTTCCTCCAAAAGTAAGGCTCCTGCTAGACCTTCATTCCAGAAAGTCAGGCAGGACTACCCAAGGCAAAGATACAACAGGTTCAACTGTTGGTGTTGTGGCAAAATTGGTCATTTTGCCAGTGATTGTTGGTTCAATCCTAATAATGCTGCTACCCCTAAAGTTAGCAACGTGAGAATGACCACTCATGAGGCTAATACTCGTAGGGGGAGTATTCTAACTCGAGACCAAGGACCCAAACTCGTTTGGGTTCCTAAGGCTAAATGATTGTAATTGCAGGTATGTCCAAAGGCCACCAAAATGCCAATCTGGTACTTGGACAGTGGATGTTCTCGGCATATGACCGGGACAAGAAGCCAACTCCGACGCATCCTGGATTCTAGCCATGGAAGAAGAATTAAATCAGTTCAAAAGATGCAAAGTCTGGACACTTGTTCCTAGACCCAAGCATAAGAACGTCATCGGGACAAAGTGGGTCTACCGGAACAAGATGGATGAAGACGGAACAATTATAAAGAATAAAGCCAGACTTGTCGCCAAGGGATATCGTCAAGAGGAAGGGATCGACTTCGACCAAACTTATGCTCCAGTAGCAAGACTGGAGGCAATCAGGTTATTTCTTGCCTACGCTGCACTCAAGGGCTTTACCGTCTATCAAATGGACGTGAAGTCCGCCTTCCTAAATGGTAACATTAAGGAAGAAGTGTACGTAGAGCAACCCCCAGGTTTTGTTGATCCAACCCTTCCTAACTATGTGTATTTATTACAAAAAGCACTATATGGTCTCAAGCAAGCCCCTCGGGCTTGGTATGAGACGCTGTCTACCTTTCTTCTTGAGAACAAGTTCACAAGAGGAAAGATAGACAAGACATTATTTCTTAGGGAAATAAAAGGCAAGATTTTGCTAGTGCAAATCTATGTCGACGACATCATTTTTGGCTCTACAGATAACAACCTCTGCAAGAAGTTTTCTAAACTTATGCAAGGGAAGTTTGAAATGAGCAGTATGGGAGAGCTGAAGTATTTCTTAGGGCTACAAGTGAAACAATCTGAGGATGGAATTTTCATCTCTCAGACCAAGTTCACCAAAGAGCTGCTTAAGAAATTCGGAATGGAGAATGCAACCTCTATGAGGACTCCAATGGCCTCAGCTATGTCTCTGGACAAGGACGAGAAAGGGAAACCTTTTGATGAAACCAAGTACAGAAGCATAATTGGGTCCTTGCTCTACCTTACCGCAAGCAGGCCAGATATAATGTTCTCGACATGTGTATGTGCTAGATTTCAGGTGAACTCTAAGGAATCTCACTACATCGCTGCAAAGCGAATCTTGAGATACCTCAAAGGAACACCAAATCTTGGCTTATGGTACCCAAGAAGTAATGATAGTGAACTAATTGGATTTTCAGATGCAGATTTTGCAGGAAGCAAAGACGACAGGAAAAGCACCTCCGGGACTTGCCAATTCCTCGGAAGGAGACTCATTTCCTGGAGCAGTAAGAAGCAAAACTGTGTAGCCATCTCAACGGCTGAATCAGAGTACATCTCTGCAGGGAGCTGTTGTGCACAGCTTTTGTGGATCAAGAATCAGTTTGAAGATTACAACATGAAGTTCCAGAACATTCCACTATTCTGTGATTCTTCCAGCGCAATTGCAATAGCCAACAACCCAGTCTCCCACAGCAGGACCAAGCACATAGAGCTTCGCTACCATTTCATCCGGGAGCATGTGGAAAATGGAGATATAGATCTACAGTATGTCTCCACAGACAGGCAAGTTGCAGATATCTTCACCAAGCCGCTGGATGAGTCCAAGTTTTCATTCTTCAAAACTGAGCTTGGACTGCTTAACAAAGAAGACCAATGATGGACTCAGAAATTTAGAAGAGGTCAGAAATGTTGGATACTCTAAGGTACATTTTTTTAGTGGAAATTCCTTCAAGAAATTTGAGACTCGAGAATAGTTACATTTACACGAGTGAAATAGTGAATACTCGAGTAACAAGTCAAATATACTCGAGTAATCAAATCAATACTCGTGTATGCACTCCTTATACTCGAGTATGAAAAGTCTTCAAAATTTAATACTCGTGTATTGAACTTCATATACTCGAGTAATCAGATTGATACTCGAGTATGAATTTCTTATACTCGAGTATGGAAAAATCCGTGAAGGCTTAATACTCGTGTATACTCAGTACATACTCGAGTATATGTTAAGGATTACTCGTGTATAGTATGACCTAATCGAGTATACTAAATCCAATACTCGTGTATGCCGTAAACTCCTCTCGTGTAATCGGATTTCTCTGGAATTTTTCAAACTCTCTATTCGCACAACTAATTTGCCGCCTCTTCAGGTATGTCTTTATACTTAATTCGTTTTTAAACCTAATTAGAATTATTTATATATATATTCAAAACGACAAAGTCCTTTCCACTTCTCATTCACTCGAGTAGCCGCCGGCTGTTCGTATTCCCGAAACCCTGTTCTTCGTCTTCCGTCGCCGCAGATTTCCGTCTTCCTCATTGCAGAATCGCTGATGGCTCCTCCCTCCTCCAAGTTTGGAATCGGCTCGGAATTAGTGACTGATGGCATTGAAGATATCTCCGATGATTTCAAGAACCTTCTGATTCTCCTGGACACGGCCGGATTAACCTTCGTTCTTCAAGAACCATGCCGCCTTTTGCTTCCTGATGTTGAAGAGTTCTACAAAAACTTGAAGATTAGACACAATGGTACAGTTCTGAAATCAAAGGTAAGGGGAGTTGATGTTCGGTTAGATAAAACCTCTGTCGCCACTCTGCTTCGGATGCCCGTGGTCGACGAAGAAGATGATTTAGACAAGGCAGATGCCGACCGCACCTCCTTATTCTGTGGTCGAGATCCAGAAGGTGGAGGTGAAACCCTGAACCGCTCTCTGTTCAATCCGGAAGGGAAGTTTCTAGTTGACATCATTGCCAAAATCCTCTGGTGCAAGACTTACTCCATTCGAGATGTATCACAAAATCTTTTTGATGTTATGCAAGCTATTGTCTGCAGGAAGAAGTTTCAGTTTGGAATGATGATACTAGATAAGATCAAAGAAAGCGTCAAACATCCCAGCTTTGCCAGGATTATCTCCCTCCTCCTCCATGAGATCAATCCTACAGTGTTTGACTTCTCTAAAGGGACTCCCCTTCACCACATGAAGAAAGTCTCAATATCATCCATTCAGAGGTATGACCTCAAGATCATGAACCCTGCCCAAGTCTCCAAGGCTGATGCCACCTCAGAGCAACACCAAGCCAACAGTTTCCCTGAAGAAAGGATTCCATCTCCTTCTCTACATCAAACTACTGCTACCCCTAGTGCATTAGTTGAGGGGGAGCCTGCCTCTTCTCTACCTCAGAATCAGGTCTCTTCACAATCAGTAATACCAGAACAAGAAGAAGTAAGAATTACCACTCCTCCAATCTCTCCTCCTCCAGCAGATATTCAATCAGCAAATCCAGACTCAGAGATTCCAGACTCAGCAGCCCATCTATCTACAGCTGAGGATATCAACAAATTCATTGATGAGCTCAGCTCAGATGCCCCTCTCTTCCAGAATGACTCAGCTGCTAAGTCTCCAGTTCAGTCTGAAGTCCATACTCCAGTTCAGTCTCCTGCTAGAACCCCAGCTCCTTCTCCTGCTAAATCTCCAGTCCAATCTCCTGAGAGTGAGCCTAGTCAATCAGCTCATATTCTCCTGTCTGATGATGAGATGTCTCCAGATCCTGTGGAGGCACCTCTGAAGAATTTGGATTTCTCCATGCCCTCTCTCCTACCCTCAGAAGAAGATGTTGCCACAGTTCCATTCAAGAGAGCAGTCAGCTCAGTGGTGATCTCAGAAATCCCTCCTTGGACTGCTTCTGCTTCTGCTTCTGCTTCTGCTCTTGCCCCTGCTGCTTCAGCTCCTGAACCAACCTCAGCTCCCTCCTCTTCAGATATAATAAGCAAGATTGAGCTTATGCTCAAAGAACAGAGAGAATACTTTGATGCCTCTCTGCAATCAGTAACATCCAAGGTCTCTGCTCTTGAAACAGAGATGAGCAGAGGCTTTGCTGAGATTCAAGCAAATACTGATGAGTTAAAAAGGTTGTTCCAAATTGGAGGCAAAGCCATAGACCACACCATTACAAGCATTGGTGAGCTAAGAAATCAGGCTGAGACAGTAGCTCACAACCAGCTCAAGCTAGATGAGAGAGCTGAAATGAATGTTGTGAAAGTGTGTAATGAAGTGGGCACCTTCAAAGATGAAGCCATTGCAAAGCTAAACATAGATATCAGCAAGGGGGAGAAAGTTGTAAAAGAACAAGTGGACAAACTACATGAGCAAGCTCAAATAGCTGTAAAGGAACAAGTTGAAACTCTCTCTAAACAGGCTCAAACTACAGTGGATGGAATTGTAAAGGAAATGAAAGCAGACATTCTCTCTCAACTTCAATCTGTAAAGTTTTATACCTATGATACTGCTGTGTGGCTGCATAACATGAACTTCCCCAATGCTCAGCTCAACCCAGCCATCATTCCTCAGCACCTAAATCCTCTTGAAGAGCAACCCTCTGCAGATGCCCCTGTCCAAGCTACCATTCCAGAAAGTGGTGTGCCAGTCTTCTCTCCTAGACCTGAGGGTGATCTGACTGAGCCTCCTCTTAACTACTCTGACATGTGACAAGATGATTTTGTTTCCAGTTCTCAAGGTCCATCTAAAAGGAAAAGAAAGTATGGTGAAGGTGCTTCTGCAAGTCGTTCTGAACCCAGAAGAGATCCAGCAATTGTTCACTCAGAGGTTTGGAGTCCAACCTCCAAATCCCTTATTCTTGATACCCTGAAATTAGTGACAGATCTTGGTGAAAACAGAGACAATCATTACAGCTACTCAGAGTGGAAAGCATATGAAGCTTCACAGATTAAAATCAGACTCCATGACAGAAACTGGGGACACAACAACCCTGCTGCTCCTCCCAGGCCCAGGACTTATTTCCCAAAGCCTTACAGCTACCTGGAGAGGCAACAACTCAAAAGGGAAAGGATGCACAAGGATGCTCCATCATGAGTGGATCTGAGAAAGTGGAATTGGACTATCTTGTTTATGTGCTTTAAAAACATTTCCTCATATATATATATTTAATTCTGATTATGGCCATATTTTGTTTACTCTGCTTTAGTTAAGCTTATTCTCCTGTTATATGCTTGCTGTTCTTTTACTCTTAAGTAATTCACCTTAGTGTAGAGAGTGCTGACATCTACAAATAGGGGGAGATTGTTGGGATTTGTCTCCACAATACCTCAGATTTGTAGGAGGTCAGACCTTGAACTAAGATGAATTAAGGTGTATTTGATGCTGTGTTTAAGCTGTATGTGTGCAGGTTCTAATTGCCAAGTGTAGACCAATGTCAGTCTATAATGGGTCACCAAACACAGGACCATACAATGTAATCCCTCATTGTGTGATCCAAAGTGTTGGCCCATGTATAGCCTCTCTATTGGGATACACTTCCTTCATGCACTTGGATTGATGGACAGAAGCATTGGAGCAAATTTCCTCTTAGAATTTTCCTAAGTCCTTTATACTCGAGTATTTCCTTGTAATACACGAGTAAGTGTTTTCTGATACTCGAGTATATATTCTGATACTCGAGTATATCTTCTGATACTCGAGTAAGTATGTTTATACTCGAGTAAGTGTTTTCTGATACTCGAGTATATATTCTGATACTCGAGTAAGTATGTTTATACTCGAGTAAGTGCTTTCTGATACTCGAGTATATATTCTGATACTCGAGTATATATTCTGATACTCGAGTATATATTCTGATACTCGAGTAAGTATGTTTATACTCGAGTAAGTGCTTTCTGATACTCGAGTATATATTCTGATACTCGAGTAAGTATGTTTATACTCAAGTAAGTGCTTTCTGATACTCGAGTATATATTCTGATACTCGAGTAAGTATGTTTATACTCGAGTAAGTGCTTTCTGATACTCGAGTATATATTCTGATACTCGAGTAAGTATGTTTATACTCGAGTAAGTGCTTTCTGATACTCGAGTATATATTCTGATACTCGAGTATATATTCTGATACTCGAGTAAGTATGTTTATACTCGAGTAAGTGTTTTCTGATACTCGAGTATATATTCTGATACTCGAGTATATCTTCTGATACTCGAGTAAGTATGTTCATACTCGAGTAATTGATTTTTGATACTCGAGTAAATTCTTCCATACTCGAGTAATTGACTCTGATATAAACGTTTCTCAGGTATATTTTCTGATACTCGAGTTTAGCCTTTTGATACTCGAGTATATCGTCTTGATACTCGAGTATACCTTTCTATTACTCGAGTATACACTTCTGATACTCGAGTATACCATTTTTGATACTCGAGTAATTCATTCTTCTCTCCTGTAATTCTCTCTTTCTATACTCGAGTATACTGCTTCTTGCTACTCGAGTAATCCATCTCTCCATACTCGTGTATATCCTCCATTACTCGAGTATCGCAGTCAACTTCTCCAGAATTATTCTAAGTCCATTTTCATCATAAGTACTTTGAATCTGTCAATTCTGATTGGTCCACGTGTCATCATTAATCAATGTTATGACCGTTGGAACCCACCTATAAATAGGTCTTTTCAGAAATGACTTTTCAAGCGTTATTACAGAAATATTCTTTTTAAGAAAGAGGAATTCCGTGAACCCTAATTTCACGCCGCCGCCATTGCCGTTCACGGAAGAAGAAGAAAAGTTTGGATCGCGACCTTCGTTTTTCATCGATCTTTTCTCCAGCGATCCAGAAGAAAGAGAATCACTCGATCTTGCCAAGCCTTGAAGATTCCAGATCTACTTTCTCGATCGAGGTGGTTCTAGATCTCAGATTCGTGGATATTTCTCTAGTCGTCTTCTACATTTTCTGATCAAGCCGAAGTTCCTAAAGAAGAAGACAGATCCAGATCTGAGATTGTTGTTTTGATTTTTATTTTCAAACCAAATTTCATTGTAGGAGATTCTTCTCCGAGACTTGTAGGAAGTTTTGTCTTCCGAGTTTTTGTAGATCCGTTTTGGGATCGAGATTTGTAGGAACGTGGTTCCGAGGTGTAGGATTGTTTTCAATCCGAGATAGTGGAGTAGCCGAGTCTAGTAATTTGCTAGATCGGTGAGGAAAGTGGACGTACCCAAGATTGGGGAACCACTATAAATCTCTTGTCTTCTGTGATTGCTTGATATTTGCTGTGTTAGTTTTTAATTCCGCATTTGACACGCATTTCACCTATTCACCCCCCTCTAGGTGATTTAGGCTAACAACTTAGACCTCTCAGTATTCAAAATCACCAGTTTACCACAAATCTATTTGCTCTAGATTTGTTTGGCTCAGATATCGTGCTGGGAATGATCTGGCTCGAATCCTTAGGAAACGTAACAACAAATTATAAGGAAAAACAAATGTCCTTCCTATATAACAATGAGAGGATTTGCCTTCAGGGGATTGCGAACGCCATCACCAACCCAATTTCGCCAAGCCAAATTACCAAGTTAATGTCCCAGGACTCCATCTTAACATCTGTCTTATGTTTCTTTACCCTACAACCAGAGGAGGACACCATCCCGAACTCCGACTCCTCGGAACTTAGGGACGTCTTAGCTACCTTTGACGATGTCTTCCAGACTAAGACCGGCTTACCACCAAATCGATCATGCGATCACCGGATCCCACTAGCCCCCACTACAACAACCGTACGGGTTAAACCAAACCGCTACCCGCATTATCAAAAAACGGAAATTGATCGGCTAGTCGACGACATGTTAACTCAAGGGCTCATTCGACCAAGCACATCATCCTTTAGTTCCCCTGTCCTACTAATAAAGAAAAAAGATGGCACTTGGCGTTTCTGTGTTGACTACCGCGCACTAAACTCTGTTACCATACGCGACGCTTTTCCGATTCCGACGGTCGATGAACTATTGGACGAACTACATGGTTCCACCGTATTTTCCCGATTGGATTTACAGGCCGGATATCATCAGGTACGCATGCACCCTGATGATACCCACAAGGCAGCTTTTCGAACCCATCAGGGCCTATATGAATTCTTAGTGATGCCCTTTGGCCTCACAAACGCCCCGGCAACCTTTCAATCGTTGATGAACACAATTTTTCAACCCTATCTACGCAAATTTGCGGTCATCTTCTTTGACGACATATTAGTTTATAGTCGAGACGGTCCAAGCCATTTACACCATCTCCAAACGATCCTCTCTACCATGCGCGCTAACTCCCTTTACATAAAAAAAATCCAAATGCCTATTTATGTCCCACACGGTCGAGTTTTTGGGCCATTTAATCACCGGCCAAGGCCTTAGCCCACACCCGGACAAGGTAACAGCCATTGTAAATTGGCCTCCACCCACAACGACGAAGCAATTGAAATCATTTCTCGGCTTATCCGGATATTACCGCAGGTTTATTAAACATTACGCCACGATTGCGGGACCACTAACTGATCTGCTAGCCAGCGGTGGCTTTCATTGGAATGAGCAGGCTAATACGGCTTTTCAACAATTAAAAACACGGCTCACATCCGCCCCGGTATTGGCCCTTCCGGATTTCACACAACCCTTCACAGTTGAAACCGATGCTTCTGGCTGTGGAATCGGCGCAGTTCTCTCGCAACATAATCACCCCTTAGCATTTTTTAGTAAAAAAACTGTCCACTAAGTATCAACATAAATCCACCTATGATAGAGAACTCTTGGCCATAGCAACAGCCTTAGCAAAATGGAGACAATACCTCCTGGGGGCGCCATTTGTAATAAGGACCGATCATCAAACACTTCATCATTTAACAACCCAACTGCTCAATAGTCCCTCCCAACAAAAGTTCCTTTCCAAACTCCTCGGTTATAACTTTACAATTGAATATAAACCGGGACGGCTAAATGGGGCTGCCGATGCCTTATCCCGACTCCCCGAACAAAATGTAACACTTAATACTTTAAATTGTTCCTATAGCCTATGCAATGATTTTAAAAATCTACCACGATGGTACGAACAGGACAATTTAGCTCGGAAAATTAAGATCGGTTTAACTAAACATCCAACTACCCTGCACGACTGGACTATGGTAGATCACCAACTGTTTTTTAACAAGGCTCTCTACATTCCAGACTGCCCGCTTCGTCACCAATTGCTGGAGGAAGCTCATGCCTCCCGTTCAAGCGGACACTCAGGCATCAAACCCACATATTATCGCTTAAAATCCAATTATTATTGGCCAAAAATGTTGGGTGATATTAAGAAGCTAATTAAAACGTGTGACCTTTGTCAAAAGGGTAAACCAACGAATCACCGGCCCTATGGACTGTTACAACCATTACCTATACCGACACAAATTTGGACGGACTTGTGTATGGATTTCGTCACACATTTGCCACCATCCGAAGGTTACACCAACATTCTCGTGGTGGTGGATAGGCTGACCAAAGGCGCACATTTTGCACAATTATCATCTCTTACCTCCCCCGTCGTAGCCAGAGCATTTTGGGATCACATTGGTAAACTACATGGGCTGCCAGCATCCATTATTACTGATCGTGACCCAGTCTTTTTGAGCAAATTCTGGAAGGCATTTTTTCACCAACAAGGCACTAAACTAAGCTATAGCTCCGCCTACCACCCAGAAACCGATGGACAAACGGAGCGAGTCAACCGATGTTTGAACCAATACCTTAGGATCTTTGCTCACCAAAATCCAAAAAATTGGTCTAAATTATTGAGTTGGGCGGAATATTATTACAACTCCACATACCATTCATCGGCCGGTATGACACCTTTCGAAGCCATGTTTGGCCGCCGACCTCCTACCCTTGTGCGCCATTATCCCCACACTAATACCATACAAGCCGTCCAAGCACACATCCAAGACAGAGACAAGCTATTGACTCAGCTTCGTTTGAATCTTCAGCAGGCGCAACATCGGATGCAAATCGCCGCAAACCGCAAACGATCCTTCATCCAGTTGGCCGTAGGAGATTTGGTATTAGTCAAGCTGCATCCTTATAAACAACTTTCCTTGAAAGACAAGAAAAATGCCCGTTTTAATCTCAAATATTACGGACCTTTTGCTATAATCCAAAAGATTAATCCAGTCGCTTACAAACTTAAGCTCCCAGATTACTCCCGTATTCATCCTGTCTTTCACATATCCTTATTAAAACCATACCATCCCTCTGCCCACCCCGTGGTTCATCAGTTGCCTCCCATCGATGCAAATAATCACCCCATTCACGGAATCCTATCGGTCTTAGACGAACGTTTCATCTGGCAACATGGTAAACAGGTTCATCAAGCCCTCATTCAATGGGAAGGCTTAGCGCCCGAGGACAGCTCTTGGGAAGATGTGGAGTCCCTTCCCCATCAGGTACGTCAAACACTTCGTTTACTTCGTAACTCTGACACATTTCCGTTTGGTGCAGGCACGGCTGAACTGGAGCAAGGCGTCCCTCCTTCCAGTACAACACAACAGGCGACGCTGAACGAGCAAGGCGATCTCACGGACTCATCTGCAACTACTCCAGTCATCGGCCCCATCGATGCACCGCCAACGCTCTGGCCGAACACTTCCTCTGCGCATGGCAAGCCAGGTCGCCGCTCCAAGAGGCTGCATCTACGACGAACTCTTCGGCTGCCGACGCTCCCCGTGGTCCCCAGGGCACGCCGCTCTCATCGCCGGCATCCGTTGCGCTCTCCAGCCCACCAGATCCACTGAGATGACAGCACGGCGCCATCGGAAGAAAGCAACGCGGTCGTTGCTCAACGGGCAGGGCGGTGATGTAGCAGCGGAAAGCAAGTAAAGGACGGAGCAATCTGCATAATCCCCTGTTTAGCCAATATAGGCTTATCTTTTGTAACGGTCATATAACGGCTAGTAAGGAAGTATCCAGTATAAATACAAGTACTGCTGATGTATTATGTAAGAAATGATTAAGTAAATCTAGTTTCCTTTTGTATATCTAGTGTAGTCCGTAGGCTCGCCGGAATACTTCGCCGGAGAGGCTACACTCTCTCTTCCACTTTTACCCTCCTAGCTTTCCCTCCGACTAGCATTCAGAAAACCGCCGCCTCTTCACTCGAACGACACACTTTCAACCGAGATCCCCCCAACTATCTATCTTCTGGTGGCAAGCTTCAAGCCGCCGCCTACCTGCACGGTTTTCACTCAAAATAACCACCTCTCATTTTACGGCGAGGTGCAGCTCTCGAGAGCCCCATTTCTCTGTTTTCTGGCAACCTTCCAACTGTTGCCTAGATCTAGCTTTCCGGCAAAAAACTGAGAGCCTCAAGTTCTCTTTTACGGCAAGCTTCCAACAATGATCTCCAACAAAACAGCCCACTCAAAGAGGACGACTCCTCTTCGGCGATGCCAGACGAGATCCGTATTGGCGAGATTAGATTATAGCCGGGAGTGATGGACAAATGTTGCAAACACAGCTATTGGGTAGCATGCTTTGACACCCAATTAGTGCTTCCTCAACTTCTTCCGTTCCTAGATCTTAAGGTTTCTTAAAATAGACATTTTGCTGCAAGGTCTCATTTTTTCGGCGACCCACGGACGTTCGAGCGTAGTAATGATCAGGGTGGTCGTGGATCATTTAGAGTGGGTCCTTGCGACCCCTCCCAACGAGTCTCGAGGTGTGTCGCGTTCGATAAATTACATTTGGTGCGTGCGATCGTAATAACGACGATCGCGCAACGATAAAGTACATTGATGAGTGTGATCAAAATAACAATGATCGTGCATCGATAAATGATATAAAATCGCGTGGTAGAAATGGCGGTGATGGCGTGACGAAATCAACGACGATCGCGCATTGGAGGTAAGCATGAAGTTTGAGGCGGAGACCTGCGGGGGTGAAGAATTCCAGTCTATGGAATATGCATTGGACTTACAGTAGACTAGGAGTACCGACGTCGTAGCATTACCCATTTCATAATAATTAATTCATGGACCAAATCCTACTTTAAGTCTAGGAAGTGTTTACGATACCAAATCTGACGTGTTGATCACGCTTAAATTAATTTGAATATACATGATAATTTATTGGGATTGTAATTTGGCAAAGGTGAGATGGTTAGTCCACTTGGTTGGGTAGAGTTGCAGATTGTCCGCCTCCCCTAGTTGGTACATTAAATTGTTGGTAATTTTGTTAGTGTGATATAATAATGTGTGTGAGAGTATATGGCAGATCGGCTGACCCTGCCAGTGACACACTTTGGAGGGTTAGGACAACGACTCGTGGATAGCATCATAGTCGAATCAACATGCACCCTAGCCTAGTGTGTTGTTTGTGCAGGTGTTAGCCACCTGAAGTTTGACATGAGTTATGTCTCGGTTCTTTTATTCATACCGCCAGTCGGACAAAGAATGAGTACGAGCTTGGAAAGTCGTACGTAATACCTGGGGATGATTGTGCGTAAATACCCTAGAAGTGGCAATAATGGGTCACTATCACAGTTTGGCCACGACGATGGTGCCTGTGAGACTAGCTACCCCACAAATAAGAGATCCCAGTAGTTAGTTTGCACTCGATTACGATCGGGTGTCGGCGTCTCAACACTGTGTGTTTGTTAAATCAATGTCGACGTAGTAGTTATGTGCACTTGATGTGATGATGATGGTTTGTAGTGTATAGTGGTGATTTTTCCTTACTACTAGCATTACGTCATTTAGATGATAGATTTTTATTATGTTAGAAGTTAGCATGGTTGGGTGCGTGAGTGTGGATACCATTAAGTTCAAAACAGTAGGTTATAAATATTTTTTAATTGGCAAGCACATATATTGATAGTCTTCTAGTTGTACCTTCAATTTCTTATTATGCATGTTAGTATCATCGTCTCTTATTATTGTCCTTGCCCGATAGACTGAGGACTTCCCGCTCCCCAAAGCCCTGACGCTCAAAAGAAGGAAAATACCATGTTGTACGGTGCGTTGAACCTAACGGGGGGCGTAATATGATCCCCATCAGTATGTAGAGAGGAGTATAAGAGTACCATAGAAATGTATAATAATTCTAGCGACTAGACATTTCAATTATCTAAATACTACAATGATAATTGATAAAATAACTGAAAAATAAAATACCTTCGTGTATGCAAGCAATCAAACTGGTATTTAGCCAGAAAACTTATTGAAGATGTCTGGCAAAAAAATTCAGTAGATGGTCCTTCAATTGACTGCACTTTTCAAGGAAATATATAAAAGTTGGGCCTTCCATAGGCTAGATAATAAAATTTCATCGTACTATAAAAAAATATAATGCATATAATTAATGTCATGTCAGGAAAATGTATAAATGGAATTATTTGCTCAGCAACAGAGCAGGAAAAACCAGCTAAACTTTTTTTTTCCTTTATATATGGCATTTGTTTGACTATTACAAAGGTTGGGTGTATGCTGAATTAACTACAAACGGCTAAATCCACTAGCTACTCATAATCCATATAAAACCATTTTAAGATGCTTCCGCCCACACAATGATCCTGTAAGTTTAGCAAATAGAACACCACCAGCGAGGAATCAAGATTTTCTATAAAAAGGAACAATTTATCATTTTAATATTTCGTAATGACATAATATGTTTTTCCCAGAAGTGGATACCCCTATCATCTAACAGGAAGAGTATGACTCTAACAAAGTATAAGGGGCATGCAAAACTTCATTTCCATGAAAGGGCACTACCTGCAGCTAAGAAAGTTCAAACTGAAACAAAAAGACAAGCTTCACAAGCGGACACCAAGGCTATATTTGATTCGGCGGTGTTGGGTGCATCCGGTGGGTCAAAACGCTACTTTGGAACCGGAGGGGGAGAGATAGGGGTCGAAACGGAGCGGATCGGGGTCGTTTCCTCCTTGCTGCGGGTGTAAACAGAGCAAATGCCGGTGGCGGCCATTTGTTTACCCACTGTCCGACAGCATTTGCTCCAAACGGAGGCGGCGAAATGCCGAACCAAACGAAGCCCAAGTCAAACTCTCAAGACAACAATCACATATTATAACCTACTCTCAAAGGACCGGTCAACTCAAAGGACTCCCTCCACGGCGTGCTCGTCACACCCGTCATCTCGAGATCGATGGCGACAGAGTGACTTTGGAGAGAGGGCGGTGGATAAGGCGAGATTGTATTAACTATTAAGAAGGCTTAGGGTAGGGTTTGGGGAATCGCACGGAAGCCCAAACAATTGATAGACGGTTTCCTCATTCGCGCACTGTACGGGCTAGCCCATCATAACTGTATAAGTAATTTTTTATATTATAAAAGGGCGCTGCTATCCCCCCACATCGCAGTTTTGGCTATTCGCACCGCACTTTTTTTTAATTTTTCGTGTCTTTTGGAAATACGTCTTGTACATGCATTTTTAAGAAATGTGTTCAACACGAAAGTTTTAGATCTCGACGGCATCCACAACTTTCGTGTTGAACATTTTTCCTAAAAATGCATGTACAAAGCGTACTTTGGAAATACGCTCAGGTTTCGCGCATTTTGGAAATACGTCTTGTACATGCATTTTTAGGAAAACTGTTCAACACGAAAGTTGTAGATGTCGTCGAGATCTACAACTTTTGTGTTGAACACTTTTCCTAAAAATGCATGTATAAGACGTATTTTCAGAAGACACGAAAAAATAGGAGAAAGTGCGGTGCGAATAGCCAAAACTGCGGTGCGGATAGCAACCCCCTTATAAAAAAGTAAATAGCATATATGTTATCAATTTAATATTTAATCATGTTTTATTTTAAAATTTTATGATTTTAAAATTTATTCTTAATTAATGTTATCCCAATTATATCGAGCTAATGTCAGAGATCTATACTTTATTCATTCTTTTATATAATGGTGAATTGGTGATTAATAATAATAAAATGAATTAACTATGAAGTTAAAATTAATTTCTTATTTATGATTTTCAATATTTGAATTTTTTTTTGGAACAGGCTATTTCAGATCTTCGGGTGGCTCCAATCACTGTTGCTTCACAACATCAAGAGGCTTTGCATCAGGCTGAGCTTGTGGGCCTTATTCACCGAGGATACTATGTGGAAGCACCGGGGTAAGGCGGCTTGGCTGGCAAAGGGTAACCATAATACCCGCCTATTTTCACGTGCGTGCTTCACCCCGACGGAGGAAAAATCATATTGCTCGTCTCTTTGATGAGGACGGCGTTCGTGTGGAGTCGCGTGCGGGGATCCAAGGGTTGATTTTGAGGAGCTTTTTCGTTCCACTGGTCCCTCTGCTGCGGATTTTGCGGAGATGTTCCTTGGTGGGAACATGGTGTTGACTGATGAAATGAACGCAACGCTATGCCAACCTTTCCCTCAGACTGAGGCACATGTCGCTCTCTCCTAAAGTTACTATTTAAATTCTCAATTTCTTGAATAATGGAGTGTCTTCTCCGGAGTTCCATAATACGAATATTATTTTGATTCCTAAATGCGCTATGCCCACATCGCTGCATCTTTTCTGGCCCATTAGTTTATGTAATGTTGTCTACCGGTCCACCGAATATCTACCAAGTGTATCCCTAATTGCCTCTGACCCTTCATGGACTCTATTAACTCCCCTCTCCAATCAGCCTTTATTCTGAGCCGACTTATTAGGAATAATATTCTTCTGGCCTTCGAGATAAATCACTTCCTTTTTGCTACATCAAACACATCTGAGGCGTGTTTTGCTCTTAAACTTGACTTGTCCAAGACTTATGATCGAGTTGAATGGCCTTTTCTGGAGTGCGCCCTATCTTGTTTGTGGTTTTCTACTAGTTTTATCGCTCTTCTCAGGTGTTGTGTTACCTCGATACTCTTTCACTTTTTATGGGGGATGTTTGGGAGCCTTCATTCTAGTCGGGGGATTCAGCAGGACAACTCACTCTCCCCTTATTTATTTTTAATGTGCTCTGAATGTTTTAGAGGTTTACTGAGTGAGTTGAATGGTTGGGTACCTTGCAAAGAGTGGTTGTGTGCCCTCTTGCTCCGCGGATCTCTCATTTGTTGTTTGTCGATGACACGTTGGTTTTTGCTCATGCAGATAGGGGGCGGCTTTTGCTATATTCAGGATTTCGGACTCCTCTTGGGCGTCGGGTCTTATGATTAATTTGCAAAAGTTGACAATGATTTTTAGTCGTACTACTCCAGTGGTGGTCGTGGAGGATGGGGGTGTTGTACTGCACCGTGCAGTGCAACATCCAACGACTGCCAGTGCATCAGCACTCGCACACGCATCTCGGCGCAAGTGTTGATGCACTCGCAACCGTTGGATGTGATGCACTGCACGGTGCAGTGCAGCACACCCACAGCTTCCACGAAGGATATTTTGGCCATCTTGGGTGGGTGACCCGATGTACCCTCCATGAGACTTACTTGGGGATGCCAGCTTTGATTGGGTGTTCTAGCTATGGTTGTTTTAAATATCTTGTTGGATAGGGTTTGACAACGTCTTCATGGGTAGAAAGTTCGTCTTCTCTCTCGGGCGGGCCGTGCGATTCTTATTAAGGATGTCTTGACTGTCATCCCTACTTTTGTTACGAGTTCTTTCTGACTTCCGCACAGGCTCTTGCGGGAGATAGAGTCTCGTATTGCCTCTTTCTGGCGGTAAGTGAGTGGGCGTCGGGGGGACTCAGTGGAAATCTTAGCATCCTTATGTGAATCAAAATCGATGGGCGGTTGGGCTTTCGCCAGTTGGATGCTTTCAACTCTGCCCTTTTGGCAAAACAGGTTTGGTGCCTCATCACGAGGCCCGACTCCTTGGTTGCTCGTCTCTTTCGGGCGCGTTATTACCCACATTGGGTCTCGTTTACGGCTGCGCTGGGTAGTCGTCCCTCCTTTTGATGGCGTAGTTTTTGTGTTGTCTGACCCCTGCTTGCTGCTGGCTCTCGAATTTCGTTTGGGATAGGGACGAGCATTCACATTTGACATGATCGTTGGATCCCTCGTCCAACCTATTTTCTAATATAAACTCCCAGGCTGATCGGTGTTGTTCCCCAAATGGTGTGTGAGCTATTTAAGCATGACTATTGGGAGTGGGGCAGTTATCTGGGTTTTGTTTTCGGCTAATGATGGGACAACAATCCTTCACATTTTACTGGGGCAAGCCACAGAGTCGGATGGTTGGGTTTGGTACTATATATTCTCTTAATGGTGTTTTCACTATTCAGAGTGTCTACCAACTAGCTCTTCGCATGCTTATCTCGGGAGGGGGGGGGGGGGGGGGGGGGGGGGGGAGAGGGGGGCATCATCCTCCTCCTTGACGCTGTCATGGAACTTCACTTGGCGGACGTGTGTTTTGTCTAAGGTTCCTTCATTTCTTTGTTAGGGTAGAAAATCCTACCAACGATCTCTTTTCTTGTTCGCCGACATTGCTTGGCCTCGGGCGGCTGGCCTCGGGCAGCTGGCCTCTATGCAGCTATCCTGATGAGGGATTTTGTCACGCCTTTGGTCGATGCTCCTTGGTGGATTCGATCTGACCTACATTGATGTTTCCCAACTTTACTTATGTTGGTTCGTTGGGGTCGAGATTGGAGTGGTCGCAAAGCGTGCATGATTCCTTGCCCTCGGATAAGTTTGCTCTATTTGCTAGTTGTTACGGCTTATTGGGCTCTTTGGTGGCGTTGCAACCATATGCTTTGGGAGTGCATATTGAAGCCCATGGCAGAGACATTATTCTTTATTTGCTCGGTGATCGTTGTGCCTCCGGAGGAGCTCGAGGACCCGCCGCCGGCTGGATCTCCTCCTCATGCAGCTCTGTGAAGATTAATTTTGATGGGGTGGTTCGGGCCGGGCCTTCTCTGTCGTGCGCAGGTGTGATATCTCGAGGTTCTTCTGATTCTTGTGTGCCCCAGCAATCCGGAGTTTGGACTCTGTCGTCATCAGCTATGGTGGCCGAAGCTCTTGCGACATGGTTGGCTCTTGAGCTGGCAATGGAGTTTTGATGACAGTCTATGGCGGTGGAGGGGGACTCTGCTACGCTTATACACTCTTTATTTTCTTCGAAGGCGCCTTTTTTTGGACCGCCCTATCACCCTCGAGTCTTGTGTCTGGATGTCATACTACCCACCTATTTCATTTGTTTTGGCTCGGCGGTAGATTAAGAGTTGCTCGTGCTACTGTGTTATAGTTTTTTGGGGTAATTGTTATTAGCACTCTTATTTTGGCTATTCACACTCACCATTAGGGTTTTGGAGGCTCTCAAAAACCCTAACCACACTCGATCCTTTTCTTCGCAAAACAACCCTACTCCGGTGCGATTTCCTGTTTGCCAAGCTTTATGACTTCCCATCGCTCACCCCCACCGGACCATTGAACTTGGCCAGATTTCATGCTGGCACACCAACGACGTTCGAGGATGCCTTCAAGATTGATGATTCGCTGATTTCCGCCTGCAAGGGGTTGGAGAGGACTGAGAATGCCCTTAAGTAGGTGTCTTGATCTTGATTCTGGATCTCCGTATTGGAAGAGGTATTGAAAAATTGTGTTTGATGCTAATTTTGAGTTTTGCTAGCCAGAATTTAGGTTAATCCTAAGAAAAATTTAGGTTAGTTGTGTGTTAATGTATCACTAAATCTTGCATTTTCAAAATCCTGATTCCTATTATGTAATTGTTGCCCCTCTCCATGATTACAGCTGGATTCTTCTCCTGGCCAACTCATTTTGGAGACCGCTCTAAATTTGGCATCCCCCTTATTCTAGTGTTGATGGAGGATTTTTGGGAAGGGATTGATCTCCTTCCATGATGGCGCCGACACCTCCTCCTTACCCTCTTAGTGTTTCTCCACTCTATATAAAGAGGTGTGGCCGACCATCCATATCAACGTAGAGCAACAGTCTTTGACGTTCTTCTTCCAGGCGGGTGCTTGGCCGCCGACCTCCGCCCAGCCTCCGGTGTAGCAGATTTCGGCAGAGAGATATTTCGGCTTCTTCCTCTCGGGCGACGAGTTCATCTTGCCACCGAATCAGTGTTCCTCTTCCAACTAGCTTTCTCTTTTACCGCAGGAGTCCATCTTGTAATATTCTGCACGCTAGCGCCCGACGGTAAGGCTACCGCTGGCGATACCTCACAGGAATAGTTTCTTCTCTCATCGCCAGATCTTTTTCTCGTCACAACATGTACGACCGGATCTTGGAGAATTCGAGATTTCCATCTTTTTCTCGGTTTATTTTTTCCCTCCATTTTAGCCGTATTGTATGTTTGAGAAATTAATAGTAAATTCATCTCTGCATGTACAGTGGACGTACCCAATTTCGGGAAATCACTTTAAAATTGGTGTGCCTTTGTTTGGGAGCTTTTATTTCTTTTTTCTTCTTATTATTTTGTGCACATATTATTCTTCGCAATAACTCGTTTGGCCGATAGAAAAATTATTTGGAACATGATTATTCATCCGCACTCGGACCGATTTTTCACAACAATTCTCTGCCCTAAAATCACAGACTTAGCTGTGCCTGCCAACAGAAGAATTTTGGAGATTGAAACTATAAAATTGTTGAAGTATGAGACCGGGCGGTCTGGCAGTCTATGCTTGGCGGGTTGTAGACCGCGCGGTCTAGCGGTTACTCTCCAGCGGTTTGATATCCAGGCTGTTGCTATTTGTAGTCCGGCAGTCTGGCGACTTGTCTACGGTGGCTTGGAGATCGGGCGGTCTAGCGGTCTCCTACAACATCTCGCTCTCTTTCTCTGGTATTGCCGAGTGGTTAGCCCATTGTCTAACCGCGCGGCTTGTTCGGTCTGCTTATTTCTAACCGCACAATCTCTGTACATTTTTTAGTCCCACATTATTAGTTTGTACTCTCTCCCCTCTCCTCCATTCTATAAAAGGGAGGTCATACCTTTGTAAATGATATCTTTTTGGATAATAAAACTTTCAATTATTCAAAGTTTCAGCTTGTTTTCTAGTCGTTTGTTCGCTACTTTCACATGGTATCAGAGGACTCGATTTTCTCTTCCTGATTTTGTGCCCCTCTCTGACCGCGCGACATGTCCGCGCGGCTTGCTTCTTCTTCTCCTCGCGACATATTTTCGCGGCTTGTTTCTTCCGCCTGTTTGCTTGCGCCCTATTCGCGCGACCTATTTCTTTTGCTTGTTTCTTGCTTGCGACCTGTTCTAGTCGTCGTGCCCTCCTCCTCTTTTTAAGTCGTCGCGTCCTGTTATTGCCTTGTTCGCCTTTCTCCTCCCAGCAACCTCCTCTTCTGTTCGCGCGGTCTGTCTTCTAGCCGCCCGACTTCTTTCCCTCTGCTTGGTTCTGCGGCTTGGTCGTGGCTTTTCTGGCCGCTGCTGTCTGACATCGTGACCGCTGCAGCTCTCCTTCTTCTTTTCCCGCGGCTTGTTTCCTAACCGCGCGGCTTCCTGTTGCTTTCTTCTATGGCTATTTTCGGATAATAAAACTTTCAATTATTCAAAGTTTCAGCTTGTTTTCTAGTCGTTTTTCTCCTACTTTCACATGGTATCAGAGGACTCGATTTTCTCCTCCTGATTTTGTGCCCCTCTCTGACCGCGCGACATGTCTGCGCGGCTTGCTTCTTCTTCTCCTCGCGACCTGTTTTCGCGGCTTGTTTCTTCCGCCTGTTTGCTTGCGCCCTATTCGCGCGGCCTATTTCTTTTGCTTGTTTCTTGCTTGCGACCTGTTCTAGTCGTCGTGCCCTCCTCCTCTTCTTAAGTCGTCGCGTCCTGTCGTCGCGACCTGTTATTGCCTTGTTCGCCTTTCTCCTCCCAGCAACCTCCTCTTCTGTTCGCGCGGTCTGTCTTCTAGCCGCCCAACTTCTTTCCCTCTGCTTGGTTCTGCGGCTTGATCGTGGCTTTTCTGGCCGCTGGTGTCTGACATCGTGACCGCTACAGCTCTCCTTCTTCTTTTCCCGCGGCTTGTTTCCTAACCGCGCGGCTTCCTGTTGCTTTCTTCTATGGCTATTTCTGAGAATTCAACTGCCACCACTCCTGTAGCCAATCCGGCTTCGCCTCCTCCTCCTACTCCTTCCGGAAACCTTGGCACGGTTTATAAACTAGTTGGTTCCAACTATCTAGATTGGAGCGTTTCTTTCACATTTTTCCTTCACTCTCAGCACAAACGTCATCACCTCACCGATGACCCTCTGCCTTCAGATTCTGCTCAATTTTATGATTGGGATGCGAGTGATGCACTTGTCCGCACTTGACTGGCTAACATCCTCTCTGATGAATGCCTTCCCGTCATACGCCATGATGAGACGGTTAAGGCCGCATGGCTTCACCTTGCTGCTCTTTACTCGAAGGGGACCCAGACGTCCCGTATCTATACTCTCTATGCGGACCTCTTCGCTTGTCCTTCCATGACTCCTGCTGCGGCTTATCAGCAGGTTCAGGCCCTTGACGCTGATATCTGTCAACTCTTTGTCGGAGGTGACGAACGGAGTACAAATCTGTCTCTTCAAGACCTCTTCTCGGATGAAATGGCAGTCGACCTCTATATGTTTCGTTCTCTCATGGAAGACCGGATTTTTGGATATGTATATAGCGCCTTGTTGTCATAGAACATAGGCAGAGGATAGTCGTAGACCTCTCCTAGGTCAAGCATGAGAGCCCGCAACCATTTTAACTCACACGTGGTTGACGCCATACTCCGATATTCGGCTTCTGCACTAGACCTTGAGACAACAGACTGCTTCTTGCTCTTCCAGCTCACAAGATTACCTCCAACAAATGTGCAAAAACCCGATGTAGATTTACGGTCACCTTTATCATCCACATAGCTTGAGTCTGAGTAGGCTTCAACTCTCAGATGACCATGCTTCTAAAAGAGTAGCCCTTTTCCTGGTGCTGCTTTGACATACTCTAGTATCTTCAAGACAGACTGAAGATGACATTCCCTGGGAGCTTGCATGAACTGACTGACCTTGCCTACAGCATAGGCGATGTCGGGTCTGGTCACCGTGAGATAAATGAGTTTGCCCACCAGACGTCTATACCTCGTGGCATCAGATATAAGAGGTGAGTCATCTGTCCATGTTTTGTCCTCTCTAGTGGCCATGGGATACCGGGCTGTTTTGGCACCGGTCAATCCTGCCTCTTGTAGAAGATCAAGAGCATACTTCCGTTGGGAGAGAACCAACGAGTCGGGATTCCGAGAGATTTCTATCCCCAAAAAATATTTCGGGGAGCCCATATCCTTCGTGACTAGGTGTTGACGAAGGTGTTTCTTTGTCAAGTCCACCCCAGCCTGGTCATCGCCGGTAAGAAGAATATCATCCACATACACCGCCAAAACCACAAGGCCCGATGCGGTTTTGCGAATAAACAATGAGTGATCGGCTGAACTTCTTGTAAAGGCAATGACAACCACAATGCCACTAAACTTGTCGAACCATGCCATAGGGCTCTGTTTTAGGCCGTAGATGGCCTTATTTAACTGGTATACTTGTGTCTCCCCCTGAGCAATATACCCAGGAGGTTGCTCCATATAGACGTCCTCCTGAAGATCCCCATACAAAAAACCATTCTTGACATCAAGCATGGAAATAGCCCACTCCCTGTTGACAGCCACAGAAAGAAGAACCCGGATGGTGCTGAGGCGAGCAACCTGGGAGAAAGTATCAAAATAGTCAACTCCATAAGTCTGAGTAAAGCCTTTGGCCACCAGTCGGGCTTTGTAACGATCCACAGTGCCGTCTGGGCGAAACTTCACAACGAACACCCAGCGGCAGCCAACCACATTAGTACCTACCGGTGGAGGAACAAGGGTCCAGGTACCCCTTTCAGTAAGAGTGGTGATTTCCTCATCCATGGCAGATTTCCAATGAGGAATAACAAGAGCCTCCTGGTAAGTGCGAGGAGTGGTAGTAGCCGAGATAGCCAAAGCAAAGCACCTGCGAGAGGGAGTAAGCCGATCATAGGAAATAAAAGCCGCAAGCGGGTGTTGGATACACGCCCGCACCCCTTTGCGAAGAGCAATGGGAAGATCCAGATCGTCTTGTGCCTTAGGGACCGGAGTGTCCGTGGCGGAGAAAGCTGGCCCAGGACTAGAGAGAGACGGCTGCGGAGAAAAAGGAGGGGATATAATAAGGAGAGGAGGAGACGGAGGAGGAGATGATATAGGAGGGGAGTCGTCGATATGCGTAGAAGGATCACAGAGAGATGGTGGAGAGTCAGAGACAGTAGGAGGGAGCGGGGATGGAGAAGAAAAGTAGGATGCATTTTCGAAGAAGGTGACGTCCGCGGAAACAAACTGTTTGTGCAGAACGGGGTCAAAGCAACAATAGCCTTTTTGAGTGGTCGAGTATCCCAAAAAGACATATTTTGTGGAACGGGAGGAAAGCTTGTCACGGGTAGCAGACGGAGCATGCACAAAAGACGTACACCCAAAGATACAGAGAGGAAGAGGAAAGGGTTCCTTGCCCGGGTAGAGAATGGAGAAGGGGGTCTTGCCGTGAAGAACCGAAGAGGGAATGCGATTGATGAGATAGCAGGCAAGAAGAACAACATAGCCCCAGTAGGAGCGAGGCACCTGCATCTGCGTCATTAGAGTGCGAGCGATATCGAGGAGATGACGGTTTTTACGCTCCGCCACCCCATTTTGCTGGGAGGTGTAAACACAGCTAGTCTGATGAATAAGACCATGTTGCATACAAAAAGATGAAAACTCATGACTGAGATATTCTTTAGCATTATCAGAGCGTAGCACTTTAATAGAAATAACAAACTGAGTTTTAATCATATTGTAAAAGGATTTCCATACAGATAATAGTTCAGAGCGATCTTTTAATAGATACACCCAGGTACATCTAGAGAAATCATTAATAAAAGTTACAAAGTAAGAATTACCCCGACCAACGGTGAGAGTAGGAGCAGGACCCCAGACATCAGAATGAATGAGATCAAAAGGGCGGGAGGAACCACGGCCTTGCTTCGGCGGGAAGGAGGAGCGGTGATGTTTGCCAAGCTGATACGCATCACAGTTGAGCAGAGGACTGGTATGAGGTAAGTGGGGAAGAAGCTGACGAAGAATCCGAGGAGGAGGATGTCCAAGGCGAAGATGCCATTGAAGCAGATCAGTAGACGAGGAAGAGAAGGCGGACTGAGCGGAAACATTGTCGAGGAAGTAGAGGCCGCCACTCTCAGTCCTAGTAGCAATCGTCCGTTGGGTCCTGAAAATAATAAGAAGTAGGAGTAAATAATACAGAGCACTAAAGTTGCTTGCATAAAGTAGTAACTGAGAGCAAATTGCAAGGGAACTTCGGGACATAGAGAGTGTCTGCTAAGCGAAGCGACGAGGTGACTTGAACCATGCCCGTCCTGTGAACCGGGGAAGGCGAACCATCCGCAACAAGAACCGGGGGTAACCGATCATGCGTCTCTAGGAGAGAGAAGTAGTGAGGGTTTCCGGTCATGTGATTTGTAGCAACAGAGTCAATCAGCCATTTACCTTGGGTAACGACGTGTGCACTACCTGAGGTCGTGGCCACAAAAGCAGATGGCCGAGAGGAGGCAGAGGTTGAGGAAGAAGTATCACCGGAGGGACGAAGATGAGGATGTTTCTGCCAGCAGCGGTAAACAGAGTGGCCGGTACGACCACAGTGAGAGCATAGGAACCTTGACAGACCACGCGTGCCAGACTGGCTGCGGCCACTATTGCCACCCCGCTGAACTTGGTGAGCATAGGAGTCCTGTGGAGGAGGGGAGGACAACAGAGGACGTTGGAGCAGTGAAGTAACAGCGGCGATGCGAGCCACGGTGGCATCCAAGGTGGGAGACTCTGCTTCGCTCAAGATCTGCTGGCGGATCATATCAAAAGACTCAGGGAGCCGTAGAAGATAACAAACAACCAGGAGTTCCTGGAAGTGTTTGTGCTGCTCGGCCAAGTCCGCGGAGAAAGGGCGATTCTGGAGGATTTCGGCGCAAAGAGCTTGAACTTGCTGATAAGCTGCAGAAGGAGACATGGAAGGGCGAGCGAAGAGATCCACATAGAGAGTATAAATGCGGGATGTCTGGGCCCCCTTCGAGTAGAGAGAAACAAGGTGAAGCCACGCGGTCTTGACCGTCTCTTCATGGAGTATGATAGGAAGACATTCATCGGAGAGGCTGTTAGCCAACCACGTGCGGACAAGCGCATCACTGGCATCCTAGCCATCAAATTCAGCAGAGTCTAGAGGAGGAGGGTCATCAGTGAGGTGATGACGTTTGCGCTGAGAGCGAAGAAGAAAGGTGAAAGAAATGCTCCAATACGGATAGTTGGAGCCAACAAGTCTAGAAACCGTGCCAAGGTTGCCAGAGGGAGTAGGAGGCAGAGCCAGAGTGGTGATAGGAGTGGTGGTAGTGGAGGTTTCAGAAAGGGCCATAGGAGAAATCAGCGAGAAGACGCGCGGTTAGAATACAAGTCACGCGGATAGGAAGAAGAAAAGCTGCGGCGGACACGATGTCAGACACCAGCGGCCAGAGAGGCCACAACCAAGCCGCAGATCCAAGCAGGGAAAGAAGTTGAACGGCTAGAAGATAGACCGCGCGAACATAAGGGAGGAACAAACAAGGTGAATAAGGCAACAGGTCGCGACAAACAAAGAGACAGGTCGCTGCGACTGAAAAAGGCAGGAAAAAGGAGGTCGCGCGGACAGGGCGTAAGCAGGCGGAAGTGACAAGCCGTGAGAACAGGTCGCGAGAAGAAGAGGCAAGCCGCGCGGACAGGGCGCACAAATCAGGAGGAGAAGATCGATAGCATGTTAGAAGTAGCGAACAAACGACTAAAGTAGCGAACAAACGACTAGAAAACAAGCCGGAACTTTGAATAATTGAAATTTTATTATCCAAAAAGATATAATTTACAAAGGTATGGCCTCCCTTTTATAGAATAGAGGAGAGAGGATAGATTACAAACTAACAATGTGGGACTAAAGCTATACAACAGGTCTGGGCGGCTAGAACAACAGACCAGAACAGGCCGCGCGGTTAGACAATGTTCTAACCGCTCGGCAATACCAGAAGCAAGAGAGAGATGCGGTAGGAGACCGCTAGACCGCCCGGTTTCCAAGCCGTCGTAGATAAACCGTCAGACCGCCGGGCACCACACAGCAACAACCTGGATATCAACCCGCCAGACTCAAACTGCCAGACCGCCCGGTCTACAACCCGCCAGGCTCAAACCGCCAGACCGCCCGGTCTCATACTTAGACACTCCCCCTCAAGCTGGAGCATAGATATCAATCATGCCCAGGTTGTCACAAATGTGGAAGAAGGAAGTAGAAAACAGCTTGGTGAAGATATCTGTCAACTCTTTGTCAGAGGTGATGAACGGAGTGCAAATCTGTCTCTTCAAGACCTCTTCTCTGCAGCTGTCTCTCTCTAGTCCCGGGCCAGCTTTCTCCGCCACGGACGCTCCGGTCCCTGAGGCACAAGACGACCTGGATCTTCTCATTGCTCTTCGCAAAGGGGTGCGGGCGTGCACCCAACACCCGCTTGCGTCTGTTGTTTCCTATGATCGGCTTACTCCTTCTCGCAGGAATTTTGCTTTGGCTATCTCGGCTACTACTACTCCCCGCACCTACCAGGAGGCTCTTGTTATTCCTCATAGGAAATCTGCCATGGATGAGGAAATCTCCACTCTTAATGAAAGGGGTACCTGGACCCTTGTTTCTCCACCAGTGGGTACTGATGTGGTTGGTTGTCGCTGGGTGTTTGTTGTGAAGTTTCGCCCAAACGGGCACTGTGGAACGCTACAAGGCCCGACTGGTGGCCAAAGGCTTTACTCAGACTTATGGGGTTGACTACTTTGATACTTTCTCCCTAGTTGCTCACCTCAGCACCATCCGAGTTCTTCTCTCTGTGGCCGTCAACCGGGATTGGGCTATTTCCCAGCTTGATGCCAAAATGCTTTTCTCTATGGGGATCTTCACGAGGACGTTTACATGGAGCAACCTCCGGGGTATGTTGCTCAGGGGGAGACACGAGTATGCCAGTTGAAGAAGGCCATCTATATCCTAAAACAGAGCCCTCGAGCATGGTTCGACAAGTTCAGTGGCATTGTGGCTGCCATCGGCTTTGCAAGAAGTTCGGCTGATCACTCGTTGTTTATTCGCAAAACCGCATCGGGCCTTGTGGTTTTGGCGGTGTATGTAGATGATATTCTTCTTACCAGCAATGACCAGGTTGGGGTGGACTTGACAAAGAAACACCTCCGTCAACACCTTGTCACGAAGTATATGGGTTCCCCGAAATACTTTTTGGGGATAGAAATCTCTCGGAAGCCTGACTCGCTGGTTCTCTCCCAACGGAAGTATGCTCCTGATCTTCTATGAGAGGCAGGATTGACCGGTGCCAAACCAGCATGGTATCCCATGGCTACTGGAGAAGACAAAACATGGACAGATGACTCACCTCTTATATCCGATGCCACAAGGTATAGACGTCTGGTAGGCAAACTCATTTATCTCACGGTGACTAGACCCGACATCGCCTATGCTGTAGGCAAGGTTAGTCAGTTCATGCAAGCTCCCAGGGAATGTCATCTTCAGTCTGCCTTGAAGATATTAGAGTATATCAAAGCAGCACCGGGAAAAGGGCTACTTTTTCAGAAGCATGGTCATCTGAGAGTTGAAGCCTACTCAGACTCAAGCTATGCGGATGATAAAGGTGACCGTAAATCTACATCTGGCTTTTGCACATTTATTGGAGGTAATCTTGTGAGCTTGAAGAGCAAGAAGCAATCTGTTGTCTCAAGGTCAAGTGCAGAAGCTGAATATCGGAGTATGACGTCAACCACGTGTGAACTAAAATGGTTGCGGGCTTTCATGTTTGACCTAGGAGAGGTCTACGACTATCCTCTTCCTATGTTCAGTGACAACAAGGCCGCTATATACATATCCAAAAATCCGGTCTTCCATGAGAGAACGAAACATATAGAAGTCGACTGCCATTTCATCCGGGAAGAGGTCTTGAAGAGACAGATTTGCACTCCGTTTGTTACTTCCGACAAAGAGTTTACGGATATCTTCACCAAGCCGGTTTCTACTTCCTTCTTCCACATTTGTGACAAGCTGGGCATGATTGATATCTATGCTCCAGCTTGAGGGGGACTGTTGAAGTATGAGACCGGTCGGTCTATGCCTGGCGGGTTGTAGACCGCGCGGTCTAGCGGTTACTCTCCAGCGGTTTGATATTCAGGCAGTTGTTGTTTGTAGTTCGGCAGTGTGGCGGCTTGTCTCCGGTGGCTTGGAGACCGGGCGGTCTAGCGGTCTCCTGCAGCATCTCGCTCTCTTTCTCTGGTATTGCCGAGCGGTTAGCCCATTGTCTAACCGCACGGCTTGTTCGATCTGCTTATTTCTAACCGCACAATCTCTGTACATTTTTTAGTCCCACATTGTTAGTTTGTACTCTCTCCCTTCTCCTCTATTCTATAAAAGGGAGGTCATACCTTTGTAAATGATATCTTTTTGGATAATAAAACTTTCAATTATTCAAATTTTCGGCTTGTTTTATAGTTGCTTGTTCGCTACTTTCACAAAAATTTATGGGGTTGTTGGGTCTTAAATAAGATATGAGAGGATGCCCTTAAGATTGACTGTTGAAATCGAGATTCGATTCTACCTAGAGTTCGGACCTAGAAGTGTGACTCACACTTACTTCTCCCAAATCGTCCCAAGGTGAGAGACCTGAATTTGGAAAATGACCCTTGGCTCTAGCGTGGAGGTCCCACATCACACCCAAAAGACCTTTGAGATCTCCCCATCCCTAGCCAATGTTGAACTAGGTGTCTTGGAGGATGAAGGAAGAAGATGAAGATTGGTGAAAAATGGATCCCTCTCCAAGGCACCCCAAGGGTCTATTTATAGATTTTTTGGGGATGACCTGCCAATAGCGCAATCTTGTTGCTTTAAAATACTGAAATACCTTGGGATGGTCTGCCAACAGCCAAACTTCGCTATTTTGAATAGCTATTTGCAGCCCACTAGGGGTAAAATAGCAGACCCTCAAGTCGGGCGAGATTCTCGAGCCGGGCAAGACCCTCAAGCCGGGTGAGCTGCTCAAGCAGGGCGAGAACTAGGCCGGGCGTGACCTCCATGGTGTCGCCAGACGACAGTGGCGTTGTCGGGAAACACCCTAAAAAGGTCGGGGCGGGTGTTGTCTTGCCACCACTCCCGCCCCTCCTGATTAACAAGGGATGGGGGCGAGTGTCGGCCTCCTACCGCACCCGCCCCCTGAAATAGGGTCGGGGCTGGTGCTGGCCTCCCGCCGCACCCGCGCAATGAAATAGGGTCGGGGAGGGTGCCGGCCTCCCGCCACACTCGCTCCCTGAAAATAGGGTCAGGGCGGGTGCCGACCTCCCGCCGCACCCGCCCCTTGAAGTAGGGTCGGGGCGGGTGCTGGCTGTAAAACATTCTTCCGTCACGTGAAATATAATAGAGAGTCCGGTAAGGGCCCCATGCCATATTCCACAAACAAGCAGCAGAATTACAGGTTAATATTCAAACGATTACACGCATCCTAACTCAGAGCATTCTAGTGGAAGCTTTAGGGGTTATTATTGAACTTATCAAACACGAATATCCATTATATATAAACAACATCATTTATATATCTCACATGAATGTATACAGAAATACATAAAAGTATTTGGCCTTAAGGCCTTACAGTTAAACTTCATAGGTGTGGATTAAAAACATCGGCGCGCAGGCCGGCCACACATGAAAACAGTAATACTTTTCCACTCGACCTTCGAGATCCAGCACAACAGCAAGGGCTTCAGCCCGCTATTTCTTGCTCAGTCCAGCACCTGCTCAGGGTCATTCCACCACAAGGGTGAGAAACAAGACAACGATCAGCATTCAGTTGACCAATTATAACGACCCTACCCCATACCCGGGGCAGCGGTTAAATCCCTGCAAGCAAAGCAATCACAATAGCTATATCACAAGAAAGTGCATTTCCGCACATTTCAATATATCACAAACGTCGGCCTCACGGCCCGACATTCTGTGCACTCAGGGCACTTTATCGGTGTACCGGATTACCCAGGGTCCCACCACCGTTCAAAGGTCCCAGACCCAACAGTCAACTTTGAGCATTCATACTCCACGGCTCACGGTCGGAGACTTTAGTCTTGATGGCATACAACCACAGACTCTCATTATGTGATCCTAACTGTAAGAAACGAACTAGAAACAAGCCGGAACGGGTATAACTGAAATTTTATTATCAGAAAAAGGTATCTATTACAAAGGTATGGCCTCCCTTATATAGAATGGAGGAGATGGGAGAGAATACAAATACCCAATGTGGGACTAAAAATACAAAAGACATCATCTACAAAGCTAACCGCCAAACCGCCAAGGAGACCGCCTAACCGTGCGGTTAGTAGGAACTAACCGCCCGGTCACTACCAGAGAACAAGCAGCCGACCACCGAGATCCAGAGATAAGCCGGCAGACCGCCCGGCTACCAAACCGCCAGACCGCCCGGCTACCAAACCGCCAGATTAGCCGGGCTGACCGCCCGGCCACCAGACCGCCAGTCCTAGCCGCCTGTCCGCCCAGGTCTATACATCAACACTCCCCCTCAAGCTGGAGCATAGATGTCAATCATGCCTAGCTTGCTGCAAATGTGGAAGAAGGAGGCGGACACAGGTTTTGTGAATATATCTGCCAGCTCTTTCTCCGAGGTAACAAACGGAGTGCAAATCTGGTTCTTCAACACTTCTTCTCGAATGAAGTGACAATCAACCTCTATGTGCTTTGTTCGCTCATGGAATACCGGATTTTTGGAAATGTAGATCGCAGCCTTGTTGTCGCAGAACATGGGAAGAGGATAGTTATAGACCTCTCCTAGATCCAGCATGAGAGCCCGCAACCATTTTAACTCACACGTGGTTGATGCCATGCTACGATATTCTGCTTCCGCACTAGACCTGGAGACGACTGACTGCTTCTTGCTCTTCCAGCTAACCAAGTTTCCTCCAACAAACGTGCAAAATCTGGAAGTCGACTTGCGATCCCCTTTGTCGTCCGCATAGCTAGCGTCGGAGTATGCTTCGACTCTTAGGTGACCGTTTTTCTGAAAGAGAAGACCTTTCCCAGGTGCGGACTTCACATACCCCAATATCCTTAGAGCAGATTGAAGATGACATTCCCTAGGCGACTGCATAAACTGGCTGACCTTTCCCACTGCATAGGAGATGTCTGGTCTGGTCACCGTAAGGTAGATGAGTTTGCCAACAAGACGTCGATACCTCGTAGTATCTAATAGAGGAGGTGATTCGTCTGTCCATGTCTTGTCTTCTCCAGGAGCCATGGGATACCGGGCAGGTTTAGCACCCGTCAACCCTGCCTCTTTCAACAAATCAAGAGCATACTTCCGTTGGGAGAGAACCAAGGAACCCGGTTTCCGAGAGATTTCAATTCCCAAGAAGTATTTTGGAGAGCCCATATCCTTCGTGACTAGGTGTTGGCGGAGATGGACCTTCGTCAAGGCTACACCAGCTTGATCGTCGCCAGTGAGAAGAATATCGTCCACGTAAACAGCTAGCACAACCAGACCCGAAGATGTCTTGCGAATGAACAAGGAGTGATCAGCCGAACTCCTGGTGAAACCGATAGTGTAACGCCCCCGAATTTTCGATGATTTATTTTAAATCCTTTTTCGGCGTTACGTTGACGTTTTCCGTCTCGAGCCGTTGTTAGAGTACCTCGTTAGGTGTTCTTAGAGGTTTAGCCTGTTTGCGGGTTTCCCCAGCTAGCCGGTGTCTGTTTTGGAGACCCGGTTGAGCCTTTCAGGGAATTCTCGTGTTTGGCTTCGGGCGAGGTTAGCTCGAGTTTTGTTCGTCGGAAGTCGTTTTTGACTTCGCCGTTGTTCTCGTAGCCCGGGTATTTAGCTACGGTGCGATTTTGGTCGAAATCCGAGGACGTCGCGTTTTCGCGTCGTTTTGGCGGTAGTTAATTTGCGCGAGTCGTCATTTTTCTATGACGGCATGTCTTTTTACGCATGTGTTGCGTGCCGGTGTGTTTTATGCGTGCCGGTATGTTTTGTGCGTGCGTGTGCGTGCGCGCATGTGCTTGCATGCGTGGATGTAAATGTGTGCGCAGAGGTGTGCGCATCCGTGCGTTTAGCGCGTGTATTTATATGCAGGAATGTTTGTGATTGTGATTATGCGTATATGTGTATAGAGTATATGTATGTGTATACATAGATGAATAGGTATAATTATGTATAAATGTGTATAGGTGTATAAGTATATAAGTTATATTATTTATAGGTTTATATTATAGTATATATTATGTTATATTATATATTAATTAACATTAGGATTAGTTTAATATAAGTTTTTATAATAACCCCCCCCTCTCTCCCGTGAACCAGCAGCCGCCCCCCCCCCCCCCCCCCCCCCCCCCTTTTTTTTTTTTGTTGTTTTCCTGTGCGAGCCCGAGCCGGCGAAACGCCCTAGCCGACCCCCCTTCCGCCGCCCGCCGCCGGCAGCCCCGGCCCCCTCCTTCCGATCCGAGGCCGGATCCGGACTCCCCTAGGCGCGATCTCCCTCCCGAGGTAATTTATTTTGAGTTTCACCGTAGATTTTTTTCGTGATTTGGAATGGATGTGGTTTGTTTTTCGCTCCTTGTGTTGATAGAATGCAATCTTAGGTTGGTTGGAGTGATTGGAGCTTTTCGTGCTCTTGGGCGTCCGCCATAGCGCCGTTGTGCCGGCGAAATTTTTGGTGATTTAGCGAGGCAAGTGCTTCTCTCCTTTTCGCCATTTGGTCTACTTTTGTCTCTCAATTTCTTGTTAATTTCGTATATCGCATGTTAGATTTGTTGATGAATCGGAACCCTAACCCTTATCCCCTTCCGGTAACCGCGTTAGAAATTAGGCTTTTACCCTCCCGCTAGTAGATTCCCGTTTTAGGACGGCGTCGCGGTAGGTGTTTAGCGTAGGTGTGGGTTAGCGTGGAGATGGGTTTATGTTTAGGTCTATGTTTATGTTTAGGAGTTTTAGGATTTTATTTGCCTTATTTTGAGGCGTTTAGGTGTGATTGTGCACACACGGCCTATGGTCGTGCGTCTAGTAATCGTGCGACCCGATGTCGGTGCTCGTACGCTAGGCTTAGAATCGAGTGAGTGTACTCACTCGCAGTGGCGTTGCGTAATCGCAACGACTAATCCCTTAGCGTTGATTTCTCCCCGAGTGTTTTGCTCGTGTATCGAGAGTCCCTTGTCGGCTGTTACTTTTCGAAGGCCGAATCGTGGGTTGTGGTCAGTAGTGGTGGTGGATGGCTCTTTTAGGGGTTGTGTGGCGTGATGTAGCCTTGACCACACTCTTTACCTTGACCCGAGTAGTTTCTGGGCAAGTGAGTGATGGGTCTTTTGTGCCTTCACGTGTCAACCCTTGAGCAATTTGTTGACTTGGAATTAGTGGTTGGGCGATTTGGAACGCCTTCAACCTGATTTCAAGTTTCTTTTTTTTGCTACTGCCGCCTCTCACAGTTTAGGATGTTAGGCGTTTCTTCCGTAGGTGTTGCAGCATTTTTTTTGGCATCATGGCCATGTTGACTCTGCAGGTTTTTAGGCAGAGTAGTTGCTGTTTACCCGCACTTGGTGCAGGTTTGCTTTTCGCCCTTCCTTGGGCATTGTTGTTTTTACTCTAGTTGTACTCTCTTTACCTTATTTTACCTGCTTTTACCTTACTTTCCTTTTTAGCACTTGCATTCCTTGCTCTGAGGTGTTCTATTTTTCTTCTGAACGCCTCAGGTTCTGGGCGGTAGCCAGTAGGTGGCTGTTGCTAGGGTGCTGTTGGAGGTCCTTTTGTTGCCTGTTGAGACTCTCTTGAGTCATTGTGAGGTAGTTTTACTGCACTTTCTACAGACATACATACTTGCCAGTGGGTTCGTGTCAGCTGTTGGCGCCCCTGGTAGTTTTACCTTTTTGTACTAGATATGTTTTCTTCTTACTGCTACCCTTTCTGGGAGATAGTCTATTTGCTCTGGGAAGTTTTATGCTAGGTTGCTAGTTACTTTAAAAGCTAAAAGTAAAACTATATTATGTATAAGCATATGATCAGCATGATTTCTAAAAAGAACGCAATTAACGTACTTTCATAATTACGTATAGCAAATGAATTTTCCTATATATGTATAAATTAAAACTAGAGTTTTGGTTCAGCGTAAGGGCCCTTCGGGATCACTTATGCGCTCATTTAGGATGTTGACGTAAATGAAGTATCTTCCGCTACGTATAAAAATCAGTTTTGAAACCGTGGACTCTTTGGTCCACTGAGCCGAGGGATACGGCCAATAAATAAATCAAGTTTTTTATAATCAATTAATTCATGATTTGAAGGATTTGGAGTGTCGCCTGAACGTCGGCAGTTATCCCCTGCTCGACGTGGCATCACAGCGCGTAGATTTTCTCTTACTCTGATTTAAAATATAGTGAGAAAAATGCGGGTTGTGACAGTTGGTATCAGAGGGAGGTTGCTTGACAATTGGTCGGGCAACCTTCCTTTGTTTGTGTTAGATGTTTAGAGTCATATCATACACACACCGACATGTCATCGGCACGTTTTGGCTGAAGCACGAACACTGCACTACACTCATAAGCATAACATGAAGTATACGGGGCATATTATGTATTTTACGATACATAATATGTGGTTGTATATGGATCCACCATAGGGGCAACATGCGAGGGTTATGTATTATGGGGTGCATAACCTCACCGCATGAATGCGACTAGCACGTTTTCTTTTTAGTTGCATGAGAATGTTATGTAGTATGGGATGCATAACATTTTCATGTGTACTCCGCCATGGCATGCACTAGGGCCTTTTTAGAATGCATAGCATAATCATGCATATCATAACATTGCATAAGCACAACGCGCCAAGCTAAAGACGTGCAGGATGACATGTGTACACACATAACTTTTGAGTCAAAAATAATATAATTCATGCATTACCGATCTAGGCACAAGAGTTAGTGTGATGGTGGTGAACCATCTTAGGCTAAGCATATCATTCCTTTTGTATTAAATAAAATAAAATCTCAGAGCAAATATAGCAGTAGAAGATCATATTTATGTATGTATCGTCTGTACCTTTTGTCTAATCCTAGGAGTTTAGTTAAGTTCTAATCGTTTGTTATGTTTTAATTTTCCTTATAGTATGGCGCCGAAGCGTAGAGTGACGAGGTCGACTCCCCAGTCTGAGGGTGAGTCCTCCGGTGCTCAAAGTGATGCGTTGGTGGAAAGCCTGAGGCAGAGTAACGAGGCCTTATCAAGGCAGGTGGTGGAGTTGCAGGCCCAGATGCAGTCCTTTTTATCCGGAGCGGCGGGTCAGACTCCGGGAGTTCAGGACCCCGCCGTGGGTACAGCTGTCCTAGCCCCTCCTGCCCCTCCTGCTCCTCTCGTGCCTCCAGTGGTGGTGCCCCCCGGGATGGCTTTCATCTCCCAGTTCCAGAGGCTGAGCCCTCCCACGTACGATGGGAAGGCGGATTTCATGGTATTGGACGACTGGCTGATCACTATGGAGGAGATGCTTCACTATTCAGGTATCTCAGATGATCAGAAGGTGATGCTGGGCGTTTATCAGCTGAAGGGTTTGGCGAAGACCTGGTGGTTAAGAGAGAAGGAAGGCATGGTCGGAGAATGTTCCTGGAGTTCTTTCAAGGAGTTGCTGATGAGGAAGTTTCTACCGTCAGTGGAACGAGACCGGTTGATGAACAACTTTCTCCATCTGAAGCAGCGTCAGCTCACCATCAACGAGTACGAGATTGAGTTTAGCAAACTCAGTCGATTTGCTCCGAGTTTGGTGGCTACTGAGGAGGACAGAGCAAAGCGTTTTCTGGGTGGCCTCAGGAGCGATGTCCAGCAGCTTGCGGTTGCTCATGGCGCAGTTACTTATGCGGGAGCAGTTGAGGCCGCTTTGAAGGTAGAGGCTATCGAGAACGCGAAGCAGCGCGGACAGCAGGCGAGAAGCGAGAAGAGGAGGTCAGTTGAGGAAAAGGGTCCCCAGGTTCTTGGTGCTGCTTCTGAGAAGAAGAGCAAGGTAGTGTGCAGTTTCTGTGGCCATCCGGGCCACCCAGCTGAGAGGTGCTTCAAGAGGGCAAGGGTCCAGAAGAAGGAGCATGTGCATGCTATCCAGGGTGCTCCTAGGAGGGATGTTCCTTGTCCTGTCTGCAAGCGACCCGGTCACGATGCTGCTCAGTGCTGGTCCAAGGATCGTGTTTGCTTCCAGTGTGGCCAGAAGGGCCATATTAAGTCGAGGTGCCCTCAGGTTCAGTCCGCTCTTCATGCCGTTCCGCTCCAGGCTTTACCTCCGCCTCAGCCGGTGGACAAGGGTAAAGGGAAGCTGAATGTGGTATCTTCAGCGGAGGCTGAGACTTCGACGCAGGTCATTTCAGGTAACCCCCCCCCTCGCTTGGCTTTCTCTTTTGTAGCAGTTTTAGTGTTGCTATTGTTTTGTTTATTGCTTGTGCGTTTATGGTTTTGTTTGTGTATAGGGAAATTTAAGGTAAGGAACCGCTGGGCCCGCGTTCTGTTTGACTCAGGTGCTACCCACTCTTTTGTGGCTAGGGCCTTTGTCGAGCGGTGCCAGTGGGTTGTTGATCGTGTTGGTGGTGCCTTTAGCGTCAAGTTCCCCTCGGGTGAATCCGTGATATCAGATCAGGGCATTCTGGACTGCCCTATTTTGTTGGGGGATTATCTGGCCAAGGCTGATCTGAAGGTTATAGACCTGGAGGATTTCGATGTCATCCTGGGTATGGACTGGTTGTCCCGATATGATGCAGTGATTCAGTGCAGGGGAAAGCGCTTGGATTTCAGAAAGGACAACGGTCAGCCCGGGAGTGTTTTCGGTGATTCGCGTCGGGACTCTCCGGCGATTTCTGCGGTATGTGCTCAGAGGGTTTTTCCTGCTGGTAGTTTTGCTTGTCTAGTCTCAGTGTTGGGGACTGTTAGCAGTGTGCCGCTTTTGGATGAGATTCCGGTTGCGCGAGAGTTTCCTGACGTGTTCCCTAGCGATCTTCCCGGTCTTCCTCCAGACAGGGATGTGGAGTTCGTGATTGATTTGGAGCCTGGTACGCGTCCGATTGCCAAGGCGCCGTATCGGATGGCCCCGCGAGAGCTGGAGGAGCTTCGTACTCAGCTTGATGAGTTATTGGAGAAGGGCTTCATAAGGCAAAGCTCGTCGCCCTGGGGTGCTCCGGTTCTCTTTGTGAAGAAGAAGGATGGTTCGATGCGCCTTTGTATCGACTATAGAGAGTTGAACAAAGTCACCATCAAGAACAGGTATCCACTGCCCAGAATCGACGACTTATTTGATCAGTTGCGTGGCAGTTCAGTGTTTTCGAAGATAGACCTCCGTTCGGGTTACCATCAGCTTAGGATCCGAGAGTCGGATGTTCCACGGACGGCTTTCCGATCGAGGCATGGTCATTTCGAGTTCCTGGTCATGTCTTTTGGGCTGACCAATGCGCCTTCAGCATTTATGGACATGATGAACCGGGTGTTCAAGGACTTTCTGGACAAGTTTGTCGTCGTGTTCATTGACGACGTTCTGATTTATTCTCGGAATGCGGCGGAGCATGATCAGCATTTGCTGTTGGTGTTATCCGCCTTGAGGGATCATCAGTTGTATGCCAAGCTGAGCAAATGCGAGTTCTGGTTGCCCCAGGTTTCCTTCCTGGGTCATGTGGTGAACAAAGATGGTATTTCAGTGGACCCGGAGAAGATCTCAGCAGTGATGGATTGGAGTAGGCCGAGCACACCCAAGGAGATCAGGAGTTTCTTGGGGTTGGCCGGCTATTATAGAAGATTCGTCGAGGGCTTTTCTACCTTGGCAGCGCCCTTGACAAAGCTGACGCAGAAGCATGCGGCGTTCGTGTGGAGTGATAAGTGCGAGGAGGCCTTTCTGGAGCTAAAGAGCCGGTTATGTTCTGCCCCTGTGTTGACCTTACCGGCGGAGGGACAGGACTATGACGTTTATGTGGATGCCTCGCACGTTGGACTCGGTGGCGTGTTGATGCAGGAAGGGAAGGTGATCGCTTATGGGTCTCGTCAGTTGAAGGTTCATGAGCGGAACTATCCTACGCACGACCTCGAGTTTGCTGCGGTGATTTTCGCCTTGAAGCTGTGGAGACACTTACTTTATGGGGCCCAGTGCAGGATCTTTACCGATCATAAGAGCCTGAAGTACGTGTTCACTCAGAAGGAGCTGAATTTGCGCCAGCGGCGGTGGCTTGAGTATGTTGCTGATTATGATGTTGAGATTCAGTACCATCCGGGCAAGGCCAATGTGGTGGCCGACGCCTTGAGCCGGAAGACGGGGAAAGTCTTCAATCTCACCGCGGATCGTTTAGTGGAGGAGTTTCTATTGATGGATATCACCGCAGGACGCTGTGAGTTGCAGAGCAGTTTGGTAGTGGCAGAGCCGTCATGGATTTCTCTCACCAGATTGCATCAGAAAGAGGATCCGGATTTGTTGCACTTGTACCTCAGAGCTGAGAGGGGAGAGTTGCCAGATTTCTCCATCGACGAGGCGGGTACTTTGAAGTACCGCGGCAGGTTTTGCATCCCCGCAGTTGGAGACATCAGAGTATTAGTTTGCAAAGAGGCTCACGGATCCAGTGTTTCCTACCACCCGGGATCTACGAAGATGTACCATGATCTGAAGCAGATCGCCTGGTGGTATGGGATGAAGGGTGATATAGCTCGTTTTGTCTCGGAGTGTTACACTTGCAGGCGGGTGAAGGCCGACCATGGGAGGCCTGGTGGCAAGTTGGCACCTTTGGAGATCCCGACTTGGAAGTGGGAAAGCATCTCGATGGATTTCATTACAGGCTTACCGAGATCTCCGAGAGGGTTTGATTCTGTTTGGGTGATCGTGGACCGATTGACGAAGTGTGCGCACTTCGTACCTTATAAGATCGATTACTCGATGAAGAAGATTGCTGAGTTGTATTTGGATGAGGTCGTCAGATTGCACGGCGTTCCAGTTAGCATCGTTTCAGATCGAGACTCTCGGTTTACATCGCGTTTCTGGAGGAGTTTGCAGGAGGGTTTGGGCACTGATTTGAGGTATTCCACAGCTTACCATCCGCAGACCAACGGGCAGACCGAGCGTGTGAATCAGATTGTGGAGGATATGATCCGGTGCTATATTCTCGATCATGGAGGTGCTTGGGATGAGCGTTTGCGGCTCATGGAATTTGCCTACAACAACAGCTACCAAGAGAGTCTACAGATGGCTCCCTTCGAGGCATTGTATGGGAGGCGCTGCAGAACCCCTTTGTTTTGGGCCGAGGCCGGTGAGAGGCCTGTTTTGGGTCCTGATGCACTCGAAGAGATGGAGGTTTCCGTGAAACTTATTCGGGAGAAGCTTCGAGTGGCTCAGGAGAGGTATGAGAAGAACGCCAATCGGCGTAGGTCCGATTTGGAGTTTTCAGTGGATGACTTGGTCTTCTTGAAGGTGTCTCCGATGGTAGGAGTGAAGAGGTTTGGCAAGAATCGGAAGTTGGATCCGAGATTTGTGGGCCCGTTCAGGATTTTGGAGCGTTTTGGTGTGGCTGCTTATAGGCTGGATCTGCCAGCTAGCTTCCCGGGGGTTCATAATGTCTTTCATGTGAGCCAGTTGCGGAAGTGCGTGCGGAGCAGTGGGCAAGTCTTGGACGCTGTGCCCCAGTTGGAGCCCAATCTCTCGTATGTCGAGGTGCCGGTCCGCATTTTGGAAGCTCAAGCTCGAGTGTTGCGGACGAAGTCTATTCCTATGGTGAAGGTTCTTTGGAAGAATCAGGATGTGGAGAGCGCGACTTGGGAGCTAGAGTCGGCTATGAGGGAGGCTCACCCTCATTTGTTCCCCTGAGTTTTCGGGTACGTTCCCTTTCTGGTGGTTTGTTTCTTTCCTTCTGTTGTAGGAGTAGTTTTCGCAAAGTTTCGGGTCGAAACTTTTTGTTAGGGGGAGTGACTGTAACGCCCCCGAATTTTCGATGATTTATTTTAAATCCTTTTTCGGCGTTACGTTGACGTTTTCCGTCTCGAGCCGTTGTTAGAGTACCTCGTTAGGTGTTCTTAGAGGTTTAGCCTGTTTGCGGGTTTCCCCAGCTAGCCGGTGTCTGTTTTGGAGACCCGGTTGAGCCTTTCAGGGAATTCTCGTGTTTGGCTTCGGGCGAGGTTAGCTCGAGTTTTGTTCGTCGGAAGTCGTTTTTGACTTCGCCGTTGTTCTCGTAGCCCGGGTATTTAGCTACGGTGCGATTTTGGTCGAAATCCGAGGACGTCGCGTTTTCGCGTCGTTTTGGCGGTAGTTAATTTGCGCGAGTCGTCATTTTTCTATGACGGCATGTCTTTTTACGCATGTGTTGCGTGCCGGTGTGTTTTATGCGTGCCGGTATGTTTTGTGCGTGCGTGTGCGTGCGCGCATGTGCTTGCATGCGTGGATGTAAATGTGTGCGCAGAGGTGTGCGCATCCGTGCGTTTAGCGCGTGTATTTATATGCAGGAATGTTTGTGATTGTGATTATGCGTATATGTGTATAGAGTATATGTATGTGTATACATAGATGAATAGGTATAATTATGTATAAATGTGTATAGGTGTATAAGTATATAAGTTATATTATTTATAGGTTTTATATTATAGTATATATTATGTTATATTATATATTAATTAACATTAGGATTAGTTTAATATAAGTTTTATAATAACCCCCCCCCTCTCTCCCGTGAACCAGCAGCCGCCCCCCCCCCCTTTTTTTTTTTTTTTGTTGTTGTTTTCCTGTGCGAGCCCGAGCCGGCGAAACGCCCTAGCCGACCCCCCTTCCGCCGCCCGCCGCCGGCAGCCCCGGCCCCCTCCTTCCGATCCGAGGCCGGATCCGGACTCCCCTAGGCGCGATCTCCCTCCCGAGGTAATTTATTTTGAGTTTCACCGTAGATTTTTTTCGTGATTTGGAATGGATGTGGTTTGTTTTTCGCTCCTTGTGTTGATAGAATGCAATCTTAGGTTGGTTGGAGTGATTGGAGCTTTTCGTGCTCTTGGGCGTCCGCCATAGCGCCGTTGTGCCGGCGAAATTTTTGGTGATTTAGCGAGGCAAGTGCTTCTCTCCTTTTCGCCATTTGGTCTACTTTTGTCTCTCAATTTCTTGTTAATTTCGTATATCGCATGTTAGATTTGTTGATGAATCGGAACCCTAACCCTTATCCCCTTCCGGTAACCGCGTTAGAAATTAGGCTTTTACCCTCCCGCTAGTAGATTCCCGTTTTAGGACGGCGTCGCGGTAGGTGTTTAGCGTAGGTGTGGGTTAGCGTGGAGATGGGTTTATGTTTAGGTCTATGTTTATGTTTAGGAGTTTTAGGATTTTATTTGCCTTATTTTGAGGCGTTTAGGTGTGATTGTGCACACACGGCCTATGGTCGTGCGTCTAGTAATCGTGCGACCCGATGTCGGTGCTCGTACGCTAGGCTTAGAATCGAGTGAGTGTACTCACTCGCAGTGGCGTTGCGTAATCGCAACGACTAATCCCTTAGCGTTGATTTCTCCCCGAGTGTTTTGCTCGTGTATCGAGAGTCCCTTGTCGGCTGTTACTTTTCGAAGGCCGAATCGTGGGTTGTGGTCAGTAGTGGTGGTGGATGGCTCTTTTAGGGGTTGTGTGGCGTGATGTAGCCTTGACCACACTCTTTACCTTGACCCGAGTAGTTTCTGGGCAAGTGAGTGATGGGTCTTTTGTGCCTTCACGTGTCAACCCTTGAGCAATTTGTTGACTTGGAATTAGTGGTTGGGCGATTTGGAACGCCTTCAACCTGATTTCAAGTTTCTTTTTTTTGCTACTGCCGCCTCTCACAGTTTAGGATGTTAGGCGTTTCTTCCGTAGGTGTTGCAGCATTTTTTTTGGCATCATGGCCATGTTGACTCTGCAGGTTTTTAGGCAGAGTAGTTGCTGTTTACCCGCACTTGGTGCAGGTTTGCTTTTCGCCCTTCCTTGGGCATTGTTGTTTTTACTCTAGTTGTACTCTCTTTACCTTATTTTACCTGCTTTTACCTTACTTTCCTTTTTAGCACTTGCATTCCTTGCTCTGAGGTGTTCTATTTTTCTTCTGAACGCCTCAGGTTCTGGGCGGTAGCCAGTAGGTGGCTGTTGCTGGGGTGCTGTTGGAGGTCCTTTTGTTGCCTGTTGAGACTCTCTTGAGTCATTGTGAGGTAGTTTTACTGCACTTTCTACAGACATACATACTTGCCAGTGGGTTCGTGTCAGCTGTTGGCGCCCCTGGTAGTTTTACCTTTTTGTACTAGATATGTTTTCTTCTTACTGCTACCCTTTCTGGGAGATAGTCTATTTGCTCTGGGAAGTTTTATGCTAGGTTGCTAGTTACTTTAAAAGCTAAAAGTAAAACTATATTATGTATAAGCATATGATCAGCATGATTTCTAAAAAGAACGCAATTAACGTACTTTCATAATTACGTATAGCAAATGAATTTTCCTATATATGTATAAATTAAAACTAGAGTTTTGGTTCAGCGTAAGGGCCCTTCGGGATCACTTATGCGCTCATTTAGGATGTTGACGTAAATGAAGTATCTTCCGCTACGTATAAAAATCAGTTTTGAAACCGTGGACTCTTTGGTCCACTGAGCCGAGGGATACAGCCAATAAATAAATCAAGTTTTTTATAATCAATTAATTCATGATTTGAAGGATTTGGAGTGTCGCCTGAACGTCGGCAGTTATCCCCTGCTCGACGTGGCATCACAGCGCGTAGATTTTCTCTTACTCTGATTTAAAATATAGTGAGAAAAATGCGGGTTGTGACAGATAGCCCCAACGATGCTACCGAACTTATCGAACCACGCCCTGGGACTTTGCTTTAGGCCATAGATGGCCTTCTTCAACCGGCATACTTGAGTCTCCCCCTGAGCAACATACCCAGGAGGTTGCTCCATGTAGACGTCCTCGTGAAGGTCACCATAAAGGAAGGCATTCTTGACGTCCAACTGCGAAATAGGCCAATCCTTGTTGACCGCCACCGATAAAAGGACCCGAATGGTGCTGAGGCGAGCAACTGGCGAGAACGTGTCAAAGTAATCAACACCATAGGTCTGAGTAAACCCTTTTGCAACAAGACGGGCTTTGTACCGGTCCACACTGCCATCAGGACGGAACTTGACAACAAACACCCAGCGACAACCAACCACATCCGTGCCAAAAGGAGGAGGCACAAGGGTCCAAGTGCCCCGGTCAGAGAGAGTAGCAATCTCGTCATCCATGGCAGCCTTCCAGTGAGGAATGTCAAGGGCTTCCTGGTAGGTGCGAGGTGTGGTAGTCGCGGAGATGGCTAGGGCGAAGTCCCTGCGAGAAGGTGTTAGCTGATCATAAGAAATAACAGCTGCCAGTGAGTGCTGGGTGCACGTCCGAACCCCTTTGCGAAGGGCAATGGGCAGCTCCAGGTCCTCGAGTTCCTCAGTCGCCGGTGCATCCGTGGCGGAGATAGCTGGCCCGGGAGAAGAGAGAGACGGCCGAGGGGACGAGGGAGAAGGATCATGATCAAGAGAAGGAGCGGCTGGTGGAGGTGGTGATGGAGGAAGCTCAAGAGGAGTGGATGTGGTGGAGAGAATGGCTGGAGAGGTCGAGTCGGTAGGAGAAAGAGGGAGGTTCGATCCATCGACCTGTGGGAGATCAGAAGAGAAGTAGGCGGCATTCTCAAAGAATGTCACATCCGCCGAGACGAACTGCTTGCGATGAACAGGGTCAAAGCAGCAGTAACCTTTTTGAGTTGTGGAGTAACCCAAAAAGATACACTTCGTAGCACGAGGGGACAATTTGTCGCGAGTTGCGGCAGGGCTATGAACAAAGGCAGTGCACCCAAAAATGCGGAGTGGTAAGGGAAAGGGGTCCTTGGAGGGATAGAGGATGGAAAAAGGGGTTTTGCCTTTGAGGACGGTAGAGGGAATGCGATTGATGAGGTAGCAGGAGATGAGGACCGCGTAGCCCCAATAGCTACGAGGAACATGCATCTGCGTCATGAGAGTGCGAGCGACATCGAGGAGGTGACGGTTTTTACGTTCCGCCACCCCATTTTGCTGGGAGGTATAGACGCAGCTAGTTTGATGAATGATGCCATGTTGCGTACAGAAAGAAGCGAAATCACTACTCAGATACTCTTTTGCATTATCAGAGCGAAAAATTTTGACAGAAGCATCAAATTGATTTCTAATCATATAATAAAATGAAGTCCATACAGAAAAAAGTTCGGAGCGATCCTTTAATAGATACACCCACGTACAGCGAGAATAATCATCAATAAAGGTTACAAAATAGGAACTTCCACGCCCGATGGTGAGGGTAGGGGAAGGTCCCCAAACATCCGAGTGAATAAGGTCGAAGGGCTTGGAAGAGCCACGACCTTGCTTAGGAGGAAAGGGGGAACGGTGATGCTTGCCCAGTTGACAGGCATCACAGTGGAGAGGAGAGTCCTGCTGAGGGAGGTGAGGAAACAGCTGGTGGATGAGACGCGAGGGAGGATGCCCCAGGCGAAGGTGCCACTGAAGAAGATCTGTAGAAGCGGGAGAGAAGACGGTAAGAGCAGATACATCATCAAGGAAGTAGAGACCGCCCCTCTCAGTCCCAGTAGCAAACGTCCGCTTGGAGTCCGGGTCCTGAAACGAACAAGAAGAAGGAGTAAATGTTACCGAACACTGAAGTTGCTTGCAAAGAGAAGTAACCGACAATAAATTGCACGGAAACTTGGGCACATAAAGAGTATCCGCTAGGCGAAGGGACAGAGTAACTTGAACCATGCCCGTTCCATGCACCGGAGAGGGAGAACCATCCGCAACGAGAACAGGGGGCAACCGATCATGTGTTTCTAGGAGAGAAAAGCACTGAGGATTGCCCGTCATATGATTAGTGGCGCCAGAGTCGATTAGCCATTTACCTTGGGTAACCACGTGGGCACTACCTGAAGTCGTGGCCACGGAGGCAGATGGCTTGGAAGAAGGAGGAGCATCACCAGTGGGACGAAGATGCGGATGCTTTGTCCAGCAGCGGTCAACCAAGTGTCCTGGGCAGCCACAATGAGTACAGAGGTAGCGAGAAGGGCCACGCCCTCCAGAGTGGTTACCACGCCCACTAAATCCACCACGATGAGCCTGGTGGGCATAGGCATCCGGAGCCGGAGGAGCGGCAAGCAAGGGGCGTTGGAGCAGAGAGGTAACAGCGGCGATGCGGGCAGCAGTAGCATCCAGGGTAGGAGACTCGGCCTCGCCAAGAATTTGCTGCCGGATCATATCGTATGAGTCCGGAAGCCGCAGAAGGTAACAGACCACTAGGAGCTCCTGGAAGTGCTTCAGCTGAGTGGCCACATCTGCCGAGAGAGGACGATTTTGTAGAATCTCAGCTCCAAGGGCTTGGACTTGTTGGTAAGCTGCAGGAGGGGACATGGACTGGCGAGCAAAGAGATCCGCGTAAAGGGTATAGATGCGAGATGTTTGTCCCCCCTTGGAGTAGAGAGCGGCCAAGTGATTCCAAGCTTGTTTTACCGTCTCATCGTGACGGATGACAGGAAGACATTCATCAGACAAGCTGTTCGCCAGCCAAGTACGAACCAGCGCATCATTCGCATCCCAGTCAGTAAACTGGGCAGAGTCCGCAGGCGGAGGGTCATCGGTAAGATGATGACGCTTGCGCTGAGAGCGGAGAAGAAAAGTGAAGGAGACACTCCAGTCGGGATAATTGGGCCCCAACAGCTTAGAGACGGTGCCAAGATTCCCGGAAGCAGGAGGAGGAGGAGGAGGTGGAGGAACAACGACAGTAGACGAGGTGGAGCCATCAGAATTGGTCATCCTGGAAGAGAGGAGAAGCCGCGCGGATAGAGAGAGCAAGAAGACCGCGCGAACAAAAAACAAACCGTGGCGGGCAGAGAGGCCGCCTAAACAAGACAGAACTCGTGCGAACAGAGAGAAATCGCGCGGATAGGAAGAAAAAGATCTGCAGCGGTCACGATGGCAAACACCAGCGGCCAGAGAAGCCACGACCAAGCCGCAGAACCAAACAGAGGGAGAGAAGTCGGGCGGCTAGCAGACAGACCGCGCGAACAGAAGAGGAGGATAGAAGAATCCACTGGAGAAGAGAGCTCGCGCGAGCTGAAAGACAGGCCGCGGAGAGAGGGCAGAGGTCGCACGGACAGAGGAAAACACAATCAGGAGGACTAGATCGGGTCCTCTGATACCATGTAAGAAACGAACTAGAAACAAGCCGGAACGGGTATAACTGAAATTTTATTATCAGAAAAAGGTATCTATTACAAAGGTATGGCCTCCCTTATATAGAATGGAGGAGATGGGAGAGAATACAAATACCCAATGTGGGACTAAAAATACAAAAGACATCATCTACAAAGCTAACCGCCAAACCGCCAAGGAGACCGCCTAACCGTGCGGTTAGTAGGAACTAACCGCCCGGTCACTACCAGAGAACAAGCAGCCGACCACCGAGATCCCAGAGATAAGCCGGCAGACCGCCCGGCTACCAAACCGCCAGACCGCCCGGCTACCAAACCGCCAGATTAGCCGGGCTGACCGCCCGGCCACCAGACCGCCAGTCCTAGCCGCCTGTCCGCCCAGGTCTATACATCAACACTAACGAACGCCAATAACTTAGGCACTCAAGTTAGACAACCATAACGCGGATACAGTTCAGCTCTTGCCCATTGCTCAAATCTTCAATTCAATGTCTAGATTGACGCGGGTCGGCTTCCCCTTGTCTGTTCGGCTCACTGGTCTTTCAGAGCTCTTATCTCACATTAGACACACTGTCTCCGAGAGTCTGGCTTCATAATAGGTTCTCTATGAGCTATCGCCAACGACACCCACTATCGCCGGGCGTTAGCGATAGAATTCTACTTTTGTCCCCAACCTCAATCATAAGTGGACCAACGATCCACAACACTTTGCAGCAACCTGCAGTGCCAAAAAACTGGTCTTTCACGTCACAAATAGCTCTCTTGGAGCTATCGGCGTCGGCGAAACCCGCTGTCGCCCGACGACATCAATAGTTTCTCAAAAACTGTGATTTTACCTGGGTATTTTTCTGGATCTCAACTCCAGTACTTCCTGTTACTCCACTTCACAGGCACAACCCACAGACTCCATAAAATACTCGTTTACATGCGGAGTCTTCTCCGATTTATGAAATAAAGCATCACCAATCAAGATAAACATGTCCGGATGGGCTTTACGCAGTATGCATATTCTGTACTACACATTTCTAGATCTATATGTCAATGTAATTGGGGATACGAGTATCGACCAAACAAAATTCTCTTAACAATTCCACCTTTTGGTGGAGGATTCCATGCACATGCAAAATTAGGACTTCACTTATCCAAGCAGGAGGTCGTTACCCTTGTAGTTCTCTTTGGAGCTATGGCGAAGCTATTCTATACGGATGGAAATGAACACATCATTTTCCTCTTCGCGGATCTAGCCTCAGATCCTACTTCCGACCACAAGATCTCCTTCAGCAAGTTATGCAAGCTTCAACTCCAGCCCTTCTTATTCCCTAGATTTCTTTTCTCCAAAGAGTAAAATGGAATGAAGAGAGAAAGGAAGAGAAGAATAGAATAATTTCTCATTCCACACACCTCTGCATATCAAACCTTGGCTTAACCTCAACCACAGGATTAATCCATCAAAATGAAGCAAATGGCAAGATTTGGGTTGACTGTTCAACTTTGGCGCTATCGTCTGGCGACGTCGACTGTCTCCACTCGGCGACATCGACTTAACCGCTTTGACCCCAGTCAACCACCACTCATCGGCCGCCGTCCGGCCATCCGACACGTGTCCATGTCACTATTGCTAGAGCTATCAATTAAAACCGGAAATCGCAAGCCGAACCGGAACCGCAAAGAATCATATCGAACCGTTCACAAATTATTTGGGTTCCAGTTTGAATTTTGGAACCGTGCACAACATTGGTCCGGGTGTAGTTCTTATATTTTATTATCCGAACCGGAACCGCAACCGCAACATACAAGTCTCAAGCGGTTTCAAGATTTTTAGACCCGATTCGAACCGGACCGAAGTAAAACCGAACCGCAACCCGTTTATTATTATTATATAGTTATTATTTTATAATTTATTTATAATATTTATTCTTACTATCACGAGTGAAGCTGGTGCAGTTTGAACCCAAATCGCAATCGCACTAAAGGGGGTCTATTTTGGACCGAACAAAACTTCACCGCATAAAAACTGTGTGGTATGGTTTTACATTGGTGCGGTTTGAAGTCAATTTTTGCAGTACACTTTTGATTTTTATACAGTTATATAATATATTTTCAATTTTACTTATATATTTTTTGAAATATTTTATTTAAAAAATGTAGAAGATATACAACTACTATTTATTAGTAATCATGAAAGATAACTAATTGTAGTCAGTTGTTACGGTTGAGCATGTCGACGAGACGTGCGCAAGCCAACTAAAAGTCATGACATCCCTACACGCGCATGAAGGCGATTGATACTATCCCACCGATCGTGGAAAAGACCGTCGAGAAATGCACAACATAATTATTTCTATTTCGATGTTATTTTGAGTTTTACTATTTGCAACCCGCTTTTATTTCATTCCGCCAAGTTTAATTTTGATTTTCGTAGGAACTGATTGGAACCAGACCGAACCGCATGGAACCAGACCGAACCGTTAGTGGTCGGTGTGGTTTTGGTTCTTGTTGAACCGTAACCGAAACCGTTGACATGACGGTTCCAAAAATTAAGATGGAACCGGAACCGATTAAATCAAATAAGGTTTTGGTTTTAATTTGAAGAACCGTTACCTTAGTGGTTCGGTTCATGATTTTAGTAGAACCGGAACCGAACCGGTACCGTGGCAGCTCTAACTATCGTCACTCGGCGATATCATTTCGACGATTCGTCGAGAGTGTCGAGTGTATCGACTCAACGCTTCGCTATCACCACCAGACAATACCCACTAATGCCACTCGGCAATATCATTTCGACGGGTTGTCGAGAGCGTCGAGTGTATCGACTCAACGCTTTATCGCTATCACCACCAGGCGATACCCACTATTGCCCGGCGACAGTGAAAAAAAGTTCTGCTGTCACATTTGGGGTGTTACACTGGCCTCCCGCCGCACCCGCCCCCCTAAAATAGGGTCGGGGTGGGTGTCGGCCTCCCGCCTCACCCGCCACCTAAAATAGGGCGGGGGCGGGTGCCGCCCTCCCGCCGCACCCCCCCTAAAAATAGGGTCGGGGCGGGTGCCGGCCTCCCGCTGCACCCGCCCCCCTGAAATAGGGACGGGGCGGGTGTCGGGCTCCCGCCGCACCCACCCTCCTGAAATAGGGCCGGGTCGGGTGTCAGCCTCCCGCTGCACCTGCCCCCCTAAAATAGGGTCGGGGAGAGTGTCGGCCTCTCACCGCACTCGACCATTTGCCCCCTTAGCCTTTGGGCTCACTTGTCCCGAACCATTCTCTGGATTACACATTGCGCTTTCTTGGGGACCCCACTCCGCGAATACGGGGTTGTACACAATCCCCGCTCTTTTCGAGCAAGTTTCATGCTCGGAAAGAAACGTCTAACCCAATGTATTCGCTGAGTGTAGCACACTTTGATCCAAAAATACTTGGCCTCTCTGAGGGGTCAACCTGCTATGTCAGCTAACGGGAGCCTGGGTGGTGAGATCCCCTTCGGGTAGAATTCACTTAACCTCCCCGAGAGGTTAACCCGCCCTGCTAGCTAATGGGAGCCTGGATGGAGGGATCCCCTCGGGATAGAATTCACATAACCTTCCCGAGGGGTCAACCTGTCATGCAGCTAATGGGAGCCTGGGTGGCGAGTTCCCCTCGGGGTAGGATTTATCTCGGGACTCTGCCCCCGAGGAACATTCGACTCATCCAGCTTGTGAGAGTCTGGATGAGGAGATCCTCTCGGGGTTGGAACCTTCTCTCCACCGAGGCACATTCGACTTATCCAGCTAGTGAGAGCTTAGGTGAGGAGATCCTCTCGGGGGTTGGTTCTTTCTCTCCATTGAGGCACATTTGACCCATCCAGCTAGTGAGAGCCTGGGTGAGGAGATCCTCTCGGGATTGGAACCTTCTCTTCACCAAGGCACGTTCGACCCATCCAGCTAGTGAGAGCTTGGGTGAGGAGATCCTCTCAGTGTTGGAACCTTCTCTCCACCGAGGCACATTCGACTCATCCAGCTAGAGAGAGACTGGGTGAGGAGATCCTCTCGGGGGTCGGTTCCTTCTCTCCACCGAGACACACTCGACCCATTCAGCTAGTGAGAGTCTGGGTGAGGAGATCCTCTCGGGGTTGGAACCTTCTCTCCACCGAGGCACATTCGACTCATCTAGCAAGTGAGAGTCTGGGTGAGGAGATCCTCTCGGGGATCGGTTCCTTCTCTCCACCGAGACATATTCAACCCATCCAGCTAGTGAGAGCCTGGGTGAGGAGATCCTCTCAGGGTTGGAACCTTCTCTCCACTAAGGCACATTCGACTCATCAAACTGGTGAGAGCCTGGGTGAGGAGATCCTCTCAGGGGTCGGTTCCTTCTCTCCACTGAGGCACATTCGACCTATCCAACTAGTTAGAGCCTAGGTGAGGAGATCCTCTCGGGGTTGGAACCTTCTCTCCACCGAGGCACATTCGACTCATCCAGCTAGTGAGAGCACGAGTGAGGAGATCCTCTCGGGGGTCGGTTCCTTCTCGCCACCGAGGCATATTCGACCCATCCAGCTAGTGGGAGTCTAGATGAGGAGATCCTCTCGGGACGAGAACTTACTACCGAGGCACATTCGACCCATCCAGCTAGTGAGAGCCTGGATGAGGAGATCCTCTCGGGGTTGGAACCTTCTCTCCACCGAGGCACATTCGACTCATCCAGCTAGTGAGGCCTGTGTGAGGAGATCCTCTCGGGGTTCGGTTCCTTCTCTCCACCGAGGCACATTCGACTCATCAAGCTAGTGAGAGCCTGGGTGAAAATATCCTCTCGGGGTTGGAACCTTCTCTTCATCGAGGCACATTCGACTCATCCATCCAGCTGGTGAGAGCCTGGGTGAGAAGATCCTCTCGGGGGTCGGTTCCTTCTCTCTACCGAGACACATTTGACCCATTCAGCTAGTGAGAGCCTGGGTGAGGATATCCTCTTGGGGTTGGAACCTTCTCTCCACCGAGGCACATTTTACTCATCCAGCTAGTGAGAGCTGGGTGAGGAGATCCTCTCGGGGATCGGTTCCTTCTCGCCACCGAGGAACATTCGACCCATCCAGCTAGTGGGAGCCTGGATGAGGAGATCCTCTCGGGACGGGAACTTACTACTGAGGCACATTCAACTCATCCAACTAATGGGAGCCTGGATGAGGAGATCCTCTCAGAGTTGGAACCTTCTCTCCACCGAGGCACATTCGACTCATCAAGCTAGTGAGAGCCTGGGTGAGGAGATCCTCTCAGGGGTCAGTTCCTTCTCTCCACCGAGGCACATTCGACCTATCCAGCTAGTGGGAGCCTGGATGTGGAGATCCTCTCTGGACGAGAACTTACTACTGAGGCACATTCGACCCATCCAGCTAGTGGGAGCCTAAATGAGGAGATCCTCTCGGGGTGAGATTAGGCACGTCATTCAAACCATACTAAATTCAACATCCTCAAACGAGGAACTTTTTAGTATACATGACCTCCTGACTCAGCTGGTCAGAGGAAGAGCTCATTACAAAAACATAAAATGGAAAAGACTTCACCAAAGCAAGGTTTCTTCACGCTGCTTGGGTATGATGGTCGTTAGTCATCACCTCCTCTGATACCTATATCCTGCTCAAGCTCTCCATGATCTTCTCCATCTCCTCTACCTTGGCTAGCAAGGAGATGGTGCTGACGGTCGTGGCGTAGCACTACATTGCTATCCTGGGATCTCCCCTGATCCTGACTTGGATCCCTCCAGTATTAAACTTGAGGCACTGGTGAAATGACGATGACACATGACGGAAGGCGCTGATGAAGGGTCTTCTGAAGATGGCATTGTAACTGCTCAGAGCGTCAACAATGACGAACCGAAAGTTCCTTGAGGTCCCCCCAACTTCACCTAGAATCCGACTCCACCTTTTACCTCCTTCCTCTCTCCTATAAATCAAAATAGGGGTCTGTCCGAGGCCAACACCCTCCTTGGTTCCACCTTCATCTTGTCAAACACCTTCTTGAAAATGACGTTGATGGAGCTCCCGTTGTCAACCAAGATCTAGGAGACGGTGTAGCATTCGTTGACTGTCTGGATGACTAACGCATCGCAGAATAGATCCTCATGATCTGGCATGTCCTTCATTGAGAAGGTGATCCTCACCTCTGGGGGTGGGATCTGGGATATCGAAGCGACACTCCGACGGTATATGACATGGAGGCTTTCTTTTCGAGTGGCCTCGATCCCCACTCCACTGTGGATCACTCCTATACCTCCTTGGGGTCCTACATCGACCCGCTCCTCACATACGTCATCTTCCCCTACTCTGGGTAGAACTTCTTCAATCTGTATCAGCGGCTGCTGCTAGGCTGGGCCTCTCTCACTTCCAGGAATTTGGGGTAGGTAGCTGTGGCATGACCCTCTACCTGGTGGAAGTCATAATATAGCAACACTCTTCCTCCCCTTCTTCGACGGGCTGGGTGATAACTCCCGTTACCTCTTCCCCCTCCTCCTATCCCCATGGCTTGCTGTAGTGGGGGTAGGAGCTGCCTAGGGGTTTACCTTTAGAAGTTGAACCTCCCTTGGACTCCATGAAAGTTCCCCCCACCCTGGACGAGACCTATTCCTGAACTCTGAACGGGCCCTCCCTGCTACCTCCAAACTGGCTCTGGACCTTCCTTAGGTCCCTGGAACCCCTGAGCTCTCTCCTCTTCTCTCCTTCTTCCCTCCTGATGCCTTGAGCCACCTTGCTCCTTCAACTCTGCCTCTGTTAACCTGGCTAACTTCTTGAGTAATGCCAAATTGGCCGCCTCAGCTGTTATCTCCTCTACCGCCCTTTCCATCAGCTCCTCGAAGGATAGGGGGATTTTCGGGTCAGACTCATCTTGAAGAACCCTTCACGTAACCCACTATAAACGCCATCTGGATGGCATACCCCGACACCTCCTGGATGTACAGGATCTCTTCTTGGAACCTGTCCACATATTGGGCCAATGACTCATCCGCCCTCTAACTTATCAGAAAGATGGACTCAGGGCTTTTCTTCGTCTTTTTAGAAGCGGAGAAGCGAACCTGAAAACTTTGTTTTATGTCTTCGAACCCGTAGATCGATCTCACTGAGAGTTGATGAAACCAATCCCTTGCCTTGTCTATCAACATGATCGCGAAGAGGTGACACTTAAATGCATCCGTCATCGGCCTGATAGAGATTGTATCTTCGAACCACTACATGTGCTGGACGGGGTCATACTTCTCAGTATAGTAAGTCATGTCAGGTTCTCTGAACCCCTCAGGAACGGGAGCTGAGACAATTAGCTTGCTGAAGGGTGACCCCCTACTTGGTGGTCTCGCATGCTTCACTCGTGCGACCTGCCCGCCTGGGAGGCTAGCACTCGTCGGGCTGGCGAATAACTCACAACTGGTAAGGTATCGCTCGACCCCCTCTCCCATCCTTTCCTTCATGGCCCGTCTTCCTGATGCACTTTCTTCTACCCCTCCTGGGTTCATCTCGCCTAGACCCCTGGGAGTTGTCTCGTCAAGACCCCTGGGAGCTGTCTCGCCGAGACCCCTGAGAGCTAGTTCCTGGGGGGTGGGAGTTGAGCAGTCACCCCGAGGAGCAATACTTCGCAGCATCTCCATGATGCCTTGGATGAATATTGTTGAGACCGAGCGGTCTTTCGAGTTGAGACCGGGCGGTCTGGCGGTCTGGCAGTTTGGCGGTCTGGCGGCTTGTCCCAGTAGTTTGGTAGCCGGGTAGGAGACCAGGCGGTCTGGCGGTTTGTCTGGCAGTCTAGAGACTTCTCCTAGTGGCTTGGTGATAAGATGTTGTTAGCTGATGTCTGGCGGTCTGAGCGGTCTGGCGACTTGACTATGCCGACTTGGGGATATTGGCCGCCTGTCTTCCTCATTATTGTGGCCGTGCGGTTAGTCTAACCGTGCGGCTTGTGCGGCTTGTATAGTTTCATGTTCTTGTAATTATTAGTCCCACATTTCTTATTTGTAATCTCTCTTCTCTCATTCATTCTATAAAAGAGAGGTCATACCTTTGTAATAAATACTTTTTTGGATAATAAAAGTTTTGTTACTCCAATTTTCGGTCTCTGGTTTTCTGTTCGCACATGGTATCAGAGGACTCGATCGTTTCCACCTGATTCGGTTTGCATCTATCTGCGCGGTTTGTTCTGTCTTGTCCGCGCGACTTGCCCTTCTCCTCCTATTCTTTGAGCCCTCTCTGTCCGCTCGACCTGTCCGAGCGGCTTGTTCTTGCTCTCACGACCTGTTCTCGTGACTTGTTTCTTCTCTTGTTGCGCCCTATTCGTGCTTGTTCCAGTTCGCGCGCCCTGTTGCTGCCCCTCTGTGTGTGCGTCCTTTCTTCTCTCCCTCCTTGTCTGTTCGCGACCTGTTTCTCGCGGTCTCCTCTTCTTCCCGCAATCTCTTTTAGTCGCGCGGTTTCCTCTCTTTCACACGAACTCTGTTTGTTCGCACGGCTTTCCTTGCTGCGTGCGATCTCCTTTGTTAGCACGACTTCTTCCCCTTTGCCTTGCTCTGCATCTTCGTCGTGGCCTTCCTTGCCGCTGGTGTTTTTTCACCGTGACCGCTGCAGAATCTTCTCATTGTCTATTGCGGCCTTTTTATCTGCATGTCCTACTTGCTGTTCGCGCGGCTTGATCTTTCAAGCCGTGCGACCTCTTTCCCTCTGTCCGCACATCTTCCTTGCCGCACATTTTCCTGCTGTCCGCGCAGCTTATTGTTTCGTCTCGCGCGGTTTCTTTTCCTCCCTTCATGGCTTTCATATCCTCCTCAAAGTCGTCCGCCTCGATGGTCACGTCTTCTGGTAGTGCCCACGTTGCTACTCAAGGAAAATGGCTGATCGACACTGGTGCTACCAATCATATGATCGACAATCCCAGTGTTTTTCTCTCCTAGAAACACATGATCGGTTGCCCCCTATTATTCTCGCTAACGGATCTCCTTCACCGTCAATGGGACGGAGTGGTTCATGTCACTCCGTCTTTTCGCTTGGCGGATACACTCTATGTGCCCAAGTTCCCGTGCAACTTATTATCTGTTACATCTCTATGCAAGCAATTATAGTGTTCCGTCACATTTACTTCTACCTCTTGTTCTTTTCAGGATCCGGACTCCCAATGGACGGTTGCTACTGGGACTGAGAGTGGCGGCCTATACTTCCTTGACAACGTTTCTGCTTTGTCCACCTTCTCTTACACCTCCACAAATCTTCTCCAATGGCATCTTCGCCTTGGTCATGCTCCTCCACGACTTCTTCATTAGCTTCTGCCCCAACTTCCTCCACAAAGTCCTCCCCTCAACTGTGAGGCCTGTCAGCTTGGCAAGCATCACCGCTCCTCCTTCCCTCCAAAGCAAGTTCGTGGATCTACCCGTCTGTTTGATCTCATCCACTCCGATGTTTGGGGTCCTTCTCCTACCCTTACCGTTGGTCGGGGTAGTTCATATTTTGTCACATTTATTGATGATTTCTCTCGCTGTACGTGAGTGTATCTGTTAAAAGATCGCTCTGAATTATTCTCTGTATGGGCGTCCTTCTATCTTATGATAAAAACTCAGTTTAATGTTTCTATTAAAGTCTTTCGATTTGATAATGCCAAAGAATATATCAATCATTACTTTTCTACTTTCTGCATGCAAAATGGGATTATTCATCAAACTAGTTGTGTCTATACTTCACAGCAAAATGGTGTGGTTGAACGTAAAAACCGTCACCTCCTTGATATCGCGCGCACTCTGCTGACTCAAATGCAGGTTCCTCGCTCCTATTGGGGCTATGATGTTCTCATCTCCTACTATCTTATCAATCGCCTTCCCTCCACCGTTCTCCACAGCAAAACCCCCTTTTCCATTCTCTATCTAGGGAAGGATCCGTTTCCTCTCCCTCTACGTGTCTTTGGGTGCAAAGCCTTTGTGCACTCTCCTTCTTCCACCCGTGACAAACTCTCACGACGGGCCACCAAGTGTGTCTTTCTGGGATACTCTACCACTCAGAAAGGCTATTGTTGCTTTGACCCGGTTACCCGCAAGCAGTTTGTCTCTACAGACGTAACCTTCTTTGAAAATGCATCCTACTTCTCTCCCGACTCCTCTTCCTCTCCTGATATTCCTACTTCTCCTACCACCCCTTCTGTTCCCTCTACACCTACCGAGATTACGCCACCTCCTCTCTCTCCACCATCTCCTCCACTGTGTCCACCTACCGAGATATATCCTTCTTCTTCGTGATCACCTCTTTCTACTCCCGGGCCAGTTCTCTCCTCCACGGATGCCCCGGAAACTGAGGAACATGCGGACCTGGATATTCCCATTGCTCTTCAGAAATGGGTGCATACATGTACTCAACACCCGCTAGCTGCTGTTCTTTCATATAATCGTTTAACTCCTTCTCGCAGGAACTTTGGCTTGGCTATCTCTACCACTGCCACTCCCCGCACTTACCAGGAGGCTCTTACTATTCCTCGTTGGAACACCGCCATAAAATGAGGAAATTACTACCCTCACTGAAAGGGGTACATGGACCCGTGTTCCTCCCCCTTTGGACACTGATGTGGTTGGCTGTCAATGGGTATTCATTGTGAAGTTCTGCCTGGATCGCAGCGTGGATCGATACAAGGCCCGCTTAGTCTCCAAAGGCTTCACTCAGACTTATGAGGTTGATTACTTTAATACCTTCTCTCCCGTTGCTCGTCTCAACACCATTCAGGTTCTTCTCTCTATGGCTGTCAACATTGATTGGACCATTTCTCAGCTGGATGTCAAGAATGTCTTTCTCTATGGTGACCTTCAGGAAGCTGTATACATGGAGCAACCTCCTGTGTATGTTTCTTAGGGGGAGACACGAGTATGTCATCTGAAGAAGACCATTTATGGCCTAAAGCAAAGCCCTCGGGCTTGGTTTAACAAGTTCAGCGACATTGTTGCGACCATTAGTTTTGCACGAAGTTCAGCCGATCACTCCTTATTCATTTGCAAAACCTCCTCTGGTATGGTGGTTCTTGCTGTATATGTGGATGATATTCTTCTGACTGGCGACGACCAGGCTGGGGTAGCTTTGATAAAGAAATACCTCTGACAACACCTGATCACTAAGGATATGGGCTCTCCCAAATACTTTCTGGGGATTGAGATTTCTCGGGAACCCAACTCTTTAGTTCTCTCCCAATAGAAGTATGCTCTTGATTTGCTAAAAGAGGCAGGGTTGACTGGTGCTAAACCTGCCAGATGTCTCATGGCTATTGGGGAAGACAAAACTTGGACAGATGACTCGCCTCCTCTATCTGATTCTTCAAGGTACCTGCGTTTGGTGGACAAACTCATTTATCTCACAGTGATTAGACCTGTCATCTCCTATGATGTAGGCAAGGTTAGCCAATTCATGCAAGCTCCTAGAGAGTGTCATCTACAGTTTGCCCTAAGGATATTGGAGTATGTTAAAGCAGCTCCAGGGAAAGGACTCATTTTTCAGAAGAATGGTCACTTGAGGGTTGAAGCGTACTAAGATTCAATCTATGTTGATGATAAAGGAGACCGCAAGTCAACATCGAGTTTTTGCACATTTGTTGGAGGAAATCTTGTGAGCTGGAAGAGCAAGAAACAGTCCTTGGTCTCCAGGTCTAGTGCAGAGGCGGAATATCGTAGTATGGCATCGACCACATGTGAGTTAAAGTGGTTATGGGCTCTCATGCTTGACCTATGAGAGGTCTACAACTATCTTCTTCCATTGTTCTGCGATAACAACGCTGCTATATATATTTCCAAAAATTCGGTTTTTCATGAGACAACAAAATACATAGAGGTCGACTGTCACTTTATTCGAGAAGAGATTTTGAAGAAACAGATTTGTACTCCGTTCGTCACTTCTGACAACGAGTTGGCAGATGTCTTCACCAAGCCGGTGTCCGCTTCTTTGTTTCACATTTGCGACAAGCTGGGCATGATTGATATCTATACTCTAGCTTGAGTGAGAGTGTTGAGACCGAGCGGTCTGTCGAGTTGAGACCGAGTGGTATGGCGGCTTGTCCCAGCAATTTGGTAGCCGGGTTGGAAACCGGGAGGTCTGGCGGTTTGTCTGGCGGTCTGGAGACTTCTCCCAGCGGCTTGGTGCCGAGATGTTGCTGGCTGATGTTTGGCAGTGTGAGCGGTCTGGCGACTTGACTATGCCAACTTGGGGATATTGGTCGTCTGTCTTCCTCATTGTTGTGGTCGTGCGGTTAGTCTAACCGTGCGGCTTGTGCGTCTTATGCGGCTTGTATAGTTTCATGTTCTTGTAATTATTAGTCTCACATTGCTTATTTGTAATCTCTCTTCTCTCCTCCATTCTATAAAAGGGAGGTCATACCTTTGTAATAGATATCTTTTTTGGATAATAAAATTTTTGTTACTCCAATTTTCGGTCTCTGGTTTTCTGTTCACACAGATGTCATGAACTATTCCCTCCCTACAAAGGGTATTGGGTTGGGGAGATGGTTGGGGTCATCACCACCTCCATGATCTCCCACCATGGAACTTGCTCAGGAACTTCTGTATTAGCCGCAGTCCACGCTCACCGCACCAAGATGTTGAAATCTAGATTCGATTCTACCTAGAATTCGGACCTAGAAGTGCGGCTCACACATACTTCTCCCAAGCCATCCCTTGGTGAGAGACCTGAACTTGGAAAATGACCCTTGGCTCTAGCGTAGAGGTCCTACCTCACACTCGGAAGACCTTTGAGATCTCCCCCTCCCTAGCCAATGCTGAGCTAGGTGCCTTGGAGGATGAAGGAAGAAGATGAAGATTGGTGAAAAAGGGATCCCTCTCCAAGGCACCCCAATGGTCTATTCATAGATTTTTTTGGAATGGCCTGCCAATAGCGCAATCTCGTTGCTCTAAAATTATTGAAATACCCTGGGCTAGTCTGGCAACAGCCAAACTTCGCTATTTTGAGCAGCTATTTGCAGCTCACTAAGGGCAAAATAGCAGACCCTCAAGTCGGGCGAGATCCTCGAGCCGGGCAAAACCCTTAAGTTGGGCGAGCTGCTAAAGCCGGGTGAGAACTAGGCCGGGGGAGACCTCCATGGTGTCACCAGGCGATAGTGGTGCCGCCGGGAACCACACTAAAAAGGTCGGGGAGGGTGTTGGCTTGCCACCTCTCCCTCCCCTTCTGATTAACAACGGTTGAGGGCGGGTGCCAGCCTCCTACCGCACCCGCCCCCTGAAAAAGGGCTGGCGCGGGTGCCGGACTCCCATCGCACCCGCGCCCTGAAATAGGGCCGGGGCGGGTGCCGGCCTCCCTCCGCACCCGCCCCCTGAAGATAGGGCCAGGGCGGGTGCTGGCCTCCCGCCGCACCCTTCCCCTAAAGTAGGGTTGGGGCGGGTGCCGGCCTCCTGCCGCTCCTTTCCCCTGAAATTGGGTCAGGGCGGGTGTCAGCCTCCCGCCGCACCCGCCCCCCTGAAATAGGGTCGGGGAGGGTGCCGGCCTCCCGCCGCACCCGCCCCCATGAAATAGTGTCGGGGCGGGTGCCGGTCTCCCACCGCACCCGCCCCCTTGAAAATAGGGCCGGGGCGGGTGTAGGCCTCCCGCCGCACCCGCCCCCCTGAAATTGGTTCACAAATAGTATAGTTTGCGAATAATTCGAGATACGATTCGATTAAAATTTATATTTTTTGAATTCGAATCTGAATTCCAGATTCGAACAGTTTTCGAATCCAAATCCGAATAATTTTCTTCCTATTCGGATGATTCACGAATACTGGAATATATATTAAAAAAATTATATATGTAAATAAATATTAAATATAATTATATTTAAATATTATATTAAATTTAATATTATAAAATTCAAATTCAAATTCGAATCCAGGTTTGAATTTGAATTCAAACCCAAACTTGAATCCAACATTTCATGACGAATATGAATCCGAATCCATCACTGAATATTCGATGGAATTCGAATCTGAATCTTTACATTATATGTCCAATTTGGATACCATTGAACAGTTATTTGATTCGATTCGGTTCGTGAACACCCCTACATGTACTCGGACATGTGATAATGAGGAGAAGCGCCTCACCAAATAAATTCAACCCCAATTATGCTGAAAACTTGAAGAAAAATACATGAGTAAGGGATGCATGCCAATGGAAAAATTAGGAAAATAAATCCAATGATAGGAATCCGAAGAGGAAGATGGCTTACATGAGTTTGGTTGCAGTGCAGTTTTTTGGAGGCTCGCAGAGGAGGTTGGAAATGAAAGAGGTAAGAACCCTTTACAAATGAAAGAGGAAAAACAAAATAACGAGTTGTGAGGATGTTCTTGTTGATTGTGGTTAGGTCATCGGGTATTGGGGAGGCATGGAAGTACGTTCCGGAATCTTGGTTTGTCGAAGGAAGAGAAGATAAATATTCAAGAGGAAGTTCCTTTAGTAGTTCCATCAGTAGAAGAGTTGAGCGGCACTGGATCCGGATCCCCTGGAGTTCCTATTTGAACTCCAGGGGGTGGAGTTCCTCTTTTGCGGATTAACGGGACGGAATCAGAAATATTGGTTAACATGAAAGTTGTAGATATCGCCGAGACGAATAACTTTCATGTTGAACACTTTTTGATTTGAAGTCGTTTAGACCCCCGATTTGGGCCCCGAAAAAATTCTGTCCGAAAATAATTAAATTAATAATTTTCGGACCGAATTTTTTCGGGATCCAAATCGGGGGTCTAAACGACTTCAAATCAAAAAATGTTCAACATGAAAATTATTCATCTCGGGGATATCTACAACTTTGATATTCATCATTTTTCCTGATTCCGTCCCGTTAATCCGCAAAAGAGGAACTCCACCCCCTAGAGTTCAAATAGGAACTCCAGGGGATCCAGATCCCTGGTTGAGTGGCACTAATCGTGATGACTTCAGTGGCAGCTTTCCCCAGAACGGAGAAATTCCCCCGAGATGAAGCGACGAAAAGAGTCGACGAAAGATCGCGGGAGCTGCAGCATGAGGAGATCGTGGAAGCAGCAACATCAGGAGATCACAAGAAGCGGCGTGAGAAGATAGCGATGACGAGGGAGTGGGTGAAGGAGGGTCGAAAGCAAAGATCGTGGAACCTGAAACCAAAAAGTGTCATGATGGGAATTAAATGGAATGATCTGACATTGTATTTGATAAATGGCTAGGATTAAAAGTAGAGCTTGTATAACTAACATAATTTCATAATTTTGTTTTCGAATATAAAAAATATGCATGAAAAATACTTGTTGAAGATACACTTATATCAAATATACGAGTCTAATGAAAACAATCGAAGTCGAATCCGAGTGTGTTTACTTATAGTTGATTATCTGAGTTATCTTGTAGCCCAATGCGACCTATTTTGGTAAAATTTCTCAATTCTAGTCAGAATTGAATAAAACGAACGACATCGAGTTCGTATTGATCATACAAGTTTGTGTTGATCATAATCGGGTAAATGAGTCACATGAGCCCAACTAGACTGCCCATTGTGGGTCACGTGAATCTACTAGACCCAGTAAAAATGAGATGTTACAAGAGCAAAGGATTCATTCTTAACTTCCTAATCATCTTAATTTAAATTATCACACTTAATAAGTTTAATTCTCCTTTAATTCTACAAACACTCATTGTTATGCACGTGGATCCTCTCCATTTGGGATCCCAAATGGAAATCCATTTCATGGTCTAGATTCATTCTTGATCTAATGATGTAGAATTATTTGAATAAACAAAAATGTAAAAGGATATGATTAGCGAACTCGTTGGATCAACCTCAAAAAGAACTACACCGTGAAATGGATACTGTTGCGGGTCACTCGATCTTTCCCCGGTCTGAAGAAATCGAACTGCCTTAGCCCAGAATTGGACCAGACACGCAAACAGTCAAAGTAAATAACAAATAATGACAAGAGGCTTTCTTGTCGTGGAAAACCCAGACATGATGAAAAACCACATGACCGGATCTGTGCCGAGCCTATCCACTAGTTCCATTGAGTTTACAGGAATTGAGATTTGATCTCGGAGGGAGACATGTCACTTCTCCGTTACAATTGCAAAGTACAAAAATGTAAAAATTTACAATTGCAAAGTACAAAAATGAGAAAATGAAACTAAGTCCTCAGAACCTAGATGGAAGCGCTCGAGCCTTGGAAAAACGTAAGCCCACCGAACCTCGATGGAAGCATTCCGACCAGGAAATCTGGATAAGTCCACAGAACCTTGATGGAAGCATTCCGGTTGGGAGAATAACCAAGTCCACAGAGCTTTTGTGCAAGAAAAGGAGCAGAGCGAATTCCTAAGCAGAGAATCAGACTAAGTCCACGATCTCGCTGAAAAATCTTAGAGCGCTCTCTTTCTTCTGGAGTTGCTCGTCTTCAATTGAAGGCCCGATGACATATTTATAGTTTTCTGGAGGGATACGCCAATAATTGTGCTGAGACGAAATTTGTGCTGATGAATGACGCCGCTCCATTTCGGTCACCTGGATCACCAATTTTAGAAAAATGATGGAAGTGCCCCTCATGCGGCTTGGGCATGGTGCCCGGAGGTGGCGGCGGCCGGCGGCGACAGGAGGTGGCGGCGGCTACTAGGGTCGGTCGGGGCCGGCGGTGCCCGTGGAGACGCAGCGTGGGTTTGCCCCCCTCCTTGGGTGCTTTCGGGTCTCGGCGGCTCTGTGTGCGACTCGTCCGGTCTGGTTATCTTTCATCATGCTTCCTTGGTCCGAGACCTTCCAGTTTGGCCCAAAAATTTTAGGGGAACCCCATTAGATACTATATATTCATTTAACTTGAAATGGAGAGGATCTTGATACCATTATTATATATGTGTCTTAATTGAGAGAAATTTGTAAATATATAAATAATTAAAATGATTATAACATGTGATGTGATCAAATTATATGTGACACAAATTAATTAAGTATGATAATTATTGTTTAAATTAATATTAATATTTTTTTATTCTGATTTGGCAATATTTTGCTCTTAGATTGACTGTTGTTGATCTCCTTATAGCAAGTGATGTACATGATTGAATTGTATGTGATATAAATTAATTAAGTATATATGAATTAATGTTTAAATAATCATTAATATATTTATGGATATGGAATACATTTAAAACTAAATTTTAGTCAATTATCTCAAACTATTTTTTTGTCAAGATAAAAAATTGTGGCTAATACTTTTGTATTTGCCATGAATTCGAATTGTGGCTAAAATATTAGTCACAAATTAAGAAATAATGTTAATAGTATCTTTTTAAGCCACAAATTTAATAAACCGCGGCTAATTTTTTTTTTCCCACGAATTAATCGAGTCATGGCTAATACTTGACTATTAGCCATGATTTTTGACCCGCAATAAAAAAAGTGTGGCTAAACATCATTTCTCTAGTAGTGGCGAGCATGTGTGTGCATCCCTCCATACTCGCCAGATGGGAGACTAGGGGAGTTACCCAATCAGCGTGAGATCCTTGTATAGTTGCTTAATCTACAAGTGAGGGGCATGCTATAAATAAGACCCCCCCCCTGAATTTTCCTATAAATAGGACCCTAGGGGTACAAGGATTGAGAATTTTAACTGAGCTTTTAAACCTCATTTCTAAAGACTTGAACTGTGAGATCATGATCATCCACTTGGTGACCATCTATCCTATATACTCGTCAAGTTAGTCTCTTGCATGCTCGTACCCTGCTCATCCATTTTTGGTTGTGGAGAAGCTTCTTCTAAGTATTCAGGTACGTGGCGAGACCTCCCTATCGCAGCACATTGGGGTCCTTTAAGTGTTCCATTCGTTTCCTAATCTTTGTCCCCTTAATCAGTCAAGCCAGACTACAAGACTAGTAATCATAGGCTGCATAGATTCGAATATTTTGATGGATTTTGACCATGGTCTACCTCAATCACATGTAGGAAATGACTCCATATGGGTCATGGTAGATCTCTTTATAAAGGTGGCCTGATTGATACCTAACCAACAAAGTGATGGCGTTTATGTGCTGGCCAAACTCTTAATAGAGCAAGTAGTCTGATTCCATGGAGTGCCCAAAAAAATCGTCTCTAACCGTGTTAGACGCTTTACTTCGAGGGAATAGAGAAGAGTACAAGATTACTTGGGTACCAAGTTAGCCTTTAGCGCCATTTCCACCCCCAAACTGAAAGTCAGATAGAAAGAACAAATCCAACCTTAGAAGATCTTTTTTGACTATGTAAAATAGAGCATAATGAGCCATGAGAGCAACTTCTCCTGTAGAATTCTCATATAATAATAGCTTTTAGGTCAGCATCAAAATGACACTGTATGAAGCTCTCTATGGGAGAAGCTGCCGAACACCTTTTTCTTGGGCACAGAATGAGGATCCTAAAGCATTAAGTGTCGTGTATATTGAAGATACTACCACAACAATAAGATTAATACTAGAGCGGATGCTGGGAGCGCAGAGCAGGCAAGCGAAATATTATAATGCACGACATCGATTGGTAGAATTTAGGGTGGGAGATCTGATATTCTTGAAAAGCTTATGCATAGAATATTCCAAATAAAGAAACAAAAGAAGCTGAGCCCCACTATATGGACCCTTACCACATTATAGAGCAAGTTGCCCTAGTTGCATATCGATTAGCTATGAAACCAGAACTGGGGAATCTTCATGACGTCTTCCATGTCTCTTCATTACGACGTGTACTTCAACAACCAGAACATCTTCGTGCACCGTCGGTACCTGTGCAGTATGACAGATCTCTACAGTTAGAGCTCGTACAGATTGTTGGCTCGAAAGTCATGAACCTATGGAATAAAACCATAACCATGGTTAAAATATTATGGTCAAATTGTTGGCGTGATGAATACAATTGGGAACCAGAGTCTCGTTAGAGAAAAGTATTTAAAACTTTTCCCCCAAGTACGAGATCTCTTCAAAAACCCCTGCTTTAGGAACTTTTTGGGGACAAAAATCCTCTTATTTTATTGGATTGTAATAACCTGACATTTATTGGGTCACTAGGACCCCAGATGACCCAATAAAAGTAACTCAAACACTTATATGATGCCCTAAAAGCTAGGAGGTGACCTAAATCAGTAAATTGAACATACATGCTCCGAATTGAGTCTAGTTAGTTGCATTAGATTCATATTGTCAATATAAGTGCAACAAAACCTGTTTCATTTTGATCTGAGGACATTTGGATAAAGTGACCATTTGATTATCGCAGCACGTCATGATGCCACTATTTTTGTATATTGAGCATACATACTCTAAATTGAGTTATGTTTGTTGAATTAGACTCGTATAGTCAATACAAGTGCAACGAACTCGTTTTGTTCCGATCCAAGGTCATTTAGAGAAAATGACCATCTTGAGTAACGTTGTAGATCGGGACGATGCTAAATTAGAATATTAAGTATATGAACTTAAAATTGACTTCAGTTAGTTGCATTGGACTCGCGTTGTTAATATGAGAGCAATGGAACTCGTTGTGCTTAATTTTGATATCGTTTGGTCAACTTGGTCAAATTAATCTTTATGGTGCACCAAAAAGTGTGTCCACATTAAGATTACCCCAACACACCAACATTGGCTCGTCACACGACGAACCTACATTAACTTTGACCCACATATGGGGCCCACCCTAGGGTTGACTTTGATTAAACCCTCCCAAAATCACTATTTTAGAGGTAAATTAAAGCCCTACTCTAAAACTCCACCCATACCCACACTTGGGACCACACCCCTGCCTAGATAAGCTCTGAAATTCAGTAAGGCTCCCCCTTGAATCATCGGCTTTGGGCCAAGGCAAGAGGCCATTTCCTCTTTCTCTCCTTTTTTTCCACAAGCCTGAGAACAAGCCCAACATAAGCTTCCACTTAGGCCTACATTCCAACCTCAACATGGGCTCTAAACTCAATGCTCTAGCTGACTATTAGGGTTGGAAACCCAAGGATAAGGTATGGAAGAGCCTCTTTGTCTTTCAAACTTTTTCTTCAAACCCTAGATCCAAGCCAACATAACCCTCCTAAACCCCCCTTAACCCATGCCATTAAATCTAGGAGGTATAACCCATACCTCTATGAGTTGTTAGTTGCTGTCCTTGACCCAGGGTTAGGTCAAGTGAAACCCTTGAAAAGGGAAAATTCCCACACTGTGGATAAGATGGGGATCCTACAAGCTCTATATAAGGGATCCCCAGCCCTCTAGAGAAGGTCACACAACCTCCTTATCCCAATAGAATCCTGCCACCCCCTGTCAGAGCTTTGTCTCATCGAAAAACTGAACCTGGGCCTTCGATTTTTTCTGCCACCTCTCATGACAGATCATGTTGGATGATCTAGGTGACCCCTCCAGAAGGTGAAACCACTTCATTTTTTCCCTTCCTTCCTTTTGGATGAGCTGCATACAACCTCCGAACATCGAAGCGCCGCCATCACCCGACGTCATTTTGAGCCAAGATGACAGCCATGCATGAGGAGCCTTCCCAAGGCCTTGAGGCCTTCTAGAAAGACTCGTCCTTGCCGGAGAGGGGTTTGATGACCCTCTTTGGGAGTGGAAATAGTTGTGGCACCGCTAGAATAGGGAGATACTGCACTTAATTACTATAATTTACTAATGCTTTTATTTTGGCACCTTCATTTCAGGTTCCACTCTAATAAGCGGTTGTCTTGGTTGAGCATTAGTTAGGATTAACTCAAAGATGAGTTATTCCTCCAAGACTAATCCTAAATAATGGGATCACACGAGTGTGACACTCCTTGCCTAAAGTAGAGCAGTACAAAAATGCTACATGTAGAATGGTTACCTACTCGAATTATTTCATGTCAAGTAGGACAAGCCATTGCATGCCCAAAAAGTGTCAGCTATTTACTTTAATAATTGTTTGCAAATTGCTTGTGGTAAAAAGTGGAAGGTCGATCATGCTCGTAGACCATTTATACCGATCTGGGAAGATATATCGGTGTGGGAAGATAAACGACTCTAAGCAACAGGGAGAAGTGCACCCCGGGAGTTCGACCACATTTTAAGCCCCATTGGGTCCCTCTGCTGGTTGGCCAGATTATAGTTATCATCGGATATAGCTCACATCTAGGAGTACACCTTGATGTATGCTGGAGCCTAGGTAGTGAGGAATGACCACACCTAGATGTGGAAGGACTAGGCACTATCACCAATGGCCACATCGACGAGTCCCGTAGGGCCCGTTGCCTCGCTGGAATAAAAAGGATCAAACAATATTGATATAAGGTGTTATTGTAGGTTGTGAACACCTGCATGATTGAGCCTTAACTAGTAGAGCTTTGTTTAAATAACTGTTAGATTAAATACTTTTTAGTTATTTCTGCTATATTCATTCTGCATACGCTCCTAGCTTTAATTCCTGTTCATCTATATATATTGTTTCTAACTTCTATTACATCAGTTATTGATATTGTAGAGGCTCACTCTCATCCCCAAGCATTAGGGATTGTTGGAGCTTAAGGAGACCGGGCGGTCTTATGTCTAACCTCAGCGGTTTGCCTCTCTCAACGTCCTAGTGGTTTGGCTCAGCGGCCTGGTGGAGCTTGAGGAGACCGGACAGTCTTATGTCTAACCACAACGGTCTTCCTCTCTCAATGGTCTAGTGGTTTGTCTCAGTAGTCTGGTGGTGAACCTCAGCTAATGGTCAGGACAGCAGTAGTGGCAGTTTGATGGATATTCACATCAGCGGCCTGGGTGTAAGCCGCAACAGTGGTCTGGAGGTTAGCCGCAACGGTCTGGGTATAGCCACAGTAGTAGAATGGAGGTTAGCCGTAGCGATTTGGATGTTAGTCGCAGTAGTCTGGATGAAGCCGCAGTAGTAGATGGTTAGCCTCAACTGCGGTCTGGTGGCAACCAGCAGTTGCGGTCAGGCGGCCTGTACCAGCGGTCTTCCCTAGCAGTGTGGCTATTTTCCTTAGTTGCCGCTGAGTGTTCAGTTATTAATTATTAGTGTGCGGTTTGACCATGTCAAATCGCATAAGCCGCCCGACTTGTATTTAGTCCCACGTCGATTATTGCATTCTCTCATCTCCCCCAATTTCTATAAATAAGGGGGCATTCCCATGTAATGATTATCTTTTTGGAGCAATAAAATTTGCGGTTTATTAACCTCTTGGACATTTTCTCGCTCATTTTTCACATACTATCAGAGGGAACCGATCCTTTGCTCGAAATAGATAGAGGTTTGTTTGTTTAACCGCACGAACTCTTCTTCAAGCTTTTTCCCCTCCCTTTTTTCCTCCCTTGCTCGTCGCTTTGTTTGCGACTTGTTTCTTACGCCCTTTTCTGTTCGTGCGGTTTCTCTTCTCTATTGCGGGCTCCGCATTTTGGTCGCGATATCTTTCCTACCGCTGGTGTGTTGTCACCTTGAGCGTGCGGTATCTCCTTTTGTTCGTGCGGTTTGTTTGTGCTGTTTGTTCGCGCGGTTTGTTTTGTGGAATCGTGTAGTTTCTATCCATTTTTATGGACACTCCTTCTTCTACTTTCTCTGTTATTCCTTCACTTTATACTTCTTCTTTCTCTACTTCTAGTAATTTGGGGACTGCTTCGAAGCATGTAGGTACCAATTACCCTGACTAGAGTGTATCCTTCATTTTTATCTTGCATTCTCAACGCAAACGTTATCATTTGACTGATGACCCTCCTCCTTCTGGATCTATTTATTTTGATGATTGGGATGCTTCTGATGCATTGGTGCAAACTTGGTTGGCCAATAGTTTGTCTGAGGAGTGCCTTCTTGTCATTTGGCATGATCTGACGGTCAAGGCTGCATGGAATCATCTTGTTGCCTTATATTACAAGAGAACGCAAACTTCGCGCATTTATACTCTATATGCCGATCTTTTTGCATGACCTGTCATGACTCCTACTTTTGCCTATCAGGAGGTTCAAACTCTTGGTGCTGAACTTCTTCAGCATCAACCTTTTTCTGCTGATCTGGCTTAGCAACACAGCCATTTTCAGGAGCTTCTTGTTGTTTGATATATGCTTCGTCTACCGAATTCCTAAGATATGATCTGCTAGCAAATCTTTGGAAAGGCAGATACTCCGACTCTGAATGCGACTGCTGCTAGGATATCTGCTATTACTACTCTTCTTCAACGTCCTTTTCTCTCCTCTCTGTATCCTTATCTTGTTGCTCATCCAGCTCATCATGACATCTTTGGTGGCCGTGGTGGCCGTACTGGTGGTCGTGGTGGTGGTCGTGGTTACTCCAAGCATCTTTGTTCTCATTGTGTCCGACTTGGTCACTTGGTTGATTGTTGTTGGACCAAATATCCTCATCTTCTTCCAACATCTGTTGATTTCTCCAAGCCATCCCCTTCTTCTCTTGCTACTTTTAGAACTGCTTAGTTGGATACAATGGGTAGGTGGCTTATTGATTCTGGTGTTACAAATCATATGACCGACAATTCTCACCTTTTCTCTTCTCTTGACAAGAGCAACCAGTTACCTCTGGTTCTTATTGCAGATGGTTCTCCATCTCCGGTTTGTGGGTTTGGCACTGTGCATATTGCTCACTCTCTTTAGCTGTAGGACACCCATTATGTCCCGAATTTTCCATGCAACTTTCTTTTTATTACTGCTCTTTGCAAACAGTTGCATTGTGAAGCTATTTTTACTGTCTCTACTTGTGCTTTTCAGATTCCTCATTCTAAGGAGGTGATTGCTACTGGGACTGAGAGTGGCGGCTTGTTCTATCTTGATACTGCTTCTGTGTTTTCTGCCTCTTCTTCTCTACTTTAGTGACATCTTCACCTTGAGCCTCCTCCTCCTCGGATTCTTTATCAGCTTCTGCTAGATTTAACTCATAACAATTCTACTCTAGATTGTGAAGCTTGTCAGTTTGGCATGCATCACCGATCTTCTTTTCCTGCTAAGCATGACCACAGTTCTTCTCGTCCCTTTGATTTGGTTCATTCAGATGTTTGGTGTCCTGCTCCCCTTCAAACTGTTGGTAGGGGTAGTTTGTAATTTTTTATATTCATAGAAGATTTTTCCTAGTGTTCATGGTTATATTTATTACGAGAACGCTCTGAGCTCTTCTCGATTTTTTCTGCTTTTTATAATCAAATCCGTACACAATTTTATACCCATATTAAAACTCTTTGTGCTGATAATGCTAAGGAATACCTTAGTCATAAGTTTACTTCATTTTATTTGGATCATGACATTGTCCATCAGACTACTTGCCCTTACACTTCCCAACAGAATGGCATTGCTGAAAGTATTAATCACCATCTTTTGGATGTGGCTCATAGTCTTCTTCCTCATATGCATATTCTCCGGTCTTATTGAGGACATACAGTTCTTCTTTCCTGTTTTCTCATTAATTGAGTTATGTCTTTGGTTCTCAATGAAAAGACTCCTTTTTCTATTCTCTATCCTGATGGGACACCATTTCTATTAACTCCTCATGTCTTTGGATGCACGTTGTTTATCCACTCTCCTGCTTCTGGACGTGATAAACTCTCTCCTCGTTCTGTAAAGTGCATCTTTTTGGGCTATTGTCTGACATAGAAAGGGTATTTCTATTTTGATCCTATTCTTTGGAGACAGTATGTGTCGACGAATGTTACTTTCTTTGAGAATGCTCCATTCTTTTCTTCTCCTTCTCTTCTTCCTTCTTTCGATGGTTCTTCTTCTTCTCCCGATGTATCAACACCTCTTCTGGAGCCTGCCCTGCTTTCTTCTCCTCCTGTTTCTGATTCCTCTCTTTCCGACTCCTCTACTGTCCTCGATTCTTCTCTTGAGCCATTGCAACCAGCTCCCAGGCTAGTAGTCTCTTCTTTGGATGAGGCTGATACAGTAGATAGGTCAGATCTGGATCTTCCGATTGCTCTTTAGAAAGGTGTTTGCTCATACACTCAACATCCTCTTCAGGTTTTGGTCTCTTATGCTCAGCTCTCTCCTTCATCTAGAAGCTTGCTCTTGACCTCTCGATAAATGTTGTTCCCACCTCGTATCAGGATGCTCTTGTTATCCCTTATTGGAAGGCTGCTATGGATGAAAAGATGTGTACGCTTACTAAAAGGGGTACTTGGACTCTTGTTCCTACTCCTCTAGGTGCTGATGTGGTTGACTGTCGCTGGGTCTTTGTCATTAAGCTTCTCCCTGATGGCTCTATTGATCGTTACAAGGCACAGCTTGTTGCCAAAGGTTTTACGCAGACTTATGGTGTGGATTTCTTTGATACTTTCTCTCCCATGGCAAGGATTACTACAATCCGTGTGCTCTTTTCAGTGGCCGTAAACATAGACTAGGAGATAACTCAGTTAGATGTGAAGAATGACTTTCTTTATGGTGATTTAAAGGAAACTGTCTATATGGAGCAACCTCCTGGGTATATTGCTCAGGGGGAGTCTCAGGTCTGTAAACTGTGAACGACAATCTACGATCTTAAGCAAAGTCCTAGAACCTTGTTTGATAAGTTCAATGAGGTCATCTCTTTGGTTCGGTTTGCTCAAAGTGCAGCGGATCACTCGTTATTCATTCGCAAGACATTAGCTGATCTTGTTATCCTTGTTGTTTATATGGATGATATTCTTCTCACATGGGATGACAGAGAAGGTGTGGATATGACAAAGAAGCATCTTTTTCAACATTTTATTACTAAATATATGAGATCTCCGAAATATTTCTTGGGAATTGAAATATCTAGGAAACTAGGGTCTATTGTTCTTTCATACCAAAAGTATGCCTTGGACCTCATAAAAGAGACATGCCTCCTTGGGGATAAACCTGCTCATTCTCCGATGTCAGTTGGAGATGACAAGTGTTGGAGTGAGGACTCACCTCTTCTTGAGGATGTCACCAAGTACAGACGGCTTGTGGGGAAACTCATTTATCTGATAGTCATAAGACTAGATAATTGCTATGTAGTGGGAAAAGTGAGCCAATTTATGCAAGCTCCTAAGGTGCATCTATAGTCGGCAGTGAAGATTCTAGAGTATGTGAAAGGTGCTCTAGGGAAAGGACTTCTGTTTAAGAAAAGGGGACATTTGAAGGTTGAGACATATTCTGATGCCAGCTATGCAGATGATAAGGAAGATTGGAAGTCCACATCTGGGTTCTGTGCTTTTGTTAGCGGGAATTTGGTTAGCTGGAAGAGCAAGAAACAAGCTGTTCTCATCAGGTCAAGCGCAGAAGCTGAGTATAGGAGCATGACTCTAACTACTTGTGAGCTGAAGTGGTTACAGACACTTATGCTTGATTTTGGAGAGCTTTATGATCATCCTATTCCAATGTTCTATGACAACAAGGCAGCCATATATATTTTAAGGAATCCAGTCTTTCATGAGAGGACAAAGTATATCGAGGTTGATTGTCATTTCATTAGAGAGGATATTTTGAAGAATCAGATCTACACTCTGTTTGTTACCTTAGAGAGAGAACTAGCTGATTTCTTCACCAAGCTAGTTACTCCTTCTAAGGAGGTTTGTAGCAAGCTGGGCATGGTAGATATATATGCTCTATCTTGAAGGGGAGTGTTGGAGCTTGAGGAGACCAGACGGTCTGATGTCTAACCGCAGCGGTTTGCCTCTCTCAATAGCCTAGAGGTTTGGCTCAGCGGCTAGGTGGAGCTTGAGGGGACCGGGCGGTCTTATGTCTAACCGCATCGGTCTGCCTCTCTCAGCGTCCTAGACGTTTGGCTCAGCGATCTGGTGGTGAACCTCAGCTAACGGTCAGAAAGACAGCTTCAGTGGCGGTCTGAGGGATAGTCGTAACAACGTCCTGGGTGTAAGCCACAACAGTGGTCTGGAGGTTAGCCGCAACAGTCTGGGTGTAGCCGCAACAGAAGAATGAAGGTTAGCCACAACGATCGGAAGGTTAGTCGCAGTAGTCTGGATGAATCCATAGCAGCAGATGGTTAGCCGTAATTGCGATCTGGTGTCAACCTATAATTGCGGTCTGGCGGCCTGTACCAGCAGTCTTCCTTGGCAGTGTGGCAGTTTTCCTTAGTTGTCGCTGGGTGTTCAGTTATTCATTGTATAGTGTGCGGTTTGACCATGTCAAACCGCATAAGCTGCCCGAATTGTATTTAGTCCCACATCGATTGTTGTATTATCTCATCTCCCCCAATTTCTATAAATAAGGGGGCATACCTATGTAATCACTATCTTTTTGGAGCAATAAAATTTGCGATTTATTTACCTCTTGGCTATTTTCTCGCTCATTTTTCATAGGGATATTAGGGAGGAGGTGTTAATGCACTAGTCTTTTGACTAATGTGTCGTCGTATACTATTTTTAGGAGATAGAGTAGCGTGAGGCCTAGCTGCATCATAAAGGAGTGCCCGTGGTAGAGCTCGCTCGAGTGGATTCACCAGCCTTGTGTCCGAACTATAGAGATATGAGCTTATAGAACTTAGAAGCAACGAGAATGGATGTTGTTTTGTTTAGCCCTGTCAGGGCCTGATATATACACTTTTGGCTATGACCTTTTGTTATATATAAATTGATATGTTAGTTTTTGAATTACTTCTGCATTGTTGATCTAATGTGATGATTGAAATGCCCTGACAAGACGATCATTTTATGTTTTGAGAGTGGGTCGTTTCCACTTTGAAAGCATGGGGTGGCCACCTTGGGCAGTAAGGCCCGTCTCCGACCTAACCTGGCTATGGTTGGGGGAGGGGGTCTTACACAGTCTTCAAGACAACTCAAAATTATAGACAATACTGAAATAAAAAACAAAATATTGATCTGTATGCTCTACTCTTTGAGCAACGACCAGTTTGATGGGAAATATTGAAATAAAAGTCAAAACATCAATCTGTTCGCTCTGCTCCAAGAGCAACAACCAGTTCAGTAGGAAATACTGAATAAAATTCAGAACATCTATCTATCTGCTCTACTCTAAGAGTGGTCGCCAGTTCAACACCATTTAGGGTTAACACTGAAGGAATGTCCCAACTTCAGTTAACTCTAAATTATTTGTAATACTGGAATAAAAACCTAAACATCGATTGTCCGCTCTACTTCATGAGTAACAGCCAGTTAAGTAGGTAGCCCTGAAAAAACTTGAACATCAATTTGTACGCTTTGCTCTAAGAGCGAAGGATAACTCGACATGCATTACTGAATAAAAAAATAGAACATTTATCTTTCCGCTCTGCTCTAAGAGTGATGGCTAGTTCAACACTATTTAGGATTGACCATGAAGGAATGACCCATTTTCAGGTTAACTCTAAATTATCAAATAAAGATCAAAGAGACTACAATTCATAGTTTCTCGTATTATCTCCCAGTATTATAAAGGATCCTCTGTTATTTTATTTTATGGGGATTGCCCTACTTAAAATCAGATAAAATAGTAATCAACTCGGAAAATTATCAAAATTTTATCATGGTCTTATCACATCCTTAAAGTGCTGCCACAAATTTCTCAGGGCCTGCTGAGGTCTTGATTAGCCTTTACTAATTTTTTAGCTTCCCATAGTTGCTAATAAATTCCTAAACACAGCAGGAATATTTTAAAAATTCTAAAACATGTTTAGAGGTGTGTATCAAACCCTCAAACTTCTCATACATTTTGGAGGGGTTTTGACTTAGTGGGTAATTCTCTAATAATTAAAATTAGAGATTTTAACATATTTTTAATTAATAAAAATGGTAAGGTTCCTTTAAAAATTGACCAATATTTAAGTTGGGAAAATCTATGGATTTAACTTAACAAAATACCTATAGGTAATTTTTTATTCTAGGTTAATTACTCATAATGTATAGTGAGGGTAATATGGTCATTAGAAGTCATAGGTAGTCAGTATAATCAAAGGCAGAATGAGGCAAGCTGAAATCGAGAAGAAAATAAGTCGAGGAAAATATGTCTTGACTAGAAGTCGACGCAATGTTGACCAGAATTAGATGTAACTCCGTCTGGTATTAGACGGAGTCCCTGAAGTAAAAGTTGATGCATCTCCAAAGCATAAGTCGATGAAAGCATTAATAAGAAGTCGATGTAACGCCGATTACTGTATTACATCAACAAAATCCTCTTCTAAGGTAGAATTTGACGCACCTTAAGTCAGAACTCGATGTAACGTCGATATCCAGTCAGAAAGGAAAGTACAGAAGAATTATTCCAGGATTATTTGAAGATCATGCTTATGGTATTTATTTAAATCTTAAGAGTTGTTAAAATAGCAATTATGGAAAGCAATCTCTATAAAATTCCTGAAGCAATATTTGGTAGAAAATTAAAGATGATTGACAGGATTTTGAAGACCTGATTTAGAAAGCTTCTCTCAGATATTACTTCATTCTTTTTGAAAGCAATCAACAAAAAGAAGTATTTTAAAATGATGTAGACATACAAATACTCAGGTCTTAAAAAGAAGAGTGAGAGATAGAATATACAATATAGAACACATAGAAAATCGAATTGAGATGGTTGACTATAGAGACTTCTTCTTCCTTTCCTCTCCACTACAACTATAGATGATCTAAGAAAAATCTAAAATACACGTGGATCAAAAGCTTATGATTTTCGCACCTTCTTCTCAGTAAGTATTTATAATACACTGAAGATGCATAACACTTAGTGCATGAAGAATTATCAGAAATCTGCTAAAAGAGAACTCAAATTTGAAAACAATTCTTCTTCATATTCATCTTCTTTTTCTCTCTTATTTATTCTTATTTTGTAAATAAAGTAGAGTTTTAAGAATATCTCTTCAAAGGATTCAATCAATGGTTCTAAGAGTCTTCTTATCGAAATACTAAGTCCTTAGTTCAAGATTTCCTTATCAAAAGATTAGGTTGTTGGTTCTAAGAATCTCCTTATCAAGAGACTTAGTGGTTCAAGATATTCTTATCAAAAGATCTATTTGCTAATTCTGAGGGTCTCCTTATCAAAATACTCAGGTACTGAGATAGTGTATTTATACTAAAGTGATAGAAGAGTGGACGTGTCATAACCCGCATTTTCTCCGCATTAAAGGATTAATCAGAGTAAGGAGGAAACATGTGTCATGATGCCACGTCAGTAGGAGATAACTGCAGACATTCAGGCGAGACCTCCACTAAACACCTTTTAGAAAGATTTATAATTTATTTTAAGGGAAATCCAGTTTCAAATTAAGCGATCAGCCGTATCCCTCGGCTTAGTGGATCAACTAGTCCACGAGTAAAAATATAGTTATACGCTGCGGAAAATACTTTGATTAAGTTAATTTTAATATCCTACATAAGTATAAACGTCCCCGAAGGATGAATCATGTTATGCGAGACTCTAAATTTATATTAAGTATAGGAAATATCTTTGCGCTAACTTGAAAATAGTGTTTTAGTTTTGAAAGAGATGACAAGTATAAAATACTAATAATAATGTTTTTATAAGTTAAAATATCTAACATGCAACCTAGTATAAAGCCTTCCCAGAGAGCAAGTATAAACAGCCACAAAAAACAGGCATACTTAGCAGCTTAGCAAAGTAATTAACATTTCAAAAGAAAACCACCAGTGGGCGTCAACAACCTGACACGAACCCACTGGTGAGCATGTATGTCTGTACTATCAAGAGAAAAACCAAAACTACCTCACAACAGTGAGGAATACCTCTGCAACACAGCAATCCACTAGCAAACTCCCAAAACTTAGCAGCTCAACCGGCTACTGCCCTGAACCTGAGGCATTCAAAATAAGAACATCTCAGCAAGAAAAATACAAGTGGCAAAGGAAAACAGTCAGGTAATAAGTGTAAAGTAAGATATGGGTTTACCAAACTTGAGTACAAGAAAAAAAATGCTGAAAATCACAGCTGGATAGACAAGTAAATATAAGTACAGTAAAAATCTGAAGTAAATGAGTCAATTGAATGAATGTACCAAGTGCGGAACAAAGCCATGCTTCGACAATATCTGCAAGGATTAGCATAAAAGCATAGAATGAACTAGAAGCGAACTGAGCATAAAACAACTCGGCAAAACGTGAATCATTAACACTTGGCAAAAAATTAACTGGGCGGAGTCGGTGACCAATTGTCCCATACCAGGCTCCCAAGCCCAAATGTCTCAAAAAGAAGGCCCTGCGGTGGTGGCCACTTGTCCAAACCCAAACAAGCAATCCTCAGAAAACAGATACCAAATACCCGCCAAGTGTAACGATCCATAGCCGACATCTAGTTGGTGGTCCTTTATCCACTGCCAACCTTCATAGCCGAAGAAACATTAGGTCCTACCCCAAATCCCAAGTCTAAACCTTAAGGAAACTTAAACCAGTCCTAAAACCATACTAAGGACTAAACCCGCCGAATTGGACAAAACGGTGAAAAAAATTCTAAGTCCCAGCAAATTCGGCGAGTATACTCGACGAAACTCATGCATACTCGACGAATTCAAAGGAGATATACGACGAATCTCTTAATACTCGGCGAAAATGCCTTGTGAAAACTAGTGATACTCGACAATTACTATCGATACTCGACGAACGGGCGCTCGACGTTCGCCTAACTTCGTTCGACTAACCTGCGATTCTCGCCGAATATGACTTAACTAATTCGGCGATACTCGCCGAATGGACTGGTGATACTCGCCGAATAGGTCATGGTAGACTCCCAGAAATTATTATGAATCTGTTGGATGAGTAAATGAAGTACCCCATAGTGGGAGCACCATGTAGCTTAGCACGGTCTGCATATTGTATATAGAACTGAAATAGGCTAGCTCGGAGAGCTTAAACACACTTAGGGGAGTCACACTGAAATATAAGAGAAGTTTGGTCATGGGTAGAAATCAATAATATTAAGTGCCTTGCGAAAGGGAGCTTTGGGCTCCAGCCCATCATAGTTCCTAGTGCCCTCGAGAACCCTTCACGGGGTATGCCTTGGGCAGTCCTGGGCTAATGTAAACCATAGGAATAATAAATGTTAAAGAGTAACTAGTATAGTAGGGGTTCACTTTCACACACACCGGTGTCTCGGGAAGATAGGGTGACTAGGATGTTCGGGCGGTAGGCTCGGTGGTTATGGAAAAGGGCAGAGTAGGCCGGTGAGCCGATAACTCGGTAGATATTTGTGATGGGATGGATAGCCTGGGGAGCTTTGGCTCGGTTGTTGGCTGTGACGGACGGGATAGTCCGGGGAGCTTTGGCTCAGTGGATAATACATTAATAATGCATGTGCATAAGATATAAGGTGGTGGGTCTTCGGTATTGGAGAGTCGTCGCACTGACACTAGTACGTTGACTCGGCGGGTGTTGTTTTACACTTAGCTAAATAAAGTCCGGTGCGCCAGCCGGCAAGAGTACGCAAGAGCTCCGCTTAGTGCACTAACGTTGAGGCGTACGATAGGTCTGATTGGTAGCGCTGATACCGGTTTAGAGGTGGGCGAGGCCCAACCCACCGCTTCTGTTTGCCACTACGGAGGTATCCTAGGAGGTTTAGCTCCAGAAAGGTGGAACTAAAGGTCTGTGTGCACAGAGTCGGGTGGGTGAGTTGCACTTGCATGATCACATCATAACATATTTGCATGTCATAGCATTATCATTGCATCAACCCCTGATACCTATTGTATAAAGTGGTATGGGACGCTTTATACAATAGGCCCTGCAAAACGACCCCTTGGCTTATAAGTTCGCGTGAGCGTGCTTATAAGTTAAGGTTTATATTCTGTATATAAATATTTCTTGCTTGTAAACCGACACCCCATCGTATAAATTGGTATGAGACTTTGTATACGATGAGAGCCTTGCAGAAGATCCTTTAACTTATGTGTTTTCATATAAGTTAAGGTTACATATTTCATGTTCTGTCTTTCATACTTTTATTACTGCTGCTTACTCTCATAGAACTGCTAGATTAGTTCCGTCTCCACTTGCTTACATTTGTTACTCTCCACCTTCATAGCTTCCCTTTCCTTCTCCCCGCTCGGTGCCTAGGAGCCATAGGGGAGGGGTGAGGGATGATAGGACTTAGTCTGTTAGACTAACGGTTTTCAGACCAAATTATTTTAGGGGATCGTGAAGCCGAACTTGGAGATGCAGCCCCAGAGGTCAGTGCACATGGAGATGGGACAGTCTAGCACCGGAGTTTAGACTGCTAGGACAGTGAGTCCCAATCGTTAGTAGTTGTTCTAGTTTTTCTTCTGCGATGAGTGACTTGTAGTGAGGATTTGGATGTATCGGGCATGAGCCCTATTTTCAGTACTTTATATATTAATGTTGTGGACACTCCCTTCGTGGAGATATTTATTTTATGTACATGTGATTCTTGTGGACTAGTTTTGAGTTCATTCTTACTCTTATACTTTATTCTACACTTCTGCGATCGATCGGCCGGCGAATCGGCGTCTTATAGTGGCGACCTTCCCGGGTGTGAAGGTGCCACTACAATGCCGCAGTTCTTGGCCTAAGACCCCTGTGGTTTTAAAAAGAAAAAAAAAGGGATCTTACATAGTGGCCCGACCTTAACAACCCGCCATGAATAAAATGGAGAAGGGTTGGGGTGTATGTCTGCAGACATAAAAAATTAATAAAATAAATTTCAACATAAAGTTGAAATTTATGTTGAAATAAATTTTATTCATGGGTGTAGGCGGGTTGTTGCACTTTATGTTGAAATTTATTTTATTATTTTTTTATGTCTGCAGACGTACACCCCAACCCTTCTCCATTTTATTAATGGCGGGTTGTTGAGGTCGGCCTATCCCTTGACCTCCTTTATGAGAGATTTTATTTATCTCCTCACACCCAACTGTACTGTAGTGAAGTTGGGTGTGAGGAGATAAATAAAATCCCTCATAAAGGAGGTCAAGGGATAGAGGCCCGACCTCAACAACCCGCCATGAATAAAATGGAAAAGGGCTTTATGTTGGAATTTGTTTTATTAATTGTTATGTCTGCATACGTACACCCCAACCCTTTTCCATTTTATTCATGGGGTGTACGTCTGCAGACGTTGGGTATGAGGAGATGAATAAAATCCCTCATAAAGGAGTTCAAGGGATAGAGGCCCGACCTAAACAACCCGCCATGAATAAAATGAAAAAGGGTTGGGGTGTACGTCTGCAGACATAAAAATTAATAAAATAAATTCCAACACTTTGTGTGTCTGCCGCATCCAAAGCTCATTTATCCTTGATGGCCAATCCTACACATCAGGTGGGGTCTCGGTACCTCGGTAGGTCGGAAGGTGGATGCTCAGAAAATATTTCAACTGAAGGTCCTGCTAGCCAACAACCTGCTTTGCCAAAGGCTACCCGTGCTCCATTTTACCCTTAGGCCTTTCACGTACTCAATCTACCCTTACAGTGACCTGGTCAGCCACAACTGCATTCACTAACATCTTGCAAAAATTTGTAGGAGACATACTGACGTTTGGGAGCAAGAGGACTTGCCTAGTCTAACTACTCCCGAACTGACCCTCCCGGGCTCTCAAGGCCGCTTCATCCCTGCCCACACCATTGAGAGATGGAAATATCACAAAAGGTCATATTTTATTGTTTAAATGTGTAGCTAATCTAGAACGTTCATAGCTCGGAATGACTAATCCAATTTGGATATCTCTTCCTTATGATCTAGGACCCTCTTAACCTCCCTCTAATACATAACAATAACAACTCACCTGTAATTAGACCATGTCATGGGTCCGATCAGGCCCCACTGCATGAACTAGCCACAAATTAGTTATCAAATAAGGTATAATTAAAACATCTCTAGAAAATAAGCAAAACCCAAACGATAGTATAACATCTAAAAACATAGGTAATTGTACCAAGTAGAGAATGTCCATAACTAGAACCACATGTCCTTGGCATTATGGCCTACAAATCTCCCAAAAATGTTCTACATACATCAAAAGAAGAAAAAAAGTGATTGTATAGGAACCCAAGAGAAGAGGCTCACATGCTCACAATAACTAAGATAAATCGTAATAAACTCGTCCCCTTGCTAGAATCCTTAGCTCTCCATAAATTCCTTTTCTTTTCCTGCAACCATCTCTGTAATATGGTGCATACAAGAGAAATAAACAGGTCAACTATTGGTCCTTAGGGAAGGTAGAACATGTTGAAATTATTAAAGTGAAAGTGGGGGTTGCTTGGGAAGACCGCGCAGCCTGGGCGGACAGTCTGGCGGACTGGTGTGCGGCCTGAGCGGTCTATTGGTTGCAGCCTGATTGTTTGTCCTTGGTAAAAGCCATGCGGTTTGGAGTTAACCGCGGAGTTCGCGGCTAGGCGAACTGGTTTGGAGCTGGCGGTCTGAGTGGACTGATAGTTTATGTCCGCTCGCGCTAGAGTTACACTGGTTGCTGGACTTGGTCTCGATCTGTGACAAGTCCAGTTTGATCGCAAGAGTCCGCAATGTCCGTTGGTTGACCGGGCTGTCTGTGCCTTGGTTGTGGACTTTTTATTGCGGACTGATTCTTTGTCTGCTGAAGCGTGCAGACTGTTGCTGTGTCCGATGCAGCTTGCGGGCTGATGTGTTGTCTTCAGGAATGCGGACTGACATCTATTCCGCCTCTCCTTGATACCTGGCAGATTGATTGGTGTCCGGCCATATCCATGCAGACTAGGCGGACTGTCTTGTGCTAGCTGCGAGCTAGGGTGGTGTCTCTATCCACCAGGGAGGTGACCACACTCCTCTTCGTGCCTATAAATAGGACCCCCCTATGACAACATATTTAACTGAATGAACAATAATCCTACTCACGATTAGTTGCTGCGGACTAGACTTTTTTATCTGCGAAGTTTGAAAGAGTTAACCGGGTTCTTGCTGTGTAGGTTGTGCGGACAGTACTGAAGAGCCGAGATTTTGGTTCTAAGGTTCGTGCGGACTCAGTGGTTTCAACTAGCAGTTAATAGCAGGTCGCTTGCGGCCAAGCGGTTTCTCTTCTGCAACTAGTTCTTCTTTTCAATAAGCTATCCGCCACTGGGTGGCCTGTTTCAGTTGGTGGTAGCGTCTGCTCGTTCTGGCAACTAGGCAACCTCGCGGTCAGGCGATTTGCAGTTCGGCGAACTAAGTTCTTTTCAGGACTGGAATAACTGGTAGTCCGCGCGGCTTGTTGCGGTCTTGTGACTAGGCGGCCTCTACAGACTCCATAGATTTAGCAGCAGAACTGGCGGCTACTCATTGAGTCCGCGCGGTTTGATTAGATTTGTAATATTTCTTCTTTCTTCAGATCCTGTGGCAAGCATGTCTCGCAATGTATGCCCTGCTATATAAAGAAGTATTTTGATAGTACAAGATCCTTATTTTTGTCTTGTGCATTTGGTCTACTTGACTCAAGAGTGTTGAGTGTTCCTGCGCCATGTTTCCCGTCTTCCGCTATATGAAATTTTTAACATGCTATCAGATGAAACAATGGCTTGAGCAGTGATCACCTTCATTTTGCTTTCTGCTTCTGTGAGTAAGTAACCAGAGTTAGTGCAATGGAATCTTCTTGGTGAGGATCTGCTATCTTCTTGGAATCGAGCTGATTACACCGACTAACTTTAAAAAGTGGAAGTCATGTATGAAGTGCTATCTTCTTGGTGAGGATCTGTGGGATGTCTTCGTTAGTGACAATAAGCAGGAGGTTACTGCTGGTGCTGGTGCTGATAAGGTGAGAGCTTGGAGGAAGACCAACGTGAAAGCGGAGTTTGCTATCAGGCGAGCTATATCACCAGAACTCTTTGATCACATCTTAAGATGTCAATCTGATGCTGAGATTTGGACTTGCCTTGATGGATTGTTCAACAGGAAGAATGTAGCAAGGCTACAGTTCCTGAAAAATGAGTTGGCTAGGGTAACTCAGGGAAATCTCTCCATTTCTACCTTCTTTCTGAAAATGAAGAACCTCTACGCTGAGATTTCAAATTGGACCCTGATGAGCCAATTTCTGAAGCTAAGCTGAAGAGACACATAATACGCGGCTTGCAGAAGGAATATGTGACTTTTGTAACTTCTGTTCATGGCTGGGCCACTCAGCCATCGTTGCTGGAGTTAGAGAACCTGCTAGCTTTGTAGGAAAGCTTGGCTAAGTAAATGGCTGGAGTTACTATTTCTAAAGAAGGGAGTGAGGCTCTCTTCATAGGGAAGAAGAAGAGATGGGAGAAGAAGAAGAAGACTATTCCTGGTGATGGCCCTTCAACTTCTTATCAACAAGAGGGGAGCGTTGCTCCTAAGCAATATTGGAAGAAGAAGGAGTGGCTTAAGTACTACAGGTGCAACCAGCCAAGACACTTCAAAAAGGACTGCAAGGTCAAGCTGCAGCCTGGGCATGTTGCAGGCAAGGAGGGAGCTTATTCTAGTGCCGAGGAAGCCGAATGCGGAGGAGAATTTATGACGGGCACTTGTGTTCGTTCCTTATCCACCGTCAACTACCAAGATGACTGGATCGTGGACTCTGGGCTTGGTCATCACCTAACCGGAGATGAGTCAAAGTTCTCCTCTCTGCAGACATTCACAGGTAACGAAGCTATTATTACTGCTGATAATACTATTCATGTAGTAGAGAAGGAGGGTGTTGTGTCTTTGGGTAGTGATATTGGTCCACTAACCTTAAGAAGTGTCTATCATGTACCGGGCATGAAGAAGAACCTCTTCTCGGTGACTAATGCGGTTGACGCAGACAATCACGTTCTATTCAGTCCAATAGAAGTGAAACTTCTCCGCAACGTATCAGTGGTAAAGGCTGATGTTGCTCATGTTGGGAAAAGAGTGAAGGACTTGTTTGTTTTATCAACAAGCTCCTATATTGATCGGATGAGGGCAAACGATAGCACTGCTACATGACATGAAAGACTAGGACATGTGGGGATGGACAAGTTGAAAGCTATGGAAAATAAGAGTCTTATGAAAGGCTTGCCTAAGTTGTCATCCTTCGGTGATGGCCACATTTGTGCGGGGTGTCAGTATGGTAAGGCTCATCGTCTTCCGTTTGAAAAGTCATAAACAAGGAGTAAAGCACCAATGGAGTGCATCCATGGTGACCTGATGGGGCCAACCGTCACTTCTAGTCTTGGAGGAAGCAGATACATGCTAGTTCTGATTGATGACTATTCAAGATACACTTGGGTGTATTTCATGAAGGAGAAGTCAGATGCTTTCTGATTGTTTGTGGAGTTCAAGGAGATGGTGGAGGGTCGGCTTGGCCTGTTGATCAAGTTGTTTAGAATGGACAACGGAGGTGAGTTCATTTCATCCGAGTTCTCTAACTTCTGCAGGAAGCACAGGATCTAGAGAGAGCTCACTTGTGCTCATACCCTACAACAAAATGTAGTAGCGGAGAGGAAGATCTGTCATTTGACGGAAACTTGCAAATGCTGGCTTCATGCAAAAGGCATTCCGAGGTCCTTTTGGGCGGAAGGAATGACATGCACTACCTATGTCATCAATCGGATGCCTCCGAGTCCGATCAACATGAAGTCTCCTGTTGAGATGGTGTTCAAGAAGAAGCCTAGTGTGGAACAACTTCGGATGTTTGGTTCAACCTGCTACATACACATCCCGGATGCTCTGAGGACCAAGCTTGATGCAAAGGCAAGGAAGCTTGTCTTTGTGGGCTATGATGAGAGGAAGAAGAGATGGAAGCGTATGGATCCTGCGATTAAGAAGTTTGTTGTATCAAGAGATGTTGTATTTGATGAACAAACATCATACAGAGGTAGCTTTGTGGAGTTACAAGAGAGCGGGTCTGATGGAGGTCAGAAGGAGGCTGTTGAAGAACTTCAAGTGGAGCTGCCTATATTACCATGAGCTCCAGGTGTATCAAGCTCTGAGGCAGATGCTTCTGGTTTAGGAAGTAGGGGGAGAGGTTGTAACATCCCATTTCCTATTAGACCCCTTTACTTAGATTGGGTTAGTACATGTGGTGGGGCATGGGTTTAGGCTAGGTTTGAACCATGGAGTTAGGGTGTAGTCACATGGGGCCCACTATAGGGCCCAAGTTAACTCAAGTCAAACTAGCCCAAATTGGGATCTTAGCTACACATTGGCCCCACCACTATCCCCTAACCCTAATAACAATCTAAGTGAACCATAAGCCATGTCATTGGGTCACCTATTGACCCAAGTTGACCCAAGTCAACCATAACCCTAAATTGGTCAAATCTACACTTATAGGCCCAATTAGCCCAAGTGGGGCATCACCATGGCCCAACCCATGTTGGGTGATGCCATAGGGCTCATGATCATCAAGTGGGGTCAGCCCACTCATCAAGTTGACCAGGTCAACCCTAAAAGTCAACTTGGTCAACCTTAAGCCTATTTAAGTAAATTTGAAGACCAAGCTCATTCTTAATGGGCTAAGGCCTTGAGCCATGGACCAACCTATGTTGGGTGATGACATGGGGTTCATTACCATCAAGTGGGGCCAGCCCACTCATCAAGTTGACCAAGTCAACCCTAAAAGTCAACTTGGTCAACATAAGACTAAAGAGAGAAAATGAGAGCCAAGCTCACTTCCAATGGGCTAAGCCCGTGAACCAAGGCCCATGACCAGCCTTCATGGTCAACGACAGCCCTAACCCTCTGAAATAGGAGAGAGAATGCATGCATGGGGGTAACTTAGGTATTTTGGAGAAAATGAGGAGAGAGAAGAGAGGGAAAGAGGGTATGGAGGCCATGTGGCCCTCCTTTCCTCTGCCCAAGCCTTGGGATGAATTCCCAAGCTTCGTTTCAGTAGGATTAAGGGGATGGTAGACACATGGAAGCCAGGCGGAGCTTCCAAAGTTCATGGTCGGTCACCCCTTAATCAAAACTACTCCCACAGCCACTCCTAACCAAATCTAAGCCCATCATCAACTTTAGGAGGTTGAAACGAGTGGAGTTCGACTGCTGGAGCAAAGCTTTTGCTGGAGAAATGGAGAATCAGGCTAGATCGCCGGAGCAAGCTTCAACCATGGCTCATTACCACCACACTCGTCGCCAAGCCCGGCTGTAGGTTCGTTTTGCCTCACCTCACCCCGTGTTAGCTTTCTAGATCAACTAGGCGAGACGTCGGGCTCAATTGAGCCCGATTCCAAGTGAGCCGTGAGCTAAAAAACCGACCTTTTCTTCTTGCTCGGGATCACCGGAGGAGCTGCCTCCGGCAGCTTCATCATCGGGAAACGCTAGCCACCACCTCAACAGAGGTGGTGGCGATAATCGCCGGTAGTGGCGTCGGCCCAGATGGTCGGAATAAGCAAGCAAACTAGGCCCATGAAGATTGAATCCTGACCGTTGGCTGATTGGGGATGATGGCCAGGAGCCGTCGGATCTTGTGATTTAATTTGATATTTCATTATATTATGAACAGTATTATTAATGTCACACATTTATAGTGTTCTTGCATGCTAATTTTAGGCCTATTAGAGGCACATTCAGAGGAGCTATCAACATTAAAAATGTAGGTCTCGACCTTACCTTTAAAATGACACCCTAAACATAGGATTTGGTAGAGTAGAACTCATTAAAGAATCATTCTATCATGACTGGTCCTAGGCTATGACAGATCTTAAAATAAATGGCCAAGCAAAACCATAGGTCCTCATGACCTAGAATTTTGGTCAGACTTGTGTTAAGGATAATTCTAGGCTCTGAACAAAAACGGGAATTTTTGGTCAGACTTTTGCTATAGTATTTGGTGAAATACTAATAATTAAATTAAGTGTAGTTTTGGAGATATATGACTTTAAATTCCCCCAAATTTTGGCGGCATATCCATTAGGTCAACATGAAATCATGGTAGAAATTTCAGGGCCCTTTGACTTCTGCATGTTTGGGAAATCCCACATGCATTATATAGGTATGTTCAAATTTGGGGTGCATATAGTAAAAATAGGAAAATGAGGATTTAGCTCATTTGGACCCTTTAATGTCCATGAAACTTTGGACAATGGCTTATAGGGATGGAATATACCTCCCATGGAAAGTTTGGGATTTTTGGAATAAAAAACCCCATTAATTGGAATTATTGGAAAATATGCCTAGATAGGAAATAAATTTGAATCTAGTTTATATAAATTTATTAAATTCTAAAATTTAGTCAAAAGCTTAATTAGGTCATAGATCACCTCTGGAAAAATTTAGGGGGCTTTTAGGTGATGTTAACTTGGATTTTAAGTAGAATTTACCATTTTGCCCATTATGGAAACTAATTAAAACAAGGGAAATTATTGTTTAAATATTATGAAAAAATTTAAAGTATCTTGTTTCTATGATTAAATCCCTGTTAAATTATTTGAGAATTTTTGGATGTCTCTATATGCTTAAAACCCTAATAATGGCATTTTGGTAATATTGTTCATTTGGATATAAGTTAGGTCAAATCACTGTTTTGGATTTTGAAATTCAATATTTAGCTTTATTATATCAACATGGATCCTCAATAATTTTCCTAGAATTTCTGATTATATAAGTACTGTACTTCATTTGGAAAGTAGTCAATTTATGATTTAGTATTACATGGAAATAAAATGGAATTTCACATGGGAAAATTATGAAACTTTGTAAGAAGTCAAATTTGACCTCATGGAACATCTGATAAATTTCTTAGGTAGGCTGGACCATTATATATAATACATCATGTGCAAGGCGACCCAGGTCACTCAATTAAAAGAATTAATTTAGGCCTTTAACTACTTAGAAAAATAGTAAAACCTAGGATGGTCAACATCATACATCTTAGCAAACCATGATAAATAATTAGGGGCAGTTAGCCCAAGAGTTGGTAAGACACGTCATACGGGTCAACACTAGGTCTTGGGTGCGCTTAGTATAAATAGCATATAACACTAGGACCCACAGGGGATAAGGTTGTCAATTGAGATGGAGTCTATGTTGGGAAGAAAAACCCTGGTTGGTGTCCAATAGGTCACTTCTTGATAACGAGTGGTAGAGTGCAAAATCCCAAGGATAGTAACTAAAACGGAAATCGGCGGAAGACCGCCGCTCTCCCAATAACATTGTAAGTTATTAGGTTTGTCCCAGAGTAACAACGAGAGTTTGGTATGGATTATGGGTAGACATTAATAAAAGTAAATATCCTTGCGAAATGGAACTTTGGGCTGCAACCCATCGTAGTTCCTAGTGCCCCTGAAAGCCCTCACCGGGCATGCCCTGGGCCGTCTTGGGATTACTAGACAAGAATAGTCTAATAGGCTAAGAGAATGTTGTTACAATCTCACCCATGAAGGGTTGGAGGGTTTTTAGGATAGTTAGTCCTGCGAGTTGGATGCTCGAGAGTTTGACATCAGGACAGGTTTGCTCCTGCGAGCTGGAGACTCGGGTTGAGATACCTTGCGTGTACATAGAAACAAAACTAGTGGCGGGTCATGCGGTACTGGGCTAATCGTCACACCGATAGCAGTACAGTGACTCTGGTGAGGTGTGAGGTTTGAGGGGCCAGTAGGTTGTTTATACTGCGGTCCGTTGGATAATCCACGAAAATGCACACCCGACCAAGAAAGTCTGGCAGTTGGCCAGCATTAGTACGCAGATACTCTAGAGTGCACCTAGGACGTGTACAGAGACGTACGAAGGGTCTGGGCTTGGTAGTGTGTATACCCGCCTAGGATACTGAAGAGACCATTCTGCTGTTGCCGTAGCCACAACGGTTGTACCAAAGAGTGATGCTAGCTCCAAAAAGTGGGAACTAAAGGTCTGTGATCACAGAGTCGTGTGGGTCAGTTGCACTTGCATGAATCATAAAACGCATGCATAACATACATTCATACTAAGTCAAACACAACATAGATCCTTATCATATAAATTAGTATGGGCTCTTTTATATGATAAGTTATATTTGGAAACCTTAACTTATAAGTTTATATGGGCATTCATATAAGTTAAGGTACTTCTGTGATGGCAGCTTAGTAGTAGCATATTCTACTTGCCGTTCTTTACTTGTTTACTTACAACACCTTACTTACTTTCTGTATAGTTCTTCATACTTTACATGTGTTATATATATAGAACTGCTAGAGTAGAAATAGATTGATACTATATATACTTAGTAGTACAGCTCCACTGTCACCTGCTTCTTTTTTATACCCCTTGTTGTCCTCCACTTCTTCCTCCCGCTCGGTGCCTAGGAGTTGCAGGGGCGAGGTGTGGAGGAAAAGACTTAGTCTTTATGATTAACGGTCAGTTGTGACCAAATCATTTTAGGAGCTCGAGGAGATGGAGTACCAGCAGGACGAGGTGGCAGGACGTGAGGAGTTGATACCACCACCACCTACTACTACTATAGCCCGCCATCAGGTGGGACGACCTTATTGATGATAGATTAGCTTCCACATATTGTCATTTTGTGAGAGAGATATTTGATATCATGTACATGGAATAAGCCCTTGCTCTTTTTGTGTACTCATTTTGGACTGTTGTACTTTCATTTTCATATATTTATGATAGTGCTGTGACTTGTGGACTAGCTGTTATTTACTCTACTTTATACTTCTATTTCTCTATTGGCCGAACAAATTTTATGATCGTACTAGCCGACAGGATCAACGTCTTGCGGTGTCGACTAACCCATAAGTTAGTGTCACCGTAAGGAGGTGGTTCTGGGCATAAGACCGGGAGCCTCCTTGGTAAGGGGAGGGGTCTTTCATAGATTCTCCAAGTTTTCCCGGGAATGGAGCTGATTCTGAAGAAGCAGCAGAGGTGGTGAGCAAGGGTCAGATTCTTCGAAAATCGAAGAGGAACATCAAGCCACCAGCTCGGTATAGCGAATGAAATATGGTGATCTTCGTCTCCTGTTTCTTTGTAGGCCCTTTAGATGAGCGAGAACCTTTAAGCTTTAATGAAGCCACTAGAGTCAAGGAGTAAAAAGATGCCATGGATGAGGAGTTGGCTACCCTCAGGAAGAATGAGACCTGGGACCATGTGCCCAAGGTTGATGGCATCACTCCTGTGACTTGCAAGTGGGTATATAAGCTGAAGAAGAAGGTGGATGGGAGCATCGAGATGTACAAGGCTCGCCTTATTGCTTGAGGGTTCTTGTAAAAGTATGGCAAAGACTACGAAGAGATGATTAGCCCTGTTGCAAAGATGACTTCAGTTCGTGTGGTGATGACCTTGGCATCTTGCCAAGGTTGGAAGATTTGGCAACTGGATGTAAAGAATGTCTTTCTTTATGGGGAAATTGACAAAGGAATTTTCATGGATTAGCCACTGGGATATGTTTCTAAAGAACATCCAGGCTACGTCTGCAAGCACAGGAAGACTCTTTATTATTTGAACAAGCTCCTCGAGAATGGTATGAGAAGATAGCAGAATACCTCCAATTCTGCAGCTATCTTGCCTCTAATTCAGACTAAGGCCAATTCGTCAAGAAGAAGGGGGAGCTTCTGGTCTTTGTACTGTTGTACGTGGATGATATGATCATCACAGGCAACTCCGAGAAGGAGGTAGTTAGGCTCAGGGCTGAGCTAGCTATAAGGTTTGAGATGAAGGACTTGGGTGAGCTCCACCACTTCCTTGGACTCTAGATGGAGAGGAATGAGAGCGGCATACTTGTTTCCCAAAAAAGCTATGTGGAACGGATCGTTCAGCGATTTGGCATGCGGGAAGGGAAGAGTAGCTCTACACCTCTTGAGGCTGGCATTAAACTTCGACAAGATGAGGGGTAGATTCTTCCAGATCCTCTTATGTTCCGGGTTTTGGTTGGAAGCCTTATTTACTTTACGATTACAAGGCCGAACATAGCTTATGTTGTTGGACGGGTAAGTCAGTATATCACGGAATCACGGAAGCCTCATCTGATAGCGGCAAGGAGCATTTTGAAGTATGTCATTCCAACTTATAACATGGGTCTCCTTTACGGGAGAGACATGGGCTTTACTCTTCAAGGATACTCGGATGCTGATTATGGGGGAGATTCAGATGACCAGAAGTCAACATCCGGTTATATCTTCACATTTGGATCAGCCAGTATTTCATGGTGCAGTAAGAAACAGGACTCGGTGTCCGTATCTACTATAGAAGCGGAGTTCAAGGCTTTGACCTTGGCAGCTCGGGAAGCCATCTGGCTGAGGAGACTAGTAGAGGACATCCATGAAGAAGTGCGTGGTCCAACTCTTCTTTGCGGTGACAAAGAAAGTGCCCTAAAACTAGTTAATAATCCAGTTTATCACATGAGAACCAAACACATTGAGATTAAGCACCACTTCATAAGTGAGAGGGTGTTGGAGGGATCTCTGGTGGTTGGTCATGTTCGGAGTGAGGACAATATTGCGGACATCTTCACGAAGTCGCTGTCGAAGGGGCCATTTGAACGGCTATGAGGTCTGCTGGATTTGGTCACCACTTCTCACTTCAAGGGGGATTGTTGAAATTATTGAAGTGAAAGTGGGGGTTGTTTGGGCAGACTGCGTTGCCTGGGCAGAAAGTCTGGAGGACTGGTGTGCGGCCTAAACGGTATGTTGGTTGCGGCCTGATGGTTTGTCCTTGGCAAAAGTCGTGCGGTTAGGAGTTAACCGTGGAGTTCGTGGCTAGGCGAACTGGTTTGGAGCTGGCGGTCTTAGCGGAATGATAGTTTATGTCTGCTCGCACTAGAGTTACACTGGTTGTTGAACTTGGTCTCGATCTGTGACAAGTCCAGTTTGATCGCAAGAGTCCGCAATGTCTGCTGGTTGACCGGGCGGTCTGTGCCTTGGTCGTGGACTTGTTATTGCAGACTGATTCTATGTTTGCTGAAGCGTGCAGACTGTTGATGTGTCCGCTGCAGCTTGCGGGCTGGTGCAGTGTCTTCAAGAATGCGAACTGACATCTATTCTACCTCTCCTTGATACCTGGCGAATTGATTGGTGTCCGGCCATGTCCATGCAGACTGGGCGGACTGTCTTGTGCTAGCTGCGAGTTGGGGTGGTGTCTCTATCCACTAGGACGGTGACCACACTCCTCTCTGTGCCTATAAATAGGACCCCCCTGTGACAACATATTTAACTGAATGAACAGTAAGCCTACTCGTGATTAGTTGCTACGGACTGGACTTTTCTATCCGTGCGGTTTGAAAAAGTTAATCGGGTTCTTGCTGTGCAGGTTGTGTGGACAGCACTGAAGAGCCAGGATTTTAGTTCTAAGGTTGGTGCGGACTCTGCGATCTCAACCAGCGGTTAATAGCAGGTCGCTTGCGGCCAGGCGGTTTCTCTTCTATAACAAGTTCTTCTGTTCAATAAGTTGTCCTCCACTGGGCGGCCTGTTTTAGTTGGTGGCAGCGTCCGCTCGTTCTGGCAACTAGGCGACCTCGCGGTCAGGCAGTTTGCAGTTCGGCGGACTGAGTTCTTTTCAGCACTGGAATAACGGGTTTTTCGCGCGGCTTGTTGCGATCTTGTGACTAGGCGGCCTCTGCGGACTCCCTATCTTTAGCAGCAGATCTGGAGGCTACTCATTGAGTCTGTGTGGTTTGATTGGATTTGTAATTTTTCTGCTTTCTTCAGATCCTATGACAAACATGTCTCGCCATATATGCCCTGCTATATAAAGAAGTTTTTTGATAGTACAAGATCCTTGTTTTTGCCTTGTGCGTTTGGTCTACTTGACTAAAGAGTATTGAGTGTTCCTGCGCCTGATTTCCCGTCTTCCGCTATATGAAATTTTTAGCAAAACAACATGCAGTTTAATATCGCTTAATATAGAATAAATAGACATGTACAAATAGTAGATGATAATGCATAAAGAAAGTAAACTAGTGAGTATAAATCCACACAACATTCAACTATCGGAGTATAAATGCAATAATTATCTATACTATTATGAGAGGAACTCTTGAGTCAATTGCTACAAGGGCAAGCCACCCTTGAGTACTGGGTGAGTAGTCTCCAACCCTCATTCAAAAGCTACGATAGGGAAGATCCACTTTTTTTCTCGAATTCTCATCTACAAGCAGGTAATACCTTGTTTGAGTCCACAATAATTTACCACTATGTACATTGCTGTCAGTAAGTTAGCGCCAGCGGTAATGCTACCGCCGAGCGGTAACTACATATCGACTAGACAATCATGTTCATATAGAATAGACAATCATGTTCATATTGACTTAGGGTTGAGCATATTATTTGAAGCTAGAAATTCACTCAAAAATCGCTTGAATATTGAGTGGAATCGGAAATGGCTAAAATTGATTCGATTCAATTTGAGTCGATTCAATTTGACTCGAATCTGATTTCAAGTTGATTTTGAGCCAGCCCTGAATCGCTCGAAATATGATTCAAATCATCTCGAATTAATTAAAAAATTATGTATATATTAATGTATTCTTATTTTAAAATTAAAAATAATTAAAATTAAACATAAATTAAAAGAATGAAGACTTTAAGTATTTCATTTGCTAAATTTAGAGGTTTCCCAATTTAATTTTGAAACAACTAGGAATAAAGAAAAAAAATGTTCAATTTCGAGCTAGCTTGATTCGATTCGAAAATGCGATTTTGATTTCGAGTCAATTTTTTTGATTTCGAGACAAGTTTGAGTCGAAAATTTTGATTTCGAGTCAAACACAAATCGCTCGTACTCGAATCAATATCAACCATATATCGACTGGAGGCCCCTGACCATATCAACTAGACTCTATAGTTCGGCGCTTGCAGCTACTGTCGAGCGGTAAGTTCATATGGACTAGGCGATCATGCTCTTATAACATGGATGTCCCTGGTCATATAAAATAGATATTACCGCTGGATCCTAGCATCTACCGTCAAGAGGTATGTCCATATCATCTAGAATACCTCCAGCAGCGCTGAGATGCAACCGCCATGCGCTAGGAATTAACATCGACTATTGTCTAGGAAATTGAGGAGCAACACCGCATTTACCATGTCTAGTTTCCCCTACCAAAAAATCGTAACCCCGAGTACTATGACACTATTTTATGGAATGTCTATGATCATATCTAACCTAAAACAACACCCAAACCAGGCCACACACCTAGATTTTGTTTCCCACATTAGATCTACAAAAGAAAATGCAAGGAAATACTTGGATATGTTCTAGATACGCGGAAGTTATCTTGAAAAAGCTCTTAGGAGCCATGTATATAATCATGTGTTCGTTGAGTCGGCCCCTCAGAGAGTCCCAGGGGCTAGAGGGCTCCATATGTCGGCATAGTCGAGAAGGCAAGGGAGGAAGGCCAGTGGGGGAGTCGGGCCCGCACATGCCTTGAGGCTTGAGGCTCGAGCACAACCGGCGAGTGCGATCATAAATGAGCACTCGCTTAGGGTTACAATTGAGTGGGTGGCGAGTGGGGTAATTAGACCCGCACTCGCCCTAGGCCTCGGGCAGGTGGCGAGTACAAGTCCTTTTTGATCACTCACCACCCTAGGCGAGTGGTGTTTTCATTGACCACTCGCCCAATAGTGTCTTTTACCAGATTTCCCTTGTTGTCTTGCCAATAGCCTTTCAGAACAGTGAAGTTCCGGTCTTAGCAACCCAATTTGGGTTGTGTATAGCATTTCAAGATAGCAGAGTTACGTTGTTGGCAGACCAGGCTTGTAATTCTATAAATAGACCATGTGGGCACCTTTGGAGGGGATCTAGTTCTTTTAGCTTCTTCCTCCTTGGGTTATCTGGTTCAGCTGCGGGAGCAATCCAAGGTGCCCAGCTCAGCTTCTGGCTTAGGTGGTAGAGCACTACAAAGATCTTCCCGGTGTGTGGTGGGACCTCCACACTACAGCCCAGAGTCAATTTCTAGTTCTGAGCGACCGGTCAAGAGTTCAAGTTTGAGAGAAGTAGGTGCAAGCTACCCCCTTAGGTCTGAACTCTCGTTGAAGCCAAGTTTTGGTTTCAAAATTTTTGGTGCGGTGAGCGTGGACCGTAGCTTGCACAGGAAAATCTTGAGCTAAGCTTCATGACTGGAGGCAAGGGAGAAGGATCTGTCTCGGGCGGCTCGCCACCTAAGGCGAGTGGTGTCACGATCAGGATGCTAGAAGTGTTCAAGAGGGAGGTCCTATAAACCATCCACCGGACATTCACCGTAAGGGGCGAGTGGGCTATGCCTTCTATACTATTTGTCGCGGCTCCATCTTTGGGCGAGAACACCCTAGTTAGCAACCCGGAGAAGGAGGTCCCGGTCAAGAGCGATGAGAGGGATCTCGTCGGGTGGGAGATGTTCCCAGGGCAGGCGAGTGCTGACAGGATCAGTGAGTCGAGGGAGCGAGATTGGTCGGCTTGGCTGGTGGGTGGGGGATGCCCTTTTAGCGATTTGAAGCCTCGACCCCGATTCCAGATGGGTTAGGAGAGCCGGAGATGTCCTACTACACGAGCAGAGATGATCCAGTGCAACATGTCCAATGGTTCGAAGATGACGTCTCCATCAGGAAGATGTCGGACGCCTTCAAATACCGACTTTTTCCATCACCTTGAAGGAGAAGGCCAACAACTAGTTTCACCAGCTTCCCACAAGCTCCATCTACTACTTTGAGGACTTGCAGCACAGGTTCCTCTTGAGGTTCTCGACATCAAAGAAGAGGAAGAAGGGAGCAGAGTGTCTGTTCGCCATTAAGAAGATGATGGAGGGGACGTTGGGGAGCTACAACGACGTGTTCCAGGAAGAGATCCTTTTAGTCCAGGAGGTTTCGGGGTATACTTTAATGCTTGCCTTCACCCTGGGCTTAAGGCAGGGATTCTTTAGCATGGAGCTGAAAAGGGTACCCCCTTTCCTTCGAAAAGTTGATGGAGAGGGCGGTAAAGGAGATAGAGAGTGAGATGGAAAACCCAGCATTTGCCAAGAAGTTGGCCGAGGATGAGGTGAAGGAGCAGGGAGCAGGAACACAACATGAAGTGAGGAGAAGGGAGGAGCCCTGAGGTCAGGGGAGGCAGGGGCAACATCAAGGTTAGGGGCATCGGGAGCCGAAAAACCGGTTGGCTTGGAGACCCCAGAAGGTCCAGCCTAAGGGCAGAGGGGAGAATTTCAGGGTCGAGATAATTATCGCGGTGGTCAGGGGCAGTTCAACCCACCGACATGGAGGAACGGTCAGAGGACACCCCTTTTTCCGCAGCATCAAGCGATTGCTATTTTTGACAGCGTTTTTTCTTACTGTCATGTTTTTCCTCTTACTGATAGCATTTATTGTTGTCGGGTTGGTAAACCCTTCTTTACTTATTCATAAGCCTAATGTTCTATTTATTTTGATTACTTTCTGAGGTGTTCCTTCTTGAATGCCTTAGGTCCAGGTTGTGACCGGTTCAACGGCTAGTTCTTCTGGAGGGTTTGCTGATAGCCTCCTGGGTAGCTGAGGTTGCAAATCTTCATCCTTGTGAGGTAGTTGTTTTCCTTTATGTATGGACATGCATACTCACCAGTGGGTTCGTGTCAGGTTGTTGACGCCTACTGATGGCTTACTTGCGATGCTGGGTATGAACTAAAACTGCTATCTTTACCTTTTTAGGGTCGTTTACTTGTCTTCTGGGAAGGATTTATGCTAGGTTTTATGTTCGGATTTTTGTTGCGATCGATTGATTTTGTGACAGTCGTTTCGCTTTCGTCTAATTTATTTGATGGTTTGTTGAGTTGGTTTGGGGGCTGTTTGTTGGACTGTTATTTTGACTTGGAGCTGGTTGTGCTTATCTTATTGAAAACCAGGTGAACTTGTATATAATTCCCCTGGCCGGTTACTTACAATTTTTTTATATGTTTTGGGAACCGGCTACCTTCTATTGAACCGACTCTACCTGTTAGGCAGTGATGTATCCCGAGCTTTATATTTCTTATCCCTATCGTTTCCTTCTCATTTCGTCGGGACAGAAGAAACACGCGGAAACCGCTACTGCCGCTTGCTCTATCGGGCTCGATTCTTCTCTGATTCTTGTGATTCTTCTTACGATTGAGAGGTAATCTCTTTCCCTCAACTCCTCTTATGCTGCCCAAAGAAGCAGGATGAGAAGGGGAGCTAGAAGAGGAAGGAGAGAAGGGGCAAGGTTGAGTTTCCCTTTTGTGACTTCCATCAGAAGGAAGGTCACATGACGACCACTTGCCTAGAGTTCCTTGAGGTGAGGGAAGCCAGAGGTCAAGTTCAGCAGCCGCCGCCAGTAAGGATAGAGAAAGTTCTGTCGAGTGGAGAGGAGGATAGGTGCAATGACATAGCTGACGTAGGTTCTTGTGGAGGGTTCAGGGTGATTCATGGGGGAGTGGGAATTGAAGCCTCGCACAAGGGAATATTCCATACCATGTTTAGGAGGAGCGTCACCACGACCTCCCAAACCCCACCCCGGAGGAGAAGATTACATTCTCGTCAAAGGACATGCCCGACTATGAGGATCCATTTTGTGATGCCCTAGTGATCCAGACGGCGATTGAAAACTACACAGTCTCATGGATTCTGGTTGACAACGGGAGCTCGGTGAATGTGATCTTCAAAGGGGCCTTTGAGGCAATAGAGGTGGAGGATAGGAGGGTGTTGGCCTCGGATGGGTCGTTATTTAGATTTTTGGGCGAGCAGAAGGAAGTCAAAGGAGGAGTTGGACTTCGTGTGACACTGGGGGTGTTGAGGAATTATCAGTTTGTCATCGTTGTTACTCCGAGCAACTACAACACCATCTTTGGGTGCCCCTCATTCGCGCCTTTCGCTACGTCCCCTCTTTGTTCCATCAATGTTAAGTTCAACAGGGGGGGGGGTCCAAGTCCGGATCAGAGGAGACCCAAAAGTGGAGAATAAATTGTTAGGTATTGTATCCACAATAACCCTGATTTGATGAAGTGTCCCTTAAACTAAGATGAATTGAGATTGTATTTGATGTTGCTCCTTTAGTCACGTGCTTGAAAGACTATATTGCTAAGTACAATGGGTCATGAAACACAGGACTATACAATGTAATCTTTTATTGTGTAGGCCAATGTGTTAATTCACGTGTAATCTCTCTATTGGGGTATACTTCTGATTCAAGTACACTAGGAGATTCAAGGAAGGACAAGTTGCTGCTTTCAGAAGAAAAGCATTTTTCCCTAAGTAAAATTCACTGAGTATAGTAGTGATTATTCGTCGAGTATACTCATGAATACTCATCGAATTCATCGTGTATACTTACTAGCACTCGTCAAATTTATTGTATTTACTTAGGAAATAATCTCTGGGTTCGTGGAAAATAGTTAAGTAAAAATAGTCGAGTATCTTCATGTATACTCATCAAATTCATCAAGTGTATCTATCTATACTCGTCGAATTCATCGAATATATAGGTCGATACACGACGAATTCGTTAAGACTTTTTGAATTTACTTCTCTGGATTTCTCCAAGTAATATTCGTCGAATATTACTTGGCCTAGGCTTCGAATGCGCCGAGTTAGCTAGCCGATTCTCGTCGAATTCATCGAGTGAACTGGCTGATACTCATCGAGTTTCTCTTCAGGAAAGCGTTTTTATCGACTAAGTCTTTTTCGTCGAATATCGAAGCTGTTCGACGAGTATACCCGTACATACTCGACGATACTTGACGAATATGACTTAAGTTTTTGAATTCTATTTTTAAATTCCGTCACGGCTCAATCCCGACTTCCATGTACAGTGTTCCACGATTTCTTTATTTGGAAGGGATTTCTAGTCGTTGAAGAAGAAGGATTCCTATAAATACTTAGGGTGTGTGTGAACAGAGAAGTAGATCCCGAAAATTGGAATAACAGAAATTTTTATTATAAAAAAAGATGAGTATTACAAAGGATATGACCTCCCTTTAATAGAATGGAGGAGATGGGAGAGAGTACAAATAAGCAATGTGGGACTAAATAATTACAGGTTTAATAGAAATAATCCGAACAGGTCGCGTGGTTAGACGAATAGGCTAATCGCCCGACAACCACTAGAATGAGAGAATAAGCCGCAATAGGAGACTGCCAGACCGCCCGATCTCCAAGTCGCCTGAGACAAACCGTCAGATCGCCCGGACACCAAACAACAACAGTCCGGTGACCAAGCCGCTGGAGACAAACTGCCAGACCTCCCGGTCTCTAATCCGCCAGTTCTAGACCGCCAGACCACTCGGTCTCCATACAGCAACACTACCCCTCAAGCTGGAGCATATATATGGATCATGCCTAGCTTGTCGCAAATGTGAAGAAAGGATGCGGACACCGGCTTGGTGAAAATATCAGCCAACTCTTTATCGAAGGTGATGAATGGAGTACAAATTTGTTCCTTCAAAATCTCTTCCCGAATAAAATGGTAGTCGACTTCAATGTGCTTTATTCTCTCATGGAAGACCGGATTTTTGGAGATGTATATAGCGGCTTTGTTATCACAAAAAAGGTAGAGGATGGTTGTAGACTTCTCCTAGGTCAAGCATGAGAGCCTGTAACCACTTCAACTCATATGTGGTTGATGTCATACTTCGATATTCTGCTTATGCACTTGACCTAGAGACTACAGACTGTTTCTTGCTCTTCCAGCTCACAAGATTTTCCCCCCACAAAGGTGCAAAAGCCCGATGATAACTTGCGGTCTCCTTTGTCATCAACATAGCTCGAATCTAAGTACGCTTCAACCCTCAAATGACCATTCTTCTAAAAGATTAGTCCTTTCCCAGGCACTGATTTAACATACTCCAATATCCTCAAGGCAGACTGTAGATGACACTCCCTTGGAGCTTTCATGAACTGGCTAACCTTGCCTAAGCATAGGAGATTTCGGGTCTCGTCACCGTGAGATATATGAGTTTACCAACCAAACGTCTGTACCTCATAACATCTGAAAGAGGAGGAGAATCATCTGTCCAGGTTTTATCTTCTCCAATCGCTATGGGGCATCGGGCAGGTTTAGCCCCAGTCAACCCTGCCTCTTTTAGCAAATCAAGAGCATACTTGCGTTGGGAGAGGACTAAGTAATTGGGCTTCCGAGAGATCTCTATCCCCAGAAAGGTTTTTTGAGAGCTCATATCCTTTGTGATTAGGTGTTGAAGAAGATGCTTCTTTGTCAAGGTTATCCCAGCCTAGTCATCTCCAATGAGAAGAATATCATCCACATAAACCGCAAGAACTACCAGACCCAGGGAGGTTTTGTGAACGAATAAAGAGTGATCCGTAGAACTTCTCGTAAAGCCCACGACTGCCACAATCCCGCTAAACTTGTCAAACCAAGACCCAGGGCTTTGATTTAGGCCATAGATAGACTTCTTTAGCCTGCATACCTGTGTCTCCCCCTGAGCACGATACCCTGGAGGTTGCTCCATGTAGACATCCTCCTCAAGATCCCCATATAGAAAGGCATTCTTGACATCCAGTTGGGAAATGAGCCAATCCCTGTTGACAGCCAAAGAGAGGAGGACCATGATAGTGTTAAGACAAGAAACTAGAGAGAAGGTGTCAAAATAGTCAACAACATAAGTCTGGGTAAAGACTTTGGCAACAAGATGGGCTTTGTAACGATCCACACTGCCCTCTAGACTGAACTTCACCACAAAGACCCAGCGACAGCCAACAACATCCGTGTCGAAGGGACGAGTAACAAGGGTCCACGTACCCCGTTCAGGGAGAGTAGCAATTTCCTCATCCATGGTAGCCTTCCAATGAGGAACAGTAAGGGCCTCCTGGTAGGAATGGAGGGTGGCAGTGGCAGGGATAGCCAGTGCAAAAGCCCTGCGAGAAGGGGTAAGACGATCATAGGAAATAACAGCAGCAAGCGAGTGCTCGTTACATGCCCGAGCCCCTTTGCAAAGAGCAATGGGAAGATCTAGGTCAGCGGGTTCCTCAGTATCCAGAGCGTCCATGGCGGAGTGTGCTGGCCCGGGAGTAGAGAGCGACGGCCGTGTAGAAGAGGGATATAGAGGAGGAGAAGAGAGAGGAGGAAACGATGGAGATGGTGGAGGTGGAAAACCTCGGTAGGGTTCGATGGGTTGGAGTGAACAATAAAAGAATCAGAAGCCTAAGGAAGAGGAGAGGATTCATCAGAGAAATAGGGAGCATTCTCAAATAAGGTAATGTCGGCGGAGACGAACTGTTTGTGGAGAATGGGGTCAATACAACAGTAGCCCTTCTGGGTGGTAGAGTACCCCAGAAAGACACATTTGGTGGAGCGAGGGGATAGTTTGTCACGGGTGGCGGAGGGAGCATGCACAAAGGCTGTGCACACAAAGATACGTAGAGGGAGAGGAAAAGGTTCCTTGCCTGGATAGAGAATGGAGAATGGGGTTTGACTGTGGAGAACCGTGGAGGGAATGCGATTGATGAGATAGCAGGAAATGAGAACCGCATAGCCCCAATAAGAGCGAGGGACCTGCATCTGTGTCCACAGAGTGCGAGCGACATCAAGGAGGTGACGGTTTTGCATTCCGCCACTCCATTTTGTTGTGAAGTATAGACAAAACTAGTTTGATGGACAATCTCATGTTGCATACAGAAAGATGAAAAAGCTTGACTAATATACTCTTTAGAGTTATCAGAGTGAAAGACTTTAATTGAAATACCAAACTGATTTTGAATTAAATGATAAAAGGATGTCCATACATTGAATAATTCAGAGCGATCTCGTAAGAGATACACCCAAGTACATCTAGAAAATTCATCAATAAAGATTACAAAATAAGAACTACCCCGACCAACGACGAGGGTAGGAGGAGGACCCCAGACATCGAAGTGAATTAGATCAAATGGAAGGGTAGAGCCACAACCTTGCTTCGGAGGAAAGGAGGAACGGTGATGCTTGCCAAGCTGACATGCATCGAAGTTGAGAGGAGAACTGTGCGGAGGGAGGTGGGGTAGAAGCTGACGAAGAAGCCGTGGAGGAGGATGACCAAGACGGAGGTGCCACTATAGAAGATCTGTAGAGGAGGAGGAGAAGGTGGACATAGCAGAAATATTATCAAGGAAGTAGAGGCCGCCACTCTCAGTCCCAGTAGAAATCGTCCGTTGGGAGCTCGGATCCTGAAAAGAATAAGAAGTTGGAGTGAATGTGACGGAGCACTGGAGTTGCTTGCATAAAGAGGTAATTGATAATAAATTACACAGAAATTATTGCACATCGAGAGTGTCCGCCATGCGAAGAGATGGAGTTACATGAACCACTCCTAATCAATGGACCGGGGAGGGAGAGCCGTCAGCAACGAGAACCGGGGGCAACCGATCATGTTTTCTAGAAGAGAAAAGCACTAAGGATTGCCGTCATGTGATTGTTCGCACCAGAGTCTATCAGATTTTTACCTTGAGTAACTACGTGGGCACTACTGATGACGTGACCACCGCAGTGGATGGCTTCAAGGAGGAGGTGGAAGAGTCACTAGAGGGGCAAAGATGCGGATGTTTCATCCAACAGCGTTCCACAATATGCCCGGTGCGGCCACAGTGAGAGCAGAGGAAGCGGGAAGGGGCACGCCCGCCGGACTGGTGATTGCGGCTACCAGAGCCACTCCATTGAGTTTGGTGAGCATAGTTGTCCGGTGGTGAAGGAGAGGACAGAAGGGGACGTTGAAGTAGAGAGGTGACTGCGGCAATGCGTGCAGCAGTGACATCCAAGGTAGGAGAGTCCGCCTCGCCCAAAATTTGTTGGCGGATCATGTCATAGGACTCAGGAAGTCGCAGAAGATAACATACCAACAGAAGTTCCTTGAAGTGCTTGTGCTGCTCGGCTAAATCCGCAGAGAAGGGACGATTTTGAAGAATCTCAGCCCCGAGATCCTGAACCTGTTGATAAGCGGTAGCAGAAGACATGGAAGGGCGGGCAAAGAGGTCTGCATATAAAGTATAGATGCGGAACGTCTGAGCCCCCTTCGAGTATAGAGCAGCAAAATGAAACCAAGCCATCTTGACTGTCTCATCATGACGGATGACGGGAAGACATTCATCTGAAAGGCTGTTAGCTAGCCAAGTACGCACAAGCGCGTCGCTAGTATCCCAGTCATCAAACTCAGCAGAATTGAGAGGGGGTGGGTCATCAATGAGATGGTGGCGTTTGCGTTGTGAGCGTAGAAGGAAGGTGAAGGAGACACTCCAATCTGGGTATTTGGGACCGATGAGTTTGGAGACGGTGCCAAGATTCCCGGAAGGAGTAGGAGGAGGAGCGGATTGGGCACGGGAGTAGCGGTGGTGGTTGAGGTACTGGAAAGAGCCATGGAGGGAAGACAAGAAGCCGCGCGAGAAGAAGCAACAAGCCGCGCGAACAGCTAGTAGGAAGTGCGGCTAAGAAGGTCGTAGTGGACAAAGAACAGACAAGAAGCAACGCGAGAAGAAACAACAAGCTGCGTGAACAACAAGCAAGATGTGTGTCTATGAAGGCCGTAGCGGACAAAGAAAAGATTCTGCAGCGGTCACGGTATAAACACACCGGCAGCAAGGAAGGCCACGACCAAGAAGTAGAGCAAAGCAGAGGGACAGAAGTTGTCTGGATAGAGAGAAGGCCGTGCGAATAGGAGATAGAGAGGACCGCATGAACTGGAAGGAGTTCGCGAGAAAGGCAAGCAGGTGGTGCGAATAGAGCAGAGACCGCTAAAAAATAAAACGGGCCGTGCGAATCAAAGGAGATCACGGGGAGAAAAGAAGCAGAGCAACCACAAAAATAGGTCGCGGATAGAAGAAATGAGGGGTCGCGCACACAAAGGGCAGCGACAAAGAGAAGAGAAGCCACGCGAACAGACTGCACGAAGAAGGAAAACCGTGCGGTCAGAAGAAGGCACCAAATCAGGTGGAAAAGATTGAGTCCTCTGATACCATGTGCGAACAGACAAGTAGAAATTGAAAATTAGAATAACAGAAATTTTTATTATCCAAAAAGATGAGTATTACAAAGGTATGACCTCCCTTTTATAAAATAGAGGAGATGAGAGAGATTACAAATAAGCAATGTGGGACTAATTAATTACAGGTTTAATAGAAACAAGCCGAACAGGCCGTGCAGTTAGCGAATAGGCTAACCGTCTGACAACCACCAAAAGGAGAGAATAATCCGCCATAGGAGACCGCCAGACCGCCTGGTATCCAAGTTGCCTGAGACAAACCATCAGATCGCCCGGGCACCAAACAACAATAGTGTTGGGTATGATTTGAAGAAGCCTAACTTAGCTCAATGATATACATCAAGATGTATTTGATGTTATTTTGAGTTGAAATGTGCAGGTTAAGAATGTTCTAAAATACAGGAAAAATATTCTAAGTCCATATGTTGACACCAGAAGAAGCTATGTCGACACTTCAGAAAGATTGTGTCGACACTTGAAGAAGGCTGTGTCGACATAGAGAAAAAGAGTCGACAACAATTGTGTCGACACCAGGAAGCAGTGTCGACTCACAGAAGTATAGTCGACATCAACTGTGTCGACACTGGGAGGCTGTGTCGACACACAGGATTGCTAGTCGATAACACTTGTGTCGACACCAGAAGACTGTGTCGACATATAGAGGCAGAGTTTACATCAACTGTGTCGACACACAGGACTTATGTCGACACACTGCAAAGTCTATACCAAGTTAGTTGCTGGAGAATGATGAAGTGTTTGTGTCGACACAAATGATCAGTGTCGACACATGTTCAAGATGCAGTATCTAAAAGCTGAGTCGACATAAAGGCAGACATGTCGACATCATCAAAGGTTGTGTCGACACCTAAGTCACTTATGTCGACATATATTGACAGATGGTCTCGACACTTTCTAACAGATAGTATCGATGCTTTGCTGACAAAGACAAAGGCATAAGATCTGTTTGAAGACTTGACAGCTGTGGGTTACAACCGGTTTACAGAAGCTGTCAGACTTGTCAGAAGTTTGTTAGAAACCAGATCAGCCGGTTACCAAGGATGAAGTCTATAAATAGACAGATTCAGAAGAAGAAGAATAACGATACATATACGACACACATTAATCATCTATTGGGAGATAAGATTTCTGATCAAGAAAGTGCAAGGCACATAAGAAGATCTTCGTGAGAAGATCTAAGAAGACATTCTGACGTGTACAACCACTCAGGATCAGTCTAAGTAGAATTCTTTCAAGAATTCTGAAGTATCATCAAAGGTGTTGGATAGAGAGAGATCCAGCCATTTTTGAAGACAAGAAGGAAGCTGTCACAGGTTTCTCAAGAAGCTGTCAGGAAATCAACTCAACTAAGTTCTGATTCAAGAAGCTTTGAAGAAAGCTAAGATCCAGTTGATTTCATCCATCAGCTGATTAAGTGTAGTCTTGTCCCTTCTCTCTCAATAGGGGCAAGATATTCTATAACTTCTATTTTAATTTCTATAGGATCTATTTGTATAGATCTGAGTTGTAAGCCTAGATTATAAAGGCTGAGTGTAGGAGAGGTATTCTCTGAGTGGAAGGGCTGTTTATGCCTGAGTTGTAGGAGAAGGTTTTCTCTGAGTTGTAGGCCTTGTGGCAAGGCTGAGGTAGGGCTGGTTAGCCCGAGCTATAGGAACCTTATAGGGTTCTGAGTTGTAGGATCTGAGGATCTGAGATAAAGAAGGAAGTTAGGCCGAATCTAGCACACTGCTAGATAGGTGAAGGGGGAAAGTGGATGTACCCAGACCTTGGGGAACCACTATAAATCTGTGTGCAATCTGTGGTGTGTGCATATCTGTGATTGCTGAATTGTGTTTGCTGAAGTGGTTTAAGAATTCTCTTATAATCAGTAATTATATTCTGCCTTAAGTTAAAACAAGCATTAGAACCTATTCACCCCCTCTAGGTGTTTAGGTGGTCTTGAAAGTATAACTATCAAACAGTCCGGCTACCAAGCCGCTGGAGACAAACTCCCAGACTGCCTGTTCTCTAATCCGCCAGTGCAAGACCGCCAGACCACCCGGTCTCCATACAACAACAGGGTGGATTTCATTCAACCCTAATCGTGTATATACGCTCAAATCAAAACTCTCCAAGAAAGAACCCGTTGGATTTCGTTCAAGATCTCCGCGACTATCTCAGCCAACATCAACGTGACGCACGATCCGATCTTCTTCAAAAAGTGTCAACTAAATATCTATTCTCAAAAAGGTTCAAGTTGTTGAAGCCAAATTTGACCTCAACGAAAGTTCAAAAACCCAGGGCGTAGACAACACCTACTTCTCTCGAACCTCAACTCTCGACTTGTTACGATGGACCTAGGACTGACCCAAAAGCCTCAACAGGGAGGTCCCACCTCACACCCGAAAGATCTCTGAGAGCTTCCCCTCCAAATCCAAAGATGGGCTTGGAGCTACTTAAAAAGCGCTCTTGATTTTGGGGAACAATGAATACTTGCTTTCCAAGGAGTCCCTATGGGTCTTTTTATATCCTCTTGTAGATCTGAAGTTACCGAAATACCCCTGGATGACCTGCCAATAGCCAAATCCCGCTGTTTGAAAAGTGTTAGATACATCCCCTGGGGGTATAAGGGTAATTTTATCCAAGGGTAATTAAGTCATTTTACCCCGGGCTCTGGGCCCCACTCGGCGAGAACCAGATGCCGAGGAAATTTTCACCTGCACTCCCTACGGTCGACGAGAACCACTGAGCCGGGAACCTTTCTGCCTGCACTCCCTGCGGTCGGCGAAAACCCCTGAGCTGGGAACCTTTCCGCCTGCACTCCCTACGGTCGGCGAGAACCCCTGAGTCGGGAACCTTTCCGCCTGCACTCCCTGCGGGTTTGAGTGAACCCGATGCCTTCTCGCCAACCTCCTCGGTCACCTCGGGATACCAGCCCGTGGCTCGGCAATAGGGATCTCGCTATGCCCTTAGGCGGGAGCTCTTCCAAGCCGAGAGCTCCTCCTAGGCGAGAGCTCCTCTGGTCCCCAAGGCCCTGAACTAGTTTGAAGCTAGTCCAACCCTTACCCTTGATGCCTCCGGGTCCTACCCAGCGAATATGGGTTGTACACAATCCCCGCTCTTTTTGAGCTAGCTCTGCGCTCGAAAAGACACGTCCAACCCATAAATATTCGTTGGGCACGTGTCACTTCCTGAAAAGAGAATCTATTGGTGGGACCTACCGCGGTTATATATATGCGCTGATAGACGGCCGCAAATCGGCCCCTTACCATCGCTGCTCTCCTGAGATTTCGCGTGACCTCGCGATGCGCTCCAAACAAGCTGGCAAGACGCTCTCGCAGCGCCTTCAGGACCGCATAGACGCGGCGCAGGCGCGAGCCCTCGCCAATAGCGCCCTAGTGGTTCCTTGGCTGGCGAGAAAGGCACCCGCCGTGGAGCTTCCGCCGCCATCAAAAGAGAAGAAGAAGAAGGCGAAGAAGGTCCATCGGGACCTCTCGCGAGAACACCGAGCCTCTCCCACTCCATCTCCCAGCCGTGCGGCCGATCCTTTTCTGCTGCAGAGGGTATATCCCGCTGACTAGCGGACTGCTGTACTTAATATTTGGCCACTGAACCTTTCTTGGCTGGTAGTCCCGGAAGGTGGTGTTGGGCTTCCGCCGGTGCCACCGGACACATCGATGTCTCGCCCACCTAAGGATCAGCCACAGGATCCGGAAGGGGCTCCTGCCATCGGTTCGAGACCTCCAGGTGGCCCCTCCTTTTCTCTTTTGCCCATTTTTTATCACTCTTACTCTTGGGATGGACTCTCGTAGCGCCCGCTTCCGCCTGCCCGGGTCTTACCTCGCAGGGAACTGACGTAAGGGCTGCCCCCCGTGACGATCCAGCAGCCAATCCCCACACATCTGCAGGGGAGGCGCCTATCGACCCATCCTTGACGTCAGAGGCCGGCCACTCCGTGAGGGAGCGCGACCCTCCCCAGACTTCGGGCCCGACGGAGGTTACGGCGCGCGAGATCTTCCGTCCTGGCCGTGGAAAGCCACTCCATCTCCTATTCGGGAAGGAGGCCGGGGGAGAGCCCAAGCCTTCTCTCCTTCCACCAGCTGACGGCTCTCGCCATGCTGCAGGTATGCCATATATTGCTACTGCTTTTACCCTGCTCTCTCACTGACCGCCAGATTGTCTTCTCAGGAGATCCGGACCTGCGATCGGGAGCTGACAAGGATAAGGATGATGACGGAGATCGGGAGGAGGAGGACGGCAATAGCTCCCCCTTCCCCTCTTCTGACGAAATGGAAGGAATTCTGATTGGCGCGGGAAGCGCGAGAAGGCGGGGTAAAATGATCGCAACCATCCTCTCCAAACTCGTGCGGCAGGAGCGGGCCCAGGCCTATGCGGTGAGAGAGTTTCGCAGGTCGGTGGAGCAAAGGTTAGAGGCCCTGGAGCGAGATTACTTCCTAAGCAAGACGGAGCGGCCGAGCGGCCCTACTGCGGAATCTTCTCCCGGGAGGTGCCTCGCGCAGATACGAGACCAAGATCGCCAGATCAATCTAGGGTGCACCGTTCTCTCCTCCTACTTCAACCCGCTGGCACCTCCGAGGACCCGACAACAAGAGCGAGGATGCTGGCGCTGAGAGCTTTATTGATTCCTGATATCTTGCCCCTTCTTGCCTCGGGCCTTCCCTTCTCGCCATGTACCTTGTATTTTAATTTTATTTTAAACCTTGGACTGCTTGCAATCTTGTGGACTGCTTTCATTTGTTAATTGTTATTATTACTGTCATTATCTTAGGTCTCGCCTAGCGAGAACGTTCTTCGCTTATGCGTTTGTCATGTCGTGCGATCCAAATAGCTAGCTTGCGCGAACTAGGGTTGTCGATCAGTCACTGTCAATTTGGACGGGGAACTGAGGCGCCGTTGACCTAGGGTGTGACAGCTGTACCCCCGCCGCCCTTTTCTGGAAAAATCATCATTTATTACGACTTCCTAAAAATAGGTGGATCCACCCACCACATTTATTTCCTTGGTCCGGAACCTTCACTTTTCTTCTCTTTGCTCTCGCGCTCTGCCGAGAACATCTTGCTTTCGCCTCCATTCCTTTGCTTATCGACTGGTCTCTCCCTCTCGCCTCCTCTCTTGCGACTTCGCCTTCGAATAATTTAGACACAATGCCGGGCAAGAATGAGGGACGCCCTAATTGCGCGGAAGCTTTACGGAAGCACCAATTTCCGCCGTGCCATCTGACCCTGGAGGAGTATCGGCTGATCACTTACCAATACATTTCTGCCAGCTTCGTCGTGATACACCCAGGAAATAACGACAGGATGAACACCGCACGAGAGGGGGAGCTCGCGATCCCCCCCGAACACTTCGAGGTGAGCTTTCGCCTCCCTCTTTGGCCGGAGATGCGTCTGGCCCTCCGATACTACGGGGTCGTTCCCGCTCAGCTGAACACAAACTCGGCCTCCATGCTTGTAGCGTTCATCTTCTACATGCGATCCGAGAGGATACAATTCAACCTTTAAATCTTCCGGAAGCTGTTTACCTTTCGCGCGAAGGGAGGAGTCGTCTTCTTCTCCGGGCAGCTGCTCAAGACAACCGATCTCGCCAACAAGCATCATCACTGGGGCGAGAAGTTTGTCTTCGTATCTAGCAACTTCGGGAACGTTCCGCTTGCGCCGATCCAGTATGAGGATGCCGCCTACAAGCCTTCAGCCCCGGGGTCCCGCGAGAGTGCGCTCCTCGAATTCTTTGGGACCAAGGAGTTTGACGTCCTCTTCCTTAGGCGGGACGTCGACTCTCTTCCCACCGTTCTTCCTGGCGAAGGTAAGATCTCGTCTTTTCTTTCTTTTGTCTAGTATTTACATGTCCTACCTCAATGCTGAGTGTTACCGTGTTGCCTTTGCAGGAGAGCGGGAGATCCCTTTGCGCCAGCCCTTCCCCGAGACGCAAGTTGCCGAGGACCAGACTGCGAGAGATCCATTGGCTCTCGCAAATTCTGCGGCCCGCGCTTGCCGGGACGAGCCAGCTCCGCATCCGCCGTCTGGTGCCGAGAAGCGGAAACCCAGCAACTTTTCATCCCAGCGGATGAAGAGGCCGAAACCGTCCGCTGCCAAGAAGGGGAAGTCTGCGGTGCCTTTGCCTATCCGACCTCTCCCGCCGGGCCGGTACTTTGCCGAGGCTTTAGCGGCGGTCAGCGAGATAACGGACGCCTCCAGGAGCAGTGCTGGGGCCCCTGCCGAGAACCCTCCGGCCGCGGTCGAGGCGGGTGGCGAGGTGGGCACTGAGCTAGTAGCTGCCGAGAGCTCTGCCCAGCTCCCGCCCAAGCCTGTGCCGAAGGGGCATAGGAACTTCGACTTAGGCGTGAAGGGCCTTGATGCGGAAGGGAACCCCCTACTACAATGGGACCCGTAGGCCAACTGGGTATCCCTCTCGACGCTACTCCCAAGCTAGGCAGAGCGTTACGAGGTCACCAGCGAGGCCTTCGCGCTGGGCTATGGACTCTATAGCTGGGAGTTCGCGGGTCTGTACGACTAACTGCCCACTCGCCTCCTCGCTTTCGACTCCACCTGGGCTCTGATGCGTGGGTTCGAGCATGCACATATGTGTGCTAGCCGAAGCATCACCATCGACCGGAACTTCCTTGACATGTACAAGGCGAGAGAGGAAGCGGTGGCTCGGGCGGCGGCCCTAAAGACTGAGCTAGAGAACGCCCAGCGCCTTCTGTCCCTGTGCCCGGCAGAGGAGGTAAGCGAGACCCTTTCTGACATTTTTTCTCGCCTACGAGATCCATACCCTCGTTCTCACTGCTGATAAAATGATTTTATGTAGGACTCTTCGCAGGTCATGGTGCTCTGTGCGCAGCTGGTCGGGGTGGAGTGTGAGAACGCTCTGCTGATGGACCAAGTTAAGCGCCTGGAGATGGAGGTAGCTACGGTCCCGCCCCTCCCACGCTGGATGAAAGACTGAAGAGCCGGAGTTACTCCGAGTATGTTATCAACAAGCCCTTGCAGGTCAACACCTAGGCGATGGACAGACTGATGATCGAGGTGCTGCGGAATGTGGGATGTCTGGATGAGGGTGGCGAGACCCTGACCGCTCCCCAGCTTGTTCCCTGGCTCTTCGAGCCTATCCCGAAGCCCCCAGGCGCACCCGACTCTCCGCCCCTGGATGTCCCGAGAGCCCCCACGACTGCTGGCGAGACATTTGGGGAGAGCTTGGGTGAGAGCTCCCACAGAAGCTCAAGCGGGAGCTCGAGCGAATACAACGCTTCTCCCTGAGGGGTTTCCTTTTCTTTCTTCTTTTCTTTTTTCTTTGCTGTAATGAGCGAGACGCTCTGATTTTTATAATCATATTTGCATATATAAATTGTTAGTGTTTTTACCCTTCCTTCTTTATTGTTGATAGCAAATACTGCTCAATCAAGCTTCCACCGAGGTCCCCTGGCCCTTCTCTAGGACAGTCTCCCTTAGGGGTCAGCAGGCGGGAACCCGCCGAGAGCTCTAGGCTAACATGCGTGGTTCTCACGTTCTACCGAGATCCATTCGTCGTGGGTTTCGTTCATAAGCCTTTTAAGGGAGGTCCCCCCTCTTTACCTTGTGCGATCGATCGGGTCTCCTTGCCTAAACCCGCTAGGAACTTAATTTGGGGAGATCCCCTAACTGAGACCTCTTGGACGGTATCCTTTTGGGTCTGCCTTCAGGGTGTGTCTTTTGTCTATCCTAGAACATCCGTGTCGAAATATTTCAAAACTCCAAACCCAGCCCCCACAGGCGAACCATCGGACCTGCCGGCTAAATGAGAGCCTGCATAGAGGGTCTACCTGGGGCTGAGCCGAGCTCGGGGTGTTGATAAAGAATTCACAACCAAACCTCTAGCCCCCAGGCAAGCCTTCGGGCCTGCCAGCTAGATGAGAGCCTGCGCAGCGGGTCTACCTGGGGCCGAGCCGAGCTCGGGGTTTTGATGAAGATATCACAACCAGACCTCTCCCCCATAAGCGAGCCTTCGGGCCTGCCAGCTAGAAGAGAGCCTGCATAGCAGGTCTACTTGGGGCCGAGCCGAGCTCGGGGTGTTGATGAAGATTTCACAACCAGACCTCTCCCCCACAGGTGAGCCTTCGGTCCTGCCATCTAGATGAGAGCCTAAGCAACATGTCTACCTGGGGCCGAGCCAAGCTCGGGGTGTTGATGAAGATTTCACAACCAGACCTATCCCCACAGGTGAGCCTTCGGGCCTGCCAGCTAGATGAGAGCCTACGCAGGGGTCAACCTGGGCCGAGCCGAGCACGGGGTATTGATGAAGATTTAACAACCAGACCTCTCCCCTACAGGCGAGCCTTCGGACCTGCCAGCTAGATGAGAGCCTGCGCAGTGGGTCTACCTGGGGGCGAGCCGAGCTCGGGGTGTTGATGAAGATTTCACAACCAGACCTCTCCCCCACAAGCGAGCCTTCGGGCCTGCCAGCTAGATGAGAGCTTGCGGAGCGGGTCGACCTTTGGCCGAGCCGAGCTCGGGGTGTTGATAAATATTTCACAACCAGACCTCTCCCCTACAGGCGAGCCTTTGGGCCTGCAAGCTAGATGAGAGTCTGCACAGCGGGTCTACTTGGGGCCGAGCCGAGCTCGGGGTGTTGATGAAGATTTCACAACCAGACCTCTCCCCCACGGGCGAGCCTTCAGGCCTGCCAGCTAGATGAGAGCCTGCGCAGCGGGTCTACCTGGGGCTGAGCCGAGCTCAGGGTATTGATGAAGATTTCACAACCAGACCTCTCCCCCACAGGCGAGCCTTCAGACCTACCAGCTAGATGAGAGCCTGCGCAGCGGGTCTACCTGGGGCCGAGCCGAGCTCGGGGTGTTGATGAAGATTTCACAACAAGACCTCTCCCCCACAGGAGAGCCTTCAGGCCTTCCAGCTAGATGATAGCCTGTGCAGCAGGTCTACCTGGGGCCGAGCCGAGCTCGGGGTGTTAATGAAGAATTCACAACCAAACCTCTCCCACACAGGCGAGCCTTCGGGCCTTCCATCTAGATGAGACCCTACGCAGCGGGTCTACCTAGGGCCGAGCCGAGCTCGGGGTGTTGATGAAGATTTCACAGCCAGACCTCTCACCCCACAGGCGAGCCTTCGGGCCTGCCAGCTAGATGAGAGCCTATGCAGCGGGTCTACCTGGGGTCGAGCCGAGCTCGGGGTGTTGATGAATATTTCACAACTAGACCTCTCCCCCAACGGCGAGCCTTCGGGCCTGCCCGCTAGATGAGAGCCTGCACAGCGGGTCTACCTAGGGTCGAGCCGAGCTTCTGGTATTGATGAAGATTTCACAACCAGACCTCTCCCCCACAGGCGAGCCTTCGGGCCTGCCAGCTATATGAGAGCCTGCGCAGCGGGTCTACCTGGGGCCGAGCCGAGCTCGGGGTGTTGATGAAGATTTCACAACCAAACCTCTCCCCACAGGCGAGCCTTCAGACCTGCCAGCTAGATGAGAGCCTGTGCAGCGGGTCTACTTGGGGCCGAGCCGAGCTCCGGGTGTTGATGAAGATTTCCCAACCAGACCTCTCCCCCACAGGCGAGCCTTCGGACCTGCCAGCTAGATGAGAGCCTGCGCAGTGGGTCTACCTGGGGCCAAGCCGATCTCGGGGTGTTGATGAATATTTCACAACCAGACCTCTCCCCCACAGGCGAGCTTTCGGGCCTGCTAGCTAGATGAGAGCCTGCGCAGCGAGTCTACCTGGGGCCGAGCCGAGCTCAGGGTGTTGATTAAGATTTCACAACCAGACCTCTCCCCCACAGGCGAGCCTTCGGGCCTGCCAGCTAGATTAGAGCCTGCGCAGCGGGTCAACCTGGGGCCGAGCCGAGCTCAGGGTGTTGATGAAGATTTTACAACCAGACCTTTCCCCTACAGGCGAGCCTTCGGGCCTGACAGCTAGATGAGAGCCTGCGCAGCGGGTCTACCTGGGGCCGAGCCGAGCTCTGAGTGTTGATGAATATTTCACAACCAGACCTCTCCCCTACAGGCGAGCCTTCGGACCTGCCAGCTAGATGAGAGCCTGCGCAGCGGGTCTGCCTGGGGCCGAGCCGAGCTCAGGGTGTTGATGAAGATTTCACAACCAGACTTCTCCCCCATAGGCGAGCCTTCGGGCCTGCCAGCTAGATGATAGCTTGTGCAACGGGTCTACTTGGGGCCGAGCCGAGCTCGGGGTGTTGATGAAGATTTCACAACCAGACCTCTCCCCTACAGGCGATCCTTCAGACCTGCCAGCTAGATGAGAGCCTGCACAGCGGGTCTACCTGAGCCTGAGTCGAGCTCGGGGTGTTGATGAAAATTTCACAACCAAACCTCTCCCCCACAGGCGAGCCTTCGGACCTACCAGCTAGATGAGTGTCTGCGCATCAGGTCTACCTTTGGCCGAGCTGAGCTCGGGATGAAGATTTCACAACCAGACCTCTCCCCCACAGGCGAGCCTTTGGGCCTGCCAGCTAGATGAGAGCCTGCGCAGCGGGTCTACCTGGGGGCGAGCCGAGCTCGGGGTGTTGATGAAGATTTCACAACAAGACCTCTCCCCCACAGGCGAGCCTTCGGGCCTGCCAGCTAGATGAGAGCCTGCGCAGCGGGTCTACTTGGGGCCGAGTCGAGCTCAGGGTGTTGATGAAGATTTCACAACCAGACCTCTCCCCCACAGGCGAGCCTTTGGACCTGCCAGCTAGATGAGAGCCTCCGCAGCGGGTCTACCTGGGGCCGAGCTTAACTCGGGGTGTTGATGAAGATTTCACAACAAGACCTCTCCCCCACAGGCGATCCTTTAGACCTTACAGCTAGATGAGAGCCTGCGCAGCGGGTCTACTTGGGGCCGAGCCGTGCTCGGGGTGTTGATGAAGATTTCACAACCAGACCTCTCCCCCACAGGTGAGCCTTCAGGCCTGCCAGCTAGATGAGAGCCTGCGCAGCGGGTCTATCTGGTGCCGAGCCGAGCTCAGGGTGTTGATGTAGATTTCACAACCAGACCTCTCCCCCACAGGCGAGCCTTCGGGCCTGCCAGCTAGATTAGAGCCTGCGCAGCAGGTCTACCTGGGGCCGAGCCGAGCTTGGGGTGTTGATGAAGATTTCACAACCAGACCTCTCCCCCACAGGCTAGCCTTCGGGCCTGCCAGCTAGATGAGAGGCTGCGCAGCAGGTCTACCTGGGGCCGAGCCAAGCTCGGGGTGTTGATGAAGATTTCACAACCAGACCTCTCCCCCACAGGCGAGCCTTCGGGCCTGCCAGCTAGATTAGAGCCTGCGCAGCGGGTCTACCTGGGGCCGAGCCGAGCTCAGGGGGTTGATGAAGATTTCACAACCAGACCTCTCCCCCACAGGCGATCCTTTGGGCCTGCAGCTAGATGAGAGCCTGCGCAGCGGGTCTACCTGGGGCCGAGCAGAGCTCGGGGTGTTGATGAAGATTTCACAACCAGACCTATCCCCCATAGGTGAGCCTTCGGACCTGATAGCTAGATGAGAGCCTGCGCAACGAGTCTACCTGGGGCCGAGACAAGCTCGGGGTGTTGATGAAGATTTCACAACCAGACCTCTCCCCTACAGGCGAGCCTTCAGACCTGCCAGCTAAATGAGAGCCTGCGCAGCGGGTCTACCTAGGGCCTAGCCGAGCTCGGGGTGTTGATGAAGATTTCACAACCAGACCTCTCCCCCACAGGCTAGCCTTCGGGCCTGCCAGCTAGATGAGAGCCTGCGCAGCGGGTCTACCTGGGGCCGAGCCGAGATCGGGGTGTTGATGAAGATTTCACAACAAGACCTCTCCCCCACAGGCGAGCCTTCGGGCCTGCAAGCTAGATGAGATCCTGCGTAGTGTGTCTACCTTGGGCCGAGCCGATCTCGGGGTGTTGATGATGATTTCACAACCAGACCTCTCCCCCACAGGCGAGCCTTCGGGCTTGCCAGCTAGATGAGAGCCTGCGCAGCGGGTCTACCTGGGGCCGAGCTGAGCTCGTTGTGTTGATGAAGATTTCACAACCGTCCTTCTACCCCACAGGCGAGCCTTTGGACCTGCCAGCTTGATGAGAGCCTGTGCAGCTGGTCTACCTGGGGCCGAGCCGAGCTCGAGGTGTTGATGAAGATTTCACAACCAGACCTCTCCCCCACAGGCGAGCCTTCAGACCTGCCAACTAGATGAGAGCCTGCGCAGCGGGTCTACTTGGGCCGAGCCAAGCTCGGGGTGTTGATAAAGATTTCACAACCATACCTCTCCCCCACAGGCAAGCCTTCGGGCCTGCCAGCTAGATGAGAGCCTGCGCAGCGGGTCTACCTGGGGCCGAGCCGAGCTCGGGGTGTTGAAGAAGATTTCACAACCAAACTATGTTCTTATCCTAACCTTTAAAATGAAAAGAGTTGATAGCGGATCAAAGTATGAGATATATTATGATAACACATGATAACATTTGAAAACAAAAATACAATCTCCTCCTCCCCCTCACGGGTAGAAGCGCCTTAGATCATCACCGCTCCAAGTGTGGCTCAAGGTCCTCCCTTCCACATCCTGCAGGTATTAACTTCCTGTTCTAAGGACCTCTTTTACTATCTAAGGCCCTTCCCAGTTTGGGTTGAGCTTGCCCACGGGGGATGACCTTCCAGCCGCGTCAACCTTTTTCAATACCAGATCTCCTTTGACGAACTGCCTGATCCTGACATGTCTGTCGAAGTATTTTGCCATGCGTCGCTTGATCTCATCTTGCCTGATGGTTGCGACATCCCGCGCTTCTTCCGTCATGTCTAGCGAGAGGCACAACCCTTCCTCATTTTCCGACCTCCAGGCCTCATCCCCTTCCCCTGCGGCTATGACCCGTGGGGACCGAACCTCAAATTCCACTGGCAGGACCGCCTCACACCCGTGAGAAAGCTTGAAGGGGGTCTCGTCGGTGGCCGTGTTCGGGGTCGTCCTCAAGGCCCATATAACTGAGGGGAGCTGCTCCACCCAATTTCCCCTTAAGTTTTCTACTTTTTTCTTGAGCAAGTTCACAATGATTTTGTTTGTTGCTTCCACCTGGCCATTGCTCCGGGGGTGGTGGACAGAGGCGAACCCTAGATCTATCCCCAGCTGGGCACAGAAGCTGATGAACTCTTTGCTGGCAAACTGGGGTCCATTATCTGTCACTATTGCTTGGGGTATACCGTGCCTGCATATGATCTCTCCACAAACGAAGTTCCTTATAACTTGTGAGGTGACTTTGGCTAAGGCGTTAACTTCCAGCCACTTTGAGAAGTAATCGACCATGACCAAGAGAAACCTCCTCGGCCCACTAGCCGGAGGAAAAGGCCCGACCAAGTCCATCACCCAGATGGCGAAAGGCCATGGTGACGTAATGCTCCTAAGTCTATAGGAGGGTATGGAGTGGAGGGGGCGTACAACTGACATTTTTGACATCTCTTCGCAAACTCGGCTGCGTCCTTCCTCAGGGTCGGCCAGAAGTAACCCTGTCTTACCACCCTTGCTTCCAACGTCCTTCCTCTCGAGTGGCTGCCAAACTCGCCCGAGTGCACCTCCCCCAGGATCCTCGGGATCTCTTCTTCGGTCGCACATCTTGCCAAGAGCCCTGACAACATCTTACGATGCAACCCCCCTTCCAACATCAGGTAGTGAGCCGCTTTATGCCTGAAGCTTTTTGCATCCTTAACCTCCCCCGTCAGCTCGCCCGTGGTTAGGAAGGTTACCAACGGATCCACCCACGAGGGTCGCTGATCTACCTCCATCAAGTCCCCTTCCTCGATCGCTGGTCGGAACAGTTCAGTCAGGGTCCATCCTCCCCGAGGCCCAAACTTCGCCAATCGGTCGGCGGCCATACTCTCCTCCCGGGGACGTGCTTGATTGAGAATGATCGGAAACCTCCGATGATTGCCCTTACCTTGGATAGGTACTTTATAAGGGTAGGCTCCCGAGCTTAAAACTCTCCTAGAATCTACGATGCCACCACCATCGAGTCTGTGAATGCCTCCACATCTCAGATCTCAAGCTCCTTTGCCAAACAAAGGCCGGCTATCACGACCTCATATTCTGCTTGGTTGTTGGTTACCGGGAAGTGGTAGGCCACTGCCTGCTCTATGGCGACCCCCTTGGGGCTTTACAACACCACTCCTCCCCCAAGAGAAAGCTTTCCCGAGGCCCTATCGACCATCATCCTCCTTGCCCCCTGCGGCTGCGGTTCCCCCCATTGACTTCAACCACATAGTCCGCTAGGAAATCCGCCACCTCTTGCGCCTTAATGGAGAGCCTTGGCGCGAAGGAGATGTCGTACTCGCTTAGTTCGATTGACCACTTGGCAAGTATTCCCGAGTGCTCCACCCCTTCAAAGATCTTACGAAGAGGATGGTCAGTCACCACCTTAATCGAGTGTGCTTGAAAGTATGGCCGAAGTTTCGTTGCCAAGATGACCAGAGCATATGCTAACTTCTCCAGGATGGGGTAACAGAGCTTCGCCTTCTTCAAGATCCGGCTCACGTAATAGATGGGCAGCTGCTTCTTACCCTCTTCCCTGACCAGAACCAATCTCACGACCTCCGCTCCTACATATAGATATAGGGCCAGGTCCTCTCCTTCTTTTGGGCTTTGAAGTAGGGGAGCTTGGGAGAGATATCTCTTCAGCCCTTGGAAGGCCTCTTCACATTCGGCGGTCCACTCAAACCTTTGGTTACACCCTCAACACCTTGAAGAATGATGAACACTTGTCCCCTGATCTGGAGAGGAACCTGCTTAGACCGGCCAACTTGCCTATCAAGCACTGGACCTCCTTGGCGTCGCGAGGTGATTCCAAGTCTAGGATGGCCTTCACCTTGTCCGGGTTAGGCTCCACCCCTGCCGGGGTCAATAGATGACCAAGGAACTTCCCGCGGCTGGCCCCAAAGACACACTTCAGAGGGTTCAGCCTCATCTTTAATCTTCGCAGGGTGGCGAAGGTCTCCTATAGGTCCTGCAGGTGCGAGTTCACACACTTGCTCTTCACCATCAGGTCGTCGACATAGACCTCCAAGTTTCTCCCCCTTTGTCCTTGGAAGACTCGATCCATCATGCGTTGGTTGGTAGCTCCTGCGTTTTTTAACCCAAAGGGCATCATTTTATAGCTGAAGCACCCCTCCCTAGTGATGAAGGAGACATCTTTGATGTCGGGGGGTGCATGCGAATCCAGTGATAACCTGAAAAAGCATCAAGAAAACTCATAACATAAAAACCGCCGGCTGAATCAACCAGTGCATCGATTCGAGGCAGGTGGTAGCAATCCTTGGGGCACGATTTATTCAACAAAGAGAAATCAATACACATGCGCCATTTCCCACCCCCTTTCTTAACCATTACCACATTGGAGATCCATCCTGGATATTGAACCTCCGAGATGAAGCCTGCCTCTAGGAGCTTCCTGACCTCCTCGCGGATGGGCTCCTCCTAGCTTGGTGGCAATGGTCCTCATCTTCTGGCGTATGGGGCGAATCCTGGGATCTAGGTTCAGACGGTGGCAAGCCACATCCGCGTCAATGCCCGGCATGTCTGCAGCGGTCCAAGCAAAGATGTCCACGCTCTGGATGCAAGCTCTCACCCGCTCCTGGTCCTCGGGACCTAAGCCCCCGCTTACTCGCACCCTCTGTACCTGCCCTGCTCTGGTGAAGACCTCCATCTCCACCACTTCCTCCGCCGGCTCTAACCGTGATTGCTCCCAGCCGACCCTTGCTTCCTCCTCGAACTCCAACTCCTCCCCTCCTTCAACCTACATTGCCTCCTCCGGCTTCTCCTCCTGCTGCTGCTCAACCTTTACACCCCTCGGGGCCTCCTGCTCAACTCTCGCCACTTGACCCTCCTCTTCATCCATCACTTCCTCCAGGCCCTCTTGTTCAAATCCAGCGGCTAGCTTCTCCTCTACCTCCATTTCCTCCTCCAGGCTCACCTCCTCTTCTGCGATATCCTCTTCTTGCTCTGCTAGCTCCCTTTCCAGCTCTTCTGCCTCCGCCACCCAAGACACAGTGTTGACCGCTGTTACATAGCACTGCCTCCCCACCTTCGGGTCCCCCCTAATCCTGACCTGCACCCCTCCATTATTAAACTTGAGACATTGATGAAAGGATAAGGGGACGCAGCAAAAGGCGCTGATGAGGGGACGCCCAAAGATGGCATTGTAGCTGCTTGGGGCGTCCACGATCATGAACCTGCAGTTCCGTGACACGCCTCCCAACTTCACGTGCAGCCCTACTCCCCCTTCAACTTCTTTCCTCTCGCCCGAGAACCCAAAGAGCGGTCCATCTGAGGTTAGGATCCTCTTCGCCTCAACCCTCATCTCATCGAAAGCCTTCTTAAAGATCATATTGACAGAACTCCCTTTATCTACTAGTATCCTGGAGACCGTGAAGTTCTCCACTGCTGTCTGAATCACGAGGGCATCGCCGAACGGATCCTCAAAGTCTGGCATGTAGGCTGATGAAAAGGTGATTTTTTTCATCTGGGGGGGGGGAGCCAGAGAGGTCGAGGCGACCCCTCTTCGGAGCATGGTCTGAAGGCTACCCTTGCGGTTGCCTCAATCCCTACTCCCCCGTGGATCATCCCGATCCCTCCTCGGGTTCCCACATCTGCTCTATCCTCGCACCTATCTTCCTCCTCCCTCTGCTGCACTTCCACGATCCTTATCGGCGGATCCTGCCTCCCCATTCCTCTAGCTTCCCTCATCTCTAAGAACTTCGGGCAGGTGGCCGTTGCGTGACCTTCCTCCTGGTGGAAGTCACAAAAGGGCAGCGCCACCCTGCTCCCTCTCCCTTCTCCACCTCCGCTTCTTCCTGCCCCTCGAATTCCTCTTCTTCCTCCCCTTCCTCTACCAACCACCATTGCTTCTTGCGACGGTGGGAAGTGGTCCCTTGGTCCTTGCCTCCACGCCTACTGATCGAACCTCCTCGGCTTTCGAAGGTTATCCCTTCCCTGTAATCCTCCTCCATGACCCTGGGGGCGACCCTCATAAGGCCTCCAACCCAACCGGTTGTTTGGCTCTCGGGCCCCCCAACCCTTGTGCTGCCCCTGCCTTCGGGGTTCTTCCCTTCTCCTTTCCTCCCTCGGCTCCCTCGGCTCCCTCTGTTCCCTCTGCCTTCCTGATGCCGGTTCCTTCACGTAATCCTCTGCCAACCGGGCCAGCTTCTTAGCGAAAGCCGGGTTAGCTCTTTCAAAATCGATCTCCTTTGCCGCCCTCTCCATAAGCTCTTCAAAGGAGAGGGGGAACTCTCTTTAGCTCCATGCTAAAGAATCCAGGTCTCAACCCCAGGGTAAAGGCGAGCATTAGCGCATACCCTGGGACCTCCTGGACCAGGAGGATCTCTTCCTGAAACCGCTCAACGTAATGACCCAGCGTCTCGTCCTGCTTCTGCCTCACCGCAAATAGGCACTCCGCTTCCTTCTTACGCTTCTTTGACGTTGAGAACCTTAACAAGAACCCGCGTCACAGGTCATCGAAGCTGTAGATCGAGCTTGCCGGCAGCTGATGAAACCAGTCCCAGGCCTTATCCTTCAACGTGATGGAGAACAACTTACACTTGAAGGCATCCGTCATCTGCCTTATCGAAACCACATCTTCAAACCAATGCACATGCTGTATAGGATCATATTTTCCTAAGTAGTAGGAAATATCAGGCTCGCGGAACCCTTCCGGCACTGGAGCCAAGATGATAAGCTCGCTAAAGGGACTCTCACCTCCTGCTTGGCGAGAGGGCACGTCTCGCGGCCTCGGCTGGCTTGCTCGATCCGAAATACCGTGCCCAGGGAAGAGATCTCGCACTGCCGCCTCCCTCTCGCCAACTTCTGTCGGAACCTCCTTTCCGTGGCACTGGCCTGGGAAGAGTTCCCGCGCGGCAACATCCCTCTCGCCAACTTCTGCCGGGACCTCCTTCCCGGGGCGCTGCCCATGGGCATTCTCGCCTAGAAGTAGGACCGCCTCTACTGGAACCCTAGGCATCTCCCACTCACTCCTTGTCGAGAAGGCCATGCTGATGTTCTGTAGGACCTCTCGCCTAAAGTCCTCCAACATCTTCCTCGTTGCCTCCTCCCACAGGGTGGGGATACCCCCCGAGCCAGACGCTTCACTATCACCCCCAGTCATGAGTCTAAACTCAAGGCTTTCTTGTATCGGCTACCTTCCACGCTCACCGCACCAAAACTGTTGAAGCCAAATTTGACCTCAACGAAAGTTCAAAAACCCAGGGCATAGCCAACACCTACTTCTCTCTAACCTCAACTCTTGACTGGTTATGATGGACCTAGGACTGACCCAAAAGCCTCAACAGGGAGGTCCCACCTCACACCCGGAAGATCTCTGAGAGCTTCCCCTCCAAAGCCAAAGCTGGGCTAGGAGCTCCTCAGAAAGCGCTCTTGATTTTGGGGAACAATGAATACTTGCTTTCCAAGGAGTCCCTATGGGTCTTTTTATATCCTCTTGCGGATCTGAGGTTATCGAAATACCCCTGGCTGACCTGCCAATAGCCAAGTCCCACTATTTGAAAAGTGTTAGATACAGCCCCTGGGGGTATAAGGGTAATTTTACCCAAGGGCAATTAAGTCATTTTACCCCGGGCTCTGGGCCCCACTCGGCGAGAACCCGATGCCGAGGACCTTTCCACCTGCACTCCCTGCGGTCGGCGAGAACCCCTATGCCGGGAACCTTTCTGCCTACACTCCTTGCGGTCGGCAAGAACCCCTGAGCCGGGAACCTTTCCGCCTGCACTCCCTGCGGTCGGCGAGAACCCCTGAGCCGGGAACCTTTCCGCCTGCACTCCATACGGGTTTGAGTGGACCCGGTACCTTCTCTCCAACCTCCTCGGTCACCTCAGGAAGCCGGCTCGCGGCTCGGCAATAGGGATCTCGCCATGCCCTTAGGCGGGAGCTCTTCCAAGCCGAGAGCTCTTCCTAGGCGAGAGCTCCTCTGGTCCCCAAGGCCTTGAACTAGTTTGAAGCTAGTCTAACCCTGACCCTTGATGCCTCCGAGTCCTACCCAGCGAATATGAGTTGTACACAAGTTCCATTCAAATCTAGTGGATCCTTTATTCAGATCAAGCCTTCAACGATTTCAGATTTCCTTTCTCTTTAAGATTTTCAAGTTTCACTTTTTGGAGGAAACGAAGTGTTGGGTCCATTGCCCACAATGTCCCATATTTGAAGAAGTCAATCATGTCAATGATAAACATAAAGTTGTATTTGATGTATGCTTAAGTTCATGCATGCAGGTTAGTCCTTGAAACATTGATATGACAAGTATTCCAAGTGATGTGGCAAATGTGGTCACAAAGTAAAGATGTGGAGGGACAGAATTCTGTCTAAGTCCACAGGCGTTGAGTGAAGCAAGTTCACTTAATATTAGATGCAAGGGAAGATGGTGGATAGGTTGGAAATCGCCTAAGTCCACAGGCATTGAGTGAAGTCTATTCACTCAACGCCAGGTAAGTAAAAGCATTGAGAATAGTCTAAGCCTAACTATTGGCTTGACAGAAAAGTGGAGAAGTCCACAAGCGTTGAGTGTAGTCTACTCACTCAATGCCATACAGCTAAAAGCATTGAGTAATGCTGATCTTGTCAAAGCCTAAGAAGAAATAGACAGAAATATGGTTAAGTCTACATGCATTGAGTGAAGTCTACTCACTCAACACCATATAGAATAAATCGTTAAGTATATCTCAAACAGTCAATGCTACAGAAACCCTGGGTAGATATTTGATTAAGTCTACAAGCATTGAGTGAAGCTCATTCACTCAACGCCATGTGATAAAAAGCATTGACAGAACCTTAGTCAATCAAAGATTGTGATTTCACAGAAATTTGGCTAAGTCCAAATGCGTTGAGTGAAGCTTACTCACTCAACGCCAAGTGACTAAAATAAAATCTAAGTGTTGTGGCAGTGAGTGAAGTTTACTTACTCAACGCCAAGTGACAGAACTCCAGTTAAGAGGTTCGGCATTGAGTGAAGCGTAATCACTCAATTCCTAGAGACAGAGAAATTTTTCTAAGTGTTTTGGCGTTGAGTGAAGGTTGCTCACTCAACGCCTAGTGACAGAAGATCTGTCTAAGTGTTTTGGCATTGAGTGAAGGTTGCTCACTCAATGCCTAATGGCAGAGAAATTTTTCTAAGTGTTTTAGCATTGAGTGAGGGATCCTCACTCAACGCCTAGTGACAGAAGATCTGTCTAAGTATTTTGGCGTTGAGTGAAGCTTACTCACTCAATGCCTATACTAATGATGCTTGATTTTGGCTAAGTCCACAGAATGGTGACGTCGACAAAGTCAATAAGTCAACTGTGTTCAAATTAAGTGCGGGAAAGCTATAGAACACGACATACACTGTCGGAAGTCTACTGTACGACTTCTTTTGTTAAAGCAAGATGTAGCTGTCTGCTGCAGGTGGTCCCCACAAGCTTCCTAGAGCCGTTAATCAGCAGAAGATAAAAGGGACAGCTCTCGGATGTTGAAGGCAACTTTTAGGGTTTTACTCAACAAGAAAAAGAGTGGTTGGAATTCATCTTCCTCGCCATTGCTACCGAGAAAAAGCTTGAAGTCTTCCAACAGAACAAAATTTTTAGTTAGCTGTAGCATTTTCTTTTACTACAGCAACATCAGAAATACTTCTGATAAAGAAAGCAAGGAGAGCCTTCTACATTCTGGAGGTTCAGTTAGCTGTTTGAAGAGCTCAAGACCTGCAGATCTTCAGTCTACTACATCAAGTTCAAAAACTCCATTCTGAGTTACTTCCAGTAGAGGCTGCCTTCTATTGAAGAATATCTTCCTACTTCTGTGATGAAAGATAGAGCTGAGATAACTCAGCTGTAGGTGTTGACACAAAGAAATATATCTATGTCAAATTAATTAAAACAACTATATTTCTGTAGGATCCTTTTGGATTTGAGCTGTAGGGACTTTGGCCTTATTTAGGGAAAAATTTGCTTGAGCTGTAGGAGAGTGATACTCTCTGAGTGTAGGATCCAGCTTGGATCTGAGGTAGGTGATATTTTGATCACTGAGCTGTAGGGCTTTTGAGCCTGAGGTAGGAGAGTCATTCTCTCTGAGTTGTAGGGCACTTATGACTGAGTTGTAGGATCCTTTGGATCTGAGGTAGGGACTTTTGGCTGGATCTGTAGGAGATTCATTCTCTCTGAGGTAGGAGCAAGTTTGCTCTGAGGTAAGGCTGTCCTCCCAGCCTGAGTGGTAGGGCCTTTGGACTGAGGTAGGTGATCTGTTGATCACTGAGTTATAGGGCTTAGTGCCTGAGCTATCAGTGTTAGAGGAGATTGAGAGATCCTGAGGGATCTGAGGTGAAAGCTCTTTGAGGTGAGTTTTGGAGAAGTGTCTTGTCTAACTGAAAGTTAGAAAGGTGGGAGGAGAGTGGATGTACCCATAATCTGGGGAACCACTATAATTTCTGTGTGTGCTTTTCTGTGTTGTTTTTTTATTGCAGGTTCTTGAAAGCTAATAACTGTTAACATACCAAGCCCTAAAGGAAGAAACTTAAAGAAATTCATAATAACTTATGGATTCTGGAGAGAATCATAAGGATCTAGGTTCCATGAAACTCTCCATCTACAGGAAGGAGAATTTTGGAATCTTGAAAGAGAGGGTCAGACTGTTTATGGAAGCCTCCGACCCTAGAATCTTTGTGACTGTCAGAGAGGGACCCTTCATCCCTATGAAGGTCTTAGTTCTGGATGTCAATGTCCAGACTCCCAAGACTTATTCGGAAATGAACAAGGATGAGGTTATGTTGGCTGCATTAGACAAAAGAGCCCAAAACATCATAATTAGTGCTATTGATGATTCTACCTTTCAGAACTTGGTCCACTGCCAAACCTCTAAAGAGATGCGGGACGGTCTACATGGAGGGTACTGAAGAGGTAAGAGATGATAGAAAGACCATGCTCAACTAGGAGTATGAGGCTTTCAGGCAATCCCTGAAAGATAACATAGCTACTTGCTATAAAAGATTTTTCAGGATCATTAATGAACTGAGGCCCTATGGGAGGGTCTTCAATCATTATGAAATAAATGACAAATTCCTCAAATCTCTCACTAGAGACTGGGATACTAAGATTTTTGCCATAAGAGAGGTGGCCAAGCTTGCGAAGACTTCTCCTTAAACATTGTTTGGAAAGCTGCTCTCCAATGAGATGCAGCTAGTTGCCAGGAAAGAGGAGGAGGCCACCAACAGATCCCAAGCCAAGGAGAAGTCCTTGGCATTCAAGGTAGACAGCATCAGGAAGAGCAAGGAGAGGATTCCCTCTCCACTAATAAGACCAGTTGATTCAGAAAGCTCAGAGTCAGATGCATCAAAAAGTAGCAAGTAAGATGAGGACTTTGTTGCCTTCTCTAGGAACTTTCAGAAGCTGATAAAGAAGAAACATTGGAAGAGAAGACCTTCCACCTCTTCTCATCATAGGAGGAATCATTCCAAGGCTGACATGTATGATTCTAAATCCAGTAAATATAATTCTTCTGAGGTTGTTTGTTATTATTGCAGCAAACCAGGGCATGTGATAACTGTCTGCCCAGTGAAGAGGAAGGAAGCTGCTGAGAAGAAAAAACAACAGCACAAGGGCAAGAAGGAGAAGTCCTTCAGTGCTAAGAAAGAGAAGAGATGGACAGACTCATCTTCATCTGAGTCTAAAGAAGAAGAAGCCTATTTTAGGCTAGTTGTTGTTGCTGCTGAACAGATAGCTATAGCAGCATATGAAGACTATACTGCTGCCAGGATAGGTATCCGGGCCCCTCTATCACATTCAGACAGTGATTCAGAGGTGGATGAGGAAGATGCCTATAACTGATGTAGGCTGATGGCAATGACTGATAAGGAAACCAACCAGGATCAGCCTGAAAAAAGGAAGGTAAAATCTCTATCAAGCTCTTCTTCAAAGTATGGATATGTGACTAGTCCCTGTACAGAAACATCTTCACCCAGTGGTGAAGATGATTCTAAATCAGAAGGTGATGCAATCAATTGATTGATAGGTATGGAGAACTTCTGAATGCCTTCAAAAAGTGCAAGAAGTTGTCTAAGAAGCAAGCTGTGTAGATTACCTCTCTACAGCTGGCTGCTTCCCAGCTGACTGAAATAACATCTTTGCTAGATCAGAAGGACAAGGAACTTAGCCAACTTAGGGTCTTGAATAACATCCAGATAGGCTCCATCAAATACAAGAACAGTCTCGTCAAAGATCTTGAAGAGAGGCTAGGGAGGGAGAAAAGAATAGTGGCTAGCTATTCTAAGCCATGTCTTGTGTTACCCTTGATAAACTCCTTCTCATCTCAGAAGGGTAAGAAGGGGTTGGGATTCCAGGGAAGCACAAGAGTTGCCCCTTCTAAAGGGAAGGGCAAAGCTCCATCTCCAGCTCAGCCTCTTGCTTCCAAGCCTCCCATTTCTTTTAGGAAAGTTTAGTTTACTTCAAAAAGGTATGACCAAGAAAGCATCTTTGGTCACTAGATGAATGACAGATCCACTAGTGAGAATAAAGATGTTCACAGTCAGGGTGGAAGGTATAACAAAGTGAGTGTCTTTAAGGCTGCTCATGAAGAAATTCAAATCGCCCATCATAGACCATTTGTCTTTGGTGCTTCATCCCCACTCTCAAGAATGTGGTTGCAGCAAAGGTTTAGGACCATTCAGCAAAGACTCAAACTAAGGGTCAGTCCTCCAATAAGCCTTGTTTGGGTGTGTCTGATGATATCAGAAGCATGCTTTCTGAAAAGAATCTTGCTGTTGCTGGCACTCAGAGCAGTCAAAACAAGCCAGCTAGAAGACTTACTTTCAGTCAGATACTTACTGAAAGGAATTTGAAGAAGGTTACTGCTCCTCTTCCTACTGTTCATCCAGCAGTTAACCAAACTAGTAGGCCTGCATAGAAAAGATGAACCAACATTCATGAATGTTGGTACGATGGAAAAGTGGGCCACTTTGCTGTAGACTGCTGGCACAATCCAAATGTGCAAAGAGAAGCTGTGAGTCTACCAGTCAGAAATGATGCTGGTAGACAAGTTCATTATAAGACTAACATGCACCTAGGACCTAATATTAATTGGGGTCCTAAGGTAAAGTAAATTGTGTGATGCAGGTTAGTTCAAGTGGCCATACCGTTATATGGTACTTGGACAGTGGTTGTTATAGGCACATGACTGGAATAAGAAGCAAATTGAAGGAGTACACTCTAGTGAAAGATGGACCCAATGTTATCTTTGGTGGTTCAGATAGAGGGGTAATTAGAGTCTTTGGTAAGATTACCAATGACATAATCACCATAAAAAAGTGGCTTATGTTGAAGGGTTGCAACACAACCTCATAAGCATAAGATAACTTTCTGATCTTGGCTATGTTATTGTATTCCATAAGGATGAGTGTCAGATTATGAGGTCAAGTGACCAAGAGGTCATCTTGACAGACATTAGGAGTATAAATGTCTATTATTTAAACTTTCTTTTTCTAGATATAGACTCTCCTATTTGTCTAGTGGCAAATGAGAAAGTCTCATACTGTGTCCAATGGTACTAGAGGCTAGCTCATTTGAATTACAAGACTATTGGCAAGCTCTTTAGTCAAGAGCTAGTTAGGAATGGTCCTAATATGAAGTGCACCAAGGAGGACATTTGCTCAGCATGCCAAAAGGGCAAGCAGATAAAAGCCTCCTTCAAGGGCATTGGGACCAAAGACTCTATGAGGTATTTTTACCTCTTGTATATGGACTTGTTTGGTCCTATGGCAGTTTATAGTCTTGGTAGGAAATTCTACACCCTTGTAGCGGTTGATGACTATTCCAAGTTTTCTTGGATATTCTTTCTCAAGAAAAAGAATGATACCCTTGACATCCTCATCAAATTTGTCAAACAAATTCAGAATGAGTTTAACAGTTCAATGGTCAAAATCAGAAGTGACCATGGAACTGAATTCCCTTCTGAAAGCATGACAATATTCTATAAAGAGCAAGGGATTCATTAAGAATTTTCTTCTCCAAGAAATCTCCAGCAAAAGGGGATTGTTGAGAGGAAAAATAGGACTCTCATAGAGGCTGGAAGAACTTTGTTGAGTGATACATCTCTCCCAGAATATTTCTGGGCTGAGAGAGTGAATACTGCATGTCATGTGCTCAACATGGTCTCTATCACCAAGTGCCACAGGAAGACTCTCTATGAGACCTTGAAAGTCAGAAAACCAAACCTGGGCTATCTCAGAATTTTTGGTAGTAAGTGTTATGTGCTTTATAATGGGAAATCCTATGTGATTAAGTTTGCTGCCAAGTCCTTTGATGGGATCTTTGTTGGGTACAACAATCATAGTAAAGTCTATAGGATCTACAACTTGAAAAACTAGGTTGTAGAAGAATCTGTACATGTAGTCTTTGATGAGTCTACTATAATTAATAGTGAGCTGCCAATCTCCTCTTCTAGTACTGCAGGTATAGACTAGATGATGAACCAGCTAACTATCAAGGAAGCAGCTCCAGTTATCCAAGATAAATTAGACATTTCAGTAAAGGGATTGCAAGACACAAATGAGATGAATGAAGATCAGAAAGAAGCTGCCCAAATACCTGAAGTTGAAGCTAGATTGCCTCCAACAATCAGGTATCTAAGGCACCATCCAAGAGACTAGATCATTGGTGATGTCAGCCAAGGAGTAGTGACTAGGAGCAGAAGTATCAACACGGCACTCTACTCAAGCTTCTTGTCACAGGTTAAGCCAAAGAAATTTGAAGAGGCCAACATAGATCAGTTTTGGATTGTTGATATGCAAGAAGAATTGAACTAGTTTAAGAGATGTAAGGTCTGGAAGCTGGTTCCCAGACCACAAGAACATAATGTCATTGGAGTCAAGTGGATTTACAGGAACACATTTGATGAAAATGGCATTATAATCAAGAATAAGGAAATGCTAGTAGCTAAGGGGTACATGCAAGAGGAAGGTATTGATCTTGATCAAACCTTTTCCCCTGTAGCAAGACTGGAGGCCATCAGACTATTTCTTGCATATGTTGCACACAAGGGATTCAAGGTCTACCAAATGGATGTAAAGTCAACCTTCCTGAATGGTGACTTAAAAGAAGAAGTCTATGTTGAGCAGTCTCCAGGTTTTGTTGTTTCTAACTCACCTGATTTTGTTTATAGACTAAGGAAAGATCTATATAGGCTAAAGCAGGTCCCTAGAGCAAGGTATGAGACTTTGTCTAGCTTCCTCTTTGAGAACAAATTCTCAAGGGGGAAGATAGATAAGACCCTATTCCTAAGGGAATCTAAGGGTAAGATCATCCTAGTCCAGATATATGTAGATGACATTATCTTTGGATCTACTGATGCCAACCTTTGTAGGAAGTTTGCCAAACTTATGCTAGGGAAGTTGAGTTGAGAAGTATTGGTGAACTTTAGTTCTTCTTGGATCTCCAAGTTAGATATACTGATGATGGCTTGTCCATATCCTAGTCTAAGTTCACCAGGGAGTTAATCAAGAAGGTTTGTATGGAGAATTCCTCAACCATGCAAACTTCCATGGGGTCAAGTATGTCTATAGGCAAAGATGAGGCAGGGAAACCTGTTGATGAAACTTTGTATAGAGGGATAATTAGCTCCCTTCTATATCTAACTACAAGTAGGCCAGAGATCATGTATGCTACATGTGTTTGTGCTAGGTATCAGGATAGCCCTAAAGAATCTTACTACTCAGCTGCAAAGAGGATTTTGAGGTATCTTAAGGGCACACCAGATCTTGGCCTATGGTACCCTAAGAATGGGGAGTTTAAACTAACTAGCTATTCAGATGAAGATTTTGCAGGCTGCAAAGAGGACAAGTAGAGAACTTCTAGCACCTGTCAATTCTTGGGAGGAAGACTAGTGTCTTGGAGTAGCAAGAAGCAAACTAGTGTTGCAATCTCAACTACAGAGTCAGAGTTCATTTTAGCAGGTAGCTGTTGCGCTCAATTGCTGTGGATCCAGCATCAGCTCCAGGATTATAACCTCTAGATAAGTATAAGTCACTTATATTGTGATTCTTCTAGTGTCATCTCAATTGCTAGAAATCCTATCTCACACAGCAGGACTAAGCATATTGAGATTAGATATCATTTCATTAGGGAGCATGTGGAATGTGAAAATATCAACCTTGAATTTTTCCCAACAAACATGCAAGTGGCTGACATCTTCATTAAGCTACTTCATGAAGCAAAGTTCAACACCTTCAAGTTTGAATTGGGTATGTTGAACCTAGCATAGCTTCAGTTGCTCCCCATAGTGTTGCAAGTTATACTATTTCTTGCAACTGGACAAGTACTTCAGGGAATTGAAGATTTTTTCAAGTTGTATAACTTAAGTGGTATCATACTTGTTGATGTACTATCAAGATGATGTATACTAAAGTGTCTACCAGGAAACATGATAGATGATGCTTTAGTTGAGGGGGAGAAAGACCAACACTGCTCCAACACTCTAAACCGGTTCAATTGCTGCTTATTTATACTCAAATAGGGGGAGCAAAAAGTCAGAACCTCCCTTACTATTTACAGAAGTCAAAAAGGGGGAGGAGAAGGATATGATCTAGTATCATAGGACAGGAGGAGAAGGCAAGTGGTATCAAAACTATAAGAAGGATACAAGTGGTATCAGAACTATAATAAGGATACGATCAAATTTATCAAGACCAGGCAGCAACAATTCAGGGGGAGCAGGTGTGATGATGTTCACCCTGCAGGAAAGGAAGTGTGTAATTATAACTTGTTTTCTTGTTATATGTTTTCCAAGATTAATGTTTTATTGATGCATATTGTTGTGTCTGTCATTGACTCATTTGATTAAGTTTTTACTTCTTCAATTAGGGGGAGATTGTTGGGTTCATTGTCCATAATGTCCCAGATTTGAAGAAACCAATCATGTCAATGATATACATAAAGTTATATTTGATGTATGCTTAAGTTCATGCATGCAGGTTAGTCCTTGAAACATTGATATGACAGGTATTCCAAGTGATGTGACAAGTGTGGTCATAAAGTAAAGATGTGGAGGGAGAGAAATCTGTCTAAGTCCATATGCATTGAGTGAAGCAAGTTCACTCAACGCCAAATACAGAGAAATATGGCCAAGTCCACAGGTATTGAGTGAAGCAATTTCACTCAATGCCCGATGCAAGGGAAGATGCTGGATAGGCTGGAAATTACCTAAGTCCACAGACGTTGAGTGATTTCTATTCAATAAATGCCAGGTAAGTAAAAGCATTAAGTATATTCTAAGCCTAACTATTGGCTAGACAGAAAAATGGCTAAGTCCACGGGTGTTGAGTATAGGCTACTCACTCAGCGCCATACAACTAAAAGCATTGAGTAATGCTGATCCTATCAGAGCTTAAGAAGAAACAGGCAGAAATATGGCTAAGTCTATAGGCGTTGAGTGAAGTCTACTCACTCATTGCCGTACAACATAAATCGTTGAGTATATCTCAAATTGTCAATGCCACAGAAAACCTGGGTAGATATTTGACTAAGTCCATAGGCATTGAGTGAAGCTCACTCACTCAATGCCATGTGATAAAAAGCGTTGACTGAACCTTAGTCAGTCAGAGACTGTGATTTCACAGAAATTTGGCTAAGTCCAAATGCATTGAGTGAAGCTTACTCACTCAACACCAAGTGACTAAAATAAAATCTAAGTGTTGTGGCATTGAGTGAAGCTTACTCACTCAATGCCAAGTGAAAGAACTCCAGTTAAGTTGTTTGGCGTTGAGTGAAGCGTAATCACTCAATGCCTAGAGGCAGAGAAAATTTTCTAAGTATTTTGGCATTGAGTGAAGGTTCCTCACTCAACGGCTAATGACAAAAAATTTTCTAAGTGTTTTGGCATTGAGTGAAGGTTGCTCACTCAACGCCTAATGACAGAGAAATTTTTCTAAGTGTTTTGGCGTTGAGTGAAGGTTGCTCACTCAACGCCTAGTGATAGAAGATCTGTCTAAGTGTTTTTGCATTGAGTGAAGCTTACTCACTCAACGCATATACTAATGATGCTTGATTTTGGCTAAGTCCATAGAATGATGACGTCAGCAAAGTCAACAAGTCAACTGTGTTAAAATTAAGTGTAGGAAATTAAGCTACAGAACACGAAAAATAGTGCCGAAAGTCTACTGTATGACTTCTTCCATTAAAGCAAGATGCAACTGTCTGCTGCAGGTGGTCCCCACAAGCTTCCTGGAGCCGTTAATCAACGGAAGATAAAAAGGACAGCTCCTGAATGTTTAAGGCAACTTTTAGGGTTTTACTCGACAAGAAAAAGAGCGGCTGGATTTCATCTTCCTCGCCATTACTGCTGAGAAAAAGCTTGAAGTATTCCAGCAGAAAAAAAAGTTCAGTTAGCTGTATCATTTTCTTTTGCTACAGCAAGATCAAGAATACTTCTGATAAAGAAAGTAAGGAGAGCATTCTGTCTTCTGGAGGTTAAGTTAGCTGTTTGAAGAGCTCAAGAACTGCAAATCTTCAGTCTTCTACAACAAGTTCAGAAACTCCATTCTGAGTTACTTCCAGCATAGGAAGCCTTCAATTGAAGAATATATTCCTGCTGCTATGAAGAAAGATAGAGCTGAGATAACTCAACACTAGGTGTTGATACAGAGAAATTTATCCATGTCAAATTAATTAAAACAACTATATTTTTGTAGGATCCTTTTGGATCTGAGCTATAGGGCCTTTGGCCTGAGGTAGGGCAAATTTGTTTGAGCTGTAGGAGAGTGATACTCTTTGAGTATAAGATCTAGCTTGGATCCGAGATAGGTGATCTTTTGATCACTAAGCTGTAAGGCTTTTGAGCCTGAAGTAGGAGAGTCATTCTCTTTAAGTTGTAGGTGTAACAATCCGACCCGTTAAATAACATATAATAGAAGGTCCGGCCGGGCCCCCACATTATATGCCACAAACAGATGGCGAGGTCACAGGTTAATACCAAAATACCACGCATCCTAACTCAGAGCATTCTAGAGGAAGTTTACAAGTTATACGAACTCAATCCATGAATGTCCACTACTATATAGGAAGAAGGAGAAGCTTTCCGACCGCCGGTGGAGCTTCAGCGGCCCGTTTCGAGAGCCGAGTGCAGTGTTGTGGAGGCAAGGCCACCGTGGTGGTTTCCATCCGACTAGTTTTCCATGGAGCTGAAGCGATCGTCAAGGGTAACGGTCTTTCTTCCTTAGGCAGGTGAAGCCCTTTGTTTATGCATGCATATCTGTGGAATCCTCCATCAAAATATGGAAGAGCGCAAGCGATTCCAGTGGTTGAGCCTACATCTAGAGTCGGAACTATGTAGTACGGCATATGCATGTTGTGTGAAGCCCATCTGGATGGATGTCTGGATTGGTGATGTTGCGAACTGAAGAAGACTCAGTGTATATATCAGTTACCTTACGGAGATGGTGAGGACTATTGTTATGAGATTTGTCTAGCTCCTTTGATTGTATGCTCGGCGCGAGCTGTATTGATGGAATTGAAAGCGGCACTATGTGCCAGTGTTGTGGAGGAATGTGAGAACCTCTGAGTGGGTAGGACAGTCACCAAGTTCATTGATCGGGTTATAGTAAGCGAACACCTCTGAGTGGATTGGTATGAAAGGACGTCAACAGGGGTTTGGTGGCTGATGCCCATGGCCAACAAGTTAAGAACCTCTGAGTGGGTGGGCCACCCAACAAGTTCCGTGGTAGGATCAGATGAGCGGTCGATTGGTAGAAATGCAGCGGGGCGATTTCCCTAGGCTTGTTACACTATGTGGGTAGGTCGACTTATAGTGCTCACAATTTGTTATGAGGTGCGTGCCTCTGAGTGGACGGGTGCGGGAGGTCTTCAACGAGGGTTTGGAGGCTTCGGCCCGACCAACAAGTAAACACCTCGAATTGGTGGTGGAACCATGAGGAGCTTGGTACACCGTAAGTGTGCCCTGAGTGCACGGGACGTCTGGAACTAAGGCCGGTGTTTGTGGTGATATTATGTATTGGATATATGTGTTGAGATTGGATTACATGCAGGGAATGAACCACTGCCCCAGGTAAGGGGTAGGGTCATTATAATTGGTCAGCTGAATGCTGACCGTTGCTTTGTTTTTCACCCATGGGGTGAACGTCTATATGCAGGTGCTACCCTTGTGGATGCGGAAATGGATTGAGCGGGCTGAAGCCCTTGCTGTTGTTGTTAGGCCCTCGAAGGCCGTGCGAAGCTTTGGATTTCATGTGTGGCCGGCCTGCGTGTCGATGTATAAAGTCGTATGTTTGTAACGAGAAACTTGTAAGGCCTTAAGGCCGTGAGCGGTGTGCTTGCTAACATTCCTGGTCTTGTATATATCCAAACATCTATCCAGATGGGCTTCACACAACATGCCTATGTCATACTACACAGTTCCGGCACTAGATGTAGGCTCAACCACTGGAATCGCTTGCGCTCTTCCATCTTTTGATGGAGGATTCCACAGATATACATGCATAAACAAAGGGCTTCACCTTCCCAAGTAAGAAAGACAATTACCCTTGACGATCGCTTCGGCGCCATGGAAAACTAGCCAGATGGAAACCACCGCAGCGGCCTTGCCTCCACAACGCTGCACTCGGCTCTCGAAACGGGCCGCTGAAGCTCCACCGGCGGTCGGAAAGCTTCTCCTTCTTCCTTCCTTGCTCTCCTCTCTATCTTCACTTATAAATAGAAAGGCTAAGATGAGAATGAGATATCCATCTCTATTCTCGGCCTTATCAGAGCAGGGAGGAGCTGGGACCATAGGATCCAAATAAAAGGGAACGAATGGCCAAGATCTGCTTGGAAAAGCATCTTAACAGAGCTGACACGGCCTGTGACACGCCCGTGTCACAGGCCGTGTCCCTTGAGCGGTTTAGGAACCGACTCAATCTAGAATAGAACACGGGCCATGACATGCCCGTGTCACGCCCTGACACGCCCGTGTCAACCAGTACACGGCCGTGTGGATGGTCGTGTCACCTCATCAACACAAGGCTGAAACACCCGAGAAAGACACGGCTAAGGCACACGCCTGTGTCCTTGGCAGTGTGCTCAATACGCCCCTGTGACATGCCCGTGTCACAGGCCGTGTACCACACTCAATGCCACTAAACACCAATCCACACAACGCCACTCCAGAATTCACCCGAGCAAGACACGCCCTGGGACATGCACGTGTCCCAGGCCGTGTTGCCTGTCGACGAATAGTTCTCGAGAGCTCGAGTCGACGCCTACGAAAACAGAACACACCCTGGGACACGCCCGTGTCCTAGGCCGTGTGCACCTGACACGCCCTGGGACACGCCCGTGTCCCAGGCCGCATCACTCAGCCTGAACCCATTTTTGGGACTTAGGGTTTTTGGGGTGTTACAGTAGGGCACTTGTGCCTGAGCTCTAGGATCTTATGGATCTAAAATAGGGCCTTTGGGCCTAAGCTGTAGGAGAGTGATTCTCTCTGAGGTAGGAGCAAGTTTTCTCTGAGGTAGGGCTGTCCTCCCAACCTGAGTAGTAGGGCCTTTGGCCTGAGGTAGGTGATCTATTGATCACTGAGTTATAGGGCTTAGTGCTTGAGCTGTAAGTATTGGAGGAGACTGAGAGATCCTGAGGGATCTGAGGTATCCACTATAATTTCCATGTGTGCTTTTCTGTGTTGTTTTTTTATTGTAGGTTCTTGAAAGCTAATAACTGCTAACACACCAAGACCTAAAGGAAGAAACTTAAAGAAAGTCACAAGATACCAACAAACCTATTCACCCCCTAGGTTGCAAGTTACCTTGAAAACAAAGACTTTCAGGAAGTCAGAAGTTTTTAGATCTGAAGAAGATTAGTTTTAATCTATTGTTGAAACTCATTTTATGATATTGTAGGAGGTTTTGCCTCTGAGTTGTAGATCCTTATTTTAGTATCAAGTTGTAGATCCTTATTTTAGGATTGAGTTATAGATCCTTATTTGTGGATCGAGTTGTAGGAGAGGTTATTCTCCGAGTTGTAGGATTTAAGGCTTCGAGGTGTAAGATTTAAAGAATCTGAGTTAAAGGTGAAGTAGTCGAATCTATCCCTTCGTGGTTGATAGACGAGGCGGGATAGTAGATGTACCCAATTCGGGGAACCACTAAGAATCTCTGTGTTTCTGTATGTTTATTTTCTAGCAATTTTTATTCGCAAAAAGATGCAGAACTCACCTATTCACCCCCCTCTAGGTGATTTAGGTTGACACTAAATACTTTTAATTGGTTTCAGATGGGTGTTGTTCGATATAAGATTAACACCTTGAGCAAGATATCCTACCAGTTGTCAAGAGATACTGCTCAGTTGCAATGGATAGAAGCAAGGATATGTCTTTGATGAAGTTGCATGTGTGTACTAAAGAGAACTTCCCCATGTGGAAGGAAAGATACAGATGATATATGGAAGTTGTTGATCCACGCATATTTCAGATTGTTGAAGAAGGAACTCACATTCCTACATAGACATCTGATATGAATACTAATGTAATGGTTCCAAAGAAAATGATGGACTTGTCCAAGGATGAAATTGCTCTAATCTCCTTAGATAAAAGGCAAAGAATATAATAGCCAGTACAGTGGATAATTCAATGCTGCAAAATTCATTCCACTACAAATCTTCCAAGGAGATGTGGGACTATCTCGTAGTTCTCATGGAAGGAATTGAAGAAGTTAGAGATGATCTGAGCTCTTTACTTAATCAAGAATACGAGGCATTCAAGCAAGGGAAAAATGTTACAATTGCTGACAGCTTTTAAAAATTCTTTAAGATCGTCAACGACCTTAGAAATTATGGTCGTACGTTTACTAATGGGTAGATCAATGAAAAATTTCTAAGATCCCTGACAAAAGACTGGGACACTAAAGTTATGGCAATTAGGAATTTGGAAACTTGTCTGAGATTGATCCCAAGAATCTGTTCGAAAAGCTCCTCTCATATGAACTGCAAATGAATACTCGAAAGAAAGAGGAGCAAAGCAGCAGGACTTCAAACAAAGAAAATTTGGTAGCTCTGAAGGCCGAAGGGTCTAGAAAATATAAAGCTGTGTCACTAGTAAGGACACTGGCTTCTGATGACCAAGAAGATTCTGAGCCAAGCACATTAGACTCTGAATTGTTTGATGGAGATTTCTCGCGAATCTCCAAGCAATTCAAAAGACTGCTCAGCAAGAGAAGGCAAATGAAAAATCAGTCCTCCTCCTCAGATTTCAGAAGATCACATCATGATGGTGATCGGTCTAAGAAAAGCTACAACCTAGAGGATAGGTGTACAACCCCATATTCGCTGAGTGGAACACAGGGGCACCAAGAGCCAGGTTTGGGATAACTTCGGGCTAGCTTGGGTCTTCAGAGCAGAAGATCTCCCGCCTAGGAGGGGCCGGAGGGTTCTCGCTCAAGCCCCGACTGAGACCTACTTCTGCCTAAAGGCGGGCGAGAAGGCTCGCGCCTCGCAGAAGCTGGGAACTGGCTCAGTCTGAGGCATTCTTCAACACCTTTTTAGCTCCCGCCGAGTGAGGGCAGGAGGGTTCTCAGTAATATGTGAGAACCTCCAGTTCTCGGCATAGAGGTTCTCGCCGGATGGGGCCCAGGGCAAAATTACCTAGTTTCCCTCAAGTAAATTACCCATATACCCCTAGGGTCTGCATTTAGCATTTCATAACAGCGGGATTTGGCTGTTGGCAGACTAGCTAGGGGTAATTTAGTAATTTCTAAAAAGGCTATAAATAGAATCGCAGGGGCTCCTCAGAAGGCAAGCTTTATTATTTTCTCTAAGATCTTCTAGTGCTTTCTGAGGAGCTCCAAGCCCAGCTTTTAGCTTTGGAGGGGAAGCTCTCTGAGATCTTCTGGGTGAGAGGTGGGACCACCCTGCTGAGGCTTTGGGTTGGTTCTAGATCCTTTACAACCAGTTAGAGATCAGAGCTTGGGAGGAGTAGGTGTTGGTTGCGCCCCTATTTTCGAACTTCTGTTGAGGTCAAGTTTTGGCTTCAACAGTTCTGGTGCGGTGAGCATGGAAGGCAGCAAATACAAGAAAGTATTCAGTTTAGTCCAATGGTAGGAGGTGAAGGTGAAGGATCTGGTTCTGGAGGTTCCCCCTCCCGGGGAGAGGAGGCCATAAGGAAGATGCTAGAAGACTTCAGGCGAGAGGTCTTGCAGACCATCAGCTTAGCCTTCTCGACAAGAAGCGAGTGGGCAACGCCTCAGGTTCTGGTAGAGGCAGTCCCGCTCTTGGGCGAGAACGCTCCTAGGCAGCACCCCGGGAAGGAGGTCCCGACGGAGGTGGGCGAGAGGGACGTAGCCGCGCAAGAGCTGTTCCCAGGTCAGCGTCCCAGGAAGGAGGTTCCGGCGGAGGTTGGCGATAGGGAGGCAGCTGTGCGAGAGCTCTTCCCTGGGTATGGTCTTGTGGATCGGGCCAGCCAGCCGAGGCCGCGATACGTGCCTTCTCGGAAGGCAGGTGGTGAAAGCCCTTTCAATGAGCTCATCATCTCGGCTCTAATGCCGGAGGGGTTCCGGGAGCCCGACATGTCTTACTACTCGGGGAAAGATGACCGTGTGCAGCATATACAGTGGTTCGAGGATGTTGTTTTGAAAAGGCAAATGATGGATGCCTTCAAGTGTCGGCCGTTTGCCATCACATTGCAGGAGAAGGCCCAGGACTGGTTCCACCAGTTGCTGGCAAGTTCGATCTATAGTTTTGAGGACCAGCATCGAGGGTTCCTGTTGAGGTTCTCGACATCGAAGAAGCGTAAGAAGGAGGCAGAATGCTTGTTTGCGGTGAGGCAGAAGAAATATGAGATGTTGGGTCACTATGTTGATCGGTTTCAGGAGGAGATCCTCCTGGTCCAGGAGGTCTCAAGGTATGCACTGATGCTCTCTTTCATCCTGGGCTGAGGCCGGGATTATTTATCATGGAGTTGAAGAGAGTGCCCCTCTCTTTTGAGGAGATCATAGAGAGGGCGACGAAGGAGATAGACTTCGAGAGGGCCAATCTGACTTTTGTCAGGAAGCTGGCTAGGTTGGCGGAGGATGATGTGAAGGAACCAGGAGTAGGAAGGCAGAGGGAGCAGAGGGAGCAGAGGGAACAGAGGGAGCAGAGGGAGCAAAGGGAGCAGAGAGAAGAGAGAAGGAGGGAGGAGCCCCGAGGGCATGGGGCAGCCTCAAGGATGGGGGGCCTGGGAGACGAACAACCGGTTTGGTTGGAGGCCTCAAGAGGGTCGCCCATAGGGGAAAGGAGGAGGCTTTCAGGGAAGAGACGACTTTCGCGAGCCAAGGAGGTTCGAGTAGCTAGCGTGGAGGTAGGGGTAGAGGGGTCACCTCCCGTAGTAGCAAGAAGCGATGTAGGTCGGTCGAGGTAGAAGAGGAAGGAGAGGTGTTCGAGGAGGAGCTGGAAAAAGAGGAGGTTGAGAAGGAAGAGGGGGTAGGGTGGAGTTGCCTTTCTGTGACTTCCACGAGGAGGAGGCTCACGCGACGACCACCTGCCTAGAGTTCCTGGAGATAAGAGAAGCTAGGGGATGGGGAGACAGGATCCGCCAATAAGTATCATGGAGGTGCAGTAGGGAGATGGAGAAGATAGGTGCGAGGACCGGGCAGATGTTGGAACCCGGGGAGGGATCGGGGTGATCCATGGTGGAGTTGGGATTGAGGCAACTCGCAAGGAGAGCCTTCAAACCATGTTCCGAAGGGGGGTCGCCTCGACCTCCCAGGCTTCCTCTCTGGAGGATAAAATTACATTTTCATCAGCAGTTATGCCAGATTATGAGGACCCATTCTGTGACGCCTTGGTGATCCAGACGGTAGTAGAGAACTTCACGGTCTCCAGGATCCTGGTGGACGACGGGAGCTCCGTGAATGTGATCTTCAAGAAGGCCTTCGACGAGATAAAGGTCGAGGCCAAGAGGGTCTTAGCTTTAGATGGGCCATTGTTTGGATTTTCAGGAGAGAGGAAGGAGGTAGAAGGAGGAGTAGGGCTGCATGTGAAGTTGGGGGGGGGGGTGTCACGGAATTGCAGGTTCGTGATCGTGGATGCCTCGAGCAGCTATAACGCCATCTTTGGGGGGCCCCTCATCAGTGCCTTTTGCTGCATCCCCTCCTCGTTTCATCAATATCTCAAGTTCAACAACAGAGGGGTGCAGGTTAGGATCAGGGGGGACCCGAAGGTGGCGAGGTTGTGTAACGTGATGATGGTCAACACCAAATCTTAGATGGGGGAGGCGGAAGAGCTGGAGAGAGAGATGGCAGAGCAGAAGGAGGTTGTCAGAGAGGAGGTGAGCCTAGAGGAGGCAATCGGGGAGATGGTGGAGGAGCAGAGAGGATTTGTGCAGGAGGTCCAGAGAGATAGAGAGTCGGAGTCGCGAGAGGGACGACAAGAGGTAGGAGTTGAGGAAATAGGAGGAGTCGAGGAAGTAGGAGGAGAAGGAGTTGAGATGGAGGCCCTAAGGGGCGTGGAAGTTGAGTAGCATGAGAGCCTGGGAGATGCAATGGAAGTGGAGGAGGCAGGATGGTAGGAAGAGTTTGGGCAGGAAGAGAAGGGGAGGGCCGGATGGGAAAAGTCGTGGCTGGAACCAGCTGAAGAGGTGGTGGAGATGGAAGTCTTCACCAGCGCCGGCCAGGTGCAGAGGGTGCGGATCAGCGGGGGCTTAGGTCCCGAGGACCAGGAGGGAGTGCAGGCTTACATCCAGAGCAACGTCGACATCTTTGCTTGGAGCGCGGCTGACATGCCAGGCATCGATGCAGATGTAGCCTGCCACCGCCTGAACCTGGACCCCCGGACGTGCCCCATCCGCCAAAAGATGAGGACCATCGCCACCAAGCTGGAGGAGCCCATCCGCGAGGAGGTCAAGAAGCTTCTGGAGGCTGGCTTCATCTCGGAGATCCAGTATCCAGGCTGGATCTCCAACGTGATAATGGTAAAAAAGGGGGAGGGAAGTGGCGCATGTGTATCGATTTTTCCTTATTAAATAAATCATGCCCTAAGGATTGCTACCCCTTGCCTCGAATCGACGCACTGGTTGATTCAGCCATTGGTTTTTCTATTATGAGCTTTTTAGATGCTTTTTCAGGTTACCACCAGATCCGAATGCACCCTCCTGATGTCAAGGACGTCTCCTTCATCATGAGAGAGGGATGTTTCAGCTATAAGATGATGCCTTTTGGGTTGAAAAACGCAGGGGCTACATACCAACGCATGATGGATCAGGTCTTCCAGGGTCAAAGGGGGAGGAACCTAGAAGTCTATGTTGACAATCTGATGGTCAAGAGCAAGTGTCTGGACTTACACCTGTGGGACATTGAGGAGACGTTCTCCTCCCTACGGAAGTTTAAGATTAGGCTGAACCCCTTGAAGTGTGTCTTCGGGGTGAGCCGTGGGAAGTTCCTTGGACAACTTCTTACCCTGGTAGGGGTAAAGCCTAACCCAGATAAGGTGAAGGCCATACTAGAGCTGGAGTCACCACGCAACGCTAAGGAGGTCCAGCGCTTGACAGGCAAGCTGGCCGGGCTAAGCAGGTTCCTCTCTAGGTCGGGAGACAAATGTTCATCATTCTTCAAAGTCTTGCGAGGTAATCAAAAGTTTGAGTGGACCATCGAATGTGAAGAGACTTTTCAAGCGCTGAAGAAGCAGTTCTCCCAGGCTCCGCTACTTCAAAGCTCGAAGGAGGGGGAGGATCCAGCCTTATACCTCGCAGTAGGGCAGAGTCTGTGAGCTCTGTCCTGGTCAGGGAAGAGGGGAAGAAGAAGTTGCCAATCTATTATGTTAGCAAGACCCTGAAAAAGTCGGAGCTCTGCTATCCCATTCTACAAAAGCTGGCATATGCTTTGATCATTTCAGCCAGGAAGCTCCGGCCATACTTTCAAGCCCATTCGATCAAGGTGGTGACGGACCATCCCCTCCACAAGATTTTTGAAGGAGTTGAATACTTAGGGAGGTTAGACAAGTGGTCCATTGAACTGAGCAAGTTCGACATCTTGTTTATGCCGAGGCTCTCCATCAAGGCACAAGTAGTGGCTGACTTCTTGGACGACTATGCTATTGAAGTTAGGGCCGAGGAGTCGCGGTCGCAGGGGGCATGGAAGATGGTGGTTGACGGGGCCTCGGGAAATCATTCCCTCGAGGGAGGAGTGGTGTTGATAAGCCCTCAAGGGGTCACCATAGAACAAGCGGTGGTCTTACACTCCCCTATGACTAATAACCAAGTAGAGTATGAGGCCATGATAGCCGACCTTCGTTTGGCAAAGGAGCTTGAGATCTAGGATGTGGAGGCTTTTACGGATTCGTTGGTGTTAGCGTCACAGATCCGAGGAGAGTTCGAAGCTTGGGAGCCCACCTTTGCAAAGTATTTGTCCAAGATAAGGATGATCATCGGAGGATTTCAGACGTTCTCAATCCAACACGTTTCCAGGGAAGAGAGTGTAGCAGCTGATCGGCTGGCTAAGTTTGGACCTCAGGGGGGGGGGGGATGAACCCTTACCGAACTATTTCGACCGGCAATCAAGGAAGGGGAGTTGATGGAGGTGGATCGGCAACCCTCATGGGTGGATCCATTGGTAACCTTTCTAATCACTGGCGAGCTTCCGAAAGGGACTATGGAGGCCAAAAGATTCAGGCACAAGGCATCCCATTACCTAATGCTGGAAGGAGGGTTGCATCAGAAGATGTTGTCGGGGCTCCTGGCGAGGTGTGTGATCGAGGAAGAGATCCCAAGGATCCTGGAGAAAGTGCATTCCGGTGAGTGCGGCAGTCACTCAGGAGGAAGGACGTTGGAGGCAAGGGTGGCAAGGCAAGGGTATTTCTTGTAGAGCCTTAGGAAGGATGCAGATGAGTTTGCGAGGAGGTGCCAAAAGTGTCAGTTGTATGACCCCCTCCAGCTCTTGCCCGCTCAAAGGCTCTGAAGCATCATGACACCATGGACTTTTGCCATCTGGGGGATGGATCTAGTCGGGCCTTTCTGTCCGACTAGTGGGCAGAGAAGGTTTCTTCTAGTCATGATTGACTACTTTTCAAAGTGGCTGGAGGTCAAGGCGCTTGCGAAGGCCACCTCACAAGTCATCATAAACTTCGTTTGGGGGGAGATCATATGCAGGCATGGGTTGCCCTAGGAAATAGTGACAGACAATGGCCCCCAGTTTGCCAGCGAAGAGTTCATTAGCTTCTGCACCCAACTGGGGATAGACCTTAAGTTTGCCTCCATCCACCACCCCAGGAGCAATGACCAGGTGGAGGCGGCAAACAAGATCATTATGAACTTACTCAAGAAGAAGGTGGAGAACTTGAGGGGGAATTGGGTGGAACACATCCCCTCAGTTCTATGGGCCTTGCGAACAACCCCGAACACGGCCACCGGCGAGACCCCCTTCAAACTTTCTCATGGGTGTGAGGTGGTCCTGCTAGTGGAGTTCGAGGTCCGATCCCCACGGGTCATAGCTGCGGGAGAAGGAGACGAGGTTTGGAGGTTGGAAAATGAGGGGGAGTTGCGCCTCTCATTGGATATGGTGGAAGAGCTGCGCGATGTCATGGCTATCAGGAGGGAGGAAATCAAGCGGCGAATGGCAAAATACTTCGACAAACACATCAGAATCAAACAGTTCACAGAAGGAGATCTAGTGTTAAAGAAAGTTGATGTTGCGGGAAGATAAGCCCCCGTTGGCAAGCTCAACCCAAATTGTGGAGGACCTTACATTGTTGAAAGGGTTCTAAGAACGGGAGGTTATCACCTCCAGGACGTGGATGAGAGATCCATGAGCCATACCTGGAGCGGTGATGACTTGAAACGCTTGTATCTATGAGGAGGGGAAAGTGAAATTGTATATTCAAAAACAAATTGTTATATTATATTCACTAACTTGTTGTTTTGGCTTTACCTAGTGTGGAATTCTGATGATAGGATGGTCGGATGTTTGCACTACCCCGGGCCTGAATCGGCCCCAGGTAGACCCGCTGAGCAGGCTCTCATTAGCTGGCAGGTCCGAAGGCTTTCCCGTGGGGGTAAGGGACCCCGAGTGCTGCTCGACCCCGGGTAGACTCGCTGCTCAGGCTCTCATTAGCTGGGCAGGGCGGTAGGCACACCTGGGGGGAAAGGACTTGGTATTGGATGTGTTCTTGGAGATACTTCTGCTCAGATGATTGCACTACCCTGAGCTTGCCTCAGCCCCAGGTAGACCTGCATCGCAGGATCTCATTAGTTGGCAGGTCCGAAGGCTCACCTGTGGGGGTAAGGGAGCCCGAGTGCTGCTCAGCCCCGGGTAAGCTCACTGCTCAGGCTCTCATTAGCTGGGCAGGGCGGTAGGCATATCTGGGGGGAAAGGACTTGGTCTTGGATGTGTTTTTGGAGATACTTCGGCTCAGATAATTGCATTACCCCGAGCTTGGCTCGGCCCCAGGTAGACCCGCTGTGCAGGTTCTCATTAGCTGGCAGGTCCGAAGGCTCGCCTGTGGGGGTAAGGGACCCCGAGTGCTGCTCGGCCCCGAGTAGACTCACTGCTCAGGCTCTCATTAGCTGGGTAGGGAGGTAGACACACCTGGGGGAAGGACTTGGTCTTGGATGTGTTCTTGGAGATACTTCGGCTCAGATGATTGCATTACCCCGAGCCTGGCTCGGCCCCAAGTAGACCCGCTGCACAAGCTCTCATTAGCTGGCAGGTCCGAAGGCTTGCCTGTGGGGGTAAGGAACCTCGAGTGCTGCTCTGCCCTGGGTAGACTCACTGCTCAGGCTCTCATTAGCTGGGTAGGGCGGTAGGCACACCTGGGGGGAAAGGACTTGGTCTTGGATGTGTTCTTAGAGATACTTTGGCTCAGATGATTTCATTACCCCGAGCCTGGCTCGGCCCCAAGTAGACCCGCTGCGCAGGCTCTCATTAGCTAGCAGGTCCGAAGGCTCGCCTGTGGGGGTAAGGAACCCCGAGTGCTACTCGGTCCCGGGTAGACTCGCTGCAAAGGCTCCCATAAGCTGGGCAGGGTGGTAGGCACACCTAGGGGGAAAGGACTTGGTCTTGGATGTGTTCTTTAAGATATTTCGGCTCAGATGGTTGCACTACCCCGAGCCTGGCTCGACCCCAGGTAGACCCGCTGTGCAGGCTCTCACTAGCTGGCAGGTCTGAAGGCTCGCCTGTGGGGTTAAGGGAACCCGAGTGCTGCTCGGCCCCTGGTAGACTTGCTGCTCAGGCTCTCATTAGCTGGGCAGAGTGGTAGGCACACTTGGGGGGAAAGGACTTGGTCTTGGATGTGTTCTTTAAGATACTTCGGCTAAGATGGTTGCACTACCCTGAGCCTGGCTCAGCCCCAGGTAGACCCGTTGCACAGGCTCACACTAGCTGGTAGGTCCGAAGGCTCGCCGGTGGGGGTAAGGGACCCCGAGTGCTGCTCGGCCTCGGGTAGACTCGCTGCTCAAGCTCTCATTAGTTGGGTAAGGCGATAGGCACACCTGGGGGGGGGAAGGGCTAGATTTTGGACATGGTCATGGGAGTACTTTGGCTTGAAAACTTTTGCACCGCCTCGAGCAAAGTTTGGCTCCGGATAGACTTGTTGTCCGGGCCCTCGTCCAAACAGTCAGGATAGGAGACACACCCGGGAGGAAGGGGAAGGAATTTGAGAACCCTTTTGAGCAGGGGGTCTTTGCATAGGGGTTCTCGACAAAGTAAGTTTTAAGTAGGAGGGCTTTCGGCGGGATGCTCTTGACCAGACGGCGGGAACCTCTACCCCTCTCGGCGAGGCTCAATTCGAGTCATGTACTGCAAAGGGGCGGTTACTCTCTCAGAAACCTGCATTCAGCGCTTTCGGTAAATGGCTCTCGGCCAGTTTCCGCCTATTAATCTATCGCTAAGGGGTGCGGCTCTCTCAAGGAGGGTAAGGGTCTCGGCAAGAATTCATTTGGGAAGCTTTAGACAATATAAAAATTATTTTGGCAAGAAAAGTAAAACGAGTATATATACATATAAACATGCCAATGTGATCACAAAAATTGGTTACAAGCGAGGGCACCTCGCGCATTCAAAAAAGGACAAAAAAAAGGAGCGACAAAAATCCTCAGCGGGTTTCGTCGAATTCCCCGCTCGAGCTCTCGCAAGAGCTCCCGCTAGAACTCTCGCCAGAGCTCTCGACGGATGTCCCGCCAGCAACGACGGGATATTTCGGGACATCCAAGGGCGGGGAGTCCGGTGCTCCCGGAGGCTTAGGGATGGGCTCGAAGAGCCACAGGAGAAGCCGACATGCAACGATGGTTTCGCTGCCCTTACTCAAGAACCCCACATCCCGCAATGTCTCTATAGTTAGTATGGTCGTTGCTTGGGCATTCGTTTGTAGCAGCTTGTTGATGTCATACTCCGAGTAGTGGCTGCTCCTCAGCCTCTCGTCCAGTGAAGGAGGGGGCGGGATCGTAGCCACAGCCGCTTCTGCGTGCCGGAGCTGGTCCTTCAGCAGGACGTTCTCGCACTCAAGGCCGGCCAGCTGCGCTCGAAGTAGCATGCTCTGGGCGGAATTCTGTGCACAGGAAAAACCTGTCAGTATAGAAAAAAGAGAAGCGAGCTGTGATCTATAGGGGAGAGATCTAGTGCCTCGAAATATCTCGCTTAACTCTTCCATCGGGCGCAAGGATAGAAGTCGCTGGGCATCCGCCAGCTCGACCTTTAGGGCTACCGCGTGGGCCGCCGCCCTGTCCCTCGCCTTGAGCATCTCAAAGAAGTTGCGGTCGATGGTGATGCACCGGCACGCACACATATGCGCGAGCTCGAACCCGAGCATTAAGGCCTGGAAGGAGTCAAAGGCCAGGAGCCGGGTGGGCGATTGGTCAAAAGTGTTGGCATCTTCTCGGCTGTAAAGGCCGCAGCCCAGCACGAAGGCCTCGTCGGTGACCTCGTCGCACTCCGCCCAGCTGGGGAAGAGGGTAGAGAGGGAGACCCGGTCTCAGGATCCCACTAGAGCAGAGGCTTCCCTTCCAATCCAAGCATTTTACGCCAAGGCCGAAGTTTCCGTGCCCCTTTGGCACCTGCTGGGGAGGGGCCTGAGCGGAAGTAACGGCAGATTCCCCCTTGTTAACAGCCCCACCTGTGGCTGGAAGGCTCTCGGCAGCGGCCCCGATGGTCATCCTGGCGGCAGTAGTCGCCTCCCCAGCCACTGACAGGATCTCCGCGAAGGATCGGCCCTCGACGACAGATCGGGTGGGAGAGCCCGCCATAGACTTTCCCTTATCCGCGGTAGTTTGCCTTGGTCTTTTGAGTGGATTGGACGAGAAGGTGCCAAAATTTCGCTTCCCGACACCGGACTGAGGGGGAGGAGCCTGCTCATCCTGACAGGTGAGAGCCGCAGACTTTACAAGAGCCAAGGGATCCATCGCAGCCCTGGTTTCGGCAAACGGATGGTGCAGAGGGATTTCCCGCTCTCCTGCAAGGTCGGCAGCATTTAGCCCTATGTCTTAAAGTATAGAATTTCATGCTAAAGGCGAGACCATACCTTCACCGTGAGGCACGGGCAGGAGAGAGTCGATGTCTTGCCTGAGGAATTGGACGTTAAAGTCCCTAGTCCCGAAGAACTCCAGGAGGGCGCTCTCGCGTGACCCCAGGGTGGGCGGCTTGTAGGCGTCGTCGTCGTATTGGACAAGCATGAGGGGCACGTTGCCGAAGTCGCTAGAGACGTAGACGAACTTCTCGCCCCAGTGGTGGTGCTTGTTGCCGATACCGTAGGTCTTGAGCAGCTGTCCGGAAAAGAAGACTACCCCGCTCTTAGCCCGTAAGACGAGCAGCTTCCGGAAGATGGGTAGGCTGAACTCTTTCGTCTCGGACCGCATGTAGCAGTTGAACGCTACCAAGATGGCTACTGAATTAGGATTGAGCTGAGCGGGAACCACCCCGTAGTAATGAAGGGCCTGGCGTACCTCGGCCAGAGGGGGAGGTAGAAGCCCACCTCGAAATGCTCGAAAGGGATGGCGATCTCTCCCACTCCCACGAGATTGACTCTATCGTCGTTGCCCGGGTTTCTCGTGGAGAACCCAGTGGGGATGTAGCGGGTGGTGATCATCTGAAATTCGTCTAAGGTTAGATGGTGGAGAGGGAACTTATGCCTCCGGAAGGCTTGCGCGCAGTTGGAACGTCCTTCGCTCTCACCCGGCATTGCGATCAAGGGGTTCTAGGCGAGAACTCTGGGAGAAAGGCGAGAGCGAGAGAAGGTGGCGGAAGCGAGGGAAGTTCTTGACGAGGCGCGAGAGCAGTAATAAGGAAGACAAGGGTTCCGGATCGGAGAAATAAATGTGGTGGATGGATCGGCCTCTTTATAGAGTATCATCGTAATGATGTTTTTTCAAAAGACGGCGGGGATATAATTGCCAAGACTCGAGGCATCGGTGCCCAGCTTTCTATTTTGACACGCTCCAGGGACCTAAGCAGGCGGTGAGGTGGAAGAGGCGAGACGTCTTTGACTCAATATTATTCCCAGTGCCATCGTCCCCGGTCCCGTCTTCCTATCCTTGGAGTAACCCGCGGGTTGAAGTGAGACATCAGGGCGATGCACCCAAGGTTGATCAAGCGCGCCTGGTCCCGAATTCGCGCAACATACCGCTCTGGGGAGGTCTCGCCCGTAAGAGTGTTCTGCCACTCCATCTCGCCCACGAGATGGTTGTAGTCCCGCTCGATGACCGCCATGTGCCGCTCAACCATCCTGTAAAGGATCCTCGCCGCTGAGGAGTTGGCCCGCTCATGCCGCACAAGCTTCAAGAACAGCGCCACCACCCTCTTTCGACGTTTCCTGCTATTCCTTACGACATCCAGGAACTCTTCCATCTCGTGAGAAGAAGGGAAGGGGCAGCTCTCTGCATCTTCCTCTTCATCTTCATCCTCTCCTCCGTCTTCATCATCCTCCTCGGTTCCCATCTGGGGCTCCGCATCCCCTGGTGAGATATGGAGTTCCAGTCACGGCAAGGGAAAAGCAAAGGAAGTGACGATTTCTCGCATACCTGCAGCTTGGCGAGAGCCATCAACCTGCGGCGGGCGAGAAGACCCAGGCTCCCCCTAGTTTCCTTCCCAAAGAGGAGGCGGATCGGCTTTCCCCGCCCCGGATGGAATGTTTTGCGCATGGTGATCCCGGCCTGGACAGGACCGGGGGCAGAGTCGTCTTCCCTCATGGCGGAGCGAGCCTCCGGCGGAGGTGCATGGGTCTCAGTGGTCGCCACTCCAACCGGAGGGGAAGAATCAGCTTCCTGGGTTCCCGGATTGGCCAGTACGATTTTATTCCCCCGGGTGTCGAGACCCGGGTTGGCAGGAGCTGGCGCTGTGGGAAACCGTTTAAGTAATAAGAACGAGTTGATTAAAAATAGGACAAAGGGGGAAAAATGTTACTTGGGGTTTTCGGAGGGTCGGCTGGGGGAATGACCGCCGGGATCTGTAAAGGATCATCAGGAGGGAGACGCATCTACTCGGGGGTGTCCACATGGACCCGAGATCGATGTTTGGAACCGCCTCCTACGAGAAGTACTACATATCAATCGTTGGTCTCCTTCATATCAATTCATAGTTCTCGATAGTCAGCAAATCGCAGGGACATACCTTTTGTAGAGGTGAAGGATTCTCTGTGCGTCTTGGGGACGGGGTAGGCAAGCCCCAGTTCTTGTTCAAGAGTTCTCGCTTGACCGATTTTGCCCTCTTCTTTTTCTTCTTCTTCAACTGTGAGGGCTCAGCGGCCGGCGACGTTCTCGCCAACTATGGGACTACCAAGGCACTGTTCGCAAGGGCTCACGCCTGCGCCGCATTGATGCGGTATTGAAGGCTCTGCGAGAGCGGCTTCTCAGCTCATTTGGAATGCATCTTGGGACCACGCGAGGACTTAGAAACATGGAAGCGGTTGGCAGGGATAGATTTATGATCGTCTATAAGCACACACACATATATTGCCATGGGATGGCCCCACCAAAGGATTCTCTTTTCAAGGCAGCACGTGCTCAGCGAATATTATTGGTTGGACGTGTCTTTTTGAGCGCAGGGCTAGCTCGAAAATAGCGGGGATTGTGTACAATCACATATTCACTGAGTGGAACCCAGGGGCACCAAGAGCCAGTTTTGGGCTAGCTTCGGGCTAGCTTGGGTCTTAAGAGCAGAAGAGCTCCCACCTAGGAGGGGGCGGGAGGGTTCTCGCTCAAGCCCTGGCCGAGACCTACTTTTGCCTAGAGGCGGGCGAGAAGGCTCGCACCTCGCGAAAGCCGGGAACTGGCTCAGTTTGAGGCATTCTTCAACACCTTTTTAGCTCCCGCCAAGTGAGGGCGGGAGGGTTCTCGGCAATATGTGAGAACCTCCATTTCTCGGCATAGAGGTTCTCTTAGGATGGGACCCATGGCAAAATTACCTAGTTGCCCTCGGGTAAATTACCCATATACTCCCAGGGTCTGCATTTAGCATTTCATAACAGCGGGATTTTGTTGTTGGCAGACCAGCCAGGGGTAATTTGGTAATTTCAGGTCAGCAAAGGCTATAAATAGACCCGCAGGGGCTCCTCAGACGGCAAGCTTTCATATTTTCTTTAAGATCTTCTAGTGCTTTCTGAGGAGCTCCAATCCCAGCTTTTGTCTTTGGAGGGGAAGCTCTCAGAGATCTTCCGGGTGAGAGGTGGGACCTCCTTACTGAGGCTTTGGGTTGGTTCTAGATGCTTTACAACCAGTCAGAGGTCAGAGCTTGGGAGGAGTAGGTGTTGGTTGCCCCCTATTTTCAAACTTCCGTTGAGGTCAAGTTTTGGCTTCAACAATAGGTATAAGTCTAAACCGAACAAACATTCTTCCTATGACATAGTTTGTTATTGTTGTAATAAGCCAGGACACGTGATTGCGAGGTGTCCGTATAAAAAGAAAGATGGATCCAAGAAATAAGAAAAGTTATCCTTCAAAGGAAAGAGGAAGGAAGAGAAGAGCTTCGTTATAAGAAGTCAAAGACTCTTAGCAATAGTGAGTCAATCTCTGAAAATGAAGAAGCTTACTTCGGGCTCATGGCTCAATCAGATGAGGAAGTAGGCGACTCCCAATTCCATGGGATGGTAAACTCTCACAAAATGCTATCTGAATCTGAAACTTCTTCTAATAGTCATGAAGAATATTCTTCCGAGGAAGATGATTCTGACTTGATGGCTCAGTATCAAGAACTTTTGAGAGCCTTTGACAAATGTTGCAAGGTATTCAAAAAACAATCAAAAGAGATTGCTTCTCTCAAGGTAGTGGAATCACGATTGAAGGAGGAAATTTCTAAATTAACTCTTCCCAAGGATGAAGTTCACTCCTTGAAAGAGGAATTAACATGCTCTGCTGAACTGTTAAGTCAAAAGGAGAAATACTTAGATGAGCTAGAAGAAAAGCTCTTAGTGGAAAGGAAACTTGCTGAAAGTTACTCTAAGCCAAAGACCATTCTTCCACTCATTGATGAATTATCTGCTCCGAAGAAGGGTAGTGGTCTTGGCCATATAGCTGAGAAAGGTAAGACTACTAAGAGAGATGCTAGCAAAGGAAAAGGGAGTGCACCTCAAAGTCAACCCTCTTTTAAGAAGGTGATCTTCCCCACAAATAAATATGACTTTGAGACATCCTATGGTCACTTTGCTAGGCCAACTTATGTGGAGCCTAAAAATCACTACCAAGGGTGGACCCGTTCCCGAGACTTTGGTGCTAGTGTTTTCAAAGCACCTTATGAAGAAGTAACTCTTAAAGAGTATGGTCCATATGTTCATGGATAAAATTTCATGAAAGCATCGAAAGTTAAAACTTTTGCTTCCAAGGCTAAGGAGAAAGTGAAGCCTTGTGTTTACTGCAATTACGAGGCTTCCACCTCCAAGTCAGTTTTCCCTGCAACATCTCCCGTTCAAAAGGTAAAGCATAAGTACAAGAGAAGGTACAATAGGTTTGACTGTTTGTGTTGCGGAAAGATTGGTCACTTTGCTATAGATTGTTGGTTTCATCCTGTAAAAATTGAAACTCCATGAGTTATCAGTATGAGACTGATCACTCACAACGTAAATATTCCTAGTGGTGTTAAACTAACAAGGAACCAAGGACCCAAATCAGTTTGGGTTCCTAAGAGAAAATGATTTATGATTGCAGGTGTGTCCAAAGGCCAACAAAACTCCAATCTGGTATTTGGACAGTGGATGCTCTCGGCACATGACCGGGACAAGAAGCCTATTGCAAAAATATACCCTAGTCAAAGACAGTCAAATAGTCATCTTTTGAGGGTCTGATCAGGGAATCATTAAAGGCTACAGTATGATTACCAATGGTATAGTGTCCTTCGCAGACGTGGCTTATGTTAAAGGATTACAATATAATCTCATAAGAATAAGCCAATTATGTGACAAAGGCTATATCGTTGAGTTCTACAAGGATAAGGTCTGATAAAATCGTCTGCTAATTTTGAGATAATCTTAACATGCACTCGAAGTAGAAATGTTTTATGTTTGAACTTCTATGTTTAGACAATTCTACAACAATGTGTCTTTGGAAAAAGATAGTGCGTCTCTCTATGACCAATGACACAAGAGATAAGCACAAATTAATTTCAAAACTATAAATATGTTATTTTCTCACAACTTAGTGTGTGATGCCCCAAGAATTAAGTGCCTTAAAGAGAGTCCATGTCACGCATGCAAAATAGGTAAGCAGACCAGGGCTATCTTTAAGAGTATTACCGAAAAAGATTAATCTAGAAGTTTGTACTTACTTCATATGGACTTATTCGGTCCTATGCCAATTCAAAGTTTAGGAGGTAAAGTCTATACGTTGGTCATTGTTGATGATTACTCTCGTTTTACTTGGGTGTTCTTTCTGAAACAAAAGTCAGACACCTTTGAGGCATTCACTAATTTTATCTGGAAAATTAAGAATGAATTAAACTGCTCAGTGGTCAAAATCAGAAGTGATCACGTAATAAAATTTGAGTCTGGTGGCATGAAAGAATTCTCTGGAAGTCAAGGTATCTTTTATAAGTTTTCCTCTCTGCGTACTCGCCAACAAAATAGAGTTGCTGAGAGATGGAATAGAACTCTCATTGAAGCATGTACAACTATGTTGAATGACGCTTCACTACCAGAGTACTTCTAGGCCGAAGTAGTCAACACAGCTTATCACGTGCAAAATCGAGCATCAATCAACAAAAGCCATCGTAAGACTCCCTATGAACTATTGAAGGGCAGAAAAAAATGAATGTGCCCTACTTTAGGATCTTTGAAATCAAATGCTTCGTACTTAACAATGGGAAGTATTATCGCACGAAGTTTAGTGAAAAGTGTTTTTAAGGTATTTTTGTAGGTTATAGTAGTCATAGTAAGGCTTATAGAATTTTTAAGGAGATAACCCTGGTGGTAGAAGAATCTATAAATATTGTATTTGATGAGACATGCATGTTTCATAGCAGCTCGTCTAGTGTTGTTGGTGCAGATGCAGGTACCAGGTTAAAGAAACTAAGCTTGGAAGAAGTGGTCAAGGAAGATGCGCCAAGGTCAGTCAAGGTCGTCGATCCCAGTGTGGTGGATGAAAACTACTAGATAAAGAACTACTTCAACCTATAGGAGATGCAACAAATGTGGAAGAACCTGCTGGTGGGAGACAAAGAAATCTAGTGTTCAGACAACTAAGAGATCACCCAGTTGATCTGATCATTGGCGAGCCAGGTGACGGTGTTAGAATCATAAGAGGTTCTGCTAAAGAATTTCTACATCTTAACATTCTATCTCAGGTTGTGCCAAATAAATTTGAAGAAGCAAATAAGGATGCCTCTTGGATTATGGCTATGCAAGAGGAGCTCAACCATTTTGAAAGGTGCAAGGTTTGGGAGTTGGATCCCAGGCCCAAAGGACAGAACATGATCGGTACCAAATGGATATTCAAAAACAAGCTAGACGAAAATGGAGTGATTATAAAGAACAAAGCCATGCTTGTAGCTCAAGGGTTCAGACAAGAAGAAGGGATCAAATTCGATCAGACCTTTGCTCTAATGGCCAGACTCGAAGCGATCAGGTTATTTCTTGCGTATGCTGCTCACAAAGGCTTCAAGGTCTATCAAATGGATGTGAAGTCAGCATTCCTCAACGGAGATCAAAAAGAGAAAGTATACATAGCACAATCCCCAGGTTTTGTCAACTCAACTTTCCTTGATTATGTATATTTTATTAATAAAGCTCTATACGGCTTGAAATAAGCTTCTTGAACTTGGTATAAGAGCTTGTCTAGCTTTCTTCTTGAGAACAAGTTCACAAGAGGAAAGATAGACAAGACATTATTTCTTAGGGAAGTAAAAGGCAAGATTTTGTTAGTGCAAATCTATGTAGACAGCATTATCTTTGGCTCTATTATGCAGGCTTGCACGTTGACGCCGAAATATATTAGCGGACGCGCACGAATATCTCTCTACGAACCGACTCCTACGCTCACACAATCGTTCTACGCCGCACCACATTATTTAGTCAAATCAATTATGTGCTAGCGTACGGGTAGCCAGACCAGGTAGGATCGAACAAGGGCTATAGACCAATGTTCTTTCCGGCTAAAGGGATCTACACGATCCATCGAGCGATGTTGTACCAAAATAGATCTACCGAATAAAATACGATTCAGAATAGGTAGATCGCTCCCAACAAAAGAAAACGAGGGCTTGTCAAACCCCTTCGAAAATTAAATCAATCAAGAAAAACACAATTCGATCAAAGAAATCCACGATGATTTAAATGCTATCAAAATTCAACGCTAAGAAAATCCACCACACGAGTTAATCTAGAGGGAAAATCACAAAAGGTAGAATTTTTTCGTTACCCAACCAGAACGGATGATTTCGGTCACTCGGCGAGGATCGTTCTTCCACGGCTCCGCCGGAGTCACGCTGGTAGGAGAGAAACTCGTCCGCCTTCGTCGCGTCACGCCGGAGTTGGAAACCCACCACGGGGAGATCTTCTAGATTTGGCAATAAATAAATATATATATATATATATGGTAGGAGAGAGCAAATATGGTAAGTTTTAGGGTTAAATATGGAGGGTGGAGGTCGATTTTTGAAGGGGATGAGGAGAGCGACGGCTAGTTGGATGGTGGTCGGTTTTTGTGGAGGGAGGAGGTGGTCGGGTTCTTGAGGGGAAGGAGAGGGACTCGGGTTGAGGGGTGGTGGTAAACGAGTGGTTAGTGGAGGAGGTGGTCGGTTTTGGCAAGGTGGTGGGTGGCCAAGTTTATGAAGTGGAGGGAGGATGGTGGCCGATCTAGATGTTGTAAGGAAAAAGGGGCTCGGGTTGCTAGAAGGAGAGGAGGAGAGGAAGAGGGGGGGAGGAAAGTGTGGCCGGCGGCCAAGAGGAGGGGAGAACCAAGGGAGGCCGAAATTTGCCAAGAGAGGGAGGAGGTAAACTTCTCAAAGTGAGGGTTTTAATTTTTTCATTCATTCAATAATCAATAAGGAAAAGATATATGCCTATATATAGGCTACACAACTCAATCTCCCTCCAATCAAACTTCAAAATTCAAAATGAACATGTGATGTTTATATGCACCCATCATAGGTCATGAAATTAAATAAATAAAATACTACATGATGGTTATAAGCACCCATCTTTACACCTGAGATAAAAATTTAAATAGAAGTAAAATAACAACACAAACATAGAGACCAAACATAGAGATGAATTATTAATTAATAATAATTTATTAATAATTATTATTAATTAATAATATATAGGTTTACGTTCAGGACGACTATTATAGCGATGCTCCACATAGTCGTCCGCAAGCATGTCATGTCGTCTTCAAAATGTTGTGGGTCGTCATCTCCATCAATCCTCCCCCGCTCAAAAGTACTTATCACCGATGAGTTTGTCTGAGATTACCGGTGCAGGAGAGCATCATCCACAAGAAACACGTAGAGGGGAACAACACCACTAGGAGAAAAGAGCACATCAAACTGGAGTATTCTGTCATGCAAAAAGTTGGTCCTGGGGACCCTTGGAAAAACATTAGGCAATAAAGGAAGATAAGTTTCTACATCGACTACCAACGTACCTCCAGTGAAGACCGATGAAGAGAGCGATCCAAGCACCAACTCACTACAAAACCCATAAGAAAACAAAGTGGAACCACACGGATAGGCTGATAACTCAAGTGGTGGATAAACATATAACGTTAAATTAGAAACATTAAAAATCGGGGTATTACCCCAATCAGTGGAAAACCTCAAAAGAAATGCGTGTTCTCCTAATTTCATTAATGTCTGCAAAAGGTCCAGCTCGCCAACTCGCCAACTATCTATAGCGCCCGAAGGCAATCGTTCAGGTACGAGATGCACCAAAACAAAATCGCAAATTATGTAGTAAGACGCTCTTTTCTGTAAGCTAGCAAGAAATAGATAAGACTTATATGATGTGGTTAGCATTTCACTAAAGTGCTTACGTAAATAATGGTCGTGGCGAGCATAATCTTGTGAAAATGCACTTAATATATTCGGTGGAGGTAACAGAACTAAATAAGGAGGCACCAACGGAACTAAATCTGGTGGCGCCGACAGAATAACATCAGGTGGCACAACCAGAACGAGATCAGGTGGCACTATAAAAGGCTTCTTCATAAACTTATGATTCGATATTTGATAATTTTTAGAAAATAAGGAGGCTAAAACTAGGATAAAAGGCACTGTCGCCACAGAAAAAAAATCGAATGCAGTCGAGGATATGACCAACGATGGACACGCAGAATAATGGGCAGTCAAAGGTGACATGTCCAAAGGAGGGGCCCATGAGGTTGGCCAAATAAAATGACTCAGATCAGGAATATAAAATGTGTGTCCTAAAGTGCCCACTAGACGAGTCAACAAAATAGGAGGGAGACTCCGTAAATCTAAAACCGGGAGAGAGTTGAGAACAAATTTAATTTCACACGACGGAGATAGCATCATGGGCCACTCATCCAAATTTACTCCAATAACGTCGTCCAAAAATACAACTCTCTCACTAGGACTGTCTTCCAGCACACTCGACAAGTCATCAAATTCAGAATCAGTAATGGTCGCCGACTTGGGCAGAATTGAACCCGACAAAATTTCTAATCCATATTGTACGACAGGCAAAGGAGTTAACATCAAAGACATATCCGTCGGGTCCTTAGTGCTACCATCATCCAAAATTAACTCTCCCCCACAGGGTAAATCTTCCAAAACGTCACATTCTTCGCTAACTAAATTTTCCCATGAAATGGGTACATCGTCTAAATCAGGATAGAGGGATGGACAAATCGAATTCCAGGGAGAATCTAAATTAGATTGAACCTCAAGCAACGTTGATAACTTCAAAGAACTACCTCCCGGATGTGCCTCACTAAGATCATCCCAAGCTAAACACCCATCCCAAGGTGACTCTTCCAACACCGTTGAAACATTTACCAATCCTGGGTCAATCATAATGATTTTGTGATCCTAACTCGCACTTATCCGACTGGAAATCTAACGGGGAAGCTAAATAAATGGGCACATCAATATGTTCCAGGCTAGAAGGAACTAGTTCGTGTTCTAGCAGGTCATCACCTAAATCAGTAATAGGTAAGCTCTCAATATAGGGTGACTCTACCGACTCAGCCGGAATGTCTTCTGACTCAGGGTCATCAGAAGACTCCATAAATATCAAAGGAGATGCCTCAGAAACATTGTCGAATGTAAGAGGAGACGATTCCTCAGAGGAGAAGTCCTCATCTAGGTCACTAGGGTAACCAATCTCCTCATCGTCACTCAAATCATCAGCGTAATCAGCCTCGTCCTCAGTGACGGGCACAGTCCTAGACACAGCCTCAGACTCAACAGGAGAGTCAATGACTAATGCAGGTAACTTGAGGGGAGAATCAAAATGGTCTACGGGCGTAATCGGGGTAGGACGCTCAATAGATCCAAGACCATATTCGCCACTAGAATCACATATAGTAATCGTCTGACATGAGGGAACTTTACTCCTAGGAATTTGGTGCTTCTCAATTTCCAATGCCGTGCAAAAGGTGGTGTCTAGATCAGTGTGACCATATCGCAATAACTTTCCCTGGATGTAGGGGCTCAACCCCCTACGAAACTTAGAAAGGGTGACCTCATGAAATTCCTTCACACCGCTCCTAACCGTCAAATCCTTAAAGAGTTGCATATAATCTGAGACTGACTTATTCCCTTGTTTAAGGGTAGCCAAATCATCAATTATATGCCGCTTGGCCTTGGCGTTTGGTTTATCTTCATTCCTAAAGGTCAGTATGGAACTAGCGCCATCAGTAGGATAACTAGGGTGTTGCCTTGGGAGAAGTTGTAACGCCCTGAAACTCAAAAGTGACATGTGGTGTTTTGAGCCAAATCTGTGATTTGGTAGAGGTGACACGGCCTGGGACACGGGTGTGTCCCAGGGCGTGTCGTGCTCGGGTTTGGCAATGGTCGCGTGGTTGGCGAAATTGCAGTCAACGATCGTCGGGGCAATTAACACGGCCTGGGACACGGGCGTGTCCCAGGGCGTGTCAGGCACTCAAAGCCTTTCACTCAACGATCATTGAGTGAGGACGCACGGCCTTAGCCCAGGCGTGTTCGGGTCCAACACGGGCGTGTCAAATTCAACTCGGGTGTGTCGAATACCCGTGTCCTCCTCGGGTCGTTTGGCGAGTTGTGCTAAGGCAGCTACACGACCTGGGACACAGGCGTGTCCTAGGGCGTATCTAGAACACGGCATGTGACACGGGCGTGTCACATGGCCGTATCGTTCTCTGGACATTCTGGTCCTGTGTCGATGGAGGCACACGCCCAGCTACACGGGCGTGTACTGGCTGACACGGGCGTGTCAAGCCTGACACGGGCGTGTCGAGTGCCTATGTTCTTTTTGGGATGCGACGGTTTTGAAGGCGAATAGGTGACACATCCTTGGACACGGGAGTGTTGGAAGCCGTGTTTGGCCCAGATCTTCGATTTCAAGTCCGAATCGCAGCCGTCGGTTTCCTTATTTTGAGATCTGACGGCTGGGGGTTGTTTCCCCAGGGATATACCCGGGTTTAAGGCTTCTAAAACCCCATTTCTCTTAGGTTACTCTCTTACTAAGATCTATAGAGAGGAGAGAGCAAGGAGGAAGAAGGAGGGCTAGATCTGATCACCGGAGGAGTTTCGGAGCACCAAATCGCGAGCCAACTTCGGATCTACGGAGGCAAGGAGATTGCAGTGCTTTTCATCTGCGTAGATTTCCATGGCGCCAAGGAAAAACGCTAGGGTAACGATTTTCATCTTGAGCATGTGAAGCTCTTCTTCCTTTGCATGGGAAAACTTGCTCCCGCGAGTGTGCGGTATTCCTTGGGGTAGATATGTAAAGTCCCCCTTGTTAGAGTCTGGAATCGTAGTACGGACATAGGCATGGTGTGTGAATCCTACCCGGACATGTTGGTCTGGATCGGTGATGTTTTGCTATGCATATTGTGCCGGAGAAGACTTAGTGCATTTTGTTTGTTTTCGGGTTGCTATGTGTTAAAATGCATCCTGGAATCTTGTAGATTAAACCCAAGGTGCACCCAGAAATCTGGGCGGAAATGCATTTCTGCCATTTCGGTGGCATGGGAGCTAGCCGGGTATATAGCGGGGCTATGTACCGTGTTTTATCGATAGTTTGGACTGGGGGAAGCTTACCCGTGTCAAAGGCCAAATGGCCATGGCGAGGTGAGCAAAGGGCTGGTGGAACCCTACCCACTCCATCTATTTCGGTTAAAGAGACCTAAAGTTAACGTGTCACTTACCGATGATTTGGAGATCGAGTCTGGCTACAGCTGAAAAGACTAAATTCTCATGAGGTTTGACGCCCTGGGGGTGGTGATGGAGTCAAGGATCGGACTGGGTTCGGACTTGCTTCGCCGAGTAAGTGCCCTAAGAGCACGGGGTGTGCGGTCGTGAGTGCGTACACCTGTGATGTGATGTTTATTTGCTATGTTGCTTGTTTTGCTAACAAGTGCAGGGAAGAAGCTTTGTCGCCCCAGTTTGGGTGCGAAATCGTTATAATTTGGTCAGCTTTAGCTGACCGTTATTCTTGTTTTCCATCGTTGCAGTGATTTGTGCTTGCAGGTGCTGCGGAGCCGAGCGGCGTATAGCTGGCTAAAGCCCAAGTTACTGAGCTTGCCCTCGAAGGCCTTGTGTGTTTACTTTTTTTTTGTTCATGTGTGACCGGCCTACGAGCCGAAGTTTGTAAATCACAATTTTATTCAAGTGAACTGTTGTAAGGCCTTAAGGCCAGTACTTTCTGTGTATTTTGTACTTCATTCCTACTGGGTTTTCGGTTAGTGGACATTCATCCTTGTTGCCAGGGTTCTTATTGTTACATCTTAATAAATTGCTTCCGCTAGATGCTCTGTGTAGGACGTGAGTATTGGTTAAATGGTTTCAATGAATAACCCACTGGTCTGTCTGTGTTATATGGCGTCGGGCCCCGGCCGGACCTACTGCTATATGCTATGCGACGGATAGGTGTGTTACAAAAGTGGTGCTACTTGGCTAGCCTTTATTTGGCCAATCAACGCCTTAATCTCATCCACTATCGGGCAATGGAATGGCTAACGTTCATAATGGAACCAAATGATTTTTCTCGGGAAATGTTGACGTCATAGGCAATTTAGTGATAACCGGAGAGAAAACTCGATCCGGAATTTGTGCACATGCAATGAGAAATGCTTCTGGCCCAAATAAAATAGGATTGTCGGAATTGTTCCCGCTTAACCACTAGGGTAATATTTATATAAAATAGATTTTTTTGGTGAAAAAAATATGAAGATTATTAATTAATTTTTTTTATTTTTTTGCTGAAAAATAAGAAATTTAAGCCGCTATTGGCAGACCAGAAATAATTTTTTATTATTATTATTTTGACTCTAAACGTGCATACAAAGTGCGTGTTATCGTGCCACAAGATGGGGGAGGGGTGCCAATTAGGAAATTGACGTGAACCTCCCTCTGATACCAAATTGATGCATGCTTGCACATTGACGCCGAAATATATTATCGGACGCACACGAATATCTCTCTACGAACCAACTCCAATGCTCACACAATCGTTCTACGCCGCACCACGTTATTTAGTCCAATCAATTATATGCTAGAGTACGGGTAGCCAGACCGGGTAGGATCGAACAAGGGCTATAGACCAATGTTCTTTCCGACAAAAGGGACCCACATGATCTGATCGAGTGGTGTTGTACCAAAAGAGATCTACTGAATAAAATACGATTCGGAATAGGTAGATCACTCCCAACAAAAGAAAATGAGGGCTCGTCAAACTCCTTCGAAAATTAAATCAATCAAGAAAAACACAAGTCGATCGAAGAAATCCACGATGATTTAAATGCTATCAAAATTCAACGCTAAGAAAATCCACCACACGAGTTATTCTAGAGGGAAAATCACAAAAGGTAGAATTGTTTCGTTACCCAACCGAAACGGATGATTCCGGTCACTCGACAAGGATCGTTCTTCAACGGCTCCGCTGGAGTCACGCCGGTAGGAGAGAAACTCATCCGCCTTCGTCGCATCACGCCGGAGTTAGAAACCCACATCGGGTAGATCCTCTAGATTTGGCAATAAATATATATATATATATGGTAGGAGAGAGCAAATATGGTAGGTTTTTAGGGTTAAATATGGAGGGTGGAGGTCAGTTTTGGAAGGGGATGAGGAGAGCAGCGGCTAGTTGGGTGGTGGTCGGTTTTTGTGGAGGGAGGAGGTGGTCGGGTTCTTGAGGGGAAGGGGAGGGACTCGGGTTGAGGGGTGGTGGTGAACGAGTGGTTAGTGGAGGAGGTGGTCGGTTTTGGCAAGGTAGTGGGTGGCCGAGTTTATGAAGTGGAGGGAGGATGGTGGTCGATCTAGATGTTGCAAGGAGAAAGGGGCTCGGGTTGCTAGAAGGAGAGGAGGAAAGGAAGAGGGGGGAGGAAAGTGTGGCTGGCGGCCAAGGGGAGGGGAGAACCAAGGGAGGCCGAAATTTGCCAAGAGAGGGAGGAGGGAAACTTCTCAAAGTGAGGGTTTTAATTTTTTCATTCATTCAATAATCAATAAGGAAAAGATATATGCTTATATATAGGCTACACCACTCAATCTCCCTCCAATCAAACTTCAAAATTCAAAATTCAAAATGAACATGTGATGGTTATATGCACCCATCATAGGTCATGAAATGAAATAATTAAAATACTACATGATGGTTATAAGAACCCATCTTTACACCTGAGATAAAAATTTAAATAGGAAGTAAAATAACAATGCAACATAGAGACCAAACATAGAAATGAATTATTAATTAATAATAATTTATTAATAATAATTATTAATTAATAATATATAGGTTTGCATTCAGGATGAATATTATTGCGATGCTCCACATGGTCATCCGTAAGCATGTCGTCGCCATCTTCAAAATGTTGTGGGCCGTTGTCTCCATCAATCCTCCCCCACTCAAAAGTACTCATCACCGATGAGTTGGTCTGAGAGTACCGGCGCAGGAGAGCATCATCCACAAGAAACACGTAGCAGGGAACAACACCACTAGGATAAAAGATCATTTCAACCTGGAGTATCCTGTAATGCAAAAAGTTGGTCCTGGGGACCCTTGGAAAAAGCATTAGGCAATAAAGGAAGATAAGTTTCTACATCGACTACCAACGTACCTCTAATGAAGACCGATGAATAGAGCGATCCAAGCACCAACTCACTACCCAACCCATAATAAAACAAAGTGGAACCACACAGACAGGCAGATGATTCAAGTGGTGGAGAAACATATAGCGTTAAATTAGAAACATTAAAAATCGGGGTATTACCCCAATCAATGGAAAACCTCAAAAGAAATGTGTGTTCTCCTAATTTCATTAATGTCCGCAAAAGGTCCAGCTCGCCAACTCGCCAACTTTCTATAGTGCCCGAAGGCAACCGTTCAGGGACGAGATGCACCAAAATAAAATCGCAAATTATGTAGTAAGACGCTCTTTTATGTAAGCTAGCAAGAAATTGATAAGACTTATATGATGTGGTTCGCGTTTCACTAAAGTGCTTACGTAAATAATGGTCGTGACAAGCATAATCTTGTGAATATGCACTTAATATATTCGATGGAGGTAACAGAACTAAATAAGGAGGCACCAACAGAACTAAATCTTGTGGCGCCGGCAGAATAACATCAGGTGGCACTAACAGAACGAGATCAGGTGGCACTATAAACGGCTTCTTCATAAACTTATGCTTCGATATTTGATAATTTTTAGAAAATAGGGAGGCTAAAACTAGGATAAAAGGCACCGTCGCCACAGAAACAAAATTGAATGCAGTCGAGGATATGACCAACGATGGACACGCAGAATAATGTGCAGTCAAAGGTGATATGTCCAAAGGAGGGGCCCGTGAGGTTGGCCAAATAAAATGACTCAGATCAGGAATACAAAACGTCTGTCCTAAAGTGCCCACTAGACGAGTCAACAGAATAGGAGGGAGACTCCGTAAATATAAAACCGGGAGAGAGTTGAGAACAAATTTAATTTCACACAATAGAGATAGCATCAGGGGCCACTCATCAAAGTTTACTCCAATAACGTCATCCAAAAATACAACTCTCTCACTAGGACTTTCTTCCAGCACACTCGACAAGTCATCCAATTCAGAATCTGTAATGGTCGCCGACTTGGGAAGAATTGAACCCGATAAAATTTCTAATACATATTGTACGACAGGCAAAGGAGTTAACATCAAAGACATGTCCATCGGGTCCTTAGTCCTACCGTCATCCAAAATTAACTCTCCCCCACAGGGTAAATCTTCCAAAACGTAACATTCTTCGCTAACTAAATCTTCCCATGAAATGGGTACATCGTCTAAATCAGGATAGAGGGATGGGCAAATCGAATCCCGGGGAGAATCTAAATTAGCTTGAACCTCAAGAAACGTTGATAACTTCAAATAACTACCTCCTGGATGTGCCTCACTAAGATCATTCCAAGCTAAACACCCATCCCAAGGTGACTCTTCCAACACCGTTGAAACATTTACCAATCTCGGGTCAATCATAATAAATTTTTTTATCCTAAGTCGCACTTGTCCGACTGGATTGATCTAACAGGGAAGCTAAATATATGGGCACCTCAATATGTTCCGGGCTAGAAGGAACTAGCTCGTGTTCTAGCAGGTCATCACCTAAATCAGTAATAGGTAAGCTCTCAACATAGGGTGACTCTACTGACTCAGCCGGAATGTCTTCTGACTCAGGGTAATCAGAAGACTCCATAACTATCAAGGGATATGCCTCAAAAACCTCGTCGAAAGGAAGAGGAGACGATTCCTCAGAGGAGAAGTCCTCATCCAGGTCACTAGGGTAACCAATCTCCTCATCGTCACTCAAATCGTCAGCGTAATCAGCCTCATCCTCAGTGACGGGCACAGTCCTAGACACATCCTCAGACTTAATAGGAGAGTCAATGACTAATGCAGGTAACTTGGGGTGAGACTCAAAATGGTCTACGGGCGTAATCAGTGTAGGACGCTCAATAGAGCCAAGACCAGATTCTCCACTAGACTCACATATAGTAATCGTCTAACATGAGGGAACTTTACTCCTAGGAATTTGGTGCTTATCAATTTCCAATGCAATGCAAAAGGTGGTGTCTAGATCGGTGTGACCATATCGCAATAACTTTCCCTGGATGTAGGGGCTCAACCCCCTACAAAACCTAGAAAGGGTGTCCTCAGGAAATTCCTTCACACCGCTCCTAACCGTCAAATCCGTAAAGAGTTGCATATAATCTGAGACCGACTTATTCCCTTGTTTAAGGGTAGCCAAATCATCAGTTATATGCCGCTTGGCCTGGGCTTTTAGTTTATCTTCATTCCTAAAGATCGGTATGGAACTAGCGACATCAGTAGGATAACTAGGGTGTTGCCTTGAGAGAAGTGGTGGTACTTGGCTAGCCTTTATTTGGCCAATCAACACCTTAATCTCATCCACTATCGGGTAATGGAATGGTTTTCTAACGTTCATAATGGAACCTAATGATTTTTCTCGGGAAACGTTGACGTCATAGGCCATTTAGTGATAACCGGAGAGTAAACTCGATCTTGAATTTGTGCACATGCAATGAGAAATGCTTCTGGCCCAAATAAAATAGGATTGTCGGAATTGTTCCCGCTTAACCACTAGGGTAATATTTATATAAAATAGATTTTCTGGCTGAAAAATTTATGAAGATTATTAAATTTTTTTTTGCTGAAAAATAAGAAATTTAAGCCTCTATTGGCAGACCAGAAATATTTTTTTTGATTATTTTGACTCTAAACGTGCATACAAAGTGCGTGTTATCGTGCCACAAGATATGGGAGGGGTGTCAATTAGGAAATTGATGTGAACCTCCGTCTGATACCAAATTGATGAAGGCTTGCACGTTCACGCCGAAATATATTAACGGACGCGCACGAATATCTCTCTACGAACAAACTCCTACGCTTAGACAATCGTTCTATGTCGCACTACGTTATTTAGTCCAATCAATTATATGCTAGCGTACTGGTAGCCAGACCGGGTAGGATCGAACAGGGGCTATGGACCAATGTTCTTTCCGGCTAAAGGGACCTACACGATCCGATCGAGCGGTGTTGTACCAAAAGAGATCTGCCGAATAAAATACTATTCGGAATAGGTAGATCGCTCCCAACAAAAGAAAACGAGGGCTCATCAAACTCCTTAGAAAATTAAATCAATCAAGAAAAAGGCAAGTCGATCGAAGAAATCCACGATGATTTAAATGCTATCAAAATTCAACGCTAAGAAAATCCACCACTTGAGTTAATCTAGAGGGAAAATCACAAAAGGAAGAATTGTTTCGTTACCCAACCAGAACGGATGATTCCGGTCACTCGGCGAGGATCGTTCTTCAATGGCTCCGCCGGTAGGAGAGAAACTTGTCCGCCTTCGTCGCGTCACGCCGGAGTTGGAAACCCACAACAGGGAGATCTTCTAGATTTGGCAATAAATATATATATATATGGTAGGAGAGAGCAAATATGGTAGGTTTTTAAGGTTAAATATGGAGGGTGGAGGTCGGTTTTGGAAGGGGATGAGGAGAGCGGCGACTAGTTGGGTGGTGGTCAATTTTTGTGGAGGGAGGAGGTGGTCGTGTTCTTGAGGCGAAGGAGAGGGACTCAGGTTATTTCTTGCGTATGCTGCTCACAAAGGCTTCAAGGTCTATCAAATGGATGTGAAGTCAGCATTCCTCAACGGAGATCAAAAAGAGAAAGTATACATAGCACAATCCCCAGGTTTTGTCAACTCAACTTTCCTTGATTATGTATATTTTATTAATAAAGCTCTATACGGCTTGAAATAAGCTTCTTGAACTTGGTATAAGAGCTTGTCTAGCTTTCTTCTTGAGAACAAGTTCACAAGAGGAAAGATAGACAAGACATTATTTCTTAGGGAAGTAAAAGGCAAGATTTTGTTAGTGCAAATCTATGTAGACAGCATTATCTTTGGCTCTATTATGCAGGCTTGCACGTTGACGCCGAAATATATTAGCGGACGCGCACGAATATCTCTCTACGAACCGACTCCTACGCTCACACAATCGTTCTACGCCGCACCACATTATTTAGTCAAATCAATTATGTGCTAGCGTACGGGTAGCCAGACCAGGTAGGATCGAACAAGGGCTATAGACCAATGTTCTTTCCGGCTAAAGGGATCTACACGATCCATCGAGCGATGTTGTACCAAAATAGATCTACCGAATAAAATACGATTCAGAATAGGTAGATCGCTCCCAACAAAAGAAAACGAGGGCTTGTCAAACCCCTTCGAAAATTAAATCAATCAAGAAAAACACAATTCGATCAAAGAAATCCACGATGATTTAAATGCTATCAAAATTCAACGCTAAGAAAATCCACCACACGAGTTAATCTAGAGGGAAAATCACAAAAGGTAGAATTTTTTCGTTACCCAACCAGAACGGATGATTCCGGTCACTCGGCGAGGATCGTTCTTCCACGGCTCCGCCGGAGTCACGCTGGTAGGAGAGAAACTCGTCCGCCTTCGTCGCGTCACGCCGGAGTTGGAAACCCACCACGGGAGATCTTCTAGATTTGGCAATAAATAAAATATATATATATATGGTAGGAGAGAGCAAATATGGTAAGTTTTAGGTTAAATATGGAGGGTGGAGGTCGATTTTTGAAGGGGATGAGGAGAGCGACGGCTAGTTGGATGGTGGTCGGTTTTTGTGGAGGGAGGAGGTGGTCGGGTTCTTGAGGGGAAGGAGAGGGACTCGGGTTGAGGGGTGGTGGTAAACGAGTGGTTAGTGGAGGAGGTGGTCGGTTTTGTCAAGGTGGTGGGTGGCCGAGTTTATGAAGTGGAGGGAGGATGGTGGCCTATCTAGATGTTGCAAGGAGAAAGGGGCTCGGGTTGCTAGAAGGAGAGGAGGAGAGGAAGAGGGGGGAGGGAGGAAAGTGTGGCCGGCGGCCAAGAGGAGGGGAGAACCAAGGGAGGCCAAAATTTGCCAAGAGAGGGAGGAGGGAAACTTCTCAAAGTGAGGGTTTTAATTTTTTTCATTCATTCAATAATCAATAAGGAAAAGATATATGCCTATATATAGGCTACACCACTCAATTTCCCTCCAATCAAACTTCAAAATTCAAAATTCAAAATGAACATGTGATGGTTATATGCACCCATCATAGGTCATGAAATGAAATAATTAAAATACTACATGATGGTTATTATCACCCATCTTTACACCTGAGATAAAAATTTAAATAAGAAGTAAAATAACAACGCAACATAGAGACCAAACATAGAAATGAATTATTAATTAATAATAATTTATTAATAATTATTATTAATTAATAATATATAGGTTTGCGTTCAGGACGACTATTATTGCGATGCTCCACATAGTCGTCCGCAAGCATGCCGTCGTCGTCTTCAAAATGTTGTGGGCCTTCGTCTCCATCACTCTACAGAGGACAATCTTTGCAAGAAGTTTTCTAAACTCATCCTAGGGAAGTTTGAAATTAGCAGTATGTGAGAGCTGAAGTATTTCTTAGGACTTCAGGTGAAACAATCTGAAGATGGAATTTTCATCTCTCAAACGAAGTTCACCAAAGAGTTGCTTAAGAAATTCGGAATGGAGAATGCAACCTCGATGAGGACTCCAATGGGTTCAACTATGTCTCTGGACAAGGATGAGAAAGGGAAACCTTTTGATGAAACCAAGTACAGAAGCATAATTGGGTCCTTGCTCTATCTTACTGCTAGTAGACCTGACATAATGTTCTCAACATGCATGTGCGTTAGATTTCAGGTGAACTCTAAGAAATCTCATTGCGTCGCTGCAAAGAGGATCTTGAGATATCTTAAGGGCACACCAAATCTTAGCTTATGGTACCCAAGAAGTAATGATGTCAAGCTAATTGGATTTTCAGATGCATATTTTGCAGGTAGTATGGATGATAGGAAAAATACTTACGGGACTTGACAATTCCTCGGAAGAAGGCTTATTTCATGGAGAAGCAAAGAGCAATATTATGTGGCAACCTCCACTACCGAGTCAGAGTACATCTATGCTAGTAGTTGTTGCGCACAACTTCACTGGATAAGAAATCAGCTTGAGGATTATAACTTGCAATTCAAGGAGATTCCGATGTTTTGTGACTCCTTCAGTACCATAGCAATTGCAAATAATCCAGTCTCTCATAGCCGGACAAAACCTATTGAAATAAGATATCATTTCATCCAGTAGCACGTGGAGAATAGGGACATAACTCTCAAATATGTCCCGAAGGATAAGCAAGTCGCAGACATATTCACGAAGCCACTAGACGAGGCCAAGTTCTCATTCTTCAAAATAGAACTGGGCATGCTCAACAAGGAGTCATAAATACAGCTAAGGAATCAAAATTTCTCTCGGTGAAGCACATCTCAAAGAATTCAAATTATTTAAGGCAAATTTGTCGAGAATCACTCGTGGAAACTCTATGATTTCATCGAGACAACACTGTTATATTCGACGAATTCATCAGTTCTTCTCAACGAATCATATCGATATTCGACAAATTTGACTTGGCTTCTGTGGGGTTTCGACGAACTGTACTTGGAACATTTTTTAATGGATCCGAAGAGTCACCCGGTTTAAAGGTACATGCCTATTTTTCTCTCTTCAAAACTTTAAATATATAGAAATAGGGCTATCAGGGTAAAACACGGGACATTTCGTCGAAGCAAAGTCCAGGACTTTGTCATGCTCTTCTCTATCAATTTGAATTCCGCGACAGCAGCCATCGTCTTCTCTACCAATTTGAATCTCGCGATTACAGTTCCTTACAGTTGACTTGTAGCTTGCTCCGACTGATTCGTCTTCCTTATCGTATTAGAGTTTCTGCAATAATAGCTCTTCCCGAACCCGTGTGATTTATTCCTCATTTTTTCATTCTGCTTCATGGCTCCTCAAGAGGTACAAGTGGTTTGCTCGTAGAAGGAGAACTTGTTTGAACTGGTTTCACTACGAACACGGATGAATTCAGAAATGTCATCCTAATGTTAGAGTCGGCCAGTCTCTCCTTCGTTATTGAGCACCCATGCAAAGTTTTGGACAAAGATGCTCTTGAGTTCTTCCAGAATGCAAAGCTACGCAGTGAAGACACCGTGTTCAAAAGAAAAGTCAGACAGGTCAGAGTTAAGAAGAAAGCTTCCCCTCTCACGAGGTATTTGAGGCTTTTGGAATGTGAAGAGGCCGGTCATCTTGAAGAGGATGAATTCTCCAGGGATCTGTTCTTTTGTGGTTTGCCTAGTGGAACGAAGAAGTTAAGAGGAAAGGAATGAACAAGAAAGGAAAACTACTATTAGACATAATAAGAAAAGTTCTATTTTGCATGACTGGATCCCATGACTACTTGTCCTCAGACGTTCAAAATTTTGATAGCTATCATATGTCAGAAGAAAATTGACTGGGGAGCAGTCCTATTTGCCAGGATTAACAACAGTCTCCGCGCACCGAACTATGGTAGAATACTCTGTCTATATTTGAATCAGCTGGAACGCGACACTTTTTACATGACCTAAGGTATACCCTTCCATCACTTGAATAAAATCGACTAATCTTCTCCAGGTGGGATCGGAGGATCCCAAGACCTAGTGGATTCAGAGTGTTGTCTGATGTTGAGGAGGAGGAGGGTGTTCCTGAGAGCTCGATTGAAGAAATTGAGAGGGAGTATGTTGAAACACAAGTGGCTACTGAGGCTATAGTGCCCTTAAGTGTTCCCCCTATTGCAGAGTCATTTATTCCTATGAGTTATGATCTAGAGGTACCAGTTCCAGTTCCAGATGTTCCAAAACTAGTGATAAAAGATAAAGTTATAGAGACAAATGATCTTCATACAGTGATTGCTAAAATTAGTAGGGTTGCTACTGCTGAGGTTGGATCTGCTGAGGCTAGGGATGAGAGACTTGTTGATGAAGATTTGGATACTGGTGTTCATAATGATGTTTTTGATGAGGATGAGCTAGCTGTTGATAATGTAAATGATGCAGAACACACTGTTACTGCTGATAATATAAATGATTCTACTGAGCTCGCAACTATAGAAAATGTGATTGTAAGTCTCACAGAAATTCTACCAGTAAGGATTGAGGGGGAGCAAATTCATCCCTCAATTTCAATTCAACAAGGTTAGATAAATTTGTACGCAATCTTCATAGAAGAATTGTAAAAATTCCCAGTGGACCTCCGGTGGAGGAAGCAGAGATTATTGATATTTCTGATGAGGAAAGAGATACAGCGGTGCATCCTACTGTCCTAGAGGCTCTAGATACTAGACAACTGTCTAAAGCTCATATTTCTTCTATAGTAGAGTCTTCTAATGACTCAGAGGCCAATGTAGATCTCCCTTCTCCCCCAGTATTCCCGTTGCAGATATTCCAAGTACAAGTTCAGATAGTTCCATTCTAAAGTTTATAGAAGTCATGATGGCAAAGCAACAATCTCATTTTGATAAATCTCTGAAGAAAGTTTACAAGATAGTTTTGAAGAGAATAAAAAAGACAGAACAAGATATAAACAATGGCCTTGCTGAAGTCAAGGTGCATTTTGATAAGATGGAATCATACCTAGACAGCTGGTTTGTTAAAGATGGACAAGAAATAAATCTAACTATGGCTAGTCTGAAAAGCAACCTTACTGTTCTCCAGAATGTTGATCAGAATGCAAAGATAGTTATCAGTGCCCAAAATACATGAATGCATTATTTTGATGAGCAGATGGTCTACTACAACAATGATATTGCTTAGAAGTACTTAAAGAACTTAGAAAGGGGGAGGTGCAACTGCAAACTAAGGTAGATGCACTTGAAACAACAATGAAAGATTAGTTCAAGGCTGCAAACACTTACTGGTATGATAACTTCAACTGACTGCATATAGAGCTCTTTCCAGGGTCTGTTGAAGTCAGAATGCTAGAACAGGTGATACCAGATCCTGTTCATGACTTTGTTCAACCTTCTGAGGAGTACACTCAATATTAGATAGAATCTCAAGATCAATCTGCTGCTGCTGCTGAACAAGAGATTCAGATAGTTGAAGTCTCACCTCCACCAGCTCCTAAAAGAAGAAGATATGGTGAAGGCCCGTCTGTTATTAGGTCTGAGCCAAATAGAGAAATGGCTGAAGTGTGGAGTCCTATTTCCAAAAGCATCGTTCTAGACACTTGCAAACTAGTCGACCTAGCCGATGAGAACAGATAAGAACAATATGGCAGGGAAGAATGGCAAAAGTATGAGGTAGCATGTGCTAAAAGAAGATTATATTTCAGGAAATACATATATGATGATCCAGATGCTCCTCCAGCTCTGCCAAAGTACTATCTGAAGCCAAAGGCGTATTTTGACAGGTAATACAAAAAGAGCCAGGGGAAACAAGCTTGAATGTTCTTACTTTTCTTGATGTTTGTGTAAAAGTTGTTTGCCCCAATAAAACTTATTTATATATGTTATTGTTTTGACTGCACTTTATTATTTCTATATTTTCACACTCTTTACTTGATTTAAGATTTTTGTGTGAATAATTCACCTTAGTTTATAGGGCTTTGTCTTCTTCAAATAGGGGAGATTGTTGGGTATTGTATCCATGTGCGAATAGAAAAAGAGAAACCAAAATTTGGACAGTAATCGAGTCTTTTATTTTCAAAAATTGTATCTATTACAAAGGTATGACCTCCCTTTTATAGAATGGAGGAGGAGGGAGAGAATACAAATAAGTGATGCGGGACTAAATACATTTATGGGACTAGAGGATGGACAAACCCAAACCACATAGATCGCGTGGTTAGACAAGGACGTTTAACCGCCCGACCACATAGATAAGAGAACACAAGCCGCTAGAGCAGACCGCCAGACCGCCCGGTCTCCAAGCTATTGGAGAGAAGTCGCCAGACCGCCCGGTCTCCAAGCCGCCCAGGCAAAGCCGCCAAACCGTATGGTCTCCAAGCTGTCAAGGTGAAGCCGCCAAACCGCCCAGTCTTCATATTGCAACACTACCCCTCAAGATGGAGCATATATATCAATCATGCCCAGCTTTTGTCGCAAATATGAAAAAAGGAAGCTGACACAGGCTTTGTGAAGATATTTGCCAACTCGTTGTCTAAAATAACGAATGGAGTACAAATTTGTTTCTTCAAGATCTCTTCTCTGATGAAATGGCAGCAAACTTCGATGTGCTTTGTTCTCTCATGAAATACTGGATTTTTGGAGATATATATAACGGCCATGTTGTCGCAGAACATAGGTAGAGGATGATTGTAGACTTCTCCTAAGTCCAGCATTGGATCCCGTAACTACTTTAACTCACAAGTGGTTGACACCATACTCAGATATTCAGCTTCTACACTAGACCTAGAGACAACAGATTATTTCTTGCTCTTACAGCTCACTAGGTTTCCTCCTACGAATGTGCAAAAGATTGATGTGGACTTGTGATCACCTTTGTTGTCAGCATAGCTAGAATCTGAGTAGGCTTCAACCTTTAAATGACCATTTCTCTGAAATATTAGTCCCTTACCAGGTTCCGCTTTAACATATTCCAATATCCTCAGGGTAGACTGTCAATGACACTCTTTAGGAGCTTGTATGAACTGGCTAACCTTGCCTATAACATAGGAGATGTCGGGTCTTGTTATAGTGAGATAAATAAGTTTGCCCACCAGACGCTTGTACCTTGTAACATCTGATAGAAGAGGCGAGTCATCTGTCTAGGTTTTATCTTCTCTGGTAGCCATGGGGCATCGGGCAGGTTTAGCCTCAGTCAACCCTATCTCTTACAGAAGAGCAAGAGCATACTTACGTTGGGAAAGAACCAAAGAGTTGGAATTTCGAGAGATTTCTATCCCCAGGAAGTACTTTGGGGAGCCCATATCCTACGTGACAAGGTGTTGACAGAGATGTTTCTTTGTCAGTGCTACCCTAGCCTGGTCATCACCAGTGAGAAGAATATCATCCATATATACAGCAAGAACCACCATACCAAGGGTGGTTTTGCGAATAAATAATGAGTGGTCGGCAGAGCTCCTTATGAAACTAATGGCTGCCATAATGTCGTTGAACTTATCAAAACACGCCTGAGTTCTTTGCTTTAGGCCATAGATAGCCTTCTTCATCCTGCATACACGTGTCTCCCCCTGAGCAACATACCCAAGAGGTTGCTCCATGTAGACATCCTCTTGTAGATCACCATAGAGGAAGAAATTCTTGACATCTAGTTGAGAAATGGGCTAATCCTTGTTAACCTCCACTGACAGGAGAACCGAATATTGTTGAGACGAGCAATAGGAGAGAAAGTGTCAAAATAATCAACGCCATAGGTCTGAGTTAAGCCTTTACTGACCAGGCGTGCCTTGCATCGATCCATACTGCCATCCGGATGGAACTTCATAACAAAGACCCAATGACATCCCACAATATTGGTGCCCAAAGGAGGAGGAACAAGGGTACATGTACCCCGTTCAGTGAGGGTGGTGATTTCCTCATCCATGGTCTCCTTCTAGTGAGGAACAACTAGGGTGTCTGGTAGGTGCGGGGAGTCCCTTCACAAAAGACGCGCGATGAAGCCCGGCGAGAAGTAAAGCCCGACTAGTGCATGGAACTCCTCCTCAGTCAGATTACAATTCATGAAGGGGTACTCGGCAAATGCTGAGGCCCACTTAGTCTGGACATCAATGTCACCAGTCATTTTGCGAGTAGAGTAAGGAAAATATGGAAATGCGAGTGCAAAAAGGGAGAATTAGAGAAAAGGGAAGCAAGAAACTTTCAAAGCGGTAATTATTGCAGTATGGGGCTATTTATAGAAAATTTTGGGAAGGAAGGATCCAGGATGGAGGTGTGCAGATAACCAACTCGCCGCATCCCGCCGTAGACCATGGTTTGACCCCGCATTCCCCACACTCGTTGTTGAGTATGAGCTAATTTTATGTTCTAGACTTAAAAATAACAGATCATGAGTAAAAAGAAAGTTTGGAGGCGATATCGAAAGGAAACATCTAATATATATGCGCTTTTGGTACGAGTCTGAGCCAACACAGTTTAATATTACAAATATAATTGAAAAATAAGGGGCAGGAAGGCGAGTGCCGGTAGTCCCATTTGGGGGCATTACCTCCTTCCCCGGCCTCTTCTCCCCTCCCTAGGTAGCATGCGAGAATATTGAAGCACATGAATGGTTTGCAGCTCCTGCTGTGCTAAGCCCAGCTGATCTTCGGTGCGTAATATGGATCTCAGGGAATTCCTTCCTACTACCAACCACTCCTCCTAACTCGGCCATCAATTGTGTGTAGTTATTTTCTAGGCATAAAAGTTGTTCTTCAGCGGACTTTTGGTTCTTCTAAACCCAGTTGAAGATATCATGCAGCATAAGAGTATGCTTCCAAAGCAGCTCGCTCATTCATCACTTCAGCACCGCAGCGTCCTTTGAGTCACCCAAGAAAGCAACAATTGAGTCAGGATATGGGGGGAGAGAACTCCTCGTTGATATCAACATCAGTTGATGAGATCTCGCGATAGCCTATAGTGCGTAGGGTCATCCGAGCTTGATTTCATTCTAGTGGGGTAAGGAAAATGTCGTTTGTTACCTAGTTCAGTATCCGTACCTCTGCCCAGGTGCCAGCGAGAGGCACTAGGCCGCCCCTCGAAGGGTATGTTAAAGGTGATGTGCGCCTTCCTAAGCCCTGGACGTAAAAGTGTCTGATTGGCGGCAGGATTATTGACTTAGGGTGGAATGTTGGGAACCTCATCCGTCGGGGGTAATGGGCCCGAGGTGGGATCTAGGGGAATCGGGCAGGCAAGGGGACTTGGGCGGTGAAGTGCCTTTCCCCATGGTCTCAAAGGGGGGAGCTGCAAGAAGTACAAGTAATAGGAGTGAGTAGAAAAGAGTATACAAAGAATGGATTACTAGTTGGCGAGAGATCATCAGGGTTGGTTCGAGAATTGATCTCTAGGACCGGCTTGTCGCTCTTGGCATCGTGCAAATACAACATAGCACTTGTTTTTCCCTCCTCAGTGTCTTTCTCCTTTGTAGGATTCTCCTGTGAATAGTCGTAGCGGCGTCAACTATTGGCTGGGGGAAAAAGTGTGAGTGGGGAAGCGAGTGCGGGTACCTGTAGGGTCACAGGGCGTGACGAGGTCATTTGTATGGACCCGCCCATCGTAAGGTCACGCATAACTATCTTGGTCTTTTTCATCTTAGGGGACAAGCTTGAAGCTTTCCGAGTAAGCCAAGGAGCGAACCCGATGATAGAAGATTTGGCCTCCGCTCTTACAGCGATAAGACGATCTTGAGCTAAAGGTAAGTGAGCGAGATCCAAGGAGTGTGGGAAGAGCAAGCATCACCTAAAAGTGGTTGGATGTATATATAGTCAAGTGGGGCCCACCATAAGATTCCCTCCAGGTCAGCAACCACTCACCGAACACTCGGGGTTGGATGTTTATTTCCGAGCTTATGCCAATCTCCGAAAGAGCAAGGATTATATATAACACCGTGCTCGCTGAGTGGGCCCCTCAAAGAGTCCTAGGGGCTAGAGGTCTCCACATGCCGACATGGTCGAGATGGCGAGGGAGGCAGACGAGTGTGGGAGTTGGGCCAGCACTCGCCTCAAGTCTTGATGCTCACGCATAGCCGATGAGTGTGATCATAAATGAGCACTCGCTTAGGGTTGTAATTAAGTGGGTGGCGAGTGGGCTAATCAAACCCGTACTCGCCCTAGGACACGGGCAGGTGGCGAGTGCCAGTCCCATCGATCACTCGCCGCCCCAGGCGAGTGGCGTTTTCATGGACCACTCACCCAGTAGATTCTTTTACCATATTGCCCCGGTTAGATTGCCCCTGTTAGATTGCCCCTGTTTGATTGCCAGTAGCCTTTCAGAATAGCGGAGTTCTGTTGTTGGTAGGCCAATGGGCTGCGTATAGTATTTCAGGATAGTGAAGTTACGTTGTTGGCAGACCAGGCTTGAAATTCTATAAATAGACCCTGTGGGCACCTTTGGAGGGGATCCTGTTCTTTTGGCATCTTCCTCCTTGGGTTATTTGGTTCAGCTGCGAGTGCCCTCCAAGGTGCCTAGCTCAGCTTCTATCTTAAGAGGGAAAGCGCTCTAGAGATCTTCTGGGTGTGTGGTGGGATCTCCATGATACAGCCCAAGGTTAGTTTCTAGTTTTGAGCGACCGGTCAAGAGTTCAAGATCGAGAGAAGTAGGTGCAAGCTACCCCCTTAGGTCTGAACTCTTGTTGAAGCCAAGTTTTGGTTACAACACTATGGATCTTAGAGTTGGTTAGGTGGAAGATGACCGCAACACTGCTAGCTTGCTATTGCTAGTGACAGCTTGCCAACCTTCCGTTGAAATCCTGGTGAATACTTCTTCTTCCTCCTCCAACTCCCTTTCTTCTTCTTGACCCGAAGTTTAGAGAAAGAGAGCATGTAAGAAAAGAAAAGCCTCTTTTTAGGTATTCAACCGACCTTTTAAGGTCTGAACGAATTGATCGTGGTTGATGAATCATGCCCTAATGGGTTCGGAAGACCACAATCATGAGATTTGAAAATCTGGGTTCGTGTGTTACCATACCTAGGTAGCTAGCATAGGGTGGTAGCGGCGGACTATTTTCTACAATTTTGGCTAGCTTCGACCAGACATACCGCTTGTGGTGCAAGCTCCCATATCACTGCCCCAATCTATCTCTTAAGAATAGGGTGTTACATCATAGTTGTCCTTTATGTGCAGGCGATGTATCGAGCGGAGCTTGCCATGTGATAACTAGAGGGAGGCCTCTATAAGGATGTCACTAGAGCAGGTTGAGTGTTGATTTCTGATTTCGCTAAATCAAGGGCAAGATTAAGGTCTTCTACCTCATCCCAAAACCCATATTCTCTTCCTCTATAAGGAAGATTTTGGTAGCAGCCAGGACCTCAGCACCCTAGAGAAAAAACCTCAAAGGGTTAGATTCTTGAAATCCACAAGCAAAGAAGGTATGGTAAGCTGGATTTCATACCATAGCCGCCTTGCACGTGGTCTTGTCTTGCCGCCATAGTGGGCAAGCTCCTCTTCTGCTAAGGTCAATTTTTTTGTGGCCCTAATATATTATCGCGCCGCCTCCTCGGCATTTTCAGTGGCAATATCCAGGGAACCCTTAGTATTGATGATCATCTTGTTACATCAAATATATTTTCATGCCATAGCATCGGTGAGCTCGGCGTTCCTGAACTCGGCATTCCTTAGGATAGCTCGTGAAAATTGTCACGCAAAGTAAGACGGTGACGCCTTCACAATGCTTGTCCCATCATCCCTCCTATAGATGACATATAATATATTGATGGTGTCACCATCAGGGTCATTGTCCCTTGACTAGGAGTCATGTCGATGATGTCCCAAAGTGCACAACATCCTATGCGAGCAGAGGCTTGTCAGTGATGTCCTAAACTCCCCCCTATATTGTTAAAATAGGACTCGGAGTCGTCAGAGCCAGCCTATTCCACTGGTGTATCTATAACCTCACCAACGTATGGTTCCTCCGATTCCTCATAGACTGTTGGTACCCTAGTTTGATTTGAGTTTAGTCCTCTCCTTTGTGCTCCTTGACCCAAGAAATATCTATGGTCAATGGTTAGTAGTCTAGCTGTAGAGTCCTCACTTTTCCAGATTGAGAATTTGGTTAAGTTGTTTGTTCGTTCGACTATCGTCGAACGCCGCTCGACTATCGTCGACTAACTGATCGACGATCGTCTATCAGTTGTTCGACTTTCAGTCTGCGAGGATAGTTCGACTATCTATTGATAGTTCGACTATCTGTTCTGCGTTGATAGCTCGACTATCGGTTGATAGCTCGACTATCTGTTCTCGCTTGATAGTTCTACTATCTGTTGATAGGTCGACTATCTGTTTGGTTTTGATAGTTCGACTATCTGTTGATAGGTCGACTATTTGATAGTTCGACTATCTGTTGATAGTTCGACTATCTGTTCTGCGTTGATAGCTCGACTATCTGTTGATAGTTCGACTATCTGTTCTCGCTTGATAGTTCGACTATCTGCTTTGATAGGTCGACTATCTGATAGTTCGACTATCTGTTGATAGGTCGACTATCTGTTTGTATCTGATAGTTCGACTATCTTCTGGTAGTTCGACTATCTGCTGAGATAGTTCGACTATCTCCTTTGATAGTTCGACTATCTGGATCGTTCGACTATCTGCCCGATAGTTCGACGATCTCCATGCGTCGGTCGACGATCTCCGAAGGTCGTTCGACGTTTTCTGTCTGCCTTTGTATTTTGTATTTATTTATTATATTTAATTAATTAATACATTAATCTGGCATATCTTTTTAGCTGTTTTATGATAATATTTCCAGGCATACCTGCTCTATTCTTTTTGCCTGAGTCAAATCTTTTTAGATAAAGTTGTTTGTCTTATTAGCTGACTTTATAAATTACTTTATCTGTTGTCAGCCCTTTATAGCCGTTAGACTGAAAAGTCTTCTTTTTGCTATAAGGAGTTTGTTTCTGATATGACTTTATTTAGTACTTTATTATCAAATTGTTTCCTGCAGCTTCCTAGAAAAAGGGTTATTCCTTTTATAGAATGTTTCTGCTGTAGAGTTTGTTGTGTCTTCTTGATATTTTCAGCTCAGGTCTCAAGTCTCAGAAGAAGACAAATTATTCAAACTGAAGAGAGCCGTTGCTTGCTGATGTTATATAAAGGACCCTTTGAAGAAGGATTCAAGCTAGTGTTACACATATTTTCAAGCATTCAAGCCTTCATCAAGATCAAGCTTTCTGCTCTCAGCAATTTCCATCTAACTGAGAAGTGTTAAGATCTTCTACTCTTCTTCAACCTGAGTTCTCCTGCTTTCAGGAAGTTCAAACTCAGAGTTTCTTTGAAGAAGAAGAAGAAGAAGATAGCTGCTTGAAGATCGTTATTTTTATTATTTATCTTCTTGTAGTTTTTCCTTCAGAACTTTCTGAAGAGTTTTCTGCACTGAAGCAAGACTTCACCTGGACATCTTTGAGCCAGGGGGAGCCTTGATTCTTTAGAGCTTTCTAGCTCAGTGCAAGCTTTTGTGCTTCTCTAATCTTTGTAAAATAGAGAAGACATCTTAACCTTCTTCCCCCTCCTGTACAGGGTTATTACTCCCTTCAAAAGTATCCCTTGGTGGCAGGGCACCTGATCAAAAACCTGTGCTTGGTTTTTAGACACCTGATCAAAAGTCTAAAGGGTTTCTGGATCTACCTGAAGCAGATCCTGTTGGTGGCAGGGCACCTGATCAAAAACCTGAGTGGATTCCTACCGTGTGGGTAGAAGAGTGGACGTACCCAAGTTGTTTGGGGAACCACTATAAATTTCCTTGTGTCGTCTGGATTCACTTGTTTAATTCCTGCATTGTGGCTGTGAATAGATATAACTAGGATTGCTAGTTGCTGATTAGGTTTTCCAAGCCTTAACTGTAATTACAGTTAGCTTGAGTTTGTACACATCACTTGTGTTAGGCTTTAAGGTTAAATCAATATCTATAATCTTTTCTTTCCGCACCTCACTCCAAGGGAGTTGGGTAGACCATTAAGTTTTGTCTAGTGCAAAATTTGATAACTCTATTCACCCCCCCCCTCTAGAGTAGTATCTATCCCTTCACTTTCATAGACATTCAGTGGGACTATGGTAAGGTTGCATGAGACGAGCTACTTTTTTCATTACTTCAATGTCCCCGGGCAAGCTAGCTCAAAATCCATGAACTTCTTGCCCTTGAGGTTGCAAGCCTCATCATCTAGCACCTCGATCAGGTCGAGATCAAAAAATAAGAGTTTATGCTTTGCCTGTAAGGTCTCTGCCTTGCCAATTGTTACTCCAACGGGGAGTGCACGTATGCCTGCAAGGTGCAAGTAGAAAGGTCAGTTACCTATCACTTCACCAAAAGGAGAAAGAGCTCGTACTCACATAGGGTCAACGAAGATGGGTTCATTAACACAATGCCTCATCTGGTGACACCCTTCTCCAGCTGATAGAGGGAGAGGTAAAGAGCTTTTGAGGTCCTCGAGATATGAGTAAGTTTTAAGTTATAACACTTCATTTTTCCTATTTAAGGAATTTGGAGTCTCTGAAAGATACCGCGCGACGGTAGGTAGCTACCACCCAACGGTAGCCCTTTTTCGATGTGTATCTTTTGAGTATGACATATAGTTTCATCGAGTGGGGACTTAGCATCAATTGTTAGCGATGAGTAGCTAACGTCTGGTGATACTACTACTGATGGAGATAGCACGACATCCTGAGGCAGTTAGCGGGCTCTGGAAGTTATCGCGGCGCACTAGGTGGTGCTTTGGAAATGGTTGGTGGACTCTTAAGCAGGAATGGAATGGTGTGTGTTCTGCTCTTTGGCAAGTTCCGTGAAGAGGTGATGTTTGAGGATCACTTTACAATGTACTCCATTCATCCAGAAAGTACAGAGATGTACTTGGATTTGAATAAATCCTTTTTGTGGCCTGTAATGAAGTGAGATGTAGCCTTGTACGTAAGTCAGTATCAGACTTGTGCCTTAGTGAAAGATGAGTGTAAAAGGCTAGGAGGGTTCTTGAAACCTCTTCCTATACCAAAATGGAAATTTGACGACATATTTATGGACATTGTGCATGGTATGCCTTGGTCATAGAAGGGTAACGATGTGATTTGTATGGTTGTGGATCTCTTGACCAAGGTTGCTCACTTCATTCCGAATCAGAAGGAGGATAAAGTGGAGAAGCTCGTGGAATTATATGTTCATAACATTGTACGATTATACGGGATTACAAAGAGCATTGTTAGTGATTGCGATGGACGGTTCACATCCAAGGACTAGAGGTTAGTGTAGAAGAGTCTGGGCACAAAGCTCAAGTTTAGTACTGATAGTTTTACTTTCAAGACAACCTAAACACCTAGAGGGGTGGGGTGAATAGGTTCTAATGCTTGTTAACACTTTTTGGCAGAATTCAATTACAGAATTAAAACACACAGCACAGCAGTCACAGAAATTTAACCATCACAGATTGCACACTATTTTATAGTGGTTCCCCAAGGTCTGGGTACATCCACTTTCCCCCTTCACCTATCTAGCAGTATGCTAGATTCGGCCAAACTTCCTCTTTACTCAGATCCACAGATCCTACAGCTCAGAACCTGAAAAGGTTCCTACAACTCAGGCTCAACAGCCCTACCTCAGCTTTATCACAAAGCCTATAACTCAGAGAAGAACCTTCTCCTACACTCAGGCAAACAGCCCTACCACTCAGAGATCAACTCTCCTACACTCAGCCTTTATAACACAGGCTTATAACTCAGATCTGTATTGACAGATCCTACAGAAATTAGAAAAGAAGTTTTTAATGTCTTGCCTTTATTGAGAGAGAAAAGAACAAGACAATTCTTGATCAGCTGATGAAATCAACTGAATCTGAGCTTTCTTCAAAGCTTCTTGAATCTGAACTTAGCTGAGTTAATTTCCAAACAGCTTCTTGAGAAACCAATGATGGCTTCCTTCTTCTTCTTCAAGTGGCTGGATCCCTCTCTATCCAACACCTTTGATGATACTTCTGAATTCTTGAAAGAACTCTTCTTAGACTGATCCTGAGATCGTCTTCTTAGATCTTCTGATGAAGATCTTCTTTAATGCCTTGCACTTTCTTGAAGAGAGGACTTGTCTCTTAACTGATGTGTTGATTAAGAATTAATTTCCTCTTGTATATCTCTCCTTTTCTTCTTCTGAATATGTCTATTTATAGATCTTCTTCATGGTAACCGGCTGATCCGGTTTCTAACTGACTTCTGACAAGTCTGACAGCTTCAGTTAACCTGTCATAACCCACAGCTGTCAAGTCTTCAAACAGATCTTGTGCCTTAGTCTTGGACAGCAAAGTGTTGAGACAGTCTGTCAGAAAGTGTCGAGACCAACTGTCTATATGTGTCGACACAAGTGACTTTGGTGTCGACACAGCCTTTGATGATGTCGACTAGTTTGCCTTTAAGTCGACACTGCTTCTTCAGAACTTCATCTTGAGAATGAGTCGACACAGAGAATTTGTGTCGACTCAACACTTCATCTTTCTTCAGAAAATAACTTGGTCTTGACTTTGCAGTGTGTCGACACAAGTCCTGTGTGTCGACACAGTTGTTGTAGATTCAGAACTCAGTATGTGTCGACTCTGCCTTCAGGTGTCGACATAGTTGAGGTCGACTATCTTTCTGTGAGTCGACACTGTTTCCCAGTGTCGACACAAATGTGGTCGACTATCTTTCTCTGTGTCGACACAGCTTCCTTCAAGTGTCGACACAATTATTCTGAAGTGTCGACCCAATTTCTTCAGATGGCGACACATGGACTTAGAATAATTTCCTGTATTCTTTAATACTTCTTCACCTGCACATGTCAACTTAAAACAACATCAAATACACCTTGATGTATATCATTAAGATAAGTTAGGCTTCTTCAAATCAGGTACACATTTTCCAATGTACCCAACAATCTCCCCCTATTTGGAGAAGTCATAACCCTTTTAGTTAATGATATACACCATTTATAACAAAAATAATATGATGATGTATGACATTACAGGAATATTTTGTATAAACAAAATATTAACAATTCATCATAGAGTGAACATGAATATATGATTCCAAACAAAATTTTGTTTATAACTTGATAATGTTTGATTACAGATGTTTACTGTTGGGATTTGTCTCCACAATACCTCAGATTTGTAGGAGGTCAGACCTTGAACTAAGATGAATTAAGGTGTATTTGATGCTGTGTTTAAGTTGTATGTGTGCAGGTTCTAATTGCCAAGTGTAGACCAATGTCAGTCTATAATGGGTCACCAAACACAGGACCATACAATGTAATCCCTCATTGTGTGATCCAAAGTGTTGGCCCATGTATAGCCTCTCAATTGGGATACACTTCCTATATGCACTTGGATTGATGGACAGAAGCATTGGAACTAATTTCCTCAGAAAAATTTCTAAGTCCAAAATACTCGAGTAACCCCTTTGTTATACTCGAGTATCAGACTTAATACTCGAGTAGTTAGTTAGACATACTCGAGTAATCAGTTAGACTTACTCGAGTAGGGTCTGTATACTCGTGTATATATTTCTATACTCGAGTAGTTAGTTAGTCACTCGAGTAAGTTGTTTTCATACTCGAGTAAGTAACTTAATCACTCGAGTAAATCATATATCATACTCGAGTAGATCCTTTTCTTCTCTTTTCTGCAAGTTCAAGTATTGATACTCGAGTAATTGATTTTGATACTCGAGTAAATTATTCGATACTCGAGTAGTTGGTTTTAATACTCGAGTAAGCAGTTGATACTCGAGTAATTGATTTTGATACTCGAGTAAATTATTCTATACTCGAGTAGTTGATTTTAATACTCGAGTAGGTGAATGTTTCCCGGATTCATATGCTGATACTCGAGTATATCTTTGCTGATACTCGAGTATATCTTTGCTGATACTCGAGTATATCTCTTCTAATACTCGAGTAGTTCATTTCTCTATCAAGTAAATTTCTATTCTCATACTCGAGTATATTTCTCTTTGTCACTCGAGTATCTAAATTCCCATACTCGAGTATATCTTCTCTTACTCGAGTATAGCAGTTCCCTATTCCAGAATTCTTCTAAGTTCTAATTCGCTAAGTATTTTGAATCCGTCATTTCTGATTGGTCCACGTGTCATCCTTAATTAAGATTATGACCGTTGGAGTCCACCTATAAATAGGTCTTTTCAGAATTGACTAATTAACAAGATTACAGAGATATTCTTTTGAAGAAAGAGAAAATTCCGTGAACCCTAATCCTCACGCCGCCGCCGCCGCCATCGTTGTTCACGGAAGAAATTCTGGATCGTCGATCTCCGTCTTCAAGGACTATTTCTCCAGCGATCCAGACAAGAGTGAATCACTCGATCTCGCCGAGCCTCAAGGATTTCAGATCTATCTTCTCGATCGAGGTGGTTCTAGTTTTCAGATTCGTGGATCTTTCTCTCAAGTCATCTTCAACCTTTTCTGATCAAGTCAAAGCTCCTAAAGAAGAAGACTGTCAAAGATCCAGATCTGAATATTGTTGTGTTGATTTTTATTCTCAAACCAAAATTTCATTGTAGGAGTTTTTCTCCGAGATTTGTAGGAAGATCTTTCTTCCGAGTTTTGTAGATCCAGTTGGATCGAGATTTGTAGGAACGTGGTTCCGAGGTGTAGGATTGTTTTCAATCCGAGATAGTGGAGTAGCCGAGTCTAGTGATTTGCTAGATCGGTGAGTAGAGTGGACATACCCAAGATTGGGGAACCACTGTAAATTTCTTGTCTTCTGTGATTGCTTGATGTGCGCTGCATTAAATTTTTTAATTCCGCTTTTGACACGCATTTCACCTATTCACCCCCCTCTAGGTGATTTAGGCTAATAACTTAGACCTCTCAATTGGTATCAGAGGGAGGTTGATCGTTAAAAGGTTAACACCTTGATCTTATCCTTCTAAGTTGTTTCCTGAAAAGTATCAAGCATGAGTAAGACCAAGGATTTTGCTAAACTCCCTATCTGCACCAAGAACAACTTTCCTATGTGGAAGGAAAGAGTAAAGTTCTTCATGGAAGCAGTAGATCCCCGGATCTTCATGATTGTTGAAGAAGGTCCCCACATTCCTATGACTACTTCCACCATAGATCCTAACAAGCAAGTTCCCAAGAAGTTGATGGATCTAGACAAGGATGAGATTGCACTTGTCTCTCTGGACAAGAAGGCTAAAAATATTATAGCAAGTGCAGTCGATGACTCAATGCTGCAGAATCTAATTCATTGCCAGTCTGCCAAGGAGATGTGGCAATCCCTGGTGACTCTGATGGAAGGCACTGAAGAAGTGAGGGATGATCGGAGATCCCTTCTGAATCAAAAGTATGAAGCCTTCCGGCAAGGTCACAAGGAAGCCATAGCTGACACATTCGAGAACTTTTTCAAGATAGTGAACGGACTAAGAGTTTATGGCCGAGTCTTCACCAACGGGGAACTCAATGACAAATTCTTAAGATCCCTAACCAAGGAATGGGACAATAAGGTATGTGCCATTCGGGAGTTTGGAAGGTTAGCTGAGACGGACCCGCAAAATCTGTTCGGAAAGCTTATGTCTTACGAGCTACAAATCAACTCAAGAAAAGCTGAAGAAGAGACAAGCAGGTCTGCATCCAAGGAGAAATCTGTCGCTCTAAAGGCAGATAGCTCAAGGAAGATAAAGGCTAGCTCTCCTGCCCCAGTTCCTGAGGCTGATGAAGAAGAATCATCTGAGCCCAGCTCATCTGGCTCAGAACTATCTGATGGAGAGTTCTCCCTACTCTCAAGGCAGTTCAAGAAATTTTTGAACAAGAAGAAGCAATGGAGAGGCAAGGATGCCTCATATAGAAGATCACGACATGACAGTGATCATCGGAAGAAAGGCTCAAGTAGCCATGATAGGTATAATTCTAAACCGAACAAACAGATTTCTACTGACATCATTTGTTATTGTTGCAATAAGCCAGGTCACGTCATCGCCGATTGCCCTCACAAAAAGAAAGAGGGTGGAAGAAGAGAGGAAAAGAAATCCTCACACCAAAAGAACAGGAAAGAGAAAAGCTTAGTAGCCAAGAAGAGCAAAACTCTCAGCGACTCTGACTCATCTGAGTCGAGTGAAGAAGAGGAAGCTTACTTTGGGCTCATGGCTCATTCCGATGATGAACAAGTTCCCCAGTTTACTGGGGAGGTAAAATCTCACACTCCTCTCTCTGATTCTGATGATGACAATGAGCAAGAGGGATATTCCTCTGAAGATGAATCTGAGCTCATGGGTCAGTATAAGGAGTTACTCACCGCTTACGAAAAATGTCGTAGATTAATGAAAACTCAAGCCAAAGAGATAAATTCTCTACGAGCTAGTGAGAGCAGCTTGAGAGAAGAAGTCGATAAGACTAACTCTCTTCAAGAGAACCTCAATGCAGCTATGGAGGGATACAATAAAGCTCTCAAGCACATCGACCTTAAAGAGGAAATCATCAAAGAATTGGAACGACAACTCGAGGCTGAAAAGAAGCTTGTTGAGAGTTTCTCTAAGCCTAAGACAGTTCTTCCAATCGTTGCTGAATTCTCTACTAAGGCCAAGGGTGCTGGTTTAGGCCACATTGTCTCTTCTAGTAAATCCTCTAGGAGAAACAAGGCCAAGAGAAAGAATAATGCTGCCCGGAAGGCTCTAGCTGAAGAAAAAGGGAAAGCTCCCTTGGAACCTGTTGTGTTCAAGAAAGTTATCTTTCCCACGAACGAACTCGATTATGAGTCCACCTACGGACACTTTTCTAGGCCGATCCCTGAGAAGCCTAAGTCAAGATACCAAGGTTGGACTCGTCCTCGTAACTTTGGCGAGAGTGTCTTCAAGGCACCTTATGAGGAGATTCAGCTTCAAAGCTATGGACCTTATGCTCATGGTCATAATTTCAAAAAGACACCAAAAGTAAAACCCATTGTAGAAAAGCCTATGAAGGAGAAGACCTCATGTAACTGCCATCATCATGAAGCCTCTTCCTCCAAGAGTAAAGCTCCTGCCAGACCTTCATTCCAGAAAGTCAAGCAGGACTACACAAGGCAAAGATACAACAGGTTCAACTGTTGGTGCTGTGGCAGAATTGGTCATTTTGCCAGTGATTGTTGGTTCAATCCTGAAAATGCTGCAACCCCTAAGGTTAGCAACGTGAGAGTGACCACTCATGAGGATAATACTTGTAGGGGGAGTATTCTAACTCGAGACCAAGGACCCAAACTTGTTTGGGTTCCTAAGGCTAAATGATTGTAATTGCAGGTATGTCCAAAGGCCACCAAAATGCCAATCTGGTACTTGGACAGTGGATGTTCTCGGCATATGACCGGGACAAGGAGCCTACTACAAAATTACACCTCAGTCTGCAACGGACCAAAGGTCATCTTTGGAGGTTCAGATCGAGGAATAACTAAAGGCTATGGTATGATCTCTAACGGTAGTGTATCCTTTTCGGATGTAGCCTATGTTGAAGGATTGGAACACAATCTCATTAGCATAAGCCAACTATGCGACAAAGGATACGTAGTTGAATTTCATGCTGACAAGTGTTTGATAAAATCGGTTAACAATATGGAAACTATTTTATCAGGCACTCGAAGCAGAAATATTTTCTTTCTGAATTTTATTTGTATAGACTCTTCGACACCAGTGTGTCTTTTGGCAAAAAGTAGTGCATCTCTTGCTGACCAATGGCACAAGAGACTAGCACATATTAATTTCAAAACAATTAATAAATTATTCTCTCAAAACTTAGTGCGTGATGCACCTAATGTCAAGTGCGTTACGGACAGTCCTTGTCACGCTTGTATCAAAGGCAAGCAAACAAGAAGTTCGTTTAAAAGCACAATAGGCAAGGACTCCAATAGAAGTTTGCAGCTTCTCCATATGGACTTGTTTGGTCCACTGCAGGTTAGAAGTTTGGGAGGTAAGGAATATACGTTGGTTATTGTGGATGATTACTCGCGCTTTGCGTGGGTGTTCTTTCTGAAACACAAGTCAGATACCTTCGGTATTTTCACTAATTTTGTGAGGCAGATCCAGAATGAATACAACTGTTCCGTAGTCAAAATCAGAAGTGACAATGGAACGGAATTCAAGTCTGGAGCCATGACAGAATTTTGCGAAAGTCAAGGTATCTTTCATGAGTTTTCCTCTCCTCGCACTCCACAGCAAAATGGAGTAGCTGAGAGAAGGAACAGAACACTCATAGAGGCTTGTCGGACTATGTTGAGTGATGCCTCACTTCCGGAGTATTTCTGGGCTGAAGCCGTCAATACCGCTTGTCACGTGCAAAATCGAGCACTCATCAACAAGAACCATGATAAGACTCCTTACGAACTTCTAAAAGGCAGGCAACCAACCATTTCATACTTTAGAATCTTTGGCTGTAAGTGCTTCGTACTTAACAATGGCAAGTATCACTCTACCAAGTTTAGCGAGAAAAGCTTTGAAGGTATTTTCGTAGGATATAGTAGCCATAGTAAGGCTTATAGAGTATTCAATAGAAAAACTCTGGTGGTGGAAGAGTCGATACATCTTGTATTTGATGAGACGAGTCTGTTGCAAAGCAACTCGTCTAGTGTGCATATTGTAGATGCAGGTACAAAGTTGAAAGAACTTAGCTTGGATGAACCTAGTGAAGATAAAGATGAGACATTCATCAAGGTCCCCTCTCCAACCACCATTGGAGAGGTGGATGATCAAGATGAAGAAGACATCCCAGCTGAAGATGCAACTCCAGTGGCGGAAGAGATCCCAGATGCAAGGACCCTAGAGTTCAGACACTTGAAGGATCATCCTGTTGACCAAATAAATGGAGATCCTCGGGATGGCGTCAGAACTCGTCGAGGTACAACTAACGAGAATTTACACTTAAGCTTTCTCTCACAGGTTGAACCAAAGAAATTTGAGGAAGCCAACTCCGACGCATCCTGGATTCTAGCCATGGAAGAAGAATTGAATTAGTTCAAACGATGCAAGGTTTGGACACTTGTTCCTAGACCCAAAGGTAAGAACGTCATCGGGACAAAGTGGGTCTACCGGAACAAGATGGATGAAGATGGAACTATTATAAAGAATAAAGCCAGACTTGTCGCCAAGGGATATCGTCAAGAAGAAGGAATCGACTTCGACCAGACTTATGCTCCAGTAGCGAGACTGGAAGCGATCAGGTTATTTCTTGCCTACGCTGCACTTAAGGGCTTTACCGTCTATCAGATGGACGTAAAGTCCGCCTTCCTGAATGGTGACATAAAGGAAGAAGTGTACGTAGAGCAACCGCCAGGTTTTATTGATTCAACCTATCCTAATTATGTATATTTATTACAAAAAGCACTATATGGTCTTAAACAAGCTCCTCGAGCTTGGTATGAGACTCTGTCTAGCTTCCTTCTTGAGAACAAGTTCACAAGAGGAAAGATAGACAAAACATTATTTCTTAGGGAAATAAAAGGCAAGATTTTGCTAGTGCAGATCTATGTCGACGATATTATTTTCGGCTCTACGGATAACAACCTCTGCAAGAAGTTTTCTAAACTTATGCAAGGGAAGTTTGAAATGAGCAGTATGGGAGAGCTAAAGTATTTCTTAGGGCTTCAGGTGAAACAATCTGAAGATGGGATTTTCATCTCACAGACCAAGTTCACCAAAGAGCTACTTAAGAAATTCGGAATGGAGAATGCAACCTCTATGAGGACTCCAATGGCCTCAGCTATGTCTCTGGACAAGGATGAAAAAGGGAAACCTTTTGATGAAACCAAGTACAGAAGCATAATTGGGTCCTTGCTCTACCTCACTGCAAGTAGACCAGATATAATGTTCTCAACATGTGTATGTGCTAGATTTCAGGTGAACTCTAAGGAATCTCACTACATCGCTGCAAAGCGAATCTTGAGATACCTCAAAGGTACACCAAATCTTGGCTTATGGTACCCAAGAAGTAATGATAGTGAACTAATTGGATTTTCAGATGCAGATTTTGCAGGTAGCAAAGATGATAGGAAAAGTACCTCCGGGACTTGCCAATTTCTCGGAAGGAGACTCATTTCCTGGAGCAGTAAGAAACAAAACTGTGTAGCCATCTCAACGGCTGAATCAGAGTACATCTCTGCAGGCAGCTGTTGTGCACAGCTCTTATGGATCAAGAATCAGTTTGAAGACTACAACATAAAGTTCCAGAACATTCCCCTGTTCTGTGACTCTTCCAGCGCTATAGCAATAGCCAACAATCCAGTCTCCCACAGCCGGACCAAGCATATAGAGCTTCGCTATCATTTCATCCGGGAGCATGTGGAAAATGGAGATATAGATCTACAGTATGTCTCCACAGACAGGCAAGTTGCAGAATTTTTACAAAGCCGCTGGACGAGTCCAAGTTCTCGTTCTTCAAAACTGAGCTTGGACTGCTCAACAAAGAAGACCAGTGATGGACTCTCAAATTAAGAAGATATCAGTAATGTTGGCTGCTCAGAGGTATAGTTTTTCAGTGGAAATAGACATCTACCAGGGCAATTCCTTCAAGTATTAGAGACTCGAGCGTCGCTACACTTATACGAGTAAACGGCTAATACTCGAGTAAAAAGGTTCATATACTCGAGTAATCCAAACGATACTCGTGTATGAACTTCTTATACTCGAGTATGAAAATTCGTTAAGAACTTAATACTCGTGTATGCTGATTACATACTCGAGTATGTATGATTGATTACTCGTGTATGATGTGCCTACTCGAGTATACTAAACCTAATACACGTGTATGCTGTCATCTACTACTCGAGTATTCGGAAGTATTTTGGATTTTCAAAATCTCTACTCGCACCCAGCAAATTGCCGCCTTATTCAGGTATGCCATTATACTTAATTCTCTCTAAACCTAATTAGGATTATTTATATATATATTCAAAACGAAAAAGTCCTTTCCACTTCTCATTCACTCGAGTAGCCGCCGACTTTTCGTATTCCCGACTCCTGTTCTTCGTCTTCCTTCACCGCAAGATTTCCGAATCGCTGATGGCTCCTCCCTCCTCCAAGTTTGGAATCGGCTCTGAATTAGTGACAGATGGCATTGAAGATATCTCGGATGACTTCAAGAACCTACTGATTCTCCTGGACACGGCCGGACTGACCTTCGTTCTTCAAGAACCCTGCCGTCTCTTACTTCCTGATGTTGAAGAGTTCTACAGCAATTTGAAGGTTAGACACAATGGTACAGTTCTGAAATCCAAGGTAAGGGGAGTTGAAATTCGGTTAGATAAAACCTCTGTCGCCACTCTGCTTCGGATGCCAGTGGTCGACGAAGAAGATGACTTAGACAAGGCAGATGCCGACCGCACCTCTTTATTCTGTGGTCGAGATCCAGAAGGTGGAGGTGAAACCCTGAATCGTTCTTTGTTCAATTCAGAAGGAAAGTTTCTCGTTGACATCATTGCCAAAATCCTATGGTGCAAGACTTACTCCATTAGAGATATATCCCAAAATCTATTTGACGTTATGCAAGCTATTGTCTGCAGGAAGAAGTTCCAGTTTGGAATGATGATACTGGATAAGATCAGAGAAAGCGTCAAACATCCAAGTTTTGCCAGGATTATCTCCCTCCTCCTCCATGAGATCAATCCTACAGTGTTTGACTTCTCTAAAGGGACTCCTCTTCACCACATGAAGAAAGTTTCAATATCTTCCATTCAGAGGTATGACCTCAAGATCATGAACCCTGCCCAAGCCTCCAAGGCTGATGCCATCTCAGCACAACAACAAGACAGCAGTTTACCTGAAGTCAGGATCCCATCTCCTCATCTACATCAAACTATTGGTACCTCTGGTGCTTTAGTTGAGGGGGAGCCTGCCTCTTCTCTTTCTCAGCTTCAAGTTACTTCTGAATCAGTGATTCCAGCACAAGAAGAAGTCAGAGTTGCTACTCCTCCAGTTTCCCCTACTCCGGCTCATCTTCAATCAGCAATTCCTGAATCTGAGATTCCAGATACAGCTCACCTACTGTCTACAGCTGAAGATATAGACAGATTCATTGATGAGCTAAGCTCAGATGCTCCTCCTTTTCAAAATGATTCAGCTGCCAAGTCTCCTGCTCAGTCTCCAGCTCTCTCCCCTTTGGGTGCCACAGATCTTCATGATGATATCATTATGTCCGATGACGAGGAGGATTCCCCAGACCCTGTTGACCCTCCTCTGAGGACACTTGATTTCTCTCTCCCCTCCTTCACTGATCCCTGTGACTCCATTGAGTTAATCCAAACCAAGAGAGCTGTAAGCTCAGTGGTTGTGGAAGAGATCGCCCCTTGGACTGCTACTGCTCTACCAGTCCCTGGATTAACCTCAGCTCCCTCTTCCTCCTCCTCTTCAGATCTAGTCAGCAAGATTGAGCTCATGCTCAAAGAACAGAGAGATTACTTTGATGCCTCTCTGCAGTCAGTCAACTCCAAGGTCTCTGCTCTTGAAAAGGAGATGAGCAGAGGCTTTGCTGAAATCCAGGCAAATACTGATGAACTGAAAAGATTGTTCCAGCTAGGTGGCAAGGCCATAGATCACACCATCACAAGCATAGGTGAGCTAAGAAACCAAGCAGAGACAGTAGCTCACAATCAGCTCAAGCTAGATGAGAGAGCTGAAACCAATGTTGTGAAAGTATGTAATGAAGTGAGCACCTTCAGGGATGAAGCTATTGCCCAGCTATCCATAGATATCAGCAAGGGGGAGAAGATTGTAAAAGAACAAGTTGAAAAACTTTCTGAACAAGCTGAAGCCCAGGTCAAACAACAGTCTACCCAATCTCAAGAGGTTATAAGTGATCTAGTAAAAGGATTGAAAGAATCCATTCTTTCCCAGCTCCAGTCAGTCAAATTCTATACCTATGACACTGCTGTCTGGCTGCATAATCAAAACTTTCCTGAGTTTCAACTGGACCCTACCATTATACCTCAGCATCTAAATCCTCTTGCAGAACAGCCTCCAGCAGATGTCTCAGCTCAAGCAACCCTTCAAGGAGGTGTGCCAGTTTTCTCACCTAGAGCTGAGGGTGATGTGACTGAGCCTCCCCTATCCTATACTGAAGCATGGCAAGATGATTTTCCTTCCAGTTCTCAAGGCCCTTCTAAGAAGAAAAGAAAATATGGTGACGGCGCTTCTGCCAGCCGCTCTGCACCCAGGAAAGAGCCAGCTTCTGAAGGTAGACCACCTGTTGTTCATGCTGAAGTGTGGAGTCCTACCTCTAAGTCCCTAATTCTTGATACTTTGAGGTTAGTGACTGATCTTGGGGAGAACAGAGATAATTACTACAGTTATTCAGAGTGGAAAGCCTATGAAGCATCTCAGATAAAGATCAGGCTGCATGACAGAAATTGGGGGCATAACAACCCAGCTGCTCCTCCTAGGCCCAGGACTTACTTTCCAAAACCTTTCAGCTACCTAGAGAGGCAAGACTTGAAAAGAGAAAGGATGCACAAGGATGCCCCATCTTGAGTTGAACTAAGAATGTGGAATTGGACTTTTGTTTCTGTGCTTAAAACATTTCTATATATATATATATATATTTAATTCTGGTTATGGCTATTTCATTAATTAACCTGCTTTAACTTATGTTTTGTTTTTCAAGTATATGTGCATTGTTCTTTTTACTCTGTATAATTCACCTTAGTATAGAGGATGCTGACATCTACAAATAGGGGGAGATTGTTGGGATTTGTCTCCACAATACCTCAGATTTGTAGGAGGTCAGACCTTGAACTAAGATGAATTAAGGTGTATTTGATGCTGTGTTTAAGTTGTATGTGTGCAGGTTCTAATTGCCAAGTGTAGACCAATGTCAGTCTATAATGGGTCACCAAACACAGGACCATACAATGTAATCCCTCATTGTGTGATCCAAAGTGTTGGCCCATGTATAGCCTCTCAATTGGGATACACTTCCTATATGCACTTGGATTGATGGACAGAAGCATTGGAACTAATTTCCTCAGAAAAATTTCTAAGTCCAAAATACTCGAGTAACCCCTTTGTTATACTCGAGTATCAGACTTAATACTCGAGTAGTTAGTTAGACATACTCGAGTAATCAGTTAGACTTACTCGAGTAGGGTCTGTATACTCGTGTATATATTTCTATACTCGAGTAGTTAGTTAGTCACTCGAGTAAGTTGTTTTCATACTCGAGTAAGTAACTTAATCACTCGAGTAAATCATATATCATACTCGAGTAGATCCTTTTCTTCTCTTTTCTGCAAGTTCAAGTATTGATACTCGAGTAATTGATTTTGATACTCGAGTAAATTATTCGATACTCGAGTAGTTGGTTTTAATACTCGAGTAAGCAGTTGATACTCGAGTAATTGATTTTGATACTCGAGTAAATTATTCTATACTCGAGTAGTTGATTTTAATACTCGAGTAGGTGAATGTTTCCCGGATTCATATGCTGATACTCGAGTATATCTTTGCTGATACTCGAGTATATCTTTGCTGATACTCGAGTATATCTCTTCTAATACTCGAGTAGTTCATTTCTCTATCAAGTAAATTTCTATTCTCATACTCGAGTATATTTCTCTTTGTCACTCGAGTATCTAAATTCCCATACTCGAGTATATCTTCTCTTACTCGAGTATAGCAGTTCCCTATTCCAGAATTCTTCTAAGTTCTAATTCGCTAAGTATTTTGAATCCGTCATTTCTGATTGGTCCACGTGTCATCCTTAATTAAGATTATGACCGTTGGAGTCCACCTATAAATAGGTCTTTTCAGAATTGACTAATTAACAAGATTACAGAGATATTCTTTTGAAGAAAGAGAAAATTCCGTGAACCCTAATCCTCACGCCGCCGCCGCCGCCATCGTTGTTCACGGAAGAAATTCTGGATCGTCGATCTCCGTCTTCAAGGACTATTTCTCCAGCAATCCAGACAAGAGTGAATCACTCGATCTCGCCGAGCCTCAAGGATTTCAGATCTATCTTCTCGATCGAGGTGGTTCTAGTTTTCAGATTCGTGGATCTTTCTCTCAAGTCATCTTCAACCTTTTCTGATCAAGTCAAAGCTCCTAAAGAAGAAGACTGTCAAAGATCCAGATCTGAAATTTGTTGTGTTGATTTTTATTCTCAAACCAAAATTTCATTGTAGGAGTTTTTCTCCGAGATTTGTAGGAAGATCTTTCTTCCGAGTTTTGTAGATCCAGTTGGATCGAGATTTGTAGGAACGTGGTTCCGAGGTGTAGGATTGTTTTCAATCCGAGATAGTGGAGTAGCCGAGTCTAGTGATTTGCTAGATCGGTGAGTAGAGTGGACGTACCCAAGATTGGGGAACCACTGTAAATTTCTTATCTTCTGTGATTGCTTGATGTGCACTGCGTTAAATTTTTTAATTCCGCTTTTGACACGCATTTCACCTATTCACCCCCCTCTAGGTGATTTAGGCTAACAACTTAGACCTCTCATTTACATTGAATGATCAAAACATTACAAAACATTTGAAAGAACTTAGAACTAAGACTGATCAGGCTCTCTTATAACAATTCCTTTGCCAGATTGGATTTGAGCCTTCACAGGAGCTTCAGCAACTTCAGCAGGCTTCTTGCCTTTTAGCTCAGCTTTCTTCTGAGCTTCTTCCTTTAGCCTTTGCCTTTCAAAGTAATGAAAGGGATTTGGAAAGTACTTGCTCGGCTCCTAAGCATCTGGTGACAGCCTTCCCAGCTTGGCTTTTCTCCTGAACTGTACTATGGCTTCATGCCTAGTATCATACTTTTGCCATTCCATTTCATTATACCACTTTCCTCTTTCATGTACTTGGTCCTTTACAGCCTTCCATGCAGTTAGTATAATATTTCTTGAAGTAGGGCTCCACTGCTCAAAATCTGGTTTAAGTTCAGCCTGCTCTCTAAATCTTTTCTTGGATAGTAGAACATCTTGCTGTTCTTTCAAGTTGGCATCAGGCTTATCAACTTTTTCAATAACAACCTTGGTAACCTCCTTTGGAGGACTATACATTTCCTGAACTTGCTGATTAATCATATCAAAATCAGGAGGAGGGTAAATGACTTAGGCAATCTCAGGTTGATTGCCTTCAAGTAGACCTGTTTGAATTCCTGACTCAGCCACCATATCATCATCACACAAAGGTGGATATCCCAATGTGGCTCGAATACTATTTGTCACCCATTTGGTGTGCTCTAAGCCAGCATGAACTAACAACCTCTTCCCCTTTATGACTTCTCTGGTAATATGATCTCTCAGATCTTCCTTCTGAAATCTTATCTGGCCATCTAGATAATTCACACCTTCTTTAAAATATTGTTTCAATTTTTTGAAGTTTGTCAGATATTTCCTTCTCAGATGTAGTGATGGCAGAATGAACTGAAGCTATAGCCTCCTTTAGTTTCTGATCAAAAGCTTCCATCTCTTTTGCTCGTGCTTCAGTCATCCCGGCAGTAGCCTTTTTGAACTCTTCAAGAATTTCATGGTGAGATTCAACCAAATTATCATTCATCCTCAGCTGATTCTCCAAAACATAACCTTGCTTCAAAGCAATATCATCCACTTTAGTGAGGATAGACTGCTGTTGTTTAGCCAAAAACACTACAACATTACCTCCCTTATGGAAGCAATCTGTCATCTCCTTCTTATTCATATTTACTTCAAATCCAATAGACTTAATATCTTGAGCCAAGTCAAATTGAAGGGATTTATTGCTCTCATCAACATACTTCTCCATTGCTAATCTCTGCTCATCCAACTTAACTTGCAAATCTACCATGAACTTGTTGTAGTTAAATTCAGATGGAGATTGGTGAGTTGAAGTTTGGAGTGCCTGCTTATAACTTTGGGTCCTTCTCTTGAAGACTATGAGCTTTCTCTTCTTAGCCATTCTGGCTTCTTCAGTGTCAGAGTCTGATGAACTTTCTATTTGAACTCTTTCAGGAGGAGTAGGAGAAATATTAGTTTCAGTGACATGTTGCTCAGCCTCAACATTCACAGGCTCCCCCTAACCTACTTGTTCCTCCTCAACTCCTTGTTCCTTCTCAGCTTCTTGCTCTATCTCCATGTCTAGTGCCTTTTCATTGTCTTCCTCCTCCTCTACTCTATTAGTAGCAATTTCAACATTAGGAAATAACTCATCTAGAGTGTATTCCTTCTGAGCTTGAACAGATGTTGAATCATCCAGATCTGCAATATTCAAATCTTTTGATAAATCAATTTATTCTTTCTCCTGCACTGTTTCAGACATCTGCTCCCCCTGCACTTGTTCAGTATTTGGAATATCCTGGGCAGGTGAATACACTTGCTCCCCCTGCACCTGTGCAGGAATAGAAATATTAGTAATGTCCTTGGCAGGAAAATACACTTGCTCTCCCTGTACCTGTACCTGGTTAGGAGTAGATACATTCTGGGCAGGAGAGTGAGCTTGCTCCCCTTGCATCTGTGCAGGAATGGTTGCTTTCTGAACTTGAGTAGACTCAGGCTGATCTTCAACCTACTTTCTCACTTGCTCTTCTGGATGCAAGACAGTGCCTAGATCATGTGCAGGGGATCTCTCAGGGGTGTCCTGCCTGTTCTCATCAGGCACATCTTTAGACAGCACCCTATCCCACCTTGAAAATAATCTTATATCCATTTTCCTCATGTGATTAATCTTTGTCCCAGGCAGTTGTTGCATAACCTCAGGGATCACTCCAGTCAGGTATAAACTCACAATTCTAGCCAGATTTGGCTTCTTGATTCCTTCCTTGATCTTATCAAATACTAGAGCTGACCAGTCAGTTGGAATTCTAAACACAATTCTGGTCATTAGGCTGAACATATAGGCTGAAATCATATCATGTCCACCTGGTTTGCACAAAATTACCTTCCCAACTACTTCTGACAGAAACTTGCCCTGTTGATTCATGCCCTTCCTGTTGATAGCTGCTCCAATCTTCAGGGTTGGATCCAATCCACACCATTGGAGAGCCTCCCTGGTCTTAGAGGCTGGAACCTCTTCTTTATTCTCAATGTTTGATAATTGAAGTATTTTTCTTAAATTTCTTGGTGTCAGTTTCACCTTCGTCCCATGAACAGTGGATTTTATCTTGAGACCAGCTGAATCCACTGATGCAGAGGTAAAGAATTCAATCACCTCCTTCTTTCAGATCTTTGATGGTTCAGAAACTAGAAATTCTAATCCAGATTTAGAAATTAGAGTGACAACCCTTTGAACATCTGTCGGGGCATCCGCAAAGGCATTGCGCACCAACTCATATCCTTCGTTGACGTTATCTGCAACCTTTGGCGCCATTGATCAGACGAGAAATCTTGAGAGAGAAGAGAGAGAGAGATTGTCGACACAGGGTTTCAGTCTCCAAAACCTTGTAAGCGTGTCGACAGAATAAGTTCTTGACCTATTTATACCTTCTAGGGAAAGAAGATCAAAAGTCGGGCAAAAACAGTCTATATGTGTCGACACAGATGGAGTGTGTCGACACAAACTTCTATTGTCTTGACAGCAAGTCTGTCTACTATGTGTCGACGCCAATTGTGGATATGTCGACACCTGAGAGACATAGTAGAGCATTAGAAATTCTGTGTCGACTCTTAGGATAAGTGTCGACACAAAATCTGTAAGTGTCGACACCACTATTTTGGTGAAGTCGACACTACATTCCTGGATGAGTCGACTATTTGATTCTTAAGTGTCGACACAAATTCTCTCTGTCGACACATATTCTCTGACTAGTCGACATGACTTCACTGAGTCGACACATTATCACTGAATGTGTCGACATTATTTTACTTAGCCAATTTCTGTTTTTGTCAATACCACTTGATAATCTAATATCACTTGTAAGTTTGTTGATAAACTAATCAATGGTCAGCATGCCTAATTCAATTTTAAATTTATTGAATTTTGTTTCATCCAGTGACTTAGTAAATACATCTGCTATTTGATAATCTGTTTTAACAAATTCCAATGAGATGTCTTCTCTTTCTACATGCTCACTAAGAAAATGGTATTTAATTTCTATATGCTTAGTTCTACTGTAAGAAGCAGGATTATTAGCAATAGAAATAGCACTTTTAGAATCACACAATAAAAGTGTCTTACTTACTTGAATACCATAGTCTTTCAACTGATGCTATATCCACAATAGCTGTGCACAGCAGCTGTCAGCAGCAACATATTCTGACTCAGCTGTGGATATTGCTACACTGGTCTGCTTCTTACTACTCCATGATATCAATCTTCCTCCCAAGAATTGACAAGTACCTGTTGTACTCTTTCTATCCTCTCTACAACCTGCAAAGTCTGCATCTGAATAACCTGTTAGTAGAAAATCTCTATTCCTAGGGTACCAAAGGCCTAGATTAGGTGTGCCCTTAAGATATCTCAGAATCCTTTTGACTGCAGTATAATGAGATTCTTTAGGGCAGGCTTGGTACCTAGCACAGACACATGTAGTATACATAATATCTGGTCTACTAGCAGTGAGATATAGTAGAGAGCCAACTATTCCTCTATACAAAGATTCATCAACAGGTTTACCTGCATCATCTTTGCATATAGGCATACTTGTTCCCATAGGAGTTCTCATAGTGGAGGATGACTCCATACCATACTTCTTAATTAATTCTTTGGTGAACTTAGACTGGGATATGGACAGGCTATCATCAGTCTGTCTTACTTGGAGTCCCAAGAAGAACTTAAGTTCCCTCATACTGCTCATCTCAAACTTCCCTTGCATAAGTTTGGCAAACTTTTTACAAAGGTTGTTTTCAGTAGATCCAAAGATTATGTCATCAACATAGATCTGAACTAAGATGATCTTACCTTTGGATTCCCTAAGGAATAGAGTTTTGTCTATTTTTCCTCTTGAAAATTTATTCTCAATAAGGAAAGTAGACAGGGTTTCATACCAAGCCCTTGGGGCTTGCTTTAACCCATACAAAGCTTTTCTAAGCTTATAGACATAATCAGGTTTAAGAGGATCTACAAAACCTGATGGCTGCTCTACATAGACTTCCTCTTTTAAATCACCATTCAGGAATGCTGATTTCACATCCATCTGGTACACTTTGAAGTCTTGATAGGCTGCATAGGCAAGGAACATTCTGATTGCCTCCAGCCTTGCTACTGGGGCAAAGGTTTGATCAAAGTCAATCCCTTCTTTCTGCCTGTATCCTTTTGCAACCAATCTTGCTTTATTCTTCACTATTATTCCACTCTCATCCAATTTGTTCCTATAAATCCACTTTGTGCCAATTATGTTGTGGCCTCTTGGTTTAGGAACAAGCTCCCAGACATTGCACATTCTGAATTGATTCAGCTCCTCTTGCATATCATCAATCCAGTGCTGGTCTTGGATGGCTTCTTCAAACTTCTTAGGCTCCATTTGAGACTGGAAACTTGAATGCAGGTCTGTGCTTTGATTTCTGCTTCTAGTCTGCACTCCCTATCTTGGACCACCTATAATCTGATCAGCTGGATGATCTCTTAAATGTCTTGTAGCTGGAGGAAGATTCCTTTCTGGTTGAACATCTCCAGCTCCTTCTTCATGCTGAACCTCTTGGTTTTCATCAACATCTATTGAGTCTTGTACTCCCCCTGGATAGTAGCCTTCATTTTCCAATGCTCCATCTTCCTTTGATGCTTCAGCAATGGAGAGTTTGTCCATTCTTTTGCTTATACCTGTTGAATCATTTGATCTACAAGACAACTCACAGTTTATTAATCTTGTTTCATCAAACACAACATGTACAGATTCTTCAACAACTTGAGTAGTCAAGTTGTAGATTCTATAGGCCTTACTATTTATGTTGTACCCAACAAATATCCCATCTTGGGATTTGGCAGCAAACTTAGTTAGGTATGACTTGCCATTGTTAAGTATATAGCATTTACAACCAAAGATCCTGAAGTAGGATAGATTTGGTTTTCTACCTTTCATAATCTCATAGGGAGTCTTTTTGTGGTTCTTGGTGATATAAGCCCTATTAATCACATGACATGCAGTGTTAACTGCCTCAGCCCAGAAATATTCTGGGAGAGAGGTGTCACTCAATAGAGTTCTGTCAGCTTCAATTAATGTTCTATTCTTTCTTTCAGCAATGTCATTTTGCTGTGGTGTTCTAGGTAAGGAGAACTCTTGGAAAATCCCAAATTCTTCACATAATTTTGTCATACTTTCAGATTGAAACTCAGTACCATGGTCACTTCTGATTTTGACCACTGTACTATTCAGTTCATTCTGAATTTGCTTTACAAAACTAAGTAATACACTTGGGGTTTCTGATTTCTGTCTCAGAAAGAACACCCATGTAAATCTAGAATAGTCATCTACCACCACAAAAGTATAGACTTTCCTACCTAGACTATGAACTGGCATAGGACCAAAAAGATCCATATATAAGAGGTATAGACACCTCACAGAATCCTTGTTTTCAAGGCTTTGAAAGGAGGATTTTGTCTGCTTGCACTTTTGACAAGCTGAGCATATTTCTTCCTTTATACACTTAACTTGAGGACCATTCCTCACTAACTCTTTGCTAAAGAGTTGGACAATTGTCTTGTAGTTAAGATGAGCCAATCTCTTGTGCCACTTGACACAATGAAAAGCATTATCATCAGCTACAAGACAGATGGAAGAAGCCTTGTTCTCACATACAAAATTAAGACAATAGACATTTCTCTTCCTATACCCAGTCAATATGATCTTTTGATCACTTGACCTTTTGATATGATATCCATCCTTAACAAATGAAATGTCATATCCTAAATCACTCAGCTGGCTTATGCTTATTAGATTGTGTTTCAAACCTTTTACATAAGCCACTTGGGTGATAGTAATTAGGTTAGTAGAAATGTTACCAAACCCTTTGATGATTCCTTTTTCAGATCCACCAAAGATCACTTTAGGTCCATCTTTGACAGATGTATACTCCTTCAGCAGCCCCTTTGTTCCAGTCATGTGCCTGGAACAACCACTGTCCAAGTACCATATAGGGGCATGGCCACTTGGACTTTCATTACTAGGACCAGACTGATTCTAGCACATGTCTTCTTCTAATTCTAGCACATGTCTTCTTCTAATCCTGCCATCAGTCCCATGCACTGATGATCTTCTTGTTCATAGATGGAGTCTAGCAATTGCATGAACTCCTCTTCTTCAGTAGCAGCATATAGTCCAATATATGCTTCAGCTTCAGATTCTGATTCTGAAGTTGATTGATCTGTTAGGCTCTTTTACTTCTTTGCAACAAAGGATTTTTCCTTCTTGCCCTTTTGATAAGTCTTCTTCTTGTCTGATGACTCCTTTCTCTTATCAGGACAATCAGCCACTACATGTCCAGGCCTACTGCAATAATAGCAGACAATCTTTGAAGTAGTGGCCTTGCTGTGCTTTGTTCTGCTCTTCTCTTTCCTTGATGACTTTTTCTTCTGATATTAGTCATCAACTTGCTGTGATGAGGAGGGCCTAGACTTCCACTGCTTCTTCTTTAAGAATCTCTGGAATTGCCTTGTAAATGCAGCAAAATCTGCATCTGACTCACAGCTTTCTGAACCCTGATTATCTGAATTTTCAGAACTAACTTCTGCAACTTCCTTAGGAGGAGATGATGATATCCTCCTATTCTTTCTAGTGGCTTCTGCCTTGAAAGCCACTGTCTTCTCTCTATGCTCTCCTTTTGAATTCTTTTCCTCCTCCTTCCTCACCATAAGTTGCATTTCATAGGATAGCAACTTTCCAAACAAGGTTGGAGGAGAAATCTCTGCCAGTTTAGCCACTTCTCTTATGGCACAGATCTTTGTGTCCCAATCCTTTGTCAAGGATCTTAAGAATTTGTCATTCAGTTCATTGGTACTGAAAACTCTTCCATAGGACATTAACTCATTCACAATTCTATAGAATTTCTTATAGCATTCAGTTATGCTATCAGTTTTTCCTTGTCTAAAACTTTCATATTCCTGGTTGAGCATAGACTTCCTATCCTGTCTTACTTCTTCAGATCCCTCCATGTAGACAATCAAGGTGTCCCACATTTCTTTGGAGGTCTTGCATTGAATCAGATTCTGAAATGTAGAATCATCTATGACACTCACAATAATATTCTGAGCTCTCTTGTCCATGGTTGCCAAAATGATTTCATCCTTGGTCATTTCAGAATAACTCTTTGGAGTTTGAATATTAGCATCAAGAACTGGTACCTTCATTGAAATGAAGGGTCCTTCCTGAACTGTGATGTATATCCTTGGGTCAGATGCTTCCATGAACAATCTGACTCTTTCTTTCCAAATTCCAAAGATTTCCTTCCTGCAGATGGGTAACTTCATTGACCCTAACTCCTTGTGATTTTATCGAGAACCCATCTTCTTGAATCTTGATTCTACCTTTCAGATATACCTCAGACTGTTAAGTCCTTTTTGAGGAACCTCCCTCTGATACCACTTGATAGTTTTACTTTCAAGACAACTTAAACACCTAGAGGGGGGGGGGGTGAATAGGTTCTAATGCTTGTTAACACTTTTTGGCAGAATTCAATTACAGAATTAAAACACACAGCACAGCAGTCACAGAAATTTAACCATCACAGATTGCACACTATTTTATAGTGGTTCCCCAAGGTCTGGGTACATCCACTTTCCCCCTTCACCTATCTAGTAGTATGCTAGATTCGGCCAAACTTCCTCTTTACTCAGATCCACAGATCCTACAGCTCAGAACCTGAAAAGGTTCCTACAACTCAGGCTCAACAGCCCTACCTCAGCTTTATCACAAAGCCTACAACTCAGAGAAGAACCTTCTCCTACACTCAGGCAAACAGCCCTACCACTCAGAGATCAACTCTCCTACACTCAGCCTTTATAACACAGGCTTACAACTCAGATCTGTATTGACAGATCCTACAGAAATTAGAAAAGAAGTTTTTAATGTCTTGCCTTTGTTGAGAGAGAAAAGAACAAGACAATTCTTGATCAGCTGATGAAATCAACTGAATCTGAGCTTTCTTCAAAGCTTCTTGAATCTGAACTTAGCTGAGTTGATTTCCAAACAGCTTCTTGAGAAACCAATGACGGCTTCCTTCTTCTTCTTCAAGTGGCTGGATCCCTCTCTATCCAACACCTTTGATGATACTTCTGAATTCTTGAAAGAACTCTTCTTAGACTGATCCTGAGATCATCTTCTTAGATCTTCTGATGAAGATCTTCTTTAATGCCTTGCACTTTCTTGAAGAGAGGACTTGTCTCTTAACTGATGTGTTGATTAAGAATTAATTTCCTCTTGTATATCTCTCCTTTTCTTCTTCTGAATATGTCTATTTATAGATCTTCTTCATGGTAATCGGCTGATCCGGTTTCTAACTGACTTCTGACAAGTCTGACAGCTTCAGTTAACCTGTCATAACCCACAGCTGTCAAGTCTTCAAACAGATCCTGTGCCTTAGTCTTTGACAAAAAAGTGTTGAGACAGACTGTCGGAAAGTGTCGAGACCAACTGTCTATATGTGTCGACACAAGTGACTTTGGTGTCGACATAGCCTTTGATGATGTCGACTAGTTTGCCTTTAAGTCGACACTGCTTCTTCAGAACTTCATCTTGAGAATGAGTCGACACAGAGAATTTGTGTCGACTCAACACTTCATCTTTCTTCAGAAAATAACTTGGTCTTGACTTTGCAGTGTGTCGACACAAGTCCTGTGTGTCGACACAGTTGTTGTAGATTCAGAACTCAGTATGTGTCGACTCTGCCTTCAGGTGTCGACATAGTTGAGGTTGACTATCTTTCTGTGAGTCGACACTACTTCACAGTGTCGACACAAATGTGGTCGACTATCTTTCTCTGTGTCGACACAGCTTCCTTCAAGTGTCGACACAATTATTCTGAAGTGTCGACCCAGTTTCTTCAGATGGCGACACATGGACTTAGAATAATTTCCTGTATTCTTTAATACTTCTTCACCTGCACATGTCAACTTAAAACAACATCAAATACACCTTGATGTATATCATTAAGCAAAGTTAGGCTTCTTCAAATCAGGTATACATTTTCCAATGTACCCAACAAGTACGACATTCCATCCTCAAACTGATGGCCAAACGGAGAGGATGAATCGTACTCTGGAACATATGCTGAGAATGTATACCCTTGATTTTGGGAAGAAGTGGGAAGACCACATTTTCATGGTGGAGTTTGCTTATAACAATAGTTTTCGGACAAGTATCAAGATGTTGCCATACGAGGATTTGTATGGAAGGCGGTGTTAAACGCCGACGTCTTGGATAGAAGTAGGAGACACTAAACTTTTGGGAAAAGAAGCGGTGGTCGACGCTTGTGAATTGGTGCAGACGATTCATGAACGCATGAAAGTTGCTCAGGATCGACAGGCGAAAAATTTCAACGTACGCCACAAAAATGTAGAGCTCGGAGTAGGCAACTTGGTCTACTTAAAGATTTATTCGTTCAAAGGAATTTCACGGATTCGGCAACTCAAGAAGTTGAGTCCGAGGTATTTAGGGTCGTTTGAAGTTACTGAGCGCATCAAAGAAGCAGCCTATGTGTTGGCATTGTCCCCAGAGCTGAGTGGATTACACGATGTTTTCCATATCTCAGTGTTAAGGAAAGCTGATTTGATGACGAGAGTCCGTCCGGTTTGCGTAGAGGATTCAAAGATTCGACAGTTGCGGAATAAAGAGATTAAGCTTGTGAAAGTGCGTTGGAATAACTACGGGAAAGATGAATTCTCCTAGGAGTGCGAGCAAGCGATGCGAGAAGACTTCCTAGAACTGTTTACATCAGGTATGCTTGTTATTTTCGATAGCATGTTAAATTTTGAGGACAAAATTCTTTTAAGGGGGATGGAGTTGTAACACCCTATTTTTCATGTTAAAAGAATTTGGAGTCTTTGGAAGCTACCGCGCAGCGGTAGGTAGATACCGTCTGGTGGTAGCCCTTTTTCGACGTGTAGCTTTTGAGTTTGATGTATAGTTTCATTTAGTAGGGACTTAGCATCGATTGTTAGCACTGAGTAGCAAAAGCCTAGCAATAGCTCTACCGCTGGCGGTAGAGCAATGACCTAAGGTAGTTAACGGGCTCTCGAAGTTACCGCGGTGCAGTAGGTACCCACCGCCCAACGGTAGTGGACGGAACCAGTTTCATGGAGGTTATTTCTAGGCATCCAATCTTCTTAGAACTTATTCATGTAGCCCAAAAATGCCCTTCCGTGAACCCTAAATAGGCCAGATGGGTTCTTTCTTCCTATTTTTCCCTTTTATGGTTTGAGAGGTTAGAGTTTTGAGAGAGCTTGAAGGAGGAAGAAGAAGCATATTCCACCATTAACGAAGCTTTGGAGTTTCATTCGTCGATCCGTGGATATATCTATAGAGAGGGCTTGGAGGTGAATGCGTGCATCAGTGCTTCTACATGTTTTTATGACGAGGAAGAGGCTTCGTAAGGTAACAACATTTCTCCTCCCAGTTTTTACGATGCATGCATAACATCTATTTTGTTTATGTCTTTATTTGAGCATTTTAGCATCGGATCTCTCAAATGAGAGGGGTTTGGGTCTCCATAGTTCAAGATGAACCATCGGGTCGATTTTGTCCGTCCCCGACATACTTTTGCATAAGAAATCCGCTCTGCTAGATGATTATTCATGGTGGTTGAAGCCAAAATTGCGACCAGTTGTCCGATTCAGCGATGTTGTTTGACGTACATATTAGGGATTTTGCTAGAAATCTGGTTACGATGAAGACGTCGTTGTGATGCCCTTAATTTCGTGTGAGAATGAATGATGATTTAGTGTGGGAAAGGATATGCTTGTTGAATGCAATATGGAGGCGTGGCTTTGTCTTTGTGGTCGGTTGGCTTACCCCATAATATTGTGATTCACATATAGAGGGTGTCCCGAAAAGACAAGTCCCCTCATGTGAAAACTGGCGAGGACTCCAAGCCTTTGGACAAGCCCGGGTGATGAAGCCTACGAGCAGACAAGGTCAAACAAGGGTCCTTAGCATCAGTTGTGCTTAAATTGGTAAAATTAGCAAGAGTAATGGAGCTGATGGACAAGCCCGATGGTGTTGTGATTCATGTGCGGGTGGGGTCTTAGCGAGAGTTCTTGGCCATGGGCTTGTATGCCTTTGGGCAAAGAGAGTACCCATGTTTGTGATGATTGTGACGTGATGATTTGTGATGGTTTGTTAGAACCATATGCGTTATAGGGTTTCTTGGGTGAAACCTAAGTTTGCATAAATGTTGCATTGTAGGTCCCTTTTATTTACATGCTCAACATAGAAACATGTTTGAAGCTTGAGACACCAAATTCGGTTATTTTCTATGTTAGTTTATGTTTTATTGCATGCATACAAAGTGCTGACTTGCCAGGTGATGGAGCTCCCTAGGGTTCGCTAGGGACGGCCAAGAGGAGGGGTGTTGGTTACACAGTTGAGGTCAGTCTTTGCTGACCCAGGTTACAACAAATTTTTGCAGTGCAAGGATCGCAAGCTGGAGCAAGCTCGCCGGCCAAGAAGGCCTATGCCTCATGAAATGTATCCCCCCCTTATTATTTGTTATGTATGTTCTCATGTTATGTTTCTTTCAGTTAAATCCAGCTTGCATGCCGAGGTAGCCTAGGAGTGCTTTGGCATGTTGTATGATGAGTGTTGTTGTTATTTTGGACACTTAAATGTTGTAAGACCTTAAGTCCATTTCGGACTTCTATGCAGTTGTGGAAAACTTCAAGTCTTGTTATTTTGTTTCCGCTATCATTTTCTTTGAGTTTTAAGATAGGTAGTACTTTTATATCACTTTATAATATTGAAGTTGTGGCGTCTATATGTTGTGGAGCCCTGGCCGAACTCATAATATATGGTCATTATAGAGGAGGTATTACATAAGTACATCTAGCGCCACTACACCGGCTTGAAAAAGAGTGAGTAGAATGGTCCTCACACGATGAAAAACTTCTCGAGCCACTGGTTAACCTTATTTTGAAGCTCGTGGATCTTTAGCGATGAGCTATCGAAGTAGTCGACTCCCTCAAAGTTTTCCTTCACGGAGAACAGCTTTCGGAAGACGATGAAATAAAAAATGTCCCTGGCCTCACGCATAAAGCACATATAGGCCATCATAATTGTGACCCCATTCGTGTTATTCTGTGTGGGGATGATGTCTAAGTGTTTTAGCATTAGCTGAACCTTGGTCCATAGCGGAAGACGAATACCCATCTTGAAGTCAGGTAGGGGAAGGATGAGCTCGTCATTGAAGAAGGAATTTAAGAGCTCGCTACTGGAACATGTATTCAACATCTCTTGGTTTGAGAATAACAAATCTCATTGTGTATTTAATAATGCTTGTCATATGTTTATAGTGTCAAGAACTACAATTTCAATACTCCTTGGCATACAATGGTGAATGATGAAGATGATGCTCTAGATCGGGTGCTAATGCGACGCATTAACTCTATCATTGACAGTAGCATTGACAAAAAAGGCAACTTCGACTAGGCGGGAAAATCAACAAGAAAGGAAGGTTGGGTGGAGCCATATATAGCAATTCTACTGCAGCGCGTTAGCTACTAATGTCTGACATTAACTTATGGAATGCCCTCCATTCCACGGTTGATTGATGATCAAAAGAGGAACAAGATTTGATGGCCCAGAGGAGATAAACCTAGTGCGGCACTGTAACATTATCGCAACATGGTAAGAGGCGTTGCCCAAATTGGAGCAATGTGGCTACCAAATTTTCCTCGATCTGTGTGCCTCCTACTTTCCTAATGAGGCTACTTCCCGGTGGTAACATAAACACTGACACTAGGATTTGAATCTATTTAAAGAGTGTATCTCCTCCTTTTATGAAGCGATGACTAATACACGAAAGAGAGCCACAACTCAGATATTTTCTTAAGAGCCCTCTTCCTGAAGCTGAGAGAACTCCCAGTACTACTCGAGAAGCCAGAGAACCTAAAGGAGGAATCTACATGCCTACTTTACATGAAGGCCACACACATCGACTCCGACAACTTCGTTGGCGTGCCATCATACTTGTCTTCAAGTTCTTCGATTTTGATGGAGTTTTATTTACTAATTTCAAAAAATACGTTCAAATTTTCAAAAAACAATTCGTCCGTAACTTTCAAAAAAACAGTTCGTCCATAACCGTGAATTCATTACAAAACAAATAAAAAGAAACAAGTGTTTGAGGGCGAAGTTTCTCATTCCCCGCGGAGAGGGTTGTTTAAATCGCCGCGCCAGAGGTATGAGCTATTCCAACCAACATCGCGCGAGAGGTATGAGCTCATCCATCGATTGTCGCGTGGAACTCGCAGCTCCTCTTGATCCTTGCGGAGACCGTACCCTCGGTGTGATCGTAGATAATTTCTTCGGTCCACCGTACGTGATCGGCCACCCTCGCCACATCACAGCAAATGGAACTCTATAAGCGAGGTCTGAACTCCTCAACCCGAGAAAGCCAAGTCTCTACAACAACCATTCCACTGTTAAGCTTGCCTGTCTCCAATGCCTTCAATTGCACTTCAAGCGAGCTGAACAATGAAAGTGAGCGGGACCTCTTCTCGCTGAATGGCTAACCCGAATCCGTGAAGAATTCACTATTAGAACTAATGGTGGATGTTGGACAAATATGTTAATTATACGCGTTACTAGGTTATCATTAACATCGACTCAAATTTAGGTGATCTAATTAATTGGGTCAAATATGTTTCATATTGTATGGGCGGTTCAAATAATTTGTGGATACTGGGCGCGATTTACGTTTATATGATGAGCTTAAATATAAAACGGCCGCATATGGTTTTGCTATAAATAGGTTATGCTCCACAGATCACAAGGTATCCAATTATTATCACTCTCATTTAGTTCGAGCATCCCATCGCTGAAGAGAGCCTAGAGAGGAAGAGGAGGAGTCGTCTTCTTCTTCAGGACCTTGTAGATTTGGACGATCCGTGACCGCAACAATCCACCCTCATGAATTTAGGTATGCTTCTGCTCAAGTTTTCATCTCGATGTTTCGACTAGAGCGAATCCGTCTTCATTATGGATTCACGGATTCACCCCAATAGTAGTATCAGAGCAAACTCTATGTCGTTTCATCGAGATTTTTGGGTAGTTCTCGAATTTCTTTCTTCTCTCTTGGCAGATTTTTGTGATTTACCGCAAATTTTGTTGTTGTAATCGCTAAGCTACGAGATTGGATTAAACATCATTATCGAGCGACTGTGCTGTGGTGAATCGCGCCGACAGGTGGTGTGTATTTGTTAGCATGGCCAGATCCCTCTAGCGCCGGCGAGATCTATCATTTGTTTTTTGCGACAGAGGCACCATCGGCTTCTCTTTGTCAGAGCAGTGTCTGGCAGTGGCGGCTGCAGTAGGGCAGCTGGCGGTTACGAGATTTTTTTACAGTAGGGCGGCCAGCGGCCGGCGAGCCCGCGGCTGCCCCGCTATCACGCGCATACATGGTTCGCGAGCCTCTCGTGGAATTTTGGAAATACGCGTTACACGTATTTCCATTATTCCATATATATATTTATATATATACTCAGTCCGTCAGTCCGATTTGCTTATTGTCCCAATTTGAGGTTTCGTCTTATTTTGAATTGATTTTGGAAGATAGTTATTTATATTTTTTGATTTGTCATATTGCCCAAAATTGATTTTAATTAGGCTAAATGTAGTAGTCAAAATTGGGCATTAATATGAGTTTATTATGGCATGAAACAATCTTTTTTGGGTAACTTATATATGGACATTAATTATAATTATTAATGTGCCCAAATTTTCTCAAAATTTGTTAGTGATAATATTTCTATTATTTGGGCAACAAATTTTGAGTATATTCAATAGTTTTATCAGTGTGTTATGTTAAATTATTTAATATCATAATTAACTCTTATTCTAGACAATTTTGATTAGGGGTGCAACTCAGATCGGTTAGCTTCGGTTTCACCCAAAATCAAGAACCGGCCCATATATGTTCGGTTCTAACCTTTTGGAACCGGAACTGACCCGAGGTCCTATTGTATAGAACCAGATCTGAACCATTTATTTCGGTTCGATTCTCGGTTCTACCAATGTTTAACAAAATTTAAAAATGTCTTTTTCAACTCATGATTCATTGTAATATAAGTTTCAATATCTCAAAGTAGTTAAATCATGACTTTATATCATATTGAAATCATACAACTACGCAATTACAATAAATATTTTTTTAGCCATAAAACTATATTCTCAATTATTTTCGCGTATTTGGTCATACGACTATAATTGGTGTCTCAAAATATTTTCTTTAGCATTGATATTCGGTTCACGGGTCGGTTCTGGGTCCCCGACCCTTGGAACCAAGAACCGAACTGAATTGTCGGTTCTGATATTATGGGAACTAGACCCGAACCAAAGCTATTTGGAACCGACCCAAACAATTCGGTTCGGTTCGATTCTTGTTCAGTTTTTGGTTCTTCGGTTATTTTTGCACACCCCTAATTTTGATAATGCCTTTTCGAGCAGATTTTTGCCCATCTATGGTTATTTATTTTTATTCTCTTACTTCTTTTGGCCTTTTTATTTTTGGCATGTATTAAGAGATAAATTAACATAAATATTTTTTTTACTATAAATAATAAATATATTATTATTTTGATAATAAATATTATATTATTCCATGAACCTCAATTTAATTCATGGATTTAAGATAAATTATAAATATAAAATTGTAAGAATTTAAATATGTAACCCCAAATAAATCTTTAACCCGACTTGATCTTCATCATTTCATGCATAATTTGGCGATTAGATCAACGTAAAATTTATCAAGAAATAATAACATTATTATTATTTAGAAAATAATATATTATGCTTGGTCTATTTTTGTGAGTAAATTAATTTTAATATTTTGATAAAATAATATTTTATTTTGGATATGTTAGATATTATTTTTATTAAAATTAATGAGGCTCTAATATTTGGAAATTACAATTGCACACATTTATGCTCGTGCTTACTATGGAATAGTCAAATTTAAAATTTAATCATTATGTCAATTTTGTAATTATGTGTCTGCATCGATTAATTAAATTTGAACTTTAAAATTAAATTCATTAAATGGTGATTCAGTAATTATTAAATATCTAATTTTGCCGAATAAATTAATTGAAATGACATCCCGGCAAAGTGATCTCTCTCACGTAGATTAATTTAATTTAGAATTATTAAAATTGTAATGGGTGCGTAATTCGTGCGAATATTGATCGGTCCAAAGAAAGATTAATATTTTGTTGAATTATGCACATACATGTGGTAATAAATATGTGACGAGTATTTCATTCTCTATGTGAACAGTATGTCGGTTCAAAGAAAGACCTACTACTTGACATGACTTATCATAAGTGTTTGATTACTATACTAAGAGAATCACTTGCAATCAGCATTTCTGTCCAAAGACTAAATGTCGGTGTTTCGCTAGGTCTATTGTATTGTAATGAATTTAATTTGCGCATTATGATGTGTAATTTATTTTTGTGGGCATGAAATTAAAGTTTTTATCTTATTTTTTGTTCAGTTCAAAACTCGATTAATACAATTTCTGTTAATATTAACTCAATTTCAATACTCAATGAGACTAATTTTAAAAACTGGAAAGAAAGTATCATGATCGTGCTTGGTTGCATGGACCTAGATCTTACGCTTAGGGTTGAACCTCCCGAATTTCTTTCAGATGATAGTTCCGCTGAGGCAAAACAAAATTTTGAAAGGTGGGGGCGTTAAAATTGCATGTGTCTAATGATCATGAAGCGGAGCGTTCTAGATGGCTTTAGGGGCACAGAGGAGGGAACCCCTGCCTTAGAATTCCTTGACAAGCTTGAGAAATTTTTTGCACAAAATGATAAGGTGGAGACAAGCAGGCTTATTGTCAAGCTTGTTTCCAAAAAGTACGAGGGTAAAGAGAATCTATATGAATACATTAGGGAATTATCCTTACTTTCTTCAAAACTAAAAGCACTAAAATTAGAGCCATCGGAAGATCTACTCGTGCATTTAGTTTTGATTTTTCTTCCTGCACAATTTCGTCAATTCAAGGTTAGTTATAACTACCAAAAGAAGAAATGGACTTTTAATGAGCTCATTTTATATTGAGTGCAAGAAGAGGATAAATTAAAGCAAAAAAAAGACTGAAAATGCTCATATGACAAAGAGTTCCTCTAACAAGGGACATAAAAGGAAGAAACGAAAGCAAGTTGCAAGTGGATCTCTACAAAAAAAGCCACAAAAAGAAGAGGCTAAAGACTCTACCTATTTATTTTGTCGGGGTGGTTGACACGTGAAGAAAAACTTTGTCAAAGACGACACCTGGCGTGCTAAGAAGAGTACACTTCTCATTTTTGTTTGTTCTGAAATTAATTTAACTTTTGTACCTAAACACACTTGGTGGATATATTTCTGGTGCTACTACTCACATAAGTGTGTCTATTCAGGGTTGTCTAAGCTGCCGAAAGTCAAATGATGGTGAAATATACATCTTTGTGAGCGATGACAAATCAGTTGAAGTTGAAGCTATATACACTTTTTGATTATTATTAGAGACCGGTCATTACTTAGATTTGTTTGAGACTTTTATTGTACCATCTTTTAGATGGAATTTGATTTTTATTTTTATATTGGATAAATTTGATTATCATTATTCTTTTTAAAATAATAAATTTAGTCTTCTTTTGAATTCAAATCTTATTGGTGCTGGTTATTTATCTAATAATGATAACTTATATTTACTTAATACAATAGCTTTATATAATAAAACCTTGCACGTTAATTCAAAAGCTACTAAATGTAAATTAATTAATCATAATTCTGCTTTTTTATGGCACATGCTCTTAGGACATTTCTCCAAATGAAAAATTAAAAGACTTATGTAAGACAGAATTCTTGATTCCCTTGATTTTACAAACTTTAAGATTTGTATACACTATATAAAAGGGAAACAAACGAACATAAGGAAAATAAGTGTTGGTAGAGTTACAAATGTTTTAGAACTGATACATACTGATATTTATAGACCCTTCCCTACGACCTCTTAGAATGGTCGGCAATATTATACCACATTCATAGACGGTTACTCCCATTATGAATACATCTATCTTATTTATAAGAAGGTATAGTCACTGGACGTGTTTAAATCCTATAATGCTGAGGTGGAAAACGAACTTGGTAAATTGATTAAAGCTGTCAGATCTGATCGCGGTAGCGAATACTATAGTAGATATGACGGATCAGGAGAACAATGTTCATGCCCTTTTGCTAATTCCTAGAGGAGTGCGGTATTGTCCCTTAGTACACCATGTCTAATACCCCTACTATGAATGGTGTTACTGAGAGACAAAATAGGACGTTGAAGGATATGGTGAGAAGTATGATTGCTCATTCTTCTTTACCTCAATCCCTCTGGGGTGAAACACTTAAGACTGCAACTTATATCATTATAAGAGTCTCAACTAAAACAGTACCCAAAACCCCATATGTGTTTTGGACTGGTCAAAAGTCTGGCCTAAAGGAACTTTGGGTTTGGGGTTGTCCAGCTGAAGCTAAGCCTTATAAGGCAAATGAAAATAAATGAGACACCAGAATGATGAGCTACTATTTTTTTGGAAATCCTGAAAAGTCTAGGGGATATAAATTTTATGATCCTACTGGTAAGGTTTTCTTCGAGATTAGAAATACTTGGTTTTTTTGAAGATGTTGAGTTTGAAGGAGAAGATATGATTAGAGACTTTGTCTTTGAAGATGATTTTATTTCTCTTCCTATAGTTATTATTAATAATATTCTTGATAACATTCCTGATATTTCTTCAGTAACAAATCTGAATCAAGACATTGTTGAAGAGCATCCCATACATTCCAAAATGAACAAACTCAATAGCCTCAAAAACTTTATTATTAAGGAGTTATTAGAGAAATGAAAAGGGCAATAGTAGATAATTATATCATCTTTCTCCAAGCACATGAGGATGACCAATGGATGTTAGACGATGATCCGGTCAATCTCAATCAGACAATTCATAGTTCTAATTCGCAACAATGGATTGATGTCATAAAAGAAGAGATGGAGTCCATGAAAGGCAATGACGTTTGTGATCTTATCACATTACCCGAATGTGTGAAACTCATTGGTTGTAAATGGATATTTAAAATCAAAATAGATTCAAAGGGTAATATTAAGGTATATAAGACACGTCTTGTTGCTAAAGGATTCACTGAAAAGGAAGACATTGAGTATAAAGAGACTTTCTCTCCACTTTCATCGAAAGACTCTTTCAAGGCTATTATGACTTTAGTAGCGCATTTTGACCTTAAGCTACATTAGATGGATTTTAAGAAGACACTTCAATGACGACGTTGATGAGACAATTTATATGGTTGCAACAAAATTACATTGAGTCTGGAGACCTAAATCAAATGGTTTGCAAATTATAGAAATTCATCTATGGACTCAAATAAGTGTAAGACCCCTTTTTTTGCTATGCTATCGAGTCTTACGCCCAGAACTGCCATTTTGCAGTGACACCGACACTCAGGAGGGTCACCACTACAAAACGCGGATTCTACCAGCATTAACGATCATTCAAGAAGTAGAAGTACAACAGATCAGACAATTAAGTCTAGTCCACAAAATCACAACATATATATGAAATAGAAATCACAGCAAGTCCACATGTTAATATAATTACTGAAGCAGATCAGTAAGGTAGGAATATAAACGGGCTTATTCTCGGTACAACAAATCCTCACTACAACCCTCTCACGGAAAATAGGTAAAGCTAACACTCACAGAGCCAGAGACTGGTACTCCCGTACTAGATTGGCGTACCTCCATGTGCACCGTACTCTACTGGTGCTACATCTCCTGCTGCTCCTTGTCCCCCATCCAGAGTCCCTAAAATGTTTGGTCCACCCACCATTAGTCAAAAGACTAATTCGAATTTCCCCCACCCCTCCCCTAGTGACTCCTAGGCACTGTGCGGGAGGAATGATGGGAAAGCTATGATGGTGGAGAGTAGGAACAAGGCAGGTGGCGGTGGAGCTATCTAGCATGTATATTATAACATTTATAGTGCTATAAAAGTAAATGCAAGCTAGAAATTCTATAATAAGGAAGCAGTAATATAATCAAGTAAAGTAGAGCAGTAAGTACATGTAAGGTAAACAATGAAATGAGTAACCTTAACTTATATGAGTGCTCATACAAACTTATAAGTTAAGGGGTCTTTTGCAGGGCTCCCATTGTATAAGCTATCTCATACTAGTTTATACGATGGGGTGTTAGGTTTAATGCAGGTATGAGTGTTATGATATGTTATGCCATAAATCATGCAAGTGTAAAACACGCACACGACTCTATGCGCACAAACCTTTAGTTCCCCCATTTTGGAAGCTAGCTTCACTCCTAGGAGCCTCCAGAGTGGCCAACGGATACAATGGGTTCGGGCCACCCCACTCCTAGACGGGTATTCACACTACCAGGCCTAGCCCTTACGTACGCCTCTGAAGGACACACCCGAGTCACCATGTACTATGTTGACCAACCGTCAGTCTTTTCCTTGGCTAAGTGTAAACCACACCCGCCGAGTCATCGTATCGACGTTGGTGTGAACGACCATCAAATACCAAATACCCACCACTTTATGCACATGTACACATGTATTCTCAAGCCTTCGGCTCCCCAGACCAACCTATTCGTAACAACTACCTTCCGAGCCTTCGGCTCGCTAGGCTAACTTGTCTATTTCCATAACCACCGAGCCTACCGCTCGGATAACTTAATCAAGCTAACCTCTCAAGTAACCGGGGTGATTGAAAGTGAAGTCCTAATATATCTAATTGCTCTTAAATTTTTAATCCTACGGTTTAAGGTTAACTTTGGACTGTCTAGGGCATTCCCTGTGAATGGCTCTCGGGGGCACTAGGAACTACGATGGGCTGAATCCCAAAGCTCTCTTTCACAAGGTACTTATTATTGTTGGTATCTACCCATGGCCAATCCAATTTAATGTTATACTAAATCCAACCCTAGTGTATTTTGACTCTCTCTCTCCCACAGGAAAGACGATCTTTCGTCGATCCCGATCACCTCTTAAAACTAGTCAACCCAACACCCTCCCCATCATGACTCCTAATGTTGAACTCATTTTCACCTTACCAAATCAGTACACTACTAACCCCAACTCCCTATGTCCATCCTACATGTTATCACAATTCTGCAGTTTTACTATGTGCAGACCAACCTAAGCTATATGATGAGCATGAGTGGAGACCCCTTTAAATATTCATTAAAATGCCCTATAATTATTACTAACGGTCTATAATGTCATATTTAGACTAAATCCAGAAACTTGTAATTTTCCTAATTAATTTAGCATTTATTAAATTTTTCCCAAAATTAGACCATGGGTGGTTTTGAACATGAAGTACTAGATTTCCTTAAGTTATGGCCACCCAAAAATTATGAACACTATATGATACCAAAATATCAGAAAATACTAAGTTTCACAAATTTTTATAAATGTATTAGCCTCTAATTAATTAATTCAAGATAATTGCAATAAATAAAGGTGTAGATGGAAGTACCACCAAACATTATCCAAAAATTACACAAAAAATACCAGAGATTTAATATGATCATAAAATATTACTGACTAAGTTTCATACAATTCCAAGGTTAGCAAGCTATATAGAAAATACTTCAAATAAATCCCTAATAGGGCACTTTATAAAGAAACATACTTGTAATCTTTTCCAAACAACATGTAATAATTTCTCAAGCTTTAATATGCCCTAAAAGGTTCTCTAGCTAAGAAAACTTAATTCTCTTGCAAGATATAGTATTTATTATCTATTCATCAAGACAAGGTGCACTAGTTCACTTAAGACATGAAGTACAATGAGATAATGTTTAAACATTCCAAATTACTGACTAATGCATATAAATGATATTTAATCAACATTTCTTGAGTTTCATAATATTCTAAGTTAATTTAACCATAATTACTTCAAAATCATCAAAAGGGCAGCTTGAATGATTATAACTATAAGTATGATCTACTGTCCTCCAAACATCCTATAATAAATTCCAGAGGCTCATATTGCTATAAAAACTCTTCTGCCAAAATTTCATAAAGATCCATGGTCATATGACCTTTCAATTTTTCCATAAAGAGGTATATGCCTAACTAATTTCCAATTGATTAAAGTTGTGTGCATGTGTCTAAATGTCACCAAATTTCTTCCTGGGGCTTTTTACCACCCTAAGATCACATGGACAAAACTCCAAGTCCATACAAGGACATATCACCCTATGTCCTTCACAAACCCCCAAGGTTCAACTTTAGGATTTGAACTAGGGTCCTAGGGCAAATCCACCCTTATCCACCCCAAACACCAAGTGAGGGTATTTTAACTGACCTTGAGGCTCTGGCCAAAGTCTCATCCATTTTGGGTGAGAATTGGCCCCTCCATGCCCCAAGCACCATTTTTCCCTAATTTACCCTTAAGGGACCAAACTTTGATCACACCAATAACTATTCAAATCAACCCCAAATTGGATGAAATGTTTACCAGGGTCATATCATGACTTTATTGGACAACCAAAAAAATTTTGGTTGGTTTTGAGGTCATTATACCCCTTAATTAATTCATACCTATTTTATTAAATTTTTACAAAAACTTATAGGAAAATATTTTCCAAAAATTTCCATTTTTGGATATGATGAGTGTGACTCTATAACTAGCCTATGGTACAAATTTCAAGGCATTTTCCTATCTGGTTTAGTGGGGGCACTCAGATTAGTCTCTGGTCAAGCCTTTGTATAGGTTGCACCATATTGAGTGATGTGGTCAGAACACTGACCCAAATGGGTTAAAATTAATTTTAAAATAAACTAGACATCAAGGGCTACAACTTTTATATTAAACATTTTTCCAAAAAAGGTCTCTAATTATTTTTAATAAATCAAACCATTTATTAAGTAATAGAATTGAATTAAAATGAAATATTATTAAATTGATCATGCACGAATCTTGGCGCGGGATGAGCGGCATCCGTTCATCTTCTCCGTGAAGCCAACGGCCAAGATTGGCCTGTCCTGGGCGAAGTTTGCCCATGAATTCCCGGCTACCCGCACCTCTTCCTGGCCGGACACCGCCACCACTACCTTCGTTGAGGTGGTGGCTGGCGATTCGCGGTGGTTGGCCGGCCGGAGGTGGTCGGAACAGTGGATGGTGATTGGAATTTAAACTTGAAAAATCAAGCTTTTGGCTTAGCCGATTTGGGGTCAATTGATCCCAAACCTTGCGGCCAATGGATAGAGATATATCCACTGAGAAAGGAGAAGAGGATAGGACCTTTTGGGAGGGCTGGAGTCGGGCTGACCGTCGTATCGCCATTGTCGGAATTGGAGATTTTGGGTGCTCTACAACTGCACTACATAAAGGCTCGAATTCTTTAGAAAAAAGGTGGAAATGGCTGCTGGGGGTCTAGGGAAGCTTTTAAAATGCTCAATTAGGGGAGAGGAAGGCCCATGGCTTCAATGCCATTAATGGCCATGAATGGTGGTTCTCGGCCAAGTGTGGTTCAATGCACCCAGCCACTGAAAGGGCCTGAAAAGCCTCTTAATATTCTCAACACTGATGGGGGAGATGAATCAAGCCATAGGGATGAAGAGAGAAGGCCATTGGCCTTCCAAGCCATGAATGGCCTCTTTCCCCTCACTTTCTCTCTCCTCCATTAAAGGGAAAATGGAGCTTTCTCTCTCTTAGTCACTATTTGCATAAAATGAGTTGCATTTTGGATAATTCTACACCTCATGAAGCTAGTGGATCACCTCAATTGGGCTAAGCCCAAATGGATTGGGCTAGGTTAGGCCAACTTGAGCTAGTTTGACCTAAACCTAGGTTGAGTTGACTCTGGACAAATTGACCTTTTGGGTTGACCCCAATGGGTCCTTAGTGACTCATTGGCCTCCCCTAAGGTCTAGGAAGGGTTGGGTAGGGTTGGTTTGGCACCTTGGAGGCCACTTGACCCTTAGTAAGGGTACTTTGACCATTTTGGGGCTAGAGTTGACTTTGGTCAACTTGACCTCATTAGTTGACCTCAATGGGTCTTTGGTTACTCATTGACCTCCTTTAAGGGTTAGGAAGGTGTAGGTGTGGTTAATTTGGCTAAGGGAAGGGTAACTGGCCCTATATAGGTTAGTTTGACCCATTTAGGGTTAGGGTTAACTTTGGTCAACTTGACCCCTTTAGCTGACCCCAATGGGTCCTTGGTGACCCATTGACCTCATTTAAGGGTTAGGAGTGTTGTGGTGGGGTCCTGGAGTCAAGTTGAAGCCCTAAGGTCAAACCCTACAAGTGGTTAAAAGAATGAGCTAATTGTAGACCAAGGTGATCTCACCTTCATTCCTAGGTTCACTTGGTCTTCTTGGGCTTCCTAGGGTTTTGTCATGACCTAGTCATGACAAAACAACTCTCAGGGGTCTAGTAGTTTGAGGGATGTTACATAAGCATCTCGATAGTGCTATTTCAAATTTCATCAAGTTGTTGTATTTTTCGGGTTTGAGATGAACGTTGTTGATGATTGTAAATATATATTTCTTGCCTTATATGAGGACGACATCTTGATTGCCAACAATGATATAGATATACCACATGAGACCAAGAAATTTCTTTCAAAGAAATTTGAAATGAAAGATCTTGGCAATGCCTCTTATATACAAAGCATACAGATACACTGAAATCACACTCAGGGTATACTTGTGTTATCGCAGGAAAGTTATATCGATAAGGTACTCAAAATGTTTGACATGTAAGACTGTAAGACAGAAGATACTCTTATAGCTAAGGGAGACAAATTTTATCTCACTAAATGTCCCAAAACTAAAGTAGAGGAATTGGAGATGCAAAAGCTTCCTTATGTATTAGTTATAGGAAGTCTTATGTATGCTTAAGTATGTACACATCCGGATATTGCATTCATAGTTGGAATATTGGGCAAATATTTTAGTAATTCAAGATTGGATCATTGGAAAGCAGCCAAATGGGTCATGTGATACCTGAAAAGTAGAAGGCTTTCATGCACACTTATAGAAGATCAGATCAGCTAGAGATCATTGGGTATTCTGATTTGAACTGTGCTAGATGTCAAGATAGTAGAAGATCCACTTTAGGCTCTATATACGTTTTGACTGGAGGAGCTATATCATGAAAAAGTGTCAAGCAGACACTCATAACTTCTTCAACCATGACAAAAGAATTCATAACGTGCTATGAGGCATCCAATAATGGGATATGACTGCAAAATTTTGCTATTCTGCGTATTTTGGATGACATTGAAAGACCACTCAAGTTATTCTATGATAATAAGTCTGCAGTAATGTATTCCAATAACAACAGAAGTACCTCTAAATCTATGCACATAGAGATTAAGTTTCTGATTGTTAAAGAAAGAATTTAGAATCGTCAGATGTCTATAGAGCATATTGAGACAAACTTCATGCTAACAAATCCCTTACTAAGGGATTGACACCAAATGTCTTTCACGAGCACACTGCTCATATGAGTATCATATTGTTCGAGGATATGTTGTATTGGTGGAAGTTTTTATTTTTGTATGCTTATTTATTTTTACATTTTTTATAATTATTATTTTGCAGAATAAAGTATTTATTATTACACTCTGAATCGCACTCAGGGCCCCCCCCAGCTCGGCTCCAGGAAGGACTCCAGGGTCTTCGGGGAAAGAAGGGGTGAGTGGCGAGCTCGCTCCAAGGATTCATCGGCCTGACTGACTACAGAAAGCTGCAAGAATAGTTGAACAATAATGTAAAGGGGAGTACACCCGGGGAACTACGGATGAGAACCAATAAAGGATGACTTGCCCGAAGAGCTTGGCTCCTTGAAGGAGAGTCGAGGTTGGGGCATCTTCAGATTTTTACCGTGACCCAAAGGCTGTATTCGGGGTGGAATAAGGTTGAAGCCTGGCACTAGGATAATTTCGGCACCATCCCTTGAAGTCTTGGCAAGCTGAGAAGAGGGAACGCGGGACGGCGAGTTCGGTCTTTGCGAGCTCAACCCCAGAGTCCCGAAGGGCGGGGATGGGTCCCGTTGGCGAGTCTCCGGAGCCATGAACCGCGGGTTGGCAGGAAGAGTATCGGCCCGCGGAGAGGTGACCTCGCCGCCCCCCTCCCGGCTATCCTGGTCGGCGCAGAGGTCAATAAAATTCCCCTCCTTCCCAGGGGCAGGCAGGGTAGAGGAGCCCGTCTCAGGCTCTAGGGCCATTTTTAAATCTTGGAAGGTGCGTTCGGATGCCTCTGCATCTGGCTACGCCCTCTTGGCTGAATTGGACTCGGTCGGGATGCCCCGCGGGATGTTAAGAGGAATGGAGGTTAGGATGGCGATGCGGGCAGAGGAGACCTCGCAAGCCACTCTTGGAGCTCCTTGGGAAAAGGCATCTCGACAAATTCAGAGCGAAGGGGAGTGATAAAGGTCACCCAGGTACGCAGGCGCATATTTATAGCCGTTGGTGGAACCCGCCGAAAGGTTCCCTTACTCCTGCCACACTCGTTGAATCCCGTGGGGTTGGATGTTTCTTTCCGAGCTTGTACAAACCTCGCAAAGAGCGGGGATTGTGTACAACCCCGTATCCGGCGAGTGGGTCAGCAGGAGCCAGAATGGCCAAATCAAGCAGTCTGAGTCCCTGGCCGAGCTCGGCAGGAGGGAGAGTTCGGCATTCTCTGGCTCGCCCAGGAGGGGTGAGATCCCTTGGGGAGGCGAACTCGTACTCGCCAAGCTCAGCTCGCCAAGTCCAGTTTGTCGAGCTCTGGGTTATTCGTCGAGATCTGGGCTGTTCGTCGAGATCTGAGTCGCTCGCCGAATTCGAACCGCTCAACATGCCTACGACGTGCGAGTAGGGAAGGCCGGGCCCGTACTCGCCCAAGGCCGAAGATAGGCGGCAAGTGCCTGCTCCATCGAGCACTCACCGCCCTTGCCGAGTAGGGTCCGTTGAGGGCTACTCGCCTAGTGACCTGTGAGGCATTTTTACCATTTCGCCCCCGCTGGCCTGCCCATAGCCATTTGGAACAGCGGAGTTGCGCTGTTGGCAGACCCAGTTGGGCTGCACATAGCTGCTCAAAAAACGGAGGTTGGCTATTTGCAGGCTGTTTTTCAGAAATCTATAAATAGGACCCAAGGGGTACCTCAGAAGGCATACTTACCTGCCCCCCTAGTCTCTTAGCGCTTTCTGAGGTACATTTGCCCGACATTTGGCAAAGGAGGGGAAGCACTCAGTGATCTTTCGGGTGTGTGGTGGGTCCTCCACGTCGGGCCCTTAGTCTAGCCCCTTGTTCTTTTTCCTTGCTGTTTTTCTTGCAGGAGAGAAGTAGGTGCGCGATCATCCCTTCCCCAAGGGTGAAATCCATCGAGACCGAGTTTTCGGTTTCAACATTTTGGTGCGGTGAGCGTGGAGCGTGGTTAGCACAAAAAATCTTCAGCGAGCTCAATGGCAGGAGAAAGGAAAGGATCGGACAGGGGCGACTCGCCACCCCCTCCCCCTCTCGCCACAATGGGGATATTTGAGGACTTCAGGAAGGAAGTACTCGGCTTGGTCAGATTCATACTCGACACGCATGCTGAGTTCTCGACTCAAGCGGTCCCTGTTCTTGCGGCTCCAGCCCTTGGCGAGGATGCACCCGGCAGGACAGCTGGGAAGGAGGTCACCGAGGAAAGGAGAGACGGTGAGTTACCCAGGCGGGTGCTCTTCCCCGGCTCGGCGAGCAGCGGCAGGTTCGACGAGATGGGGGTACGAGATCCCCTAGCTCGCCCGGTAGGGGGGTAGCCCCTTAAACGAGCTGGTTTCTTCTGCTCCGGTTCCGGAGGGGTTCAGGGAGCCTGAGATGTCTTAATACACCGGGAAGGGAGACCCGTTCTAGCACATCCAGTGGTTTGAGGACGTGGTCTCGATACGACAGATGTCGGATGGATTCAAGTGTAGGCTCTTCGCCATCACCCTCAAGGAGAAGGCGAGAGAGTGGTTATAATAGCTGTCGGCCAATTCAATCTATTACTTCAAGGACCTGCGCAGGGGGTTCATGCTGAGGTTCACCACTTCCAAGAGAAGGAAGAAGGAGTCGGAGTCCCTATTCCACATCAAGCAGGGGGTGAACGAGACCCTGGGGAGCTACGTCGATTGCTTCTAGGAGGAGGTCACCCAAGTCCAAGAGATACCAGGGCATACCCTGATGATGGCCTTCACCTAGGGCTGCAACAGGGTTTCTTTGGAATGGAGCTGAAGAGGGTGCTGCACCTCTCCTACGAGGAGTTGATGGAGAGGGTGGCAAGATAGGTCGACGGGGAGACATCGAACCCGGAGTTTGCCCGGAAGTTATCCAGGTGGGCTACGCAGGAGGAAAGGCCCAGAGGGGGCAGAGGTCAGGAGGAAAGGAGAGCTGAACCCTGGCAGAGGGAGTAGCAGCAACAGTAGTAGCCCAGGTGGGGGCGTCAGGAGCTGAACCATCGGCTAGGTTGGAGGCTGGAGTGGCAAGACCAAGGGCTGAGGAGAGGTCATCATGGTGGGGATAACCGCTAGGGAGGCTAGGGGCAGTTTTATCCTCTAGGCGGGAGGCAAGACTAGAGGCCACCTTTCCCCGACCAGAAGCAGGCTATGGCGATAGCCATGGGGGAGAGGAAGAGAGTAGCATGGAAGAGAAGAAGGGAGATTAGGGTGGAGCTGCCCTACTGTGAATTCCATCAGGAGGAAGGGCACGCCACGGCCACGTGCCCGGAGTTCCTCGAGATGAGAGGTAACAGGGAGCAGCAACAGCAGCAAGACCGCTATGGAGTGCGGATCGAGGAGTTCCTACCTCGGGCAGAGGACAAGTGTGAAGACCGGGTAGATGTGGGGACCCGGGGAGGAATCAGAGTGATCCACGGGGGGTGGGAGTCGAGGCTTCCCGAAAGGCAAGTCTCCACACCATGTACCACAGGAGAGTTGGATCCACATCTCAGACCCCACCCCCGGAAGAGAGAATCACCTTCTTAGTCAAGGATATGTCAGGTCATAAGGACCCCTTTTGCGATGCGCTGGTCATCCAAACGACCATCGAATATTTCACAGTCTCCCGAATCCTCGTCGATAATGGGAGCTCGGTCAATGTCATCTTCAAGAAGTCGTTCGACGTAATGAAGGTGGAGGCCAAGAGGGTGCTGGCCTCGGACGGGCCCCTGTTTGGCTTCTTAGGGGAGAGGAAGGAAGTCGAAGGAGGAGTGGGACTCCATGTCTCTCTGGGGGGGCAGTCCCGCACTTGCAAGTTCTTTATCGTGGATGCCCTCAGCAACTACAGCACGATCTTCGGGAGGCCCCTCATCAGCTCCTTACGGTTTGTCCCCTCGTCCATCCACCAGTTCCTGAAGTTCAACGCCGAGGGGGTCCAGATCCAGGTCCGGGGAGATCCCAAGGTAGCGAGGGAGTGCTATGTCATGGCAGTGAACTCCATCTCTTGGTAGGAAGGGGCTGAGGAGATGAGGCGGAGGATGGAGGAGGCAGAGCAGGAGGCTGACAGAGAGGATATAGAGGTAGAGAAGAGTCGCACCCAGGTGCAGGTGGCAATAATAAGTTCAGGGATCGACCGAGGCGATGACCGTGGAGTAGGCTGAAGAGGAATTCCTTGCCCCAGGAGGGGTGAACGTTGAAGAATGGGGGGAGCAGTCTCGCCTGGAAGCAGCAGAGGAGGTCGTGGAGATGGAGGTTCTCACCTTGGGAGACAGGGTGGAGAAGTTTCGCGTCAGCGGGGGGCTGATCCCAGAGGCCCAAGGCAGGATGTTGGAATGCATCCAGAAGAACGTGGACATCTTCGCTTGGAGCGCACCGGAGATGCCAGGGATCGATGCTGACGTGGTCTGCCATCGCCTCAACTTGGACCCAGAAGCTTTCCCCATCCAACAAAAGAAGAGATCCACGGCGGACAGGTTGTCCGAACCGATCTGTGAGGAGGTAGCCAAGCTTCTCAAGGCTATCTTTGTATCTGAAATCCAATACCCCGGCTGGGGCTCCAATGTAGTAATGGTTAAAAAGGAGATGGCTCGTGGCGTATGTGTGTTGATTTTTCTCTTCTTAATAAATCATGCCCCAAGGATTGTTACCCCTTGCCTCGGATCAACGCGCTGGTTGATTCAGCCATCGGTTTCCCTGTAATGAGTTTTTTAGATGCATTTTCAGGTTATCACCAGATCAGGATGCACCCCTCCCCCCCTCGACGTCAAATATGTCTCTTTCATCACTGGGGATGGGTGCTACTGCTATAAGATGATGTCCTTTGGGGTAAAGAACGCAGGTGCAACCTATAAGAAGATGATGGACAGGTTCTTCCGAGAGAAAAGGGAGAGGAACTTGGAAGTGTATGCTGATGACCTCATGATCAAGAGTCGGGACGTTGACTCTCTTCTACAGGATTTGGAGGAAACCTTCGCCACCCTGCGCAAGTATAAGATGAGGTGAACCCCCTGAAGTGTGTCTTCGGGGATAGTAGGGGGAGTTCCTAGGCCACCTTCTCACCCCTCGTGGGGGTAGAGCCCAATCCTAACAAGGTCCGAGCAATCATGGAGTTGGGTTCACCTCAGAATGCTAAAGAAGTGCAGAGGTTGACAGGGAAGTTGGAAGGGTTGAGCAAGTTCCTCTCCCGGGTCGGAGAGAAGTGCTCTCCCTTATTCAAGACTTTGAGGGGAGGCCAGAAGTTCGAGTGGACTTCGGAATGCGAGGATGCATTCTGGGCCCTAAAGAAACAATTGACTCAGGACCCTGATGATCATTTTCACAAAGCCTAACCTTGATGCGGAGTCATTCTACGTTTTATCGTAACTATGTAGATGGGCATAAGCTAGATTGAATTATTTTTCAGGCAAGTGCACCTATCAATCATAGTATAAGAGAAGCTTACATCTCGTATCATATTCCACAGGGTCCTTTCAATTACTTGTACTCACTCTCACTCTATTATCATACCTACATTTAAAATTTCGTTCTAACATAGATTAATCCTAACTATGACTACTTGGATAAAAATTATATTGGAGAGTTACAAAAATAATTTCAAGCCGAAAGTTAAAGGCGTTCAATGAACATCATCATTTTATGTAATCATGTCATAACAAAACTATCAAATTCATTGTATTGTAAAGGGTTAAACTAATTATCAAATTCTCTCTCGAGCAATTTGAAATTTAAATCTAAGTTAAGTAAATCTTCTCTCGAACAATTTTTACAATACTCAAATTTGCATTGAATGAAATACCCTATCTACTACATAGATTCATGGAACTTTATCTCTAAAATACCATAATTCCATCATTTCGTATTCTAATTTTCCAAGAAACTTATCTCTCGATCATGAATTTTAGATTACAAAGAGAAATAACACATAAATATGAAGATTTAACCATCATCCAAAGAATCCAATTTCTCAATCTAGACATTTGGAATAAAAGTAAATAATCATTCATAACAAGGATAATTCTCAATGTTTGCAAACCCATATACGAACAAAATACCATGAAATTGATTAAAACAAGAAGATACATGATTACTAATTTGTTCAAACACATTGTTCATGAAAATTAAAAGATAAATAAAGTTGGATTACCAAGAGAGATACAAGATTAAATGAGATAAATTGAAGAATAAATGCATACGAATATCTCTTTCAAGCCTTCCTTCTCTTGGGTGCTCCACTTTCGTTCTCCAGAAAATCTCCAAATAAAATTGATCCAAAAGTCCAGAATACAATTTTTCTCCAGGTTTTTATAGTCTCATAGCAAACATGGTCGAACACGGGTTCCGACACGGTCGTGTTGCAGGCCGTGTCGGAAGTTCCAAGGCAGTTCCACACGAGCAGACGTGTTTGGTCATGGGCCGTGTTGGATGACACGGGTACTGACACGGCCGTGTTGTAGAACACGGCCGTGTTGTTCTTCATGTTCTTCGGACACGGGTAGGCCGGATTTAATTCTTCACTTTGTCCCGAGAAGGACACGGTCTGGACACACGGGCGTGTTCATACCCGTGTGAACAAATAGTTCCAGCTAGGATAGAACACGGGTAGGAACACGGGCGTGTTCCTACCCGTGTTCGACCAATTCTTCTGCTTTGATCAGCCCTCCTGGTCCCGTCAACTCCCCTGTTTGCTCTAAGACTTTTAGTTCCACTGATTAGTCGTACTTGCATTAGAAAAATGACGTATTAAGTGGGGAGTTCAATACATAAAATAGTAAAGACTCTAACCTATGCTCTACTATTCATGACAATACCAATTCTCAACTATTTTGCACAATTACTTGAGTAAAGAGGTAGAAAACAGTGGACATGATTACAATTATGATAGTCAGAATCTATCATAATTGTACTCATCAAATACCCCCAGACTTGAGTGTTTGCTTGTCCCTAAGCAAACTAATTCAAACAATTGAGTTACCGATACATAATTCTACTTCCGCACACTGATTGTTTTGAATTCAAATAGAAATTTGATGCTGTAATTGTATAGGAAATAGTATAGCAGACTTTTCTAAATATAACTTTTTCTTAAAAATTCCTCCAATACATATCTTAACTATTTTTCGCTCTTTCTTAGAATTAGGATTATAGTTATCCATTACTATTGTAAGGAGAAAAGAATAATCTTAATAACATATGCATTAGTCTTTCAAAACTTAAACATACCTCTATTGATAATCATACACTTTCCTTTACACACCCTCTCCATAGCACTAATGAGAATTAGTAAAGTTGGATCCATAGGACTTGTATGGTGGTGTAACCTTTTTGGCTTAGTATAGGTAATTATAGGTGGGGTAAGCAACTAAAAAAAATAACTCGATGGTTTTTTTTTTCTTTGCACACCTAGATCACAATTGAGCCCTTGGTATGGTCAATACCTTAACAAACATTGATATTCTACGAGCACCCCCAGACTTTGCACGTATTATACTTCCCATATTTTTTTTTCTTTGTTTCTTAACCAAAGGTCCATAGTAGGGATCATTCTGAATGGGTGCAAAGTCACACTCACTCAGGCCACATATCACTATGTTTTTGTTTTTAGGGATTTCATAGTAGGGATCATTCCGAATGGGTGCAAGTGTACACGCACTCAGGCCACATATCACTATGAAAATTCATTTCATGACGAACTCAATGATAGGTGTGCTACTAGGTGAGGATTTGCCTTGGTGAATTTTAGAGTTGGAATATCACAAAAATATAGGGATAAGGTCCAAATTGGGTGAGCAAGGGTATAATGTTTAAGGTTTTGGGATGTGAACGGCTCAAGCTATCCAAAAGGAGGCCTAAGTCATTTCCACCTTTACTAATTAACATGTGCAAAAGGTTTGAGGATCGTTGGTTAGTTCTAGACACCAATAGAGAAAAGTTTTGTTATTTTATTTTGATCTCCTAATACACAATTATCAAAATATTGCATTCATCGACTCACTTTAGTATAGATAAATATATTTTCTAAAATGGAGTGATTATTAGTTAATAATTTAAAGGACAATATTTTTAAACCAAATTTTATGGAGAAAAGTAGGCTAATGAATTTCTATACGTAGTTACTAATCAACAAATTTAAACACGAATTCGGTTTAATCAGTGTGCGAAAGTAAATTAGATAGTTATATTCTCAATGAGTGAAGTACGGAAAGCTTAAAGAAAAGTAATAGAATGCTGTGATAGAGAAATAGAGTACTATGATAGAGATAATATTAGTAACTGTAATCATGCACCCCACTATCAACACCAATACCCCCAGACTTGTGTTGCAATGTCCTCATTACAAAAAAAAATTAAAAACAAATTGAGGTTATTATTGCACCAGGATAGAGAGAACTGATGATCATGAATATAAAGGAGCACAGAACAAAACAATGAGCAAAAAAAAATTACTTCTAGATATACTGCTAATACAAGATCATGATCATATCAATAAAAAGGATACAACGATACAGGGATATAAAATAAAAAATACATAGGTGTATCATCCTGGTCAGCCGGATCATCCTGAGTGCGAGATCGATGAGGAGCTGCTCGTGGTGGGCTAGTAATACCTAAGTGTTGCCGGATCTGATATATGACGTCCTCAGTCCGCTGCTGCGTCTCCTCGATACGCTGAAGGCGCGGCGATAGCTGAGTGTCAAAGAAGCGCTGGATCTCCTATGCATATCGAGACTGCCGCGGAGGCTGGGCAGAAGAGGACTCCCCCTGAGTATACGTCGAGCGGGGTGGGGGGAATGAGAGGCTCATCGAGGTATGGATCTATCTCCTCGTCGTCGTCGTGGACATGGCGTCCACGACTCGCAATGGTGTAAGTAATCCCACCCCGACCTTGACGAGCTGAAACGAGGCGGATGGATCGAAGACTTGCCATGGTGATGGGCATAGTATTTGCTACCACCGTCATCGGGGGAAGAGGCAAGAATATGCCCATATTCCTTGCCAAGCGCGTAATGTAAGGGGCTACACAAATGGACCCGACGCGGGAGTTCTCCGCCTGATGAAGAATGAAGTGAGCAAGCATATAACCTAAGTGGATGGGGTAACGGGCTGTCATGCTTTGCAGATAAAGGATGTCCTGTCAGCTAACTACGCCGGAGCTTTCGCCCCGGCCGCTCAGAGTATGGCTAAGCAGATGATGAACGTAATGTACGGCGGGGGAAACCAGCTTTGAGGCCTTAGACCTCTTGGCTTCGTAGGGCTCGGTGTCAAAAGAGAGACGGCGCCAAATATCGCCCGCCTGGTCGCGACTTGGGAGACTAAAATTCAGATCAGAGTAGGCATCACTAAAGAGGAATGCCTCTTCGTACACTCCTAAATGTTGTGTAAATTGGATGAGAGATAGCGTGTAGAAGGTGCCTCCTACCCGGAAGGAGATATTCCCCTCGGTTGGTCTTCCATTATCGGTCATGGAGGGTCGAAGGTTTAAATAGAAGGTGGACAAAAACTCGAGCGTGAGTTCGCGGAAACCTAACTCTTCTATTTCAAAAAAACCTTGCCACCCTATTACAGAAATTAATTCCTTAACATTTGCAGTAAGACCGATGGCTTCCAAGACGTCCCAGTCGATCATTCGTATGTCCTGAAATTTCTTTGCTTGCAGGCGGTTATAGCAGTTAGTATGCACTGCATCCGTGAAAACTAAGGGTTGAACGACATCGCGTCTTTCAGTAGACAGCGCTTGAAGTTCCGGTCTACGTCGGCGACCGCCTTGGCTACGTGAAGATGACATGATCTGAAAATAAAGGAACAAAATATTCTAAAGCGAATGAAGATGGAAAAAAAATCAAATACATAAGAAGAGATCTTATGGATAGAAACCCAGGAATTATACCGATGATGTAAATAGCGAAACGACGAGGCGATTGTACGAAATTGGGGGAGCTCCGGCTGTACTGGTTGCAGGAATAAAAGGGGAGAAAGTGGAACTGATGGAATGAAAGAAGTCGAACACGGCCCCTATAAAAAGAAGTCGAACACGGGTGTACACACGGCCGTGTGTGCACCCGTGTTAGGGAATCGACGTGGGCGGGAAACACGGTCTCCAAGGAGACGTGTGGTCATTTCGCGGGAACTGCTCGTGCCAGTGGACACGGTCAACAACACGGCCGTGTCCACAACCCGTGTGGTCAATCTGACAGGTGGTTGGATCGGACACGGTCCACAACACGGGTGTGTGTGGACCCGTGTCCTTCTCTGGATGAAATCGCTTTAATTGGCCTTATCGACATGGGTGTGCACATAGTTGGGTTAATAGCCGTGTTCATTAAAACACGGCCACAAACACGGTTGTGTGGAGACCCGTGTTATGCGCTAGCATAACATTGAAATGGCGATGAATGACACGGCAGCGCACACGGGCGTGTATTTGCCCGTGTGGTGCTCTGTAAATTTCTGCCTTTCCTGGTTTAAATAAGGTGCACGGCTGGGTGACTGCGCGTGTGCTCGACACGGCTAAGTACACGGCCGTGTGCTTGGCCGTGTACTCTTCTTAAATAATGATTTCTCCTAAGTTCTTTATTTTATTTTATTTTATTTTTCGGGGTAGAAATTTAAATAAAGTTTTCATTAAAATTTTTATAAACTATTTAGACAAGTTACTATTGAATTATATATATAGTTTCTTAGTCTAGATGAAGGCAGGATTCTAGGCGAGCAGAAGCTTGGGGAAGTGCACTATTATAAAGTTTTAACCGGTGCCCGTTGACTTTAAAATCTCCTTTTTCAGGGTGAGTTAGTTCGGCGGTGCCATAGGGGAAAACTTTTTTAACTTGGAAGGGTCCGGACCACTTAGACCTAAGCTTCCCTGGGAATAGACGCAGCCTAGAATTAAAAAGGAGAACCTGGTCACCCTCGTTGAATGTTTTGGTTTTTCGGAGGTGACGGTCATGAAATAATTTGGTTCTCTCCTTATAAATTCTGGAGTTCTCATATGCCATAGTCCTCCATTCGTCTAGTTCGTTAAGTTAAAGCTTGCGTTTTCCCCCTATAGAATTAGTATCAAAATTTAGAGATCGTATTGCCCAATATGACTTGTGCTCTACTTCTATAGGTAAGTGACAGGATTTACCATAGACTAATCTAAAGGGGGTGGTTCCTATAGGTGTTTTAAATGCGGTCCTATAAGCCCATAAATAATCGTTTAGTTTCCTAGACCATTGTTTTCTATTCCCTTCTATAGATTTTTCTAGGATACGTTTAAGTTCTCTATTGGATACCTCAACTTGACCACTAGTCTGCGGATGATATGGTGTAGCTGTCCTATGTACGACTCCATATTTCTGCAATACCTTATCTAGCTGTAGATTGCAAAAGTGAGAACCCCTATCGCTAATAAGTATACGTGGTGTGCCAAATCGCGCAAATAGAGATTTCAGGAATTGAATTACTACTCTACTATCATTAGTAGGTAAAGCTTGCGCCTCAACCCACTTTGATACGTAATCTACAGCTACCAAGATAAATTTATTCCCGAATGAAACTGGAAATGGACCCATAAAATCTATCCCCCACACATCAAATACTTCACATTCAAGAATAAAGTTTTGCGGCATTTCATGTAATTTAGAAATATTACCTGTTTTCTGACAAGAATCATATGAAAGCGCATACCTTTGGGCATCCCTGAATAGAAGGGGCCAATAAAAACCCGAATTAAGAACCTTTTTCGCAGAGCGATTTGCTCCATAGTGACCACCAGTAGGACCTGAATGACACTGCTCCAGGATTTTCCACCCTTCCTCGGCTGATACACACCTTCGGATCACGGAATCTGCACATATCCGAAAAAGAAAAGGGTCCTCCCAAAAGTAATATTTCAAGTCGGAGAAAATTTTCTTTTTCTGCTGATATGAAAAATCCTGTGGGAGGACCTTAGCCACAAGATAGTTTGCATAATCTGCAAACCATGGATAATTATTGTTTACTTTCGAAGATAAGGCAAATAACGATTCCTCAGGGAATGCATCAGAAATTTCAGATTCTTCTAACATTGCTCGTAATGGATTTTCTAAATGTGAAAGATGGTCTGCCGCTAAGTTTTCTGCTTCTCGTTTATCCCTAATTTCCAAATCAAATTCTTGCAATAGAAGAACCCAACGGATTAAACGAGGCTTTGCGTCCGCTTTGGCTAGCAAATATTTAAGTGCAGAGTGATCCGTGTAAACTACTACCTTGGATAATGTTAAATAGGATCTAAATTTATCAAAGGCAAAAACTACTGCTAGAAGTTCTTTTTCAGTAGTAGTATAATTCTCTTGTGCATTATTAAGTGTTTTACTAGCATAAAATATAGGATGAAAATGTTTGTTTCGGCGTTGTCCTAGAACAGCCCCTACCGCAAAACTGCTAGCATCACACATGATTTCAAAAGGCTGAGTAAAATCAGGCACTATCATAATAGGAGAATTAATTAATCTCTCTTTTAAGAACTCAAAAGCATGTAGACACTCTTGTTTAAAGAGAAAAGGTGTGTCCTTTTCTAAAAGTCTCGTAAGTGGTTTAGCAATTTTGGAGAAGTCTTTAATAAACCGACGGTAAAATCCGGCGTGGCCTAAAAAACTTCTCACTGCCTTAACGGATGTGGGTGGTGGTAACTTTTCTATTGTTTCTATCTTCGCTCTATCTACTTGAATTCCATGATTGGAGATTTTATGACCAAGTACTAACCCTTCTTGTACCATAAAATGGCACTTCTCCCAGCTAAGTACTAAGTTTGTTTCCTCACACCTCCTCAAAACTTTTCCTAAATTATTCAAACATAAATCAAAGGAATCTCCAAAGACGGAGAAGTCATCCATAAACACTTCCATGATATCTTCAACATACTCATTGAAGATGGCCAACATGCATCGTTGGAAAGTAGCGGGGGCATTACATAGACCGAAAGGCATACGCCTATAGGCAAAGGTGCCGAATGGGCACGTGAACGTTGTTTTCTCTTGGTCTTCTGGGGCTATTGGGATTTGGAAATACCCAGAAAGTCCATCTAGAAAACAATAATATGCATGCCCTGACAAGCGTTCTAATATTTGGTCGATAAAGGGTAAAGGGAAGTGGTCCTTCCTAGTGGCATCGTTTAGCTTCCTATAGTCTATACAGACACGCCAACCTATTATTGTTCGCGTTGGAATTAATTCATTTTTATCGTTTGCTACCACAGTTAAACCACCCTTCTTAGGAACGACTTGGACAGGACTAACCCATGAACTATCGGAGATAGGGTATATCATACCAGCATCTAACAATTTAACAATTTCATCCTTAACTACCTCTTTCATATTAGGAATAAGCCTACGTTGCAGTTGAATAGATGACTTATAGTTTTCTTCCAAAAGGATTTTATGAGTGCAAAAACTAGGATTAATACCTTTTATATCAGATATTTGCCAGGCTATTGCAACTTTACATTTTTTCAACACAGTTAATAATTTGGTTTTTTCAATCTCAGAAAGATGAGAAGAAATGATAACTGGGTAAGACGAATTAGTGCCTAAGAATGCATACTCAAGATGATCCGGTAAATTTTTTAATTCAACTACAGGTGGATTCTTAGTATTATTCTTAAGAACTTCATGTTTTCCTTCTGTAAGTAAGTTATATTCAGTATTTCCATTCATCGAAACTGATCTATCTAGAAAAAATAAATGATCAACAATGTCTTCACTAGTTTCATCTTCTAGAAAGCAATTAGTAATGCAAATTTCTAAAGGGTCTTTATAATAAAAATTAGAATCAATAGAAGTCATTAAATCATCAACACCATGAGAAAAGTAGCAACAATCATCACTATCCAAAGATTGTTTCATAGTATTGCCAATTTGAAAAGTGACTTCATCCTCCCCTACTCTCAAAACTAATTTACCATCAAAAACATCAATAAGAGCTCTAGAAGTGGCTAGAAATGGACGACCAAGTATAAGTGGTACTTCTATATTTTCGTCCATATCTAAAATAACAAAATCGGCAGGAAATATAAATTTGTCTACCTTAACTAATACATCCTCCACTATACCTCTTGGGTACTTAACCGACCTATCTGCCAACTGGATGCTCATCCTAGTCGGGCTAAGTTCCCCTAGGCCTAGTTTCAAATATAATTTATAAGGCATCAAATTTATACTAGCTCCTAAATCCGCTAAAGCTTTATTAACTTGCAAATCACCGATTAAACATGGAATTGAAAAAGAACCGGGATCCTTAAGTTTTTGTGGTAATTTATTTTGTAAAATAGCAGAGCATTCTTCACTAAGTGTAACTAAAGATAATTCTTCTATTTTCCTTTTATTAGAAATTAAATCCTTCAAAAATTTTGCATACTTGGGCATTTGAATAATATCAGAAAAAGGTAAATTAACATGCAATTGTTTAATCATAGATAAAAATTTACCATATTGCGCATCCATGCGCTCCTTGTTTATCTTTGCTGGATATGGTACGGCTGGTTGATATTCCATCGGTGTCACGTTCGGTGCTTCTCCACTGGACTCCTCTCGAGGTGCATCCTGTGCAAGCCTTGGGTCTTGTAATTCCTTCCCGCTCCTCAACTGAATTGCTCTTGCATGCTCCTTTGGATTTGTCTCAGTATTTCCTGGAAGTGTCCCTTGTTGTCTCTCTGATACCATCCTTGCCAACTGCCCAATCTGATTCTCCAAATTTCGAATAGAACCCTCTTGATTACGGAAGGCAACATCGGTAGTTTGCATGAACTTTGCAAGGACATCTTCCAATGTTGGTTTCCTTGGCTCCAATTGTTGTTATTGTTGTCCAAACATGGGTTGTTTGCCTTGGTTGCCTTGCCCTCCCCAAGAGAAATTGGGGTGGTTCCTCCATCCTTGGTTGTATGTAAAACTATATGGGTTGTTTGCAGGATTGAAAGGTGGTCTGGGATTATTACCCATGTAGTCTACATGTTCTTGCACTTGAGGTTCACCACTAGGTATTCCAACAAGGGAAGGGTCCCATTGTTGAGGTACCATGGGGGGCGTAGCTAAAGAAAGGTTGTCCATCTTTTGATGGAGCTTCTCCACTTGAATTGCTAAGGCTGTTATGGCATCCACTTCATACATTCCGGCAGGCTTAGTAGACTTTAGCCGCACGGTAGTACATTGGTAGCTATTCATTGCCATTTCTTCTATCAACTGCTGGGCGGCCTCAGGTGTCTTATTGTTCAAGGTGCCTCCACTAGCCGCATCAATCATCTGTCTGGTGGCTGGATTTAGACCATTGTAGAAGGTCTGAATCTGAAGCCAAGAAGGTAAGGCATGATGGGGGCATCTCCTTAATAATTCTTTGAATCGTTCCCAAGTATCGTACAATGATTCAGCCTCCAATTGAACATACATAGAGATGTCATTTCTTAACTTTGCGGACTTTGCCGGTGGAAAATACTTCATCAGAAACTTCTCAACCTTCATGTCCCAAGTAGTAATGGAACCTCGAGGTAACGAATTGAGCCACTGCTTTGCCTTATGCCTTAATGAGAATGGGAACAATCTCAATCTAATGGCATCGTTGGAGACACCATTAATCTTGAAAGTATCACATATCTCTAGGAATCCGGCTAAGTGTGTATTGGGGTCCTCGTCTTGTAAGCCATCATATTGAACATATTATTGCACCATTTGTATCACGCTCGGCTTCAGTTCGAAATTATTGGTTGGAATGGGAGGTCGAACAATGCTTGACCCAGTTCCTTGGAGATTAGGTCTAGCAAAGTCAGACATGGTTTGCTCATTTTGGTTTGCCATGATATCTAAATCTTCAGGATGGTGTTCTCCTTGATTCACTGTTTCTTCTTCTGACAGTTCGGTTTCAATATCTGTGGTGTTAATACCCACGTCTCTTTGATTGGTGTTATGAATAAGTCGTTCTGGATCAGATTGAAATGGTTCTAGCCCAGAATTTCTTGCCCTGGTCATAGACTAACAGACTATAAAACATAGATTAAATAATATAATTATACTATAAACTATATTACATATATTTATTAGTAAACAAAAATGATAGATTAATAGAGTTAAAGCTTTCAAAATATTAAAAAGGGTTCCCCGGCAACGGCGCCAAAAACTTGATGATCATTTTCACAAAGCCTAACCTTGATGCGGAGTCATTCTACGTTTTATCGTAACTATGTAGATGGGCATAAGCTAGATTGAATTATCTTTCAGGCAAGTGCACCTATCAATCATAGTATAAGAGAAGCTTACATCTCGTATCGTATTCCACAGGGTCCTTTCAATTACTTGTACTCACTCTCACTCTGTTATCATACCTACATTTAAAATTTCGTTCTAACATAGATTAATCCTAACTATGACTACTTGGATAAAAATTATATTGGAGAGTTACAAAAATAATTTCTAGCCGAAAGTTAAAGGCGTTCAATGAACATCATCATTTTATGTAATCATGTCATAACAAAACTATCAAATTCATTGTATTGTAAAGGGTTAAACTAATTATCAAATTCTCTCTCGAGCAATTTGAAATTTAAATCTAAGTTAAGTAAATCTTCTCTCGAACAATTTACAATACTCAAATTTGCATTGAATGAAATACCTTATCTACTACATAGATTCATGGAACTTTATCTCTAAAATACCATAATTCCATCATTTCGTATTCTAATTTTCCAAGAAACATATCTCTCGATCATGAATTTTAGATTACAAAGAGAAATAACACATAAATATGAAGATTTAACCATCATCCAAAGAATCCAATTTCTCAATCTAGACATTTGGAATTCATGTAAAAGTAAATAATCATTCATAACAAGGATAATTCTCAATGTTTGCAAACCCATATACGAACAAAATACCATGAAATTGATTAAAACAAGAAGATACATGATTACTAATTTGTTCAAACACATTGTTCATGAAAATTAAAAGATAAATAAAGTTGGATTACCAAGAGAGATACAAGATTAAATGAGATAAATTGAAGAATAAATGCATACGAATATCTCTTTCAAGCCTTCCTTCTCTTGGGTGCTCCACTTTCATTCTCCAGAAAATCTCCAAATAAAATTGATCCAAAAGTCCAGAATACAATTTTTCTCCAGGTTTTTATAGTCTCATAGCAAACATGGTCGAACACGGGTTCCGACACGGCCGTGTTGCAGGCCGTGTCGGAAGTTCCAAGGCAGTTCCACACGAGCAGACGTGTTTGGTCATGGGCCGTGTTGGATGACACGGGTACTGACACGACCGTGTTGTTCTTCAGGTTCTTCGGACACGGGTAGGCCGGATTTAATTCTTCACTTTGTCCCGAGAAGGACACGGTCTGGACACACGGGCGTGTTCAGACCCGTGTGAACAAATAGTTCCAGCTAGGATAGAACACGGGTAGGCACACGGGCGTGTTCCTACCCGTGTTCGACCAATTCTTCTGCTTTGATCAGCCCTCCTGGTCCCGTCAACTCCCCTGTTTGCTCCAAGACTTTTAGTTCCACTGATTAGTCGTACCTGCATTAGAAAAATGACGTATTAAGTGGGGAGTTCAATACATAAAATAGTAAAGACTCTAACCTATGCTCTACTATTCATGACAATACCAATTCTCAACTATTTTGCACAATTACTTGAGTAAAGAGGTAGAAAACAGTGGACATGATTACAATTATGATAGTCAGAATCTATCATAATTGTACTCATCAGACCCCCTGCTCTAAGGGCCAAAGGAGGGGGAAGACCTATCTCTGTATCTAGGGGTCGGAGCAAAGGCACTGAGCACCGTCCTGGTTCGAGAAGAGGGAAATAAGCAGCTCCCCATATATTATATAAGTCGGGTGTTAAGGAAGGTCGAGCTTCGCTATCCCATCTTGGAAAAGCTGGACTTCGCTCTAGTCATCTCGGCTCGGAGGCTCCGGCCTTACTTCCAGGCACACTCGATCTGAGTGGTGACTGACCACCCCCTCCGCAACATCTTCGAGGGGGTGGAGCATTCGTGAAGATTGGCTAAGTGGTAGGTGGAGCTGAGCGAGTTCGATATCTCCTTCGTCCCCCGCCTCTCAATCAAGGCCCAAGCCATGGCCGACTTCCTGGCTGATTATGTTGTTGAGGTGGCGGAGGCAGAACTCACTTGCCCCGTTCCTTGGAAGGTGATTGTGGATGACACTCCAGGGAGGCATTCCCTGGGGGTGGGAGTAATCATGGAGAACCCTCAAGGGACGAGGATCGAACAAACAGTGGTGGTGCACTTTCCCATCACCAATAACCAGACCGAGTACGAAGCGGTAATCGCAGGGCTCTTCCTAGCCAGGGAGTTGGGGATGCATGATGTGGAGGTCCTCACTGACTCCATAGTGGCGGTTTCCCAGATCAACGGAGAATTCGAAGTAAGGTAGCCAACTCTACAACTATACTTGGCGAAGGTGAAGGGGGTCATCGACACATTCCAGACTTTCTCCATCCGGCACGTGCCCAGGGAGGAGAATGAGCAAGTAGATCAACTGGAGAAGCATGGTCCCCGGGTAGGGGGTACCATCACCGACCTGTTCCGTCCCTCCATAGAGGAGGGAAAGCTAATGGAAGTGGAGCAACACCCCTCATGGATGGACCCATTCACGACTTTCCTTTCCACGGGGGAGTATCTGGAGGGGATGGACAAGAAAAAATTCAAGTACAAGTCAACATATTACCTCGTACGAGACGGGAAGCTATACCGGAAGACCCTCTCGGGGATGTTGGCGCGTTGCGTGGCTGAGAGGGAGGTCTCCAGGATCTTAGAAGAAGTCCACTCCGGAGAGTGTGAGAGCCATTTTAAGGGCCGGATCCTGGAAGGAAGAATCATCAGGCAAGGGTACTTCTGGCCGACCCTGAGCCATGATGCCACAGAGTTCGCAAAGAAGTGTTGCAAGTGTCAGTTGTATGCCCCACTCCAACAACAGCCAGCTCAACGCCTCATGAGCATCACCGCGCCCTGGTCCTTTGCAATTTGGGGAATGGATCTGGTAGGGACTTCCCCCAGGCCAGCGGGCAGAGGAGATTCATGTTGGTCATGATTAACTATTTTTCAAAGTGGTTAAAAGTCAAGGCATTGGAGAAGGTGACCTCCCAGTTCATCAGGAACTTTGTGTGGGGGGAAATCATCTGCCGGTATGGGCTGCCCCAGGCCATTATCATGGATAATGGTCCCCAGTTTGCTAGTGCCGAATTCATCGGCTTTTGTGGGCAACTCGGGATAGATCTCAGATTTGCTTCAGTTCATCACCCCAGGAGCAACGGACAGGTGGAGGCGGCGAACAAGATCATCGTCAACCTCCTCAAGAAGAAGGTGGAGAACCTGAGGGGCAGCTGGGTGGAACAACTCCCTTCGGTCCTCTAGGCTCTTAGGACCACACCCAACACAGCAACAGGAGAGACTCCCTTCAAACTCTCTCATGGGTGCGATGCGGTACTCCCAATAGAGTTTGAGGTCTGGACGCCTCGGGTGGTCAAAGCAGGGGAAGGTAGAGAAGAATGGAGAGCTGAGAATGAGGAGGAGTTGCGGCTCTCCCTTGATATGGTAGAGGAGGTGCGCGACCTCTCGCCCATCCGCCAGGAGGAAGTGAAAAGAAGAATGGCAAAGTATTTTGACAAGCACGTCAGGGTTAAGCAATTCGCAAATGGGGACTTGGTTCTGAAGAAGGTAGATACCGCGGGACGATCAGTCGTCATGGGAAAGCTCAACCCTAATTGGGAGGGTCTGTATATTGTAAAAGAAACATTGAGGTCAGGAGGGTATCGCCTCCAAAATGTGGAGGACGAGACCCTAGGTCTCACCTGGAGCGATGATGACTTGAAATGTTTTTTCCCTTAGAACATGTAAGTACCATTCCTTTTTTCTAATAAAATTTGAAGTGTCATTGCTCTCGTCGCTACCTATGAGAATGGTTGATGTTCATTTGATAGACCCAGAGCAGATCCCGCTGTCAGGCTACCACCTAGCTGGCAAGGCTGGATGTCACTCTCGGGATTCTGCCGCAGACCCCGAGCAGATCCCGCTGTCAGGCTCTCACCTAGCTGGCAGGGCTGGATGTCATACAAGGGAGTCTTCCCTAGACCCCGAGCAGATCCCGATGTCAGGCTCTCACCTAGCTGGTAGGGATGGATGTCACTCGAGGGAGTCTGCCCCAGACCCCGAGCAGATCCCGCTGTCAGTCTCTCACCTAGCTGGCAGGGATGGATGTCACTCGAGGGAGTCTGCCCCAGACCCCGAGAAGATCCCGCTATCAGGCTCTCACCTAGCTGGCAGGGCTGGATGACACTCAAAGGAGTCTGCTCCAAACCCTGAGTAGGTCTGTTGCTGTCAGGCTCTCACCTAGCTGACAGGGCTGGATGTCACTCGAGGGAGTCTGCCCCAGACCCCGAGCAGATCCCGCTGTCAGGTTCTCACCTAGTTGGCAGGGCTGGATATCACTCGGGGGAGTCTGCCCCAGATCCCGATATCAGGCTCTCACCTTGCTGGTAGGGCTGGATGTCACTCGAGGGGGTCCCACCCTCTCCTAGAATTATTTAGGAAGATTGCTTTCCTAAGGGTGTAGGGGTAGAAGGTCCTTATAGGAAAGCTTGAACTCGCAGGCTCAGCTCGGCAGAGAGAAGACGAGCCCCAATCGGTCCACCTGTTGAGGAAGGCGAGCTCCAACAAGGCACTCCACCCCCCCCCCCCCCTCATTTTTACTTGTGAAATATTTGGACAGTTTTGACTCAACATCAGCAAGAGAAGGGAAAACTCGCATGCGAGCTGGGTGGTTACGGGCCCAGCTCGTCAAGTGGTCCATTCCTGGTTAACCCGGGGAGGGGGCGAGCTCTCGGAATTCGCTCGCGAGTACAAATCCTAGACATGCGCTCTAACGACAAATTCTGTCCCAACGAGATCTAACAAAGGGGAAGACTTGCGGCCGAGTGCATCGCAGAAGGAAAATTCAAAGCAAAGGAGATAGAAAAAATTCATTCTTCATTCTGTATAAAATGATTACAAATGGAGAGCTCGCCTAGGAGAAGTTACAAAAGAGGGGAGAGAGAGTTACAAAGAAAATAAAAAGGAGAGAGGGGGGTGAAGGTCAGCTCTTGCCTCCTCCCCCGGATTGGCGATCTCCTCCTGCTCCGCCAGAAGGGTTGTCCTTGAAGTCCTTGCCAAAGAACGCGTCAAGTTTGTCTTCCTTCTCGCTCGGCGGCGTGGGCCGGAACAGACTCGGCATGAGGTCTCAGACCGTGACCTCCTCGCAGCCCTCCACCAGCACCTGCATATCCTTCATAATTTGCATGGTGCATTCGGAGGATTCGATTGAGTTGACCCACAGCCTTTCAATGACCTCAGCCTCGCCAAAGATCCTCGAGCTCTTGTATGGGAAGGGGGGCTCGCCACCACCTGGGGGGAGGAAGGCATCCGCCTGACGGGCGATTTCTCCATGAAGCCCCTTATTTTCCTCGCTCAGCTTTGCGTTCCTCCCTTCTAGCTCGGCGGAGCGAGCCTCCAGCTTGGCGGCGCGAGCCTCCAGCTAGGCGGCACAAGTCTCCTGCTGAGTGGAGCGAGCACGGAGCTGATTATTCTCTTCCTCGAGCCCGACAGTACGAGCCCGCAGCTCCCCGACATTCTTGGCATTCTGAGGCAAGAACAATTAAGTAAAACCTGAAGCTAAAAATCCCAAGTGAAAGGAGGAAGGGGTAACCAGTTCTCACCAGTCCGTCGGCTCCCTTGGCGAGCAAGTCCTCGGCAATGTCGAGCCTCCTCTCCAGGTCAACAACCTTGTCCTGGGCCAGGTCATGCTTCTACTCCACCTTCTGCAGGAGATGGCTGAGGTTGAAGCCGTGACGAACCACCATGTGGTGGAGCTCTAGTGCCCGCATATGGGCCTGCAGGCCCTTATGGCTGAGTTGGCGCAGGGTCATGCGCTTGTAGGACGTGGCATCCTTGTGCCCGTAGAGGCCAAAGCCGAGCGCATAAGCTTGACCTGAGGAGAGCTCGCGGTTGGACCAAGAGGATTGGAGGGTGGAGACCGGAGACTCGGTGGGCGGACTCATCCCACTGAACCATAGGCTCGTCGGCCGATTCCTTCGACCTCCCCCCAAGGCCGAAGAGGGGATGGCATTTCAGCGGGCTCGACTCGCGGGCTGGGGCCTTCTTGACTGCAGGAGCAGAGGGCTCGCCTTTGAAAGTGAGGGTAAGATCAATCCTTCACTCTAGAGGGGGGTGAATAGAGTGATTTGAAATAATTTAGCTAAATTAAAAAATTATTCTAGTAGTGGAAGACTTAATTTAATAAGTGTAGAGTGCTAAGCAGAAACTGAAATAAAACAACTACAAAAGGATAAATTCACATCACACAACACAAGATAGAGCAAGCAATCCAGAAGACACAAGGAACTATAGTGGTTCCCCAAAACCTGGGTACATCCACTCTTCTACCACCCTTGGTAGGAATCCACTGCAGGATGAGTTGATCAGGTGTCCTGTGCACCAATGAGCTTTTGATCAGGTGCTCAAAAACCAAACTAGGTTTTTTGATCAGGTGTCTTGCCACCACTGAGTTTTGATCAGGTCTCAGGAACCAAAGCAAAACTTTTGAAGGGAGTTTAAAAACCCTTTTACAAGAAAGGAAAAGAAAAAGGGGTGAAGTTGTCTTCTCTGTCAACTATCAAAGAGAAGCACTAGTGGATGAGATGTTGTCAAAGCTCCCCCTGAGATTAGCAAGAGTTCAGGAACTGGAAGCTTTGCAAGGGTGATAGGTCTTCAATGAAAAGAGAGCTCCAGCACTAGATGATTTCAGCAAGAACTGAAAAATTGTTGTCTGGAGTGAATGATGAAGACTTTAGAGAGCTTTTGATCAGCAGGAATCAGAAAGAAAGCTTGTTCTATTTTCTAAGATATTGATCTTCTCTTTCTTTCTCTGTGTATATTCTGAGTATACTACTGTATATCCTTGTTCTCTATGAATGATGATAATAACTCCAGTCGTCAAATCTTGAAAATAGCCGTTAGTAAAGTCATAAATGCTTTCCTTAATTGTCAACTGTCTCTGGAGGAAATAATCTAAGTACATTCCTTCTTTGTTTCCTTGAAACTTGCTCCAAATTTATTATAACGGCTAGAAATCTTCTTCATTAAATGCTCTGATTTGAAATCCTTAACAAGCTGACAAAATCCCAGAAATCGTCGATCTACAAATGAAATCGTTGATCTCAGCTCAACTATCGTCGAACTGAGATCAGAGATTTTGGAATTTGACTTGGACAGAAATCATCGATCTGAGCTCAGAGATCGTCGAACTGGGTTCGACTCCTCGTCGACTTGAGCTCAGAGATCGTCGAACTGAGGTCGACGTTTTGTCAGCCTGAACTTGGATATAGTCGAACTGAGTTCGACGCTTCGTCGATCTAACATCGACGACAACTTCAATTCTTCTTATTGGCTTATTCATCTGAACTAGGAGGTCTTGGGGAAATCTTCAACCCTAAGTCCTAAGCCTTAGACCTAACTAGTTGACCTTTTCTCTATACAACAAGGTCAAAGAAACAATCCTATAGACATAGTGATCCTGACCCGAATTAGTAATAGGGTGTTCTAACAGCCTCCCTCCTGCACTTTGCCCGTTGTCTCCTTCAGCAGGCTCCCCGACGATCCTTCTGGGGTGGTCTCGGGCAAGCTCATGTACTTGGGCTGTTGTCGCTGCTTCGCCCGAGAAACCACCACTGCCTTCAGCTTCTTCTGCGGTGGATGGCGACGAGGCGATCTGGACCCCATAGGATCAGCCTGCTTCTTGCTAGAGGGCTTAGACGGCGACAGCATGTCTCGGCAGGCAGTTGTAGCCGCCTTCTCGCGGGTGAGTGGGTCAGCGAGTAGTCCAGCATCCTTAAAAGGCGGGTTCTCGGGAATCAACCGCTCCCCTGCAGAAATAACGTAGTAAAAACTCTGATGGATTTGGCGAGATCTGGCAAGGAGGAGAGTCGAAAGATATACCTTCGCCTGGAAGGACAAGGAGGAGCGAGTCGAGGCCCCTTCGGAGGAAGGCGACCTCGAAGTCCTTGTGGAGGAAAAATTTGTGGAGCTCGGCGTCGTTGCCGGAGATGGTGGGGGGTCGGTATACCTCCTCACCTTTTTGCTGCGGCGAGTAGGGGACGTTGCCGATATCGCCCTTAAGGAAGATGATCTTGGTCATCCAGTTATGGTGTTTGTTCGCGATCTCACGAACCTTGATAAAGGAACCCCCGAAGAAGGCGATGACGTCGGGAGTCGCCTTATAGGTGAAGAGTTTCCTGAACACTATCAGTTTGAACTCGATTCTCTCCTGGCGGAGGAAACTCATGAACGCCACCATTATGGTGATGGAGTTCGGGTTCAGCTGCGCGGGCACCACGCCGAAGTATTTGAGGATATGGCAGATCTCCGGCCAGAGTGGAAGATGCAACCCCATCTTGAAATGCGAGATGGGGAAGGCGAGCTCTGCAGAGTAGAAAGTGTTGATGGCCTCGCCCTCCCTAGGCCAGCGCGCCTCGAAGCCAGGGGGCTTGAACTCGGAAGTGAACACGGCGAACTCCTCCTCCGTCGTGTTCCCCTCAAAAAACAGTAGTCGGTAAAGTGCTGAGCGCACTTGGAGCCACCATCAGAGTCTGGATTGGACTTTCCCATGCTCGCGGAAGGTATAGGGAGCGAGTACAAGTAGGGAGAAGGCGAGCAGGGAAGGAAAGTAAAGAAGTAATAAAAGCGGTAAGTCAGGGTAGGTGATGGGGCTTATTTATAGGAAAGGGGATCAGGGGTCGAGCTGATCGATCGGTCCAGCTTGCCTAACCTAGCTCGCCTGACCCAGTTCACCGACTCCTGCGGCCTGTCCCATCATGTGCCAAACAATAATATTATATTCGAACAACAAGCAATAAAATCTGAAAATATTTCTAAGTTATTACAGGCCCAAGAGGAATATTTTCCAAAGAAATTAAATGCAAATAAAGCAACAAGTTATACACATGCGCGAGCTACGGGGGAAAGGAGGCGAGTTCTGGTTGGCCCAACAGGGGGGTCGTTCTCTACCTACCCCGGCCTCGCATCTCCTCCCCCGCAGGTCGGCGTGAATTGCGGAGCTTGCAGATCCGCCTTAAGCACCCCCGGGCAGCCAGGAGATTCTCGTCCAGCTCCTCCCGCAGTGGTGTAAGGGACGTCACCTCGCCCGCCGGGTCCTCCCTCACCTCGCCTACTAGCCACGCGCACTCCTGCTGCAGCATGTCGTTGTCCTCCCGCAATTGGTGGAGCTCGCGTGCCATATTTTTGAGGACCTCGATTCCTTGCTTCGTCAGCTCGGGGCCCCCCATCTCGGCATCCAGGAAGGACTCCAGGGTCTTCGGGGAAGGAAGGGGAGAGTAGAGAGCTCGCTTCAAGGATTCGTCGGCCTCCGACTGACTACAGAAAGCTACAAGAATAGTTTAATAATAATGTAAAGGGGGAGTACACCCGGGGAACTGTGGATGAGAACTAATAAAGGATGACTTATCTGAAGAGCTTGGCGCCTCGAAGTAGAGTCTAGGTGGGGGCATCTTCAGATTTTTACCGCGATCCAAAGGCTGTATTCGGGGTAGAATAAGGTTGAATCCTGGCACTAGGAAAATTCTGGCACCATCCCTCAAAGTCTCGGCGAGCTGAGAAGAGGGAACGCGGGACGGCGAGTTCGGTCTTTTGAGCTCAACCCCAGAGTCCTGAAGGGCGGGGACGGGTTCGTTGGCGAGTCTCCGGAGCCATAAACCGCGGGTCGGCGGGAAGAGTATTGGCCCGCGGAGAGGTGACCTCGCCGCCCCCATCCCAGCAGTCCTGGTCGGCGCAGAGGTCAATAAAATTCCCCTCCTTCCCAGGGGCAGGCAGGGTAGAGGAGCCCGTCTCAGGCTCTAGGGCCATTTTTAAATCTTGGAAGGCGCGTTCGGATGCCTCTACATCTGGCTTCGCCCTCTTGGCTGAATTAGACTCGGTCGGGATGCCCCGCGGGATGTTAAGGGGAATGGAGGTTAGGCTGGCGACGCGGGCAGAGGAGACCTCACAAGCCACTCTTGGAGCTCCTTGGGAAAAGGCATCTCGGCAAATTCAGAGTGAAGGGGAGTGATAAAGGTCACCTAGGTACGCAGGCGCATATTTATAACCGCTGGTAGACCCCGCCGAAAGGTTCCCTAACTCCTGCCACACTCACTGAATCCCGTGAGGTTGGATGTTTCTTTCCGAGCTTGTGCCAACCTCGCAAAGAGCAGGGATTGTGTACAACCTCGTATCCGGTGAGTGGGTCAACAGGAGCCAGAATGGCAAAATCAAGCAGTCTGAGTCCTTGGCCGAGCTCGGCAGGAGGAAGAGCTCGCCTAGGAATGGTGAGATCCCTTGGGGAGTCAAACTCATACTCGCGAAGCTCAGCTCGCCAAGCTCAGCTCGCCAAGTATAGTTTGTCGAGCTTTGGGTTGCTCGTCGAGATCTGGGCTGTTCGTTGAGCTCTGAGTTGCTCGCCGAATTTGAACTGCTCAACATGCCTATGATGTGCGAGTAGGGCAGGTCGGGCCCGTACTCGCCCAAGGCCGAAGACAGGCGGCGAGTGCCTGCTCCATCGAGCACTCGTCGCCCTTGCTGAGTAGGGTCTGTTGAGTGCTACTCACTAGTGATCTGTGAGGTATTTTTACCATTTCTCCCCCACTGGCCTGCCCATAGCCAGTTGGAACAGCGGAGTTACGCTATTGGCAGACCCAGTTGGGCTGCACATAGCTGCTCAGAATAATGGAGGTTGGCTATTTGCAGGCTGTTTTCAGAAATCTATAAATATTATCCAAGGGGTACCTCAGAAGTAAGGCTTACCTCCCCCCTAGTCTTCTAGCGCTTTCTGAGGTACCTCAGCCCGACATTTGGCTAAGGATGGGAAGCGCTCAGTAATCTTCCGGGTGTGTGGTGGGTCCTCCGTGTCGGGCCCTTGGTCCAGTCCCTTGTTCTTTTTCCTTGTTATTTTTCTTGTAGGAGAGAAATAGGTGCGTGATAACCCCTTCCCCAAGGGTGAACTCCATCGATACCGAGTTTTCAATTTCAACACTACGATTACTGTAGCAAAGATATCTTTAATCCTTTATGTGTATAGTCATTGATCAGATTGAAAGAAATGTTTTCGATAAAGATAGTAATTTTTGAGTTCATAAGTTTATCATGTAATGCACAATTAAAAACTTAACATATGTTGGCTGAAGTGGGAGATTGTTAGAACTAATAATAATGTGAGCCAAATAGGTTAATTATGCGTGTTACTGGGCTGTCATTAACATCGACCCAGCTTTAGGTGATCTAATTAATCGGGTCAAATACGTTCTATATTGTATGGGCGGTTCAAATAATGTGTGGATACCGGATGTCATTTATATTTATATGATAAACTTAAATGTAAAATAGTCGCATTAGGTTTTGCTATAAATAGGTTATGGTCTCTGGGTCACAAGGTATCAAATTATTTTCAATCTCATTTAGTTTAAGCTTCCCATCGTGAGTATGCTTTCACTCAAGTTTTCATCTTGATGTTTCGACTAGAGCGAATCTGTCTGCGTTATGGATTCACGGATTCGCCCCAATATTCAATATTGGACAAGAATGGTCAGCAACAAGATAGATCTGCTGGCGGTGTTGGACCTGCACAGACAAAAAATCAGCAATCGTAAAGATCCTCGCCAGAAATATGTGCGAGAAGATCCTTACCTCAGCAAGGTGGCATACTATCACTTACACAATAAGGGGAGTGTCATCGATACTTTCTTTACTTACGCCCTTGATGACGATCTCGAGACTGACTATAATGGTGATCTCTAGAGTGATCGCTGGTGCGATCTCACGAACGTATGTGGCGCTGACCACTACTGGACCCCCTGAAAGTTGGGGTTAGATCTGATATACTCTAGAGGGGGATGAATAGAGTATGTGGTTATATTTTAAAACCTTTTCTGAACTATAAGAAGTACTCCTAAACTCAGGTATTGTATCACAGAATACCAAATCAAATAAATGAAATCACAGGAAAAACTAAATAACACAGAAAGACCTAAATATCACAGCCACAACAAGAACAAAAAGAAAAAGGGGCAACCAGATGACACAAGAATTTATAGTGGTTCCCCAACCTGGGTACGTCCACTCTTCTACCACCCTGGTAGGAATCCACTCAGAGTTTTGATCAGGTGCCTTACACCAATGAGCTTTTAATCAGGTGCCCAACAACAAACCTCAAGTCTTTTGATCAGGAGACTTAAAACCAAGAATCACTTTTGAAGGGAGATGACAACCCTTTTTACAGTGGGGGTGAGAGAATGATTGTGTCTTCTCTTTCTCTATTCAAACAAATGAGAAGACTTGTAGATTTGATGGTAGCAAAAGCTCCCCCTGAGGTGTTGCTTGTTCAGGATGATGGAAGCTTTGCTGAAGGGTGATAGGACTTCAAGCTTTCAGTTTTGACAAGAAGAACTCCAGGAACTATTTTGACAGATGCAGTATTGTTGTCCTTCAGAGAATTCCTGAGAGTATGACAGAAGAAGACACTTGATTTGGATGGTTGTTGTTCTTCTTCAGAATTGTTCTTCTTCTTTTCTAGTCGTTGTTGATTCTTGACTGATCGATTTTCAATATTAAGAAATTATGTATCTCTCAGAATGTTGTTCTTCGTATCTTATGGCACACCTCAGGAATAATAATCTCCATTTTTATATTTCCAATCATGAATGTCCATTTGAATTTTGAAATTCCTTCTACAATTAATGCTGACGACCTTGGAATATTTTTGGCATTGATTTGTTTCCCCAACTGTCCCTTATAAAAACGGCAGACAACAATTCTGATGAAGACCATAATTAATGCTCTTGTCTAACGGTAATATTCAGATAATATTAGAGCATTAATTACTTAGGGATTATTGTCACGTAATAAGGACAAAAGAGGGAATTGCCAAGACTGGATTCGTTGACCCGAGTCCATAGTTCGTCGAGCTGAGAATGGATGTTCGTCGAGTTGAGATCCAAGATCGTCGACCTCTGAATGTTGCTTGATAACTTTCTTCTTCTGTGCATCAAGTTCGTTGAGCTGAATCTAAGATCGTCGAGCTGAGCCCTGAGAATAGAGTTAGTCCAGTTGGGGTCCAAGATCGTCGAGCTAAATCTGCAGTCTAGACTCAGAATATTATCTGATGTAGAGTGTTGAAGTATCATTTTGGCGTTGAGTGTAATGTCCTTTGGCTTTGTGTGTTAACTCACCATTCTGGCGTTGAGTGTAATGTCATCTGGCGTTGAGTGTTAACTCACCATTCTGGCATTGAGTGTCATGTTATCTGGCGTTGTGTTGAATCACCTTATCCATAATTAGTCGACCAGAGAATAGAGTTCTTCTAGCTGATGTTCTTAGTTTGTCGACTGAGGTTTGACTTAGAGGAGTTATTACTTTGTCTAGAGTTCGTCGAGCTGAGAACTAAGTTCGTCGAGCTGAGCTCAGAGAGTTTTCCCTGAGTTCGTCTAGCTGAGCTCGACTTTCGTCGACCGGAGATCGACGAACGTAGAACTCCTTTTTATAAGTCTTGAATTCTCTAAGTCTTGAGTCTCTAGCAGTGTTGGAGGCTAGTCCTTTATACGGTTAACTCAAAGGACTTGACTTAGACTCTAGGACACAACCATGACCCTGATCTATACATGTTGGGTCATATCCTAACTTAGTGAACCTAGCCCAAATCAAACTAGGGATCCAACAATCTCCCACTATTTGGGTGAGGTCACTAATAACAGACTCAATACAAAAAAATGTACAAAGCAAGAAGACATATATCTGGTAGAAGAATAATGCATGCAACAAATATATTTATACACAGTAAGCTTTGTATTATAAAAAAATGTAGTTTTTCAAAAAATTATACCATAATCACATCAGTTCAGGTTTTTACTTCTACTGCTTCTTTTCCCTTGGCTTTTCTTCTTTGCTTTTATCCCCAGGTTGAGTGAAAATGATTATCCTGTTGGGATTGGCAGCTTCTTTCTTTGATATGTATAGATCTGCTGCTCCAGTCACAGTCTGAGTGGAAGTTCTGAGAACTACAGCCTCTGGGTGTCTAGCCATATACTCTGCAGAATTAAATACCATCTTGCTGACTTGAAGCCTATCCAGTTCTTTTTATCTATATGATGACATAGTTGTATACTTTGATGGATCTTCTCCTTCTTCTCTGGCCTTCTTTATCTGTGACAGACCAAATAATTCTTGAAGCCTAGCCATCCTGAAATTTGGATCAACATCCTGACTGACAGATGTTTGATCATCTTGAGAGGGTAGCAGAGATGCAGGCCTGAATTGAGTTGACTGTGCTTGAAAGTTTGTTGCCTTCTGGCTTTCATTACTTTAAGTGTATAGTGACTTTGGAGGTGCGGCTTCACTATATTTTCTTTTAGGTTTGTGTGATTCTGAATGTCTTCTTTTTCAGCTTGTTGATGGGAAGGAGAGAACTCTTGCTTCTGATGGATTACTTCCTTTATCTGCTCTGTATCACCAGTACTTCTTTGCTGACTGCTTCCTTGTGATTTATATCTAGATGGCCTTCCTTGCCTTTGATAAGTTTTTGTGAAAGATGTAGACTTGGAGGGAGCATCTGAACTTTGAGGAGTTATTCCTGAAGCACCAGCAGCTGGAGGAGGAGGAGGGGGGTCCTTTTTGTATCTGTGAGCTGGGGGAGGAGAGTATCTTCTGCTTTTCTTTTTGGCCTTTTGTTCATTCTTTGAAAGCCACATCCAGTCTGGAATCCCCTTTGTATGGGGTTATGTTTTGTAAAATGTAGTAGGGAGTGTCATTTGTATTTCCTGGTTTAGGAGCAGGAGGAGGAGGAGCCTTCCTTTTCTTAGAGATTTTCTTCCTCTTTTGATCCTTATCAGAATCATCATCATCAGATTGAGGATTGTCATATATTGCATCAATTTGGCTTATTGTATCCTTGGAGATTTCTTTATTGACTGGAGTGGGGACAACTTCAGCATGAGCTAATTTAGTTTCCATAGTAATGTCTTGAGCTATTATGTAATCAAGATTGGGGAGAGGGCTATCATCCATGATATTGGATGGCCCAAAAGGGCTAGATCTCTGATCATCAGACTCATTTTCTGGAGGAGCTGTCAAACTTTTCTTTATAGTGTCTAACACCTCTGAGCTAACAGGAGAGGTATAGCACACCATTGCTTTAGATGATGGAATGGGGGGGGGGAAAAGCAGAAATAAATGTATGACCCAAATATTCTTAGTAAAGCTGCTAGATGCACTTTGGATTTAATGAAGTAAACCCTTCCTGGCAGAATCTCTGGCAAAGTGATCTCTTGAGTATCTGACATTGTAATATCTGTTCCTGCTTCTGATACTTCTGTTGTTGTTGCCGTTGCAACTGCTGCTTCTGCTGGCAGAGTGATCTCTTGAGTATTTGTCATTGTGATATCTGTTCTTGCTTCTGCTTCAACTACTGTAGTTGCTGCTATTGCTACTGCTGCTTCTTCATCATCAAGTATCTCCCCCTGCCTAGTTTCAGTAGATACTGAAGCCAGGCCCCCAAATGAAGAGGGAGCAGTGGGGAGAGTAGAGATCTGTGCAGCAAGAGAGGATATGGAGGAAGCTAGATGAGAAATGGCCTCTGCTAGAAGGGATTTGAGTAGGGGTGTGAGGACAGTAATGAGTGGGGTGACAAGAGATGGATCCAGAGTTGGAGAAGTGGATGGTGGGGAAGTAGTTGGGTGAGTGGAGATTTCAGTTGCTGAGGGGGTGATAGGTGGAGGTGAAATGGGAGTGTCTAGGGGGGACTCATGTTGAGGAGAGGGAGTGTGCAGTGGAGATGACAATAGGTTGAAGGAGGGGAATGAGGAGAGGTTGATGTGGGGGATATCAGCAAGGTGAGATGGAAGAGGGGATTGAGGCGGTGTTGGTATTGGTGTATCTTGTTGGGGGAAAAGTGTAGAGGAGAAAATATGTGTTGGAGATTGAGGAATTGCGGATGATGAAGGTAGGGGAGTAGAGATTGTATCATGAGTTAAGGCTGGGGTGTGTTGAGTTGCTGGCAGAGATAAAGGTTGGAGAGCTTGAGATTGAGGAGTGGCTGGAGTAATGTTGGATGGAATAATGTTGGATGGGATCTCTTCAGAAGGGTGGGAAGTGGCTGAAACAACCCTTGTACTTTCAGAAGCTTGGGTGGCAGAGGATGAAGCCTTAGAGGGCTTTGTGATTATCCTCTCCCACCTGCCAAATAAGGCACATGTGAGCCTTTTATTGGCATTGATTAATATGGTCTGGGAGACCAGTGATTCAGCAGCCTCTTTTGTCAAGAAGATCCCTAGGATCCTTCCAAGTTTACTTCCTTTTTATTGTTCCTTTTCTTGACGAGATCAAAGATGATCTGTGCCCAGTTTACCTGCCTTTGGTTTACCACTACACACATAACCAGAAATTGATGCCTGGTTATATAATCGTATGCAATGTGCTTGCCTAGCAAGACTTTCCCAACAATATCTGCGAGAAATTTGAACTCGGCAGATAGGTGTTTCTTCAGTAGTTTACTTGGGTTATCACCAGAGTAACCCATCAGACTCAACATCATATCATATTCCTCATTATAAATTTATAATTATTCTCCTCCATTCTCTAATCCAAAGATTTCAGTTAGTACAGCAGGAGTGAGAGAGATGACATTACCCGTTATTGATCTGGTCATTGTGTTGTCCTCGGTTGTAGACGCAGTATAGACCCATTCTCTGATTTCCGTGTTGGGTAATTTGATTCTAATGGACAGTAGATTTTTCAATTTCTGGTCTTCCAGCAGTTGCAGAATGTGGAGGAACACTGGATCGGAGTGCTAGAAGGAGTCGAAATCCATGTCAAATTCGGTATCAAACCTCATTGCCGCAAGAGCGCCTGCTGTAATCGCAATGAGTGCACCTGTAAGAGAGAAAACAAAGATCAAATGCAAAGGGAAATGAAAGCACGGGATGGAGGTCAAAGAAAACCTAAATATAAGGTTTTCCGGAATATGAAACGACAAACTCTGGTCCACGAGAAATAAAAATATCTTCGTTCTGAGGTCGACAAAATAATTTAGAGTTAAACAGTTCGTCGATCTCAGTCTGAAGGGTTGAAGACATTTTGTCGATATCTGGTCGACGAAAGTTTTTTAAAGTAAGTTCGTCGATCGCAGGTCGACGAAGATCACTTACCACAGAGAGTTCGTCGATCTCAGGTCGACAAAAATCTCAATAACCTTTCGTAGTTTTTCGACCTCCGATCGACGAAATTTGAAGAGTTCTTCGTGTACAGACAGAAACTAAACTAGGTCTTCTTCATTGATCATTCCAAGCTGATTTATAAAGAACAAGTGATTTCTTTCATCCAGGGGTTTGGTGAAGATATCAGCTCTTTGTAAATTAGTGTAGATATAGACAAGTTTGATTTTGTTTTTGTCTACACACTCTCTAATGAAATGATGCCTAATGTCTATATGCTTAGTCCTACTGTGATGGACTAGATTTTGTGTTATGGCTATAACACTTGTGTTATCACATAGTAGAGTTGAATTATTTAAGTTGAACCCATAATCTAGGAGTTGGTTCTGAATCCACAGCATCTGGGAACAATAACTGCCAGCTGCAAAGTATTCTGCTTCAGCAGTTGATGTGGACACATATGATTATTTATTGCAGAACCAGGACACTAATCTCATACCAAGGAACTGGCAAGTTCCTGAGGTACTCTTTCTGTCCACTCTGCATCCAGCAAAGTCAGCATCTGAGTATCCAGTTAACTCAAACTCTGACTCAGTGGGATACCAGAGACCTAGACTAGGACAACCCTTTATATATCTCAAAATTCTTTTTATAAAAAATAAATGAGATTCTTTAGGGTTCACCTGGAACCTAGCACAAAGGCATGTGTCAAACATAATATCAGGTCTGCTTGATGTAAGGTATAGTAGGGACCCAACAATGCCCCTATATAGTTTATGATCCATAGGTTTCCCTTGTGCATCAGAGTCTATTACAGCATTTGTAGCCATGGGTGTTTTCTTTGCTGAGGCATCAGCCATCCCAAACTTCTTGATAAGCTCCTTAACATATTTAGTCTGGGAAATGAAGATGCCATCAGGAAGCTGCTTCACTTAGAGACCAAGGAAGAAGGAGAGCTCACCCATGCTACTCTTCTCAAATTTAGAATGCATTAGATCAGAGAACCTCTTGCACAATTTTGGATCAGTAGACCCGAATATTATGTCATCTACATAAATTTGTACTAACAAAATTTTATCATGATGCATTTTAGTGAATAAAGTCTTATCTACTATGCCTCTTGAAAAACCATGCTCTAAGATAAAGCTGGCTAAGGTCTCATACCAAGCTCTTGGAGCTTACTTTAAACCATAGAGAGCTTTATGCAATTTAAATACATGAGAGGGATGAGTTGGATAAACAAAACCTGGAGGTTGTTCAACATAAACCTCTTCTTTAAGTTACCCATTTAAGAAAGCACTCTTCACATCCATTTGATAAACTTTGAACTTTTTGAATGCAGCATAAGCCAGAAATATCCTTATAGCTTCTAGCCTGGCAACTTGAGCAAAGGTTTGATCATAGTCAATTCCTTCCTCCTGCTTATATCCTTGAGCAACAAGACTAGCCTTGTTCCTCACAATCACACATTGGGCATCAAGCTTATTTCTTAATACCCATTTGGTTCCAATGACTGGGTAGTCTTTTGGTCTTGGAACCAAAACCAAAACTCTACATCTCTCAAACTGATTGAGCTCTTCTTGCATTGCATTGATCCAGTGGGGATCTTGCTCTGCATCATTTATGGATTGAGGCTCAATTTGAGAGAGGAAATAGGCATGCATCAAGTCTTGGTTTAGTTGATGCCTTGTCTGTACACCTGCTATTATGTCTCCAATCACTTCGGATCTGGGGTGATCCCTTAGTGTGACAAGATTAGTAGGTGGAGTTGGTTCAGCCACATCATTTTGAAGGAATTCCTCTTGTGGAATAGCCTCTGATGTTGTAGGAAGTTCAGCTATTTCCAAAGTTTCTTCATCACTTTCTTCACTGACTTGTTGAGAAGGATGAGATGCAACTTTGGGGGTAAAGTGTATGCCATCCAATTCCTCAAACAAGTTGTGTACCTGCAAGGAGTCTTTGGTAGAAATCTCTTTCTCCTTATAAAACATGTTAGCCTCATCAAATATAACATGCATAGATTCCTCTATTTTCAGTGTGGATTTATTAAATACCCTATAAGACTTGTTGACTTGAAAATATCCTAGAAAAATTCCCACTACAGCCCTTGCTTCAAACTTTCTAATGTGCTTTTTGTCAGTATTATGAATATAACATACACAACCAAAAACTTTAAAATAGTTGATTATTGGTTTCTTCCCTTTGAGTAATTCATAGGGAGTCTTATGCTTTAGTTTGTGTATCAAACTTCTGTTCAGGACATAGTTTGTTGTGCTCACTGCCTCTGCCTAATAGGATAGGGGCATATAAGCATCTGCAAGTAATGTGCCTGCAGCTTCAATGAGTGTTCTATTTTTCCTTTCAGCTACCCCATTTTGTTGAGGAGTTCTAGGAGCTGAGAAACAGTGCCTGATACCTTCCTTCTCACAGAACTCATGCATAAGAAGAGACTCAAACTCTGTACCATGATCACTTCTGATTAATGAAACATGAGTAGAGTACTCAATCTGTATGGTCCTGAGAAAATCTGTAAGAACCTTGAAGGTATCTGACTTAGATTTCAGAAAGAATACCCAAGTGAACCTGGAAAAGTCATCTACAACCACTAAGGTATAAGATTTCCCTCCAAGGATTTGTACAACCATAGGGCTAAAAAGGTCCATATGTAGCTGGTACAGTGTCCTAGGTGAATCACTCTTATTAATGAATTTGAAGCTAGATTTAGTTTGCTTGCCTAGTTGACAAGCCCTGCAGAGTCCTTCCTTCTTGTATGGGCCGGAAGGTAAACCTATAACAAGATTGTCCTTAGATAGCCTAGCAATGTTTTTAAGATTTACATGTCCTAATATTTTATACCATAAGTCATTTTGACTATTAACTATATTGAGCAGGCATATGTCTGAAGTAACAGAATGAAAATTTACTAGGTATATGTTTCCTTGTCTACTTCCAATTAAAACAGGTTGGTTTTTTTTTGAAATAATAATACAGGAATTAGAGTTGAATGATACCTGATAACCTTCATCACATAGTTGGCTTATAAAGATGAGGTTATGCTTCAGTCCACTTACATATGCAACTCTTTTGAAAGTTACTGCTCCAATTCTGACCTTGTCATAGCCTTCTGTTTGGCCACAATTGGAGTCACCAAAGATGACCTTTGGTCCTAGCTTTGACTTATAATCAATCAGATTGTCCTTGCTGCCTGTCATATGCTTGGAGCAACCACTATCTAGATACCAATGTTGATTGTATGCTGGACAGGTCTTCATCTGCAAACAAGACAGTTAGTTATTCTTGACCCAGGTAATCTTGGGTCCTTGTTGATTTACATAACTATAACTGGAGATGTAAGAGCATTCAGGTTGATCATTATATCCTTTAGGATGGTATCTCCTAGGTGGAATTATCCATTGAGTGAAGGGGTTAAAGTTATTATTAGAATCTAAGTTTCTGTTATTAAGATCTGGGTTCGACGATCTCTGGTTGGATCGTCGACCTGAGCTCGATGATGTTGGATGAGATCGTCGATCTCTACTCGAAGAATGAGGGTATTCATTCTTGAAGTACCAAAGTCGTCGATCTCTAGTCGACGAACCATACTGCTATCATCGATCATAGATCGAAGAATGATTATTACTGATGTTTGCGTTCAAAGATCGTCATTCTGAGTTCGACGATCTGTTCATATATCGTCGATATGAGTTCGACGATAATTGCTGAACATTGTTATTTTTGTTATTCTTCTGGATATTGAGTTTATTCTTGGTTTCAATTTGTTTAAGAATCTTATTAACTTTATTTATGTAAGATCCTGTCTCCTCATCCCGAGGCTAACCCGATCTTATGCCCAGAACCGCCGCCTTACAGTGACACTAACTCACGGGTTAGTCGACACCGCAAGACGCCGATCCTGCCGGCTAGTACGATCATAACCTATTCGGCCAATATGAGAAACAGAAGCAAAGTATATAGTAAACAAAACTACGCAAGTCCACAGCCACAGAGTACATATCACATAAAGGAAATGATGGGTACATAAATATAGTCCACAATGAGTACAACAAAAGAGAGAAATAAGGGCTTATGCCCATTACATTATATCACTGAATCTCTCCTCACAAAGCAAAAAGCGGAAGTCTAAACTATCACGGACATCTCGTCCCTTCTGAGAACGCGCTGTAGTAGTAGTAGTAGTAGTAGTAGTCGTAGTCGGCATCTGCTCCTCAAGTCCTGCCTCCTCGTGCTCCTAAAAATAGTATGGTCACCGACCATTAGTCAAAAAGACTAAGTCGTTTCCTCCACACCTCGCCCCGCAACTCCTAGGCACCGTGTGGGAGGACGAAGCGGAGGACAACAAGGGGTGACAAGGGCGAAGCAGGTGACGGGAAACTAAGCAGAATATGTTATCAAGTAAATAATGAAATGTAACCTACACTTATGCGGGTACGCATAAGTAAGGGGTCTTCTACAGGGCTCCCATTGTATAAAATGTCCCATACCATTTTATACAATGGGGTGTCAGGTGTCACAAGCATATATATATAAAAGAAAAGTAACCTCAACCTATAAACATGCCCACTCAGGCTTATAGGCTAAGGGATCGTAAAGCAGGTCCTAATGTATAAGCGTCCCATACCACTTATACATTAGGTGACTTAAGTTGTTATGAAGGTTAATGTTATGCAACTATATGGTGGGTATGATATGAACATGCAGTGCAACACACACACACGACTCCGTGATCACAGACCTTTAGTTCCCACTTTTCGAGAGCTAGCATCACTCTCAGGTACTACCGTTGTGGCTACGGCAGCAGCGGAGCGGGCGTCTCCGCCTTCTAGGCGGGTATACACACTACCAGGCCTAGACCTCTCTTGTACGCCTCTGTACACCGCCAGTGCACTCTAGAGTCTCTGCGTACCACTTTGCTGACGACCCGTCAGTCTTGTTGGGTCGGGTGCGCGTTATTAGGAAAAGTCCTCCAGACTCCAGTATAAACATCCTACTGGTCCTTCTAACCCTCGCACCCGCCTGGTCCACCGTACTGCCGTCGGTGTGACGACCGGCCAGTACCGCATGGCCCGCCACTAGTATATGCACATGCAAGTATAGTGTATTGAGCCTCCAGCTCGATGGACTATCCAGTCCCCAAATCTCTCCAACCCATCACGGGTGAGTATGTGCTACAAAAACTCCAACCCTGCCTGGGTGAGTGTATATAAACCAATCCCTTTCTCCAACTCTGCACGGGTGAGCAAGTAGTCAAAATACTCCAAGTCCCTCCAACCCGGCACGAGTGAGCACATGTCCAGTTCACTTAACCTATTAGACTACTCTTGTCTACAGATTATCATACTTAGAGTCTTAAGGTTAATCCCAGGACTGCCCAAGGTATTCCCGGTGAAGGGCTCTCAGGGGCACTAGGAGCTACGATGGGCTGAAACCCAAAGCTCCCTTTCTCAAGGATATTTACTTTAGTTGTTGCCTACCCTGAATCCCTTATCCTCTCTCTTGTTACATAGAGTGACCTAGTGACTTAAGGTATGGATTAAGGAGTGACGGTCTTCCGTCAACTCTTCCTAGGCAAGTCTCATGTTGCACTGTTACTCTCGCCTCTAGGATGCAACTGCCATCCAGGGTTATACTTCCGAACTTAGACTCTAACTCAGTTGTTGATTCATCCCCTGGCGGCCTATAGTCCAGTCTACTTTTACTAAGCGCACCCCATGACCTAACACCACCCTGAGATCGAACTTCTAAATTCTTGGTCCAACTGACCCCAAATATTTACCCTAGGGTGGTATGGACTAATGAAATGCGTGTGTTGATTTTCATAATTTTCCTAGGTCATTAAGGCCTTTAATTAAATCTTTTAAAATTATTCCCTAGGTCATTTTACACATGAAGTATCATCAATTAAAATCTTCTGACCTATGGGAATTTTCCTGAGTTGCATATGGGTAAAATATTACTGTCTACAAGATTTCATAATTTTCCTTTTAATATATCTATTTATCCCATAATTAATAAAATTTCTACACAAGTGTCATTTTCCAAATGAAGTACAAGAAATATATTCACCAAAATTCCAAGAAAATTACTAAGCATTTATATTACTATTTTATGACTAATGGCAGAGTTTCATTTATTTCCACAGTGTAATGGTCTACCAAAATTCATTCCTAATTATTTACCAAAAATGCCATTATGCTAATAAATAATTTAACACTGTACCCATAATTCTGATAAAATTCTACAAGACTAGTAAGATAGCCATGCAACTCTAGGATTAATTTAATAATTTTCCAACAAGTATTTATACCAAATCATAAATATTTGCAAAAAGGGTAGAATGGTAAATTCAAGGTATTTGCTTCAATAATTCTCAAACAGAGGTATAAAATTTTCCTATGTCAAATAAATCATCATTCTTTGACTTGACTGAATTTGGGAATCTTGTCTTGATCAAAACCTATTCCTATAATTTATTTTCCAAAAAGGCTTTTATTTTGGAAATACCAAATAATAGGATTTTTTTTTTAATCCCAAAAATTCCATAATAAATTCTAGGGGTGAACTTTACTCTAATTAATCCCTGGAATAAATTCCACAATTTTTGGATGCCTCAACTAGGCTAAATACACAAAGTATCATTTCTTGCTAAGTGCACCCCAAGGCTATATTTAGCCAACACATGCAAGTGGGTTAACCCAACATGCAGTGGTCCAATTGCTCTGAACTTTCTACCAGACACCAATAATGTCCTTAAGGACATGCCACCAAAATTTGGGGCCATTTGGAACTAGCCAACTCCAAGAATCACCTAGTTAAGCCCTAGGGGTATTTTGGTAATTTCTCCATATTCTATTTTCCAATCAAGCCCATTTTTGGGCAAGGCCTAAACATGCCCTAATTATACCTCTGACCAAAATCTCAGGTCAAGGGGACTTCTGGTTTGGCTTGGGCAGCCATTTAAAATTCTGCAAAATTGCTATTTGCAGCCCAAGCCAAATCTTATTTCTCAAACATGCAAGTGAGATTTCTCATCATGCAGTGCATCAATTTAGCCCAAATTTTAACCATGGGTCAAATATACCCATAAGAGGGTGCCACCAAAATTTGGGGCCTATTGGAGTTGGAGAACTCCAAATATCACATTAATTTACTTTTGGGTATTTTTGTAAAAACTATAGCAAACTGTTCCCCAAAAATTCTGATTTTTGGGGAGGGCTTAGTTAAACCTAAATTATTAACCTAGCCCAAATTTCAGCCCATTTGAACCAAGGGTTTGGGCTAGGGAATTAATTCAATTTCTGCCCTACCTTAGGAGTAGTCCTAGTAAAACAGCCCTACAGGGCAAACTACTGGACCAAAACTCATGTTTAGGGTGGCCTTGTAAAGGTAAGACATTCATCTACAATTTTTATTCAGGTTCCAACCTTAGGTGAAGCCTATATATGCCCTAAATGTCACATGCAAGGTGACTGAAAATATGTGACAATAATACTACTATTCAAAATAATTAATTCATCACTTAAGTAATGATTAACACGAATCTTAAAGCTAGAAGGAACGGGATCGGTTCATCCCCTACCTCCAGCCAACGGCTGGGATTGATTTGCGCTGGGCCATTTTGCGGGGCTGTTTCCGGCCGACTGTGGCGGCGCCATGGCCGGCCAACGGTGCCACCACCTTCACGGTGGTGGTGGCTACAATTTGCCGGCGATGAGGCGGCGGGAGACGGCGGCTCCGGCGATCCCGAGAGGTGTGAATTTCACGGAAAAATCAAGATTTTCTCCCATGGCATCGGGCTCAATTGAGCCCGATCTCTCTCCTAATTGATCTAGGAAGCTAGTACGGGTAGAGATGAGGCGAAACGGACCTGAGTTGGCGGCTGGCGGCGAGTGTGGCGGCGGTTGGCCATGGCTAAGCTAGCTCTGGCGATCTCACTCCCGATTTCCCGTTTCTCCATCGTTTCCTTTGATCCAAGACTCGAATTCAACTCCCTAGGACCTTCTGAAGCTGATGGCTGGGCTGGATTTTGCATGGAGTGATTGTATAAGGAGCTATGGCCGAGGTGAGCTCGGTTTGGTGCTTTGGTTGCTTCACCCATGGTGCCAAGTGGCCATCATGCTCTAAATTTCTTTGGAATGAGTAGGGGTGGTCGGCCAGCATGTTCATGGGCTGAGGGGTGAAGGCCACATGGCCTCTTTTCATCTCCTTCTCCTTTCTCTCTCCTCTTTTAAGTGTTTTCTCCAAAATACCCCCTTGCATGCAATCTCTCTCCTAATTTTTTTGCGGTTAGGGGCTGTCCTTGTCCATTTGGGCTGGTCATGGGCCTTGGCTCATGGGCTTTGCTCATTGGGAATGGGCTTGGCCTTCACTTTTCTTCCTTTAGGCCATTTGTTGACTTGTTGACTTTTTAGGTTGACTTGGTCAACTTGATGAGTGGGCTGACCCAACTTGATGGTCATGGACTCCATGTCACCACCAAACATGGGTTGGGCCAGGGTGATGGTCTTAGCCCACTAGGAATGGGTTAGGTCTTCATTTACCCTTATTTAGGCTTAAGGTTGACCAAGTTTGACTTTAGGGTTGACTTGGTCAAATGGGTGTGTGGGTTGACCCCACCTAGTGGTCATGAGGTCTAAATCATCACCCAACATGGCTTGGGTCATGGTGATGCCTTACTTGACCTAATTGGACCCAGAGTGTAGGGGTTTTGATCCCTTTTAGGCCTAAGGTTGACCTGGGTCAACTATGGTCAAAGTGTTGACCTAGGGCATGACTTGGGTCTACTTAGATTGCAATTAGGGTTAGGGCAGTGTGGTGATGGTCATGGTTGTGGCTAGGGTCCTTATTTAGTCATAGTTTGACTTGGTCCTATAGTGGGCCCCATTGTGACAACTCACCACCTAGGATCAACCTAGCTAATTTCCCCCTGACTCACCATATGCCTAACCCAATCTAAGTTAAGGGGCCTAGAAGTAACATGGGATGTTACAATTTACCTGTTCAGTATTTTTCTTTCCCTTGTCAGATATGAAGTTTACTGGTCTGGAAAAATTATTTTTCTTAATCAGGGGTGGATCACTAGAGGAGGCACCTAGTCCTAGTTTGCTATTATTGGTCCTTGCATTTACAGTACTAGTGATATCTAATAATTGTATACTTCTTTCATTCAGTGATTCTTCTAATAGTTTTGCCTTAGTTCAGTTTTCAGAAAAGATATTTGTTTATTAGCAGACATTAGTTCAATGGTTAATTTTGCATTTTCTGCAGTGATGTTGTCTAAGGTGTTTAACTTTTCTCTGAGAAGTTTGATTTCCTTCTCAGATCTTATTAAGTCTAAGCATAAATTTTTAAATTCAAACTTAAATTCATCTGACTCAAAATCATAAGAAGTTATTACCTGATCTTCAGCTGATAGAGATTCTTCATTATCTGATTCATCTGAGTAATATCTACTACTTCCTGCCTCAATAACCATGAGGCATACTTCCTTTACTTTCTGTTCTTCTTCATCCTCACCGGAGCTGGAGGATGTAGATTCTTATTCTGAAAGTGAAGGGATAGATACTACTCTAGAGGGGGGGTGAATAGAGTTATCAAATTTTGCACTAGACAAAACTTAATGGTCTACCCAACTCCCTTGGAGTGAAATGCGGAATGAAAAGATTATAGATATAGAATTAACCCTATAGCCTAACACAAGTGTTGTGCACAAACTCAAGCTAACTGTAATTACAGTTAAGGCTTGGAGATCCTAATCAGCAACTAGGAGACCTAGTTATATCTATTCACAGCCACAATGCAGGAATTAAACAAGGCAATCCAGACGACACAAGGAATTTATAGTGGTTCCCCAAACAACTTGGGTACATCCACTCTTCTACCAACAAGGTAGGAATCCACTCAGGTTTTTGATCAGGTGCCCTGCCACCAACAGGATCTGCTTCAGGTAGATCCAGAAACCCTTTAGACTTTTGATCAGGTGTCTAAAATCCAAACACAGGTTTTTGATCAGGTGCCCTGCCACCAAGGGATACTTTTGAAGGGAGTAATAACCCTGTACAGGAGGGGGAAAGAAAGTTAAGATGTCTTCTCTATTTTACAAAAGATTAGAGAAGCACAAGGACTTGCACTGAGCTAGAAAGCTCTAAAGAATCAAGGCTCCCCCTGGCTCAAAGATGTCCAGGTGAAGTCTTGCTTCAGTGCAGAAAACTCTTCAGAAAGATCTGAAGGAAAAACTACAAGAAGATAATAAATAATAAAATTAGAGATCTTCAAGCAGCTGTCTTCTTCTTCTTCTTCAAAAGAACTCTGAGTCTAAACTTCTTGGAATAGGAGAACTCAGGTTGAAGAAGAGCAGAAGAGCTTAACACTTCTCAGTTGGATGAATATTGCTGAGAGCAAAGAACTTGATCTTGATGAAGGCTTGAATGCTTAAGTGAACAACTGGTTAGCTAGTTAGCTAGCTTCAATCCTTCTTCAAAGGATCCTTTTTAAAGCAGCAACAAGCAACGACTCTCTTTAATTTGAACTGTTTGTCTTCTTCTGAAACTTGAGACCTGGGCTGCAAATATCAAAAAGACAAACAATCTCTGCAGCAAAAACATTCTATAAAAGGTATAAACCTTTTTCAAAGAAGCTGCAGGAAGCAATCTGATAATAAAGTACTAAATAAAGTCACATCAGAAACAAACTCTTTATAGCAGAAGAAAGACTTTTCAGTCTAACGGCTATAAAGGACTGACAGCAGATAAAGTAAAATACAAAGTCAGCTAATAAGACAAACAACTTTATCTGAAAAGATTTTACTCAGGCAAAAGGGATGGAGCAAATATTGCCTGGAAATATTATCACAAAACAACTGAAATAACATGCCAGATAATGTATTAATTAATTAAATATAATAAATAAATACAAAATATAAAGGCAGACAGAAAACTTCGAACGACCTTCGGAGATCGTCGACCGACGCACGGAGATCGTCGAACTATCGGGCAGATAGTCGAACGATCCAGATAGTCGAACTATCACAGGAGATAGTCGAACTATCACAACAGATAGTCGAACTATCAGAAGATAGTCGAGCTATCAGATAGTCGACCTATCAACAGATAGTCGAACTATCAAAGCAAAACAGATAGTCGAACTATCAACAGATAGTCGAGCTATCAGATAGTCGACCTATCAACAGATAGTCGAACTATCAAAGCGAAACAGATAGTCGAACTATCAATAGATAGTCGAACTATCAAAGTAGAACAGATAGTCGAACTATCAACAGATAGTCGAACTATCAACGCAGAACAGATAGTCGACCTATCAACAGATAGTCGAACTATCAACGCAGAACAGATAGTCGACCTATCAGCAGATAGTCGAACTATCAGAAGAAAGCAGATAGTCGACCTATCAAACAGATAGTCGAGCTATCAGATAGTTGAACTATCCAAGCAGATAGTCAAACTATCAAACAAACAGATAGTCGAACTATCAACAGATAGTCGAACTATCTCAGCACACAGATAGTCGAACTATCAACCGATAGTCGAACTATCCTCGCAGACTGAAAGTCGAACAACTGATAGACGATCGTCGAACAGTTAGTCGACGATAGTTGAGCGGCGTTCGACGATAGTCGAACGAACAAACTACTTAACCAAATTCTTCATCTGGAAAAGCGAGGACTCTACAGCTAGACCACTAACCATTGACAATAGATATTTCTTGGGTCAAGGGACAAAAGGAGAAGACTAAACTCAAATCAAACTAGGGTACCAACAATCTCCCCCTATTTGAGTTAAGTCTCTCAAAAACTAAAACATAGAACTAGCTATAGAGCAAGAAAATTAATACAGGAAATAGATAAACAATTAACAGCAGTTATCAAACAGATAAATAACAGTCAAACAAAATTAAGAGTCTACGGAGTCTGGCTTAGGGTTAGAAGAGCTAGGAACAAAGGAAACTTTTCGCAAAGGATCAATAGCCTCTTTCTTAGACATCTTCAAGTCTTGCATGCCAATAATCTTTAATTCTGCAGCCCTTGGAACAACGGCTTCTGGGTGCTTTTCCATATACTTTGAAGGGTCAAAGACCTCAGGGCTAACCTGGAACTTTTCGAATTCCTTCTTTCTGAATGTAGACATTGTGGTTAATCCAGTAGTGTCCTTTCCTTCAGCTTTTGCTTTCCTGATTTGAGCTGCTCCAACCAATTCGAGAAAACGAGCCATCCTAAAGTTAGGATCAAGCTCAGGACTTTCATAAACAGTCTCAGAAGGAGTATCATCTGGTTCTTTATCTTGATTAACTAGATAAGATAGGGGAGCAGACTTAGCAAAGTTCTTGCTAGAATTTTTAAACAAAATAAACTACTTACCTTTTGAAACAACTTTTTTAGAATGCACTGGCATTGGAGATGAAATCCTTTTCTTTGGAGAAGGAGGAGGGGAAAAAGTTGGTCTTTGATACACAACCTCCTTCACTTGTTCTCTCACTGTATCAGTTCTTTGATAGCCAGAATATGATTTACCTTGAAAACCTTGAGAGCTTTTCCTTGAAGAAGACTGAGAGGGAGCAGATTTTGCTGACGGAGCAGAAGGATTAGCAGAAAGGTTGCCAGAGGCTCCTACACCGGGAGGTGGAGGAGGAGGACCTCTGGGATTCCATCTGGGGGTAGGACTATCATATTTCTTAGCTTTCTTTATCTCTTTCTGCTGGTTCTTGGAGAACCACATCCAATGTTGAAACTCTTTTGACTTGGGGTCAATTCCTTTCAGAATATAATATGGAGTGTCATTATCACGATTGAGAGGAGGAGGAGCAACAGCTTTTCTTTTCTTCTGTGCAGCTTTCTTCTTCTTTGAATTCTCAGATAAATCTGAATCCTCTTCATCCTCAGAATGAGATGAGGGAGGATTGTCATATGGGTCATAGGCTTCAGAAACAGCCTTTTCCTTTAAAGCAGCTTTCTCTTTTTCCTCTTTTATGGCATCCTGAGCCAGAAGGAAATCCAAATCAAGTCCTGGGGAATCATCCCAAACAGTTGATTTTTCAACTTGCAAATCTTTTTCTTTCTCTTTTAACAAAGATTGAACTCTTAATTGCCAAGCATCTCTTGCTTTCTCTTCTTGATTTTCAGACACATCTTCTATATCATCTAAAAAGGAATCTAGTTCTGGATCTACTTGAACATCAGGAACATCTGGAGCAGCTTCTGAAACAATTACTATAACCTGAGCAGCTATATCTTCTTTAATATAATCTGTAGATTTATGAACACAAATCTGCTAAATAAGCTAAAATCATTCCTTCTAGGTATTCACAAGCTAGCAAATCAATTGACTCGTCAATAAAGCGAATGAGTGAATTACCTTCATATTTTACCAACTCCCAGGATTCATCTAGATAGGATGTAATAATCCCTTCTAGGAAATGGGCAACCAAGGGAGTGGTGAGATCTTCTAAACAAACTTTCACAGCAAATTCAGATAGCATGACTGCATCAGATATTTCTTTGTCAGATAACACTGAACCTGATTCATCTTGAGCTGAAGCTGGAGCAGTCTCTTCTTGAACTGCTGGAAGAACTGCTGGAAGGGAGGCTGGAGGCTCTGAGGCATCTTCACAGAACATCTCCCCCTGCCTGATTTAAGTGGAAACTGAAACCAGGCCCCTTGAAGAAGAGGGCTCAGCAGATTTAGAAAGTGATTGGATGGAAGCAGTCAAGGTAGCAATAGAGGAGGCAAGTGGAGCAATTGCCTCTTCAATCATAATTTTGATTGAAGGGGTAATCAACTCCAAAATGCTGGATATGAATGCTGGGGTTATCTCAAAAGATGATGGAATTGCAGTGGATGGAGATGCAGCAGAGATGGTTGTAGTGTTAGGATGAAAGGTGGTGTGGACTGGAGATCGAATTGGAGATGGAGCATGATGTGGAGAATGAATAGGAGACTGAGGAGGTGTTGGAATCCTCTCAGATCCTAACAGATCAAAACTAGGAGCAGATATCCTAGCCAGATGAGAAGGAAGAGGAGATGCTGGAGGGGAAGGAAGAACAACCGTGGTTGTTTCTCGAACAGGAGAAGGAGAAAGTCGTACTTCAGCTGAAGTTGATGGAACTTCAACTGAAGCAGACTGCATAGCAGAAGAAGATGAGGGAAGGGAAAGATGAGCTGAGCTAGCTTCATGAGGGTGAGGAGCGACTGAATCAGTCCTAGTGCTCTCTGATGTCGCTGGAGCAACCCCTGTGAGAGCGGGCTTCACAAAAGTCCTCTTCCACTTGGAGAACAGATTCGGGTCCATCTTCTTGCTCGCATTTATGGTTGTTGCAACGGAGACCAGCAGCTGAGGATACTTTTCCTTCAGAAAAATTCCAATAACCCTGCCTAGGGTAACCTCTTTCTTACTATTCTTTTTCCTTATCAAATCGAACATTACTCCTGCCCAATCAATCCTTTTCTGATTAACAATTGCACACATCAGTGCAAATTGTTGCTTTGTAATGTTGTCATGAGCAGAGTGCTTCCCAAGGAGCACTTTTCCAACTAACTCAGCAAGAAATTTGATCTTAAATGGGAAATTGACCTTGAGCAGCTTCGTGGGAATGCCCTCCGCATGTCCCAGCTCAGTAAGCATTCTTCCAAACTCTTGAGCATCTTGCTCATAATCTTCTTCACCATTTATTAATCCAAAAACATCAGTCAGAACGGCTGGAGTTAAAATTACCTCTTCTCCACCGATAGTGCCAGTCATCGAATCGTCAGAGGAGGACGAAGAGAAAGCCCATTCCTTAATCTCGGGGACATTTAACTTTATCCTTGTAGACATTAATCTTTCTAGACCTTGATCTTGGCACAACTGAAGAATTTCCACAATCCCTGCTTCACAGCAACTGAAGGCGTCAAAATCGACGCTGAAACCTGCATCGAACTTTACAACAGCTAGCACTGCGGGAGAAATCGCCATTGAATTGCTGGAGAGAGCGCGAGAAAGACGGAGAAGACGAAGGAGACGAAGCGGCAGAAAATCGCAAGCGGGAAGACAGAATGCGAAAAGTCACGCTCCGTCGACGATAAAACAAAAGATCTTTTAACCTAGGTCGACTATCGGCTTTATATTAGACCGGAGATAGTCGATCTATTTAAAAAGATACTGGACCCGATGTTCGAACGGCCGTTCGACGATCGGCCCAGAAGCAGAGTAGTCGATCAATCGTTCGACTATTTCTGGCTTCTCAAACAACAAGCTATCGTCATCCAGAGATCGACGATAAGCTCGACCTGTTCGACGATCTTCGAACGCCGGTCGACGAACTTCAAACAGGTAAGCTATCATTAACCAGAGGTCGACGATAGGCTTGATCCGTTCGACGATCTTCGATCATCGTTCGACGATCTTCAAGCAGGTTTCAACATAGGCAGATATAGTCACACTTAGTCTCGTCCATTGATCATGCCTAGTTGAACTAAAAAGAACAGATGCTTCTGTTCATCTAAGGGCTTGGTGAATATATCACCTCTCTGAAACTCAGTGGATATGAACTCAAGACAAATCTTGTTCTTTTCCACACAATCTCTCAGGAAATGGTGCCGAATCTCAATGTGCTTCGTTCTAGAGTGGTGCACTGGATTTTGTGCAATTGAGATAGCACTGGTACTGTCACACATGATTTTGGTATTCTTGTGTGAGTAACCATAATCCACAAGCTGGTTTTGAATCCACAGGATCCGTGAACAACAACTAGCAGCTGCTATATATTTAGCCTTTGCAGTTGAAGTTGAGACAGAAGCCTGCTTCTTACAGAACCAAGAGACCAATCTCTCTCCCAGGAACTGGCAAGTTCCTGAGGTGCTCTTCCTGTCAACTCTGCAACCAGCATAATCAGAATCAGAATATCCAATTAATTCAAATTCTGACTCAGCTGGGTACCAAAGTCCTAGATTTGGACATCCCTTCAGGTATCTCAAGATTCTCTTTAGAAGAATCAGATGAGATTCCTTGGGGTTGACCTGGAATCTAGCACAAAGGCATGTAGCAAACATTATATCAGGCCTACTTGCAGTTAAATATAATAGGGAACCAACAATGGCCCTATAATTCTTTTGACTGACTTGCCGTGATCATCAGAATCAATAACTACATTAGTAGCCATAGGTGTAGGCATTGCTGAAGCATCAGCCATCCCATCCCAAATTTTTTTACCAAATTCCTGCATATTTGGATTGGGAGATGAAGATACCATCAGCATCTTGCTTAACTTGGAGACCAAGAAAGTAAGATAGCACACCCATACTACTCATCTCAAACTTAGAGTGCATCAGGTCAGAGAACCTTTTGCAAAGTTTGGGATCAGTGGAGCCAAATATAATATCATCTACATACACCTGAACTAACAGGATTGTGTCCTTGTGATGCTTGACGAAAGGGTTCTATCAACTACTCCCTAGTAAAGTTGTGTTCTAAAAGGAAACTAGCTAGAGTCTCATACCAGGCTCTGGGAGCTTGTTTTAGTCCATAAAGAGCTTTCTGCAACTTAAACACATGTGAGGGCTGAGTTGAAGAAACAAACCCTGGTGGTTGTTCAACAAACACCTCTTCCTTAAGCTCACCATTCAGGAATGCACTTTTGACATCCATTTGAAACACCTTAAACTTCATGTAGGCTGCATAGGCCAAGAAGATCCTTATTGCTTCTAGCCTTGCAACAGAAGCAAAGGTTTGGTCATAATCTATACCTTCCTCCTGTCTGTAGCCCTGAGCTACAAGCCTTGCTTTATTCCTTACAATAATTCCATTTGCATCCAACTTGTTTCTATACACCCACTTGGTGCCTATGATCAGTTGGCCTTTAGGTCTTGGAACCAAAGTCCAAACTTTACATCTCTCAACTGATTGAGTTCCTCTTGCATAGCAATGATCCAGTGGGGATCTAGCTCAGCATCTTTAAAGGTGAGGGTCCAACCTATGAGAGGAAACAAGCGTGCATCACATCCTATCTTAATTGGTGTCTTGTTTGCACACCAGCTGATATGTCTCCAATCACTTGAGATGTAGGGTGATCTCTAAGTGTGACAATATCAGCAGGTGGGATGTGATCTTCAGCAACAGTTGGGATTAATTCCTCAGGAGGAATTTGATCTACTGTGGTGGTGGTACAACAACAGCTTCAGCAATGTCTTCATCACTGTCTGATTCAGTGATCTGAAGAGTTGATAGTTGAAGAATTTCTTGAGTAGCATCAGGTACCTGCAATGAGCTAGAGGAAGGAGAATTTTCTTCTCCTTGTAAAACATCTGATACTCATCAAAAGATACATGCACAGATTCTTCAATTTTACAAGATGATTTGTTATAAACCCTATAAGCTTTGCTTACTTGGGAATATCCAAGCATAATTCCCATTGAAGCTTTTGCTTCAAATTTTCTAAGATATTCTTTATTGTTATTATGAATATAAACAATACAACCAAACACTCTAAAATAATTAATTTTAGGTTTCTTTCCTTTAAGCAACTCATAAGGAGTTTTACACTTAAGTTTGTGTATCAAACTTCTATTCAAGACATAATTGGCTGTACTAACAGCTTCTGCCCAATAGGAAAGAGGCATATTAGCATCTGCCAATAATGTACTAGCAGCTTCAATGAGTGTTCTATTTTTCCTTTCAACTACCCCATTTTGTTGGGGAGTTCTAGGAGCTGAGAAGCTATGTTTGATACCTTCTCTCTCACAGAATTCTTGCATAAGAAGAGAGTCAAACTCAGTACCATGATCACTTCTGATCAAGGCCACATGAGTAGAGTACTCAGTCTGCACACATAGTAGAAAGTCTGTAAGGGATTTGAAGTTATCAGCCTTAGTTCTCAAAAAGAAAACCCAACTGAACCTAGAGAAGTCATCTACAATTACTAAGGTGTAATACTTCCCTCCTAAACTCTGTACATTTATTGGGCCAAATAGGTCCAAATGTAATAGATACAGGATTCTAGGAGAATCACTTTTATTTACAGATTTAAAAGAATTTTTGGTTTGCTTGCCTAGCTGACAAGCCTTGCAAAGGCTCTCCTTCTTGTAGGGGCAAGAAGGTAAACCTCTAACAAGGTTGTGTTTAGATAACCTAGATATATTTTTAAGGTTAACATGACTAAGCCTCTTATGCCACAAAGAATTATTATTAATTGTTACTTCATTAAATAAACAGATTTCAGAGTGAGATGAATTGAAATCTACTAAATAAATATTACCTATTCTAATGCCTACTAAAACAATATTATTATTTAAAGTAATATTGTAAGAGGAGTTAGAAAATGAAACCTGGTAGCCAGCATCACATAGCTGGCTGACTGAGATCAAATTGTGCTTCAGTCCTGTCATATATGCAACTCTCTTGAAAGTAACATCTCCAATTGTAATCCTGTCATAGCCTTCTGTCTGACCACAGCTGGAATCTCCAAAGATAACCTTTGGGCCGAGCTTAGCTTTGAATTTTGACAGATGATTTTTATTTCCTGTCATATGCTTGGAGCATCCACTATCCAAAATTACCACTTATTTTGAGTGATAGGATAGGCCTTCACCTGCAAGACATTTATTTAGACAGTGTGAACCCAGGTAACCTTGGGTCCTTTGTTTTTCACATAATAAAAACTGAAAATATATGAAAATGCAGGCTGGGGGTGATAACCTAATGGGTGAGATCTCCTAGGTGGGATTCTCCATGCAGATGATGGGTCAACAAACCTAGGGTTTCTATTTTCATTTAGGTTTCTATGGTACTAATGATGATTTTGAAAATCATGTTGAAAACGTCGATCGACGTTCGACGATGGGCGCTCAGATCGTTGAGCTTCGTTTGACCATTGAGCTTCCGATCGTCGAGCGACGTTCGACGCTCTTTGCATTTCTTTAAAAAACTTCTTTCTTTTCTCTCTCTTAGCTTTATTTAAAGTTTTGTTAACTTGGTTTACTTGCTCAGTGTTCTTCATTCCACTAGCTGAAATGAAGTTCACTGGAGTTGAAAGATTATTTTTAAGAATATCTGGGGGTTCACTGGGAGAAGCTCCTAAGCCTAGTTTGTTATTACCTGACCTAGTGTTAGTCATGCTGGTAATTTCTAACAGCTTAAGGCTTCTACCATTAAGTGATTCTTCTAACCTCTTAGACTTAGCTAACTCCATTTTAAGAAATTTAATTTCTTCACTACAAGTAGTGAGATCTTCCTTTAGCTTAATATTTTCTGTAGCAATTAATTCTGAGTCAGCTAACTTATTTCTAAGTTCTTTTATCTCCTTTTCTGAGCTAATCAAATCTAAGCATAGAGATTTAAAATCTAATTTAAATTCTTCAGAAGTGAAGTCATAAGAAGATAGTACCTCATCTTCTGTTGGCATCTCTTCATCTGAATCTGAACTCTCTGCAGCAGAGTGATTGCTGCAGGCATCTATTGTCATCAGGCAAACTTCTTTTGCCTTCTTCTCTTCCTCATCCTCACTGGAGCTTGAGGAGGAGGATTCTTCATCAGAATCACTCCAGGTTTTAGTAATGAAACCTCTCTCCTTCTTCTTGTTCTTGTAGGAGGATGGCTTGGAGTGCTTCCTGTGCTGTTCCTTTTCTTTTCTCTTGTCTTTGTTCTTCTCCTCTGGACACTCTGGTAATATGTGTCCAGGCTTCCTGCAACCATAACATATAATTTCTTTAGCAGGTGAACGGTCATACCTTGGTTTGTCTTCATAGCGTGAAGACTTCTTTCTGAATTCCTTTCTCCCCATCTTGAGAAACCTCTTGGCAAATAATGCCATTAGCTCCTCATTGGATTGGCTGCCTTCAGAAACATCAGCAGCCTTAAGAGCTAGAGATTGCTCTTTTCTTGTTGGAGTAGGGGTCTTTGCTTCTGCTTCTGCTTCCCTTGTCTTCAGCACTTGCTCAAAAGATTTGAGCTTGTCGAGAAGGGCTTCAATGGAGATCTCTGTGGTGCTTCTGGCTTCCTTGATGGGCCAGATCCTTAGATCCCATGTACTAGGGAAGCACATACGAATCTTATCATTGACCTCTGTCAATGATATGTCCTTGTCAAGGGTCCTCAGCTCATTGATGATTGAGCTGAGCCTGGTGTACATGGCTTCAACTGATTCAGCATCAGTTTTCTTGAAGTTCTCATATTGTGAGATAAGGTTGGACCTTCTGTCCTTCCTTTCATCAGCTGAACCAGCTATAATCTGGTTCAGTGTATCCCACATGGCTTTTGCTGAGGAGCAGTCAGTAACCTTCTGGAATACCTCATCAGACATTGTCTGAGCCAGTATATTCATTGCCTTGGCATATGCTATCTTGGCCTTCTTGTACTCATCGTTGTAATCTGGAGGAGGCACTGCACTCATATCAGATGATGAGGCAGTAGCAGCAGCAGGTACTCTTGGGGGTCCTGACAAAATAGAAGCAAAGATGCTTTCATCAATAGAATTCATATATAATTTTATCCTTGCCTTCCAGATGCCAAACTTAGCTAAGTTGCATGCTGGAGGTCTGGTGCTAGAATAATCCTTGGACTGGGCCATGATAGTGAATATCTATAAGCTTTGGTATCTATCAGGATCTTGTGACTTAGGTGTTAGCCTATTCAGTCAGTCAGCCTCCCTCTGATACCAATTGAAAGTGAAGGGATAAATACTACTCTAGAGGGGGGGTGAATAGAGTTATCAAATTTTGCACTAGACAAAACTTAATGGTCTACCCAACTCCCTTGGAGTGAAATGCGGAATGAAAAGATTATAGATATAGAATTAACCCTATAGCCTAACACAAGTGTTGTGCACAAACTCAAGCTAACTGTAATTACAGTTAAGGCTTGGAGATCCTAATCAGCAACTAGCAGACCTAGTTATATCTATTCACAGCCACAATGCAGGAATTAAACAAGGCAATCCAGACGACACAAGGAATTTATAGTGGTTCCCCAAACAACTTGGGTACGTCCACTCTTCTACCAACAAGGTAGGAATCCACTCAGGTTTTTGATCAGGTGCCCTGCCACCAATAGGATCTGCTTCAGGTAGATCCAGAAACCCTTTAGACTTTTGATCAGGTGTCTAAAAACCAAACACAGGTTTTTGATCAGGTGCCCTGCCACCAAGGGATACTTTTGAAGGGAGTAATAACCCTGTACAGGAGGGGGAAAGAAAGTTAAGATGTCTTCTCTATTTTACAAAAGATTAGAGAAGCACAAGGACTTGCACTGAGCTAGAAAGCTCTAAAGAATCAAGGCTCCCCCTGGCTCAAAGATGTCCAGGTGAAGTCTTGCTTCAGTGCAGAAAACTCTTCAGAAAGATCTAAAGGAAAAACTACAAGAAGATAATAAATAATAAAATTAGAGATCTTCAAGTAGCTGTCTTCTTCTTCTTCTTCTTCAAAAGAACTCTGAGTCTAAACTTCTTGGAATAGGAGAACTCAGGTTGAAGAAGAGCAGAAGAGCTTAACACTTCTCAGTTGGATGAATATTGCTGAGAGCAAAGAACTTGATCTTGATGAAGGCTTGAATGCTTAAGTGAACAACTGGTTAGCTAGTTAGCTAGCTTCAATCCTTCTTCAAAGGATCCTTTTTAAAGCAGCAACAAGCAATGGCTCTCTTTAATTTGAACTGTTTGTCTTCTTCTGAAACTTGAGACCTGGGCTGCAAATATCAAAAAGACAAACAATCTCTGCAGCAAAAACATTCTATAAAAGGTATAAACCTTTTTCAAAGAAGCTGCAGGAAGCAATCTGATAATAAAGTACTAAATAAAGTCACATCAGAAACAAACTCTTTATAGCAGAAGAAAGACTTTTCAGTCTAACGGCTATAAAGGACTGACAGCAGATAAAGTAAAATACAATGTCAGCTAATAAGACAAACAACTTTATCTGAAAAGATTTTACTCAGGCAAAAGGGATGGAGCAAATATTGCCTGGAAATATTATCACAAAACAACTGAAATAACATGCCAGATAATGTATTAATTAATTAAATATGATAAATAAATACAAAATATAAAGGCAGACAGAAAACTTCGAACGACCTTCGGAGATCGTCGACCGACGCACGGAGATCGTCGAACTATCGGGCAGATAGTCGAACTATCGGGCAGATAGTCGAACGATCCAGATAGTCGAACTATCACAGGAGATAGTCGAACTATCACAACAGATAGTCGAACTATCAGAAGATAGTCGAGCTATCAGATAGTCGACCTATCAACAGATAGTCGAACTATCAAAGCAAAACAGATAGTCGAACTATCAACAGATAGTCGAGCTATCAGATAGTCGACCTATCAACAGATAGTCGAACAATCAAATCGAAACAGATAGTCGAACTATCAACAGATAGTCGAACTATCAAAGCAGAACAGATAGTCGAACTATCAACAGATAGTCGAACTATCAACGCAGAACAGATAGTCGACCTATCAACAGATAGTCGAACTATCAACGCAGAACAGATAGTCGACCTATCAGCAGATAGTCGAACTATCAGAAGAAAGCAGATAGTTGACCTATCAAACAGATAGTCGAGCTATCAGATAGTTGAACTATCCAAGCAGATAGTCGAACTATCAAACAAACAGATAGTCGAACTATCAACAGATAGTCGAACTATCTCAGCACACAGATAGTCGAACTATCAACCGATAGTCGAACTATCCTCGCAGACTGAAAGTCAAACAACTGATAGACGATCGTCGAACAGTTAGTCGACGATAGTCGAGCGGCGTTCGACGATAGTCGAACGAACAAACTACTTAACCAAATTCTTCATCTGGAAAAGCGAGGACTCTACAGCTAGACCACTAACCATTGACCATAGATATTTCTTGGGTCAAGGGACAAAAGGAGAAGACTAAACTCAAATCAAACTAGGGTACCAACATATTCAATATCACTCCATGTCTCAGCAACAAATCCCTTGTCTTTCCTCTTTTTCTTGCTTGAGGAAGGCTTATTGTAGTGACTCTTCCTTGAGTCCTTCTCCTTTCTTATGTCCTTCTTTTGAGCTTCTGGACACTCAGAAATGAAGTGCCCAGGTTTCCTGTAGCCAAAACACACTACTTCTTTAGAGGGTGTTTTATCATACCTTGGCCTATCTTCATATTTAGAAGGTTTCCTTCTGAAGTCCTTTCTAGCCATCTTGAAGAATCTCTTGGCAAAGAGTCTCATCAACTCTTCATTTACTGGAATGACTTCAGAGTCTTCTGTAGCTTTGAAATTTATATTATACTCCTTCCTAATTGGTGTAGGAGTCTTCACTTCAGCTGCTGCTTCCCTTGCTTTGATCAGCTGCTCATAGGACTCTTGTTATCCTAGAAGAGATTTTGTTGAAATCTCTGTCATACTTCTGGCTTCTCTGATGGGCCAGATTCTTGAGTCCCATGTGCTGGGAAAGCACATTAAGATCTTGTCATTCACTTCAGTTAAAGTGAATTCTTTGTCTAAAGTCCTTAGCTCACCGATGATGGAGCTAAGTCTGTTGTACATTACTTCTACTATTTCTGCTTCATCCTTCTTGAAGTTCTCATACTGAGTGATGAGATTTGACTTTCTATCTTTCCTCTCATTTGCTGATCCAGCCACCATTTGGTTCAGGGAATCCAGAATCTCCTTGGCTGATTGACACTCAGCAACCTTTTGAAATATTTCATCAGACATAGTTTGAGCCAGTATATTCATGGCTTTGGCATCAGCTATCTTAGCCTTCTTCTGTGCATTTGTCCATCCAGGGGGTGGAACTGCACTCAGGTTTGTTGATGTAGTTAAGGTTGAATCCATTGGAGCTGGTGGTCCTGTTAAGATAGAATTAAATATATCTTCATCAATAGAGTTCATGTAAAGCCTGATTCTTGCCTTCCAGATTGTGAACTTGGACAAGTTACACACTGGAGGTCTGGTGCTTGCATATTCTTTGTTTTGTGCCATGCTGTATGTAAAAATCTAGTAAGGTTAAAGAACAGATCTAACTTAGGATCTTTGGTTCAAGGTTTTAACTTGTAAAACCAAAAGAACCTCCTCTGATACCAATTGAAAGTTAGGGTTAGATCTGATATATTCTAAAGGGGGGTGAATAGTGTATGTGGGTATATTTTAAAACCTTTTCTGAACTATGAGAAGTACTCCTAAACTCATGTATTGTATCACAGAATACCAAATCAAATAAATGAAATCACAGGAAAAACCAAATAACACAACAAGACCTAAATATCACAGCCACGGCAAAAACAAAAAGAAAAAGGGGCAATAAGATAACACAAGAATTTATAGTGGTTCCCCAACCTGGGTACGTCCACTCTTCTGCCACTCTGGTAGGAATCCACTCAGAGTTTTGATCTGGTGCCTGACACCAATGTGTTTTTGATCAGGTGCTCAACAACCAAACCTCAAGTCTTTTGATCAGGAGACTTGCAACCAAGAATCACTTTTGAAGGGAGATGACAACCCTTTTTACAGTGGGGGGTGAGAGAATGATTGTGTCTTCTCTTTCTCTATTCAAACAACTGAGAAGACTTCTGGATTTGATGGTAGCAAAAGCTCCCCCTGAGGTGTTGCTTGTTAAGGATGATGGAAGCTTTGCTGCAGGGTGATAGGCCTTCAAGCTTTCAGTTATGATAAGAAGAACTTCAGGAACTATTTTTATAGATGCAGTATTATTGTCCTTCAGAGTGTTCCTGAGAGTATGACAGAAGAAGACACTTGATTTGGATGGTTATTGTTCTTCTTCAGAATTGTTCTTCTTCTTTTCTAGTCATTGTTGATTCTTGACTGATCGATTTTCAATCTCAAGAAATTATGTATCTCTCAGAATGTTGTTCTTCGTATCTTGTTGCACACCTCAAGAATAATAATCTCTATTTTTATATTTCCAATCATGAATGTCCATTTGAATTTGGAAATTCCTTCTGCAATTAATGCTAACGGCCTTGGAATATTTTTGGCATTGATTTGTTTCCCCAACTATCCCTTATAAAAACGGCAGGCAACAATTCTGATGGAGACCATAATTAATGCTCTTGTCTAACGGTAATATTCAGAGAATATTAGAGCATTAATTACTCAGGGATTATTGCCACGTAATAAGGACAAAAGAGGGAAATTGCCAAGACTGGATTCGTCGATCTGAGTCCATAGTTCGTCGAGCTGAGAATGGTTGTTTGTCGAGCTGAGATCCAAGATTGCCGACCTCTGAATGTTGCTTGATAACTTTCTTCTTCTGTGCATCAAGTTCGTCGAGCTGAATCTAAGATCGTCGAGCTGAGCCCTGAGAACAGAGTTAGTCCAGTTGGGGTCCAAGATCGTCGAGCTGAATCTGTAGTCTGGACTCAGAATATTGTCTGATGTAGAGTGTTGAAGTATCATTTTTGCGTTGAGTGTGATGTCCTCTGGCTTTGAGTGTTAACTCACCATTCTGGCGTTGAGTGTTAACTCACCATTCTGGCGTTGAGTGTAATATTATCTGGCGTTGAGTGTTGAATCACCTTATCCAGAATTAGTCGACCAGAGAACAGAGTTCTTCTAGCTGATGTTCTTAGTTCGTCGACTGAGGTTTGACTTAGAGTAGTTATTACTTTGTCCAGAGTTCGTCGAGCTGAGAACTAAGTTCGTCGAGCTGAGCTCAGGGAGCTGTCCCTGAGTTCGTCTAGCTGAGCTCGACTTTCGTCGACCGGAGATCGACGAACGTAGAACTCCTTTTCTAAGTCTTGAATTCTCTAAGTCTTGAGTCTCTGGCAGTGTTGGAGGCTGGTCCTTTGTACTGTTGACTCAAAGGACTTGACGTAGACTCTAGGACACAACCATGACCCTGATCTATACATGTTGGGTCATATCCTAACTTAGTGAACCTAGCCCAAATACAACTAGGAATCCAACACCCCCATTCTTGAGATCGCTGATCAATAATAGTTAAAAGTGATATTTTCAAAAATTTCCCAGTTTTATAAGTTTCTTCTATTTTTACATATAAGGTAGCTTAGAGAGCTTTGTAATGGAACTCGCATCTCACATTAAATGCTATAATATTTACTATATATATGAATACATATACACATACACAATATTTTTAAGTAGTGGATTTGACTATTTTTTCCAATTTATAAATTTGTCACATTAAAAATATTATTGACATTTTTTTAAATTGAGTGTACAATTGATTCTTTTGAGATGATGACTCCTCTACTAGCTCGTGTGAATGCAATGATTATACATCAAAATTTTAATTTATTTACTTGGTGCTCGGGCTAAGTCTGAGTCATAGTTTCGCTAGTGGTTACAACACTGAAATGCTCCAAAGTCGTTCATCGCCTGGCGATAGTAGGTATCACTGGAGATAGCACTCGGCGCACTCAATGCCTTCAACTAAGCATTGAGTAAACTCGACGCACTCAATGCCTACGAAGCGTTGAGTCATCTATTGCCCGACGACAGTGAGTATCAAACGGCGATACCACTCAACACACTCGATGCTTTCAACAAAGCGTTGAGTACACTCAGCGCACTCAACGCACTCGACGCTGTCAACAAATCGTTGAGTAAGCTATCAGAGTGGTGACAGTGGGTATCTCTAGGAGATACTGCCACGTATGTTAGACATGTGTCATATGGTCGGACGACGGCCGAAGAGCGGTGGTTGACTAGGGTCAAGGCGGTTACGATCGCTATCGCCAGGCAATAGTCGATATCGCGCGGCAATATCGTATTGTTTGACTATTCAGCTGAAACTGTGGCCTTTGTTCCTTTTTATGAAATGATCATGTGGCTGGGATTAATCCCGAGACCACTTAAGCAGAGGAGGGGTAAAAGAGAAGTCATTTCTTATCTTATTTTTCTCTCTCATCCTTTCATTATCATCTTAAGAGAAAAGATCTAAGGAAGAAGGCTGAGGATGAGGCTGAGCTTGAAAAGCTTGGTGAAGGAGATCCAATAGACGGAATCAAAATCCATGGCGAGATCCGCGAAGAGGAAAGTGAGGTGTGTAACATCCCGACTGAGGGGGGGGGGTGCTACAAGGTGCTCCTTTCCAACAGGATAGAAAGCTTTGCCATGGCTCTGAAACGGATTACGAGGATAACAATCTTCCTTCTTGGACAAGTGAAGTCCTCCTTTTTCATATGCATGGAATCCCCCACAAAAAGGTGGAGAATCGAGGGAATTTCGATGGGTTGATACGTGATATCCCCAGGTGGTTTTGCATATAGAATCCGGAAATCGCAGTACGGAATATGCATGATGTGTGAAGCCCAATCAGACGGATTTGTCTGGATTGGTGATGTTTTATTTTGCATGCCAGAGAAGACTCCAAGTATAAACGAGTAGTTTACCAGGTCTGTGGGTTGTACCTATTAAATGAGAGTTGCAGGAATTACTGGAGTTGTGCTTTAGGAAAATACCCAGAAAATACCACAGTTTGCATAATTGTTGGATATCGTCGGGCGACAGCGAGTATCACTAGCAATAGCTCTTGGTGAGCTATGATTGTTGTGAAAGACTAGTTTTCTGGTACTACAGGATGCTACAGAGTTTTGGCTGGAAAGATGTTCCCGCGATGGACCTCTTCTTTTGTTGGATGGTAAGCGGTACTCAGGCTGAGATCAGTGCCCAAAGCTTGCTGAAATCCCTTCCAGAAGTACGATACAAATCTCGAGTCACGATCGGAAACAATCCGCAGAGGAATCCCATGGAGCCTAATAATCTCAGAAATATAAATCCGGGCCATCTTCTCAGTGGAATGACCCTCCTTGTACGGGATGAAGTGAGCCACTTTAGTAAGGCAATCTATTATGACCCAAATCGCATCATTTCCCCTCAGAGTGCGGGGAATACTAGTGATGAAGTCCATAGAGATATCTTCCCACTTCCATTCAGGGATAGACAGAGGCTGCAAAAGTCCACCAGAACGCTAACGCTGAGCTTTCACCTTCTGTCAAGTCAGACATCGAGAGATGAAGCGTGCAATAAAGTTATTCATACCAGGCCACCACACGATCTGCTTCAGGTCATGATACATTTTGTTGTTGTCAGGATGACCAGAGCTGAGGGACTCGTGAGCTTCTCGGCAAATATTATCCAAGCAACTCAGGGACATCGGGAAAACATAAGCGACCTCAAAAATGTAGAACATCGTCGGAGATAGAGAAATCTGGAAGAGTACCAAGTTTAACCTATCGGTGAATGCGCTGGAGTGCGGGATCAGATGGTTGCAGATCCTTCACCTATTCTAACCATAATGAACTAGAGACTTCTCCTTGGCCTCCAGGTGAGAAGGATATGTCCATCCGCTCAAGGTCATCAATCAGGGCCGCGAGAGAAGCTGACATGGGTGCACATGCGGTAACTGAAGACTGAAGAGTAAAAGCATCCGCCATTGAATTGGCTCTCCCGGGCACATAAGTGAGCTGCAGGTCATACGCTGTAGGTGGAGAATTGAGGGAATTACTCTGGCGGCCTGTCTTGGCAGATTAAAGACCGTGCGGTCTGGCGGTTTCCCTTCCGCGGTTTGGTTGATGTGCTGTTGCTGTCTGGAGTCCGAGCAGTCTAGTGTTTTGTCTCTGGCGGCTTGGAGACCGGGCGGCCTAGCGGTCTCCCATGGCAATCTCTCCTTCCTCTCTGGTGGTAGCCGAGCGGTTAGCCCTTCCATCTCACCGCGCGGCTTGTGCGGGTTGTTTTTGCATAGAGCGCTTAGTCCTGTAATTTTTTAGTCCCGCATCTCTTATTTGTATTCTCTCTTCTCTCCTTCATTCTATAAAATGGAGGTCATACCTTTGTAATACATACCTTTTTTAGATAATAAAATTTCTATTATACCTCTTCCGACTTGTTTTTTTTTTCGTTTCTTACAGTTCACCACCACCAAGAAGAGGAAGAAGGAGTCGGAGTCCCTGTTCCACATCAAGCAGGGGGTGAATGAGACGTTGGGGAGTTACGTAGACCGGTTCTATGAGGAGGTCACCCAGGTCCAGAAGATGTCAGGGCACACCCTGATGATGGCCTTCACCTTGGGGTTGCAGCAAGGTTTCTTCAGGATAGAACTGAAGAGGGTGCCACCTCTCTCCTATGAGGAGTTGATGGAGAGGGCGATAAGGGGAGTCAATGGGGAGGCGTCAAACTCTGAATTCATAAAGAAGTAATCTAGGTGGGTCGTAGAGGAGGAGAAGGGGCCAGGAGGTGGTCGAGGTCAGGAGGTGAGGAGAGCTGAACCCCGGCAGCGGGAATAGCAGCAGCATCTACAGCAGCTGTAGCCGAGGTAGGGGCGCTAGGAATCAAATAATCGACTCAGATGGAGGCAACAGGAGTGGCAGGATCATGTCTAGTGGAGTGATTTCCACGAAATTGACAACCAACCACTAGGGGGGCAGGGTCAATTCCACCATCTAGGTGGGAGAAAGGACCAGAGGCCTCCTCTCCCAGATCAGCATCAGGCTATGGTGATATCCATACAAATACGGAGAGGTCAGTAGAGGAGGAGACGATCAGTCAGGGTAGAGTTACCTTACTGCAACTTCCACAATTAGGAGGGACACGCTACGACCACGTACTCAGAGTTCCTCGATATGAGGGGAAACAGGGAGCAAAAGTAGTAAAACTGCCAGGGAGTACGGATTGAAGAGGTCCCGTGTAACGCCCCCGAATTTTCGATGATTTATTTTAAATCCTTTTTCGGCGTTACGTTGACGTTTTCCGTCTCGAGCCGTTGTTAGAGTACCTCGTTAGGTGTTCTTAGAGGTTTAGCCTGTTTGCGGGTTTCCCCAGCTAGCCGGTGTCTGTTTTGGAGACCCGGTTGAGCCTTTCAGGGAATTCTCGTGTTTGGCTTCGGGCGAGGTTAGCTCGAGTTTTGTTCGTCGGAAGTCGTTTTTGACTTCGTCGTTGTTCTCGTAGCCCGAGTATTTAGCTACGGCGCGATTTTGGTCGAAATCTGAGGACGTTAATTTTTCGCGTCGTTTTGGCGGACGATAATTAGTGAGTCGTCATTTATGAGAGCGTGTATAGTTATTTACGCATGTGTTGCGTGCCGGTATTTTGTACGAGCTCGTGCGCGCGTGTGCGCGCGCGCGTGTGCGTGCGCGCGGGGTGTTAGTATGTGTGCGCGGAGGGGTACGATTTCGTGCGTGCTCTTGCGTGCTAGGTTTTATATTTTTGTACGTACGCGTGCGTGTGCATGCGTGCGAGGGTGTATACTATTATGTGTATTAATAGTTATTTTGGGTTGTATGTTATTAGGGTTTAATTAGTGTATTAGTTTAGGTTTTAAATTTGTTTTAAATATATGGTTTAAGTATTAGGTTATGGTTTAAGTATTAGGTTTTGGTTAGTTTTTGATTTAGGTTAATATTAGGTTAATTATATTTAGGTTTCTAATAAACCCCCTCCCCCTAATAAAAAGCTAAAGCCGGCCCTCTCCCGTGAGATAGCAGCCGCCCGCCCCCCCTTTTACCTTTTTAATTTCTGTTCTCCTGTGCGAGCCCGAGCCCGGCGACGACCTAGCCGCTCCTTCCACCGCCCGCCGCCGGCAGCCCCGGCCTCCCCTTTCCGATCCGAGGCCGGATCCGGACTCCCCTAGGCGCGATCTCCCTCCCGAGGTAATTTATTTTGAGTTTCACCGTAGATTTTTTCGTGATTTGGAATGGATGTGGTTTGTTTTTTTCGCTCCTTGTGTTGATAGAATGCAATCTTAGGTTGGTTGGAGTGATTGGAAGCCTTCCGGAATTTTTGGGCGTCCGCCATAGCGCCGTTGTGCTGGCGAAATTTTCGGTGACACGTGCGAGGCAAGTGCTTCCCCTCTTTTCGCCGTTTGGCCTCCCTTTTTGTTAAATTCCTTGATAATTTCTTTTGTTCGTGCAATTAGAAATCTTTAATTGAAATTCTCCTAACCCTAACCCCTTTTGAAAACGCGTTAGAAAATTAGGATTTTTATCCTCCCGCTAGTAGCTTCCGATTTAGGACGGCGTCGCGGTAGGTGTGTAGTGTGGATATGGGTTAGCGTCGGGTTGAGTTCATGTTAGGCCTAGGTACAGGTCTAGGTTTTGGGATTTTTCCTAGTTTGCCTAATCGAGGCGTTTAGGTGTAATTGTGCACGCACGGCCTATGGTCGTGCGTCTTTTAATCGTGCGACCCGATGTCGGTGCTCGTACGCTAGGCTTAGGATCGAGTGAGTGTACTCACTCGCAGCGGCGTTGCGTAATCGCAACGACTAATCCCTTAGCGTTGATTTCTCCCCGAGTGTTCTGCTCGTGTATCGAGAGTCCCTTGTCGGCTGTTACCTTTCGAAGGCCGAATCGTGGGTTGTGGTCAGTAGTGGTGGTGGATGGCTCTTTTAGGGGTTGTGTGGCGTGATGTAGCCTTGACCACACTCTTTACCTTGACCCGAGTAGTTTCTGGGCAAGTGAGCGATGGGTCTTTTGTGCCTTCACGTGTCAACCCTTGAGCAATTTGTTGACTTGGAATTAGTGGTCGGGCGTTTTGGAACGCTTTCAACCTGATGCCAAGTTTCTTGTTTTTGCTACTGCCGCCTCTCACAATTTAGGATGTTAGGCGTTTCTTCCGTAGGTGTTGCAGCATTTTTTTTTGGCATTATGGCCATGTTGACTCTGCAGGTTTTTAGGCAGAGTAGTTGCTGTTTTCCCGCACTTGGTGCAGGTTTGCTTTTCGCCCTTCCTTGGGCATTGTTGTTTTTACTCTAGTTGTACTCTCTTTACCTTACTTTACCTGCTTTTACCTTATTTTCCTTTTTAGCACTTGCATTCCTTGCTCTGAGGTGTTCTATTTTTCTTCTGAACGCCTCAGGTTCAGGTCAGTAGCCAGTAGGTGACTTTGTTGTGGTGCTGTTGGAGGTTTCCTTTCTGTTGGCTGTTGAGACTCTCTTGAGTCATTGTGAGGTAGTTTTACTGCACTTTCTACAGACATACATACTTGCCAGTGGGTTCGTGTCAGCTGTTGGCGCCCCTGGTAGTTTTACCTTTTGTACTAGATATGCTTTTCTTCTTACTGCTACCCTTTCTGGGAGATAGTCTATTTGCTCTGGGAAGTTTTATGCTAGGTTGCTAGTTACTTTAAAAGCTAAAAGTAAAACTATATTATGTATAAGCATATGATCAGCATGATTTCTAAAAAGAACTCACTCAACGTACTTTCTTAATTACGTATAACAAATGATTTTCCTATATATGTATAAATTAAAACTAGAAGTTTTGGTTCAGCGTAAGGGTCCTTCGGGATCACTTATGCGCTCATTTAGGATGTGGTCATAAATGAAGTATTTTCCGCTACGCATAAAAAAATCAGTTTTGAAACCGTGGACTCTTTGGTCCACTGAGCCGAGGGATACGGCCCATGAATAAATCAAGTTTTTATAATCAATAAAGTCATGATTTGAAAGGATTTGGAGCGTCGCCTGAACGTCGGCAGTTATCCCCTGCTCGACGTGGCATCACAGCGCGTAGATTTTCTCTTACTCTGATTTAATAAATAGTGAGAAAAATGCGGGTTGTGACAGTTGGTATCAGAGGGAGGTTGCTTGACAATTGGTCGGGCAACCTTCCTTTGTTTGTGTTAGATGTTTAGAGTCATATCATACACACACCGACATGTCATCGGCACGTTTTGGCTGAAGCACGAACACTGCACTACACGCATAAGCATAACATGAAGTATACGGGGCATATTATGTAGTATGGGATGCATAATATGTGTTCGTATATGGATCCACCATAGGGGCTACATGTGAGGGTTATGTAGTATGGGATGCATAACCTCACCACATGACTGCGACTAGCACGTTTTCTTTTTAGTCGCATGAGAATGTTATGTAGTATGGGATGCATAACATTTTCATGTGTACTCCGCCATGGCATGCACTAGGGCCTTTTTAGAATGCATAGCATAATCATGCATAGCATAACATCGCATAAGCACAACGCGCCAAGCTAAAGACGTGCAGGATGACATGTGTACACACATAGTTTTGAGTCAAAATAATATAAATTCATGCATTCCCGATCTAGGCACAAGAGTTAGTGTGATGGTGGTGAACCATCTTAGGCTAAGCATATCATTCCTTTTGTATTAAATAAAATAAAATCTCAGAGCAAATATAGCAGTAGAAGATCATATTTATGTATGTATTGTCTGTACCTTTGTCTAATCCTAGGAGTTTAGCTAAGTTCTGATCGTTTGTTATGTTTTAATTTTCCTTATAGTATGCCGCCGAAGCGTAGAGTGACGAGGTCGACTCCCCAGTCTGAGGGTGAGTCCTCCGGTGCTCAAAGTGATGCGTTGGTGGAAAGCCTGAGGCAGAGTAACGAGGCCTTATCAAGGCAGGTGGTGGAGTTGCAGGCCCAGATGCAGTCCTTTTTATCCGGAGCGGCGGGTCAGACTCCGGGAGTTCAGGACCCCGCCGTGGGTACAGCTGTCCTAGCCCCCCCTGCCCCTCCTGCTCCTCTCGTGCCTCCAGTGGTGGTGCCCCCCGGATGACTTTCATCTCCCAGTTCCAGAGGCTGAGCCCTCCCACGTACGATGGGAAGGCGGATTTCATGGTATTGGACGACTGGCTGATCACTATGGAGGAGATGCTTCACTATTCAGGTATCTCAGATGATCAGAAGGTGATGCTGGGCGTTTATCAGCTGAAGGGGCTAGCGAAGAGCTGGTGGTTGCGAGAGAAGGAAGGCATGGTGGGAGGATGTACTTGGGCATCCTTCAAAGAGATCCTGATGAGGAAGTTTCTACCGTCAGTAGAGCGAGACAGGCTGATGAATGACTTTATTCATTTGAAGCAGAGGCAGCTATCCGTCAGCGACTACGAGATTGAGTTTAGCAAACTCAGTCGCTTTGGTCCTAGCCTGGTGAGCTCCGAGGAGGACAGGTGAAGCGGTTTCTTGGTGGCCTCAGGAGCGATGTCCAGCAGCTAGCGGTCGCCCACGGAGCGGTGACTTATGCAGGGGCAGTTGAGGCCGCTTTGAAGGTAGAGGCTATCGAGAACGCGAAGCAGCGTGGGCAGCAGGCGAGAAGCGAGAAGAGGAGGTCAGTTGAGGAAAAGGGTCCCCAGGTTCTTGGTGCTGTTTCTGAGAAGAAGAGCAAGGTAGTGTGCAGTTTCTGTGGCCATCCGGGCCACCCAGCTGAGAGGTGCTTCAAGAGGGCAAGGGTCCAGAAGAAGGAGCATGTGCATGCTATCCAGGGTGCTCCTAGGAGGGATGTTCCTTGTCCTGTCTGCAAGCGACCCGGTCACGATGCTGCTCAGTGCTGGTCCAAGGATCGTGTTTGCTTCCAGTGTGGCCAGAAGGGCCATGTTAAGTCGAGGTGCCCTCAGGTTCAATCCGCTCTTCATGCAGTTCCGCTTCAGGCTTTACCTCCGCCTCAGCCGGTGGACAAGGGTAAAGGGAAGCTGAATGTGGTATCTTCAGCGGAGGCTGAGACTTCGACGCAGGTTATTTCAGGTAAACCCCCCCCCCCCCCTCGCTTGACTTTCTCTTTTGTAGCAGTTTTAGTGTTGCTATTGTTTTGTTTATTGCTTGTGCGTTTTTTGTTTTGTTTGTGTATAGGGAAATTTAAGGTAAGGAACCGCTGGGCCCGCGTTCTATTTGACTCAGGTGCTACCCACTCTTTTGTGGCTAGGGCCTTTGTCGAGCGGTGCCAGTGGGTTGTTGATCGTATTGGTGGTGCCTTTAGCGTCAAGTTCCCCTCGGGTGAATCCGTGATATCAGATCAGGGCATTCTGGACTGCCCTATCTTGTTGGGGGATTATCTGGCCAAGGCTGATCTGAAGGTGTTGGACTTAGAGGATTTCGATGTCATCCTGGGTATGGACTGGTTGTCCCGATATGATGCAGTGATTCGGTGCAGGGGAAAGCGCTTGGATTTCAGAAAGGACAGCGGTCAGCCCGGGAGTGTTTTCGGTGATTCGCGTCGGGACTCTCCGGCGATTTCTGCGGTATGTGCTCAGAGGGTTTTTCCTGCTGGTTGTTTTGCTTGTCTAGTCTCAGTGTTGGGGACTGTTAGCAGTGTGCCGCTTTTGGATGGGATTCCGGTTGCGCGAGAGTTTCCTGACGTGTTCCCTAGCGATCTTCCCGGTCTTCCTCCAGACAGGGATGTGGAGTTCGTGATTGATTTGGAGCCTGGTACGCGTCCGATTGCCAAGGCGCCGTATCGGATGGCCCCGCGAGAGCTGGAGGAGCTTCGTACTCAGCTTGATGAGTTATTGGAGAAGGGCTTCATAAGGCAAAGCTCGTCGCCCTGGGGTGCTCCGGTTCTCTTTGTGAAGAAGAAGGATGGTTCGATGCGCCTTTGTATCGACTATAGAGAGTTGAACAAAGTCACCATCAAGAACAGGTATCCACTGCCCAGAATCGACGACTTATTTGATCAGTTGCGTGGCAGTTCAGTATTTTCGAAGATAGACCTCCGTTCGGGTTACCATCAGCTTAGGATCCGAGAGTCGGATGTTCCACGGACGGCTTTCCGATCGAGGCATGGTCATTTCGAGTTCCTGGTCATGTCTTTTGGGCTAACCAATGCGCCTTCAGCATTTATGGACATGATGAACCGGGTGTTCAAGGACTTTCTGGACAAGTTTGTCGTTGTGTTCATTGACGACGTTCTGATTTATTCTCGAAATGCGGCGGACCATGATCAGCATTTGCGGTTGGTGTTATCCGCCTTGAGGGATCATCAGTTGTATGCCAAGCTGAGCAAATGCGAGTTCTGGTTGCCTCAGGTTTCCTTCCTGGGTCATGTGGTGAACAAAGATGGTATTTCTGTGGACCCGGAGAAGATCTCAGCAGTGATGGATTGGAGTAGGTCGAGCACACCTAAGGAGATCAGGAGCTTCTTGGGGTTGGCCGGCTATTATAGGAGATTCGTCGAGGGCTTTTCTACCTTGGCAGCGCCCTTGACAAAGCTGACGCAGAAGCATGCGGCGTTCGTTTGGAGTGATAAGTGCGAGGAGGCCTTTCTGGAGCTGAAGAGCCGGTTATGTTCTGCCCCGGTGTTGACCTTACCGGCGGAGGGACAGGACTATGACGTGTATGTGGATGCCTCGCACGTTGGACTCGGTGGCGTGTTGATGCAGGAAGGGAAGGTGATCGCTTATGGGTCTCGTCAGTTGAAGATTCATGAGCGGAACTATCCTACGCACGACCTCGAGTTCGCAGCGGTGATTTTTGCCTTGAAGCTGTGGAGACACTTACTTTATGGGGCCCAGTGCAGGATCTTTACCGATCACAAGAGCCTGAAGTACGTGTTTACACAAAAGGAGCTGAATTTGCGCCAGCGGCGGTGGCTTGAGTATGTTGCTGATTATGATGTTGAGATTCAGTACCATCCGGGCAAGGCCAATGTGGTGGCCGACGCCTTGAGCCGGAAGACGGGGAAAGTCTTCAATCTCACCGCGGATTGTTTAGTGGAGGAGTTTCTATTGATGGATATCACCGCAGGACGCTGTGAGTTGCAGAGCAGTTTGGTAGTGGCAGAGCCGTCATGGATTTCTCTCACCAGATTGCACCAGAGAGAGGATCCGGATTTGTTGCACTTGTACCTCAGAGCTGAGAGGGGAGAGTTGCCAGATTTCTCCATCGACGAGGCGGGTACTTTGAAGTACCGCGGCAGGTTTTGCATCCCCGCAGTTGGAGACATCAGAGTATTGGTTTGCAAAGAGGCTCACGGATCCAGTGTTTCCTACCACCCGGGATCTACGAAGATGTACCATGATCTGAAGCAGATCGCCTGGTGGTATGGGATGAAGGGTGATATAGCTCGTTTTGTCTCGGAGTGTTACACTTGCAGGCGGGTGAAGGCCGACCATGGGAGGCCTGGTGGCAAGTTGGCACCTTTGGAGATCCCGACTTGGAAGTGGGAAAGCATCTCGATGGATTTCATTACAGGCTTACCGAGATCTCCGAGAGGGTTTGATTCTGTTTGGGTGATCGTGGACCGATTGACGAAGTGTGCGCACTTCGTACCTTATAAGATCGATTACTCGATGAAGAAGATTGCTGAGTTGTACTTGGATGAGGTCGTCAGATTGCACGGCGTTCCAGTTAGCATCGTTTCTGATCGAGACTCTCGGTTTACATCCCGTTTCTGGAGGAGTTTGCAGGAGGGTTTGGGCACTGATTTGAGGTATTCCACAGCTTACCATCCGCAGACCAACGGGCAGACCGAGCGTGTGAATCAGATTGTGGAGGATATGATCCGGTGCTATACTCTTGATCATGGAGGTGCTTGGGATGAGCGTTTGCGGCTCATGGAGTTTGCCTACAACAACAGCTACCAAGAGAGTCTACAGATGGCTCCTTCGAGGCGTTGTATGGGAGGCGCTGCAGAACCCCTTTGTTTTGGGCCGAGGCCGGTGAGAGGCCTGTTTGGGTCCTGATGCACTCGAAGAGATGGAGGTTTCCGTGAAGCTCATTCGGAGAAGCTTCGAGTTGCTCAGGAGAGGTATGAGAGAACGCCAATCGGCGTAGGTCCGATGGAGTTTTCAGTGGATGATTTGGTCTTCATGAAGGTGTCCGATGGTAGGAGTGAAGAGGTTTGGCAAGAATCGGAAGTTGGATCCGAGATTTGTGGGCCCGTTCAGGATTTCGGAGCGTATTGGTGTGGCTGCTTATAGTGGATCTGCCAGCTAGCTTCCGGGTTTCATAATGTCTTCCATGTGAGCCAGTTGCGGAAGTGTATGCGGGAGCAGTGGGCAAGTCTTGGACGCTGTGCCCCAGTTGGAGCCCAATCTCTCGTATGTCGAGGTGCCGTCCCTTTGGAAGCTCAAGCTCGAGTGTTGCGGACGAAGTCTATTCCTATGGTGAAGGTTCTTTGGAAGAATCAGGATTTGGAGAGCGCGACTTGGGAGCTAGAGTCGGCTATGAGGGAGGCTCACCCTCATTTGTTCCCCTGAGTTTTTCGGGTACGTTCCCTTTCTGGTAGTGTTGTCTTTCCTTCTGTTGTAGGAGTAGTTTTCGCAAAGTTTCGGGACGAAATTTTGTTAGGGGGAGACTGTAACGCCCCGAATTTTCGATGATATTTTAAAATCCTTTTTCGGCGTTACGTTGACGTTTTCCGTCTCGAGCCGTTGTTAGAGTACCTCGTTAGGTGTTCTTAGAGGTTTAGCCTGTTTGCGGGTTTCCCCAGCTAGCCGGTGTCTGTTTTGGAGACCGGTTGAGCCTTTCAGGGAATTTGTGTTTGGCTTCGGGCGAGGTTAGCTCGAGTTTTGTTCGTCGGAAGTCGTTTTTGACTTCGTCGTTGTTCTCGTAGCCCGGGTATTTAGCTACGGCGCGATTTTGGTCGAAATCTGAGGACGTTAATTTTTCGCGTCGTTTTGGCGGACGATAATTAGTGAGTCGTCATTTATGAGAGCGTGTATAGTTATTTACGCATGTGTTGCGTGCCGGTATTTTGTACGAGCTCGTGCGCGCGTGTGCGCGCGCGCGTGTGCGTGCGCGCGGGGTGTTAGTATGTGTGCGCGGAGGGGTACGATTTCGTGCGTGCTCTTGCGTGCTAGGTTTTATATTTTGTACGTACGCGTGCGTGTGCATGCGTGCGAGGGTGTATACTATTATGTGTATTAATAGTTATTTTGGGTTGTATGTTATTAGGGTTTAATTAGTGTATTAGTTTAGGTTTTAAATTTGTTTTTAAATATATGGTTTAAGTATTAGGTTATGGTTTAAGTATTAGGTTTTGGTTAGTTTTTGATTTAGGTTAATATTAGGTTAATTATATTTAGGTTTCTAATAAACCCCTCCCCCTAATAAAAAGCTAAAGCCGGCCCTCTCCCGTGAGATAGCAGCCGCCCGCCCCCCCTTTTACCTTTTTAATTTCTGTTCTCCTGTGCGAGCCCGAGCCCGGCGATGACCTAGCCGCTCCTTCCACCGCCCGCCGCCGGCAGCCCCGGCCTCCCCTTTCCGATCCGAGGCCGGATCCGGACTCCCCTAGGCGCGATCTCCCTCCCGAGGTAATTTATTTTGAGTTTCACCGTAGATTTTTTCGTGATTTGGAATGGATGTGGTTTGTTTTTTTCGCTCCTTGTGTTGATAGAATGCAATCTTAGGTTGGTTGGAGTGATTGGAAGCCTTCCGGAATTTTTGGGCGTCCGCCATAGCGCCGTTGTGCTGGCGAAATTTTCGGTGACACGTGCGAGGCAAGTGCTTCCCCTCTTTTCGCCGTTTGGCCTCCCTTTTTGTTAAATTCCTTGATAATTTCTTTTGTTCGTGCAATTAGAAATCTTTAATTGAAATTCTCCTAACCCTAACCCCTTTTGAAAACGCGTTAGAAAATTAGGATTTTTATCCTCCCGCTAGTAGCTTCCGATTTAGGACGGCGTCGCGGTAGGTGTGTAGTGTGGATATGGGTTAGCGTCGGGTTGAGTTCATGTTAGGCCTAGGTACAGGTCTAGGTTTTGGGATTTTTCCTAGTTTGCCTAATCGAGGCGTTTAGGTGTAATTGTGCACGCACGGCCTATGGTCGTGCGTCTTTTAATCGTGCGACCCGATGTCGGTGCTCGTACGCTAGGCTTAGGATCGAGTGAGTGTACTCACTCGCAGCGGCGTTGCGTAATCGCAACGACTAATCCCTTAGCGTTGATTTCTCCCCGAGTGTTCTGCTCGTGTATCGAGAGTCCCTTGTCGGCTGTTACCTTTCGAAGGCCGAATCGTGGGTTGTGGTCAGTAGTGGTGGTGGATGGCTCTTTTAGGGGTTGTGTGGCGTGATGTAGCCTTGACCACACTCTTTACCTTGACCCGAGTAGTTTCTGGGCAAGTGAGCGATGGGTCTTTTGTGCCTTCACGTGTCAACCCTTGAGCAATTTGTTGACTTGGAATTAGTGGTCGGGCGTTTTGGAACGCTTTCAACCTGATGCCAAGTTTCTTGTTTTTGCTACTGCCGCCTCTCACAATTTAGGATGTTAGGCGTTTCTTCCGTAGGTGTTGCAGCATTTTTTTTTGGCATTATGGCCATGTTGACTCTGCAGGTTTTTAGGCAGAGTAGTTGCTGTTTTCCCGCACTTGGTGCAGGTTTGCTTTTCGCCCTTCCTTGGGCATTGTTGTTTTTACTCTAGTTGTACTCTCTTTACCTTACTTTACCTGCTTTTACCTTATTTTCCTTTTTAGCACTTGCATTCCTTGCTCTGAGGTGTTCTATTTTTCTTCTGAACGCCTCAGGTTCAGGTCAGTAGCCAGTAGGTGACTTTGCTGTGGTGCTGTTGGAGGTTTCCTTTCTGTTGCTGTTGAGACTCTCTTGAGTCATTGTGAGGTAGTTTTACTGCACTTTCTACAGACATACATACTTGCCAGTGGGTTCGTGTCAGCTGTTGGCGCCCCTGGTAGTTTTACCTTTTGTACTAGATATGCTTTTCTTCTTACTGCTACCCTTTCTGGGAGATAGTCTATTTGCTCTGGGAAGTTTTATGCTAGGTTGCTAGTTACTTTAAAAGCTAAAAGTAAAACTATATTATGTATAAGCATATGATCAGCATGATTTCTAAAAAGAACTCACTCAACGTACTTTCTTAATTACGTATAACAAATGATTTTCCTATATATGTATAAATTAAAACTAGAAGTTTTGGTTCAGCGTAAGGGTCCTTCGGGATCACTTATGCGCTCATTTAGGATGTGGTCATAAATGAAGTATTTTCCGCTACGCATAAAAAAATCAGTTTTGAAACCGTGGACTCTTTGGTCCACTGAGCCGAGGGATACGGCCCATGAATAAATCAAGTTTTTATAATCAATAAAGTCATGATTTGAAAGGATTTGGAGCGTCGCCTGAACGTCGGCAGTTATCCCCTGCTCGACGTGGCATCACAGCGCGTAGATTTTCTCTTACTCTGATTTAATAAATAGTGAGAAAAATGCGGGTTGTGACATCCCGCCTCTCGCAGAGGAGGGCAGGTGTGAGGACTAGGCAGATGTGTCAGCCCGAGGAGGGATCAGAGTGATCCACGAGGGGTGGGGGTCGAGGCTTCTCAGAAGGAAAGCCCCCACACCATATACCGAAGGAGTGTCTACTCCACATCCTAGACCCCACCCCCGGAGGAGAAAATCACCTCTCAAGGAAAGACATGCCAGATCATAAGGATCCCTTCTACGACGCATTGGTCATCCAGACCGCGATCGAAAATTTCACTATCTCCCGGATCCTCATCGACAACAGGAGCTCGGTCAATGTCATATTTAAGAAGGAATCTAATGCGATGAAGGTGGAGGCCAAGTGGGTGTTGGCCTCAGATGGGCCTCTATTTGGGTTCTAGGGAGAAAGTAAGGAGGTGGAAGGAGGAGTGGGGCTCCACGTCACTCTGGGGGGGGCAGTCCCGAAACTGCAGGTTCGTCATCATAGATTCCCCCAGCAGCTACAACGCCATCTTCGGATGGCCCCTCATCAGCGCCTTCCGCTGCATCCCCTCATCCATTCACCAATGCTTAAAGTTCAACGTCGAGGGGATCAAGGTCCGGGTTCGAGGAGACCCCAAGGTGGCAAGGGAGTGCTACGTCACCGTGGTGAACTCCATTTCTTGGCAGGAGGGGGCCAAGGAGATGGAGCGGAGGATGGAGGTTGTGGAGCGGGAGGTAGGAGGAGTGGGGATGGAAGTGGAAGAGTATCACGCCCAGGTGGGGGTAGAGGAGGAAATCCAGGAGGATCCGGCCGAGGAAATGTCCATGGAGGAGGCTGAAGAGGAGGTCCTTGTCTTAGGAGAGGGGGACGTGGGAGAATGGGGAGAGCAGTACCGTCTTGAGGCTACAGAAGAGGTGCTGGAGTTGGAAGTTCTCACCCTTGGAGGCAAGGTGGAGATGGTGCGCTTAGCGGGGGGCTGACCCCCGGTGGACCAGGAGAGGATGCTGGCATGCATCCATAAGAATGTGGACATATTTGCTTGGAGCGTAGCAAAGATGTCGAGTATCGATGCATACGTCACTTATCACCACCTCAACCTGGATCCAGAAGCTCGCCCCGTCCAATAAAAGAAGAGTTCCATCGCGGACAAGCTAGCTGAACCCATCAGGGAGGAGGTGGCCAAGCTCCTGAAGGCCGACTTTGTATCTGAAATCTAATACATCGGCATGGTCTCAAACGTTGTAATGGTTAAAATGGTGATGGTCGGTGGAGAATGTGTGTTGATTTTTCTTTGCTAAATAAATCATGTCATAAGGATTGTTATCTCTTGCCTCGAATCGACGCGCTGGTTGATGCAGCCGTTGGTTTTCCTGTAATGAGTTTTTTAGATGCATTTTCAGGTTATCATCAAATCAGGATGCACTCTCCCGATGTAAAAGATGTCTCCTTCAACACAGGGGATGGGTGCTACTGTTACAAGATGATGCCCTTTGGGTTGAAGAATGCAGGGGTGACATACCAAAGGATGATGGATCGAGTCCTCCAGGAGCAAAAAGGGAGGAACCTCGAGGTGTATGTGGATGACCTGATGATCAAAAGCCGGGAGGTGGACTCCCATCTTCGAGATCTGGAGAAGACCTTCGGTACCCTCCGGAAGTACAAGATGTGGTTGAACCCCTTAAAATGTGTTTTTGGGGCCTGCAGGGGCAAGTTTTTGGGCCATCTTCTCACCCCCACAGGGGTGGAGAAAAATCCTGACAAGGTCAAGGCAATAATGGAATAGGAGTCGCCTTAGAATTCTAAGGAGGTTCAGCGGCTTACAGGAAAGTTGGTAGGGCTACGCAGGTTCCTTTCCCGGGCTGGGGAGAAGTGTTTTCCCTTCTTCAAAGCATTGAGGGGAGGCAATAAGTTTGAGTGGACTAGGTAATGCGAGGAGGTGTACAAGGCCTTGAAGAGGCAGTTAAATCAGGCCCCCCTACTCCAAGGGCCAAAGGAGGGGAGGATCTATCTTTATATCTCGGGGTCAGAGCAGAGGCCTTTAGCTCTGTCCTGGTTCGGGAAGAGGGGAAGAAGCAGCTGCCCATATAATACGTAAGTCGGGTCCTAAGGAAGGCAGAGCTCTGTTATCCCATCTTGGAGAAGCTAGCCTTTGCTCTGGTCATCTCGATCCGGAGGCTCCAGCCTTACTTCTAGGCACACTCCATCCGAGTGTTGACTTACCATCCCCTCTACAACATCTTCAAAGGGGTGGAGCATTCAGGAAGGTTGGAAAAGTGGTCAGTGGAGCTGAGTGAGTTCGATATCTCTTTCATCCCGTGCCTCTCAATCTAGGCCCAAGCAATGGCCGACTTTCTGGCTGATTATGTGGTTGAGGTGGCGGAAGTAGAACTCACTTTTTCGGTTCCCTGGAAGGTGATGGTAGATGGCACATCGGGAAGACATTACTTGGGGGTGGGGATGATCTTGGAGAGCCCCCAGGGAACGAGAATCGAGCAAATGGTGGTGGTGCACTTTCCCATCACTAACAATACAACCGAGTATAAGGCCGTAATAGCAGGATTGTCCCTAGCCAGGGAGCTGGGGGTGCATGATGTGGAGGTCCTCACTTACTCCATGGTGGTGGCCTCCCAGATCAATGGGGAGTTTAAGGTGAGGGAACCTACTCTCCAGTTATACTTGGCAAAGGTGAAGTGGGTCATCAGTATGTTCTAGACCTTCTCCATCCGACACATGCCGCGGGAGGAGAATGAGCAGGTCGATCAACTAGCCAAGCATGGTCCCCGGATGGGGGGGTACAATAACTGACATGTTCTGTCCGTCCATCCAAGAGGGGGAGCTGATGGAGGTGGACCAACACCCTCGTGGATGGACCCTTTCGCAACATTCCTATCCACAGGGGAGTTCCCGGAAGGGATGGATAAGAAGCGATTCAAGCATAAGTCGGCATATTATCTCATGAGTGACGGGAAATTATACAGAAAGACTCTTTCGGGGATGTTGGCATGTTGTGTGTCCGAGAGGGAGGTCCAAAGAATTTTGGAAGAGATCCATTCTGGGGAGTGTGGAAGCCACTTGGGGAGCAGAACCTTGGAATGAAGGGTCATTCGGCAAGGGTATTTTTGACCAACCCTAGGCCGGGATGTCGCGGAGTTCACAAAGAAATGACACAAGTGTCAGCTGTTTCCCCCCTCCAACTTCAGCCAGCTCAGCAGCTCAGGAGTATCACGGCTCCCTGGCCCTTCGACATCTGGGGAATGGATTTGGTAGGGCCTTCCCCCAGGCCAGTGGGCAGAGGAGGTTCCTGTTGGTGATGATCGATTATTTCTCTAAGTGGTTGGAAGTAAAGGCGATGGCCAAGGTGACCTCCCAGGTAATCAGGAACTTCGTATGGTGGGAGATCATCTGTCGGCACGGCCTGCCCCAGGCCATAGTTATGGACAACGAGCCTCAATTCACCAGCGCCGAGTTCATCAACTTCTACGGGCAGCTCAGGATTGATCTCAGGTTCTCCTCAGTCCACCATCCCAGGAGCAACGGGCAGGTGGAGGCGGCAAACAAAATCATTGTAAACCTCCTCAAGAAGAAAGTGTGAAAGTGAGGGGATAGATCTATCTTAACTCTAGAGGGGGGTGAATAGAGTGTTTTAAAAACTTTGATTAGTTTTTATAACGGAATTAAAATATGTGATATTAAAGTATAAAAAGAGAAGTAAAAATAAAATTATCATAACACCGCAAAATAAGAAATAGAACAACTAAATGACACAAAGAAATTATAGTGGTTCCCCAAAACTGGGTACATCTACTCTTCTACCACCCTGGTAGGAATCCACTAACAAGTTTTTGTTCAAGTGCCCTGCCACCACAGGTTTTTGCTCATGTGCCCTATCACCACAAGATCTATTTCAAGGGAGATCTCACAACCCTTTGGGCTTTTGATCAGGTACCCAAAAACCAACCCAAGTCTTGCGATAAGGAGACTTGACAACCAAAATTAACTTTTGAAGTGAGTTATAAAACCCTTTATACAGTGAGGTAAAGAAAAAGTTATGTTGTCTTCTCTTTCTCAATAGCACTGAGAAGACTAGTGGATTGCTGTGATGTTAAAGCTCCCCCCTGAGATGAAGATTTGTTCAGGAAGCTGGAAACTTTGCATAGGGTGTAGGCCTTCAGGTGGGATTGTTGATCTTCAGGATCTTTAAGACAGATATTGATAGTTGTCTCTTGAAAGGTCCTGAAGCAGAAATTGAAGAAGAATGAAGATGGGTGTGAGTTGTTCTTCTTCAATTTCCTGTAAGCATAATAGCAAAAAGAATTTCTTCTCTGTGTCGTGCTTTAGTAGTTGAGTATTTTTGCCTGAAGAGAAAAAGGTCATTTATATTCTGAGTAGATTTCAGCCTTTGAATTTTGAATAATATACTTGATTTACTCCTGAAATCCTCGGAGTAGAATGGCTAGAAATTTAGATCTTTAAAGTTTCCTCAACTGTCCTAGTAAATAAACCAATTAATTAACTCTGTGAAGCCATAATTAATGCTACCATGAAACAGCTATTTCTTGAGAATATGAGCATTAATTATCAGAGAAATACTGTTTATAATAAAATAGTTTGAAGTCATGCTGAAGGAAAATATGAAAAACTGATTTTTGAAAGGAATTAGTCAAACTCAGGACAGATTTCGTCGACCTGAACTCCAAGTTCGTCGAGCTGAGAAATCTTCTTCGTTGAGCTGAGCTCAGAGATTATTATTCTAGAAAGTAACTGTTAATACTGAGTTCCAAGATCGTCGAGTTGAGATAACTATCGTCGAACCAGAAAATCTTAGAGAAGAAGAAATCATCGACCTGAAATCGGATATCGTCGAGCTTAACTCAGAGTTGAAACTCTGAGTTCGTCGATCTGAGATAGACGATCGTTGATCTGAGTTCGAAGAACTTCGAACTGATTTTCTGAACTCTTTAAAACTGTATTTCTTCTAAGTCTGAGTCTCCGAAATCTTCTGAAGGCTGGATCAAAGTAGTCTAAACCTAATCAGACTACCCTAACCTTAGAACTAACAGATGACCCTAGGATATACATGTTGGGTCAACAAACCTAATAGTGAACCTAGCCCAAATCAAAACTGGGATTCAAACAATCTCCCCCCTATTTGGGCGAGGTCACTATGAAACAACAACAAGAAAAATCATAAAGCATAAAAAATAATATCTGGCAGAATCATAAAATTTCAGCAGATATAAACAACAGTGCCTTCTGACAAATAACATCAAAAGTAAAAGATGAGGTCCAAACAAAAATGAGAAATCTATCAAACTCTTTTAGATGATCCTTGAGAAGATCTTATAGAAGGCTTGGTGAAATGATTTCTCTGTAAGGATTAACAGCTTGCTGCTTGGACATCTTCAAATCTTCAGCTCCAAGAATTGTGACAGAGGCAGCTCTTGGAATAATTTCTTCAGGATGTAGAGTCATATAAGTATCAACATTAAAAATTTTTAATGTACCTTATATTTTTCAAGTTCTTTCTTTCTGAAGGAGAACATAGTTGTAAATTGAGAAGAGTCTTGTCCTTCTTCTTGAGCTTTCCTGATCTGAGAAAGTCCAATTAGTTCTTTGAACCTGGCCATCCTAGAATTGGGTCCATTTCTGGATCACATGCTGGGGACAGAGGCCTTTCAGGACTATCTATCTGAACATTTTGAGCTTGTGCTGATGTTATTGCTGCTATGTTGAGAATCTGATTTGGAGGGTCTGTCCTTGCTGCTGTAGGAAGATCTTGATAGATATGATTGAGATGTAGATCTTTGACTTTGAGAAATATTCCCAGAGGATCCAGCTGTTAGAGGAGGAGGAGGAGGAGGACCTCTCCTGAATAGAGGTGGAGGAGAGTATCTCCTACTCTTATTCCTGGGTTTCATTTCATTTTTAAAATATCTCATCCAATTTGGATAATTTGGAGTAAGAGTTATATTATGAAGAATGTAATAAGGAATGACAGCATTTGGATTGGGCTTAGGAGCAGCCTTAGGAGGGGCCTATTTCTTGGCTTTTCTCTTTTTAGAGCTTGTAACTGGAAAATCATCAGAATCTTCACCATCATCATCATCAGAGGAGTTTGCTGGATGATCATAAGATCATGAATCCTTTGCAGCATATCATCAGATAGAAAGGGATGAGCCTAAGATTGTACAACTTCAGCCTGAGTTGTTCTTGAATTGCTAGCTCTATAGAAATTTCTGTAACAACCAGGTTACTTTCTTCTTCCATGTCTTTAAACATAAGATCATCAAGATTTGGCATGGGGGACTCAGCCCACTTAAAGGTTGGAGGGGAGAAAGCTGTTGAATCCCTAGTTGAATTTGGGCGAGGTTTAGTAAGTTAGGATGATATGACCCAACATGTATAGCCTGGTTCAAGGTTATGTCCTAGAGTCTAGGTCAAGTCCTTAGAGTCAACAATGTCATGGACCAGCCTACAACACTGCCAGAGACTCAAGACTTAGAGAAATATCAAGACTTAGAAAATGAGTTCTACGTTCATCGATCTTAGGTCGACGATATTGGATCTCAGCTCGACGAACTCAGTTCTCAGGTCTCAGGTCGACTAATTCTGGATCATATGCTCCAACACTCAACGCCAGAGAACATCTCAATTATTCTAATTCCAGAATTAAACTCAGGTCGACGATCTTGGAACTCAACTCGACGAACTCAGTTCTCAGGTCTCAGGTCGACTAATTATGGATCATATGCTTCAACACTCAACGCTAGAGAACATCTCAAATATTCTAAGTCCAGAATCAAACTCAGGTCGACGATCTTGGACCTCAGCTCGATGAACAGTAATTCTCAGCTCGACGAACTGTGGACTCAGGTCGACGAATCCAGACTTGGTTATTTTCATCCTTCTGTCCCTATTATAATGCAATAATTCCTGAGTAATTAATGCTAAAATATTCTCTGAATATTACCGTTAGACAGAGCATTAATTATGGTCTTCCTCAGGATTATTGCTTGTCGTTTTCTCGTGGGATAGTTGGGGAAATAAATCAATGTAGATCATTCTCTAGGCTGTCAGCAATTAATGCAGAAGAAACTCAAATTTCGAATGCGAATTGATATGGAAAATATAAAAGAGATTTTCTCTCTTTTTCCAGTGACACACAGACACACATACACACAGAAAATAAGTCAGGAAGAGAAGAACACCATCGACTTGCAACAAGGATTTCTCTGCATCTCTTTCTTGACAGCATTCATATACACAGAAAGAGAAATCAAATACATACAAGCTCCAGAACAGAGGAAGATTAGTTATCTGAATAAGAACACCAAATCAATATCAAGAGTCTTCTTCCTTCAATCCTCTAGGACACTTCAAAGGACTACAAAGAATATATCTGTCAAAAAGTTCCTGAACATCTTCTGGTCAAGGCTGAAGAACTGAAGGCCTATCACCCTAAAGCAAAGCTCCATTTTTCCTGAATCATTCTATATCTCAGGGGGAGCCGTTTGCCAACATCACATATCCACTTGAGTCTTCTCAGTTGTAAACTTGAGAAAGAGAAGAAAAAATCATCTCTCATCCCAACCTCTGTACAGGGTTTTAATTCCCTTCAAAATTATTCTGGTTCACAAGTCTCCTTCCAAAAGACTTGGGTTGGTTTTTAGCACCTGATCAAAAGCTCATTGGTGTCAGGCACCTGATCAAAAATCTGAGTGGATTCCTACCAGGGTGGTAGAAGAGTGGATGTACCCAGGTTGGGGAACCACTATAAGTTCTTGTGTTATCTGGTTTCCCTTTTCTTTTTGTTCTTGTTGTGGTTGTGCTAGTTAGGATTGCTCTGTTTCTGCTTAATTAGTTTTCATTCTACAATTTTTTATTTACTACAAAAGTTCAAATAGTTTTCAAGGATACTCTATTCACCCCCCCCCCCCCCTCTAGAGTATTCCAGATCAAACACCTCACTTTCAATTGGTATCAGAGGGGAGTTATTTTGGTTGTACAAGCTAACCCTTGAACCAAAGATCCTGAGTTAGATCTGTCATTCTATTCCCATTAGATTTATACTCACACAGCATGGCCCAGAACAAAGATTTTACAAGCACCAGACCTCCAGTATGCAACCTAAACAAGTTTGCCATCTGAAAGGCAAGAATAAAATTATATATGAACTCCATTGATGAATATATCTATAATTCCATTTTGATAGGTCCCCCTGAAGCACTTACAACTACAGCATCCTCCAGCATACACGCAGTCCCACCATCTGAGTGGGCTGAGGCCCAGAGGAAGGAAAAAATTGCTGATGCCAAGGCCATGAATATTCTGGCCCAAAAAATGTCAGATGACATTTTTCAAAAAGTGGCTGAATGCACCTCAGCCAAAGCCATCTGGGATTCCCTAATCCAAATGGTGGCTGTATCTGCAGATGAAAGGAAGGACAGGAGATCCAATTACATATCCCAATATGAGAATTTCAAGAAGGAGGAAGCTGAGTCAGTGGCAGATATGTACAACAGGTTGAGCTCAATCAAAAATGAGCTGAATACTTTGGACAAGGACATCACCCTCACAGAGGTGAATGACAAGATCCTTATGTGCCTCCCAAGCTCATGGGATTCAAGGATTTGGCTCATCAAGGAGGCTAGAAGCCTAAATGAGATTTCCACTAAATCTCTTTTAGAAAAGTTAAAGTCATATGAACAACTCATCAAGACTAGAGAAGCAGCTGAGCAAAGAACACCTCCACTAGCAAGGAAGGAGCACAGTATTGCATTCAAGTCTGCTGAAGAGACAGAGACTCCAACAGTTAATGAAGAGTTGATGAGTCTATTTGCCAAAAGATTCTACAAGATGGCAAGGAAAGACTTCAGGAGAAAGTCATCCAGGTAGGATGACAAGCCAAGGTATGATAAAACCCCTACTAAGGAAGTGGTTTGCTTTGGCTGCAGGAAACCTGGACACTTCATCTCTGAGTGTCCAGAGAATCAGAAGAAGGAGAAGAGAAGAGAGAAGAACACAAGAAGACAGCACAGCAGCATGCCTTCTTCCAGCAAATATAAGAAGAAGGATAAAGGCTTTGTAGCTGAATCCTGGAGTGAAACAGAAGATGAATCCACATCTTCCAGCTCCAGTGAAGAAGAAGAGGAGGCAAAGGCAAAGGAAGTTTGCCTCATGGAAATTGATGCTAGCAGTAGCAGATCAGATACAGATGAATCTGATAATGAATAAATCCTGTCAACTGAAGACCAGGTATTAGCATCATATGATTTTGAATCTGATGAATTTAAATTTGAATTTAAAAATTTATGCTTAGATTTGATAAGCTCTGAGAAGGAAATCAAACTTCTCAAAGAAAAATTAAATGATCAAGATAAAATCATTTCTGAAAATGCTAATCTATTTAATGAACTAAAGTCTGCAAATGAACAAATTATCTTTCTGAAATCTGAACTTAGCAAAGCTAAGATATTAGAAGAAACATTAAATGACAGAAGCTTAAGACTGTTAGATATAAGCATCACATTAAATACTAGAACTAATAACTGCAGATTAGGGTTAGGAGCTTCATCTAGTGAATCAATCCTAATCCAAAAGAACCATCTTTCTAAACCTGTAAATTTTATTTCTGATAAAGGAAAGAAACACTGAACAGGTTAATAATGTTAATGAAGTTCTTAAAAGATTAAACTAAGAACAAACTTAAAAACCAGAAGAATAATAAAAGTAACAATGTTCAGCAGTTATTCATCGAACTCAGATCGACAATATATAAACAGATTGTCGACCTCAGTACGACGATCTCTGAACGCAAATTTCAATAATAAGCATTCATCTTACTGTGACGACGAACTGTGTATGGTTCGTCGAGCAGAGATCGACGAAATTAGGGCACAGAAAATGAACTTGTTCATTCTCTGAGCAGAGATCAACGATCTCATCCCAATTCGTCGAACTATGGTCGACGAACTCATAACAATTCGTCAAACCCAGAAAGACTTAACCAAAATTATATCCATAACAGCAACTCTAGTAACCCTAGGAAATCATTAATCCTTTTAATCAATGGATAATACCACCAGAAGATATCATCCTAAAGGCTACAAGAACCAACCAGAATATTCTTACATTCTCAGTTACAGTTATGTAAATCAACAAGGACCCAAGGTCACCTGGGTCAAGAACACTAACCATCATTCTTGCAGGTAAAGAGCTGTCCAGCATTTAATCAATAATGGTATCTAGACAGTGGTTGCTCCAAGCATATGACAGGTAGCAAGGATAACTTAAGTGATTATAAGTCCAAGCTAGGACCAAAGGTATCTTTGGTGATTCAAACTGTGGCCAGACCAAAGGCTATGGTAAAGTCAAGATTGGAGCAGTAACTTTCAAGAAGTTGCCTATATAAGTGGATTGAAGCATAACCTCATCACAATAAGTCAACTTTGTGATGAAGGTTATCAGGTAATTTTTAACTCTAGCTCTTGTATTATTTCATCTAAAGAAAACAAAACTATTTTAATTGGAAAGACAAGGCAACAAATACTTAATTGATTTTCTTTCTGCCAACTAAGACATCTGCTTACTTAATATAATAGTAATCAGAATGAACTTTGGCATAAAAGGATAGGTCATGTAAACATGAAAAACATTGCTAGGCTATCAAAAGACAACCTTGTGAGAGGTCTGCCTTCTGGTCCCTACAAGAAGGAAGGTCTCTGCAGGGCTTGTCAACTAGACAAGCAAACTAAATCTAGTTTTAAATCAGTTAATAAAAGTGATTCACCTAGGATATTATACTTGCTACACATGGATCTCTTTGGACCCATTTATGTACAGAGCCTAGGAGGAAATCCCACACTTTAGTTATTGTAGATGACTTCTCAAGGTTCACTTGGGTGTTCTTTCAGAGATCTAAGTCAGATACCTTTAAAGTTCTTACATATTTTCTCAGAACCATACGGATTGAGTACTCTACTCATGTTGCATTGATCAGAAGTGATCATGGTATAGAGTTAGAGTCTCTTCTTATGCATGAGTTCTGTGAGAAGGAAGGTATCAGGCACTGCTTCTCAGCTCCTAGAACTCCCCAACAAAATGGGGTAGCTGAAAGGAAAAATAGGACCCTAATTGAAGCTGTAGGCACATTACTTGCAGATGCTTACATGCCCCTAACCTTCTGGGCAGAGGCTGTAAGCACAGCAAATCATGTCCTGAACAGGATTCTGATACACAAACTAAAGAATAGACTCCTATGAATTACTTTAAAGGAAAAAACCTAAAATCACTTATTTTAAAGTATTTAGATGTATATGCTATGTACATAACAACAATAAGAGATAAATTAGAAAGTTTGAAGCTAAGGCTGAAGAGGAATTTTTTTAGGATATTCCCAAGTAAGCAAAGCTTATAGGGTTTTCAATAAATCATCATTAAAAATTGAAGAATATGTTCATGTTACTTTGATGAAACTAGCATGTCTTGCAAGGAGAAGGAGATTTCTACCAATATCCCTTGCAGGTACCTCACTTGTGTAAGAATTTGGATGGACAAAGCCTCACCCAGAGGTTGCAACATATCCTTCTCCACAAGTTAATGAAGAAAGTGAAGAAGAAGCATGAAGGAATTGATAATCCCTCAAGCACGCACAAATCCACAAGAGGAATTAGTTCCAAATGCTGTTGCAGAGACCAACTCCACACACTGACTTTGTCACACTAAGGGATCACCCAGATCCCAAGTGATTGAAGACATCTCAGTGGGTGTACAGACAAGGCATCAACTCAACCAATATTTGATGCATGCCTGTTTTCTCTCTCAGGTTGAGCCTCTATCCATACATGATGCTGAGCAGGATCCCCACTGAATTATTGCAATGCAAGAGAAATTAAACCAATTTGAGAGATATAGAGTTTGGGATTTTGTTCCAAGACCCCATGACCACCCAGTCATTGGAACCAAATGGGTATATAGAAACAAACTAGATACCCAAGGTATAATTGTGAGAAATAAGGTTAGGCTTGTTGCTCAAGGTTATAGGCAAGAAGAAGGGATAGACTATGACCAAACATTTGCACCAGTTGCAAGATTAGAGGCAATCAGAATCTTTCTTGCCTATGCTGCCTACAAGAAGTTCAAAGTATATCAAATGGATGTCAAGAGTGCATTCTTAAATGGAGAACTTAAAGAAGAGGTTTATGTTGAACAACCTCCAGGTTTTGTTTCTCCAAGTCATCCCTCTTTTGTCTTCAAATTGCATAAAGCTCTTTATGGTTTAAGTCAAGCTCCAAGAGCTTGGTATGAGACCCTAGCTAGCTTTCTGATAGAGCATAAGTTCACTAGAGACATAGTAGATAAAACATTATTCACTAGACATCACAAGGACCAAACTTTGTTAGTACAAATTTATGTGGATGACATCATATTTGGGTCTACTGATTCCAAATTATGCAAGAGGTTCTCTGACCTCATGCATTCAAAATTTGAAATGAGTAGTATGGGTGAGCTCACCTACTTCCTTGGTCTCCAAGTGAAGCAGCTGTCTGATGGCATCTTCATCTCCCAAGCTAAATATGCTAAAGAGCTTATCAAAAAGTTTGGGATGGCTGATGCCTCAGTAAAGAAAACACCAATGGCTATTAATGCTGTAATTGACTTTGATGCACTTAGGAAACCTGTGGATCTGAAATTATATATGGGCATTGTTGGGTCCTTACTATATCTTACAGCTAGCAGACCTGATATCATGTTTGTCACATGTCTTTGTGCTAGGTTCCAGGTGAACCCTAAAGAATCTCACCTAGTTTTTCTAAAAAGGATTTTAAGATATATAAAGAGTTGTCCTAGTCTACGACTATGGTATCCCACTGAGTCAGAATTAGAGTTAACTAGATACTCAGATGCTGACTTTGCTGGATGCAGGGTGGACAGAAAGTGTACCTTAGGAACCTGCCAGTTCCTTGGTATGAGATTAGTGTCCTAGTTTTGTAAAAAGCAGTCATCTGAGTCTACATCAACTGCTGAAGCAGAATACATTGTAGCTGGCAGTTGCTGTTCCCAGATGCTGTGGATCCAAAACCAACTCTTGGACTATGGCTTCAACTTAAATAATTCAACTCTCTTATGTGATAACACAAGTGCTATCGCTATAGCACAAAATCCAGTCCATCACAGTAGGACTAAACATATAGACATTAGGCATCATTTCATTAGAGAGTGTGTAGACAAAAACAAAATTAAACTTGTCTATATCTACACTGATTTGCGAAAAGCTGATATTTTCACCAAGCCCCTGGATGAAAGAAATCACTTGTTCTTTGTAAATCAGCTTTGAATGATCAATGGAGAAGACTTAGTTTAGTTTCTGTCTACACTCGAAGAACTCTTCAAATTTCGTCGACCTGAGATCGACGAACTCCCTATTAGTAAAGTTAGTTTCGTCGACCTGATATCGACGAACCTACTTCAGAAAACTTTCGTAGAATGGAGTTCGGTGAAATGTCTTCAACCCTTCAGACTGAGCTCGACGAATTGATTAACTCTAAATTATTTCGTCGATCTCAGATCAAAGATTTATTTATTTTTAGTGGAACGGAGTTTGTCGATTCATATTCTAGAAAACCTTATATTTAGGTTTTCTTCGACCTTCGTCCCGCCCTTTCAATTCCCTTGGACTTGATCTTCGTTTTCTTTCTTGCAGGTGCACTCATGATGATTTCAATAGGAACACTTGCAGCGATGAAATTTGACACTGGATTCGACGTGTATTTCGATTCCTTCCAGCACTAAGACCCAATCTTCCTAAATATTCTGAAACTGCTGGAAGACCAGCAACTGAAGAATCTGATGACCAGCAGAATCAAATTACCTGGCACAGAAATCAGAGAATGGGTATACACTGCGTCTACAGCAGAGGACAACACCATGATCGGATCAATAGCGGGTACTATCGTCTCTCTCTCTCTCCCGCCGTCTTAACTGAAATTTTTAATTGAATAATGGAGAAAAAGAGTTCGAAATCGATAATGAAGAATATGTGATATGATGCTGAGTATGATGGGTTATTCTGGAGAAACCCAAATAAATTATTGGAAGAAACAACCTATCTGTTGAGTTCAAGTTTCTCACAGATAATGTTGGGAAGTCTTGCTGGGCAAGCACACTGCGCACGACCATATAACCAGCATCAATTTCTGGTTATGTGTGCAGTGGTGAATAAAAAACAAGTGAACTGGGCACAAATTATTTTTGATCTTATCAAGAAAAAGAATAATAAAAAGGAAGTTAACTTTGGAAGGATCCTGGGGATCTTCTTGAAAGAAAAAATTGTTGAATCACTGGTCTCCCAGACCATATTCATCAATGCCAGCAAAAGGCTCACCTGTGCCTTGTTTGGCAGGTGGGAGAGGACAATCACAAAGCCCTCTAAGGCTTCATCCTCTGCCACCCAAGCTCCTGAGAGTACAAGGGCTGCTCCAGCCACTTCCCACCCTACTGAAGAGGTTCCATCCACCACTACACAACCTCTAGTACTCCAAACTTCGTCTCAGTCAGCAAATCAACAAACCCTACCTTCCATTCATATTACAGTCCCTACTCCCACACCACCATCATCCCCAATTCCTACATCTCCAACCCATATTCCCTCTCATACTCCTTCCCCCGAGCATGATACATCACTACCATCACCACCCCTATCTCCTCTTCCAAGGCATTTAGTTGACATCCCCTTATCCAACCTCTCATCCCTCCCATCCTTCAACCTCCTATCATCCCCTCTCAACACTCCCTCTTCTCCAAATGACTCTCACCAAGACACTCAACTCCCACCTCCACCTCTAACTCCACCAGCAACTACCATATCCACTCAACCAACCACTGCCACAACATCTACCTCCCCACTCTTGGATTCTTCCATTGTCTCTCCACTCATTACCCTCCTCAAACCCCTCCTAAAATCACTCACAGCAGAGGATATATCTCCTCTTGCTGCCTCCATCTCCTCTCTAGTTGCACAAATATCTGTCTTAACTACTGCTCCCTCTTTAGTTGGGGGCATGGCTTCAGTTCCTACTGAAACCAGGCAGGGGGATATACTTGATGAAGAAGCAGTAGCAGTTGTAGCAGAAGCAGCTCCACCAGCATAATCAGTTTAAAAGGATATGGACACAGTAGAAGCAGAAGCATCAACAGCAGAACCCAATGATACAGATGATTCTTTTGATTTTCTTCAGTTCATAGATTCTGATATGGAGATAGATGAACAAGTCCCTGAAACTATTGGTGATTTCATTATAAATCCCACAGTTGACCATGTAAAATTGTTGAGAATTTTTGAAATAGTTTGTTTGAATTTTCAGCTAGAAGAGTACAATAAGACATCAATGGCTATAATCCCATATACCTCTCCAATAAGCCCCAAAGTTGCCAAGCAACTCAAGGTAAGTTTTGCTACTCCTGAAATTCCTGCCATTCCATCCCCTCCAAAAGTTGCTTCACCCATTGTATCATCCCCTCTTGCCCCAGTTTTTTTAATGGATGATTCTCCTATACCTGATCTTGATGCATGGATCATGGCTGATATTGAGGAATAAAATAAATCAGTTGTTGAATGCACTGATGTATATAGTTCTCCAGCTTCTCCTTCAGTTCCTTCCAAGACAGAAAAGTTAGCAATTCCTGATGACACAATAAGAGAGATTGATGAACTGTATGACAATCCACAGCAATCAGATGATGATGATGATGATGATTCTGATGAGGATCCAAAGAGGAAGAAAGTTTCCAAGAAGAGAAAAGCTCCTCCACCTCCTGCCCCAAAACCCAATCCAGCAAATGATACACCCTACTACATCTTGTAGAAAATAACTCCATACAAGGGTATGCCAGTATGGATGTAGCTATCCAAAAATGAACAGAAGTCAAGGAAGAAGAGTAGATGATACTCTCCTCCTCCACAGAAATTTAAGAGAGGTCCTCCTCCTCCTCCTGCTGGTGCCTCAGGGGCTACTTCTCAAAGTTCAGATGTATCTTCCAAGCCTACATCCTTCACCAGAACATATCAAAGGCAAGAAAGATCATCCAGACATCATTCCCAAGGAGGCAGCCAGCAAAGGAATATCAGTTCTACAGAGGAAATAAAGGAAGTAGTTTATCAAAGACCAGAATTCTCACCTCCCAAACAGTAAGCTCCATAACACCAATACAGAAGGCACACAGAATCCCATAAGCCCAAAGGAAAATATAGTGAGGCTGCTCCTCCAAAGTCCCCATACACTCAAACTGATGAAAGCCAAAAAGTGACAAGTTTCCAAGCACAATCCACACAATTCAAGCCTATTACCCTGCTACCTCCACAAGATGATCAGTCATCTGTCAGTCAGGATGTTGATCCCAATTTCAGGATGGCAAGGCTCCAAGAGTTGATTTGTCTGTCAAAAATAAAAAAAGGCTATGGAGGAAGGTGAAGATCCATCAAGGTTTATAACTATATCATCATATAGAGAAAGAGAACTGGAAAAACTTCAAGTCAGCAAGAAAGTGTTTAATCCAGCAGAATACATGGCATTACATCCAGAGGCTATTGTACCCAGAACATCTACCCTGACTGTGATTGGAGCATCAGATCTGTACATATCAAAGAAAGAAGTTGGCAATCCCAATAAGGAAATCATTTTCAATCAGCCTGGGGATAAAAGCAAAGAAGAGAAGCCAAAGGAAAAGAAGCAGAAGAAATAAAACCTGAACTGCTGTGTTTATGGTATTATTTTTGAAAACCTATGTTCTTATGATACAAAGCTTACTGTGTATAAATATATCTGCTACATATATTATTTCATTCTCTGCCAGATATATGTTTTTCTTGCTTTATACATTTCTTTTTATCATTGAGTCTGTAATTAGTGACCTCACCTAAATTGGGGGAGATTGTTGGATCACTAGTTGAATTTGGGTTAGGTTCACTAAGTTAGGATGATATGACCCAACATGTATAGACAGGGTCATGGTTATGTCCTAGAGTCTAGGTAAGGTCCTTAGAGTCAACAATGTCATGGACCAGCCTTCAACACTGCCAAAGACTCAAGACTTAGAGAAATATCAAGACTTAGAAAATGAGTTCTAAGTTCGTCGATCTCAGGTCGACGATCCTTGATCTCAGCTCGACGAACTCAGTTCTCAGGTCGACTAATTCTGGATCATATGCTCCAACACTCAACGCCAGAGAACATCTCAATTATTCTAAGTCCAGAATCAAACTCAGGTCGACGATCTTGGATCTCAGCTCGATGAACTCAGTTCTCAGGTCTAAGTTCGACTAATTCTAGATCATATGCTTCAACACTCAAAGCCAGAGAACATCTCAAATATTCTAAGTCTAGAATCACACTCAGGTCGACGATCTTGGACCTCAGCTTGACGAACATCAATTCTCAGCTCGACAAACTGTGGACTCAGGTCGACGAATCCAAACTTAGTTATTTTCATCCTTCTATCCCTATTATAATGCAATAATTCCTGAGTAATTAATGCTAAAATATTTTCTAAAAATTACCGTTAGACGGAGCATTAATTATAGTCTTTCTCAGGATTATTGCTTGTCGTTTTCCCGTGGGACAGCTGGGGAAATAAATCAATGCAGATTATTCTCTAGGCTGTCAGCAATTAATGCAGAAGAAATTCAAATTTTGAATGCAAACTGATATGGAAAATATAAAAGAGATTTTCTCTCTTTTTCCAGTGACACACAGACACACATACACACAGAAAACAAGTCAGGAAGAGAAGAACACCATCGACTTGCAACAAGGATTTTTCTGCATCTCTTTCTTGATAGCATTCATATACACAGAAAGAGAAATCGAATACATACAAGCTCCAGACCAAAGGAAGATTAGCTATCTGAAGAAGAACACCACATTCTCCATTTTGCTCTCAGAAAACAGAAGAAGAACAAGAAATTTTCATCTTGAGTCTTCTTCAGTTATATCTTCAGGAATTTACAGAGACAGAAAATAAACATTATTCTACAGATTCTGAAGAGCAAGAACACCATTCTATTGAAGACCTACACCCTGGAAAAAGCTTCCATCTTCCTGAACCTACTCAATATCTCAGGGGGAGCTTTGGCATCATCAAATCCACATAGTCTTCTAATTTGCTATGAGAAAGAGAAGACCGCCATCGATTTTCTTTTACCTCTCTTGTATAGGGTTATTACTCCCTTCAAAAGTGAAGTCTTTAGTTTTTAGGAACCTGATCAAAAGCCTAAAGGGTTTCTAGATCTACCTGAAGTAGATCTTGTGATGATTGGTCACCTGATCAAAAACCTATTGATTTTTAGGCACCTGATCAAAAGATTTAAAGGGTTTCTAGAACTACCTGAAGAAGATCTTGTGGTGATTGGGAACCTGATCAAAAACCTAAGTGGATTCCTACCGTAGTGGTAGAAGAGTGTGAAAGTTAGGGTTAGATCTGATATACTCTAGAGGGGGGGGGGGTGAATAGAGTATGTGGGTATATTTAAAACTTTTTCTGAACTATAAGAAGTACTCCTAAACTTAGGTACTATATCACAGAATACCAAATGAAATAATTGAAATCATAGGAAGAACTAAATAATACAGCCACATCAAGAGCAAGAAGAAAAGGGAAACCAGAATACAAAAGAATTCATAGTGGTTCCCCAACCTGGGTACATCCACTCTTCTACCACCATGGTAGGAATCAACTCAGGTTTTTGATCAGGTGACTGCCACCAAAGAGCTTTTGATCAGGTGCTCAAAAACCAAACCTCAAGTATTTTGGTTAGGAGACTTGCAACCAGCACTCACTTTTGAAGGGAGTAGAGAACCCTTTTTACAGAGGGGGTGAGAGAGTGATGGTCTCTTCTCTTTCTCAAATACAACTTAGAAGACTAGTGGAATTGATGTTAACAAAAAGCTCCCCCTGAAATATTGAGTTTATTCAGGGAGGGATGGAACTTTTTCTTCAGGGTGATAGGGCTTCAAACTTTCAATTTTGACAAGAAGAACTTCAGGAACAATTTTGACAGATGCAGTATTGTTGTCCTTTAGAGAGTTCCTGAGAGTATGACAGAAGAATACACTTGATTTGGATGGATGTTCTTCTTCTTCAGAATTGTTCTTCTTCTTATCTAGCCGCTGTTGATTCTTGACTGATCGATTTTCAATCTCAAGAATTTTATATCTCTCTCAGAATGTTTTTATCTGTATCTCATACACTTGAAAGGAATAATAATCTCTGTTTTTTATATTTCCAACGTGAATGTCCATTTTAATTTTGAAATTCCTTTTGCAATTAATGCTGACGGCCTTGGAATATTTATTGGCATTGATTTGTTTCCCCAACTGTCCCTTATAAAAATGGCAGGCAGTAATCTTGATGAAGACCATAATTAATGCTCTTGTCTAACAGTAATATTCAGAGAATATTAGAGCATTAATTACTCAGGAATCATTGCCACATAATAAGAACAAAAGAGGAAAACAGCAAAGACTGGATTCGTCGACCTGAGTCCACAGTTCCTCGAGCTGAGAATAGCTGTTCATCGAGCTAAGATCCAAGACCGTCGAACTCTGAATGCTGCTTGATAACTTTCTTCTTCTATGCATCAAGTTTGTCGAGCTGAATCTAAGATCGTCGAGCTGAGCCCTGAGAACAGAGTTAGTCTAGTTGGGGTCCAAGATCATCGAGCAGAGTCTGCAGTCTGGACTTAGAATATTTTCTAGTATTGAGTGTTGAATCACCTTACCCAGAATTAGTCGAACAGAGAACAATGTTCTTTTAGCTAATGTTATTATTTCGTCGACTGAGGTTTGACTTAGAGGAGCTATTACTTTGCCCAGAGTTCGTCGAGCTGAGAACTAAGTTCGTCGAGCTTAGCTCAGAGAATTATCCCTGAGTTCGTCTAGCTGAGCTCAACTTTCGTCGACCAGAGATCGACGAACGTAGAACTCCTTTTTTCTAAGTCTTGAATTCTCTAATTCTTGAGTCTATAGCAGTGTTGGAGGCTTGTCCTTTGTACTGTTGACTCAAAGGACTTGACCTAGACTCTAGGACACAACCATGAACCTAATCTATACATGTTGGGTCATATCCTAACTTAGTGAACCTAGCCCAAATCCAACTAGGGATCCAACAATCTCCCCCTATTTGGGTGAGGTCACTAATAACAGACTCAATACAAGATAATGTACAAAGCAAGAACATAATATATATCTGGCAGAAAATTTAACAGTAAATGCAACAGATATATTTACATAGTCAGCTTTGTAACAAGAAAACACTGTTTATCAAAAATATACCAAATAGCAGTTCAGGTTCTAGTTTTTCTGTTTCTTCTCTTTTGGCTGAGCTTCTTTGCTCTTATCACCGGGCTCACTATAAATGATTTTCCTGTCCGGATTAGCAGCTTCTTTCTTTGATATGTACATATCTGCTACTCCAATCACTATCAGGGTGGAGGTTCCTGGAACTACAGCCTCTGGGTGTCTACCCATAAAATCTGCGGGATTAAATACCTTCTTGCCCACTTTAAGTCTTTCAAGTTCTTTCTCTCTATATGAGGACATGGTAGTGAACTTGGTTGGATCTTCTCCTTCTTCTGTAACGTTCTTTATCTGTGACGTACCAATCAATTTTTGAAGCCTAGCCATCCTGAAATTAGGATAAACATCCTGACTAACAGATGATTGCTCCTCTTGGGAGGGTAGTAGAGTAGCAGGCCTGAATTGAGTTGGCTGTGCTTGAAAGTTTGTTGCTTTATGGCTTTCATCACTCTGAATGTTTAGTGATATTGGAGGTATAGTTTCACTATATTTTTCTTTAGGTTTATGTGACACTGAATGCCTTCTTTGTTCAGCTTGTTGTTGGAGAGGAGAGAACTATGGCTTCTGATAGACTACTTCTTTTATCTGCTCTGTACAACCCATACTTCTTTGTTGGCTGCTTCCATGAGATTTATATCTAGATGGCCTTTCCTTCCTCTGATAAGTTCTGGTGAATGTAGGCTTGGAAGGTGCATCTGAGCTTTGAGAAGTGGTTCCTGAAGCACCAACAGCTGGAGGAGGAGGAGGATCATTCCTATATTTATGAGCTAGGAGAGTATCTCCTGCTTTTCTTTCTGGCCTTTTGTTCATTCTTTGAAAGCAACATCCAGGCTGACATCCCTTTGTATGGGGTTATGTTTTGTAAAATATAGCAGGGAGTGTCATTTGTATTTTCAGGCTTTGGAGCAAGAGGAGGAGGAGCCTTCCTTTTCTTAGAGATTTTCTTCCTCTTTTGATCCTTATCAGAATCATAATCATCATAAGAAGGTTGAGGATTATCATACATATCATCAATTTCTTTTAGTGTGTCCTCAAAAATTGTTTTCTTTTCTGTTTGAGATGAAACTGGAAAGGGGACTGAAGAACTGTGTACATCTGTACTTTGAGCAGCTAACTAATTTTCTTCCTCTATGTCAGCCAAGATCAAGGCATCTAGATCTAGCACTGGAGAATCATCCATTATAAATACTCGAGCCATGGGAGAAGATACAATGGGAGAAACAATTTGTGGAGATGATGAAGTGGCAGGGATAACAAATCTGGCCTTGAGTTGTTAGACAACTTCAGGGCATATTGGAGAAGAATATGGGGGAAAAGACAATGATGGCTTAGTACACTTAGCCGGAGGGAGACGTAGAAATGTTGTATCAAAAGATCTTAATAAACTCATCAAGTCTACTGTGAGATTACTGAAAATATCACCAACAGTATTTATTTCCAGTATAACTGACTCATCTATTTCCATGTCAGTTTCAATAAAATTAAACAAATCAAATAAATCAATATCATCTACTTCAGCTTCTGCTACTGTATCCATTACTACTGTATCTGCTGTATTTGAGACCTGTACAACTGGTTCTGCTGCTACTGCTTCAATTGCTGCTACTTCTTCATGAAGTATCTCCCCCTGCCTAGTTTCAGTAGATAGTTAAGCCAGGCGCCCAAATGAAGAGGGAGTAGTAGTGAGGGCAGAGATCTGGGCAGCAAGAGAGGATATGGAGACAGCTAGAGGGGAAATGGACTCTACTATAAGAGATTTGAGTAGAGGTTTGAGGAGGGTAATTAGTGGGGTGACAAGGGATGGATCCAGGTTTGGAGAACTTGATGGTTGGGCAGTAGCTGGTTGAGTGGAGATTGTAGTTGCTGAGGGGGTGATAGGTGGAGGTGAAATTGGAGTGTCTAGGGGGAGTCATGTTGAGGAGAGGGAGTGTACAGTGGAGATGATAATAGGTGTAAGGATGGGAATGAAGAGAGGTTGATGTGTGGGATATCAGTAAGATGAGATGGAAGAGGGGATTGGGGTGGTGTAGGCATGGATATATCAGGCTTAGGTGAAGGAGGAGAGGATGGTATATGTGTAGGGAAAGAGGGAATTATAGAGGCTGGTGGTATTGGGGTATGTATTAGGATGGTAGTGGAGGGTGGAGTTTGTTGGGCTTGTGATTGGGATGGAACTTGAGGGGCAGGAGGTGGTGGAGGGGTGGAGAGGATCCCTTCAGTGGGGTGGGGAGAGGCTGGTGCAACCCTTGAACTCTCAGAAGTTTTAGTGGAGGAGGAGGTAGCCTTAGTAGGCTTAGTGATGGTCCTCTTCCACTTGCTAAAAAGAGCACAGGTGAGTCTCTTTGAAGCATTGATGTATATGGTCCAGGAGACCAGGGATACTGCAACCTTTTCCTTGAGGAAGATCCCTAGGATCCTTCCAAAACACACCTCTTTCTTATTATTCTTATTTTTAATAAAATCAAACAGAATTTGACCCCAGTTCATAGCTTTCTTATTTACAATGGAGCACATAACCAGGAACTGATGACTGGTGATGTAATCATGTGTTGTGTGCTTCCCGAGCAACACCTCCCCAGCAATATCTACGAGAAACTTATACTCAGCAGATAAAAGTTTCTTAAGTAGTTTATTTAGGGTGTCTCCAGAGTATCCCATTGTACTCAGCATCAAATCAAACTCTTCATAATCTATTTCTAATTCATCCTCACCATTTTTCAATCTAAAAATCTCAGTTAGAATGTCGAGGGTAAGAGAAATAGCGTTGCCCGCGATGGTGCCAGTCATTGTGTTCTCGTCTGTAGTAGCTGTGTACACCCACTCCCTGATTTCTGTAGCAGATATCTTGATACGAGTCGAGAGCAGAGTATTTAGTTGTTGAACTTCAAGCAGTTGAAGAATGTTCAAGAAACCTTGATAAGAGTACTGGAACGATTCAAAATCCAAGTAAAAACCATTATCGAATTTCATAGCAGCAAGAGATCCAACGGGAATCGCCATTGAGAACACCTGCAAAGGAAAAATGACGACCAAGTGCAAAAGAACTGAAAGTGCGGGATGGAGGTCGAAGAAAACCTAGATATAGTGTTCTCTTGAATATGAATCGACATACTCCGTTCTACGAAAAAATTAAAAGATCTTCGATTTGAGGTCGACGAAATAGTTTGGAGTTAAACAGTTCGTCGATCTCAGTCTTAAGATTTAATGACATTTCGTCGATCTCTGGTCGACGAAAGTTTCTGAAGTAAGTTCGTCGATCTCAGTTCGACGAAACTAACTTCACCCACAGAGAGTTCGTCGTTCTCTGGTCGACGAAAATCTCATGAAATTTTCCTAGTTCGTCGAGCTCCGTTCGACGAACTCTGAAAAATTTGTCGATTGCAGATATAGACTAAACTAAACCTTCTCCATTTATCATTCCAAGCTAATTTAGAAAGAACAAGTGATTTCTTTCATCCATGGGTTTGGTGAAAATATCAGTTCTTTGTAAATCAGTATAGATATAGAGAAGATTGATTTTTTTTGTCTACACATTCTCTAATGAAATGATGTCTTATGTCTATATGTTTAGTTCTGCTGTGATGGACTGGATTTTTTGCTATAGCTATAGCACTTGTGTTAACACATAGTAGAGTTGAATTGTTTAAGTTTAATCCATAATCCAGGAGTTGGTTATGAATCCACATCATCTGTGAACAACAACTGCCAGCTGCAATGTATTTTGCTTCAGCAGTTGATGTGGACACAGATGATTATTTCTTGCAAAACCAGGACACCAATCTCATACCAAGGAACTGGCAGGTTCTTGAGGTACTTTTTTGTCCACTCTAAATCCAGCAAAGTCAGCATCTGAGTATCCAGTTAACTCAAACTTTGACTAAGTAGGATACCAGAGACCTAGACTAACACAACCCTTTATATATCTTAAAATCCTTTTTAGAAAAACTAAATGGGATTCTTTGGGGTTAACTTGGAACATAGCACAAAGGCATGTAGCAAACTTAATATCTTGTCTGCTAGCTGTAAGGTATAGTAGGGACCCAATAATGCCCCTATATAATTTCTGATCCACATGGTTCCCATGCACATTAGAATCTATTACAGCATTTGTAGCCATGGGTGTTTTCTTTGCTGAGGCATCAGCCATCTCAAACTTTTTAATAAGCTCTTTAGCATATTTAGCCTGGGAAATAAAGATGCCATCAGGAAGCTGCTTCACTTGGATACCAAGGAAGTAGGAGAGCTCACCCATGCTACTTATCTCAAATTTTGAATGAATTAGATAAGAAAATCTCTTGAATAATTTGGGTTCAGTAGAACCAAATATTATGTCATCTACATATATTTATACTAACAATATTTTATCATAATGTATTTTGGTAAATAAAGTCCTATCTATGCCTCTGGAAAAACTATGTTCTAAGAGAAAACCATCTAAGGTCTCATACTAAGCTCTTGGAGCTTTCTATAAACCATAGAGAGCTTTATGCAATTTAAACACATAAGAGGGATGAGTTGGAGAAACAAAACCTGGAGGTTGTTTAACATAAACCTCTTCTTTAAGTTCCCCATTTAAGAAAGCACTCTTCACATTCATTTGATAAACTTTGAACTTTTTGAATGCAGCATAGGCCAGAAATATCCTTATAGCTTCTAGCCTGGCAACTAGAGCAAAGGTTTGATCATAGTCAATCCCTTCCTCTTGCTTATACCCTTGAGCAACAAGCCTAGCCTTGTTCCTCACAATCACACCTTGGGCATCAAGCTTATTTCTGAATACCCATTTAGTTCCATTGACTGGGTAGTCTTTTGGTCTTGGAACAAAAACCCAAACTCTACATCTCTCAAACTGATTAAGCTCCTCTTGCATTGCAATGATCCAGTGGGGATCTTGTTCTTCATCAGTTAGGGAATGAGGCTCAATGTGAGATAGGAAACAGGCATGCATCAAATCTTGGTTAAGTTGATGCCTTGTCTGTACACCTACTGTTATGTCTCCAATCACATGGGATCTGGGGTGATCCCTCAGTGTGAGAAAGTCAGTGGGTGGAGTTGGTTCTGCAACATCATTTTGAGAGAATTCTTCTCATGGAGTAGCTTCAGTTGTTGTACGGGAGTCAGCTTCTTCCACAGTTTCTTCATCACTTCCTTCATTGACTTATTGAGAAGGATGAGGTACAACTTTTGGGGTGAGGTTTAAGTCATCCAATTTCTCACACAAGTTGTGTACCTGCAAGGAGTCTTTGGTAGAAATATCTTTCTCCTTATAAAACATGTAAGACTCATCAAATGTAACATGAATAGATTCCTCTATTTTCAATGTGGATTTATTAAATACCCTATAAGCTTTGTTGACGTGGTAATATCCTGGAAAAATTCCCATTGCAGCCTTTGCTTCAAACTTTCTAATGTGCTTTTTGTCATTATTATGAATATAACATACACAACCAAAAATTTTAAAATAGTTGATTATTTGTTTCTTCCCTTTGGGCAATTCATAGGGAGTCTTATGTTTTTGTTTGTGTATCAAGATTCTATTCAGGAAATAATTTGTTATGCTCACTGCCTCTGCCCAATAGGATAGGGGCATGTAAGTATCTGCAAGTAATGTGCCTTGCAGCTTCAATGAGTGTTCTATTTTTCCTTTCAGCTACCCCATTCTTTTGAGGAGTTCTAGGAACTGAGAAGCAGTGCCTGATACCTTCCTTCTCATAGAACTCAAGCATAAGAAGAGACTCAAACTCTATACCATGATCACTTCTGATCAATGCAACATGAGTAGAGTACCCAATCTGTATTGTCCTGAGAAAATATATAAGAACCTTGAATATATCAAACTTAGATCTTAGAAAGAATACCCAAGAGAATCTGGAGAAGTCATCTACAACCACTAAGGTATAAGATTTCCCTCCTAGGCTTTGTACAACCACAGGGCCTATAAGGTCCATATGTAATAAGTACAATATCCTTGGTGAATAGCTCTTATTAATAGATTTGAAACTAGATTTTGTTTGCTTGCCTTATTGACAACCCCTGTAGAGTCCTTCCTTCTTGTATGGGCCAGAAGATAGTCCTCTAACAAGGTTGTCCTTAGATAACCTTACAATATTTTTAAGATTTACATGCCCTAATCTTTTATGCCACAAGTTATTTTGACTGCTAACTATATTAAGTAAACATATGTCTGAAGTTACAGAATGAAAATTAACTAGGTATATGTTTCCTTGTCTATTGCCAATTAAAATAGGTTTGTTTTTATTAGAGGTAATAGTACATGAGCTAGAGTTGAATGATACCTGATAACCTTCATCACAGAGTTGGCTTATAGAGATGAGGTTATGCTTTAGTCACTTACATAAGCAACTCTCTTGGAAGTTAATGTTCCAATCCTGACTTTGTCATAGCCCTCTGTTTGGCCAAAGTTAGAGTCACCAAAGATGACCTTTGGCCCTAGATTAGACTTGTAATCAATTAGGTTGTCCTTGCTACATGTCATGTGCTTGGAGCACCCACTATCCAGATACCAATGTTGATTGTATGCTGAACAGGTCTTCATCTGCAAATAAAGCAGTTAGTTGTTCTTGACCTAGGTAACCTTGGGTCCTTATTGATTTACATAGCTATAACTAGAAATGTAAGAACATTCAAGTTGATCTTTATACCCTTTAGGATGTTATCTCCTAGGTTGAATTATCCATTGAGTGAAGGGATTAAAGTTGTTATAAGAATTTAAATTCCTGTTATTAAGATCTGGGTTCGACGATCTCTGGTTGGATCGTCGACCTGAGCTCAACGATGTTGGTTGAGATCGTCGATCTCTGCTCGAAGAATAAAGGTATTCATTCTTGAAGTACCAAAGTCGTTGATCTCTGATCGACGAACTATATTGGTATCGTCGATCATAGATTGAAGAATGATTATTACTGATGTTTGCGTTCAAAGATCGTCGTTCTTAGTTCGACGATTCGTTCATATATCGTCGATTTAAGTTCGACGATAACTGCTGAACATTGTTAGTTCTGTTATTCTTCTGGTTATTGAGCTTATTTTTTCTTTCATTTTCTTCAAGAATATTATTAACTTTATTTACCTGTTCAGTGTTCCTCTTTCCCTTGTCAGATATAAATTTTACTGGTCTGGAAAGATTACTTTTCTGAATCAAAGGTGGTTCACTAGAGGAGGCACCTAGTCCGAGTTTGCTATTGTTGGTCCTAGCATTTATAGTACCTGTGATATCTAATAATTGTAGACTTCTTCCATTCAATGATTCTTCTAATAGTTTTGCCTTACCTAGTTCAGTTTTCAGAGAAGATATTTGTTTATTAGTAGACATTAGTTCATTAGTTAATTTTGCATTTTCTTCAGTTATGTTGTCTAGGGTGTCTAACTTTTCTCTGAGAAGTTTGATTTCCTTCTCAGAGCTTATCAATTCTAAGCAAAAATTTTTAAATTTAGATTTAAATTCATCTGACTCAAAATCATAGGATGCTATTACCAGATCTTTAGCTAATAGAGGTTCTTTATTATCAGACTCATCTGTATCTGATATGCTACTGCCTGCCTCAGTAGCCACGAGGAAGACTTCCTTTGCTTTCTGCTCTTCTTCATCCTCACTAGAGCTGGAGGATGTAGATTCTTCTTTAGTGTGACTCTATGTCTCAGCAACAAAGTCCTTGACTTTCATCTTATACTTGCTTGAGGAAGACTTGTTGTAGTGACTCTTTCTTGAGTCCTTCTCCTTTCTTCTGTCCTTCTTCAAGCTTCTGGACACTCAGAAATGAAGTGCCCAGGTTTCCAACACCCAAAACACACTACTTCTTTAGAGGGTTTTTTGTCATTCCTTTTCTTATCTTCATATTTATAAGGTTTCCTTCTGAAGTACTTTCTTGCCATCTTGAAGAATATCTTGGCAAAGAGACTCATCAACTCTTCATTTACTGGAATGACTTCAGAGTCTTCTGTAGCTTTGAAAGCTATGTTTTTCTCCTTCCTAGTTGGTGTAAGAGTCTTCACTTCAGCTGCTGCTTCCCTTGCTTTGATCAGCTACTCATAGGATTTTAATTTTCCTAGAAGTGATTCTGTTGAAATCTCTGTCTTGCTTCTAGCTTCTCTGATGGGCCAGATTCTTGAGTCTCGTGTGCTGGGAAGCACATAAGGATTTTGTCATTCACTTCAGTCAAAGTGAATTCTTTGTCTAGATTCCTTAGCTCACTGATCATGGAGCTAAGTCTGTTGTACATTACTTCTAATATCTCTGCTTCATCCTCCTTGAAGTTCTCATACTGAGTGATGAGATTTTACCTTCTGTATTTCCTCTCTTCTGCTGATCCAGCCACCATTTGGTTCAGGGAATCCCAAATCTCCTTGGCTGATTGACATTCAACAACCTTTTGAAATATTTCATCAGACATAGTTTGAGCCAGTATGTTCATGGCTTTGGCATCAGCTTTCTTAGCCTTATTCTATGCATCTGCCCATCCAAGGGGTGGAACTACACTCAGGTCAATTGATGTAGTTTAGGTTGAAGCCACTGGAGCTGGTGGTCCTGTTAAGATAGAATTAAATATATCTTCATCAAAAGAGTTCATGTAAAGCCTAATTCTAGCATTCCAGATTGTGAACTTGGACAAGTTACACACTGGAGGTCTGGTGCTTGCATATTCTTTGTTTTGTGCCATGCATTATAGATAAGTCTAGAAAAGTTAAAGAACATTTCTAACTTAGGATCTTTGGTTCAAGGTTTTAACTTGTACAACCAAAAGAACCTCCTATGATACCAATTGAAAGTTTGGGATAGATCTGATGTACTCTAGAGGGCGAGGGGGTGAATAGAGTATGTGGGTATATTTAAAACTTTTTCTGAACTATAAGAAGTACTCCTAAACTTAGGTACTATATCACAGAATACCAAATGAAATAATTGAAATCATAGGAAGAACTAAATAATACAGCCACAGCAAGAGCAAGAAGAAAAGGGAAACCAGAATACAAAAGAATTTATAGCGGTTCCCCAACCTGGGTACATCAACTCTTCTACCACCATGGTAGGAATCCACTCAGGTTTTTGATCATGTGACTGCCACCATTGAGCTTTTGATCAGGTGCTCAAAAAGCAAACCTCAAGTCTTTTGGTTAGGAGACTTGCAACTAGCAATCACTTTTGAAGGGAGTAGAGAACCCTTTTTACAGAGGGGGTGAAAGAGTGATGGTGTCTTCTCTTTCTCAAATACAACTGAGAAGACTAGTGGAATTGATGTTAACAAAAAGCCCCCCCTGAAATATTGAGTTTATTCAGGGAGGGATGGAACTTTTCTTCAGGGTGATAGGGCTTCAAACTTTCAATTTTGACAAGAAGAACTTCAGGAACTATTTTGACAGATGCAGTATTGTTGTCCTTCATAGAGTTCCTGAGAGTATGACAGAAGAATACACTTGATTTGGATGGATGTTCTTCTTCTTCATAATTGTTCTTCTTCTTGTCTAGCCGCTGTTGATTCTTGACTGATCGATTTTCAATCTCAAGAATTTTATATGTCTCTCAGAATGTTGTTCTCTGTATCTCATACACTTGAAAGGAAAAATAATCTTTGTTTTTATATTTCTAACGTGAATGTCCATTTGAATTTTGAAATTCCTTCTGCAATTAATGCTAACGACATTGGAATATTTTTTGGCATTGATTTGTTTCCCTAACTGTCCCTTATAAAAATGGCAGGCAGTAATCCTGATGAAGACCATAATTAATGCTCAAGTCTAACGGTAATATTCAGAGAATATTAGAGCATTAATTACCCAGGAATCATTGCCAAATAATAAGGACAAAAGAGGAAAACAGCCAAGACTGGATTCGTCGACCTGAGTCCACAGTTCGTCGAGCTGAGAATAGCTGTTTGTCGAGCTGAGATCCAAGATCGTCGACCTTTGAATGCTGCTTGATAACTCTCTTCTTCTGTGCATCAAGTTCGTCGAGCTGAATCTAAGATCGTCGAGCTGAGCCCTGAGAATAGAGTTAGTCCAGTTGGGGTCCAAGATCGTCTAGCTGAGTCTGCAGTCATGACTTAGAATATTTTCTGATGTTGAGTGTTGAATCACCTTACCCAGAATTAGTCGACCAAAGAACTGAGTTCTTCTAGCTGATGTTCTTAGTTCGTCGACTGAGGTTCGACTTAGAGGAGCTATTACTTTGTACAGAGTTCGTCGAGCTGAGAACTAAGTTCGTTGAGCTGAGCTCAGAGATTTGTCCCTGAGTTCGTCTAGCTGAGCTCGACTTTCGTCGACTGGAGATCGATGAACGTAGAACTCCTTTTTCTAAGTCTTGAATTCTCTAAGTCTTGAGTCTCTGGCAGTGTTGGAGGCTGGTCCTTTATACTGTTGACTCAAAGGACTTGACCTAGACTCTAGGACACAACTATGACCCTGATCTATACATGTTGGGTCATATCCTAACTTAGTTTACCTAGCCCAAATCCAACTAGGGTTCCAATAGAGTGGATGTACCCAGATTTGGGGAACCATTATAATTTTCTTGTGTCGTCTGGTTGCTCATCTTTCTTTATTTTCTGTTGTGCTGTGTGTTTGTGATTTATTTTCTTCTCCTATACTCATGAGTAACACCTATTTTAATTCCGATATAAAAATTATTTAAAAGTTTTTAATTCTCTATTCACCCCCCCCCCCTCTAGAGTGGATTTGATCTATTCCCTCACTTTCAAATTGTATCAGAGGGTGTGTTTTTATATTAGTTGTACAGGCTAACACCTGAACCTGAAGATCCTTGATAGTTCCTCTTCTCTCCTTCTTTCTTTTTTATAAACCATGGCACAAAATAAAGATTATGCAAGCACCAGACCTCCAGTATACAACCTGAACAAGTTTGGCATCTTGAAGGCAAGAATCAAGCTTTATATGAACTCTATTGATGAAGATATTTTCAACTTTATCTTGACAGTACCACCAACTCCAGTAGCTTCCAATCCTTCAACTTCAACAAATCTTAGTGCAGTCCCACCTCCAGATTATATTGATGCCCAAAAAAAGGCAAAGATTGCTGATGAAAGGGTCATGAACATTCAGGCTTAAACCATGTCAGATGACATCTTCCAAAAGGTGTCTGAATGCACCTCTGCAAAAGCAATCTTGGATTCTCACAACCAGATGGTTGCTGGCTCAGCAGATGAGAGAAAGGATAGGAGATCAACTCTCATCTCACAGTATGAGAATTTCAAGAAAGATGAAGCTGAATCTGTCAGTGACATGTACAATAGATTAAGCTCCATCATCAGTGAGTTGAAGACCTTGGATAAAGACATCTCTCTCACAGAGGTGAATGACAAAATCCTAATGTTCTTCCCAAGCTCATAGAACTCCAGGATCTGGCCAATCAAAGAGGCTAGAAGCTTGACTGAGATTTCCACAGAATCTCTCCTGGGAAAGCTCAAATCCTATGAGCAGTTAGTCAAATCTAGGGAAGATGTTGAACAAAGGACTCCTCCACCAGTAAGGAAGGAGAACAACAGTGCATTCAAAGCCTCTGAAGAATATGAAGCAACACCTTCAAATGAAGATCTATTGAGGCTTTTTGTCAAAAGGTTCTTCTAAATGGGCAGAAAAGACTTCAGGAGGAAGTCATCTAGAAATGAAGACAAACCAAGGTATGATAAAACTCCAACTAAATAAATTATATGCTTTGGTTGCAGGAAGCTTGAACACATTCTACCAGAGTGTCCAGAAAAACTACACAAAGAAAGGAGAAAAGAAAAACAATCCAGGAAACAGTCCAGCAACCCATCCTCTAACAAGCACAAGAGGGAAGTAAAGGGCTTTGTAGCAGACAGCTTGAGTGAGACAGAAGAAGAATCTTCCTCCTCCAGCTCCAGTGAGGATAAGGAAGAAACCAAGGCCAGAGAATTATGTCTGATGTCCATTAATGCTTTATGCCCAGATCAGAAGCAGAAGATTCAGAAGAAGACTCAGACTATGATCATGTAATATCATCTTTTGATTTTAATTCTAAAGATTTTAAAATAGAATTCAAATTACTGTGTAATGATCTTATAAAATCTAAGAAGGAAATCAAACTTCTCAGAGAAAGACAACCTGAATATGAAAACTTAATCTCTGAAAATTTAAAAATGAAAGATGAATTAATTGAGTATAGCAATCAAATCATTTTTCTTAAAACTAAACTAATCAAAGCTAAAAATCTTGAAGAAAACCTAAATGGAAGAAGCCTACAAATGGTTGAAATCACTAGCACCCTAAATGCTAGGTTAAATAAGAGTAAATTTGGTTTAGGTACTTCATCTAATGAACCACAAATAATCAAGAAAAATAACTTATCTCGCCAATAAACTTTATTTTATATAAAGGTAAAAAGAATATAGAGCAGGAATAAAAATTAAATAAGGTATTAGAACAAATTGAACTAGTAAAGCAGAAGAAACAAGCTTAGAAAATAAGCCTAAACAGAAATCATCGAACCAAGATCGACGATCGCAGTACTTTTCGTCGAACGCCGGCCGACAATCTCTATACACAAAGTTTGAGTTCAATTACTCAGCAAAGGGAGATCGACGATATCATCAAACATCATCGATCAGAGATCGACGATCATGGAGCACAGATAGTAGCTACAATTATTCTATGTACCGAGATCGACGAGATTAGCATTGGTCGTCGAACGCAGATCGACGATCTCTACATAAATTGTCGAACCAAGATCATGTTTACCAAAAGCATAACTGTAACAAAAATTCTAATATCCAGAAACCAAAACATGTTAATCCATTTTCAAATTGGGTAATTCCACCCAGAAAATTTCACCCCTTAGGTTATAAATGCCAACCTTTATGTTCCTTTATTTCCAGTTTCAAGTATGAAAAGAGACAAGGACCCAAGGTTACCTGGGCCCAGAACATTTAATCTATTTTCTTACAGGTAAAGAACTATCCTACCACACCGGACAATTGGTACCTAGATATTGGTTGCTCAAAACACATGACAAGAAGCAAGGACAAGCTAATCAATTATAAGTCCAAGCTAGGTCCAAAGGTGATCTTTCGTGATCCAGCTTTGGTCAGACAGAAGGATATAGAGATCTTTGCAGTGGAGATATTACATTTAGCAAGGTAGCCTATATGAGTGGTTTGAGACATAACCTCAAATCAATAAGCCAACTATGTGATGCAGGCTATCAGGTTTGCTTTTTCTGAATCTCAATGCATTATTTCTTTAAATAGCAAAACTGTTCTAACAGGATTTAGAGAAGGTAACATTTATCTAGTCAATTTTAATTCAGCTAGCTTAGAAATTTGTTTATTAACCAGATCTGCAATAAAAATACTCTTTTGCATAAAAGACTAGGTCATGTAAACCTTAGAAATATTGCTAAATTATCTAGGGACAACCTTGTTTGAGGATTGCCATCTTGCCCCTACAAGAAGGAAAGCCTTTGCAGTGCTTGTTAAGTAGGCAAGCAAACTAAATATAGTTTTAAATCTGTTAATAAGAGTGGTTCACCTAAGATTCTGTATTTGATTCATATGAATCTTTTTGGACCCATTGCTGTACAGAGCTTAGGAGGGAAGTTTTATACTTTAGTTATTATAGATGACTTCTCAAGGTTAAAAGGATTTTATTTTTGAGACACATGTCTGATAACTTCAAGGTTCTTACAGACTTTCTTAAAGGCATAAGGATTGAGTAATCTACTCAAGTTGTTTTGATCAGAAGTGATCATGGTACTGAGTTTGAATCTCTTCTCATGCAAAAATTCTGTTAGATGGAAGATATCAAGCATTATTTCTCTGATCCTAGAACTCCTCAACAAAATGGGGTAGTTGAAAGGAAGAACAAAACACTCATTGAAGCTGCAGGTACATTACTTGTTGATGCTTTCATGCCACTATCCTATTGGGCAGAGGCTATGAGCACAACAAACTATGTCCTGAACAGAAGTTTGATACACAAACTTAAGGGAAAGACTCCCTATGAATAGCTCAATGGGAAGAAACCTAAAATAGATTTTTTTTTGAATTTTTGGTTGCATTTGTTACATTCACAACAATAATAAGAAACATCTTAGAAAGTTTGAAGCCAAAGCTGCAATGAGAATTTTTCTAGGATATTCTCAAGTCAGCAAGGCATATAGTGTGTTTAATAAATCAACCTTGAAAATAGAAGAGTCAGTTCATATTTCTTTTGATAAAGCTAATATGTTTTATAAGGAGAAGGAAGCTTCTACCAGTAACTCATTGCAGGTACCCCAACTTTTTGAAAAATTGGATGATCTCAACCTTACTCAAAAGGTTACATCACATTCCTCTTCACAAGTTGATGAAGAAAGTGAAGTAGAAACTTTGTAAGTGGCTTAACTTCCTCCAACAGCTAAATCAATTCCATAAGAGGAATTATTTCCCCAAGTTATTGCTGAACAAACTCCACCACATGAACTTGTCACACTTAGAGATTACCCTAAATCTTAAGTGATTGGAGACATATCAGCTGGTGTGAAGACAAGGAATCAACTCAATCAAGACTTGATGCATGCCTGCTTCTTATCTCAAATTGAGCCCAATCCATTAAAGATGCTGAGGAAGATCCACAGTGGATTATTGCAATGTAAGATGAGCTTAAACAATTTGAGAGATATAGAGTTTGGGACTTAGTTCCAAGACCCAATGATTACCCAGTCATTGGAACTAAGTGGGTTTTCAGGAATAAGCTTGATGCCCATGGATCAATCATAAGGAATAAAGCAAGACTTGTTGCTCAAGGCTATTGGCAAGAGGAAGGCAATGATTATGACCAGACTTTTGCACATGTTGCAAGGTTAGAAGCAATCAAGATATTTCTTGCTTATTCTGCAAATAAGAAGTTCAAAGTATATCAAATGGATGTCAAGAGTGCCTTTCTCAATGAAGAACTAAAGGAATATGTTTATGTTGAACAACCTCCAGGTTTTATCTCTACAACCCATCCCTCTTATGTTTTTAGATTGCATAAAGCTCTCTATGGTCTAAAGCAAGCTCCAAGAGCTTGGTATGAAACCTTAGCTGGGTTTCTCTTAGAGCATAAATTTTCTAGAGGCATAGTAGATAAAACATTATTTATTAGACATCATCATGATAGAATCTTGTTAGTACAAATTTATGTACATTATATAATTTTTGGCTCAACCGATTCCAAACTATGCAAAAGGTTCTCTGACTTGATGCATTCTAAGTTTGAAATGAGTAGCATGGGTGAACTCTCTTACTTCCTTGGTCTCCAAGTGAAGTGATCGCCTGATGGCATCTTCATATCTCAGTCCAAGTATGGTAAGGAATTAGTGAAAAGATTTGGGATGGCTGATGCCTTAGAATTGAAAACACCCATGGCTTCCAATATTGTGGTTGATTCTGATGAAAAAGGGAAAGTTGTTGATCAGAAATCTTATAGGGCTATTATTGGATCCTTATTATACCTCACAGCAAGTAGACCAGACATCATGTTCTATACATGTCTTTGTGCTAGGTTTCAAGTGAACCCTAAAGAATCTCACTATATTTTACAAAAAGGATTTTGAGATATATAAAAGGTTGCCCTAATCTAGGACTTTTGTATCCAACAGAGTCAGAGTTTGAGTTAACTGGATACTCAGATGCTAGCTATGCAGGATGCAGAGTAGACAGAAAAAGTACATTAAGAACATGCCAGTTTCTTGGTGATAGGCTTGTGTCTTAGTTTTGTAAGAAGTAAAAATCAGTGTCCTCTTCAACTATAGAGGCTGAATACATTATAACTGGTAGTTGCTGTTCACAGATAATATGGATTCAAAATCAATTGCTGGATTATGGATACAATATAAATAATTTAATTATATTTTGTGATAGTACTAGTGCAATTTCTATTGCTAAGAATCTACTCCATCCTTTTAGAACTAAGCATATAGAAATTAGACATCATTTCATTAGAGATAGTTTAGACTAAAAAAATTTAATCTTAACTTTATCCCCACTGATTTTCAAAGAACAGATATCTTCACCAAGCCTTTGGATGAAAAGAAACATCTATTCGTCTTAAATTTGCTTGGAATCTTAAATAAAGTGGATTAATTTATTTTCTGTCTGTGTTTGAAGATATGCTCACAAATCGTTGAACGGAGATCGATGATCGGCGAACTCTTCTTGAGCTCTATCGTTGACCTGAGATCGATGACATCTCTGTGTGAAGCTAAAATCGTAAACCAGAGATAGAAGACTTTTACTTCAGAAAATAATTCGTCGACCAGAGATCGATAATCTGTTTTCCCTCTTCATTCAGACGTTGCCGATAATATTTGTCAATAAATCTTTCGTCGACCTAAGATCGAAGTTTTCTTATCTTATCATAGGACAGAGCCCGACCTTTCGTATTCCAAAAAATCTATATTAAGGTTTCCCGTCGTGCTCTATCTCGTTCCATCCAAGTTCTCTTGCACTTGATCTTTATTTTCTTGGCAGGACTCTAATGGCGATTTCAGCGGTCGTTCTTACTTTGATGAAGTTCGAAAGAGGATTCGATATTGACATGGATTCCTTCAAACACTACAATCAAATCTTCTTGGATATACTGAATCTCTTCAAAAAATAGAATCTGAAGAAGATGATGTCCACCAGGATCAAGATTCTAGCATCTGAAATTAAAGAATGGGTTTACTCTTCAACATCTCCCGATGAATCGACTATGGTTGGAACTATTTCTGGAACCCAGGTTACTCTAACTCCAACTATACTTTATGAAAATTTTGAATTAGTTAATGGAGAAGATGCTCTAGAACTAGATACCTCTGAGTATAGTTCAATGCTGATAAGAATTGGTCATCCCGAAGGAATGCCATCTAAATTGCTAAAGAACAATCTGTCTGTAGAATTTAAATTCTTTGCATATGTTTTTGATAAAGTTCTGATGGGCAATCATACAGCTCATGATAACATTAACAAGCAACAATTCTCTAAGATGTTTGCTTTAGTTAATAGGAAATCTATAAACTGTGCAGCTCTTATCTTTGAGTTGATTAGAAGGAAAAACTCTAAGAAAGAGGTTTGTTTAGGGAGAATATTGGGAATATTTCTCCAGGCTAAGGCTCCTGAATTGCTGGTCTCCTAGACCCAATTCATAAATGCCAGTAAGAGGTTGGACTCCTCTCTATTTGCAAAGTGGGAGAGGACCATTCCTAGGCTTTCTAGTGCCTCTAGGACTTCTGAGGATACAAGAGCTAATGAAGCTGCTTCTCCAACCTAAAAGATGTTCCTCTCTCTGTCTCAACCTCAGTCCCCTCAACTCTTGCCTCCCAAATCCAATCCTCTCCAGTTCCTTTGCCTCCAACTCCTACTTCTCCTATCCAATTTCAGACCTCCCCAGATCATCCTGGATCTCCTCATGCAGATCATCATGCATCTACTCAGCACATTGCTTCTCCCATCATTCCTCCATCCTTACCCTCTAAGATTCCCTCTGAGCCCATCCAAAAGGATGTTCCATCATCAACTCTTCCCTCTGGTGTTCCTTTATCCTTCTCTTTTCCTGAGTTCACCCATACAGAATTCCCTTCCGCCTTCTCAGTTTGTTCAAATTGTGGACATCAAACTCCATACACCTCCTCTTAGTCTGAACGTCTATACCTAAATTTCTCAGATATTGCTCAAGATCTTCTGAAATTCATTTTTACCTCCTTAGAGCAACTTATAGCCCAAGCTATAGCTCCTCTCACTGCCTCCATCAAAACTCTTTTAAATAGAGTTACTGCCCTCTCCTCTGTCCCTTCTTTTGGGGTCCTTGCTATAGATGCCTCTACAGCTAGGTAGGGGGAGATATCCAGTGAAGAAGCTCCTATGCTCTCTCCAACAGCAGCAGATTTAGCAAATATGCATAAATATGACTCCTCAGATGATCAGATGGCTTAACATACTGAGATTATTGATATTGATACTGATATAGAAGAAATAGTTCATCCAGAAGTTTTGACTGTTGGTGATTATTGCATAAATCCCACAGTAGATATCTCTTGATTGTTGAGTTCCTTCTATACACTTTTTCTAAATTATCTTCCAACTATAAAGCAACCTTTAGCTATTGTGTGATGTACTCCCTCTATAAGTCCTGAAATTGTCAGATAACTAAAGGCAACTTTTGAAGTTCCTCTAGCAGAAAAGTCTGATTCTCCTATTTCAAGATCTTCTAGTGCAACCTATGTTTTGGATGATAGCCCCATTCCAAGTCTTGATGATCTCATTGCTTAAGATATTGCTATGGAAACTGAAGTAGTTCCTGCTGAAGTTATCCCTCCTCCACCTGAAAAGAAAGTTCCAAAAGAAGTAATTAGAGAGATTGATGTAATGTATGATAATCCCCAAGGCTCATCTGATGATGATCATGATGATGATTCAGATTCTGATGACAGCAAAAAGAAAGTGTCTAAGAAAAGGAAAGCTCCACCTAAGGTAGTTCCAAAGACAAAGCATCATAATGACACTCCATACTACATTATCCAGAAGATTACTGCTTATCCAGGAATGCCACAATGGATTTGGTTGTCAAAAAATGAGCAAAAGGCTAGGAAGAAGAAAAGAAGGTACTCTCCTCCTCCTCCTCAAAAGTTCAGGAGAGGTCCTCCTCCTCCTTCTCCTACTGCAGGAGCTTCAGGCTATGTGACTCAAAGTTCCAATATCTCTAAGCCTTCAAGGTAGCTCCTTCTCAAGCTCTGAAGCCAGCACCTTCTCAGCATCATAAACAAGCTCCTTATGGATCTCAAAGGCATTCCTCATCTCAATATTCTATGTCCAAAGGCAAGTTTAGTCATGATCCTCCTCCAAGATCTCTGTACTCCAATCAAAAGCAACAAAATCTTGTATCATCAAATTTTCAAGCTCAATCTACCCAATTCAGAAGTTTATCTCAGAAGCCATCACAGGATGCTGATTCATAGAAACCTTCCTCTCCCCCTGCTGATCCAGAGCTTGATCCTAACATCAGGATGGTAAGACTTAATGAGCTAATTGGATTGTCTTAGATTAACAAAGTCAGAAAAGAAGGACAAGATCACTCAAAGTTTATACTATGTCTTATTACAAAGAAAAAGAACTTGAAAGGCTACAAGTATGTAAGAAAGTATTCAATCCTGCTGAATATATGTCACTTCATCCAGAAGCAATTGTACCCAGAGCTGAAACTCAGAAAACCCTTGGTGAGCAAGACTTGAAGATGTCTAAGAAGGAAGCAGAAGACCCAACCAGGAAGATTATCTTTGCTATATCTTCTCCTACTCCTCCTCGAAATTCTTAAGTCATTCTCTGAACCTTTATTGTTTTACTGTTTTATTACTCTTCCCGAACTCTATGTGAATTACATTGCTATATTATATCTGTTGTTAATTTAAATTTTATCAGATATGTATGTCTTGTATTTTTAGTTTTATTCTATGTTGAGTGACCTCACCCAAATAGGTGGAGATTGTTGGAACCCTTGTTTGATTTGGGCTAGGTCCACTCTTAGGTTGTTGACCCATATGTATAGCAAGGGTCAAGGTCTAGGTCTAAGATCGTCTATACAGGTCAGACTTCTCAAGACCAGCTGTGGACTTTTCTCTCCAAGATCTCAGACTTAGAAGAAATCAGTGAATTTCATATCAGTTCGACTTTCGTCGAACTCAGCTCGACGATCGTTGATCTCCGATCGACGATCTCAGAGCTTAAGTCTCTGAACTGAGCTCGACGATTTCTCTTTTGTTCACAGTATTCTTAGATCGTAGATAGTTGATCTCAGATCGACGATCTTCCAGCTCAGATCGACGATCTTTCTCTGTGTCCGTCTTCTTATATTTTAAGCAGCTGTCTTGAAGATTTATTTTCTACTTCATTGATTCTATTTATATCAAATAATCTCTGGTAGTTAATGCTAACATTCTCAAGGCATATAGTTGTTTCTTTACAGCATTAACTATGGAATTTCAAAGAGTTATTATTTTTAGTTATTTGTCAAGATAGTTGGGGAGAATATTTAATGCCAGAATTAGTATCTGTTTCTCTCCTCATTTTCTGCAGTAATTTAAGGAATGTTTTGAATCTTAAAAATTGACATTCAGACTAGTTAATTGATAGACAAGCAGTTTCAGAAATAGACTCTCAGAGGACACAAGATTTTCTGCAATAGCTCTCAGAATTCTCCATTTTGCTCTCAGAAAACAGAAGAAGAACAACAAATTTTCATCTTCAGTCTTCTTCAGTTCTATCTTCTAGAATCTACAGAGACAGAAAATCAACATCATTCTACAGATTCTGAAGATCAAGAACACCAGTCTATTGAAGACCTACACCCTAGACAAAGCTTCCATCTTCTTGAACCTACTCAATATCTCATGGGGAGATTTGGCATCATCAAATCCACATAATCTTCTCATTTGCTTTGAGATAGAGAAGTATGCCATATATTTTCTTTTACCTTTCTTGTACAGGGTTATTACTCGCTTCAAAAGTGAACTCTTTGGTTTTTAGGAACCTGATCAAAAGCCTGATGGGTTTCTAGATCAACCTGAAGCAGATCTTATGGTGATAGGGCACCTGATCAAAAACCTATTGATTTTTAGGCACCTGATCAAAATCCTGAAGGGTATCTAGATCTACTTGAAGTAGATCTTGTGGTGATAGGGCACCTGATCAAAAACCTAAGTGGATTCCTACTAGGGTGGTAGAAGAGTGCATGTACCCAGATTTGGGGAACCACTATAAATTTCTTGTGTCATCTGGTTGGTCATCTTTCTTTATTTTCTGCTGCGCTGTGTGTTTGTGATTTATTTTCTTCTCCTATACTCATAAGTAACACCTATTTACATTAGAGATAGAGGCCTTTCTGGACTGGATTTTTCTTTTTGAATATCTTGATCTTTCTACTGGCTACCTTTATTGTCAAACTGCTGTTATTGTTGCTGTTGCTCTCTCTAAGACTGAGTATCAAATCTAGAGGGTCATTCTTTGCTGCTTTGAGTTGATCTAGATTGATAGGAGTGAGAAGTAGATCTTTTACTTTGAGAAACATTGCCTGAAGATCAAGTTGCAGGAGGAGAAGGAGGAGAACCTCTCCTGAATTAAGGTGGAGGAGAGTATCTCCTACTCTGCTTCCTTGATTTCATTTGATTCTTTGAATATCTCATCCAGTTGGTGGTGTTTGGAGTGAGAGTAATGTTATGTAGAATGTAATAGGGAGTATTCAGTAGTGAGGTTTGGCTTTGGAGCAACTTTGGGAGGAGCCTTCTTCTTAGCTTTTCTCTTTTTAGAACTAGTGTCCTCAGAGTCATCAGAATCTTCATCATCATCATCAGATGCATTTGCAGGATTATCATAAAGATCATGAATCTGTCTAAGCATATCATTAGAAAGAATTGGATGAGACTGAGGCTATACACTTGTATCTTTTATATCAGCCTGAGGCTGTGGCTCTGAAAGTTCTGCACTGGCCTGAACTTCAGTATCTGTTGAATCTAAATCATCAAACATAATCTCATCCATGTCTAGCATGGGAGATTCATCCCAGCCAAAGGTTGGAGGGGAGAATGCCTTTGGCTCAAAAGTAGTTATTGTCTCTATAAACAATATTAGAAACTAAAAAAATTGTCCTAAGTTTTTCCAAAACTTCAGGACTAATAGGTGTTGTATAACAGACTATGGATTTAGAGGAATCATAAACTGTATCAACAACTGGTATAATTCTGCTATAAATTATATCAAAAGAATGAAGCAAAGAAAGAATATCAACTGAGGGGTTTATAATAAAATCACAAATAGTATTTATTGTTGCATTAACTGGCTCTTCTGCTAAATAAAACATCACAGAATCATCATACAAAATTTCAATAATTTCTGGAATGTCTGTTGCTGCTGCTGCTACTGCTACTGGAATTGCTGGAGGAGCTTCTTTATAGTACATCTCCCCCTGCATGGTTTCAGAGAGTCCTGAACCTAGGCCCCCATAAGAAGAAGGGACAAAGGAGGAGGAAGCAAATTGAGCAGATAAAGAGATATATAAGTAACTAGAGGGGACAACTTCCTCATCTATTAGCTTCTTAACGGAGGGGGTGATGAATTGAAGAAGATCTTTTGCTATGTCAGAAGAAATTTTAGATAGAGGGGTTCATGAGTTGATGGGGTGTAGGAGGATTGGTAACCACAATTTGAACAGACAAAAAATCCTTGAGGGAAGTTTTTTTGTTGGAATTCTTGGAATGTGGATGGAATGATGGATATAATTATAGATTGAGGAGGTGGAAATGGTGGTTTATCCTCAGAAATATGGATTGGTGATGGTGATTGAGATGGTGAGACTGGAGGAGTGAAGGTAGAAGGTTATTGAATTGGAGTTGTTGAAGGAAATATTGAATGAGGTGGAGATGGAGGAGGAATAGGAGCTTCTTCTAGGGTTGGAGAAGTGGTTGTTTCAGCTCTTGTGTTCTCTAAAGAAACCCTGTAATAGGAAGCCCTGGAGGGCTTAGAGATAGTCCTCTCCCATCTGCCATATAAGACAGAGGTAAGCCTCTTTGAGGCATTAATGAAAATGGTCTGGGAGACAAATAACTCTAGAACCTTTGCCTGGAGAAAGATTCCCAGAATCCTTCCAAAACTAACATCCTTCTTAATGATTTTCTTCTTGATCAAATCAAAGAAAATTCTTCCCTAGTTCACTGACTTTTTGTTAATTAAGGAACACATCAGAGAAAATTATTTTCTTGAAATATTATCATGAGCAGAGTGTTTTCCTAACAATACTTTGCCAACAACATAAGCATAAAATCTATATTCTATAGATAGATTTTTCTTAAGGAGGTTGTTAGGGTTTCCCGTATTATGACCTAACCTTTCTAGAATTTCATCAAATTCACTGCTAGATAAATCTATTTCATCTATACCATTAACAAACTCAAAAAGTTCAATCTAAATTTCTTGAGAAAGAGGAACCTTGTGTCCTGAAATAATTCCAACAAGAATTGGAGTTTCCCGAATCTTTATTTTGAAAACCCATTCTTTTATCCCTATTGCTGGAAGTTTGATCCTGGTTATCATAAGTTTTCGTAACTGCTGAGTCTCAAAAAGTTGTAGGATGTTCTAAAATACTTGATCTGAATGACATAAGGAATGGATGTCAATATCGAAGCCGACATCGAATTTAATTCCGGAGAGAGTCGCCGCCGAAATCGCCATTACCTATAAGAAAAAAAAGATCAAGTGCAAAAGAACTGGAAAGTACGGGATGGAGTTCGATGAAAAGCCTATTATAAGTTTTTATAAGGTGAAACAGAAAACTCTGTCCTGCGAAAAAGAAAAGCTTTGAACTCAGGTCGATGAAAAAATACCATGAGGAAATAATAGCGTCGATCTTAGTTTGATGAGGGGGAAAATAGTTCGTTGTTCTCAGGTCAACAAAATATTTTCTAAAGCAATATTGTCGATCTCCGTTCAATGAAAATGACTTCACAAAGAGATTTCGTCGATCTCAGTTCGACGAAGATTCTCAAGAAGAGTTCACAGATCGTCGATCTTCGTTCGACGAAATGTGATCAATTCTTCGACCTTGGATAGAAATCAAATTAAATTTCTCTATTTATCAAACCTAATTGATTCAAGAAGAATAGATGTTTTATTTTCATCCAAAAGTTTACTGAAGATGTCTGCTCTTTGTAAATTAGTAGAGATAAAGACATGATTAATTTTATTTTTTTCCACATAATCTCTAATGAAATGATGTCTAATTTTTATATGCTTGGTCCTACTATGATGCACTAGATTTTGTGCAATGGATATTATACTGGTACTATCACAAAATAAAGTTGAAATTATTAGATTGAAACCATAATCTAGGAGTTGGTTTTGAATCCACAAAATTTTTGAACAACAACGTCAGCTGCTATATATTCATCTTCAACAGTTGAAGTTGACACAAATGAATGTTTCTTAAAAAACCAAGACACAAGACTATCACCAAGGAACTGGCATGTTCCTGATGTGCTTTTCCTATCAACTCTACATCCAACAAAGTCAGCATCTAAGAATCCAATTAATTCAAATTCTGACTCAGTTGGATACCAGAGTCCTAGATTTGGACAATGCTTTATATATCTCAAAATTCTTTCTAGGAAAATAAGTTGAGATGCTTTAGTGTTCACTTGGAACCTAGCACAAAGATATGTAGCAAACATTATATCTAGCCTACTAGCTATGAGACAAAACAAGAACCCAACAATAGCCCTATATGTTTTCTGATAAACTGGCTTACCCTGTTCATTAGAATCAATCATAGCTTTAGAAGCCATGAGTGTTTTAATAGTTGAGGCATCAGACATCCCATATTTCTTAACTAGCTCCGTAGCATATTTAGATTGGGATATAAAAATGCCATCAGGGGATTGCTTTGCTTGAAGACCAAGGAAGTAGGAAACCTCACCCATGCTACTCATTTCAAACTTTGAATGCATAAGGTAAGAAAACCTTTTGCATATTTTGGAATCAGTAGGGCAAAAAATGATGTCATCTACATATATTTGTACTTACAAAATTTTATATTTATGATGCCTAAAAAATAAAGTTCTATCTACAATGTCCCTAGTGAACTTATGCTCTAAAAGAAAGCTAGCTAAGGTCTCATAACAAACTCTTGGAGCTTGCTTTAAACCATAGAGAGCTTTATGCAACTTAAAAACAAAAGAGGGATGAGATGGAGAGATAAAACATGATGGTTGCTCCATATAGACTTCCTCTTTGAGTTCATCATTGAGAAAGTCACTCTTGACACCCATTTGATGGACTTTGAATTTCATGTATGCTACATAGGCAAGAAATATCCTGATAGCTTCCAGCCTTGCAACAGGGGAAAAGGACTGATCATAATCAATTCCTTCCTCCTGAGAATAGCCTTGAGCTACCAATCTTGCTTTGTTCCTTACAATAGCTCTGTGTGCATCCAATTTGTTCCTAAAAACCCATTTAGTTCCAATGTCTGGGTAGTCTGTGGGTCTTGGACCTAAATCCCAAACTTTGCATCTCTCAGATTGTTTGAGCTCCTCTTGCATTGTAATAATCAAGTGGGGATCTTGCTCTGCTTATTTTATGGATTGAGGTTCAATCTGAGATATGAAGCAAGCATGCATCAAATCTTGGTTTAGTTGATGCCTTGTTTGCACACCAACTGATATCTCTTTAATAATGTGAGATATTGGATGATATCTAAGTGTGACAAGATCAGTAGGAGTAGTTGGTTCATCAATAGATTGGTGAATTAATTCCTCTTTTGGAATTATGTTAGCATTTATTGGTTCAGCTGTTCTAATAATTTCTTATTCACTCTCTTCATCAATCTATGGAGAGGGATGCAATGTAACCTCTTGGGTGAGGTTTTTGTCATCCAATTTCTAACATAGAAGGGGTACCTGCAAAGTATCTCTTGTAGAAGAATCCTTCTCCTTATAAAATATGTTAGTTTCATCAAAAGATATATGCACAGATTCTTCCATTTTTAAGGTTGATTTATTAAATACCCAATAAGCCTTGTTTAGTGGGAATATCCAAGAAAAATTCTCTCTACAGCTTTGGATTCAAACTATCTAAGCTGTTTCTTTTTGTTATTATGAATATAACATTTACAACCAAATACTCTAAAATAATTTATTTTAGGTTGCTTCCCATTGAGCAATTAATAGGGAGTCCTACCCTTAAGTTTATGTATTAAACTTCTATTCAGAACATAATTACTGTGCTTACAGCCTCTGCCCAAAAAGATAAGGCAAGTAAGCATCTACAAGCAATATTCCCGCAGCTTCAATAAGGGTTTCTATTTTTCCTTTCTACTACCCCTTTTTGTTGAAAAGATCTAAGAGCAGAGAAGCAATGGCTGATACCTTCCTTCTCACAGAATTCTTACTTAAGAAGAGATTCAAACTCAGTGTCATGATCACTTCTGATCAATGCAACTAGAGTAGAATACACAATATTTATGCTCCAAAGAATGTTTGTAAGAACTTTAAAGTAATCTGACTTGTTTCTCAGAAAGAACACCCAAGTGAATCTAGAGAAGTCATCTACAATAACTAGAGTGTAAGATTTCCCTTCCAGACTTTGTATAGCAATGAGTCCAAAAAGATCCATGTGAAGCAAAAACAAGATTTTGGGTGAATCACTATTATTAATTGATTTAAAACTATTTTTAGTTTGCTTGCCTAATTGACAAGCCATGCAGAGACTTTCCTTCTTGTAGGGGCCAAAAGGCAATCCCTCAATAAGGTTGTCCCTGGATAGTTTAGCAATATTTCTTAAGTTTACATGTCCTAGTCTTTTATACCTTAATTCATTTGTTGAACTAATTTGATTAAATAAACAGATTATGAACTAGCTAACTTAAAATTTACTACATATATGTTGCATATTCTTGTTCTTGTTAAAACAATTTCTTTTGAACTAGAAATAATGCATAAAGACTTTTTAAAGGTTACCTGATAACCTTCATCACATAACTAACTTATGGATATCAGGTTATGGTTGAGACCACTCATATAGGCTACTTTCCTGAAGGGGACGGCTCTAACTTTAACAATTCCATATCCTTTTGTTTGGCCATAGTTGGAGTCTCCAAAGATCACCTTTGGTCCAAGCTTTGATTTGTAGTCTATTAGATTTCCCTTGCTGACTATCATATGATTTGAACCTCCACTATCCAAGTACTAATGTTGCTCTGTGGCAGGATAGTCCATCACCTACATGAAATCAGATTACGTGTTCTGTACCCAGGTAACCTTGGGTCCTTGATTCTTCTAAAATTTATAACTGGAAATGTAAGAATAATCAGGTTGGTCTTTATATCCTAAGGGCGTGAAATCTTGTAGGTGGAATTATCAATTGGGTAAAGGGATTAACAAGTTTTGGTTTCTGATGTTTAGTTTGATAGAAATTGAAATTTCTGTTTTCAAAATTTGAGGTCAACAATTTTTTTTGAGTTCGTCGAGCTGAGGTTGACGAAAAGTATTGATTTCATCAATCTCGGTTCACAGAATGATAATACTCATGTTCTGCATTCCACGAACGTCGATCTCTATTCGACGAAACATGTTGATTTCGTCGAGCACCCTCTCCTGAGTAATCATACCCAAAATCTGGGTTCAGAGTTTGGAAATCGCTGTTCGACGCATAATATTTATTTCGTCGATGTGAGTTAGACGAATTTTGTTGAACATTATTTTTATGAGATTTTTTTTGTTTCTTTGATTTGTTCTTGGTAAGATTTCAGTATTTTTATCTGTAAGTTGTAAAACTTCTTTTCCTTTTTCTTTAGCAGATATGAATTTTATGGGGGTTGATAAAATATTTTTCTGAAGAATAGGAGGCTGACTTGATGAAGCACCCAAGCCCAGTTTACTATTTAATCTAGCATTCACTGTGCTTGTGATGTCCATCAATTTGATACTTCTCCTATTAAGGGATACTTCAAATTGTTTTGCCTCATTTTGTTTAGTTTTTAATGAAATAATTTGTTCTGAAGCTAAGTCTAATTCATCTGTTAGTTTGATATTTTCAAAAAATAGATTTTAATATTCAACTTGTTTTCTCTGAGAAGTTTGATTTCCTTCTCAAATTTAATTAAGTCTTTACATAAAGTTTGAATTCAGTTTTAAATTCATTAGAAGTGAAATCAAAGAAGTTATTACCTGGTCCTCTTCTGATTAACATTATTCTTCTTATTCTTTAGCTTCTGAGTGGCTGCATGATGCATCTATTGACGTCAAGCAGATTTCTCTTGCTTTAGCCTCTTCTTCATCCTCACTAGAACTAGAGGAAGTTTGTTCTTTTGTGTCACTCCAGGTCTCGGCAACAAATCCCTTATCCTTCTTCTTGTATTTGTTGGAGGAGGGCTTGTTGTAGTGCTTCTTATAGTCTTTCTCTTTTCTCTTGCCCTTCTTTTAAGCCTCTGGACATTTTGGGAGAATGTGTCATGGATTCTTGCATCCATTGCAGACAATTTCCTTAGTATGATTCTTGTCATACCTTAGCTTGTCCTCATTTCTGGTTTACCTTCTTTCTGAAGTCCTTCTTATCAATTTTATAGAATATTCTAGCTAATAAACTCATTAGCTCTTCATTGGCAGGTAGAGCTTCTAATTGCTCAAATGCCTTGAAGGCAATACTTTGCTCCTTCCTTCCTGAGGTAGGAGTCTTTTGTTCAGCTGCTTATCTGGTCTTAAATAAGTTGCTTATAATACTTGATCTTGCCTAATAATGACTCAATAAAAATCTCATTTAGGCTTCTTGCTTTCTTTATTAGCCATATCCTAGAATCCCATGTGCTGGGCAAGGACATAAGAATCTTATCATTAATCTCTGTTAATGAGATGTTCTTGTCCAGGTTCTTTAGCTCATTGATGATCAGGCTGAGTCTGTTGTATATGTCAACAACTGATTCTGCTTCTTCTTTCTTGAAATTGTTATATTGAGAGATCAGATGTGATCTCCTATCTTTCCTTTCATCAGTAGATCCTGCTACCATTTGGTTAAGGGAATCCAAAATGGCTTTTGCTAATGTGCATTCTGTAACCTTCAGAAATACGTCATCATACATGGTTTGGGCCAGAATATTCATTCCTTAGCATCAACAATCTTAGCTTTCTTCTATGCATCAGTACACTCAGGTGGTGGAACAACACTTGTTCTTGTACTGGTTGGTGTAGAAGGAGTAGGGGACCTGTCAAAATAGAATTGTAGATGTCTTCATCAATGAAATTCATATACCGCCTAATCCTTGTCTTCCAAAGTGCAATCTTGTTATGATGGCACACTGGAGGTCTGGTGCTTGAGTACACCTTATTTTTTTCATGATAGAAAAAGAAAATAGAGTAAATGCGATCTATCGAAGATCTTTCGCTTTAGGTGTTAGCCTGTGAAACCAAGTAACCTTACACCTCTGATACCAATTGAAAGTGAAGGGATAGATCACGCTAACTCTAGAGGGGGGTGAATAGAGTATTAAAAACTTTTGATTAATTTTTATAGTGGATTAATAAAATAAGTGATATTGAGGAGTTGTAAATATTCGTATTTCTACGTACTTTATTTAAGTCGTTTTAGTTCATTTTCGTTATTCTTAGTCATTTTTCTTCAATAAAATGTTTCTTTTTTATAAATATTGTTTTAACTTAGTTTTATTTTGTTTTTTAAGAATTTTTTCAGAAAAAGCTAAATTTCTCAAAGTACACTCCCATGTCCCGTTCGATACGCCCGTGTCGAACCGCTTGACGTTCTGCGTTCAACATTCGTTGGTCTATGATCGACGCTTCCAGCAACCATTCAACGAACTGCCAATCACGCCCGTTTCAAATATGTTACACGCCCGTGTCAATCCCGTCTCGACACTCAATGCCTCCAACTCGACGTTCGTCAAACTGCCAATCATGCTCGTGTCAAATATGCTACACGCCCGTGTCAAATATGCCACATGCCCGTGTCAATCACGATCGACATTTTTCGATCGTCGCTCGATGTTCGTAGATCGCCACTCGACGTTCAACACCAGATGTCTAGTCATGCCCCATACACGCCTGTGACTCCCCTGTCATGCTCGTGACTGACACGTGCCCCATCCTTGAAGCTTCTAGAAATCGACCAGTAACCAAAATTTCAAGCTCTTCAGCAAGACAGCATGACACGCCCCCCTATCACGCCCGTGAATAGGGCGTGTCACCTCTGATTTTTTTGCTTATAAATAGATCTTCTCTTTAAGATCAAATGTTCACCTTTTTGGACCATTTTGCTATTAGGAGGGCTGCTAAAGTGTTTTTCATGCTTTGTAAGGAGATTTTCTCCTCCTCACTTTTATGTTTGTTTTAACTTTGTAATCAAATTTTAATCGTAATAAAATTGGTAGCTTTTTCCATCCTTACGTTGTTATGAATCACATTTATGTGCCCCACCTTCAGCAATCTTATTTGTCTTTTGTTTTTCTATATTTTTCTATGTGTGTGTGTGTGTGTGTGTGTGTGTATGAGTATAGATTTATGCTTTTGAGTTATAGTTGTTTTGTTACCTAGCTTTGTTTAGACATAGGATTTTTGTGCTTTTTATGTTCATTCTTATTAATTTATTAAAATGATTTTAAAGTTGTTTTATTTATATTTTTCATTACTTAGTTTTGTTTTTAGTTCGTATAACTTTTTGTTCTTTTTAACTTTTTTTCCACTTCTTAAGATCTTTTTATAAAATTATGAGAATGAAAATCTACTTTTTAAAATTTTTGCAACCCTTTAATTTTAACTTTTATTTTGAAAATCTTTTGCTCCTTTTATTTTTATTTTCTCTTTCTATGAGTTTTTATCAAGTTCTAGTGGTAGATTTATAATCGTTTTAATTTTTTGGTCACTTTGGTTTTTCTTTTTTTTGTATGTGTGCGTGATTGTATGAGTTAGATTTTTATCGTTTTCATTCTTTCAAGTAGAGTGCGTGCGTGTATGAGATAGTATTTACTGCTTTCAATTTCCCGCCTACTCATTTGAGCAGGACTCGCAATTTCTCGCCTACTCGTTTGAGTATGACTTGTCATTTTATCGCTTTCATTTCCCGCCTTCTCCTTTGAGTAGGACTCGCACTTTATCACTTTCTTTAATGCTTTTATTTCCCATCTACTCGTTTGAGTAGGACTTGTAATTTTTCTGCTTTCTTTACTGCTTTCATTTCTCGGCTACTCATTTGAGTAGGACTTTAATTTCAATTATGCATTTTTTTCATAAGCCATACTCATTCCGATGAGTGGCAAATCGCTCTTAGCCCTCTGTATCAAAGAGCATTGGGACAGATAAAATCATTTTAAAGGTCATCTTTTTCTCGTTAATTAAAGCACTTAAGTTTTGACCCGGTATACGACGCGTAGGACCACATATTGATGTGTGGGCTCTATTTCCATTATCCATACGCTAGCTAGCGTAGAGGTCGTGCATATGGATCGATCATCCTTGGGTAAAGAGAATTGCGTGCATTATCTCGAGAGAGGAGAAGCGTAATTCTTCCGGATTGTGTTCCCCACCCAATAGCGGGGTTCTTAGCATAATGCAGGCACTAAGAGAAATTATTCATCCGACGAGAGTTCTTTCGAATAGTATTAATGTTCAGGTAAGGAATATCCCTATAGCTAGGTGAGCTCATTTTTTTGGAGCCTCAATGGCCAATTCGTCTTTTAATTAATTTGAAATTTAGGATCTTGGTGATCGCTTTTCACGCTAAATAAAAGAGTGTCGAACTAGCAATCCAACTAGGCAAGTATACCTATCGAACTGTAGCAAGGGGACACAAGTGTCGTATTGAAATCCGGGAACTATTGAGTAAACCTACTCACATGAAGACTATTATCTTATTGAAGGATGGTTTTAGAGTTAAGACAAAGCTAATTGCGATTAAGAAAAGAAATATTGCGTTAAAAAGATAACTACTTTCAGTTGAATAAAGAGCTATTAAAAGTGACCACAATGAAGGGTTGAAACGATGAAGTGGGAAAGCACTCGATTAACAATCACCTCGGCAATAGTTGACTAAAAATGCGAGAAAAAACCCTAACTTAATAAGGTAAAGGACCTTGACCGTTGAGATTCCAAAAGCTTGAAAAGGCTTCTCTCGAGTCATGCCAAACTGAGTTTAGGAAGGTCTGACTGAACTCTCGTCAAAGTCGGAGACCTAAAGCTCGCTTTATTCGATGAACCCCACTAATCTAAGAGATTTATCGTTTGCCTCTCTTGAGGGGTGCATACAACTCTCATTACTCTTGAGTGTTCACTTCAAACTACGAGCTTCTCGGCTAGCTAATCGTGAAAAAAAAGATGGAAATTATATATCGATGATATAACTCCAAACATGAAAAATCAAGAGTAAATCGAAGGCCTAAACCCTAAAAAGAAAAAGTTAATTTAAAGCATCATAACTTAATAAACTCGAACCTAGGATCATCAAGATCGAGTACAAGGAGGATTAGTTAATCATGGAGAAGTGGAGGAGGAGAGATGAGTAGAAGAACATTAAGAACACAAATAAAACAAAAGGCACTTTATATTAATGATAAGAGAGAACTACAACTTGAAAGAAAGGATTACACTTGCATGGAAATGAAAACCTAAACTAGAATTACATTTAGGAACTAAAGCAATTACAAAAACTATAACAAAAGATTGCATTAAGCTTGGGATAAGAAAGACATAAAATGAGGAAGAGAGAGAGAGAACATGAAGAACACTAAGAAACAAAAGGGCAGCACCTCCCCTCTAAACCAAAAAATTCTTCTGGACACAAGGGGGAGGCCTGAATTTATAGAAATTCTCATGGGTTAGTCACGCCCTCTGTCATGCCCAGGGAGGGCGTGTCAGGTGGGCGTGATATATACAGAGTTGACCTCAGGCTCTAGATTCTGGCGGGAATCATGATTGCTTCTATACGTCAGTGGACACGCCCTTGGCCACAACCTTGTAGGAAGGGCATGTAAGGCACGTCAAGTCACAATCATTGGTCGGAAATCCGTAAATTGTCGAAAAAGGCAGAACACGCCCCAGGGCCACGCCCGTAGTAGGGGAGCGTGGTCAGTACTGTTGACGTATAGTAATGGAAAATCTTTAAATGCAGCATCAGGCTTTGGGATAAGGGTGACACGCCCAGAGACATGCCCAGGGAGGGCGTGTAAGGGGGCGTGTTAGGTGTTTTTCTCGGGATTTGAGTTGTGGCATCAACCTTCCTCGGGATTAGGTTATATGCCCTGTGACATGCCCAGGGGGGCGTATCAAGGCATTTTTTGCCGAATGCTCTGGAAACTAGCAAAAAGAGAAGAAAATATTAGTGGCAATAATATATACAAAAAGAGGCCAACAAATAAGCTTACAAGGCATGATTTGTGTTTTAAAAACCTAAAATAACCCTAATAGTTTAAACTACATAACGTATTATCAAATTCCCCGAATCTTAAGCTTTGCTTGTCGCCAAGCAAAGATATAAAAACTAGCTAACCATATAAAAAGTGACTAATCAAAAAGTTCTAATTATGCTTACACAAGTACTATGTGAAATTCTAAGTAGGGAGAAGGTGAAACGTAAACCTAAAACAATTACTTAAACATGGTTTACTAATTTATAAACTTTACTAACGAAAATAAATCATCCAAAATTTTAACAAAATCCTTTAAATAAATTTAAGCAAAGCAACAAAATGAAAAAATGCATTGAGTTATTACTAGATCCATACAACACATTATGACTATATCAATTAAATAACAAAAAATCTAAATTTAAATCAAAAACTAATACTGATTTACTTTTCTTCCTTACTTAGCTAAAAAAATAAAATTCAAAAGCATAAATCAAAAGGATTTATTAGGACCAAACATTTTGCTTAGGATTATGATTAGGAGTGGAATTCAAAGATAAACAAGGAGGCTTAAAAAACACACTAAACTTAAACAGTTTAAAAAATAAAAAAAATTTCTTTTCCATTTTCTTTTCGTTACTTTTTTTCTTTTCTTATCAAAACAAAGGCCAAAAATAATTTTTCTTTTCATTTTGAAATTAGCCAAACAAAAATAAACACTTCTTTTGAGCATACTTTTTTTTCAAAACTTCTCCAACTATATCACAAAATAACCCTATCATAATCATGAAATTTTTTTAATGAAACTAAAAAAGGTTACTGTGATTAGATAGGTTCGAAAATTTGGCTTTGGTGAAGATGAAATGATAAGCGGAGCTATCAATTGAAATTGAAAAAAAGGCTCAAAAGTGGGTAATTAGGGATAAAAAATTTTAGGTTGGCAAGAAGGCTCAAACGAAAGCAAAAAAGTCCTAAATCATTTTCATGCTTTTAAATTTATCTAAAGCATAGTTTTGAAAAAAATCAAAATACAAGTCCTAGATAAAAAAAAAGAAGATTAATGAAATTATCATGAAAATAGAAATAATAGGCGACTTGGATCGTTCACATCTACTATGCTAATCAAAAATTTGACATTACAAAAATTATCCAAAAATGAAAAGGAAAATAGTGGATGAAATATTTTTTAGAATGTAGAGAACGAAAACCAAAATAAAAATGCGAGTTTTAGAAAAAACATTTCACGTTAACATGCTACCTTGAATTAGAAACACATTATGTACAATATTTTACTTGTGAAACATAATTAAAAGAACAATTAGAAATATTATAGTTAGCTAAATCGTTATAAGGAATTTTGAGAAGAACAAAAACAAAAACCAGGGGTACTATTGAAATACCAAAATTAACAAAATAATTTTATTTTGATTTTGGAATATTCTCTTTTTTTTTTATTTTTAAAAGATATTATCTTTTTTTGAGATTTTTCTATAAGAAGAAAAAGGAGAATGCAGAAGAATTTTTTTAAATTTTTTGATTGATTTTTATAGGGAAACAAAAATAAAGAAAAGAGGAAAAGAGGAAACCCTCCCCCAAGCTTAAAATGGACATTGTCCTTAATGGATAAAAGAAGTGAAGGAGAGAGAAAAATTAAAACAAAAATAAATGTACAAAATTGAAAACAGGTACTTCCCCGGATTTATACATCGCGAATGTTGATTGATGTCGCTTCCTTATCTCGCGCTTTGGATCTTCTTGAAATGTCTTCTTTGGACTTCGTGATGGATTCAAAAGAATTGGAGCAGGAGATCGCAGAAGCTTCAGCTTGTCTGAGCCATTTGGGGCAAAAAAGTGTAAAATAAAGAAAACAAAAAATTACTTGGGTTGCCTCCCAAGAGCGCCCTTTGTTTAAAACGTCGTTTGAGCTCGACGCAAATAATATTGTCCAAAAATAATTGTGCAAAAATAATATTTAAAGTTTTTAACCAAAATAAAAACTCCTTAAGTTATCCATCATGCAAAATAAAATTAATACAGTTTGTACTAACATCACCACAGAAATATAGTTTAAGATGCTGACCATTTACTTTGAAATCACCCTTATCAGGGTGTGAATTAAAACAGTACCATATGAAAAAACTTGTTTAACAGAAAATGGCCGAGACCAACGAGACTTTAACTTGCCCAAAAATAAATGTAAACGTTAATTATGTAAAAGTACTTGGTCGCCCGGCTTGTAGGTTTTTGTGTGCCTTAGGTGCTTGTCGTGAAAACGTTTCATCCGCTCTTTATAAAAGTTGTTTTTTTGTATGCATAAGAGCGCTACTCATCGAGTTCATTAAGTTGAAATTTTAGAAAATCACTGACAGAGTGTGAATCGAAATTTTAAAATCACATGGCCCAAAAAGCGAGGTGTTCTAATTCTACGGGTAAATGGCACGATTTTACAATAACCAACCAATACAGCGTATATCTGAGGGTGGTTTTGTACGCTATTTGGTAGGCCCATAGAGCATCGTCTAATTTTGTTGACAAGTCTTTTCTAGAGGTGTAAACCGTCTTTTCTAAAAAAATTTTATATCTCTATTCACTACTTTGACTTGTCCGTTAGTTTTGGGGTGGTAGGCAGTTGCAAGCTTATGCGTAACGCCATATTTAATAAGGATTTTTGAAAACTGCGCATTATAAAAATGTGAACCCCTATCGCTAATGATGACTCGTGGCATAACTAATCTAAAAAATTATTTTTTTAAGAAAGTAATTACAACTCGGGCATCGTTAGTAGGAAGAGCTTCGGTTTCAGCCCATCGAGAAACATAATCTACGGCAACTAAAATATACTTATTCCCAAAGCTAGAAGGAAGAGGGCCAACAAAATCAATTCCCTAGAGGTCAAAATTTTGCACTCGAGGAAATAATTTTGCGACATTTCATTTTTATTGGAAATATTTCCGGACCGTTGGCAACTATCACACCTACTCACAAAGGCTTGCACATCTTTAAACAGGCTAGGCAAGTAAAAAACCCGTGCAAAACAATTTGTGGGTAGTGCGATCATCTTGATAGTGACCACCAGTCGGTCCTTCATGCAAATTTTTAGAATATCTAATCCTTCTTCAAAAGAAACACATCTCCTTATCACTTGGTCCGCACAGACTCAGAAAAGATGCGGGTCCTCCCAAAAATAGTTCTTCAAATCAAAAAAGAATTTCTTCTTTTGTTGAGAGGAGAACTCTTTCGGAAGGGCACGAGCACTAAATAGTTAGCTATGTGTGTAAACCATGGAGAATGGGGTGTGGTAATAAAAGCTGCTTCTCATCGAGGAAGAAATCATTAAAATATTTTTCATCTAATATTTCAATATAAGAATTATCTAATCGTGAGAGATGGTCGGCGGCCAAATTCTCGGCTCCTCGCTTATCACGAATTTCTAAGTCAAACTCCTAGAGGTGTATGACCCAGCGAATCAGGCGTGGCTTGACATCCGTCTTAGTAAGAAGATACTTGAGGGCCGAGTGGTCCGTAAAAACTATAATTTTTGAAAGCATAATATATGGACTGAATTTATCAAAAGTGAAAACAACAGCTAGGAGCTCCTTCTCGGTAGAGGTATAATTCTCTTGTGCCGATTTAAGTGTTTTACTTACATAATAAATGGGGTGGAAGTTTTTAGAAATTCGTTGTCCTTGTACAGCTCCCACCGCAAAACTACTCGCATCGAACATAATTTCAAAGCGAAGGTCCCATACTGGAGCTATCATAATAGGGATATTAATTAACTTATCTTTTGTTAACTAAAAGGCAGATAGACAAAGGTCATCAAAAATAAATGGGGCGACTTTTCTAGGAGCTGAGTTAGGGTTTGGTGATTTTTAGAAGTCTTTTATGAAACGGCGGTAGAAACTAGCGTGTCCTAAGAAACTTCTTATAGCTTTGACGTTCGTAGGCGGCGGCAGCTTCTCGATAACTTCAATCTTGGCTATATCTACTTCAATTCCTCTCGCATAAATTTTATGACCCAAAACTAACCCTTCCCTTACCATAAAATTACATTTTTCCCAATTTAGGGCAAATTTAGTTTCTTCACATCTTTCTAAGACTTTTTCGTGGTTTTCTAAACAACTATCAAAGGCATCACCGAAAATGGATAAATTATCAATGAATACATCCATTATGATTTCTATGTACTTGTCGAAGATAGCGATCATACATCGCTAGAATGTAGCTAGAGCATTGCACAATTCAACGGAATTCTTCGGTAAGCGAAGGTGCCGAAGGGACAAGTAAACGTAGTTTTCTCCTAGTTCTTGGGAGAGATAGGTGTTGGAACACCCTATTACTAATTTGGGTAAGGATCACTATGTTTGTCTTAGAAAACCAGGTTGACCTAGTTGTATAGTTGTAAAGGTCAACATTAGAATGTGTCTAGGGCTTAGAATTTAGGTTTCAGCTGCCCCCAGGACCATTCAAGGAATCAGACTTAAAGCTGAGGCAAAGACAATTATCGTCGAGCTTAGGTCGACGAAACGTCGAACTCCGCTCTCTGAGCTCAACCTTGCTAAAGTCGTCGAGCTTCGGTCGACGTTCTTCGAGCTCAGGTCGACGATCACACTTCTCTTATTCTTTAGGTCGCTGAGCTCGGTTCGACGATTTTTCGAGCTCAGTTCGACGTTTTCTATCTGTTTGATCTTTTTCCATCTCTGAGCTCAGTTCGACGATCGTAGAGCTCAGATCGACGATTTTCTAAGAGATCGACGTTTTTAAGGATTCAAAAGCTGTCAGTCTTTGGAATGTTTTTGAATTCTCTCAGCATTTATGTCAAGAAGATCTGCCAGCCGTTTTTCTTTATTCTGGAACAAGTTTCAAGGAATTATTCAGAGAATTTTTTATTGGACTTTCCTCTAGAAGACAAAAACTTTTATGGAAGACATTTATGACTGCCAACGGCTATCTTTGTCAAGAAATTCTTCAGAAAATTAGATCCTTCTTTTTGTCTTAAGTCATATAGATACACAAGATAGAACATATAACAAAAGAACAAGAGATTAACAGTGACAGATAACAAGTGATCAATTCTGAAGAATCAGCAGAACAATCTCTTTACTTACTGAAAAGTGGTCATAGCTTCATCATCAAGAACTCCAGACACCAAATATTTCAGCATCTGCTGGAATCATCTTCTGTTGGAGATCTGAAGCCTCTGAAGACCTATCACCCTAAAGCAAAGCTCTCACTCTTGAACCATTCTATATCTCAGGGGGAGCATTGACATCATCAACAATCCACTAGTCTTCTCTCATTTGATTTGAGAACAGAGAAGACAACATCAACCTCTTTACTTTTTCTTTTCCTGCTGTAAAAGGGTTATCAAGACTCCCTTCAAAAGTTTTGAGTGTGGTTCTGAGAGCCTTGTCAAAACTCAGTGGTGCCAAGACACCTTATCAAAAAATCTAGTTTTGGTTTTTGAGCACCTTATCAAAAGCCCATTGGTGTCAGGACACCTGATCAACTCATCTTGAGTGGATTCCTACAAAGGGTGGTAGAAGAGTGGATGTACCCAGGATTTTGGGGAACCACTATATTTTCCTTGTGTCTTCTGGCTTGCTTGTGTGATTGTTTTTTTGTGTGTTGTGCTCTTTATTTCTTTGTTTTTTAATTCATTACCGGCACTCTACACTATAATATAAATTGAATTTTATATGTGCTGATTATTTCAAAACTGTGAAATTAATTTAAATAAACTCTATTCACCCCCCCTCTAGAGTTGAGATAGTTCTTGCTCTCACTTTCAATTGGTATCAGAGGGAGGTTGGTTGCTCATACAGGCTAATACCTGAACCAAAAGATACTTGATAAGATCAATCTCTTAAGAGGGTTATTTTCACTATATCTATCTATTTATATAGACATGGCACAGAACAAAGATTATGCAAGCACCAGACCTCCAGTATGCAACCTTTCCAAGTTTGCACTTTGTAAGGCAAGGATTAAACTTTATATGAATTCTATTGATGAGGATATATTTAATTCTGTTTTGACAGTGTGCCCAACACCTCCAGAAACCACAAGTACAAGTACTGTTCCACCTCCCTCAGGAACAGATGCAGACATAAAGAAATGGAAAACTGCAGATGCAAAGGCCATAAACATCTTAGCTCAGACAATGTCTGATGAGATATTTCAGAAGGTAGCTGACTGCAACTCAGCCAAAGGAATTTGGGACAAGCTCTCTGAAATTGTCTTCGGGTCTGCTGATGAAAGGAAAGACAGGAGATCCAATCTGATAAGCCAATATGAGAACTTCAAAAAGGAGAAGCTGAATAAGTGGCTGACATGTACAATAGACTAAGTCTGATTGTCAAAGAGTTAAAGACTTTGGATAAAGAAATCTCATTGACTGAGCTGAATGACAAAATCTTAATGTGCTTCCCCCAGCACTTGGGATTCAAGAATCTGGCCAATCAAAGATGCCAGAAGTCTAAATGAGATTACCACTGAAGCTCTCCTGGGCAAGCTCAAATCCTATGAGCTGCTCATTAAAAATAGAGAAGAAGAACAAAAGGCTACTTCTCCAGTCACAAGGAAAGAAAAGACCATAGCCTTTAAAGCTGCAGAAGAGGAGCCTGAAGATAAAGCTACAGGAAATGATGAGCTCCTAAGTCTACTGGCTGGCAAAAGATTCTACAAGATGGCCAGAAAAGACTTCAGAAAGAGATCATACAAGGGTCATGATAAACCAAGGTATGATAAATCAAATAATAATAAAGAAATCATATGTTTTGGTTGCAGGAAACCAGGCCATATTGTGCCTGACTGTCCAGAAAATAAGAACAAAGATAAGAAAGATAGAAGAGAAAGAAGAAAGGAAAAAGACTTCAGAAAGAACAGCTCAGACAAACCCTCCTTCAGCAAGAACAAACATACAAGAAGGGATTTGTTGCTGAGACATGGAGTGAAACTGAAGAGGACTCTGAAGCCTCATCCAGCTCCAGTGATGATGAGGATGATGCTGATGAAAAGGAATTCTGCATGATGGCTATCAATGCCTCTCAAACAGACTCAGAAGCAGAAGAGTCAGAATCAGATTCAGAAGCTCAACTAGAAGAAGATCAGGTAATTAATTCATTTGATTTCAGTTCTGAGGATTTTAAACATGAGTTTAAGGTACTATGCCTAGATCTGTTGGAGTCTGAGAAGGAAATCACTTCCCTCAGAAAACAACTATCTGAGTATAGCACTATAAAATCAGAGAACCTCAAACTCTCTGAGGAGTTGGAATGCTGTAGCGAGGAGATAGCTTCACTGAAAAGTGAACTATCAAAAGCCAAAAAGTTTGAAGAATCCCTAAATGGGAGGAGTATCAGACTGATGGACATTACAAGCACAGTGAACTCTAGTCTTAATAGTACACTGGGCTTGGGTGCTTCATCCAACCAACCTACAATATTAACAACTCCAATCAAATTTGTCTCTGACAAAGGGAAGGGAGTAGTAGAGGTAGCTAGGAAGAATGCAGATCTGCCAAAGAAAATTACAGTTCAACAGATTGCGTCGAGCAGAGCTCGACGATCGTCGAACAGAGCTCGACGATCTAACCCAAGATCGTCGACCTCAGCTCGACGATATTCAAACTCTGAACTCCAGTATAATCGATCTTCGAACAGAGATCGACGATCTGACCCAAGATCGTCGACTCAGTTCGACAATCGTCGAACAGAGATCAGGTCTGTGAACAATCCTTCAATGGTACATCTAGATTCAATCCTAGAAGTCCCACATCCCAAGGCTTTAACCCCTATACTGAATGGATAGTACCTCCTAGGAGATACCATCCTGAAGGTTATAAGAGTCAACCTGGGATGTCTTTCATTTCTGAATTCAAGGGATATCAACCTAGGCCCAAGGTTAACTGGTTCAAAAACAAATAAGCTGTTCATGTGCAGGTGAAGTATCCATTCAGGTAACCTATCCATTATCTAACCAACAATGGTATAGTGGGTGTTCAAAGCACATGATAGGGAATAGGGAGAACCTATTATCCTTCATAACTAAACTTGGACCCAAAGTGATTTTTGGTGATTCAAATTTTGGCCAAACCAAAGGATATGGTGCTGCTCAGATAGGCTCAGTCACTTTCAAGAAGGTGGCATATGTAGAAGGACTGAAGCACAACCTGATAAGCATTAGTCAGCTGTGTGATGAAGGATATCAAGTGACTTTCAACAAAGAAATATGCAAGGTCAAGTCAAAAACACACAACTGTGTTGACAGGTAACAGGAAAGGTAATATTTACTTAGTAGACTTTCATTCATCTAAGGTAGATATTTGTCTGTTTAATTCCATATCTAGACCTAATATTCTATGGCATAAGAGACTAGGACATGTTAACCTTAGAACCATTGCTAGGCTATCCAAGGACAACCTTGTTAGAGGACTGCCTTCTGGCCCCTACAAGAAGGAAGGACTCTGCAAGGCTTGTCAATTAGGCAAGCAAACTAAAAGTAGTTTTAAATCAATTAATAAGAGTGATTCACCTAGGATCTTGTATCTGTTACACATGGATCTTTTTGGACCCATTACAGTACAAAGCTTAGGAGGGAAGTCCTATACTTTAGTGGTTGTAGACGACTTCTCAAGATTCACTTGGGTATTCTTTCTGAGGAGAAGTCTGATAACTTTAAGTGTTTGACAGAGTTTCTCAAATGTATACAGATTGAGTTCAACACTCACATTTCCCTGATCAGAAGTGATCATGGGACAGAGTTTGATTCTCTTCTTATGCAAGAGTTCTGTCAAAGTGAAGGGATCAGGCACACTTTCTCAGCTCCTAGAACTCCTCAACAAAATGGGGTAGCTGAAAGGAAAAATAGAAAACTCATTGAATCTACAACTACATTATTGGCAGATGCTCACCTACCTCTATCCTTTTGGGCTGAGGCAGTGAACACCTCCAACTATGTGTTGAATAGAAGCCTGATACATAAACTAAAGGGTAAGACTCCCTATGAATTGCTCAAAGGGAAGAAACCTAAAATAGGCAATTTTAAAATTTTTGGCTGTACTTGTTATATTCATAATAATGACCAGAAGTATCTTGCAAAATTCCAAGCTAAAGCTGATGAAGGAGTGTTTCTGGGATACTCCATGATCAGCAAGGCCTATAGGGTATATAATAAATCTTCTTGTAAAATTGAAGAATCTGTCCATGCTACTTTTGATGAGACTAACATGTGTTATAAGGAGAAGTCTACTTCTACCATAGAACCTTTGCAGGTACACTCTATTTCAGAAAATATGGACAGATTACAGGTTAAAGAAGAGGATACAACCTCTCAAAAAAGAATGAGAGCAGTGATGATGAAGTAGAAGTTCAACCTCTTGAAGAAAATCATCCTGAAGAGCCAGTTGTTATTCCACAAGAGGAACACAACAACACAGGTTGGTGAACAATCAACACCACCTGTTGATTTAACAACAACAAGAGATCATCCAATCACCCAAGTAATTGGAGACATCTCAGCTGGTGTGCAAACAAAAAATCAGGTCAACCAGAACCTGATGCACACTTGCTTTCTATCTCAAGTTGAGCCTCAATCCATTCAAGATGCAGAGCAAGATCCACACTGGATCATTGCAATGCAAGAGGAGTTGCATCAATTTGAAAGGAATAAGGTTTGGGAACTAGTGCCTTAGCCAAAGGATCACTCCATTGTTGGAACAAAGTGGATGTTCAGAAACAAGCTGGATGATCAAGGAGTTATTGTCAGAAACAAGGCAAGGCTAGTTGCTCAAGGCTACTCTCAACAAGAAGGAATAGACTATGACCAGACCTTTGCACCAGTTGCAAGGTTAGAGGCCATTAGAATATTCCTAGCTTATGCTGCTCACAAAGGTTTCAAGGTCTACCAGATGGATGTGAAGAGTGCATTTCTCAATGGGGACATCAAAGAGGAAGTCTATGTTAGACAACTCCAGGTTTTATCTCTCTAACTCACCCTGATTATGTTTTCAAATTGCATAAAGCATTATATGGTCTCAAGCAAGCTCCTAGAGCATGGTATGAGACTCTAGCATGCTTTCTTCTGGAAAATGATTTTGTTAGGGGGAGAGTAGACCAAACTCTTTTATTAGAACCCATAAGTCCCATAACCTACTAGTACAAATTTATGTAGATGATCATATTTGGATCTACTGATTCAAACTTGTGCAGAAGGTTTTCCAACCTGATGCATTCTAAATTTGAAATGAGTAGCATGGGTGAGCTCTCCTTCTTCTTAGGATTGCAAGTAAAACAGCATGTTGAAGGCATATTTATTTCCCAAACCAAGTATGCCAAAGAATTGGTTAAGAGATTTGGTATGTCTGAGGCATCCTGTATGAAAACACCCATGCCTACCAATGTTGTATTGGATGCTGATGAACATGGGAAACCAGTTGATCAGACAACATATAGAGCAATGATTGGCTCTCTATTGTACCTTACAGCTAGTAGACCAGATATAATGTTTGCTACATACATATATGCTAGATTCTAAGTTAGCCCTAGAGAGTCACACCTAACTCTAGTTAAAAGGATTCTTAGATATGTAAAAAGTTGTCCAAATCTAGGACTCTGGTATCCAAAAGACTCAGGATTTGAATTAACTGGATTTTCAGATGCTGATTATGCTGGATGCAGAATAGACAGGAAAAGCACCAGTGGAACTTGTCAGTTCCTTGGTGACAGACTTGTCTCTTGGTTTTGTAAGAAGCAAACATCTGTGTCAACCTTAACTACTGAAGCTGAATATATGGCTACAAGCAGTTGCTGTTCACAAATATTGTGGATACAAAATCAGCTCATAGACTATGGCTACAACTTAGAGAAGTCTAAAATTTTTTGTGATAATACTAGTGTTATCTCTATAGCACAAAATCCAGTCCTCCATAGTAGGACAAAACATATAGAGATTAGGCATCATTTTCTAAGGGATAATGTAGAGAAAAACAAAATAGAACTTCAATATATCCCAACTGATTTGCAAAGGGGAGATATTTTCACCAAGCCCTTGGATGAAAAGAAGCACAATTTCTTCCTAAATCAGTTAGGAATGTTAGATGGAGGCTGTTTAAAATAAACTCAAGATTTTGAAAAGTTAAAACAGACCAAGACTAGGCTAAAAAAATCAGTTCTGTTTGTGTCTGTAGAATAGGATTTGTCTCTGAACTGAGCAAGACGTTTTCCCAGAAATCGTCGAACGTAGATCGACGTTTTTCTAAAAATCGTCGACCAGAGATCGACGTTTCCAAAATCATCGATCTGAGTTCAGCGCCTCCGTTAGCTCCAGGATTCCTCTCTTTCTATTCAGAGGTCGTCGAGCGGAACTCGACGCTTTTCAACATCGTCGAACGGAGATCGACGATATTGAAGTCTCTTCAGATTCCTTCTATAGCCCAAATTGTCGAGCTGAGATCGACATTTTGTCGAACCGAGCTCAAAGATTTTCTGTTTCGCCGTCGAACCCTAATATAAAATCCTTTTCTCGGCCGTCGTTCATCTTTTGCGCTTTCATACTCTCTGCAACTTTCTCTCTTTCCCTCCAAATCTTCTACGCATGGTTGCGTTTGGTTCTGTGTTGCAGGTACAGATGGCTGGCTCTAGTGCTGCCATTTCCAAGATGAAATTCGACACCGGTTTTGATATTGACATGAATTCATTTGATGGAAGTGATCAGCGTTTCAAAGATATTCTCAACCTATTCAGAGAACAGCAGCTATCACAGATAATGACTAGCAGAATGAAGATTGCATCAGAAGAAATAAAAGAATGGTGTTTCACAGCGACAGATGAGAATGAGAATTCTGTCGTCGACTCCATAAAAGGGGTTCAGGTACAACTATCCCCGACTCTTCTAACTGAAGTTTTTCTTATTAGTTCTGGAGATGATTCCATAGATTTATCTGGAGAGGAATATGACTCTATGCTTGATAGAATGGGTCACACTGCTGTGAACCCTAACAAATTGCTTACAGAAAAATTTGTCTATAGAATATCAATTTTTGGCCGATGTAGTTGGCAAAGTGCTTCTGGCAAAGCACTCAGCCCATGATACTATTTCAAGATATCAGTTTTGTTTAATGGGAGCTCTGGTTGATAAGAAGCACTTAGACTGGGGATCAATATTTTTCAACCTAATCAAGAAGAAGCTGAATAAAACTTCTGTAAGTTTTGGGAGAATTCTAGGGGTTTATCTGCATTCCAGGTGCCCTGAGTTTGCTAACCACTGCTGGGATGTTCATTAATGCCTCCAAGAGGCTCTCCTGTGCCCTTTTCAGTAAATAGGACAGGCAGATTGTTAACCCTACCGGAGCTGCTGCTGCACCACTGACTTCAGGCACCAGGACTACCCAAGTCTCTCCCTCTCAGGTTTCTGCCCCAGCAGAAGACTTGTCTGTTCCTTCCTCTCCTCCTCCAGCTGTCTCCATCCCAATATCTTAAACCTCAGTATTGGTATCTTCCCCCATTACCAGTTCAACACAAATTTCACCCCCTCCAGCATCTACTTCAGAAGAATTCCATCCTCTTTTCTCTAATCCAACTTTCACCTCACCATCATTTTCTCTTGTAGATGATTCATTTTGGATGATTCACCTTCCACTCTCCTGAGCTTCCCTCAACTTCCTCCTATCAACAACTTCTCCAAGAAATTCTTTCCCAACCATCCTTCACCCCATCTCTTGCCTCATCCAGCTCCATCTCAACAACCTCTATCTTCACTATTCCACTCTCAGAGCCATCTATTCCTACACCTCCTATCTCCACATTCTCCATGCCATCAGCTCCAGCCACTCCTCCAGTAACTTCTACTTCTACCTCTGCTCAAGCCCATCTTAATCATGTAGATCTTCCTATTTTGGCAGACAAACTCTATGAGCTGCTAGCTCCCAGGCTGACATCTCTGTTGGAGACCATCTTGGCTCCACTCCTGAAACAAGTCCAGGAGTTGTCTACCAAGCTCTCCTCCTTTAGCTCCTCCCAGGCAATCCCTTCTACTGGGTGCCTTGATTCAGTTCTCCTTGAACCAAGGTAGGGGGAGATGCCTCATGAAGTAGTGGATGTGCCTGAGTCTGCTCCAGCTCTTGCTCCTGCTCCTACTTTTGCAATGGACCTCCAGAGCTTGCTCTCTGATTTTGATACAGTTTATTTCAGTTTTCTGCCAGTTCAACATACTGAAGACCTTACTAAGGCCATTGTGCCTATAAATTACTGTGATCCTAGCCAAATTGCCTCATATGTAAATTCCTGCAAGGCTGTGGATGTTTATGCTTCCACCTCTAATGCTGCTACCAAGGCCATTGTGCCTATTGTTAATGAATCTGCTGCTGCTGCTGCTACAACAAGTTTGACTTCAGAAGATACAGAAATGCTCCCTATGATTGAAGATACTGCTGCTGAAGAACTTGCTTCTTATCTGGAAGAACCTACTGCTGCTCCAACTCCTGATGCTGTTTCTGTTTCAAGTGTTACTACTCATGATGCTTTTGCTCAACTTTCTACTGCGGCTGCTCCTGCCCTGACTCCTGATCAGTTGAAATTACAAGAGAAATATATTAAGAGCATTGATGACCTATATGATAGACCCCAAAGTTCAGAGAGTGATCAGTTTCAAACTGAATCTGATGATTCTATAAATACAATTGCCCAGAAAAGGAAGGCCAGAAGTAAGGACATGATGAAAGTACCCCTAGCTCAAGCTAAGGATTCTAATGAAATCCCTTATTATATTTTGCATGACTGCCCAATCTCTGAGCCCTGGATGCAGTATTCCAAGAACCAACTAAAGGCTATGAAGAAGAGAAGGAAGCTGGACAAGTATGAAAAGGGATCTTCTCAGTATCAGCCTCCTCCTCCTCCTCCTCCAGATTCTGGTTCAAGCTCAGCCTCTCAAGCCCCAACTTCCAGGCAAAGTTCCTCCCAGTCCTATCAAAGATATCACCCAAGGGGACAATATCAAAGAGGCTATCAATCTAGAAGGGGTCAATATAGAGGAAGCCAAAGAGAGCACAGATTTCAACAAAGGGAAGGACAAGGCCATATTGATTCTACTTCAGGTCCTTTCCCTTATAGGCTAAAAGACACAGTTGTCTCCAGGACTCCTCATACTTATTCTGAGTCTATCAACAGATATGAACCTCCTGTTCCATTTGAGGATCCTGAGAACAACCCCTTGTCATGGACTGCCAGAATGAAAGAGCATGCTGTTCTAGATCAAATGAAAAAAGCCCAGATCTCAAACTTCCTTAGGTGCAGAAGATGACAGAAGATCCAAGAAAGAAGCCCTCAATCCCAACAGGTAAATTATGTTTAAAAGGGAACTGAGAAGAAGTGATTTGTGTAAGCTGAACAACCATCCAACTCTAAATATTTGCTGATATTTTTATCTGTGATCTGCAATGATGCTATGTCTTTCTTCTTGCATTATTGGTTTAGCTTTTGTTTTGTCTGTATGCTTATTTATTTCCTATTTCTGTCTGTAAATAAATAGTAATCCTAACCCAAATAGGGGGAGATTGTTGGAACACCCTATTACTAATTTGGGTAAGGATCACTATGTTTGTCTTAGGAAACAGGTTGACCTAGTTGTATAGTTGTAAAGGTCAACATTAGAATGTGTCTAGGGCTTAGAATTTAGGTTTGAGCTGCCCCAGGACCATTCAAGGAATCAGACTTAAAGCTAAGGCAAAGACAATTATCGTCGAGCTTAGGTCGACGAAACATCGAACTCCGCTCTCTGAGCTCAACCTTGCTAAAGTCATCGAGCTTCGGTCGACGTTCTTCGAGCTCAGGTCGACGATCACACTTCTCTTATTCTTCAGTTCGCTGAGCTCGGTTCGACGATCTTCGAGCTCAGTTCGACGTTTTCTGTCTGTTTGATCTTTTTCCATCTCTGAGCTCAGTTCGACGATTATAGAGCTCAGATCGACGATTTTCTAAGAGATCGACGTTTTTAAGGATTCAAAAGCTGTCAGTCTTTGGAATGTTTTTGAATTCTCTCAGCATTTATGTCAAGAAGATCTGCCAGCCGTTTTTCTTTATTCTGGAACAAGTTTCAAGGAATTATTCAGAGAATGTTTTATTGGACTTTCCTCTAGAAGACAAAAACTTTAATGGAAGACATTTATGACTGCCAACGGCTATCTTTGTCAAGAAATTCGTCAGAAAATTAGATCCTTCTTTTTGTCTTAAGTCATATACATACACAAGATAGAACATATAGCAAAAGAACAAGAGATTAATAATGACAGATAATAAGTGATCAATTCTGAAGAATCAGCAGAACAATCTCTTTGCTTACTGAAAAGTGGTCATAGCTTCATCATCAAGAACTCCAGACACCAATATTTCAGCATCTGCTGGAATCATCTTCTGCTGGAGATCTGAAGCCTCTGAAGACCTATCACCCTGAAGCAAAGCTCTTACTCCTGAACCATTCTATATCTCAGGGGGAGCTTTGACATCATCAACAATCCACTAGTATTCTCTCATTTGATTTGAGAACAGAGAAGACAACATCAACTCTTTATTTTCTTTTTCCTGGTTAAAAGGGTATCAAGACTCCCTTCAAAAGTTTTGAGAGTGGTTCTGAGAGCCTTATCAAAACTCAGTGGTGGCAAGACACCTTATCAAAAAATCTAGTTTTGGTTTTTGAGCACCTTATCAAAAGCTCATTGGTGTCAGGACACCTGATCAACTCATCCTGAGTGGATTCCTACCAAGGGTGGTAGAAGAGTGGATGTACCCAGGCTTTTGGGGAACCACTATATTTCCTTGTGTCTTCTGGCTTGCTTGTGTGATTGTTTTGCTGTGTGTTGTGCTCTTTATTTCTTTGTTTTTTAATTCATTACTGGCACTCTACACTATAATATAAATTGAATTTTATATGTGCTGATTATTTCAAAACTGTGAAATTAATTTAAATAAACTCTATTCACCCCCGCTCTAGAGTTGAGATAGATCTTGCTCTCACTTTCAATAGGGATTTAAAATACCCCGAGATACCATCGAGAAAACAGTAAAAGCTATGCCGGATAATCATTCTAAGATTTGATCGATGAACGCAAGGGGAAGTGGTCTTAGCGGTTGGCGTCGTTTAAACTTACAATAGTTAATATTCATGTACCAACTAGTGGGTGAAAGTGCACATAGAAAATTTGAAAGTGAAACCCTAAAAATCTCATTAAACATAAGGGAAGTCCTACTAATTTCTAAATTTAAACCAGACATCCAAAAAATGAAAATAAGGAAAACAAAGTAGAGGTTCTAAGTAGACGGCGCATTAACAACTTACTAGGTTTGCTAGATAAACCATTAACCCTAAAAACACTCCAAGGATTAACCTCCAAAGAAATCCATCAATATGGTGTCCATAGGCTTGTACGTTCACACTTTCTCCAATACGCGAATTTACATTCTAAGATCATTAGGGCTTCTAATAGGCGTTAAGACTTGGTTTAGGTGAATGATTAGGAAATGAAAACCAAGATAAACATGATGGCTTAAACACTAAACCAAGGGTGAGCATAAAATAAACAGAACATAAAAATTGAGAATAACAAGTATGTCATTTCTCCAATATGAAACTACAAAACAAGGCCATGAAAATTTTTCTTTTCTAAACTTGGCCAACCATAATCTTTTTGCATTCATTTTTTTTTCTTTTTGATTTTGTAATGATATTTTTTTCTTTCTCACTTTTTTTTCTTTTTGAATAACAATTGATAAGGAAGCTCCAAAAATAAGCTTTATAATGTCCTTTTCATTTCCAAAATAATATATTACCCCTCCCACAAAAATAATTTTAAGGTCAAGGTTATAGTGTAAAAATAGGATGGCATTTGGCTTTGGTGAACAAGATGAAATGAAAGGTGGAGCTAAAAACAATGAAAATAAGGAAAAGGCCCAAATTGTTTTGCAAGGGTTATGTTTTCGGTGGGCAAGAAAAGCTCAAACTATTCAAATGGTGGCCTAAATCATTTCTAAAGAACGTAAAAATGGCGCAAATGCTTCGAGAGTAGCTTGGTACAAGTTCTAGACACCAAGAAAGACTACCCCGCAAATGAAAAAGGACTAATGATACCTAGCAACCATTCGTAAGTAACTAACCGAATAAAAAGACATAACTACGCATTGCTAGCTTATAACTTAAAAACCGGATGCCTATATTTAAGAAAAAGAAACTAGTAGAACTAGACTATGTTAAAATGATAGGTTTAGAAAAACATTTTCAAAGGATTCTACATAGAACTACAAAACCGCATGGGCCTACACTTCACTAGAAGCAACATGAAAATAAAGATAGAAAATAATTTTAGGTTTTGTTTTTCAAATCGATTTTAGCACAATTTTTTTGATTTTTTGTTTTTCTAATTTTTTGGGTTTTATATTTTATAATTTTTTTGGATTTTAGATTTTGAAGACATAAAATATTATACTAATTTAAAACATACATTTTTTTTTTAAAGAAGAAGAACAGAAAGAAAGGCAAAAAGAAACTAGACCCCCCCCCCCATGCTTAAATTCTTCATTGCCCTCAATGAAGAAAACATAAAGAAAAAGAGAAGGGGACTAAGAAGAAGAGAAAGAAAAAAAAAATGCAGGAAAAATAAATAACTAAAAAGAACAGGACTTCCCCGGGGTTGTGAGATGAAGGCGGATGTCGCTCCCCCATGCTTGCCTTTTAGAGTACTTGATCGTCAGCAGGTATGACTTGATCCATCTGATATCAGCAACAGCGGAGCGGCGACCACGATCATGTACTTGATGGGCTCCGGTAGAAAGAGCAAAATAAAAAAAATGATAGAGTCCATGGGCAGATGCCCGATAATGTTTGTTTATTACAACAGTTCAAATAAAAGAGTTTCATAAAAATATAGTAGTCCAATAAAATAAAAATAAAAATGTCCATCAGAACATAATACTAAGAATCAAAAAGAAGGTTCTCCTTTGCAGGAGTCACAGAATCATTAGAGAAATAGAGTTTAAGTTTATGTCCATGCACTTAAATTCACCCCTTTCCGGTGCACAAGCAACACAGTTTTTATCAGAAAACATCCTTGACCGCAAACGGTCCAGACCAACGAGATTTAGATTTTCCAAAGAAAATGTGTAATCGTGAATTTAAGAGAAGAACTTGATCGCCTGGTTTAAAATTTTTATGGTGGCGGAAGTTCTTATCGTGATATATTTTCGTTTCAAGATCGGGTGGTTTATCAAAATAGTTGTTCAAATTTTTGTCTTTTTCAAAAGGAAAATTTTCAAGATTCTTTTGTTTAAAATCAGTTTCATTTTCAAAAATAGTTTGTACGGACATAACCGTATTTTCGAAATCATTTGAAGAAATTCAGTAAAGGAAGAAAAATCATTTGTAGAAATATAGGAGTCTTCTTTTAAATCATCAATGAAAAACAAGAGTCATCATTTTGTAAAGAGTTTTTCATCGATTTATTAATATCAAATGCTACTTCCTCATCTCCTACATGCAGAAAAAGTTTTTCGTGACTCACATTTATGATTGCGCGAGCGGTGGCTAGGAGGGACGACCAAGGATAAGAGGGACCTCGATGTCCTCTTCAATATCGAAAATGACAAAATCCACCGGGAAGATGAATTTGTCGACCTTCACTAGCACATCCTCAACAACACCTAACGGATACTTAATCGAACGATCGGCTAACTGAATACTCATGCGCGTAGGGCTGAGAGTGCCCAAACCAAGCTTTTTAAATAAAGAAAAAGGCATCAAGTTGATGCTCGCTCCAAGATCTGCTACGCATGTTTAACAAATAAATCACCAAAGACACAAGGAATGGAAAAACTACCCGGATCGTTTATTTTTTTAGGCAGATTAGAATTTTTAACTACTGCCGAGCATTCTTCATTCAATGTGACATGCGAAAGATTTTCCAATTTCTTCTTGTTCGTTAATAAATCTTTAAGATATTTGGCGTACTTCGGCATTTGACTAATCGCTTCATGAAACGGCAAATTAATATGAATTTGTTTGAATATTTCAAGAAAGCATTGATATTGATTATCTAGTTTTTCTTGCCTAAGTCGAGCCGGATAAGGAGGTGGCGGAAATTCATTTATAATAACTGGAGCATCATTTTGAAAATCAAAAAGAACAGAAATATCTTTTTCTTTGTCAAAAGTAGATTTTTCATTTTCAAGATTTGATTTTTCATTTTCTGTGGGGATAATAACAGGAGGGACAATCACCTTTGGCTCTTCCCTTGTGGTGGGCTCGTTAACAACTTTACCGCTCCGAAGGGAAATCGCATTTGCGTGCTCCCTTGGGTTAGGCTCAGTGTTCGAGGGAAGAGTTCCAGGTGGTCTCTCATAAAAAGCCTTGGCGAGTTGGACGACCTGATTTTCTAAATTTTTAATTGATCTTGTTATGTTTCTAATAGTGGCATCGTTTGAGCTTATATACTTAGCGAGGATCTCTTCCAAAGGGGAAGGTTTTTGAAAATTTTGTTGTGGTGGTGGTGGTGGTGTAAAATCGTGCGGTGGGCATACTACGTTAGCATTATTGCTCCAAGAAAAATTAGGATGGTTACGCCATCCAGGATGATAAGAGTTCGTAGCAGCATTGAAACTAGGAGGAGAAGAAAATTCGAAAAAGCAGAAAAATTATTCGCAGAATTATTTTGAGCAGGCCTGGGTATGTTCCCCAGATAATCCACCTGCTTGACAGCAGCAGCATTTTCATATACATTAGCGGCGGAGGGAGCAGTCATCTCCGAGATCTTCTTGTTGAGCATTTCCACTTGCATCGCCAGTTGCGTCACTGAATCCACTTCGTAGATACCTGTAGGTTTAGATGGGCGAGACCTGGACGAATTCCACTGATAAGTGTTCATCGCCATGTCATCGATAAGCTCAAGAGCGGCTTCCGGAGTTTTGCGGTCTAAAGAACCAGCGGAAGCGGCATCTATCATTTGCTTAGTCTCTTGGTTTAGCCATTATAGAATGTCTGGACCTGCAACCATACAGGCAGAGCATGATGAGGGCATCTTCTCAAAAGTTCATTGAACCTCTCCCAAGTGTCATAGAGGGTCTCAGAATCAATTTGAGAGTATGAAGTTATATCATTTCGAAGCTTAGCGTTTTAGCGGGGGGGGGGGGGGGAAATAACGAGAAAGAAATTTTTCAGTTAAAATGTTCCAAGTAGTGATTGATCCCTTAGGAAGAGAACTCAACCACTGTTTGTCTTTAGTTCTTAAGGAGAATGGGAAAGAGTCTTAGCCTTATCGCATCGTCTGAGACACCATTGATTTTGAAGGTGTCACAGATTTCA